>CM035593.1:71895625-73194375 GCA_020423425.1 Chrysopa pallens | reverse complement strand
TTTATATAAAAAATTAACATAAAAATTAATTTCTACAATATATTTATCATAATTTAAGTTTTTAATCCTTAATAAAAAATTTTCTGATGCTGACCAATTAATGAGACCAACTGACCTTTTATGACCAATTTCTGACCTTTCAGATGGTATAATTGGTCAATCGAAATTCCGCACATGAGGTGCTAAGCTCTCATAGGCAGCTCCGCGATCTTAGCACCTCATGTGCGGAATTTCGATTGACCAATTATACCATCTGAAAGGTCAGAAATTGGTCATAAAAGGTCAGTTGGTCTCATAAAAAAAGTTTATTTATATAAAGAATTAACATAAAAATTAATTTCTACAATATATTTATCATAATTTAAGTTTTTAATCCTTAATAAAAAATTTTCTGATGCTGACCAATTAATGAGACCAACTGACCTTTTATGACCAATTTCTGACCTTTCAGATGGTATAATTGGTCAATCGAAATTCCGCACATGAGGTGCTAAGCTCTCATAGGCAGCTCCGCGATCTTAGCACCTCATGTGCGGAATTTCGATTGACCAATTATACCATCTGAAAGGTCAGAAATTGGTCATAAAAGGTCAGTTGGTCTCATAAAAAAAGTTTATTTATATAAAAAATTAACATAAAAATTAATTTCTACAATATATTTATCATAATTTAAGTTTTTAATCCTTAATAAAAAATTTTCTGATGCTGACCAATTAATGAGACCAACTGACCTTTTATGACCAATTTCTGACCTTTCAGATGGTATAATTGGTCAATCGAAATTCCGCACATGAGGTGCTAAGATCGCGGAGCCCTCATAGGCATGAGAAGATATGATTGATACATGTCGATCGTGCATCACCATCAAACACAATTCAAAGGTAGAAGCTGTCCGCAAAACTGCTTATTAAATATCATATTTTAGTTATAAGACATTTATGATCTGATCCGAGTTCCGATTCAATCATTACCGGAAGATGCTATGGCAGTGCTTAGTTTGCTTGACCATTACTGGAAAAACTATAATGTGCCACCAGGATCTCCTCTGTCAGGACACTCAGGCGGGATGATATTTCAAGTATTTCATGTATAAAGAGTCTTGATAAATTTTTTTGTAATTTTATTGCTCGCTATTTTGGCCAGTCCCTATTCATTATATCTAAATAATGATATTGCGATTATTCAGTGTTATTGGATTACGTAATTATACACGAGTTTTTCAATTATACATTCAATAATGCATTCAAACAAAGAGCATGTGGTAATGATGGCATGCCGATCAAGCAACATGGTTTAGGAACCTGTGGATTGTATTTCTGGTATGCATTGAAAACATTTTATTTATAACTTATTCAAATTGAAAGCTATGAAAGTAATTATTCCACCATGTTCGTTTGTACAAACAAATTACTATAATAAAAACAATATTTTCAGTAGTTAAAACGTTCTGATTAGATATACTACTCATATAACTGTTGCAATACAAAAAGTTTCTAGATTATCATTGTTTACGGTTAAACATCAAATTTCGGATGTCTATAAAACGAACAAACATGTATTAATGTATACTCAACATTGACTGACTGGCAGACTGTAACATTGTTCAACCTTTATATATTAGATATATTGTTCCAATGCTATATATGTTATGTTGGTTACAATTTTCATTTTAAACCAATGTTAAATATAAAGTTTGAGTTAAATGATCATCTATATTATTTAGTATTTGAAATGTATCGTAGCAAATAAGTTAATTGAATTTGATTGTAATCAAGTATAAAATATTAATATTATATTAATACCATACCACCATATATATATACTATGTATACCTCTTAATGTATTTTGTAATCAAGTATTTGTGAAATGTTACTGTAATTATTTTTTATTTAGCTATTAGTTTATTATAATTTTAAGTAAATTACTTCTAATAGTCCAATCCTCTTAGTCAAATAAAAGGGTCAACCTTGGATTAAACTGAATTTTTGTACACGTATTTTTTGGGTATTATAAAATTTGTTTTAAAATGTTACAATTGGTCACGTTGTGACTTTTCAGGAACCTCAAGAACCTTAGATATACAAAGTCAATGGTCCCTAAAAACTGTTTTTTGATAATATTTCCTGCCTCAAATTCTATTAGTATTTATAATCAAAGTTGTAGACGATAGTTTTGGCTGAAACGTCAAGTTTTGGCTGAAACGTTTTTTTGTATGTTGAACTGAGTCCGAGATGGAGAGAGTATAATAAGGAGCGTTTGATGGAAGTACACTCGGTAATACTTAATATTTAATATTATTTAATACTCTATAGTATTATTACCTTAAATTTATGAATATTCCTTATAAGTCAAGTAGTTATTTAATAT
Organism: Chrysopa pallens; assembly: GCA_020423425.1. NCBI lineage: Eukaryota > Metazoa > Arthropoda > Insecta > Neuroptera > Chrysopidae > Chrysopa > Chrysopa pallens. The sequence continues at coordinate 73,192,008 of CM035593.1, read as the reverse complement.
AACTTACTTTTGGCATACAAATAATGAAATAATACGGTAAATATTTCTAAATATATTTTGAGATTATTGATAAACCTTATATATCTTATACTTGAATCTTATTCTAATTAAAAAAAAAAATTTGATACAACTTAAACCTAATATATCTTATATTATTCTTTAATTATATTTTTATTCATATCAATAATGTTATTATTATTAATCTTTATCTTCACCTTCCATTTGGCCATAAATTTCAGACTCATTCTCATCATCAATTTTTTCGATATCATTTACATTAAGTGCTTGAATTATGACTAAACGCTTCATTTTCTTCGCCCTCTATCACGAAAACAGAAGGCATTAACAAAATGTTGGTATAAGTGTTCACAAGCAGTCAGAATTGTGAATTCTTTAAGAAGTCTTTTTTGAGATTTTCGAAAAGTCTTAAGTCTGAATTATGATCTCTGTAAGAAATCATTTTTCTATAACAAGTCGAAAATAAGAGCACTTTTAAAAGTATTTTTATCGAGCTATGTAAGTCAGAAATATGAGTTCTTTTCAAGAACTCGATTAGATTTAATTTTGTTGATGTGCATTTCACTCAATTTATAAATACTATTTTCGAATAATAACCTACAATTGAATTGTTTCATGGTCTTTGTATTTGTCTTTTTTTTTTTTAATAAAAATATGGAGAATAATCGTATGATTCATCCTTGAGGAAATGCATTCAGGTGATGGAGTATTCTAAAAAAAGGGTACAAGATCTAGGCAATAGGGGGCGGACGCAGTTGCGGTTCTTCTTTTAATACACACCAACAACAAAAATTTATATTTGCAAATTTTTAAGCAAACTGACGAGTATGTTACTCACACTTTAAACAGCAATTATTTTTTAAGATAACAACTTAGAGTATGGAGTCACTGAGGAACTCATATATGCGAATCCGAAAACAAATCACGTTTCTCAAATTTTATATTCCCTACTCACTATATGTAGACTCTATGTAATAAAAAATTTGTACCCAGATGAATATGATTGTCAACTTTTTATTTACACACAAAAATTTTATGTGAAAATATCAGTCCAATATAATGTAAACATAAAAAATATATATTATTTTTAATGAAAATTATGAAAATTTTAATGTTTTTCACAGTATAACACATAAATTATAATTTGCCTTCAGTGTGTATAACTTGAACTATGTATAGAATATACAAAGTAGGTACCAAAAACATTAAACTACGTCCAATCCTCTAAAGACCAGTTAAATTAAATTATGTTCATTATTTTCTATGTCTACGTAAACGAGGCATTGCGTTTACGCGTTTTAAATTTTAATTGATTTACTAATTGAGAATATTTAATTGAATTTATCAACAAAGATTTTCTTTAACAATGTAATGGAGATTTTTACACTTATTTAAATTGTGTTATAATATTTTTGTTTTTATAAATTTTGATCAATTTACAAAAAAATTAGCATTTTTATACACATGGAAAATTTAGTATATTATTTTTGGTCTTAGATATTTACCAATAGAAACTATTGACTACACACACAACCTTTTGTTATGGGTGGTTCGCACAATTACCTAATAAGTCCCTTTCAGTTTGTCCGTCAATTGGTCCGCCTACGATTAAGATAACTCCAAATCGCAAAAAGATAGCAAGCATAAAAATATTGTCGGTGTATTCTAGACCTATAAACTAAGATTAAACCATATCCGGTTCTATGGATTCATGATCCAATTTTTCAACCGTAAATGATAGAAGATAATTTCAAAAACAAAAAAGTTTGATATTTTTAAAACAAACATTTTATTCGAAAATATTTCGATTTGCCACAATTTTACAATTTTAGCTTAAATTAAGCTAATATGGTGGAACGCATTATATAATTACAATACGTGTTATTATTATATGTGTATTTATAACTGTATTGGCTAGATATTTAGAGTGAATTTTGATACTGAGTCATTTGTATACATTAAATAAAAACCTACATTTTAAATAATCAAATAAACTTTAATAACATTTATAAAATTTGAAATTATTAATATCGAAAAAACATTTATCAGCTCCACCCTCAGTTTATCCATTCACAATAATCTTACCTACTTTCCCTATAAATTTCCAATACTAAAGAATAATTATTCATTACATAATAATGATTTGAAAAGTGCACTTGTAATTTTTAAAATATTTTTAATTGAAAATTAGAAGTTAAAAATTTTCATTTTTATTTTATAAAAATGGATCTTCACAAAATAATTAAAACATCTGTAATTCTTTTCATTATTCCTACCGTCAAATAGCAATAATTATTTAAATAATAATATTCATATCCTTTCTACTAAGACCATATTAACAACATGTTTTAAAAACAATTTAAATAAAATTTCAATTAAATAAAAAACGAAATATATTTTTCATTAAATGTTAAAATAAAATTTTAATGAGCCTTGATTGTCTTATACATATCTTACATGTTACTCGTTCGTACCTTAAATATATAAGTAGATAGTTATTACCTACTAATATAAAACAACAAAACTTGTTAAGAGGATTCAAGAATGAAGAAGGATAATAAGTAAATATAAATATATATATATATATATAAATGTAATATGCGTTTAGTAAAATTAACTATTGTAGTTATTTAATATATTAGTAGGTTGGTATCTAATATGGGTATAGAATAGATAGATATTTATATAAAGGATTATAAATCATATTGTGTTGTATAATAATATCTAACTGTCTATCTCCTAAGCTTAAACAGAGAATTACCTTTGGTTTCCGTTTTATAATTAATGTAAATAATTAACTTTCAGACATTAGATTATCTTATGAAGCTTAATAAAATATACATATAATAATACTAATTTTGTGGAATATGGTAAATCGTCTAAGATGGTCAACTTTATTATGTGAAAAAATATTGATTTTTAGTTTATATTTTATATTTATATAAAAATTGTCGCCGTAAATTTTCTGGCCATATTAATAAATAAATATAAGACTTTACTTTAAAATAAGTGTTTTCTAATTTTGTATTTTAATTGCTGATTTAACAATGCTGTTAAAATCGGTTTATGTTTAGCAGGCTAATGGAAAAATAATTATCTGGTAGTCATGCATATCAACTGGAATATAACCATAAAATAATGCTCAACATACAACTTTATTTGTAATACATTAAAATTTATAGATTAAAACTTATTAGAATTTTTTTCTATAAAACATAAGCTCGCGTACATAAGATGACATAAAAATATATTAAAATAATTTTTAAACTACATTATATTTAATACTAAGCTTTAATGCAGTTTACAATGAGTCGCTATAGTTCATAAGCTTTTTTAGTTTTCTTTTAAAAAATTATATTCATTGTATTTATTGCATGGATCAGAACGTAGTTACCGGCTCCATCGACAACATGATAACAGATTAATAGTCACCTTGTGTTAGAAAGCATCTTTGCCTTTAGGTGATGGAGTGTTCTAAAACAGGGTACATAGGACCAGAAGTTCTAGGTACAAGGAACCGTTTGCCGGTTGGGGTTTGTCTCTTAATATACTCTTATATTCATTGCAACAATTTTGTCAATTTTAACCCAATATCAATAACAACAGTAGGTTTAACAGGTTTAACGTTTTTTTAACCTTCGTTGTTTCTTCATTTGTTTCCACACATTTAAATTATCATTTACACGCGCTTCAGGGATCTTTCATTTTAAAAAATTCGTTACAGTTTTTAAAAGGAAAAAATTTTTGAAAAATAATAATTGAGCATCTGTCAAAGTGACAACGTTTCAGATATCTAATTTACTTTTTAAATGGAATTAAAACTAAAATGGGACTTCTTCTTTGATGCAATACACATTGCCTTTAAAAATAAACTGAACTAGCTGGTACCCGCCGTTTTGCTACCAAAAAATTTAAAAAAAAACTTATCAGATTTAATAATAATTAGGGTCATTGTCAATTTAGCTTTTTTTTTTGCTTCTTCTCCGAACACTGACACAAGTTACAAATAGGTGAGAAGGAACTTTTGGTCTACAGAAAAAGACGTGTCGGCCTCCAGCTTTGATTCGCTCTTAGTATAATTGCAATTTGGATATAGAATTTTCAAAAATTTTTGTTGAAAATAAAATGAATTTCATTTTCATTGTATAAATATCATTTTATTTTTGACCATTATATTCAATTTACAAAATACATTGTACTTAATCTATTCATCAAATACACACTATAAATTATACAAAAAAAAAAAATAAAATAAAATTATTACTCAACTACTATTCTCATAATAGTAAGTATGAAGTTCGTTTATACTAACAATAAAAAATTTATTACTCTTTTTAAAAAATTAATGTATTTTATAATGATTTTGAATATTTTATAAATGTAGTCCATACTATTCTATGAATGTATGTATAGTCCCACTCAATCTACAAAATGTACTAGGGGAAAAAAAAGTCTTTTATCTCGGTACTGGTTCCTCATCTAAAGCTCATCAATTCATTTTTCATAAACAATAAACACTTTTTTAACGATTTTTCGTTAGTAATTTAAAAATCTTACAGTTTATCAAAAATAAATTGCTGTTACAAAAAAAAAAAAAAAAAAAATAAGATACAATAAAAATGATTTGTTATACATTTCTAAAATTTCATTTTCATGTGGATTACGATAGTTCAGAGAAAACCTTAGAATATTCGCTAAAATTCGTAAACAGATCTCAATGCGGTTTTTTAAAAATCATTAGTTCCAAACTGTTAACTTCCTTTTATTCCTCTAGTATTGAAATTGTTCGGTTTAAAAAACAGTATTAATAAAAATTACCTATTAATTTTTTTAATAGATTTTCAAAATAATTATAAAGTTGAATAAGATAAGTGTATCTTATCGCATAGTACAAAAATTTAGTTTCTTTTCCTTGAATATTTTGGTAAATTATGTTATTATTTTTTTTTTTTTTTACTTGAATGAAAATTCATCATGATAACGCTTAAAGTTTATAAGTATTATCAATCTTTTGAGATAAGAAAATGGGGGAAACCTTTTCTAAAGATTTACTTGTTTCTTAAAGATTCCAGTCAATTTAACAAAATAGTTGATTGAATAAATTAGAAATTAACTAAGTTATCCATGGAAACGAATCAAATTTTATCGGGTACATTTTATAAGCATTTATGAATACATAAAAATATCTATTTTACATAAATAATATACATCTAAAAAAAATTCAGGATTTTCGAAAAAACTTTATACCACATTTTTTTGCTTAAAATTTTCTGCTTAACCTAACAAAAATTTTCTCTGATTACCCAACGGTCTTCTATTATTTCTATACTTTCTAAGATAGCTTTATATATATATTTTTATTTTTTTAATAATGAAATTACAAAATAACAATAATTGTAATTGTATCATATATGAAATGCACTAAATACGTAGTCCATAAACTGAGATTGTAGCGAATCAAAACATTTTACGTAAAAATGTTTAATTTTCTTTTAATATACTGAAAGTATAAAGAGTTAGAAAACATACAAATTTCTATAACACTCTGTTGTACAACTGAAACAATGTGTCTATCTTTACTAATATCCTCGTGGAAGGGTTTTTAATGTGTGTAAATGTATAAAATAAAGGAAATGTTGAAAACCATAATCATTATCAAATTTCAATTTAGGGGAATTAATTCGATGTGATGAGGATCTTATTAAATTTATAAAAAATGTAAATTTTTTTGTGTGTTACTACAAAAAAAATTTTACGTTATGATGTTAATTTTGTGTAACTGAATATTATGTTAATATACATATACATTACGATAGAGGAAATAATGAAAAAAGAAAGAATTAGTTAATTGTTCTCATGAGGCTGTAAAAATAATCATTATATGAGTTTTAATTTTTAGCAAGAAATATTTCTTAAGTATTTATTACATTATAATAATGATTTTTAAATTGTAATACAACCCACTGATTTTTAAGATAAAAGATTAGATTCCATTAAATAATCAACATTATTTTGTCAATACGTAAATGGTTGTTCAACGAACTGAAATATTTAAAAATTACAATCCTGTTTTAATAGACAATATTATCCATAAACCCAAATGGAAACTCAAAAACACAAAATGGTGCCTGATCCAAAAAAAGTTTCACCCGTAAACAAAATATAAATTATACGCTATACCAATATAACAGCTAACAGTGTTAGTTGTTTGAAAATTCGACATGTGGTTGAATATCAGTGGGTGAACCATTTTTAATCATAAGCATTCATTAAAGACTGTAAATACACAGTCCATGCAGTTATAAATATATGCATAACAATATGTATTTATGTATTTATTAGCTGTTATCTTAAATTAAAGTCAATCTGAGCAGTTTACGAAAAACATTTAAAACAAAGCTTATTTGTTTTAAGGAATAGAAGAATTTGAACTTTTCTTCTATCTCTTATGGTTTAAATTGGTGGATTATTGATCCATTAGACCCAATTGACCAATTTTATTCATTCACGAAATTAAACTCGTGTTTAGGGTCTTGATGAATACACCATCAAAATTTCAGCATATTATCTCTTTTCAATTTTGAGTTTTCGTGGTGACTTTTTTGATGACTTTTGTGAGTACCTCCAATATTTACCAATGTTGAAAACTATGGACTAAATATAATATACTTTTGTATATTCTATATATATCAAGTATAATACAGCAGATCATTTTTAATCCAAAGAACAAAATTTAAAATGAAAAAAAATACAGGAAATATTCATTGTTACATCAAAGGCAGTTTTATATTAGCCGTTGACAAATTTTAATCCTAATCAATAAACACATGGTTCATATAGCTTATCACATGTCACAAAATAATAATAATAATATCATTGAAAGTGTAGCCAACTTCATCATGTCGTTTTTATGGGATCGTGCGCGCACAGCTCACAAGTTCACTCTCATCGAAACACGCCAAAAGAAGTATATCTTCAATAAATTTGTGAACCATATCCCCCTGAATTATATTAGTTTTAAATCCTTCTATAATATTTTGACAATGCTATCCAAATAATATTTAAATCAATTTAATCATTAATAGAAGATTAAATTAAAATATTTGAAAATGTTTCTTCAAGTGATAAAATTTTATCAAATTCGATTAGTTAGTTCTTTGTATACAAATCGTATAATAGATAAGTTTTACCACAAAATAAAATACAATCGATTTAATAAAATAAAATGTAAAGGATACCAAACGTTTAATGCTCAATTCAATCAAATATTTTAAGTATCTTATTTATGCTTTGAATGATATTATTTTAAACACAAATGGTTAACTTTCATATAGACCAAGACCCGGATAGACTTGAATGTTCAAAAATCATGCACCGCATTCTGGCAATGGATATGTTTAATTATTAAGGCTTAAGAATGTTACCGGATCAATTTATGGTACGATTATGACCCTCTCACCGTTCCTCCTTTTTATTTGGACAATATTGATATAAGAACGTATTAAAATATTGTTTATATATTTAAAGTAGAAAAGCATTTTCATTATTAAGTGTGATTGACCAGTGCTAGTGAAACTTTCAAGTCAATGTCTTGTATATATTGTTTTTTTTTTTTTTTTTGTCACAAATAAAAACATCTGAACTGAAATTGTTTAAAAGATATTGCTATACAACAAGAAATGTTCAAAACATGTGAAAATAGTCTCAATAAATAAAAGCACAATGAATTTCAACATGACATTTCTACTAACAATATATATGAGATACAAAAAGTTTTACAAAACGTATAAATCTTAATCTCTTGTAAAATATTTAAGTATGATCTGAAATGGGCATATTGTGACATTGAACTAAGAATGCAGGCTGAGATACAGAACTGTAATCAAATTTTCGATGTACTTTTATTTTACACAGTGTAAACTAAAAAAAGATTTAATAGTATTTCTTTAAACGAAAATAGATTTAACGCTTTTGTTTTATATTTTTGCTACTGTGTATTATTCTTATATATCTTATTCTCAAACCAACCTCTCTCAAAATGTCTCCATTTTAAACTAATGACTCATAAAATGTGTCCATTTTCAACAAACTAAACCAATGTATAAAATGTAAAATAATTCATTACAAGGATCTCCAAAATTTCTGAATTCAAGTATGAAAATTTGGTATAATCGCAGGTCTTAGTTATGTTTAGTTTTGTTTTTTTAAACGTACAAAAGATCGTCATATAATTTTTAAAAAAAAGGACATCATGTTTTTTATAATATGAAAACTACGACTATATTAAAAACTTGCCAATCATCAATCAAAATACTATGCAGTTGTTTGGAATATAATTTTCCTATTGTCTCGTCGCCGTTTCTATTATCAATCGTCGTTTTAATTTGATTTCTTAAAATTTTGTAAGACTATAAACAATAATAACAATAATAAAGTTACTGAAATACTGTAAACTTAAGTTGTAACAATACAAATTTTATACACAGCGGTAAATATAAAGACGAGACAAATTTAACATATTACAAAAGTGACGCCCACATAAAGAATACATATAATCTAAAATGTTTATTTTGTTCTTAAGTGTATATTAGAAGTATATTATCTATACATACTTATATTAGATATATTCAAACATACGTACAAGGATATATGATAAAAATTGTGAGTGTGTATCAAATTTAAGCAAATATCTATCAGTCGCATGGCTGGTTCATAAAAAATCGAATATAGTCAACATAATAGGAATAGTATTGTGCTATTTTGAATATTCAACTCACCTACAGAACGCTTGAATAAACAAAAAATTCATTGTCTACGTATTTCTTTGGCTTCAACTGATTTTTTGATCATAGTGAAAGAACTTACAAAGCATTTATCATTTTATAAATCCCGATTTAGAAATCTTAGAACAATGATCTAAAATTAGATAAAAATATGTATTCTCTTTAAAAATATAAACCGTTTAGGCCTCATATTTAGTTTTCCTTAACATGAGCTATCCCAGAACAGTTGATCTGTATCAATCTTACAATATTATGTTTGTCGAAATTCCGTAATATAATAACACATTCTTACCCAGAAATCCTCGAAATATTGAACTCTGCTTTTATACTTGAAAAAAAATTATTTTAAACAACTTCGGTTATAGTAAATAATTATCCGGATAAAATCGAACGCAAAATACTTTCAGAAAAACAAATGACAACACTATTTTTTAAATTAACTTTTCAAATGTGTTTATGGAAATTTTTAAGTTTTGGAAAATCATATTTATATCGTAAATTATACTGATTAAATGAAACAGGCATTTTAAAACAATACAGTCGATGATGATTCACGAAAAATACCCTGATTAAAAAATATACCTTCAAGAAAACATAGAAATGCTATCCTACTATAGTGTAAATTTGCTGTAAGAAAAATTTTTTCAAAATTCTATGTATAACAACAAAAAAAAGGACGGAATTATATGCACCTCGAATTATTTTTGTATGAAATATAAATTGTTTTAAATATTGTAACCATAACTGTATTAAATATTGTAACCAATTTTAAAATTAACAGTGTAATCTAAGCATTAAATATTTAAATACTTTTCTGATAACCTCTCCGGAGTAACTAAAAACATTTATAGTAATTATTTCATATGATACCAATTCCACTGTTGAATTTTTCATTAATTTTCCTTAATATTTTATTTTTTATTGGTAAATAGGGGCCTCATCCATCTGTATAAACGCTTTGGTTGTTGACATAAATATTGGATTGGGAGTTATTCTATAATAAAATGAAATTGATTAGAAATAAAATATTAAAAAACGTTCAGAAAGCATTTATTACAATTTTTAGCCAAAAATACTACACCTAAAAATTCTAAAAAAATAATAATAATTTTATACGCTAATTGTACTTTATGTCCAATTTCTTCAGCGCATGAAAAAAAAAAAAACTAAAATTTGGAAAAATTTTGAATAAAGGTGAAAATTAAAGAAGCTTATGAGAATTATTTTGAGGATATTATATACTGATGTCACTACAGACTATCATTATATTTATCTGTTTAAGATTTTAGAATTTCCGTAATTTGCTTATTTTTTATAAGATTTTTAAAAAAATACTTCAGTTCTCTGTTCATGAGATTAGTCAAATACCCAATTGGTAGTTCACCATTCAAAATTATTTATAGTTCATTGGAAATTTATCAAATCTATCCAACGGTTTATGCTAAATATTACTGCTGCAAAATTCTTAGAAAAAGACTAAGTGGTCTAATTTTCTTAGACCAATCTAGCTAACTTTACTTTATAGCCTTGATGACAACAGTTTGTTGACATGTGACTAGTCAAATGATTATTATTTACTTAAATTGTCAATGCTTGTAACAATAACAAATATATAATCATTTATCGATGAGATTTCTATATATATATATATATACATGTAATATATTCTCATTATTTCTCGATTGGAATATAAAATGAAGGCAAAAGACAATGTTACTTACTTTAACTTGAACTCAATTGAAAACTTTACTTATATTTGTATTTGTCTCTGTGTATGTGTGTGTGTGTGTGTGACAAACATTTTATCTACTTAAAGAAGATATTAGAAAAGTATGTTTGTTTATTGACTTATAAATTATATTCTAGATGTCAATAGAAAACAAAATAAATAAAATTCTGTATTTTAATCACATACTCTTTTTATATTGATTGTTATCCACTCGACTTATAATTATTATATATTTAAAAGATGGTCATGATTGTGATATATTTCATTACGAATGTCTTTGATTTAATCATATTTATGAGCAAATATTTTCTAAACTTACTTTCAATAGTAAAACAATAAAAACGAAAACCTATTATACCGCTTCTTATAAACAAACTTCTACTTTTTTAGTTTGCTTTCTATAGATTTCTAAAGATTTCATAGACTTTAATTAACTTGTTTGAATTTCTAATTGGATTTGTGGAAAATTTTGTATGTTGAAAATACATGAGATATTGAAAAAAGTATCATATAAAAATTTCTACAAAAGTTTTTTGGAGTCGCATTTTCTATAATCCTCACAAGGTTGAAATTGACGCTCATTAAAAAAAACAAAAGCAAAACATTTGATGTCCTTTACCTGAAAAAATAAAAATTGCTAATTTTTTTCCAAATTTTCAGGTTGCTGTCCAACCGATGTCTGAATCTGTCATGATTCGGACAAAATGATTTCTAAATTTATTATTAAATGATCCCTTTACTATAGTAACAAAAAAACGGGTGTCTGACAATTTAACGCTTGAGGAGACAGTTGAAAATTGTTCGAGCTACGAAGTAGAAAACGTCCCACATTTTTTAATTTCTATAGAGGAAAATGTAGTTACACTAAAATACTTATACAAACTTTAAGAAGTTTGTATAATGAGCATCGAGACTAAGTTTTGCATAAAAATTAATCATTTTGTATAGCTCCATTTTGTATATCGATTAAGACTTGAGGAAAAGTAAGGAGTACATTGCGTTTCTGCAAATCTATGTATTATTCAAATTCTCGAGTCCTCTACTGTTTTAGAATTTATCTTCACAGCCTTTCCTTGGTATTAAGAAGTTGATATTTAATACATTGAATGAACATGTAATTTTCTTGATTTAAAACAAATGAGGCGAAAATATTTTATAGTTTCTTTTATAAAACTAATATTTAATTTTACAATTGTTATTTATTGTAGACTATTTTAGCCAACCAACAATAAATATCGAGTATTCAGTATCTAGCTTGAATATTCAAATATAGTATTTTAAGTCTATAGAAGATATATTCGTTTTATCCAATTTTATTGAATTGTACACTTTATCTCTATTAAAACTTAATACAATTCTAAGTGTTGAATATCCCCCGAAAACTATACCTAAACACTTAACATATAAATTCTATTACTTATGTAGTTAGGTAGTTAGTTATAATGTATAAACGTAGGAATGGCAAACGTATAATGTATATGTGGTATTTTACTATGTCATATACCTAGTGTTTTTTAGAACTACCACTCCACCACTCATCTAGAAAGTGATTTACGAGCACATTTTGACCAGTTTTTCTTACTGAAGGTAATTAATATTCACAGATAATTAATATTCTGAAATATGCGAAAGGAGTACGATTCCAAAAACCTATACCCATAAATTGTTTTAGTTCTAAGAAAAATTGTCTTGTATTAATGTTTCTAATCTATTTTAAGGGTAAACACAATTTTTTCGGGAAGGCAACGATAAAAATATTGTAATATTAACTTTAATTTTAAACAAGAGATCCACAAGTTGTTCTGTTAGTCAGTTGTTGTTCAGTTGTTCTATCAGCCGTATCGATAATTATGTTTTTTAAGTTAAGTAATTTTCAAAAAATCCAGACACATTCATTCAAAAAGCCAAACAACGGCTCGGAAACTATAGAATTCGAGATTAAGGACTTGGATGAATTTGTTGGATGACAACAAATAAAGATCTTAAAAACAATGGCTGGTAAAAAAAAAATGTTGAATGTGTAATAATCAATTAAAGCCATTTAAGTGTAGGTACTTATTCTTAAATTATAAGGTAAATTTAACTTCGAAAAACCAAACAGAATGTGTTTTTGACTGCAAAATATACATTTTGAAAAAAATTTAACAATAATTTTGTATTAAATTATCAAAAATATTACTAAGAATTCTAAAAATTTAAAATAAAGTTTGAAATTTATCCTAATACCTTGATCAAATAATTTTTATTATTTACGTATTCAGATTATATATGTATATATATCCTAATTTAAATATTGGTCGAATTTGAAATTTTATTCAATGTGTGCTTATGGTCGTAAACGAATCAAGAAAGACCCTCAACTGACCTAATATAAAAGCCGATATCAATCAATCATCTAAGTTAATCCACATCAGTCACAATCACAATCGTAAAATAGTAGTCATTGTATGACCTTAGCAGTTGACCTTGACCTTAGCATTGTATGACCTTAGCAAACTTTCAAACCATTTTGTTTAATGAATTCAATATCTTTTCATAAAGCCATTTCATGATGCCATGTTTTCATAAAGTCAACGTTGTTCATGAAATGATTGTACACAAAAATTGTACACAATGTATACACATTCAATGACGAAACTTAATGTGTGCGAATCTTGGGTTCTTCAATTTGATTGAAGTCCCATGTTCATTGTTCCATTCTCTTCTTACACCTACATACATTATATTAACCATTCTTTGAAAGTAGTCTATTAAAAGGTATTTATTTGTGATACTGATTTTTTTTTGTTTCTTTGTTTTTACTTCGTCTTACCAACAACCACGAAAGCTTATGTAAATGTATATTTCCATATGTTGTTTACGTAATTTTAAACCATATTACACAATTTATAAACACCAATCTAAATTATTGCCGAATTTACTAAGCGTTTTTATAAACAAACTTGATCAATAGGCCTTCCACTGAAGTAACGTAATAACATGTCTTAAACGTAATTAAACATACAACACAATCAGTACTTAGATGGGTGACCGCTGTGTCCTGATGAATAGAATAATGCCCATTGATAATGATACGATAATGCCCTCAGATATTAGTAGTTGAAAAGTAACTTAAAAAGAAAACTTGAACCACGGTATAAAAATATTTTTTTTCACAAAAAATAGAACCGGCCTCAAAAAGCAGGAAATAAAAAGAAAAAATAATATTTAATTAAAAACTTGTATAAATAACCTTATTATATTATTCTATTATTAACCTTATACTACGTTAAAGGAGAAAATGATTTCAAATCGAGGATTCGATCAGAAACGTTGACAAGGGCTTAATTCACGTCGTAGTTTCCGTTTCCGTGGGTATACAGCGTTAACAAGTAACCCGGGATAGTGTAGCTTCCCAACGGTGAAGGGATTTTTCAGATCAATAGTTTTTAAGTTTATTAGTTACATACAAAAATACAAATGTTGATCGTCTTTATAATATCAGTATAGATTTTTATTGTTCATAATAGTTCTGAAAGGGTATTTATGAAAAGAATGCTTTACAAAACGGTGGATAATATCTTGTAAACTATACAATAAGTATCATAAGAATGAATATGTAATTGAAATAGCAACTGGATAGCTGTGTGCGGTTGCTTTATAAACTAAAATCCCTTGTACAAGAGTTAATTGTTTTCTATGATTTAAACATATAATCCTCAAATGTTTCTGAATGTAACACCAGTGGTACATACAACTAGAGTTTCGTAAAGTTGAGTACTGAGAATGTTTTTGAATGAATTTTCAACATTAATACATTCAAAATTTATATTCATTATATTATCTATCATCATATTATATTATCATACTCATAAATAAAGTAGGAACTACTTAGCCGCGGTAACACAAACGATATTGATGAGCTGAATTTGACATTTGATTGCCTTAGATGGAGATTGCATGGCTACTCAGCAGAAATTTTTATGCCGCTCTCGAAGCCTGCTGACTGCTAATAAACATTCAATTCCAATATGAATTAATCGACATGAAATGACTAATGTCATTTGCAACGTTACCTCCCGAACCATAATTAAAACAAAATTTACATTTTCATGAAATTAGTTAATTGTTGAAATAACGAACGGTCTTAAAAGTTTGATTCATTTAATAGTTTTCATGTAATAGGCGAACATAGTTAGACTATTTTCTTTCTTTGTTTATAGATAAAAATATGTCAGAGATATTTTGAAAGAAAATTATTACTTTTAGAAAATTAATACTTCTTCTTATTACTACAAACGATTTCCTTTGAACTAATGAAATTATTAGTACCGATAACATTTATCGTCGACGTTGGTAACGAAATATCTTTCTACATTTATATATTATCTGTTAGTTGATTGTAATTTATAAAGAGATGTAAAATTGATTTAAAACATGAAACATAATCATAATTCTATCCAACACATATACATAATATTATATATATTTTAATTTGAATATTATGTGAATAATAATTAGCAGCTATGTCTAATTAAAAACTGTATGTAAATATTATCAAATTTAATAAAATTATATATGAATACAATAATACCATTTATTTTAAAAATAATAAATCAAAAACATTTTTATAATTCAAAATTAAAACGTGATAATCATTCTTTTAGTCATATCCCTCCCATGGGTTGAGTAGGATTAAGACTTTTTTATTTTAGATAAACTTTCTCATTTAATACAATTTACAGGCGTAACTCTATCAATGAAAAAGGCTTTATTTATGCTATAAAAACGTACGATTGGTGAATCTATTATTTAATTTTCAAGATAACGATCGATTTTCAAGATTATTCAAGACTTTCAATTGGTTACTTTCATCTTTAAGAATCTTTAAATCATTTTTCTATCCGAAATATAATTGAAAATATACGTAAAATTAGTTAAATACATTAAAGTATAAAGTTGTTGAGAAGAAGAAGGAATAACATTTTAGTGACTCTAGTTTTCGTCAAAATGAAATTTTAGGTTTTTTTAGTTCGGTTGAGGGTAAAATATCCAACTTATATATAAAGCTTATAAAAAAGACAGTATTTTTATCAAGTTAAAGCTATTAAAAGCTTCGTTATCTTTTCACTGTTTTGAAATTGCAGAAAAATTTGCGTAAAAACTTTAATAACCAAATTATTAAAAATAAAAAAATTCATAATAAATTACATCTACTCTTAATGAAATCTTTAAATAATCTCGAATTTCTCGTCCATCACAATGAAATTCTGAACTACCCATAGAAATATTCATACATGGTGAGCAATTAACATAAAATACTTCGATGGAATCAAAAATATCTATCAAAATTCACTCATTATTTTCAATTTTTTACAATTTGAAACAAAAACTATGAAAATATATTTAAAGTCTCATTTAATTTTTAGTGATGATATTTAATGAGGAACAAAAACGACTGGCCTAAAGCTTGCTCATTTCCATAATTGTATTTTTTATATGTGATCAATGATCATCATCTTTTTTAAACATTAAAAAATTTCCAAGATATTTATTTCATTTTAATGAAGTAAAAACAAAGAAAATTGTTTATTTTTAGTTTAAAATGTTTTTTTATTTATTTTCATCTTGAATAAGAATTTTATTTATTATTATTTATTTATTAGGCCATATTTTTTCCCATTTGTTTAATATTCAATAAATTTTGTATTTAAAATGAATATTTATTAGATTATCAATATTGATAGATATTATAAACATTTAAAATTGCGATACAGATGACGGGCATGTTGTCATTTTCCAATAAATAATTAATGCAACAATATTACCAACTGCCAATCAATTATGTCAAATATATTACGTATTAAATTTTTTTTAATCATTTCATAGACGAATATCTTTAAAATATTGCTTGAGAATGAATGCATCAAAGAAAAACATCGCATAAAATGCTAATATTTTCAGTATTTTGTTTCACAACATATTTTATATACTTTGTAATTATTATGTAATCCTTTTGTATTTTCATAAAGATTTCATTAACATCTATATTCTTCGAAATACATTACCTATCGAAGAAATATACATGAGACTGGCAATCAATTCTATAAACTTTGAGCTATCCGAGCTGAATTTAATCACTATGTCGGGTATATTCCAGTTTTCTTGTGTCATAGTGGTTATTTACTATGTTCAGGTCCTATACTAAATATTTTATATACATTTTATCTCTGATTATTTTAACGGTCCCTATAAAACGATATCCAAAGTTTGTAAACGAAAACTTTTATTTGCATTTCATTTAGTTTATAATTGAAATAAACTTGGTTTAAATCGTGCATCTGTATTTTTATGTAATTTTGCGTCATTAGCCTAGAAGACCATTTCCATTATTCATTGAATATTAACTGATCATTTGTAAAGAAAATGATAATTGATTAGTAATAGCAAATTTGAGCGAGTTTAATTTTGTATGTAAAGTAAAAACTTTTAGTCAGAGCCATATTTTCGTTTATCGGACAAGAACAGCTTTTATGTAGATCAATCGAATTAAACTAGTCAAAAAGATAAATCAAGATACCATTCAAATTAATGTATTTTACTAACAATTATTATTTGGTTCCGTATCGTGTTAAAAAATTAAAAGAATCGCTTGTTTAAAACAAAATAGAAAATTTTATTTTGACATTTTTCCGTTCATAATGACTGTTAAATGTATTGCATTATAAGCTATTTAGAGATTATTTCTGAGCTTAATCAAATTTTTCCTCAAAATTTTATAATTTTGCCTGCTTACCTGAGACTACTTAGTCAAATTCTCGTATAATTTGTTAAGTTCTCAGCTGGTATAAACTACATAAACGGTTTAAATTTTATCCACATTTATCTGAAATAAACATTTTATTTTCGGAATAGATTTTTATGGCATTGCGTCAAAAATGGATGTTTGTATTGCTGCAAACGAAAAATTTATGTTTTTGAGAAAAATTTATGTATTCACACTTTCTACCAATAATATTATTCGTACCATAATAAAATCTGTGTTAACTTCCTAAATTTTTGGTTTCTTATCATTTAATTCATGTATTTATGTATATAGACTTAGAGGTTAGAAGTACTGAAAAATAGAAATAATATTAAACGGCCATAGCAGAAACGAATATTAGAAAAAAAAACAACAATTATTTATAGTATTCACAAACAAATTACATTTTTAAACAGATATTCATCATCAATACATTACTGCTGAAGTACCAACCTCATCCTTGATCCAAATGCTCAAAGCTACCCATTCATCTAAAGTGTTGTCCTTAACTCAAACGAGCAACCCTACTACCACCAAAGCTACACACCACCAAGCAGAAACCGATGAGATGTTGATGAGCATAATACCTACTACCTTCTTTCTCTACTTCGACAATTCTATAGTGTGAATGGTAAATGTGAGATGTTGTTATATCTTCGTTAAGTATTCATAATAATGGTTAGGTATAATTACTTTATGGCCTACGGGAGAAAACTTCTCTATATAATTCTCATCATCTGGTCTCTGTCTCATCGTTAGTGAACTCATACACACATAGCTACGTCTGTTTTACCTACATATTATTTCTATAGCAAAGAAGAGGAGTAAAAGAAAAACCTATACTCACGTGTATATATACTGAATTCAAGAAAAACTGAAGCGGATTGAAATTAAAATGGTTATTAATTTATATACTTAACACGGGCTGATGAATCATAGTATGGAAACTCCGTTCTGGAAGGAATCAGCGCAGCACCTAATCAGTATTTTTAATTTGAAAGGAGTGGGAGTAGGACTTGGTCATAAGAATAAAAGTCCAAAAAAAAATGTTTCAAATATAAATTGCAGAGTTTTAAATTTTAAATAAAACAGGTGTTTTGCCTATTTTTGAAAATTATAGAATTTTCATATACCTACCTGTAAATTCTATGTGTAATTTTAAACAATTTTAGGTACTCTTGTCCCGGTATTTTCAATATTAGCCAGAAAAATGCAAAAAACACCTTTTATTTAAAATTTTAAGCTCTACAGAATGATTTCAACTTTTTTTTTTTAATCTTACTTTTTACTCTTTTGAGTAAACCTAATGAGCACCCTTTTCAAATATACAAAAGTCGATTGACATTTTGTGTGCCACCAGTTCTTTTATTTTATGTAGCGTATAACTTGCATAACTTGAAAAGTTAGCAGACCACAAGTTTTATAGAAGGCTTTTTAATAATCATCCGAGAATTATATCCGTTGATATAGTCACATTACTTGAACTGATATAAAATAAAATTTGAATTATAGTGACAAAACAAACCGTACAGTGTTCCAAAAATTAAAGTGGGATTTAGGAATCATAATTATAATTTTGTTAAAATGTTTTTGATAGAAGTAAATATTGGATCTTTGGTTATTTAAGTATCGTGATATGTTTTTGATGCTTTTCACAGACTCAATTTTATTGAATAAAATTGTACACATTACCATCAACCAATACTTACAACTTAATCCCTTTTTTTGTGTTATTCGTTCATACTATTCCGTTCTGTATTTCCACTTGTATTTGGCATTAAAATTCTTTTCTGATGAATTGTTTTCTTATGTTTTTTTTTTTGTTACATAGTTTTATTTTTTTATATTCATTGTATGTGTTTGTTACAAAGTCATATTAAAAACACCACATAATGTGATGCTCCTACCTCCTAGCTCACAGCTATCAGTAGCTCTAGCTACATTAAACAGCTATCTATAATACCATACCGACTGCTCTTCTTATTATTGTTATCTAAGACGTGTGAAATTAACTATTACTACTTTAATTACAATTATAAAACATAGGTAGTATTATATATACATACACATAATATACACACATAATAAAGTTTTCTTTTGAATTTTCTTTTAATAGTTTTTCTTTTACTTGTACCAACGATATAGTATATTATTATTTGTTTGACTACTGTTCTTCGCTATGTAAATATCTTACCTACCTTCATTTCATATCATTTTATATTTTATGCTAATTTTGTGAAACAATAAATCATAAAATAAAAATTTTTATGATAAGAAATTTTTGTTTTCCGGGAAATTAATCTAATTTTCTGATTTAATATAACTACCTTACAATTATATTAAGTAGCTGCAATCTTGTCAAAACATGATTCTACTTGTAATTTTCTATTTTTCCTTATTATTTATTTTTATTTAATCTCGACATTGGTTTAAAACGCTTGAAAATATTAACTACACAAATAAAGTTTTGGTTTATGGCTGAAATTTGGGCAGTGTATTCTAAACTTAAAATAAGAATTTGAGTTCGTGAATTAGCAAAATCGTTCATTTTTTCCCAAGAATCCATGACCAATCTTTTAAACTATTAGGGAATAAAATAAAAGTTTAAATACAAAAAATATGTGTATCTTCGAAACACCCAACATTTGTTTGAACCATTTTTTCATACACTATTTAGATTCTACTCAATTCCACCTCAAATTCAGATAATTAATGTTATTATATGATCATATAATTATATTAATTTTTTCATTTTTTAATGCCAATAATTAAAAATACTCAGATCAACTCATATTCACCCATATGTCAGGTATTTAAACAATTCACTTAGTTTCAATCTTCACTTTTTATTAAAGAATGTACAAAAACTGAATTTATTTTATTAAATTCAAAATTACATTATATAAGTACTCACTTTTGACATTAGAATATTCCACTTTTTATTTTAAAAAAAGTTATCCTGTTTATGTTTCTAACAATAATTTAATAATAAAAGAAAATTTTCTCTGAAAATTATATAAATTTTAGTCCATAATAAATGAAGAGTATCAACAGGTTTTATATAAATTCAAATAAATGTTAAAATGTAAATTTCATTCATTTGATGATATTAATAAATATTATCCCCAGATTAAAATATTTATTAGTGATTATATAATGGATACAAATATGTAATGTATAAATTTAATCAAATAAAAGCAATAAATGGTTTTATTTTTTAATTATTAAAAAAGCTACGTGTTATTACACCAGTTATTTTAATTACAATAAATAATCAATTGTTATGAAGATTTGCTGTATGTTATTTTGCAAAGAAAATTAAAAAATATTTATGAATATAATCAAAGAAAGATAATAAATGTAAACTCTAGGCATTTTTTAATTTTTAATTGAAATAAATACGTGTAAATAACACAAAATCTTGATTTAGTAAATTTGGGCGAAAATCAGAAAATAATAATAAAATTAAAATAATTTATAATTTACGATGTTTTTGTTTCAGACTAAAAAGTATAAAATAAATTTCAGTGTTTAAATAGCTCAACTGAAAGTTCTTAAGTTACGGAGTGTTGATAGATCAAAACAAACCCTATATCTTCTTTAGAACTGGAGATATTGTGATACAAAACTATGACAATATTTGGAGAAAGAAACGCCCTTTCAGAACTTCAAAAAGGCAAAAAATAGATGTAATCCAATATTACTTCATCTGTACACTAAAATTATGTAGCCGTTTTACCGGCTAGATAGAACGGCCGGGCGAACTCGAAACAATTTTCAATATCAATCAAAAAACTAACAAAATTTTAGTTAAATGACAATATATTTGAACCGCCGAAGAAATCTTAAGGGTAATATGAAATAAAAAATAAGTAAAATACAGACGTTATAGAGTTTTGTATCCGCAAAAATGAAAAACGAACTTGTAGGTATAAATTAAATCGGAAGTGAAATGTTTTATAATCAAATTTTTTTCTACTTTTATTATCTTTTCTAATATAGGTAATATTAATATAGATTAGATTTACAGACTTTATGAACTTAATAAAGTGAACTTTTTTCCGTAATCTTGTTGGAAAAAAAAGTCATTGTCACAGAAAAATAAAACTCATTAATATTCTAGGTGCATAGAAGTGTACGTCGGTTTCAATTCATTTTACAGATAATGAAAAAAAAGTTACTACTAATTCATTAAGATTTTTTTTAAATAAGAATATTTACATGTTATTTATGTAAACTGTTTAAAACATTTGTTGCTTTAGAAAATCAAATGCTGAATATGATTTGAAAAATAAAAACAAATATTTACTATGCAAAAGTTATTTTTATTTTCTTTTTGTATCGTGTACTTTGTATCAATTCACATGACTTTCGTATATAAAAGCATACATATAAGAAATTAGCTTTTTGAACTTGAAAGTACAAAATAACTTTAAAACTGCACTTAATAGACGTATTATTTACTTTGTGAAAATCCATTTTTATTATTCACTTTCGACTTGTGTAGTCATTATCACGTAATGAACAATTTTTGCTCACTTTAAAAATATCTAGGGAAATAGTGGTTGAAGTTGATAAATATTTTTTCAGTATTGACGCTTTTAAATTTATTAAAGGGTAGTTAATAAGGTCTATTTTATTGTAAACGAATTGTAAAGATGGGTTTCTAAATCGTTTATTGATGACAAGAACTTCTACGAAATTTAAATTTTGGCTTTTCTTGCAAATATGTTACACTCTGATTTCTGTTCAATATAAATTTATCAAGGAAATATGAGACTAACTCAAAATTACAAATACAAATTCATAGAACTTGTTGATTGTACACTGTACTAAAATTTGATAGTATGCCATATGCAATCTCTATTTTTTCACAGAAAAAAAAAATATATATAGGATTGTACTTTTCACCAATTAATGTTATATGAAATTGTCTATAAATTTTTCTACAACACTTCATTGAAACTAACTTCATACTATATCCATTGCGCTTCGTATAAAAGAAATATACAATTTTTATTTCAAAATGTTCATTTTTCGTGTCAATATTTGCATTAAATGTTATCAGAATAGTCTTAATTATTTCTTGAGCTTTTGCGGTTCATAATATAATTTCTTATAAATCATATGGAAGTATCAAGCGAATATTAAATGGAATTTAAAAAAAAAAAAAAAAAAAAGGAATATAACAGTTTTATAACTTGAAAAGCTTTACAAACAACACAAAAATTTTCCAATATATTTATTGTTGATATTTTTCACTTTATCGACAATGTAATAAGTTTATTCTGAATAGTCTGCATATATACATGAATACATGAATACAAACATTTATTCATATGTACAGAATATTACAACAATAAGTAAACAAATGAATATAACACAGCAATATATTGTTTAGTCAATATATATGAATATTATTGTTGTATACTTGAACAATTCTAGTGTTGGGATAAAAGATTCTAATTCAAAAATGATTCAATCTACTTTGTATATCAAACTATTCGCAAAATTTAGCGAAAACCACTAAAAATGATATTAATCACAATACTGATTGATACGAACAATTGTATAAAGAAAATTAGCATGTACAGAGCCACGCCCTATCGCAATAAAGATGTCAACAAGCTAAGCTCGTTGATCTTTACTTCGCGAACTTGGTACTGAAGTATTTTTAAAAATGTATAAAAAGCAAAATCGATTTTCAAAATTATTACTAAGATGTTAATAAATGACGTCATACATATAAATTTCCATGGTGATTTCATATAAAAATTTGTTTTGGTAGAATAAGATGGAAAATAACCTCAAGAGCATAAACTCGTTTTCACATCAATTATAGTTTAATTTTTGAGTTTTGTTATGGTATTGGAGTTTCATATTTTGTCGGTATGAATCAATTATACTATTTTTGGCGTTTTCTGTGTATAATTAATGTGTGACTCCCACACCCTGCGCGCAAATGAATTTCCTACCACCATGCCCTAGAAAGTTTCTCTGGTCGACATATTCGTCTGTAATAGAAATCAAACACATGAATATTTTTAATGTTAATATACATTTTTATTCTTAAGAATTTTGTCTACGTTAATCGAAGAAATAAGAATACATATTGACTAGAAACTTAATGGATAATGTAGGCACTTTGTTATTAACTACTATGGCATGCAGTTAAGAAGTTAATAGTTCCTGTGAGTCCTTGGATCCTATACTGTTTTGTTTCAATTCAATTCTTGAATCAAAATCTGGCCATTCAAGCTTTCTTAAACATAAAAAGAAAGAAATCAAATTTTTGCCTATGTTGTTTTATTGTGTCTGTGTTATTTCATACAAATAAAAATTCACAAAAATAATAATAAAACAAAATAAATAAACAAATAAAACAACATAAAAATAAAAAAATAAAATAGTGAGAGCACAACCAACGACGTCTACTACAGCGGTACTACACAAACGATATGAAATTTAAAGCATATTTCCACAACATTGCTTTATAAATATCCAAACATAAAATAATGTTTTGCGTTTCATCGATATATACAATACAATACACTACAATACAAAAAGAACTACGATACGACAATATAACAACGAAAACGGTCGCCGATCATACTTTCTAGTATAATATTATTATATGCTTATACAAACTATACAGTTTTTGGTATATTGTTGATGTGAAGTCATCATACTTGAACACAATAAAACCTAATATATATATATATTGCTCTCTCTCTCTCTCACACACACTTTTCCGACTATTTTGTACACACAAAAATAATAACAATCATAAAGCAACGAAAATTTATATTTTATTGGGGGTATGTACATCTTTATAACCATAGATGTATGTGGTGGCTATATATTAAATGTACAGATTGTAACCAATACAGTTTGGCTGTACACGTTCTGGTTAAGATAATGCGTGCAAGGAAACCGTTTTCAATCAAAGGCTTGATTTTTTCTTTACACGTGATTTTAACACAATGTTTTCTAAGTATTTATTTTCTAAGTAGACCAGGAAAAAACCTTTAAAAATGGTAAAAACTGAAAAAAATTATAGAAGGTTGAAACTCATTGGAAACGGAAGAGAATATATAACAAAACTGAAAAGAAAAATCATTTATGGGTGATCTAAGGTCAGGAAGTGGAATGGGGTGACTTTTTACGGGTAAAATACGGTTTACAACTTTTGTATTTACACTTTTTTCACATAACTTCAAAATTTTTCGATTGAAAATTGGGGTGCTTTTCCGATATTTATTCAAAATAAGGTAAAATAATAAATATTTTAAATCAAAAAGTATATTTGGAAAAAGGTAATTCTATTATTCACCAAATTTCATGAAAAAAAATTTTTTTTTTGTAAAAACTTTGTTATTTTAATTTTTTACATAAATTTCGAGGCTATGTGAAAAATTTTGTTTTCCATTACAAGATATTAATATTCAAATAGGAGTATGGCAATTAAATTTAAAACAAATTCATACAAATTAAAATATGAGAAAATTTTTCTTTTATTAGCGATATCTCTTTTATCTCTAGCGTAATCTACAAGGGAAGTCGTCTCTAATGTAACCAGTGTGTAGAAAAATTTTAATTAAATAGTGCCAGTTGCTCAGTTGCCATGAAAAAAACTGTAACCTTACTTAAAAGCTAACATGCTATGAATTTTAAATGATTGAAAATATAAATGAGAAATTTACGAAACCTTCGTGAAAATGATTATTTCATATGAATATGTAAAATTGCCAAACCGGTTTATTTGCTGGTTATAATATAGCGATGCTACTTGCGTTTCTTAGATGACTAACTATATTTAAATATAATTGAAATTAATTAAAATAATTTATTTTATTATCCTAACATCATAATTCCCCAGCCCATCTTTTATCAATCTTAAAAAATATTGATTTTAGGTAATTTTATCGTTGATCTTATATCAAGATTTTGTCGATGATTGTCATTCATATGAATCCATATTCTACATAAGCTAAAACAAGTCTGAAGTACATCCTATATGCTATTACCCATAAAATATACATAGAAAATGGCTATTTTTTTTATAAACAGTGTTTGTTTGTTCAATGTTGTACTTGAGTAAAGGAATTTTATTCATCTACTATCCTTGTTTATCCATGTTGCATTCATCGTTGTTCTTATTGTCTACTTGTCTGTAAACTGTCAACAACATTCATCTTTCTACACATATGTAGGCAATATCTACAGCGAAAAGTAGCTAACTTACTATTAATATACATGAATCTCTAGTAACGTTTTTATCCTACTTGGCAGTAGAGTTGCTTTTGCCAGTGTACCCTTTTCTCTATTGCGCCACCTTATGTTTTCTAATTAAATATAAAAGGTTTTATTTTCCCTTATTTTATTTAAACAACCCTACTAAAAATATTATACAGCTTTATAATAAATTAAAATTTTAAGAAAACTTTTTCCGGTTGAAAATTGCAAATTTGAAAATGTATCTATTGTGTATTCCACTTGGAAACTCTGGATGCGAAATAGTGCTTAAATCAGTCAGCCTACTACAGTTGTTGACGTTGTTAAAAGCATCGTTCCTTAGAAGGACATCTCATCAAATGATTAATAGAATTCGAAGGTCTGTTATTGTATCACTAGATAGAAGAATCCCATCGAGATAGTTTTAATTATTGAAAACGAATGATTTTTATTTGTTTAAAATTGTTATTTTGAAGGGATTTTAATATATATAGCAAATATTTTGCAAATTTAAACGTTTTGTATATAACAAAACGGTTTTATATTAGACGTTTGATAAATTTTTAATAGGTGGCGGTATAAGTTACTAACTTCAATGAATTTTTGATGTGTATTCATAGTTTTAAGTTAATATAATTGTTTACACTTAAGAACAAACTGTTATATATCTTTTATATAACTTTATCTCCGAAAGTGGAATGAAAAATGATTTTAAAAGAAGATAAAACTACCTTTTGTTACAAAAAGTTGGCCAAATTTATCAAATAATTATAATAGTTTAAAAAAACTAAAAAAACACGCATGCATGCGTAGTTCGCGCACTAGCTCTATCTTTATTACTCTCATGCAAAGGATCCGTTCAGATGCGTTCTGCAGCCAACTTCAGAGAGTTACCTACAGACAAACAAACATACGAGTGAAGCTAATAAAAGCGTGTTAAAAAGACTAAAGACTCCTTACAGTTAAAATAAGATAAGAACTCAAATAATATACGATTTTTTCAGTTTCTTAATTTATATCTAATTCAATTTATTATGTGAGAAATTTCAATGTTTTTGTCAATTAGTTGTCAAATTTCGAAATCGTTTCTGAACAAATGGGAATAAAATCCATTCAAGTATAGAATATGAATATAGAATATGAAATCAAGAATATGAAATTGAGGACGTGGCTGAAGGGTAGAATGGCTTAGTCTCTTAATTTCATACCAATCTTCCCACAATCACCTGACGGGTATAAAATTTCAATACAATACCCTTTATTTAAAATATGTGTCTTTACTTATAAGTTTTATTGCATCCAAATCCCACCTTGTCCAAAAAGTAGACCGCATCAAATGAATTACTTCTTATTGTCTTGAAGTAAAGGTTTTTAAATTACGTCAATGAAAGAATTACAACGAAAAAATTCGAAGATTGAAAAGTCTCACTACTTTTTAGCCAAGAGTTCAATTTTAAACATTTCTAAAGGTAATTTACACAAACTTTTATTTTTCATCAAATTGCTATTGAAAAATGTCTGTCTACCCTGAGACTATTATAGCATACAATATAAACCGATATACATACGACACTTCATATATTGAGGCACTCACTACTATAATACAGTGTCATCATATTGTACGTGTATACATATAAAAGGAAATTTTATTAGTTAGAAAGTTTTTTTTTTTTTTTTTGAACATTTATATGTTAAATTGATGACGAGTAAAAAAAAAAATAACAGTTACGTTATCAAATCACAATTTTTATTTTATTATTATTATTATAGTCAAATAAACATCACGCTACATAAAGTCATAAAGATATTTTTAATCAAATTAAAAACATCAACAAATAAACAAAAATATTTAATATTCCATATAGACGAATGAATGAATGGGTTTGTTACTTTTATTTGGTTATTTTATAGAAGTGTTATATATTGCAAAAATTTCTATTTGGTATATGAGAATAATAATTATTATTTATTTATTTTTGTTGATGTTATTTATTGATGATTATATTGTTTAATTTTATTAACGTTCTGATTGAGTGTATTAACCTTAAAAATCGATAAGAAAATTTTATATGTTATTTGGAATACGTTTTATATTAACTTGAATTGTATGTATCTACGTAATGAAATCTTTTTATTAATTTAAACTTATTTCCAAACTGACCAAACTTAAAGTATGGATAATTATCGTACATATCGTTCGAGAATTATCGCACATATACGATAATTTCAGCCAATGTAGGACGTACGACAGTCTCCCTATTATCGTACGCAGATTATACGATAATTTTTTATTGTAATTCAAATTGTAAATTTTCAAAGTTTACTGTATTTCTATCTTGATATGCAATAGCTTGATATTTTTCTTATTGTTTACCCTCAGCTTCGTTATTGAGATATCGTTTATGTTTATATTTTAAATAGCTTGTTTTATTGATCACTAACCTACTTTTACCTACTAACCAACCTTTATATTAATTTGTCTTCAGTTTGTTTTTTCGAAAAAATTCGAAATATTAGCTCCTTATTGAATTTAATGTGAAAGGAGTTTTATTCCAGGTACGTACTTATATTATACGTAAAACCTATATACAAACAATTTTTTTAGTAATTCTAAAACGTTAGCTAAAAAGATATAAACTATAGCATAAAAATTTGATATTGACTAGATTGCACCACTTTCACTAAACACCTTCCTACTTAAAGTAAATGCGTACTTAAAGTGGCAAAATATTTTTCGTGGCTTATAAATCAATTGTAAAGATAAAAATCAGATTTGCACCGACTTCAAAAGATTGGTAATCACATGGAGATTATGTTAATAAAAATTGGCTATAAGGCCACGTGCGAAGCCCGTGAGGCTACTAGTAGTAAATAAAGTAATTATTTTTAATTTTCTACTTACATAATTATCCAAAACAAAAAATAAAAAAATAAAAAAATAAAAATAAAATAATAATGATAATAACATAATTATGATTTATATAATAGAGGAAAAAATTTGTCACAATTTAATTGCGTAAGTTATATATTATACTCATCATTTGTTTTTAGTGTATTCTATGTATGTATTTATGGGATGTATTTAAGAATATTCCTTAAGCATCGTCTTAAAAATTTTTTTATTCTTTTTTATCTGCTAGATGTAGCGATTAAAGATTAAGTTTAATTTATGTTTGTGTAAAGTTCGAGGAAGTTTAAATGAATCATGGGCATATAATACAGGGCAAGATACCTTAGCCCGTTGTATATTGTCCATTAACTTCACTAACAATAGACTGATAAGTCTCACAGAGTTATCAGCAAATTCTACTCTCTCTTTTATCAAAATTTTAGGAATTCAGGATGTAAAACAGCAATCCTGACATTGTATATTGTTTTTCAAGATATAAATATCATCTATTTATTAGAAAAATTCATGGAAATTTCAATTTTCGTGCTTTGATCTCTTTCATCTCCACCAATTTGAGTGTTTTATAGCTCAAGTGAAAACTTTCTATCTTCATTAGTGACTGAATACCTATCATTTGAGCTATTAAACACTCAAATTGGATGAGTTGGAGACTGTTGAGAGTACAGCACACACGTATCACCGTTTTTCTGTGATTTTGAATGATTTTCGTATCATGGTTGTATGTAAAATGTAATGCTTGGAATTTAAGATTCAAATTTAAACAATTTAATTATTGTCAACAATGAATGCTGTGGAACATCACACAGATCCACTATTTATCATTAAAACATCTAATGATTCAATAATCTGAAAACTTAAATCAATGCTATAAATTCAGATACACAGCTTAAGTTTTAAACACTGATTCTAAACCAGTGTATTAATATTATTGTTTATTAAACACAAAAGTTCAAATTATTTACAATGTCATCTTTTGAAATATACTAATTGAGTTAAAATGATTTACATGTATTTTAATAATATACTATGAAATACCTTTGCGTCAGCTTAAGAATTAAATAATATAATGTCTATGAATTCTTCCCTAAATACAATATTTTCTTCGTATACGTATAATTAATTTGTCATAAATCAAATACATACTTCATATTTTACGTAGTCTAAAAAAGGTAATAACCGTTGAAGAGCCCTTGTGTTGAAGAAATAGCTTTGATATTGTAAAGAACGTCTTAAAGAAATATACATGTTTATATATTTGATAGCTCTAACGGCCACAATTTAAATTCAGTTTGAGAAAAATTTGATGTCTACGTAAATGGAGTTATCCAAAGTAGAATAATTAATAAAAAACTGTTATAATCAAACTCGATATAGGAAATCCACCAATGGCTGACGATTTTTCCAAAATAAACATGTGGAAGACACGTTACTACAAATTGAAGAAAATTAACAAAAAAATGAAAAACTATGTCTTAAAATTTAATACAAATATAGAATAACTTTTTCATTTGTGAAAAATGAAAAGTCAGAGAGATTTGATAATTTTTATTTGAATTAATTTTAATGTGTTTCAAATCATTAATTTTAATATATTTTAGCACTAAAACTTATATTTTTCTTTCTCAATAATATAAACAAAAACATTACAATAAAAACAAAATATAAGATAATATGGATCAAAGGAAATCTAAAGATTCCCATGGGCGTTGACAAAAATCGCAAAAAATTCAAATCCTCTGTTTACGAGGGTTCTATTAGACATATTTTCTTTTCTTTTTTTACATACTCGTAAAAAATATTTTTTGCATGTTATATGTTTTTTATCCTTGTAATCCTGTTTTTGTTTTCTTAACAGGAGTATATAATCAATCCCAAGGATGCAAGTAGTTCGTGTGGTATTATTCTGTAAATAACGAATAGACACTTCACATTTCAATATTGATTTTATGTATAAAAACATTATAAAAAATATTTAGTAAAAATTTTTGTCTATTTCATTAAAGAATGTCCAAAAATAAATACTTACAGATTTTTTTAATGAATGATTTTGATAAAATCAATTTACTAGATATAACCTATTAAAATTTTTTCAATTTAAGTTATTCTTTTACATTTCTCTGTTAATTTACTACAGATTTGTCTAGTGGTTGAAGGCCTCGTGACATTGAAATTGCACTGACATGGAGATTAAAACTTTTTTTAAAATCGATAGTAAATAAAACTGACAGACTTTATCCTGGCATCAGTATTATTTATAAGTTTAAATATATAAAGTTTTAATGATCAATAATATTTTGCACTTAAAACCGAAATTAAATACACCATTTTATTGCAAATTCTATAATATAAGTCTACTTCAACTGCCATCGTCGCAAACAGTCTCTCATTTAAAAAATACCTATTTAAAAAACACACAGGCTATAAAATTTATCGTGGAATTTAGTGTTTTTTTATTTACACGTTTATACATATTATTTTAAAATACCTTAATGTGGCGGCCCAAAACATGATACAAATATTTTTTCAATTAAAATTAAGTTTATAATAAATAATTTTGCTGGGGATATTAATGTATTAAAAAAATTCCTGTTATAGCATTTTCAGTATCACGGACTTCCGTATAATAATTGACCGAACGTAGGTCTATGGTATAGCTATTTTTCATTTCGTTTGCCAGTTTTTTTCGAACACATTATCCGATTTTGATCAAACCTGGTAGATATAAAAATCGTTCTCAGAAAATTTACTGAATATTTATTGGGAAAATCTCGCACCCCTGTCTAAAACTATATTTCTATTCGTACTTTGAAAGATCCGGATGGTTCAAGTTTTGGATGAAATGTATATTAATCACATTCAGGAAAATTACTATATAGCTTTTTGGAAAATTTCATTTCTTCCTTTGTTAAAAATTTCTAAAATACCAACTTTTTTCTATAAATACTAGAAAAGTGTAGTTTTTTTTTTTATTGCATTCACATCTTTTTCGAGGTAAATCTCCCAAAATATGATGTTGCATTCAATAAGAAATAGACCGGAAAATTTCAATCACCCCCTCCTTATTGGGAAAAATTTCTTAAAACACCAACTTTTTCCTTCATTCAAGCTAAGAATATGCGCTTTTATCGCAATCTGAGTTGAATGAAACCCTATCCATTTTGGAAAACCTTTAAAAATATCAATATTTTTTCAATAAAAACTAAAAAATTCGAGTTAGATGAAATGATCAGGGCAAATAGGTTTTGTTTTGAAAATGTCCTCTTTCTGTAAATCAAGAAATAATCAGTATTTGGTTTATTTTTGGTTTATTTTTGTGACTTCATCTCACAGAACAATTAGTGAATTTTGTCCTACATTGAAATAGTTATATCAAATCCAATGGGGTATTTCAATGTTTGTGGTTAAAATAATATTAGAATGACGCTGAGCACCATAATCTATGTCACATTACTTTAAATTTAGACAATCACATTCTATATAATCTATATATATATATATATATATATATATATAAGGTATATCTAATATGCAAGTAGAACACAGTGGTATAATAGTAAGTAATAAGTAAATTTAGTAGTATTGGTCGGGCGGTAGCAGCAGCTTGTAGTAGTACAATACAATACAATATACACCTAATTTGACCATCTTCTATTATTCATTATATATAATTGTGTTTATATTACCTATATAATATATAATGAGTTAGTTTGTGTTATATAATTACATGCATTTATAATATGTGTGCAGTGATATACAACAATGTTCTAACACAACTAATCTTCAAGTAATTATACATTTATCATCATCTATATATATATATATATATGTGTACATCCTATATATCTATCTATCTACATGAGAAACACTTATGGAGTCTGGATGGTAGTTGAACCCTACCTAGTACACCTTACACTGAGTGTCAAAACACCTTTTAACTAAGTTCAGAAAACGATGAAGACTTTGCACAAAACGAAAATATAAGATCATATTATGTTCTTCACTATAAATAAACGTTATTATACTCGACATACATTATTTGTCAGAGTATTTTAATTTTAGCCTAAAGTTTGTACTACTTTATAGCTACCTAATATTGACTTCACAGACAAAATTTTGGTATAGGTGGTCATAGAAACACCTAATTAGTCCATTTCCGACTGTTCATCCATCCATCATCACTCAAAAACAAAAATAGAGAGCGAGTAGAAATTTTGTTGACGTATTCTAAACATAAAAAGTGAGTTTAAGTTCATGAATGAGCAAAATCGGTCTATTGGATCCAATGATTCCTTGATCCAACCTTTTAAATATAAAACAGAAGAAAAATTGTTTATTTTTTTAAATAAATTATTGTTTGAAACAATTTAAGTATTGTTTGAAACATTTTTTCGTTAAAGGTTTGGGTTCTCCACAATTTTAGCGCCAATTTGGCTAATAAATACATGGGTAATAACAATAGACATTATAATACATGTACAGTTGTGTAACTCATTTTTTGGATTCTCATCCGATTCCTCTGAAAGCGTCACCTATAACCAAACAAATTTATTTATATTTCTTTTTGTCCTGAAGACGTTTCCCTTTTGTCTTGACAAATTTTGATGCACTTATTTAGATCAGTATTCAAGTGAACATATATATTAAACTTGACTATATTAACAAGGTAATGTATGAGATTAAAGCCTTTATGATATATATCGTATGTTTATTTATCATCATTATATATTATAAATGAATGTATGCATTTTTCATCTCAGATTCTCTCGTTATATGGATACTTTAATTGCTTTAATATGTAATTTGTAACTTTGAGACTACCTAAGACAAGAAAAATACATCTGACATACAAAATATTATTGGAATTTGATTAATACTAGTAGAGACTTGACCAAATTTTGCGAAAAGAATTATTGTGATCGTAGCAGCTCTGTGAACTATAAATTTTACTCATAAATAAACAAAACCCGTATATTTTCCCGATCATTTAGTTTCAAACCGATTTCACAAACCTCATTTTTCTAGCTTGCATTGAAAAAACTTTTCCGAAATAGAGTTCATGAAAAATCTGTTATTCTATGTTTGCTCATCATTTCACATCGATTTTCGCATTTTTTTGAAACAAAGAAATGGGGTTCAATAAAAAATTATATTTTTCCCGATTATTAATTGCATAATATTGTATCTTTCCAGATTGTATAGAAATGAGTTGATATTTAAAGATTTTTGTTTTTCTTAGAAAAATCTACTAACCTTTTCGAGATAGTTCCACTTTTCACTGTTCAAGAACGTAGTCTTTTGTAAGATTACAATCAACCTGGCATAAACCTTTTAATAATAATATTTAAGTAAGGATGAATTTGAATGTCAAATTAAATATTTTTTATCCTTGAAGACAAAAGAACTATCAACAACAACTTATGAAAATAGTTATCACAATAATCTTAATAATACAAAATAGTAATAGTGCAAATTACGAAGTTCTTTGCCTACAAGATTGCTTCGTAACATATCCAATATTCAAGTGTACATTTTTTGTACATATATTGCATTGAAATGTCAAGCTATTAAATTAGGCTGTTTTGAAGGAGTTCAAACTTGACCCCAAAGCAAGTGTTGGTAAAATTATACACTACATTAATAGTATAAGCATAAGCTGACATAAGCAAGTTTTGCGGTGAAACTAAAACGTTTTTTTCGATAATGCAGAAGTTCATTTATTTAGTATGCAAAAACTTACTATGTTATTATACACTATGTCGAAAATTTGCTTGTCTTTCCAACAATCTTTGGGAACAACAAGCTTTCGAAATTTATAAAATAAGACCGCCGTACATTGGTAGAACTAGTCAGTTCTTTAGTATTTTGTCACAGTACAATTAATTAAGTCTTACTATTTTATCTTCTTCTTAGACAGAAACAGTTGCTAGTAATTTGTGCAAATACATAAATATGTTAACAAATCTAGATTGTGATTCAACAACAATAACAACAGAATTACTTCGTTAGTTAGACCATTATATTACCTATTATAGTCATTGAAATGTCTTCTATTGAAGTCATTCGTTTAACAAACCAAAAGGTAAATTATACATAATATTTGACATCTTATTATATGACAATAATATAACCACATATACTACAATGTTAGTTTCTACATATGTTTGTCATCATTCATATCATAGTCTATAAAATGTGTGTACAGTGACTTCATTTTAAATTTGAATTCATTCTATACTTATGAATATTTAGTATTTTAATTAACACTAAACTTTACAAACACGTGAAATCAACTAAAAATATACCCAATCTAGTAAGATTATATTAATAAACCTTACGTCACTGAATTCACCATTTAGTCACTGAATTCACTCATTTATGTATAAGCAATATTACACACCTTCGAGAAAATTAAACTTTTATTTTCTGTTAAATTAAGATAATCTAAGTCACGTTTAATTTCATATTCAATATTTGATAGCGTTACAAACTTTAAACTAAAACTAAAATACTCTAACATATTTTACATCGAGTATAAAAAGAAAGGGTCTAAATGGGTGTATCCTTATTTGACGACTCCGAAATATTTGATGAAATTCAATTAAGCCACGAAAAATTAATGAAATAGTATTTAACGTATCTTATATTACCATTTAACCGTTCTTTTGACTGTCGATTGTACTATCACCTTCATAATTTAGATATTTCATACGATCTTGCTTGTAGATCGTGTCTAGAACCTGTAGAAATCCTGAGGATGTTAGATATAAAATTGTCAGATATGAAACTATGGACCTATCCATGATGGGAACAATTCCGGCGAAGCAGCTGTCAGCTTTTTGCATGACCAATGATCTTGATAAGATCATATAGCATCACTTGCTTTGGATGGTTCTTTCCCTCCATGTTCTCGGTATCTTGGCCTTCGGGTGATGTAGTGGAGTGATATAAGAGGGTACAGATACACCCAGACCTTTTGGCAGCGGTGGTTCCCCTTATATTATCTATATAGTATCTTATCTTACGTGTCAAACGGTTTAAAAGATTTATTATTAATTTTGCTCATTCATAAATTCAAGGCTCCTTTACAATACGCTACCATTATTTTCTCTCGATTTTGATGTCGTTTACAAGTTGCAAGTTGCATGCTTGCAACGACTAAAAAATTACTTGTATATGCAACAACAAGAGAAAATTATTCGGTTAAAAACAATAATAAATTTCCGAATACATCTAAAATATTTTGTACAATATGTTGAAAACATTACTACTACATATAGTTACTGTAATTAGATGTAATACCAACATGACGAATGAGGATATTCTCCCTATGTGATGTTATAGAAGCTTGTAGAAAGCTGTGCTATGCAGTAAGTATAGATGTTAACTTATCTCTATATACGTAGGTATCTATACCATCTCGAACAACACACAAAATGATAAATTATTCACGTAGGTGTTGATGAGTCTATTATATATACATATATGTGTAGGATAACACCAGGAGATCACCACCATCACCAGGTAGATATGGTATTATATTTTATATACACATATACCTTCACATACACGTATAGATACTGATGTACAATATTATATATACCACAAAACAAACACCCGTCTACACTATTATTTAACTATCTATTGCTTGCTATACAGAAAGCATAACGTGGTTGTGTTCTAGGTCGTAAATACCAACCAGCGAGTGACGTGTTCATAAATATGTGCAGCACATTCTCACGTACGAATGATTTCTCATCAATAATAATACTATTTTTATTTTTTTCCAATTTATCAATAAAATGTTCTTTCAATAATATCGGAATTGACAGATAAACGATGAATTCATAAACTAAAGTGACTGTATCTTTTACGAAAAATAAAGTTAAACTAGAATCCCATGTCAGAAAACTTGACAAAACAAGTTTGTTGAAATTTAGCTACAGAAATGGTGTCAGCGGAAATGTAGATACAAGATGCAAAATACGGCTTTTTATATTGTATTTGAAATACTTTATTTAAAAAATTTTGTTATTGTGTTTTGTATTTTGAAAATACTTAATACTTTCTTACATCTCCTGATCATTTGTGTAAACATATAAGAACAGAAGTGCTAAGCATTTTAAAATTATCCTTGAATCTCTAATTACAAAAATATACAAAATCTTTCGAGTTACAAAACAGCTTTGAATGTTTTCACATCGATTTAATTTTTTATTGGAGAGATTCATTTCCATTTTCTATGCATACACGTATATAAAGAGGCCACCCACATCATTATATATAATCCTTAATTTTGTCGGTTGTTTAATTTGATAATTGTTATTTAAAAATTCCAATCCCGGCAACAACCGTGGCTCCTTCATTAAACCTTCAAATATAAAGGAGATTAGTTTTAAAAACGTCTCTTATTAATAATCTCTTTTAATAACTTTTTTGATATGGGAATATTTATCAACAGATGATCTTTGCTTTAAGTCGAGTTCCGAAGGCCTGCGGTGTTTTTGTTTCCTAAGATTATCTTGCGATTATAATACCCAGGTGATATTTAAAGTCAAGTTATCAAGTGCCTGTGTATTAGGAGTCGAGCTAAAACTTTAAAGTTTTTGGTTTCTGGCCTGCTAATTTTTTGGTCCTTACATTCACCTTATGACTAAAATACTTAGAGGATATTTGAATCAATTTAACACTGGTCTTAGCTAAATAACAAGACTCTTAGTACTTGTAATAAACATGTCCCGTTATAAATAAATAGGTTAAGGTATGTATATCCTTGTTCCTGTTTTCTGTGATCTGGCAAATATACCCGCGTTATTACATTTCCCAAAATAAATTAGCAATATTTATGATGACTGGACTTTGCAAATAATACCATCATAAC
Source organism: Chrysopa pallens (assembly GCA_020423425.1). Taxonomy (NCBI): domain Eukaryota; kingdom Metazoa; phylum Arthropoda; class Insecta; order Neuroptera; family Chrysopidae; genus Chrysopa; species Chrysopa pallens. The sequence continues at coordinate 73,154,670 of CM035593.1, read as the reverse complement.
GAACTTGGTCCTTAACATAATCGTTTAGAATTATAAAGTAACGTAGTAAAACTTAAAGTAAAGGATCATTCCCTTGAAGGAGAATATGTTTCTAGATTTGAAAATGGCATTATTTTTTTTTTGCTAAAAATATTGACTAATGTGATATTCACACCTTTATTATGAACGTATGGATGTCATAAATTTTGATCATCGATTTTTCAATTACAACAAGTTTTTACCACATTGTACTAAGCTAACGAAACAATAAACAAAAATGAGATGTTATGTAAGAACGAACAGCAAGAGACAAATGACAAAAGAAAAAGATAATGATGAAACGATATCATATTTTAAGTTGGTTACAGTAATGAGCCGTAAGTCATCTGCCATCATACCCTTAAACTTATTTTTTTTACCGCAACCAACATCGTTCTTTCAATTAAAGAATGAATGTCTGTTACAAAAAATAATATAAAAAAAAGTTTGTTTTTTTTTTTATAAAAGAATATTTTATATAGAATTTTTTATATACATTTATTTTATGTAGAGGGGAAAGGCGAAAAATACGACACACTACTTTAAATCAATTTTATTTCTCATGCATTTTTATACTTTCATTTTTCTATTATAAGATCATTATTTTTTTTTTTTTTAAGAGTGTATCTGACAAAATGAATTTTATTTTGGTAATATCATAAAATTTTATTCGCATTATTGATAAAGCATAAAGAGAAATTTTAGAAAAAATTTCAAAAATGAGATGTATTCAATGAAAATACATAAATACAGATTGTAGAAAATTATAGTCCGCAACTTGTGTACCACATATTGGCGTCTTTGTGACTCCATTATATGACAAATAACGTAACAAATTGAAATAATGAAAATTTTGAATTATTGAATAAAAAATATTGTAAAAGGTATACAAAATTTATTTAAAAAAATATCAGATATCTCAAGAATTGTTACAGATATTTCTTTAAATCATAAAGAGACTCCTAAAGCCCATAAAAGTGTCCAAAGGAACACTTTATTTTCGAAGTTATAAGACACTAGAATTATGTGATGAAAATAGGATAAAAAAAGGTTGATCTAGTCAACACGGATTGGTTCATTTTAACAAAAAGTATATTTTATCTATTTACCAAAAAAATAAATTTTTTAACCCAAGTTTAGGAGTCTATAATTTAGGAGTCTTCTGGAAGAAATTTCATTGTTTGTTATTACCGATTTTAATGATTGGTAATTGAAATGGGTATATTTTTTAACGTATTATTATTTTTTTTAATTTTCAATTTATGCCAAAAATTAATTTAATTTGTATCGACTGCATTCGATTTGAAACATTTTTATTGTGTACTTTTATGTGTACTACAAAATTTACTATTTCTAAGAGCTATTAATTTGGGATCTAGTAACTGATCATAAATGTATCGATATTTTGATTTGGAAAAATATATTCATCCCAATTCGATACAAAATTTTCTCCCATGAAAAATCTCTCAATTACATGATATGCCATTATCACCCAGTCTATAATCAAAATTTTTTTCTCATTATTGATTTTACTTGGAGACTTCTACAATGTTTCCTATAGATTTCCAAATTGTCACTTCCGATAATAGTTGTAAATTCTAAGTGAAATAACTTCGTATATAACATACATGCTACACATATATGAATAAGACCGTAAAAAGATTGTCTTCTATACCATAGCATTGACTTCTCTTTTATATCCATTATTATCATCATAAATAAAATGATCCTTTCTATATGTAGCTATTTCACTCAGACTTCATCTCTTTATATATTTACAAGCTTTTGCTCGTGACTTCGTCCGTGTAAAACTTAGTTCTGATAGTTATTAAGTTCTAATACGGATTAAGTTTTCAAACTTGTATCAAAATTAAATGTAATTTAAATCAAAAGCACAAAGAAGTGCTTAATAACAACTTCGATGCAAATCATCCCCAAAATAAGTTTCTTTTAATCTTATTTGAAGATGAGTTTCAATTTAATACGAAACACGTCTTCCAACAATTCTGTTACAGAATGTTTATGCAAAATAGATTGGACGAAGGAATAACGTTGTCCCATACAAACTTTTACCCTCTCAGGGGATGATCTAAGAACAGTGATTTAAGCTGTGCGTTGATCGGTCAATCAGTCATACAGGACAAAGCATTTTATATGTATAGATTTATACATGGTAATAACAATATATTTTGTAAGTTTTCAATTTACACACGGTATTTTGTATATAAATTCAACATTTCAGTGTTGTTATATAATACGCTTCAATAGATTGTTTCAATTCATGAAAATGTGCAACAAATAATTTATTTTTGAACTGTACATAAACTTGTGTTGTTTTTGTTCGTATCAGATGAATTGCTATAATATGTATAATTTTAATTTACACAATGTATTTTAATTATACAGAGAATTTGTTAAATATTATTAAATTTGTAATTAGAACTTTCCAATTTGTTATTTATAGTGCAAACAAATTTTCAAATTATAAGTAATGACATTCGAATTTTACTGTACAAGAAGGCTGTTATTCTCATAAATTGCCATAGAATAATTTACCATTCTTAACACTTTTGTTTTTTTAACCAAACACAACTCGACGACCATAATCTTCCACGCTTACGTAAAATTATAAACTTATTAATTTTATGGTTTATATTATGATTTTTTCAGTTTAAATTGAATTTTAAATAGATAAACAAAATGAATTCTCATAAACTACTCAAAACAACATAACAACCGAGTATTTAATGTTTTTAAATAGGTATACAAATCAAAAATCAAAAAAGGTAATATGTAACAAACAACAGATGGTATTGGCGACATATCTCAGAAATTACCGACAAATCTACCTGTAAAATTTAAATTTTTGGTACACTAAGAAAACTATTAATTCCTTGTTCAAATTTATAATATTTCCACTTTTTTACGATTTCTTTGATTCTTCTATCACAGCGGTATGTGGTAAGGTGACTAGAATAATACTTTCAGAATTGTAATGAAATCACTAGAAATTCTGAAAGTATTTTTCTATGGTAGATTAACTATAAGAATTATAATCCATATAATAGGTTTGAAATGTAGTTAATGCATTATTTATTATCTACCTATTTGCACTAAAAATACTTTCAGAATTTCTCATCATCTCAATTCAATTTTTCCAAATCTTTATATGGAAAAGAAAATGTTTGTTATTACTACAGCAAAAAAAAATTTGTTTTCAAATGGAACTGAACTGTGTATATTTATAGATAAATTTTATACGTTTCGTATCATCTACATGTGCATAATAAACTCAGTTTGAAATAAACTCAGTTTGAATCATTAGCTTGTATTATTCTTCCCAGTTTATACTCTTATTAATATACGTGAAACTCAAGGCTGTATCAAGGATACATAAGGAAGATTTTTAATTTAATTAATAATAATATGAATTTGTATCACTGTATATACTTGAAAAATCGTTGATGCATCATCTCCTTTAATCTATATTATCAACAATCAAGATACAGTCATGAATATATCTGTATACCACTATATAACATTCACTATGCAATAGAGAGGAAAGGAAAAGGAAGACGGGAAACTAAAATAGTATTGTCTTTTATAGTATTGAAAATTGCATGGTTTGAAGTAGTTTTAATGAACAAATATGAACAAATAACGTTTGTTGGAATCTTGTAATCACCTATTCGAAAGACTATAAGATATGTAATCAGGATATTTTAAGCTGTATTATCATTTTAAAATACTGAAATTATTTTATTGTAGTTATAATAAATATATTTCTGACGTTGATGTGTTTTATGTTTGTCTGTTTAACATCCTGAGACAGAATAAATTTGAATTTAAGATAAAAAAGATACCTTCAGTATTTAGTTTACCGATATTAATTGAGCTAGTTTTTCAACAGACTTTACAACACACTCTAGTTCATAACAGTGTTTGGTGTCCTAAATTTTTCAAGATTTAATTAACATCATCACAAATTTTGAAATAAATGAAGCTGCACACTTTTTGTTCAAATTGTGGAATTTAAAAGTTAGATGAAACGTCTGCCTATATCCTTTTTTTAAAAAAGTCACCAGCTACCACTTAAATTGGCAACCATAACTACAAATAGAAGCAAAGAAATTCTATAAACCAACCATCAAAACAAGATTGAAAATTGTGAAATTAAAATTTTCAACATCGTAAAAATTTCGCTATACAAATAAATTTTATGACCGGAAAAAAATCAAATTTATTTAGTTATATATCAAGCATTATGTTTTTCTCGGACATAAAAAATAAACTATACCTACTGAAACATGTGTGCATTAATAAACAAGTAAATAATATAAATCACTAAACCCTTTTTTCCTGTGGAAAATATGTAATTTTCCATGTGTATATATATATATATTATAATAGTGTACGTATTATTGTAAATGTATTGTTTTAATAAAATACTTGTCGTTAATACTCGTTGTAAGTAGAGTGTATTTATTGAGGTCCGGTACGGAAATGGTTAAAGCATTTTCTATATATTTGAATCTCATTCCGATTCGCTAGTATTTATTTTCTGTACGTATTTTCTATTTACAATTATAGTCGAGTCAGACTATTGTTTAATCGAAATATTGTAACAAAAGATCTTTCAATCGATTCTTAAGAAAAATTCTTGGAAAAAGTTATGGTAAAAAGTTTACTACTCTAATAAAATACCTTCTGGTGTCTCATAAAACCAATTTTTCAAAACGGCATCCACTGATTTTCAAATTTATAAGCAATAACTTCTAAAGAATTTCTAAAACTCGTTCTAGATTTTATCAGAAATTAATAAACGTTTAAAAGCTGTTCTTGAATATCTGGTAAAAAAATTTACTCCATTTGTACGTTTTCAAAACAAAAATAGGTATAAATTTTCTCGGCTTTCAACCTTCTTAGTGTATTCTATAAGATGCAGAATTTTTTTATTTTCTTAAAATTTTAGCTAGCTTCAAAACTGTAGGAGTTTTTGGCTATAAATTCAAATACACTGGTAATAAGCACCACAAGACTTCGTCGTGATCTGTGATTATTTACAAAATAATAATAAGTCAGGAACGTTTTCGCCGAAATAGTTTCAATTTGTGGTGAGAAAATGTAGCTACATTTCAATCAGGTAAAACTTTGCATAGCAGTAAGCTAACTAAGCTAACCACATTTTTATTCTAGCTATACATAAAGGTACTAATTTTAGTCTAAAGTTTGGAACTATTAAATATTGAAGGTACAAACAATTGTTTGGTATAAACGTTCTTAGAATCACCTAAATTGTCAATTTACGTCATCCCGTCCATCTGTCTGTCTACTGAAATATTTGTGGCACATTCTAAACATAAAACGGGAGCTGGTCCATTGGAGTTACTGAATCCATAACCCAATGCTTAAACCATAAAAGATAATAATAAACATTGGAAAAAAATATTTTTTTTTGATATTTTTACATAGAAATCTATTGACAGACCTTTTATTACTTTTGCTTTTAGATATAGCCAAATTTTCACTGATGTTTACTCGTCTATTATACATACATTCATGTATACGGATCTGTGATAGAGAAAATATTTATTTCTGATAATAAATAATAATATTTTGTATAGAAAATTGTATTTTATATGGAATACTTTTTTTAATAAACATATTTGTTTAATTTTATATAAATATAGTTAAGACTAACAAGAAATATTTTTATTAATTCACTGTTAGATACATGGCCATAGTACAAAACGATGATTTTAAATTTATATATATATATATATATATATATATATATATATATATATATATATATATATATATATATATATATATATAAATAAATATATATATATATATATATATATTTAAATGTATTTAAATCAAGAGTTGATTTCAAACAAGACTGTTTGTCATAGGACCAATTTTACGCAAAGAATACTAATGAAATTCAAAATTCGACACTTTTACTTATTTTAATTTTTTTGATTGTCGTTGCGTTTTTCGATTTCACGAGTATACATACTGCACCCCAGTAGCTAAATTGCATTGATACCACCATCTTAAATAGAACAAAAAACGCTGTGTATACAAGAAATCATTAATTAAATTTGGAAAGGACTGATCTAATTACTGAACATAATTTCAATACAGAAGCCATGTTATACATTCCACCAAAATTATCCTTAATTATTTCATTTTTCATCATCTTTTTATTTGTAATTTAATATTAATAGAATTTATTTTTTTATTACAGATATCATAATGGACCATTACGTTTAAGCGAAGCAATGCGTATAAGTATGGAACAAGATCCAATAGCACCAATTTTATGGGAGCCACATTTAACAGCATTAGATCGACGTGTAAAAATTGTATTACAAACAATACGTGAATGTATAAATAAAGCAAGACAAACTAAACAGAATATTAATGATAACAGTGATTTTGATAATGATTTAAATAAGTCTAGAAAATCAGTGAATTTAGAAAATTCATGAAAGTTAACTACTACTATACAGATTTTATTAATTACATGTTAAATTAATTTATAAATTAATATAAATTACAGATTATAGTCCAATCATTTACAAGGAATAATTCCAAATCTTAGAAAAATTTTAAACTTTGCCAAGAATCATTTTCTATTTTATGAACTTTTATTTATATCCTACTTATTTTCTTTTTCTCACTCTACGCTCAATTGAATTCAAGCTAAAATTATATTTTTAATATAAACTGATTAAAAATTTTGTGAACACGTTCAACATACAATATGGAGAAAAGAATAACAGGAATTTGGACAATAAACAAAATAATTAAACTATTGTTTCAAAAACGACGTTCCGTTTTTTCTTAAAAAGAAATTCTGACATACTCTCTCAAAAAAGATGTCTTAGTAAAAAATCAAAACGTCGAATTTTTTAACAACAGTTTAATTATTTTGTTTTTTATCCAAATTTTTCTAAATATTGATTAGTATTTTGTCAATTTTTATCAATTTTATAAATCTCAAAACAAATGCAAACAATAAAAATTACAAAACGGATTGTTGATTACTACGTATACAAAATTAAAATTTCTTTATTAAAGTAAACACAAAAGTTGTTTACTAAATTTTTTTATACCAAGCATTATCTGTATCAACTTTTAACCAAACCCAAAAAATAAATTAGATAAAATCTTAATTCTTATTAAACACGAAAAATCATTAGTTAACTTTGGAATTTTTATATTTTATGGGTTTTTTTACCATTTTTATTTTTCTTATGAAATGTGGATTTAAAAATTTTGAATGGATTTTAATTAATTCAACCAAAGTTGTTTATTAAATTTTAATATCTAATTAAATATGCAAGAAACTTAAATATTGATTGTACTCTTTTAGACCCAAATCCTTTTTTTTTTTTAATGACGCCTATTTAGACCTACTTTCATAGTTTTTAGAAGTACAAATTATAAGTGTAGGAAAATGTACTTCTGTTTCAAATTTTTGTAGATAATTTCAGTATAATGATTGGACAAATAATTCAAAATAAGTATAAATTATATACAGGATTTTTCAAAAATTACTTTGAAAGAGGTAAATATCAAAAAGTCGTGTTACTGAAATTTGACAATTAATTCGAATTTTCTTAAAAATAAATGCGTTTATCATTAATTTTTTTAATTTAGTGGATTTGTACACATGCAAAATTACAGTTAATTCTTTTTTTTATTAAAGACAAAATTATCAATTTAGTTATCCATTGGGCAGTTGCACACTTCGAAATTTTGAAAGTTTGATCGTATTAACTCGATTGAAAGTTATTGAAATGTTAAATAGCGATGGCAAATCAATTCAACATTAAACGGACTACCTTTGTCTTCAAGCCGAATCCACAGTGTGACCGACGTTGTTTATCGAGTAAATATATGTGCATTCACTTATCGCTTTTGACCATAAATGTACAAAGGATACTATATTATTGAATTAACTTTATTAAATTAACATCAGTATAAAATTTAGGTAATTTTTGAAATTTCTTGTTTCAAATATAATTAGAATATTGATCAATAATTAATAAATCTATATTACTTATATTAAGATCAAATGGAATTTTTGGTATCAGTATAAAATGGATCTTTTCTTTCATATCTATAGTTTTGGGAGTTTTATATATTCAAATTGTAAAAAATTAAATTAACTTGAAGTTGAAATAATTTATCCTATAAGAATATTCAATTTCAATTTAAACAAATCCAATAAACTTGATTTATAAAGGTACTCTTGTTTTTACAATTACAACTTTTCAATACTGTATAGCGATTGGTTTAACAATGTATAAACATTGTATATGTGCGTATATCTTTGAGTAATCACTACTACATGGAATTGTTAAATAAAATTAATATTCTTGAATAAGATGTTGAATTGTCTCACTCCGAAAACTGTAGAAATACCCAAAAATTTTCTTTCATGTTATGAAATAAAATTAAGTACAATAGAATGATTTTTGTAAGAATTTTTAAGTAATTTGCAGAAAATGAACTAACAAATTTTTACGTATGAATTTTCAGAAAAATAAGAGAGGGTATAAAAACTATTTTTATCGATAGTTTTAATTTTATTTTATAATAAATAATTAGAAATATTAAATATTGAAAAAAATTGTGTAAATAAATTAAATAATAGTCTTACAATTCACAAAAATTGCACCTGAAATTTTATGAATAACACTTTAGTCGAATTCACAAAATATGAATTTTTTTATATTTTAAAAATAAACATTTATGTCAGTTAAATTTAAACTAGGTCTTAACTGAACTAACCTGAACTAGATCGGAAGTATTTGCAAATAAATCACAAATTTTCACGTTTTCGTTTCGAAGAGCTTTCTTTTAAAGTTTATTAACTTACAAAAAATAAAACCTATTCCTGTAGTTTTACAGGATGCTTTATGAAACAAAAATAATGTTTAAAATAGAAAATAATAATTGATTTTAAGAATTTTCAGTTAATACTTACGGAAATTAATAAATGGAATTCATTGCAAATTAAAAAAAAATTGGAAAATTCTGAATTAAATACTACAATTTCTTATGGTATCAAAACCCATCATATTCAATAAAAATGTTCAATTTCCATTAAATTCGATTAATTTTAAATAAATAATTAATTTAAATTGTATCATTCTACTACAATCCAATTGTGTGCATTGTGAGAAAAAATTTATTAACAAATACGCTAGAAAACTAAAGGATTCGACTAAAGTTTCTAAGAACTTAAAGATTCAAAGAATCTGCTTACGTATATACACATGCACTGCAGCTGAAATATGAAATGCATATTAGTATTTATTTTGATATATTCACTGTACAAAATATATATATATATATATATTTTCATTCAAATATGTTTTCATATAACATATAGCTTAGTGTACAAGCTTTTTCATCAAAGCACGCAAATGTATCAAACATTCATCATCCATCCATTAGTGTAATAATGTTGAAAATTTACTTTAAAATTTTATATATATATATATATATATATATATATATATATATATATATATTGAAACACTACAATATTTTATTATAATTAATTTTAATATAAATTAAATGTGAATTTATCTATCTCTTTAATTAACTAGAAAATTTATTAAAAAAAATAATAACAAGATCAAATTTTATTTTTTAATTAATATTTGTAATGTTTTATTAAATTCTAATTAAAAAATATGTAATTTTTTCAACAACAAAAATAATTATAACCCACTAGCAGAATAAAGGATATAAAGAAACAAATGCAATTTTTTATGGGTTATTTTTTAAACTAATAAGCTGCATTTTATTTTTAATTAATTTTGAATAAATTTATCCTAATAAAATTCACGCTTAAACTCCAATAAAATCATTTATATCGACATTTTTTTAAACAACTTTATGCCAGTCTGTCTTTTGCTAAACATTAATGGATATGTTCGAGATAATCCCATTTTACATCTCAACTATCAAATGCTGCGATTCTGGGCATACAACCAACAAAGAATAATCGTCAAATCTACAGTAATCTTTCCCATAACACTGAAACCATGCATACCCAATAAATTGTCGAAACTAGCATAAACATTATGAAGATATTTATTGCATTCTACCATTTGTTCAAATTCGCACGTTTATTTAGCTTCAATATTCGGACCACTAACAAGTGTCATAGTGAGCTCATGGTTGGCTTGTTTTTTTATCATAATATTTTTAACTTACCATGATTGATTTTGAGAAATTCTTAGAACTCCTTAGTAGCGTATGTGAGGGTTGCTTAGATTATATTCAATGATGATGAAGCCATCTTATATAAAGAGTAAAATGTGAAGTAAAAAAAAATAAATAAATAATCAGAATTTTGAATAGTCACATTTAATATTTGATTGAATCAATGATATTGGAGTTTTAGCTTTAACTTTTAATGATTTTGGCCTATATTTATCAATAATACGTCCAGCAAACATTGAACCAAAGTATAAGTTACCAAAAATTCCTGTAAAATTTTTTTTGATCATTTAAAAAATCTCAAAACAACTAGATATGAATTGTTACCAGTATGTAAATAATATTTAAAAAAAAAAAAAACTATTGCATATATTATTAAATTACTAATATCAAAATTTTGTATAAATTAATGTGAATAAATTTATTAAAGGACTGAATTTTATCAAAATTACTAATTTTAGTTTTAGATTTAAAAGTAAAAAAAATGAAAACAAGTAAAAAAATTATATATTTTTATTGGGCTAATTGTTATCTTCTAAAATAATAAACAAGTCTGTGTCTATGGCATTCAATTACATAGCTTTTTGTAATTTAATTAATTTTTTTTAATTAATGAATTCCAAATACTGTATGTAAAAATTTTAGTCGACTCTATCAAAGAAATTAAGAATTCGTTTAAAGTTAGCGGAGCGGTTGAACATCCATTAACTTTTTAATCCATCTTCGAATATATAAAAGTTTAAGAGAAAGAATAGAAGGATCCCAAAATGGTTTTTTAATAAGTTTTCAAGTTCTAAGGTCATACAGTGATTTCACGTCTATACAATAGCAGTACACAGTAATCATAAGTACTGACTGTATCCGATGGGGTTTAGAAACGATTTAGCTACAATCTAAATATAATATATAAAAACAAAATACCTACCAAAATCCGATAATTATTTCTTTGTCTACACACTAAAATTTACTAATTAAATACGCATATAAATCTTAAGTTTCTTGTGTTGAATTGTATGGAATTATTAAAAAAATATTCAATTTCTATTTTTCAGTCATAATTTTAATTATTTTAGCAAATTTTGATCAGTCTCATCTCATTTATAATATTTTAAAAAAATAAAAAAAAACTAATAATAAAGTAGATATAATAACAATAAAGCTTTTTAAATCACACAGAAATCAAAATTTATTATTCTTTTCATAAATATATCATTGAAAATGGGAAAACTATCATTACATTATATAATATTGTAAGAAATATATACCAAATTTGTACATTATAGTCTGTATATTTCATTCAATAAATATACCATAATATATATATATATATATATATATATATATATATAAAATATGTATATATATATATAATATGTTATATAAGATAATATATATATTACTATTTATAAATAAAATGCACGAATATTGTGATAATAAATAAATAAATAAAAGTTATTATTTAAAACTATTTGCATTCATTCGAAAATTTGCTTATACCTATTCCTAGATAGATCGCAAAGACAATTTTGATCGGTCACGTGTCTTTATTTAACTTGATGCGATTATATCTTAATTGGTAATAGTACTTTGGATCAGATATATGATAAACTTGAGTATGTGCCTAGTATTACCGTAGATCTAAAGAAATACATCTCCGAATGCTCTCAAGTATACCCATATACATGTTGCTTTCGGTAGTGATTTCGAGCGCTATCTTACTTTATTAAATAAATTAAATTTATATCAAAAGCAAAGTTTTGGCTAGTGGAATACAAATATCTAACCACTTCCAATCGTCCAATACCATGTGTTGGTCTCTACATAAAATAAATATACGATTGAAACTAATCGACGCTAGATACTTTGACACTTTTATTCCTATAGTCAAAAGCTTTCTTATAATGTTCAGCGCTCGAAACCAAAACCCGAAGTAACACTCGGTAAACTTGGACTATTTCAGAAATATAGATTTATGATAATAGTATGGGCTTATGAATCGGCTGTCTATCCTACTAAATCCCATACACCAAAGATACACGCAAATGCAATAAAATGCTTGCAGCTATGAGCTTGAATATTTTGAACTGCCATATGGGAGCTTCATTTATCACACATTATAAATTTTCCTTTCATAGTCATTCTGACATTTTAGATCTACAGTGACATTTAAGATCGTATAAAAATTTGCATTATACAATACAAGCTAATTTATTGCTCAAAATGATCATCGTATTATGAATTGAAGCATTCAGGACGAAGATCTAAGGAATGCTTGTCTTACTTTGAGTTCATTATCACTCAGGACATATGTTTCAATTTTAGCCCTACACAAGTTGGAAAGTTTGAGTTTTTGTGTATCATTCAATATTAAAAGCAATAAAGTAAGATTTCCTTCTATTTATGCACACGGGTCAATTTCATTTTGTAAAATTATTTACTAGGTAAATTGATAGTTAAATGCTATATTTATATACCAAACTATATAAGATGAAGAAGTTGTATGAAGTCGTCTTAAGTTTGATCGACATATTGTTGTTAAGTTTCGTAGATACGTAGATAGGTAGGTATATACTCTTTACATAACAGGATAAGTAAAGGAAACTAAATTGTCTTTAGTAAGAAGTAGACAAGAAGGTTTTATTTATACGATACGATACGATACGATATATACAAACTTTTAATACTAGTAATTGTTCAGCCCTCAAAACTGTTCCGTTCTTATTCTGCATTTGACATCAAACACTACAACCAATCGTTCGCTGTAGAAGTTCGCTGTGCAATACCTACCTATACTTGAATAACAACTTTAGCATACATACCTACACTACTTATATATTATTATTAACTCTCTGATGCAAAGTTATCGTTTGAATCATGAAACACAAAATTGAAAGTTTTCTAGTATCTTTTACGTTTTTAAGTACGTTTTACTGTATATACCAGGGTAGATAATTTTTTAAAGCGAAAAAAGAAGTAGAATGAAACCACTGGGAAACGAAAGATAATATGATAAAAATGCAAGGAAAAATAAATTACTGGCTATCTGAGTTCGGGAAGTAGGTAGGGGTGAGTTTTTAAGGGTAAAATTCGGTTTATCTGAAATGGCAAAGTTTAAAAATACACTGTAATTTTTTTGATTTAAATTATTTATTTTTTCACCTTATTTTGAATTTGGAGGTTATGTGTAAAAAGGAAAAATTTGGAGGTTATGTGAAAAAAGTGTTAATACACAAGTTGTTGATCTTGTTTTTACCTACAACTTTGCCATAGAACTTGTAGTTTTGCTGAAAATCGAGATAAACCGTGTTTTACCCTTATAAAGTCACCTCTTTTCCGAACTCCGATCGCCCATAATTTATTTTTCCTTTCATTTTTATCATATTTTCTTCCGTTTCAAACGAGATTCAACCTACTACAATTTTCTTCCACTTTTTAACATTTTTTAAGGCTTCTACGTTTAATATATAAGTATAAAATAAAATCATTTAATAATCAAAACCTGAATCACAAAACTAGCTATCTTTTAAGATTTTTACTATTTTTAATCAATTGCATTCGTAAAATACTCTAAATATATATGCATTGCATACTGTTATAAATACATACAGGCCAATAATTTGTGCTAAAATTGTGGCGAAACCAAACAATTTACGAAAAAATATTTCAAATAAAAATTGTGAATTTTGACACATAATAGAAAATGAGGGTATATTAAATTTAATTTTCAAAGTTTGGAAAAAGTTATATGCTCTTTAAGAACCTTCTCTTTCTTGCGAAAAGTGATTTCTGAAGTTTTCTAAATTTCAAATTGTTTTTAAATAATAACTTCAAACACTTGTTCATAGAAATACTTCAATTAATAGAATAAAATACATTAATCTATACGCCTTTTGATCAAGAAATAGTAATTAATTGATTACTCAGAAAATAATGTATCTGATCGTCAAAAATCTTATTCACCACAGTTTGTTATGATTATTATTATCATTATTGGTTTCGGTTGTGCAAAAGAAATTGAGTGGTTCTCCACACAGATTAGATTAAAACTTTCTATGTTGTAAATTCGATCTCTTCTATACAAAACACAACACAATTACAATAATTATTCGGTTATACCGTTTTACAAGATTCATTCTCATTTTATTTCTCTCAGATCTTTAAAGTTTTCAATCAACAATTTTAATTATATTTTCTTCGAAGATTGTTGGGTTTGTAATATGTACTTTCAATACCGACTTTGGTAAGTAAGCATGCAGTGTTATATAAATTTAATAAACTTATTTTATCATTTGATTGTAAATATGAACAAAATTTTACATGTCTTTGTTGTAAAGTTTATCAACTTAATTTAAAATTATAAATATAAAGTTGTTGACATTTTGATTGTTATCATTTTTTAATCATTTATTTATTAAAAGTTAGCTCCGACATGCGACCACTTCAAAATGAAGACATTTTATATTCCACAGTTTGTAAACTAAATCGAAAAACTAATGGCAATGAAATAAATAAATAATATTTTATAAAAGAAAAGTCAAAATGCATAAAGTTGATTTAAATGCAAGTCAAATAAAATTATTAATAATTATATACGCAATTCTTTAAATTATGTCATGTTATTAAAATAGGATTTATCAAGCTTGATGACCAAAAAGAAAATAATCAATATCGAAAATAAATTACGTTTGGTTGCCCATAAAATAGTAGTTGCCCATAACGTTCACAGAAAACACAATCGGCTGCGACGTGTCACAGACCATTCGTTTACTGCTACATACTTTTACAAGATATATTTTTTTGTTTTTATATGTTTAAAGAAACAAACCAGAAAAAAAAGTAATAATATAAAAAAATTCTTAAAACCAGCAAAATCTACCACAACCTAAGAAACTCTTTTATTTGGCTTTGTCAGGAAAAGGTTTCAAATAAAAGTTATAGGTATTGATGAGTTTAAAAGGTATGAATAATAAGTAATGTATCTATGCTCACGAACCGTTTATCTATTCTCGACATTTTCTATGAAGGTAATAGAATTAATATTATATACTAACTAACAAAGCAGTTTTAATTAGAATTGAAATAGATTAATATTGACACCTGTTAAATTTTTAATACGAATAATGTATGTTAAATATTTATATAAAATTACTTTACAATTATTCTAATACTAAAATAAAATCAATTTTACTTCCGTACGTTTCAATAACGTTAAATCACTTTCGTCTCAAGTAATAATAATCGACCATTCTTTCTGACTCTTAAAAAAATTGTTAATCTTAAATACTTTAATAAAAGATCCACCACACCACCCTAAACACAATGGCATTCTAGAGCGGATAAGATAAATAATTGCGTATAATTTTCATAATTCTTGACAAGAATGTCTACTTAAATAATATATATTCAACTAACTTTTTCGTATATTTACTGATGGCAGCAGTATATTATTACAATATGAGACACTATTATTTTACGTATTTAGACAATATGCATACTGTTAAAGAACTTTTTGATTCATTCAGTAAGCAATCATTAAAAAAATTAATTATAAACAATAAATGAATAACAAATAATAAATAAATGAATTATTAACGGTCACAAACACACATGATGGAAGTATTATACGAATTTATAGTAGATAGTAGGAGTGAATTGCTTATTTTTTATATATATTGTTTTCAAATATCCTTTATATCCTTATAGCATCCATTCATATCACATAAATAAATAGTTCACAATTAATTAAAAAATGAATACACATATTATAATAAAATAAATAATAATAATAGTAATTTTATTTAAAAGTAATTAAAATTTATGTACATGAATAAATAATAATTTTATTAAAAAAAATAAATAAATAAATAAAAGGAAATAAGTGATCATTAATCATTGAGCTATTTTAAATTATTAATATAAAAGATTACACAGATATATGTATGCATGGTGGTAAAGCTGTGCTTGAATGTCGTATAGAATTTACAATATTTTATAGGTAGTACCTATCTACCTAAGGTAGATGAGTTTTCTACTAGATGATTTCATCCATACCACATGATATAGGGATTATGTGAAAAATACTTCTATAAATTTATAAATAAACGATCATAAATATTATTTGTAATAGATTTTCTAATTTAGTGTGTATTCAATGACATATTTTGGATATTTACATTCTATATTTATTGTACAATGTGACCAATTCAACTATTATTCCAAAGAATCTGCATTCAACTGATCTGGCCACATTCCATAATCGCTATTTCGTCAAATATTTAGCAGTTTTCGATAGAATTATCGAGTAATTAAACATGAAAATAATCGCCTTCATTACACAAATGGTTTTAATTCATATTTTATTTAAAAAAATGTAAAAAAGCAATTATGATAGCTTAGTTCTTGATTAAAAGTCCTAATAAATGAACAATTTGTTTCGTGTGTGTTGTACTAATTAAAACTAAAGGTCGACACACCTAAAACTTTAACCTCTACCATGTGTCTTCCAGCTTGGGGTTACGAGCTCTATCTTACTTTATACGATACATGAATCAAAGTTAAGCTAAAAAAAAGTTTCGATGAATAGGATAAAATATCTAGTGTCGAACAGACGACAACAGGGTACAATGTTTTGAACTCTATACAAGAAATTTTTTTATATAAGGCTCGACACATGGTATTAGGGAAGTCGGCTAGTCGACGAAAGGCACTTTATAACTTTTAAAGTAAGACTTCCCACGAACGACCAAATCGGAACAAACATGCATGCAGATAAATTGGTTAATTGTTAATGGATGTCACGTATAGGTTTACAGCAATGCTATACACTCACCAATGTAAGCGGTCCATGAGCCGAAACTGTTTATGTATAAAATTCTGGCTACCCGAATTACTATTTACCATATTGTCAATCAAATATTTTAATAATATAATTTAAATATCTGACTTGAATAATCCACCAATATCTCAGTTGTTAATAAGTTTTTAACCACATTGTTATACAATAATGTTAATCATTTTCAAAGTTCGACCGCAGCAGTTTGTTCTCTACAAACAATTCAATTTATAACAAACAAACATATCCTTTTATTATTGTACAATTTATATTTGAAACATAAACCAAATATTAATTTTTAGAAAGATATATCATCCAAATTAGTTTTCATATACACTGAGTGTATTCGCCATAAAGTTTTTTGCATCTTGTAAAGATTAATTTTACTGATATCTACTGTGTATATATGCCATCTATGTACCTACATATCCGTATTAGATTCATATGTGTATAATATATTATACAGAAAAGGGTTATTTTACAAAGACTATAATATAATGTATATTGACTTTCTGAAAGAAAGTTACAGTTTCTCTATAAAGCTAAAACGAAATCTTTAAATCTTCACGAAAATTAATTTCATCTAAATTATCATCAGTTTGTTTTCTAAGCCCTCCCGTATCTATTTTACAAACAGCGATACTGGTGAAACTAAACTGAAGCACGAAGAAATAGTAAACTTTGGCTTTAATTAAGAAAGCACACGTTTAAATAAAGTTATGACGATTATATAAAATTATTTTTGGTGTGTCTTATATTTATCTTGTCATGCACATCAATAAGAATATTTTGATAGATTTATCATAAATTTTTGTACAATTTTCAGATTTTAATATTCTATAAAAATCTATTACATAAAATTAGAAAGTTAACAGTCTGATTCCCAAAGCCCATATCCATTCTATGGGTTGCTTACTATTGTTAAAGTAGAATGTTTTATTAACGCATATTATTGGTTTTTCATATTATATACACCACATATTATTTATATACAACATACATATTAATAATATGATTATTATTATTATAAAACAAAACATATTCTTCCTGTTTCTAAATAATAAAATTACAAAATATGAAATTTAAATGAAAATCATGGTTCATTTAATAAAATTTTCGTTAAATAAATAATTACTTATTATAATATGTATATTATATATCTATCTATGTGCCTATATCTAGTATATACATGTATTTATGTGATAAAATACTATGTTTTATTCTACCTGTAATCAAATATTTAATGTTTGGTGATTGTAATTAGGCAACATTAACGAGCTAGTTCCTATTTATTTATATGTGTACAATGTATCTACGAATCACTCACTGTAGCTAGAGAAATACAGATTTTAAGACACTTTATAAGAATTTAGTGAAAAATTGGAAAAAATAATACGAATTATGCCTTCAGTCTTGAAATTTTACAGTTCAGAATGGGATGAAAATCAACATTCTTGCTAATTATTTCGTTTACTGCGCAATATAAAATTATATGCAGAAATATCAAAAGTTGTACAAGGCTTTTATTTATGTAAGGGGTGGGTGGGTGATCCTGTGCGTAGACAAGATTGGTATAAAACAAACAAGAATATAAGATAAAACAAGATAAGTATAAGACAAACGATAATTAATTTTATATAATCTTTCATATCTTTATTTATGGTCTTTCTTAATAAAAGCCAAAATCTATTCTTTTCACAATCTTTAGTTTATTTTACCCGTCCCGATGTTTGTCATCAAATCTTGAATTTTAAATTTTACACATTTCTCGGTGTTCGATTGTGCTAAAATATAGCATCCATATGAAATGATGGATATCAAAACAATATTATGGCATAATATAATACTAAAATTATATGATAGCGTTGTAAAACATTATTCTTTATTTATTTCTTTGCGGTTCCACCATATTTGTATAAATACGCCTTTTTAATTTCATGTTAAAAATTAAAAAAATAAAGCTTTTAAATAGATAATGTACCTTCTTTATCGAAGGCCATTAAACTTTGTATTTCATAAAAATAATTTTTATTTTAAGCTTGTATGAAATTTTACGAATAACGTCAAAATTAAATTTTATTTCTAATCAAAATGTATTTAGTAAAAAATTATGAATTAAAATGAATGTAATACAAGTGAAGATAACTAACAGAGTTAATAGTTTAGATATTCGATATATAGATCAATGTTTGAACAATTCTTAAAGTAATATAAATATCCAGTCTATACACTGATAAATAAATATATAATAGTAATATGTATTGCAATCAATAATAGGCGTGATAATTATCTAAATTTGAGCTAAAATTTAAAAAATAATTCGTGATGTATACAACATAGTCATACAGCACGAATTAATTACTGATTAACTAATTAAATTGCTATACATCTGGAACGGCTTGATCGATTGAGCCAGTTTACTTTTTTCCTTAATAATAGTTTTCCGGAATAATTTATTTAAAGAAAACTTTAATGACTCATATAAAACCAGACCATGCATGTGCATACTAAATTTCATCAAAATTGGTTCCTAGATATCGGAATTTAATTGAAAATATAAATTATCCAGTATATTTACCTAAATAGCTTTATCTATGTACCAGTTTTACCTAATAAATTTTGTTTATGAGATGAAAAGAAAGTTTCTCAGGGAATCGATGTAAAAAAAAGTTGTCAATTTGTCAAACGAAATGCAATGCTTCCAATGGCGATATCCACAAGTGGAAAGTAATAGAATATAACTAAAAAATAACTAATATACCTTTAGTATTGATATTATCATAAATGTACATTGTTAAGAGTTTTTATTGTGATTTTCAATAATTTCATTCTATTCTGTTGTGAATACGAATGAATTTTCCCAATTTTATTAAAAAAAATTTATTAACTTTTCTTTTCTTTTTCTTTTTATGATGTTATCTTAAGAAATACTATAAAAAATCAAAATAAATATCATTATTTACAGAATCATTATTAAAAAGGCGATCATAATTTTTAGTATAGAAAAATTTCAAAAAAGAGGGTAGGTACTATATTCACAAAAAAATGGAAAATAAATCAATAGATATACAATTCTTCATTTAATTGGAAAATTTAATATATATTATTTAATTGGAAAATTTAATGTATATCAATAATGATAACGAATGAAGAAGTCGTTTGAATTATGTCCGACCGAGTCTTAAGCATAAATTGAAATTCACAAACGTTATCAATCAGTAAGTGAATGTTTAGGTGAAATATCACTGAGGCAAATTTTGGCATTACAAAATTATTATTCTGGAAAATAATATGGACTGTTTAAATATTGTAATATATATATTATAGTTAATTACTGAAGACGTTAATGAGATGATTGAATTTCGACTCCAGGCGATATTAGTAATCATAAATATGTCATGGTATATAATAAATATAAAATACAAACAAAAATAGAATAGAAAAATAATTTTTTTAAAATTTACATTCACTTATCATCAAGTTCGTTATAAAGTGGAGACAGACATTTTAAAGAAAATAATTTGGGAAAATAAAAATCATTTCGATAAATTTATTTGATAAATCTCATCAAGATTATATAGTTTAAAGTAAACAGATTAAAATTATTTATGAACTCTTAATAAAATATGATATTTTTGACTAATTTCCAATTTATAAATTACGTGTACTGTTAAAATTCACAGAATTTAATTCAAAAATAAGTTTTTGTACAAAAATTAAAATATACAGTAACATTAATAATAAAATTTTAAAAAATAATTTTGTAGTCAAAAGTTTAATTAAAAAAGGAACAACAATCCTATACAAAATATTGTAAAAATTAAATAATTAAAACTGTTAAAAAAGTTAAAAAAGTTAAAAGGTCAACAAAATGGGCGATGACTAACTTTACATCCGTAGCGTCATAAACATTCAGTTATTCCAGTATAGAAAATAGTTTTGAGTAGACCGTAATATCTGTTCCGTGATGTCGTTCAGGATATTTTGGGCTTATAAATTTCCAGGGAGTCCAAAACTTCCAACTTTTGAAATGTGTAATATTTTAAAATTTCTATCTGAATTATGGTTCTGTTCGAAGAGATGGTTGACAAAAGAAAAATCTGATTTTTTCAGCCTATAAGAAATTAGATGTTCATTCCTTCTACAGTTAAAATCCTTTATAATATTTTTATTGAAACTGTAACATTTTTTTTGGTTATTTACTACAATTTTGTCTTCACAGCATTCAGCTATTTGTATTCAAATATTTGATAAACAAAATTAATTAACTATATAATTCTCAAGAACATATTTGATGATTATTATTATCATACTGTTGAACTCTGTATAACGATTTGAATAAAATTCATCTTTAAAACAAACATATAGTTTAAACATTTTTGTAATAAATGGTATCAATGTCTATCCATTCGAAATTTATTATCACGTAGATACTACATTGGTAAAAATTCAATTCGAATGCGAATTTTTTTAGTTTCATTTTGCAAACACAGATTTTTTTCGATTCAACTAAAAATTGTTAAAAAACATTTAAAACAATATGTGGTGACAATATAAAAACATTGTTAAATTGAAAGCTTTCTAAAATCCACATGCAATTTCACGTATTTGTTAGGTGTGTATCAACCAATGGAACCCATAACATCGTACTCACACACATTCAACTATACACATATTATACAATATTGTCAAAAAAGAAAACATTTATTTTTCGGGTAGGTGTTCCAAATTGAATCAAATCTTTATTTGTTTTCTGATATAATTTATAATCCATGAAATTATGTATTTTGATTTCGACGTATAGCCAGTGCACTCGTGTATACTGTTAATTGGGTGAACTGTTGAAAATAATTAACTATACTCGAAAATTACAATAAAATATAGAATTTTATAGAAGAATTACTAGGGTTGCGCAGAAACAAATAAAACACACATATACAATGTTTAATAGAAATTAGCATTTAATTCGGTGTTTACAAAGAATGCCAAAATACACAATAAATTACCCTGTATTGTATATATTTAATTGTCACAAGTAAATTTGGTCTTGTAATCGTTCACAAATACTCAAATCACATCAAAA
Organism: Chrysopa pallens; assembly: GCA_020423425.1. Classification (NCBI taxonomy): domain Eukaryota; kingdom Metazoa; phylum Arthropoda; class Insecta; order Neuroptera; family Chrysopidae; genus Chrysopa; species Chrysopa pallens. Next base: position 73,132,483 of record CM035593.1, on the reverse strand, counting down.
TACTTACTAGAACATACAACTCAAATAGATTAATCACTGCATACTACATTTGTTTACAGCTACATATATTCAATGGGCTTAATCTCCAAGTGGTTTTACTACATTTCAATCTCCATTTTTGCACTCGGGAAACAATGTTAAAATATACCTAAATAGAATATTATCAATATAACACAAATAATAACACATTTAATTTAAATAATACTAACACAATTAATTTTTTCAATAGAAATATTTTTATCTATGCATATATAATTATTACAATATTCTATATAGGTCTATTTTAATGTTTTTCCTGTATGCCAAGAGATATAAAACACAATCTAATAGACAAATTTTTATCTTTAAGAATGTTCAACAATTGAACATTGTTTTAGAAGTCCAGCCACCAAGATATTGTTGCAGTTTTATTAATTTATCTAACCGGTTAAATCGAATATAAAATTGGAAATAGTTTAAAGTCATAGATATTAGGAAATCAATGTGAACTATTTTCTGTACTATATTATTAAATAACATCAGAATATTGTCTTTAATAATGCTAACATAGACAACGAACATAACATAAATGTCTGTAGGCAGCCTATATCTACTAACAATGTAGCATAGCTAACGCTTGGTTAGACACTTATCATACCACACATTACATTACATACATAATGCTATATCCATGCCATCCATGCCACTTTACCACGTTCGAACAGCCCAGCCCGTTCGTTTACCACAAAAACTCACTATTCGTTCTTCGTTGCTCCGTTCATCGTAGTAGCTTTTTTCCACTCACAACATGTTACTACTATACTAACTAGACTGACTTTACTTGTATATTTCATTTTGTAGTTTGAGTATGCAGTAACACTGATAATTTTGTGTACTTTTCTGTTAGTGCGTTTTTAACGTTACATATTTAGTTAACGTGACCATTTCTAAGTCGTTATTTATATTTTCAATTACACTAAATTTGTTTGTACAACTTGTTGAAAAATATTACTCAGAATAAAAATACAATCGTAATGTCATAAGTAAATATCCGCATTTTATGTTTACCAAATTTCAATTTTTATTGTATTCAACTATTTCTATTTCGTTTTTGTTCTACAAATCAAAACTTCACCTAAATCACTAAACCAAGTTTTACGCTTACACAAGCCTGGAGATGGATATTCTTACTTAAAAATTTTTAAAATAATATTTATTATTTCTACGAAATTTCAAAACACAAAAACAGGATCATAATTAGCAGATAGATAATAATGGTTGGTTGCTGCTTATAGAGATTTAAGAGGAAAAAATTACATTCTTTTTGTTTTTATTTATCGTTTAAAGGGATGAACTCAACTGAGCTTTGAAAGTTTCTACTTGCAAAGTTTTCTCAGGAAAAATTTCAAGGTTATTTTAAAGTGAAATTTCTCACATCTGGAAGGATAATTTTTTGTTTTTGAGGGTAATTTTCATAAGGTTCAAGAATTTGCGTGTATCAATTAAAATGGCTAACTTATATTTGAGAATTCAACGAAATCCTGGAACTGTTCAAAATTGGTTAGAAACATTGTACTTCATTTAAATCTGTATATTCGTAAAATAAAGAGTTGAAATGAATAACATGGCTTTCAACAACCTTTATGTTTTAAATTACCCTTACAAATGAATATATTTTATACACGAAAAGTATCATTTTTTAATTAAAATACTAAAGTTGGATAAGTTTTTCACAAGTTATCATTTTCATTATTATCATTATCTAAGTAGTAGTAATATTTCATTGTTATTATTGTATTATTTGTATTGTACGTACAATCACACGAACAAAATAATACAAAATGTATTATTTTGTATTTTAAGTATAATGAAAACATAACAAACTTTAGGAAAGTACTTATTTTACTAGACACAATAGATCACTAAAAAGTTTACTTTAATAAATTTTATCTTATGATAAATATCTTTAAAGCATTGACACCGTACATCAAATTATTTTCTTACAATTTTCAACCGAATAACTATAAGTAAAAGTAATTTAATATGCAAACAAGTGAACAAACAATTAAGCATGGTATACTGCCTAGCCTATGCTTTACCCATAATATATTATCTTATACACTAATTACAACAAGATTACATTATTTAGTACATAATTAAAAAATTAAAAACATTGGAATCGAAAACTTAGCTTAATTGGATGGATAAGCCATCCCTTGAACTACCATAATTAAAGCACCTAAAACTTTATACTCGTACACTAAGAAAAACAGCAAAATTAATTTTATTATCAACAAGTTGTTGCATTCGGTATTTTTTTCTGAATAGCATTATGCGTGATAGTTGGAAAAAGGATTCATAGAAAGTTTGAAAAAATTTACGGATAGTAGGAGGATTCCCAGTTTTTCGTTGAAGAGATTGCGACGAAAATCTTGAATTTCGTAGAAATCTAGAGGGAAACGTTCGTCCAATTCAAGGCAGCATACATGATGTAACAAAAACTCAATTTTAAACAGTATGTTCAACCATAATTTGAATCAAGATGTGTATAAAGTCGTCATAGGTGTTATTAAAATATTATGTATCCCTGAAACAATTTATTTATAGCTGAAAAAACTCATAATGAGACCATGTCACTTATTATTATCTGCTGAATCATGATAGTCTATTAACAGATACTTTAGAATCGCTTAACAAAGTGGAAAATTAAACAAAATCAAAAAATGACCTTCGAGTATAAGTTATTAAATTCGATAAGAAAAGCAAATACATTTTATGAAATACGTTAAAACTTATATCGATAGTACAAGATTCTAATTTGTACTTTTTCTAACTTTTGGCTACATAATAAATTAACGACTGAAATTATATTGATGGTTACGACACATATGTATATTATATAAAATAATACAATGCCTTCCTCTAAATATGTGTATGTGTCGCGTCATTCGGCTTTCTACATCCGTTTGTTGAAGACATTCGTAACCCAAGGAGATAATAACATATCCGTAAAGATAAAGAGGCATCATCATCTGATTGTTCTCCATCTATATTACGATCTATATTTATACTATGTTACATAACATTTTTTGTACTCGGATTCTTTATAAATACATGTTATACACTCACATGCTTTATTATTACATAGAGTAGGGGCTATCAACGAACCCGTTGCAGTCCACCAAGCAAGATTACTTTTATATAGAAAAAATGTTTAAAGCTTTTTTTATTACTTCCAAGTTTTTGCTCTGATTTCAAAAATTTATATGTATGTTGACGTTTTGGAACTTCCTGAGAACATCTTTTGATGTATTAACACATTATATCAGTTTACAGAAGTAAAAATGACATTCTCCATTGATTAACGTCTACAAATCTAAGTTTTCCGACAGATGTGTTATGTTTTTAGATTTTTCAACCTTTCTATTACATTCAAAAATTTGAGTATGGCACAAATTTAAGAATTATAGTCACGATGACTACTGTTTCCTATACGAAAATTTTGATAAGAGAGAGGCCGTCCTTTTTATTGGATCTCGAAATAAACTCGATTGTCCCACAAACTTCAATTTAATAAACACCCATTAAATGGTTATTGGAATAGGAAGATCATTCACTAACAAATGCAAACACCGTAGAGCAGATTCAGAATTAGAATTTTTATAAACACACTGTTCTTGGTACATTTTAATTTAATTCTTATCAGAGGGGCCTACCGCCCAAAAAGTATATAACGTGCTGTACTATACCATGACTTACTGAATGAAAAAAACATAAATCGTGTTAAGTACTTAAATTTACATTCAAACATTTACAGAGAATATTACCAAGAACATAACTATATATATATATTAGATTACATTTTAAGAATACGTTCTCATACGATGCTTTATCCTTAGATTATTTTCAAGTCAAAATTCAGTAGAAATTTGAAGGCAAATTTCAAATAAAATAATAACAATATATTTTGTTGTAGAAACTGTTGGTTGCTACGTATACATATTTATGTATTATACTCTGTGATAAACTATCGAAGTATCAAAATAGTAAACGTAGAAAATTATTAATTTAACAGAATTTTGATTCTCATATCTTTACGATTATTTACAAACTTTCGTGGAACATTTTTTGGATAAAAACAATGTAAAAATTTTTCGAATAAAGCTAAAAAACAATAAATTAAATGCATGAGATAAAAATTTCTTTTTTAAATGAAACTAAAGCTCAATTTTACATATAATTGGTACAACTAGACGATTTTGCATTTCGTTTATCTGTATGTATGTGTCTATGCTTGTTTCCACTGTAACTTAATGAAATTTGCTACACACATTCAGAAAATTTACTACATATTTTTGATCCTCGCTCCTATTGATAAGAGTGATAAAACTAACATGACCATCTTCGATCCCGGCACCTCCACAGAGATTACTAGTCGTGATATATAGAAGAGTTTATTTTAAGTCCAGCACTGTACAAAGGGTATTAAAATATCGTAGACGTTTTATCGTATTCTTCGCACATAGTTTTCGTAATAAAATTCAACTACGCTATTCTACGCTGTTCATAATAAATTTCCCAAATTTTTTCAAAAAATTTGGAGAATAAAAACAAACAAATAATAAATAATTTAGTTATTCCAAATTTAAAGTAAATCGATAGTTTTGCGGAACTCGGCATTGCACACATACCGTACATAAATGTATTTGTAGACTAAAAATTTTATTGCGAAATAAAATGCTGAAGTGGTAGACGTATACCTACATAGATACTAGACGTTATGGACGTATAAACGTGGGTATCGTTATATTATTGGGCGTGTATTTGATGAGTACTACTGGTTCGAGTCAAATAAAAGCGGTCTCACAATCTACATCGTATATATTATTACTACTACTACATACACAGTTTTAAATGGTAGTCACACTCCTTCGGGATATCACTATATAATTGCATTCGCAGTTTTATCTGTATTATTATCTTATGTCATACTTTTCAAGAAAAATATTTATATAAATATTTTCCTCTTATTGCACATATTTTCATATTTATTTGAATAATTTTTGGTAATAAAATATACAATTTAGATAATAAGCAGCCATCAACTAACTACTTGTATAGTTGATAGTATTATATAAATTTTTATATAATTTTCAATAAGGATACTACAAACATATTTATTGGCCACAAATGAATTATTACGAGTAGTTTTGATTTTATTTCAGTACACATTATTTTCGAAAATTAAATTTTTTCAATATTCATTAACAGGAATGGAAATAGAATTGTTACCAAGGGTGGAGTTAGGGGCGGGGGGGGGGGGTTAGTATTGGATTTCTTGACTTAAAACCTACTTTAGATCTCGTATCAATTGCAACTTCTTAGTTTTGAGTTATTTTGATGGGCAGGCAGGCGAAAGGGAGTTAGCTAAGGGGGTGATTCTATCAATAGCAATATAAAAATTTTATTACTAATGATCTAGCTTTATAATTTTTGGTCTAAATTTAATAGATCCTCATATAAGCATACGTATCCTCATATAATCCATATAGAATAAAATTGACAGTGGTCTCCTCTAAACAGACAATTCATCAAGTCATGATGAAAAATCCAAAAATCATCAAATAATGTATAAAATTCAATACAATGGACTGATAGATTGATGCAAAGATATATCCAGCATATAGACGATGATAATACATGCTCCATAATTCAGCATATATGTGTAAAATAAAGTTATGTTTCCACCAGGCAAGTACTTCATCGAGTAGTTAAGGCAAGTACTCGTGCAACTCAAATTTATACGGGAATAGTGTTAAAATACACATTACGGTAGAGTTCTTGCCTGATCGTTTACACGTTACGAGTACTCAGCCAAGTATGCATTCGCCCCAGACCAAAATAATCGGCCGAGTACTAGCATGATGTAAGCATACCCTTAGAAAGCGTATAAACCTTGCCACGTATCTGATTTTAGTACATCATCTAAAATCAAAATCCTCTGATTATTGACATATTTGCAGAATTCTGAATAATGTAAAATTATACAGATGTAAAGCTTTCAAAGTTTTGGGAAATGCTTTTAGCCACTTTTTAATCTAAAACACTCTATCAAAAATTCAGATTCGAATTTTTTCATAGTAACGGATGAGTGAACGGATAGGCAGATAGGCAAAAATAAACTATTCAAACGATTCTCTGAAGACCTGAACAAAAATTTTATTTACACCTTCAATTTTTTCTATCGTTTCAAATTTTAAATTAAATTTAATATACCCTTAAATATTCCATATACATGCCGAGAATAACAAATGTCTCGTTTTTCACTTGACCACAAAAAACGAAAAAAAAAATAATAATAATGTAGTTTAAAATTTAATCAATTATATTAAAATTTTATAATTTCTGACCCACTTTTATAATACAATCTTACTAAAAGCATTTTTCGAAACATTATATTTTACACCATTTCATAAAAGTTAATATTTTGTAACAAACAATATACAATTTTATGGGCATTGCAAAATAATGAAATTTATGAATTATAGAAGTGGAACGAAAAATAATAGATATTTTATTGTATGAAATGTAATAATGATGACCATAAATATTAGTACTAGTTCCATCACCATGTAGTTTCTAATAAAATATGGGGACAATGGAAAATAGATGAAGTGGCAAAACAAATTGAACAAATGACAGTTAAAATAAATCCTGGTGTGCCTGATTCACAAGCAGGAGATTATCAACCGGTGATCTTAGGTACCGTCCATTTTGGCTTTAACATATGCAATCGAAAAAACATTCCTTGTAATCAAAAAAATTACTTTACTCACTTCCAAATTTGTCCATCTTGTGAAGCCGAAACAAGAAGCGAAACCTATTGATGATTGCACGTCAATGTGAGATTCATATTTGTGTTATACTCCGGATCAGTCGTGCTTGTGAATCAATCAAATCAGCGTTGTTTTACCTCTTATATACAAAAATTGTTTTGTCTTCTTACATATTTTCCATTGTGTCTGTTGTGTCATGAAACACAAATGTTAAGTCAAGTATTCTAACGAAAAATTGTTTGTTACGTACACTATATTTGGTTTGGTTCTATGTGAGTTGGTTTTAATGTGGACATGCGTACATGTGACTAAGGAACACGTACAAAGACAACACTTTTCTAAAACTATTTTTCATATTAATTTTCAGAAAATATTTATTTTGACCAGTAAAATATATTATATCAACAATGGGTGAAACCATAAACTACGAATCAAAGAGTGTATGCTAGTTTGTATGCATGCTAATCTACGCCTTTTTTACCGATACCTACAATAACCCATTGATTATTTCAGCTCTTCATTTATTTTGAGAGGCTAAGTGTACATCTTTTTAGCATATTTCATCCGTGGTATAATAAATGGTAATCGGACCGAACAATAAGCGTTAACGAACAATAAATCTTGTCCATGTAATAAATTTATTAGAACAGCGAAAAATTTTGCCATAATGCTCCTATCCTTGCACTAATGATAATTTCGAGGAGAGATCCGATTGGTTCAAAAAATTTATAAAACTTATATGTTTTAAATTTAATTATTTTTGTAACCGAAATCTATTTACTGTACAAGAATAGCTATCTATCTGCTAAAAGTATACATCCAGATAACAAACAATAATGTGCAATGCAAGCCGACTCAAAATGTCTGTTTTATTGATTCTTATTCCATTTTTATAATATAATTAATTTTTTTAAGGGCTAAAAATTAAAACTTTTCTAATTATAGATATTTTAAATTTGAAAACCGTGAAAAAAATACGTTCATCCACTAGGGTTTTCAACTTATTTAAACATACAAATTTTGTTAGCGCATTGGATATGTATTATTTATATTTTGTGGAATTAATAAGGCTTAGGATACAAAAAAAACAATTCAATTAATGTTTCTAACATTTCATTTTTATTATTACTTTTATTTGTCTGACATGTTTTTTATTGTAAATTTAAATTTTTTTTTTAAAACTTTTAAATTTGAAATAATAGTGTAGAAAAGTATAATGAAAAGTAAAAGTTACTACTACCGGTGATCAAAGTTCTTGTCTTACAAATAGTTTAATATTATTAGATTAAAATATAAATAGTGTCGTGTGAAAAAGACTTTGGGCCACAGGAAAAAACAAATAAATATAATTAAATAACACTTTTTCAGTCTATAGACGTTCTCACATTTATTTAAAATTATACTCTTTGATTAAGATATTTTAATCAAAGAGAATCCATAATTAGTAATTTATATGAAATTGTCCAACAATATTATCAGTGTTTAATAAATTTATTTAAATACAGACGGCCAACTCATAGGGATTTTCCATGTTAAGAGGAATTGAAACAGAAAATGAAACTTCTATAATAAAGACAATCTGGCATGTAATACACGCATTTATTATGGAATTGCTTTCGTGGTATTTTATATTGAACTAAATATATAACATAAAATAGTGAAACTAATTTTATTATTCTAATAACGAAATATTTTCATTCTGCTATATGTATTCGTTTATGTACAATTCGTTTACATTTCTTATTACGAACTTCACATTTAAAAGGATCTTCTTCATTGTGAGAATGTTGATGGTCATTTAAATTGCGTTTACAGATTAACGTTTTATCACAAATTTGACATAAGAAAGACTTTTTTCCAATGTGTATTTCTTGATGTTGTTTTAAATTCTGTTTCTGAGTAAATGTTTTATCGCAAACTTCACATGAAAACGGTTTTTCATTAGTATGACTGAGTTTATGTAAATTCTGTTTCAGGGTTAATGTTTTATCACAATCGTCAAATGAAAAGGATTTTTTTCAGCATGAATTCGTTTATGTTCAATCAAACTCCTTAGCTGTGTAAATTTTTCATCACAGACTTCACATAAAAATGGCTTTTCTACAGTATGAGTTCGCTTATGTCGATTTAAATTCACTTTTGAATCAAAAATTTTATGACAGACATCACAAAAAAAAAACGTTTTCCTGTATTTTTAATCTGTTGATAGTCCAAAACATTTTTATTTAATATTTCATGTTCATCCTTAATTATTAATTCTGTATTTAATAGTTGTACAAGTTTAATATTTTCACATTTATCTCTAAATATAGTTTATTTATAGGCATTTCATCATTTGGGGAGCCCATCATTTTGACTAACAATTTCTTCCAGTTTTTCCTCTTTTGTTAGTACATGTTCCAGTTCCCTTCCGTTACTTTCTTGTTTTATAATTTTAGTTCTGTATTACATTCTTCTTTTATAATGCTTTTTTTCACAGATAAACAAATAATTACTTACGCCCTGAAATAATTTACTTACCATTTTTATGACTTGTTTACAATAATTTCAAAATGCATAGGTTAAGTTCATCGACAGACTTGACAACTTCATCGTTTGACAACCACAACAATTTCGCCTAAAGGTGCGATTTCATACTGACGCTTGACGCTAGCTTTGAGCGTTATATTTGACCACATTATATAATTTCGAACGAACTGCCATCTCATCGAGACAAGAAGCAACGATAAATATTTGAGCTAAAAATATTTGAGCTTAAAATAATTAACGCTAGTATTATTTGCTTGACGCTACAGTAGTCATATCGAATCGATATTATATAAATATGTATATTGTGAAGCAGTTTAAGTTTAAAAGTACTTCAGACAGGCAGTTGCACTTATTATTTACTATTTTTATAAAATATTACGTTACAGTTTGACGCTCAGATTTGACGCTACAATTTAACCAGATGGCGCTCTGGTCGAAATTATCCCACGTGATCGAAATTGACGCTAAACGTCAACGTCAAGCGTCACCATGAAATCGCACCTTAATTCGTTCCACATAATAATACACATTTTTTTACACGCCTATAGATTATATGTTCCACTATATTTTTTATAAAAAGAGTTAAAAGTTGCCCATTAAAGCTGTCAAGACCTATGTATAAGATCGTAGTTTAGAGTAGCCAAAGCTTAGTGGAACGTCCTCCATATTCAGTCAATCCTCGTAGTTCTATAGTTTAATTAGAGAGTACAGCGCTTTAGTTAATGCTGATTTTAGTACTGCGCAGAATTCTATGTTGATATTTAAATTTTGAATATTTTCAAAATTCAAAACTGTCAACAGTGACTAGTCAAAAAAAATACATAAATAAATTTACTAATTTTTTAAAAATGGCTTTTGAAAAAAGTATTTATGATTTAGCTTACAATGGTGATTTTCAATCGATTATGTCAGCGTTTGATGAATCGTCAAAAATAATTACCACTCCAGATAGTGTAAGTTTTTTAATGTTTTTGTTAACCTCGAAATATTAAATTTATTTTCTGATATAGAATGGAAGATTGTTGATTCATTGGGCTAGTTTAGGAGGTCATGAAAATATTGTCAATTTTTTGTTAGAACATAAATCCCCAGTGGATCCTTCAGATGATACGGAAATGACTCCCTTGATTTTAGCTGCTTCGGCTGGCAGGCAAAATATCGTTCGAATTCTTATTGGAGCTGGAGCAGATATTAATCATCAGAATACACAAGGTCATTCAGCCCTACAGTATGCTAGTTCAAAAGGATGGAAGGAAGTAAGGCTAGGTCATGATATTTAAGTATTATATTCTTACAAATTGATAATTTTTCGTAGATAACTGAAATGTTACTTAAAAACAATGGAAATATTAATATAAGAGACGTTCGAGGAGCTACACCACTTCATCGAGCTGCATCTAAAGGAAATACAAGTATTGTCAAAATGTTACTTGACCACCCAGGCGGAGTCAATGTGAATGCTACAGATTGCTACGGGAATACACCTTTGTAAGTTAATGCTTTCAGCGTTTTAACTGTTAAAAAGCTATTGTTAAACTTGATTTATTATCTACTTAACTGTATAATAAAAATCTATCATAATTTCTCTTTTCTTTTAATCGAGCTATAAGTATATTTGAATTTTTACATACATCTTTAATCTCACAGCAGTGATACATTAATATACCCTCATATACTTGGCTAGAATGTATGTAAAAGAGGATTTACCCGAATACTTGCCAGTTAGAGATTCACATAATTATATCACCAGAAATAGACACTTGCTATTAGTTTCGAAATACAGTCGATCGGCTTTCGAAAAAGTTGGTCTGTATTTAGTAAAAAGCTTACAAAAACTTTTCTAAAGTGTTGGTGGAAATATAAAATACAAAAATATTTAAAAATCGATCCAAATATTTTTAATTCACAATTTTTTATACACGTATTCTTTGATTGATCTTTGTTTACTAATATTTACTACTTTTAACTTTGGTTTTATTTATATTATTACTGTTTTTAAAAGTTTTTTCTGTTGTCAAACGTTTTTTTTTCTTTTTTCTTTTTTTTTTTGAGACTTGTAATATTGTGGATAATTTTAAATGTTTATTTTGACGTAGCAAATAAATCTTTATATATCTATAGCGAAAATAAATATTATCATTAAGTCGGGTATAACAAATAATACGTAACATTAAATTTATATTGGGCTATTTCTTTTAAATGGTGTGTATAAAATTGTGTGATGTTAAAATTAAAACAATTTTGAAAATCGCCAGATAGCAGTATATTGGATTTTTAACACAAAAATATTAGTATATTTTTAACATTTTAAAAACATAGAGCAGTCAACTTTTTTTGATCAAAGTAACACAGCATAGCCCAAAAAATATTTTTAGTTTATGACCCAAGCATAGCCCAAATAATATTTAACATATAATTGAATCCGTCATTAGTCAAAAACCTCATTAATTACACAGTTTCAATTTTTCAGAAATCAATGAAAACTATTTCATAATCAAACACGAGTTTTTTATACTTATATAAGTATTTTGAAAATTTAAATGTTGTATAAGCCTCACAGTTTATTAATAATAATGAAATAAACCTGAAAAAATGTTCTTGGCTTTTTGTTTTAGCAAAAAATAGGGTTTTTTGGTATATAATTTTACCAAAATAATTTTATTAATCGTAAATAGAACCTTTATTATCTGAATCAAATAATTTTTTTTCGTTATTTTGGAACTTTTTTTTCATAAAATTAATTAAGTTATTAGCTTTCTGACTGTAAACGTTATGTTATTTACGCAATAAATATCTTTTACGCGATATTACTTGAAGAGGGAGAAATTTATTGCTTTACGTGGTTTATACTACTCAGAATACTCATCTATGTTTAATGAATCATTTTCAGCAAAAAAAAAGTATGTTGGAAAAAAATGTGACTGAGTTTTTTTGAAATGACCGATTTAATATTATAATATTGTATGTATGGATGTTTTTATGTGTAATTTAACAGTCTTAATTATTATTGATAGAGCGACCACATAATATAATTTAATACTTACCGAGGAGTATATTTAGAGTATTAAAAAAATTAACTCTGTTAGGTATAATCGTCACTTACTTAATCTATTATTTAAAACAAAAAGTTTGTATAATTTTTTTAAAATATTTTTAATAGACATTTAGCGTGCGAAGAAGAACGACTTGAGGATGCGAAAATGCTTATATCACATGGAGCTATACTTGATGTGCAAAATAAAGAAGAAAAAACACCGTTGGATTTATGTAGCCCACAACTGGCAAGAGTATTAAAGGAGTTTGCTAAAAAGTAATAAAATATCTATAACATTATTTGTTTAATCAATAATAGCTATAAAATAATTTTTTTATTAATAATATCTATAAAATAAATTTTTTTTGAATATTTTTAGTTTACGAAAGTCTTTACCTGTGCCTAGTACTCCAAATACCGTTGGTCTATAAACCATTTTGATCCATACTAACCACATAATTTTATTTAAATGTACCTACCTAATTTTGATGTTAAGATTAATTCAAAACACTCAGCTACTAAAATCCTTAATTTATAAGTCATAATATAATTATTTTAACTAATTTTGTACTTACCAAACATATCTTGAAAAAATTATAAATAAATAAAAATGAAAAAATATTTTAAAGAATCACATTTATTTACTAATAAATCTATAAGAACGGTGGTATGCGAATATCCTAAACTGAGTAACTGCAACATCATCAAAAATGAAATAAAAAAAACACTTTTATAAGCACTTTTTTATATTAAATTTTATACTCCAAAAATTTGTATACTGAACAATAGAGCATATTAATTTTAGTCTAAAGTTTGTGACGCTAGAAAATGTTGAAGTCACAAACAAAATTTTGGTATGGGTGTTCATAAAATCACCTAATTAGTCCGTTTCCGTATGTCCGTCTGTCTGCCTGTCATAAAGATAACTTAAAAACGAAGAGATATCGAATTGAAATTTTGGGGACGTGTATTAGACATAAACAGTGAGTTTTAAGTTCGCGAATGAGCAAAATTGATCCAATGGATCTATGACCCAACTTTTAAACATATAAGAAAAATTTAAAGACGTACAAGCCCCACTTTTCACAAATTATAATACCTAAGATATAATCTATGACACTTTTCCAATACATAGTTCCTAGCTGTCGTTGAAATAGAAACAAAGATGGTATGATGCATATGTATTTAGGCCAAACCTCCTTTGCGAGCACGAGACCAGTGTGTAGGTCTAAAACGATTCCAAGGATGTTTGTTTTCTTGGGTGCGAAGTGAGCTTCTTTGGCTAAAACCCTGCCTTACTTACCTTGCGAGCAATGAGGCCGATGGGATGAATCAAGGCAAGAAGCCGACACATCTGGATGCCAAATCTCCCCTCTTTGTATGTACCCTGTGTTAGCGTTCGAAGATAACGCAACTAAAGCGAATTGACAAGGAAACTAAATATTATTAAATATTTATTACCCAAATGTTATGAAATTTGTTATAATATTAACATGAAAACGGAGGGCTTGTCAAATAGCTTTTCGCGGAAAATAAATTTAAATTAAAAATCCAAATTTTAATTTTACATTTAGAAATGTTTTTTTGCGAAAACCTCCTCGTCAACACATCCTCCGTTTTCATGTCAATATTGTGCATACCAAGGTTATTATCAATATTTGGATAATTATTTTTTGAGTAATTTGTGCGTGAAAATTGATTTAAATTAAATTAAAACATGTACTTATTATAGAGGTATCAATCCTCCTTAAAACATCTTACCCCGCAATGTTAAAAAAATGGGTAAACAAGTGAAATTTAAAATATTAATAAGATTTTATTAAATTTTATTGAATCCTAATGCAAGTTATACAAATTGTTCTTAACCTTCCCCAAAAAAAATGACAAAAAGAATATATAGTTTTTTTTTAAATATATACAAATATTGGTACACTGATAAAAAAAATATTTTATACAAAAAAAGATTACTTACGAATACTACAAAATACATTACGAAAAAATCGCAACAGAAAAAAAAAAGTTTTCATAATTTTTTTAACAAAAATTTTCATCGAATTCATTATTTTCTTACAAGAAGTTTGTTTTTTAAAACATAAATAATTTCGTTTAGTAAAAATAATAATAATTCATAATTACGCGCAGAATCTCAATAAAAAATACAGTGTCAAGCATGCTTTCTTTTATTTTTCAAAGAATATCTTCTAATTTAATAATTATATTCTTTATTTACTTTTTTTGGAATGTGGGGAAAATTCGAGAAAATGATAAAAAAAACTTAAATTAATGAAAAAAAATCTTATCATTTCCATAATACAAATATGTTTAAATGCAGACGATAAATAATAAATCGTAATAAAAACACAAAATAATATAAATATGAAAAGAAAATTAATTTAAAAAAAAAATATTTAAATCAAAAAATAATTGCTTGAAGCTTTGTTTTCTCTTCCATCTTTTTCTTCGACATAAAGCATACTCAGCATTTTCTTTTAATTTTTAAATTTATAAATCTAATATCTAATTTTAAAATATGAATTGTCGTATCAAAATATCTAAGATTATTTTTTTCAGTAAAAAGAATTACCAAAATTGAGTTTATAAAATATGTATAAATGCACAAAATACATCTAAAATTGAAATAAGGCATCGTTTTATATTAAAAATTATTATAAAATTTATTAAATTAAAATATAAATTTATTATTGATATTTCGACTTTTTTTAACACCCCTCTTTATTAGTAATCTTTTTACCTATTTTAGTTAGTATAAAATTATAGCCAAGTTTATCTTTTTATAATCACATTCGATATTAATGAAAACTACCAAAAAAAAAAAAAAAAAAAATGCTAAAAAAATTATTTTAAAATAAAGCTTGTTGAATAAATTAAAATTCATCATTTCTATTATACATTAATATCGATTCCATTATTATAAAAGTATGCTTTTGGCATAATTGTTTTCCGTTAGCAAAATATATTAATATTATTATTATATGGCTAAGTACTATTTTTTTTTATTATTAAATAATACAAAATTGAGAAGCTAATCAATCCTCACATTCGTATCAATGTTTTTAGCAAAAAATGTGAAGTATTCTATTTGATTTTTTGCTTTTTCTTTTTGCTAAAAAATACTCTTGTTTTACTCGTTTTGTAGTATTTGTTTTAAAAGCGTTTCCTTTATGTACATTCATCAGTAAAATATTATATGAAGCACATTTAGTTGAGGCCATCTTCACCATCCATTGTATCATCTTGAGTTGTTGAATCATCCCCTGATCCGCCGCCACCACCACCAGAGGGGATTGAACTTCGAAGACGCGACGAAGAAAGACCCATACTGGGACCTGTGCGTCTATATATATACAAATATTTATGGTTAATTTTTAATTGATTATGAAAAATTTAAAAATGATTATATGAATCTAATAAAAATTTGTTAATGAAAAAATGAATATGCTTTAAACAGAATACCCAAAAAATAGCCCCTAGTAAACGTACGTCCGAACATACAATCAACCTAGCAAGGTGAAAACTTGATATTTGAATCGAAATTGTAAAGCATGGAATTTTACATAAAAAAGGATATTTTTTCTATTATTAAAATTATGACAGTTAAAAATGCGATCAAGTTGAACACGTTAAAATGCTCGTTTCTCAAACGCGATAAGAGATAGAACACAAATTTTGAATCGAAATTGTAAAGCATGGAATTTTACATAAAAAAGGATATTTTTTCTATTATTAAAATTATGACAGTTAAAAATTATATATAAAGTATTTAGTTAGAGCGTACATGTGTGTGTGTGTGACTTTTAGTCACTCTAGATAGCTTATGTCAATAATATTTAAAAAACCGCAAAGGACTTTTTATGTTATAAAATTTTAATTTAAATCTTTTTTCATAGTCGCTCTCTTTTTGAAATATGATCATATTAACATTGTAAAAATCTACTTTTCCCTTTTTTCGATAGACCTAAAAAATCAGAATAGTTTATATTTTTATTTTTTCATTAATCGAAAAAATTAGTAAAATTTAGAATAGCCTTGTCCACGCAATTATTTTATACAAATATCAAGTAATAAACAACCAGTATCATAATAAAAGGACTGGAAAAGGATAGTCAACACAATTATAACAGCTTCTACCTGTGTATTTTGTGTGACAATGGTGCGCGCGCATCTTAAAATTTCACTCTCATTATTTTTAAGCTTTAAAAAAAATTCTAATAAAACTACGCAAAACTATCATGCAAAGTGAATTTTTCAATCCCAAATTATATATTAAAAGGCAAATGATCAAACTATAACTTAAAAGTACATTGAAATTGATTGATAATTCAAAGCATACCACTTAAAACAATTTAACAAGTTTTACTTGCTCAAAAAAATTAAGCTAAACAACTTCATCATATACAATAATAATAAGCAATTTATTAAATATTCCAATTAAATTGAGTATCCAGTTCGAACCTATGAATGAAAAATTATTTGAATTTTCAATCAACACATTAAAAATATATAATCCAGCTTTGCTTCTTTGCATTTATTGAGAAGATTTATTGCAGGTTAATAAAAATTATTTAGTGATTTTAAGCTATATCGTACACGGTATGATATTCTGTATACGATTTCTTATGGAAAGTAATATATGCCCGTACACGACGCAATAACTGCAACAAATATGAT
The DNA here is from genome assembly GCA_020423425.1 of Chrysopa pallens. Classification (NCBI taxonomy): domain Eukaryota; kingdom Metazoa; phylum Arthropoda; class Insecta; order Neuroptera; family Chrysopidae; genus Chrysopa; species Chrysopa pallens. The sequence goes on along the minus strand of CM035593.1, from coordinate 73,115,416 downwards.
TCTTGAATTGTGTTTATTATAAAAAAAAGGTATTGTAACACAAATAAACTTCAATACGATTAAATTTTTAATTATTTCTTAGTTAAATAAATGTCACAAATAATTCAAATGTAAATTGTTTCAAAAATAGACATTATTTGAAAACCACTGATTTAAAAGTACAGATTATTAAAAAGAGTAAATAATCGTGAAAACTCTATTATCAGTCCAGTAGACCTAGTATTTAACAACTAATAAATTTCCTGAAGAAAATAAATCAATTCAATTCGACTTAAATATTTGTTTCTATGATCTTCATCAAATGATTTGTAACAAGATAATAAGTTATAAAAATTTTGATCTTAAATTTGGTGAGTAGACTTTTTTTAAATTTGTGATTTTGTTTGCGTCTAATTTCAGTAAAATTTATCAAATATGCATCGAGGAAAATAAAAATTTTCTCAAAAAATTACTTCGGCTCAAAGCTGCTGTATTAGTTAAAATATTTGATAAAGAAGAATGCATACATATTAAAATGATATATTCTACATTATTACTACTTATGCATTTAATCAATTAAGTCACTGAACGTACGTGCACAATCTTAAATTAAAAAAAGGACTACATATATAATAAGCCCCTCCCTTGTAACACAAAGCTGATCGCATGCATATCGTTTAAAAATATGCTGCATCAATATGGTCAAAATGATGCAATACTGCACGTGTACGGCGTACCCAAGGCGAAATATATTCAATTTTAGTACGAATTGCATATAATAAATTAAAAAAACCTACATGGAATAGTTTTATTATTTTATGCAAGTTGGTAAGAATTTTGTGTAAACAAAGTCAGTTTACTCCAACAACCGTCTAATAAAAATAACTGCTTTGCTATTTAATAATTAATGATTAGTGGAATGAAATACAAACATAAAATTTCTTACATCTTGCTAAGCTTATGACTAAAATTATCTCGAAATTTTCTGCGGAACTATTGTTCTAATCTAACACATAGTTTAAGTTTAAGAAAATATAAAATGAAATTTTAGTTTATTATAAAAGCTTATTTAAATAAGTTCTAAAAAGCAAAGAACCAACGCTTTTTACAAACAGTATTTCTTTTATATTCAAAAAAATTCGATATAAAAGAAATAATCAATGATAACACCTAAATTACCTACGTGTTTTGTCTAGACGATGATGAGGACTTCCTTTACGTATCAAAGCATGCAACAAAAAAACAACACCACACACCATATAAATAATACAAGTGCACCACCCAGTTGTTAGTTATTAATAATAATAAAATATACAATGTAAATAGATTTAATTGTTTACCTCAATTTGCTTTTGAGATTGTTGATTTCTCTAGTCATTAATTCATGTGATTCAAACATTTCTTCAAATTCTCTTTGAACTTTTCGTTTCGCTGTTTTCTCTCTACTAATTTCATCTTCAGCCTCATCTAACTGTCTCTTTAATGCTTTCACTCGAGTATTCATCTTCTCAACTTGTTCTTTATATTGATCCGCATGCCGTCTTTCATCGTCAACTTGTAACAATATTTCTTTTAATTTTTTATCTAATTTTCTAGTTGTCTTTTGTTGTGCGAATCGTTCTTTTGCTTCAGCATCAAGTTGCTCTTCCAAATTACTTATTTTACTTTCTAATGCTGCAATTGTTGCTTTCGTACGTGTACGTTGTGCCGTTTCTAATTCTGCTAATTTAGCTTTTAATTCTTTATTTTGACGATCTAATAGTACCCGTGATGATTCCAATTTTTGAGTTTGTGAACGTTCTGCTGCTAAATCTGTGCTTAATTGATCAATTGTTAGTTGTGCTTTACGTGATCTATCATTTAATACTTCATTAATGCTCTGTTCCTCTTCAATATCTTCTTCTAATGTTACGATTCTTGCTTCTAATCGACGTTTTTCATCTATTAATAATGTTGTTTTACCAGTATTTGAATTAACCTCTTCTTGTAATTCATCTCGTTCGCTTTCAGCAGCACGACGATTTCTTTCTGATGCGGCAAGATCTTCTGTTACTTGCAATAGTTCTGCTTCAAGTAATTTTAATCTACGTTCTGTTTCTTTACTAATTGCAGCGAGTTCATCACGGCTTGCTCTTGCTTCTTCAGCATCTCTTTGAGCATCCTTGCATTGAGCTTGTAAACGTTTTAATTGTTTTAAAGCATCTTCTTTTACTTTACTGTGCATTTCTAATTGAGCTTCCATTTCTTTTAAGTCACCTTCTAATTTCTTTCGTAAGGCCATCGCAGCAGTTCGTTGTTTACGTTCTTCGTCGAGTTCTGACTCTAGATCACGTAATTGTTTATTTAGACCGCGTCGTTTTTCTTCAGCTTGTTCTTCTTTAGCTTGAATATCTCTTTCAAACTGAGCTCGTAATGCTTGCATATTTACTTCTAATCGCAGTTTAGCATCTTCTGTTAATTGTAATTCATCTTCGAGTTCTTCGTTCTGTGCTCGTATTTCTAGTAATTTACCTTCTAATGTTCGTTTAGTTTTTTCCAGTTCATGAACATTTTTATCTGCTGTACCCTGGCTATTGACTAAATCGTCTAATTCACCTTGTAATTGTCTACGAACACGTTCTAATTCTTCAAGTTTCTCACTAGCTTCATCTAATTCACGAGTGAGTGATAAAACTCGTGTTTCTTTTTCTCTAGCTTCTCTTTCTGCAGCATCTCTTTCTTGAGCAATTTGTTCACTTACTGCTTTTTCTTCGGCCAACACTTTATCGAATATTTTTTGTTTCTTTTCTAATTCAACGAGTTTTGATCGTTGAACTTCCAAATCAATATTTGCGTCTTCCAATTCGGCTTGAATCTTTTTCTTACCTATTCAAAAAAATATAATTGAAATGTATTACAAAATTTGAAAAAATATTTTAATTTGATTAAATTATTATGGAACTATGAAATATTTTAATTTTACTATATTATTAAAAAAAATTTGGTTTGTTGTAACTTATAAAGGAATACGTTTTTATTTCTTAATAATTCATATTTATTCTTTCACAAACAGGAAGCGCATTTTTTGCTTATAAAATTACGAATTATTACCTACTCCGAAATTTTTTGGAGATCAAATTCTCATATCACACTTCTAAGCGGAAACGAAATTTCTCTCAATTAGCATGTAATCACACTTTAAAAAAAGAGTATTAATTATTCTTAGATATTTTTCTAAGAAGAGGATTGCATAGTAATTCACAAACGAAACAAAGTTGACAAATTTATGAGGTATCAATAATAAATATTTTAAAGCTTATTATGATTATTAGACTTTTATAGCTTTGGAACAGCTCTTAAGAAAATTACGAGCAATTTATTCTACTTTAAATTGAGTTTAAAAAATTTACTTTAATTTAGTTCATTTTCTTCTTTTTGAAATGTTAAAAAATGTATTTTTAACATATAAATCATATTTCTATCTTACTGGGAAGAGTTTCAGTTATGTACCTAGAGAGTTAATATTTGCAAATTTTGAGCACATTTAAATTAGATTTCCAATTTCTGTCTATTTTAGTCGGATTATTTACAAAGCCGAAAAATTAAAATCCTAGCAATTTATTAGATTAGAATTTCTACTTACTTTTATCTAACTTATCATTAGCAGCTTGTAATTCTTCAACCTGTCTTTGAAGGGCTTCTAAATCTTTCAATAATTTCTTTCTAGTTTCTTCAAGAGCATTTACTTGTTCAGTTTCTTCATCTGCACGTTTTTTGGCCTCGGCTAATTGTACGGTTAGGGCTGTTACTTGCTTTTCTAAATTACGTTTAGCTTCTTCTTCTTCCTCAATTTGATCATGCAATGCTTCTTTATCAGATTCCAATTGACGTAAACGTGAACTTAAGGCTAATTTCTGCTGAGTTTCTTCTTCTAGTGCTTGTTGTGTTTCAGCTAATTGAGCTTCAGCAGTTCCTTGAGTTTTTGATGCAGCTGCCGCTCGTAGTTCAGCTTTTTCAAGTTGTTGAGTTAAGGATTCTGTTTCATTTTGTAATTTAACTAACCTTTCAGATAATTCACTACGCGACCTTTCAATTTCAGATAATTTTGCTTGTACTTCAGCTAATTGAGCTTCTGCTTGTTTCCGACGCCGTTCACTTTCTTGTCTATTAGCACCAACACTTCGTAATTCCGTTGCCAAATCAGCGTTCTCAGCTTCTAATGTTTGTTTTGCTTTCTCTAAACCAACTTTAGCTTTACGCATGGCTTCTAATTGTTCATTGATAGCAGCAATTTCTTGCGTATGCTTATGCCGCATATCTGCTAATGTTACTTCATGAACTTGAGTTTCTTCTTCTAATGTTTTTTTCAAAGTTGCAAGTTCTTGTTCACGCTTGCTTCGTAATTCTTGTTGGGCAGCAGTTGTGTCTAAAGAATCTAATAATTCATTTTTAAGTGCTTCTAGTTCTTCATTTAAATCTCGTTTCAGTTTTTCAGCTTTACTGCGGGCAGCCTTTTCAGCTTCTAAATCTTCTTGAAGTTCGGCTAGTTGTGATTCTAATTCACGAAGTGCTTTTTGAGCTTGAGATTTGGCAGCACCTTCTTCGTCTATTCGCACAAGTGCTTGAGTTAATTCTTCTTCACGTTTACCTAATGCTGTTTGCATTTCTTCAAGTTGTGCTCTACGTTCAGATAATTGTTCACGTAAATCATTAACCTCCGTTTCAACTTTACGTTTAGTACGATCTGACTCTTGCCGTTGTTGGTGGTCTTTACGAATCCGTTCTTCTAATTCAGCAATAGTTGATTCATGTTTAGCTTTCAGTTTAGCAAGATGTTTTGCCTTTTCTTCTTCCTCTGCTAAAGTTTGAGATAAATCAGCGGCACGTTCTTCTAAAACTTTTTTCTCTTTTATTAGTTTTTGGTTAGTATCGTCACTAAGAGCTAATTCCTCTTCAAGTTTCTTTAAACGTGCATCACACTGTACTTTTTCCAATTGAAGTTTTTGCCTAGCTGCTTCTTCCTCTTCTAATTGATCTTCTAAATCTTGAATGGTTGTTTGTAATTTTTTCTTATCATTCATTAATGCTGCCGCTCTTTCCTCTTCTTCTTCAACTCTTACCTCTAAATCATGAAGAATTTCTTCCAATTCTTGTTTTCTTGCAGCTAAACGTACTCTCATTTCCTCTGCTTCAGCACACAATTCAGTTTCAGCTTGTAACTGTTCGGAAAGTTGAATTTTTTCTTCCATTGCCTGTTGATATTTACGTTCGTACTCTTGAGCAGTTTTTTCATGAACTTCTAATTTTTCCTTCACATGCCGTAATTCATCCTCTTTTTGCGTTAATATTTCTTCATGTTTAGTTACTTGTAGTAGAGGTTTTACTTTAGTGTACAATCGCCACCATTGCCAGTTTCGTAATTTTAAGTACGCTGCACAATTTCTTTGTATAATACGAATAGCATTTAACTGTTGAACACGTTTTTGATAATTTCGTCTAGCTAAGAATCCACGACAAAAAGCTTGGAAGTTAACAATCAAATCAGATATCTTGAAATCACGTTCTTCTTCCAAATGTGCCAATACTCCAGCGCGGAAAAATATTTTTGATTGTCCAATTCTGTATAAATTCGAATCTAACTCTAAAGTTTCAATCATTTTTTGACAAGCTTTTTTACCGTCCATAAAACCTTTTGATATTACATCTGGAGTTAACAATTCGTATCTTTGACGGAATTCTTGGAAAGGAATTCTGTTCGGGAAACCTTGACGACAAATACGAATTCCTTCCAATACACCATTACATCTTAATTGATCAAGTACTAAAGCCGCATCAATTTTTCCAGCTCGTTTCTCATGATTAGGTATTATACAACGTACGAAATTTGGATTTGTATTACGTAATGTATCCATCAAATTCGCTAATTGACCTTTATATAGGGCAGAAACAGTTCGGAACATACCCTTAGCTCTACCAACAATTTCCGAATCTTTCCAAATATGTACGACAAATGGGTCTGATGAGTTTTGTAATAATGATACTACATTTTCATTTAATGGATCCATATTTTTCACTAACCATTTTTCAGCCGAATAATCAACTTTACCAGCATAATGAATTATTGCAAAATCAGCATTACCTCTAAAATCAGCTTTCATGAATTTAGGATGTACTGAATGGGCGCAAAGTAATTTTTCTACAAATGTTTTATCGGTAGTAGTTGGTAATAAACATTCATCATCTAATAAAGCCATAATTCCCATTGGTTTATCGATTAAATCTATTGTTGGTTGTAAATCTAGTCCGAAATCAATAAATTTCCATTCGATTCCTTCACGTTGATATTCTTCTTGTTCTAATATGAACATAGTATGATTAAACAATTGCTGGAGTTTTTCATTGGTGTAATTAATGCAAAGTTGTTCGAACGAATTCAAATCAAATATTTCAAAACCAGCAATATCCAAAATACCAATGAAACTGGCACCTTGACGTTTAGTTCTACCCAATGATCGATTTATTCTAGTCACAAGCCATCTAAACATACGTTCATAGCATGCTTTGGCAATAGCTTCAACAGCAAATTCAACTTGTTCTTTGGTTTGTGATTTTTTGACAAAATCACGACCAACTTTTATATTTGGTGTTAAGAATGCTGTTGTCATGTGTGTTACAGACAATCCTAAAAGATGTGCTATTTTTTGAGCTACAGTATTATCTGGTAAAATTGCTTGATCTGACTTTCTGTCTTGTTTAAATTGCATCATACCAAATAACATTACAGCAGATACAATACGAAAGATGGCACTAAAATCTTCTTGAGTCATACCCATTATATTCATTGATTTTACAGTTGCTTGAAATTCAGCTTCATCATCTACACCCGGTACAGAATGAGAATCTTGAGCTAAAAATGTATATGCTTTTGGATCTTCTAAAATAAATTCCTCTGTAACAATTAAAATATAAAAAAAATTATTAATTTTCACAAGTACACAAATAAAAATAACAACTAACAGTATTAATTGTTTAAATACACAACATATAGTTGAGTATCAATGTTTATAAAAAAATTGTGATTGTTTGAAAATCAAATCAAAATTAACGAAATATTGGGAAACCGTAGAAAACCATGTTAGAATATCTGGTGTTAAAAAACATCACGAATGTAGGCCATGGTAGTGCAATATAACCTACTCAGTCAAATTTTATGAATTTAAACGTTATTTTGGAATTAATCTAGGTGGAGCTCAAATCATATTAATAATATGCATTTTTATCAGTTTAAAACGTTTTTTACTTTTTTATATTCAGTAATGAAATTAAAATTAGGATAAAATTTTATATTTAATAATCTAATTAACCTAAATGTCAAATATATTCTATAATGTCAAAACGACAAGGGATTCTAAAGTAAAAATCAAAATTTTATTTTATTTTTAGTAATGTTTTTTTCGAAAAACTCTTCGATATGCACTCCATTTTCATCTTGAGGTTGTACATACCCTATTTCATAAAATTTGGATAATTATTTTTTTAATTATGCGTGAAAATTGAAAAAAAAAAAAAAAAAAACAATAGTATACTACATTACATATTTCTTTATTCATAGATTCTAGATGTTTCTATCAAAAACGCATATCCACTTAAGGGGAATTGACACAAAAATCACACCTTAAACAATCAAAATAAAAAAAATTTCAAATGTAATATACATTGTATTTTTTTTCAATATTCGCAACAAATAAATCAAAAAGAGAGATTGTATTTATTATAGAGGTGTTATTTTGTATATCAATTCGTCTTAAACCTACTTTAATTATTTAACTGATTTAATAACTGGCTATATTTTATTCATTATTTACGTAACAAGTAATGTTTTAAATCTTATCTTTACGATTCATGAATATTCAAAGTGTATAACTAATAAAAAGGATCAATTTAACTGAAATAATATCACTTTTTTGAAGTCTATGGAATTTTTGTAGTCTTAGTTCAATTTAATTAAAATAAGTCGTCAGATTCTTTAAGCTCTGCAATTTTTTAAAAATATTTTACACTTATTTTTATGGACTGCTTTATAAACATACTTATATGTAAAAAATAAAACTTACTTCGCTGTTCTAGAGATGCACCCGCCAATAGTTGATAGAAAATGTGGAAAGTTCGTTCATTTCGGGCCTGTCGAATAGCACGCGACTTCTCGAGTAAATACGTTTCAATATTTGCTCCAGCAATATAACCAGAAGCATCAAAATTAATACGAATAAATTTTCCCTAAAATTATAATCATTTTTTAAGATTTAAACGGAAATAATATTTCTCACTGCTCGACTAAATATATTAAAACTTTTTCATAATATTAACTTTTAAAATCAGTTATAGCCACAATATTTCAGCACTTTGATAAATCAATCAGTGCGCAAGGATAGTTTTTCATCACATAAGCAATATTCGAAAATAAAACTTCAGAATTTCACTATTTATTAAAAAGAAAAGGTTCTAATCCGCTGCAATCTTATATTTGCTGTATTCATGCCACATTTGTTCTATGTAATTTATTTTTGTGGTATAAGCTAATTATCTCAAGTGAAATTGAGCAAATCGGCTTATTTTAATTAGTCTATGAATTTTTTAACCTAGAATTATAAGTAATCGATCGGTTTTTAATATTGACTTATATAGGGTGTCTGACATTCCAAAAATTGCGATAGTGGATACTTAATTAATTAATTGTTACATTGTAAAACTTAAAATTGAAGTTTTAAGAAAATATACTATTTTATGGAGCAGTTTGGACTAGAAATTTATACTTACAAAACGTGATGAGTTATCATTTTTAACTGTTTTTGCATTACCAAAAGCTTCAAGAATTGGATTTGCTTGAAGTAATTGTTGTTCTAATCCACCCTAAAAATGAAGACAAAAAAATTTTAATTAAATTGCTACAAATAGTTTATAAAATTTAAAATAGTTTATAAAATTATCAAACAAATTGCAGTTAATTTTCCTGTAGTAAAACGATTGATGTATTTTTAATAATGAAATTAGGACACATTGTGAAAATGAGCGAAATTTAATTTTTCAAGACATTAAAATTAACATTCAAAAGCACTTTAAATAAATTCACTCAAGCATTCTATAGCAGCTCGTTCAAAATTTTTGGATTTGAATACAATTTTGCTAAATTAAGAGCAAATAACAAAATAAACACAACATTTTTTTCTAAAATTTCAAATACGTACCGAAAATTCTCTGGTAGGACTCTAAGCGATAGCGTGTAAACAAAATGAAGCCTAATGTTACTATTTTATAATAAAATAATTTTTGGGATCTAATTAATAATGTTTTTATGAAATTTTATGTTGTTATCTAACTATTACACTTTTCATATCATATCGCATTAGGAATTTCATTAAAATGTTGAAGAAACATTTTATTTGAACGTTGATATTTTGTTTTATACCAGATTATTACGAAATCATATTATACGGGTTAATTTGGTAATATTAAAAAACAGAAATTTCATTTTTGCCATACATAACAATTGAAAATTGATTGGGCAAAGAAAAGGAAGAACTTTTCTATAAAGGGTGTGACTTGAAGAAGCGTCAGATAGATATCTTATAGGAGGAAAAATTAAGAACTAATTAGAATTTCTAATTAATTACACATTAAACTAAAACTGAATAGATATAGTATTTTATGTATTGTATAATGTATTACAATAATAAATTTTTGTAGTCTATGGAAAATAGTCAGCTGAGTGTGTTTATATATTTGCTACTATAACGCTGAAATCTTAGCATTAAATCGTATAGGTGGGGTACTATGACTGATTCAAAAATAAAATAGGTTCTGTAATTTTGTGTGCAATGGAAACAAGAGTACTAAACTTGCCTTATATTTGAAACTTTAAAGCATATATTTTGGATTGCGATATGATGCTAATAAAAAATGCATACAATACAATAAAAGTTGTACAATATTGTTTCACCTATATATTTTGTTTAACAACTTGATAATTAATTATATTACCTTTAATTATAATTTTATTGATAAGTAGATAATTAACAACTACTACTGAACTTTGAAAAAAATGTATGTTAAAATAATTATTAAGATATAAAAAATACATATATAATTATTTTTAACATAAACATTGGAATAATTATTAATACGATTACACAACTTTTTTTTATTAATTAAACAAAACTAAAACTATTTCATTATTAAATATTTGCTTATGTTTAAATAAATATGAAAAAAAAAAAATGAAACTAAACAGAAAACAAAAAATGTAATATTTGCAAGTTTAGCATTTTGAAATTTTAATGAAACGAAAAATTGCTGTAATTTATATTAATAATACTACGATTAATACAGGAAACTTTTTGATATAAATTAAACTAAAAAATTCAAATAAGACCAGGAATCTATTCTAGTAGCAGGTACTACACTTACGGTAGCTGATTCTATCCTTCTACACTGTTTTGAATCTACACCGTTCTTTTTTATTTTAAGTTTGGTTAAGGCCCCTATTCCTTCGACTATATGAACTTCAAATTTCAACTTCAAACTTGAACTTCAAACTTAAATTTCAGACAAATATAAATTTCATCCAAAATAATCGATTTTTAAAATTTAATACAAATATCATCTTTTTTTTTATTTTTTTTTTTTTTTGTCTACCAAATTATTACAATATGTTTGAATATTTTTTTATAGATTTATTATAATGATTATAGTATAATTTTTAGCATATATCTACTAATTACTTAAATTGTATGATTAACTAAATAATAGCTAAAAAGTACTATTAATCACAATTTTAAATCAATACCATTACCCTCCCTTTAACTTATAGTAAAAAAAAAAATTTTTAAATAAAAGTAAATATACTTACGATTAATGCTGGATTTGGCGGCTACATCATGCAGGAAGAATATCAAAGTGTGCATATATAGATACAGAGCCAGAACAATATAACAGATCATTCGTAAAATGAAACCAAATGGACCGCCACATAGAATAAACCAAAACAGAATATAACAAAAATATAATACAATTAATTTTAAAAGATATTTATATTTACAAAGTTCTGGAATAGTACACTTTAAATAGGCTATTATTTTATAATTCAAAAGCAATATTTTTATTTATATACAATATTTACCAAATAAGCAAAGAAATTTTCTACTTATTTTCTAAATAATTTAAAAACCACTTTCTATAAAAATAGAATATTGCTGTATTAGAAAATGTGGAAAGGGAAAGATATTTTATATTTTACTGTTTTTCGTATAAAAGAATCATCATACTTTTATTTTTTCTCATTACTTAAAAAGTTGACAGGAGACACGATGAATTAAAATAATTGCAGAGACGTATGGAAAATACTACTTAAATTAGTGGGTGGAGAAGATTATGAATAGGAAAAAGAGGGATTCGTATCATCGGTTTAGGCAGGATAAACAGATGATACCTGGGTATAAAGAAGATAGAGATGATTATGAAGAGGAAAAAGAGGGATACGTATCATCGGTTTAAGAAGGATAAACAGATGATATACCTGGATATAACGACGCAATATTCCAGCCTGTCCAGACCGAGATGTCTATCCTTCGCTTCGAGTAAAATAGGGAAATATTTGGCTAAACAATTCAAGTGAATCTCTGCCATGCCCGGTGGATTGTAGCAGGTACGATAGAGGGTGGAATACAAAAGGACGATTTGAATAGAATTTGATAAAAAAAAAAGGTAAAGGGAGGTCTGCTTGCCAGGTTTCTGCCTCACCTTCATTATTACTACTTCTACTACTATATTTTCCTATCAAGTTCAAATCTATGTGGAACGTCTTAGAGGCTTAATTAAAATTTGGACCTTTTTTACATTTTTGTTAAGGTCTAATTTTAGGTAATATAAATCAAAATACAATTCTATTTCAAGCAAATTTATAAAACACTCTACACACTGTTGGTAACATTTCAATTATTAAATAAATTCCATAATGTCGAGAAAATAAGATTACTAGTACAACTTGTTGATCATACTAATAGGAGTACCAAAATTAAATTATTATTTTCATTTTAAAGAATGAAATATTTTTATTTATTTATAAAAATTAAAATTCCTAGCTTAAAAATCTGTATAAAATCATACGACACCCCTTTTTGTATGCTGTCTCAGACATTCAGTGACCGTCTTTTAAACCCCGTGAAAATCAAACCACTTTTGCTTCGATTTAAGCTGTCTTTATTAAAATGACGTAAAAATAGTTATGTATTTACAAATTTTACAATTTACAAGTAAAATTGGGAGAAGAATTACAAACGTCACGTATCATGACGTTTTATAACCCTTAGACCTCGTTCGCATCCTTGTCAAATTGTGTCACATCAAATTTAACTGTCACAACAAATCTATTATTTGTTAGTGAATTTTTAATGGAAAATAGCTATTTGTGCTGCAAGGAAAATCTTTTTAAAGGGATATCTACTATTCTAACATTCGTAAAAAATAATGTGTACGATTCTTACTGCCTTGCATATTAGTCATTTGAGATTTAAAACACAAGCTTCACTTTTTTTCGCTTTCGTTACACGATATGCAATTTTAGAATGCTATAATCTATTTATTAAATTTCTGTCCACCTTAAATTTGCTTTTATCTTCTCGAACATAAAACGTGGCAAAGCCTACGGTACAAAAGAAACGCGAAGAAAAATTTTTTACAGCCATTCATTTTTTTACGATGTAAACTTAGGTGTAGTTTTTTTTTAAGGTGAAAGTTTTTGTTATTGAACATAAATTGACTTGGAAAATATATTATTGTAAACTTATCGAACTCATTCTAACGACAAAAGATATTTAAATTTAATCACACTTGATCTTGAAAAATAACGAAGTAAAAAATGAATATGTTCAAAAAAACATTGTGATAATAAAAATTATTCTAAAAAAAAATTTTAATGTTTACATAATGACATGCTGAACAAAAAAAAAAAATTATAAAACAAATATATGAGGTAATGTCATTTACTTTTGTTAAATTTAAAAATAAATAAACTATTGCTTACATTTGAAATTCTTTTTTTTAATACGTGACAATAAAAAGTCAAAATATAAAAATATAATAAAAATCTCGTACAAATTCATAAATTCATAAATCATAACTTTAATTTTTGCTGGCAATAATCTATTTGATTATTATTTTTGTAAAATTATATATAAGTTGGTTATTCAATTAAATATTTATATATGAGTTGGCCAAAATTATTTTTTATTTAAAACATTACAACTCTAATTTATTATGTCTATTGAAAGATTTAAACCAGAAATATGATTTGTTTTGTTCTCTTTACAACTAAAAAGTACAAAACAGCCCGCTCCTTTATTTTATATCTACACAAATTGAATTATATTCAAATATTTCAGTTTTGTTTAGACAATTAGGCAATTAATTTATGAAAGCCTGGATGTGTGCGAATTGAATAAACGAGCAAACTCTATAAGTGGGATAATTGCTAGATTTCCACATTTAACCCTCAAAAACTTCTATAAATAGGTTATAATAAAACTTCTTTGTCTCATTTACTTTTTTAATTGAAACTGCTACATGCTTGAGCCTCTAGTAGCAGTATTCAAGCGCATTTAAAATCTGCTGTTTTTGATCCATTTTTAAATTTTGCGAAACCAATCGCTGTTTTTAATTTTCTATATAAGTGAGAAAAGCTCTCATGTAGGTACTTGAATCAATGAAAAAGAATATTAAATTTTTAAATTCTATTTTAAGATTAAGACTTTAAAGTTCTTCCATATATAACAATATTCCCACGGAAGAAAATTATAAATATACATTTTGAATATTTGTCAATTGACTTAAAAAAATAGGAAAACACTTAATATTGATATTACTTAATCTTGAATGCTAAATTATTGAAAAAGTAATAAATATTTCCATGCAATAAAAAGAATATTGTATTGAACTAAAAACCTATATTTTAGAATTTTACAAATAAGTCTAGTTGTTTGTGAGAAGTGGTCCATTATAAGTGATACCAGACCAGTAAAGTACATATTATATATATATAAACATTGTTGCCAAGAAGTAAATAACATATTATATATACTAATACTATGTGTCAAGTAAACAAGATTGGTGCTTGTTAATTATTACACCATAATATAATAAACACCAAATATGGTGATGACCATAAACAGAAATCCAAGTCAAAGAAAGATAAATATGACGCCGTATATACTTTTAAAAAAATTATCAACCATATCTATATATAATACTTTACTTTGTACTTCAGTCAAATAATATTCTTTATTATATTTGTGAATAATTTTCAGATTATATTTTGACATAATTGGTGAAATTAGATCATAATTAATATGAAATATTAATTGATATTGCTTGGGTATTTATGATTTTTTTTTACTTTGAAGTCATTATTTTTTGTCTTGTACAATTATAAAATTCTTATTAAAAATGTAATAAATTAATCAAGATATAAATTCATAAAATTTAATGGACTTTCTTTTTGGAAATTACATGGCTGGCCTCCTATCAACAAGTAATAAAAATAAATTATTTTTGAAGTATTAAATTTTCCTCTGGTCGACAAGATATAATGGTTTCTAGTTTGTAATTCCGATGATAATACAATATTATGATTTAAAAATTAAATAAATATCATAAAAGTACATTTTTACGAGTGCATTTTCGAGTTATTAAATCATTATTAAGTAATAAATAATTATTCTTTAATTTTAGAAATACAGGGAAAGCAGGTAAGTTGATTGTGAATGAAGAAATTATGGGTGAAGTTGATAAATATTTATTCGATATTTATCATTTCAAATTTAATAAAGGGGAGTTAATAAGATCTATGCCTGTCAAAGTGTATTGAACTAGAAGAGGATGGTGTTGAATAAAAAAATTAACCCGAAAACAATTGTTTTTCTAAAAACATATAGGCCTGGCTCATACCTTATGTCCATATTTTATCTCTACTATAGCCAACATAATACTACTATAACCGAACGAATTTCCCAAACTTTTATCGTTTTAGTCACTAATTTTATTCGAATATTACCTTGTAATATTCATAATATGACTACAGAATCCTAAAAAAACTACTATCAGAATTGAAAGTAGTTGCAACTTTTCAAATTGACAACACAAAAAAGTAATATTGATAGCGAAAGTAATATTATTGGCAAAATCTCTTTGTAAATCATACAATTCATCAATACGTTAAATTTATCATCAATCATTGCCTAACAAAAAAATTAAAAATCTTAGCACAATAAACTCAAAATAATTTATAACGCCTACAGAAAACATTCTATTTATTTATTTATTTTTTTGTAAACGGATAGATCATTGAGAGAGGCGCCTAATACGGTTAAGACAAGTGTGTATGACGAACCATTTATAGAACGTTACTGAATACAAAATAATAGAGGCAAGTTATATCCATAATAGAAACATTTAATTAGAAAGTGGTTTTATAATAATCTTTCTACAAGCAGCAGAATAATATTCTTTAAATCAAAAATAAAATATTTACCAAAAATAATATTTTTCGAAACATTTCATATGAAAAGTCGTGCTTTTTGATTCGAGTGGCATGCAATAAAATTTTACATGTATCAAAAGTGTACAACAGAAAATAAATATTAAAAAAACAAAAAAAAAATTTTTTTACTTACCGCTCCTGTTCCTTTTGGTTTTGAGGCTGCTACGTATGCTAAATATTGAATGACTTTCTTTGTGTTTTCTGTTTTACCTGCACCAGATTCTCCTGTACAAAGTATAGACTGATCTTCTCGCTCTGGAAAAAAAAAATGTTAAAATAAGTTCCTCTATTGATCGTGTTTTTGGACACTAATACTATTTTTAATAATCAAATTGAATCATGGTTGATTACTAACTTTCTGATTTTAAGGAAGATATAGTAATCACCCCGATTTCCGAAATTTTGTGATATTCTTGTTTTGAGGTGCCCTGAGTAATTCTAGATACATTTTCTAAGCAGTTGCAAGTTTGTTCTTATGTATGTGAACAAATATTTTGGTTCTATTTTCGTGCAGGCTAAGTATGCAATCGTATTGGTTTGAGTGTGAATTAATCGACGGCACCTAAATTATAATGCACACAAATTAAAAATTATTGTCGAGGAATCTCGTTATGTTATTTTGGATTTTTGATATCGAATTATCTCGGTAGATTCCTTTGAATTCTTTTTATTTTATTTTTGTGTGGAAAATTAAAATGTATGTTAACGATCTGTTATCCACTTCGGAAAGGAGATAATTTTAATTTTGGAGAAGATTTTCAAACATACTCAAAATGTCAATATCGAATGTATTGTGGTTCACACAATAATATAAGATCCATGTTTGTCCTTGATTTTAAAATAAAAACATATGTACACGTTTTATGAATAAATTAAAATGATGCTTAACATTTTGCAACATCATACAATTATAAAAATTGTCACACATTGGCTTTAATAATATAAAATTTAATAGAAATTTTAATATAAAATTTAAAATTATTAAAGACAATTTTGCTTTGAACGCAGGTTTAGATATTTTTGAATGTACCAAACAATAAATTTTATCTAAAATTGCAAAAAAAAAAAAGAATAATTTTATTGGTAATAACAACATAGTCATATAAAATAAATTTCAATTTGAAACATAAAATGTATGAACAGCCAAGCCAATACACAAACGAAACGATGCCCTTGAAATATAATTTGAAGTGGATGATGATAAAATTTTAGTATTTTAGTACTTGTTTCTATTTTAAAATATATATATTTTTCATTTAAAAATACGATTTTTTCTATCATTAGACATCTTTCTATCATTAAAATATCCTTAATAGATCAGAGTAGAAGCCTTAAAAATGGTAAAACATGAAAAAAATTATAGTAGGATGAAACCCTTTGGAAACGGAAGAGAATATAACAAAAATGAAAGGAAAAATAATTTACGGGCGATCTGAGATTTATCTCGATTTTCGGCAAAACTACAAGTGAAATAGGAAAGTTGTAGGCAATGAAAAGATCTACAAGTTTTGCATTGACAGTTTTATCACATAACCTCAAAAATTTTTTAATTGAAAATTAGGATGCTTTTTCGATATTTATTCAAAATAAGGTGAAAAAATAAATATTTTAAATAAAAAAAATTACTGTGTATTTGGAACATAAAAAGGTAAATTTTCAACAAATTTTGTAAAATATTTTTTTTTTATAAAAGATAAAAATAAAAAACCAAAAACTTTGTTATTTTAATTTTTTACATAAATTTTGAGCTTATGTGAAAACAGCTTAAATACAAAAGTTATATATCTTTTTATAACATACAACTTTTTTCCATATGACTTGTAATTTTGCCGAAAATCGAGATAAACCGTGTTTTGCCCTTAAAAACCCACGCCCTTTCACTTCCTGATCGCAGGCGTGAATTATTTTTTCTTTCATTTTTGTTATTCTTTTTCGTTTCCAATGGATTTCAATCAACTATAACTTTTTTTTGTTTCAAAAATGATCGACCCTGGTTCTGTAGTAGTAAAACAAAATAAAAATAGATATTTTAATTGTTCTCTGCATTTTAACATTCAAATCATTCTACATATAGAGGTTAAACTGAGTTTATAAAATCATAAAAAATTATAATTATATTGAAAACAATTATAATTTTAAATCGAGATATAAAATTAATTGAGTGATTAAAAATAAACACATATTTAAAAGATATTCGTATATTAATAATATTTTCAAAATATTATTATTATTGAAACATTTTGAATAAATAGCATACGCATTTAAATGTTTGTATGTAAAACAAAATTATATATGTATATATATATATTAAGTTGTTTTAAATCTTGGTAGGTGCCAAAAAATTTAAATACAATGGACATAATAAAATTTTAATTATTTTTTATATTCGCCTTAGTAACTTCTTTTCATCACCCAAAACAAATGTATTTTTTTGGCGCCCAATAATGTGTGTGTGTATGTGGACTATATGAATTCATTCATTTTTTTTTAATACCTGTTATTGACCTTTGATATTTTTAGAGAAATCTATATTTATATCCGGTTCAAAGTGAATTTCAGTACCAAAAACAACACAACATATATGAAATTATATTATTGATATACATTTTCTGAAAAATACATTTTATGATTTTGTTTTTCGTTTAAAATATATGAAATATATTATGAATGTTTTTTTGTGCACTGAAATATCTTATTTAACAAATGAAGATAACAACTGAGATACTCGACAAATGGTTCAGTATCAAAATTTGCACTAAGTTAAGCATTGTTAAAATACTCTAAATATTTAGCATATACAGTTATAAATATATATTTAATAATAATATATATTGTAATTATTGTGTTTATTTTCTAAATTTAGAGTTCAAATTGTGATGAATCCAAAAATTTTTCGAAAAAAAAAATTGTTTCAAATAAAAGATGTTTATATTTGAAATTTTTATATTGGAAATTTTCATGGGCCATGGTGGTTTCATTGGACCAAATAACCGACTTTGCTTTGAATTATTTTACGATCTATTCTCAGACTTACCGAATATAAATAAATTTCATAAAAATCGGTCAAGCCGTTTTGGAGGAGTGTGGTTACAAACACTGTGACACGATACGTTACGGCATTCTAAATGTTCAAACAATAAACTTTATGTATTTGGTAGGAATTTATTTTTATTACGTTGATATTTTTTACCAATTTTTGTAAAAAAACAAATATTTTCAAATAATCATTATCTGTATGATGATATTTAAAGACAAAATGCACCTTTGTTTAATTTAGATTTGAAAAATTCAAATATTTTATTACTAATGACTCATGATATTGGCAAGAGCATGCCATCTCATATTATGTGTATTATGATAACAGTGTATTAAATATTTGTTGGTAATTTTTAACAATAACTTTCAAAAATC
Source organism: Chrysopa pallens (assembly GCA_020423425.1). Lineage (NCBI taxonomy): Eukaryota > Metazoa > Arthropoda > Insecta > Neuroptera > Chrysopidae > Chrysopa > Chrysopa pallens. Next base: position 73,096,458 of record CM035593.1, on the reverse strand, counting down.
ATTAAATTTTTTGTTCTAGACATTTATTAGTCATTGGGTTTTTTTGATTTTATGTTTTATAGAGAAAAATACTGAAAATATCTACCAAAAATATTTAAAAATTATTGACTTTGATTCAAATTTTGATTTGAAAATCAAATTTTGATTTTTACCTTAGAAATTTATTTTCGGGAAGTATCTTTTCAGTTATTTGTGATGGAAAATGGGAAAAAAAGACTCAATGTATATTACATGTTAGTTCAACAGCTGTCAACACACTCCTTTTTGTCAGAACAACAGCTGGTTTGTGAACAGCTATTGTGTCCTCTCAAATTTTTTTGAGCATTGGATTACTTGTGTAAAATTTTCATTGAATTATTAATTTTGTAAAAATTTTATATTATATTTTGATAAAGAAAACAGTGATTTCATAAATATTAAAAATTCATTGAAAGTTTTACACAAAATTCCTATAAGGAACACGAGTGCAAAAAACATTTGAGGTGGAATTAAATGAGGTTTATCAAAACTTATTGCAGATTTCTTAAAGAAATTTGGTTTTTTTTTTTCAAGAAATACCTCTATAACTTTTGAACGAGACAGAGAAGAATTGTAACCAATTGTTTTTCTCGGGTCACCTGTGGGAATTGTCCATAAAATTTTCATTGAAAAATCTTTAAAAAAAATTTCAATATTTATTTGAATTGTTTCAGGCACTTTTTTTAAATTGCTCTAAACACACTTTGTTGGCAAAAATAAGAACTTTTATATATGGCGTGTTTTAAATACATAACACTTCAATGTTGTACGGACGGAAATCGTAAATTAAAAGAAAAAAAATGCAGTCGCATTCGCTGATAATTCTATTTCTCATGCGATAATCAATTGCATTTTTTTTATTAACCAACATAAATAAAACATTTTAACACTATCTGAAAACAGTGATATTTGTTGAATTCATTACTTGAAAGAAGAAGTTATTACTTGAGAAAAATCTTGAAGTGCTATTAAATTAGAGGGTGGAAATGCGAGAGTGGAACGAAAATGTACCCTTTATGGTTTTTTCTATATATCTTGCAAACGAAGCCAAACTTCGAGATACTTTATATGAAACTTTATTGAATTTTCCATCGAAATGGATTATTTCAAAAAATTCAAAGCTTTTATGCTATAAATATAAAATAAAAATAAAAATTTACTTGGATTATGATAATGTTTGCTTGGATTTAAGTGTTAAAGAATAATAAGGCAACAAGCTGAAAGAGCCCATACAAACGTAACTAAAAAAATGAAATTAAAAGATTGCGACTCTTAGAAAGGAATCTAAATTTGTGTACTCAACATGCAGAAAATGTCACAGTTTATTAATTTTAGCTAAATTAAGGCACGAAGGAAATAGAATCACTGTTTAAAAATGAATCTGTCATCTAGATGGCTTAAAAACAAAAAAACCTAGCGTGCTGAAAATTTGGTGTCGTATCTAGACCTAAAGAATCTCAGTTCCTGAATGACGAAAATCGGTTCATTTGGTTCACTGAGTCCATGACCTAACTTTTAAACAATGATAGATGTAATTGTTTGAAACTTTTTAGTAAAATGTTTGGATTCGTCACAATTTTAACTCAAATTGAACTAATAAACACATGTATAATATATATATACTATTTATAACTGTATAGATTGCATATTATTAGTATTCAACGTTTGCATATGATAAAAAATATTTCAAACATTTGATACTCAATCATATATGTCGAGTACACAAACAATTAACATTGTTAGTTATAATCTTCACTTCTATAAAATAATATTTTAATAAATTTTATTCAAAACATTTTATGCGATATTTTATTTAGACTAAATTGACATAGACATATTTTTCGTGATTCAAAAAGTTTCAAGGGTGATATAGAAATCACGTGTTGAATTTTATACAATTTTTACAGTTTATGACAAACATAAAGATGATTAATTCTGAACACTTGAATAAACATTGTTATTGTTTATTTGGGGAAAAAAAAGCGTCAATATATATCTTGACTCAACTATTGCGCTTAATGATAAATGAGCATAAAAGTAACACTTGAAATAGAATTTATAATAGATAATTGATAAATGCAATCATTTCCTGTGTGTTTCGATAAAAAGTATATGTTGAACGATGAGCAAGCAAGCAAGCATCAATTAATGTTTTATAAACATACATATTAAATATATTCATAGTTTTTTTAATAAGTATATCATTATATTACTTAAGATATTATGAAAGTAAATAAATTTGTTTCCACTGTACTTAAAAATATTATTACATTGCCAGAGGAGATACCATGGTTGATTTAAACCCCCCTTCTTCATTTTGAATTAATTAAGTTTACCGATCTTACTCGAATAAATCTAGTCAAATTTTTAAGGAAGCACGATTTGATTTGATTTTGAGTAAAAAAAGGAAAACATCACTTAGTTTTCGTGAAAACATTCGGAAACTTAGAATATCTGAATTTATTTCAATTTTCATTCCCTTGTCACTAGGTTATAGCTCAAGTTTTAAATTTAGCAGATATAAATATATTCTGATAACAAAAGGTCTGGCTTCAAAAAAAAATAACTTAAAAGTAAAAAATAATTTTAAATTCAATACTTTTATAAATAATTTTCTTGTGATTAATTTTCGTACTTCTTATATAACATTCTTATACTCGTCTTATTATATATCTTATAGTATATTAATTTTAGCCTAAAGTTTGTAACGCTACCTCATATTGAAGATAGTGACAGTTCTGTTTGTCCACCCGTCCATCATTACGCCAAGTCAAAAACAAAAATAGATATCGAGCTGAAATTTTGGTGACGTATTCCAAACGAAAAAAGTGAATTTAACTTCGTGAATGAGCAAAATCGGCCCATTGAGTTCAATGAATTCTTGACCCGACTTTAAATCTTTACAAGATAGAAAGAAAAACTATAAAAAAGATTATAAATGTATTTATAAGTGTATAGACTGGATATTTACAGTATTTTATGAATCTTCACTTGTTTTTCAAATTATTTTTTGTTAACAAATAACTGATTATCAATTATTTAATTTATAATTTAGTTTAAAAAAAAAAAAAATTTAAATAAACAAACAAAATAATATGTTATCAATTGTCAACTAAAACAAAGGCAAAACGTACAACATACATTAGCGTCTTGAATATGACCTTTAGAAACTAGATCAAAAACTTTTTGATGAAGCATGTTTGACGTATGAACATACCAAGATTGTAATTTAATTGTAAAGCAAACAAAACCATTATATGCAGTAATGAAAATTCTTGTGAAAATAATCTTACCCAATAAAAAGGAAATGAAAAAAAAAATTGATAAGACCACAGTTGAATGTTTTGAAAATTAAAGATATAAAGAAGATATATAATAGTTGGGTAACTTAGGAGGTAGTTGAAAAGTCAACATTTTTTAGTTTCGAGGTGAATACAATTGGATTTCTATCAAAAAATTAATTATAATAGATACGTTACAAATAAAGTCTTAAATAAACTAGTGCAAGCAATGCACATTTGTGTTCCAGTTTAATTAATATCAAAATATTTTATCAATTAATTAAAAACAATTTTTTTTTTTTAAAGTCAACATTGGAATGTATTTTTTTTATGAACAAGCAAATTATTATACATTGTTGGGTCGCATTCTTTTGTTATTTGTATGTTGCCTAATCTAAAATGTTATAATTTTACTTACTCGAACAATATCTAGACACATATAAAGCAGCGTACACACGTGCAACATTCTCGTTCGTAATGTTCAACCGTATTATAAATCTGTACTGTTACGAGATTAATGGTTTGCAGGTGTTGGAATCTTACGATGATGTGTTGCATAGTGTGTTCCATCTGTTTATCAAGGTACCTTCACTTTTGTCTATTGATCAATTTCAATAAATTGTATTGTATTTTGTTTGTTTCACTCCATATCGAAATATTAAAATACAATTAAAATAAAAATCAATAATGTTTACGTCTTCTCTTTGCAAATGTTGCGTTATTGAGTCCACACTATTCGTAACCTCACCTCGTCTTTTGATGCGATTCAAATTTACCGAAAATTTGTGGGACACGGTGTAACATCGCGTATCAACTTTTGTTATACGGCGGTGTTACGCATTCACGTCCACACAAAGGTTGCTACAAAGTAGCGTTACAGTGTTACGCTACACGTGATTGTTGCACGCGTGTAAGCAGCTTTAGAAAACGATGTAAATGATTTATAAAAAGTGGGAAATTTAGGCACAGAAGATATCAGTTTTTCATTAAAAAAACTATTGAACGAATTTTTACGAAGAAAGTAAAGAATCTTACTTTTAATTTATTATTTTATCAGGGTGTTTGCATTATCTCAAGAACAAAATTCACAGACTTTTCTAGGTCTCACATTGACTTTTTCTAGACCATTTTCTATAATTATGAACTATTATCGTTCGTCATTTTTTAAATGATTTCCGGTTCTAGGCCTGCGAATAGTGACATGTTTATGAGTGAGCATCTTTATCTGATAATTATGAGATCAAGAATTTATTAATAATTATTACGAATATTAAAAAAATTAAATACATATTTTGAAAATCCAGAAAAATTTTCCAAATTCCCTATTTGCGTTATTTTTCATTTTCCCTGAATTAATTATGAGATCAAGAATTTATTAATAATTATTACGAATATTTAAAAATTTAAATACATATTTTGAAAATCCAGAAAAATTTTCCAAATTCCCTATTTGCGTTATTTTTCATTTTCCCTGAATATTCCATGACTTCACCAAATTCGAAATTCTCTGGCTAATAGACACCCTGTTATACCTCTTCTTAAACTACGTGGTAAAAAAATGACTCAGCATTGCATCTTAATGACTCAATTTTCATAATTAAAAATTTGAGCACATAATTAAATCATCTAAAAAACACCTAATTTTGAGCATATTTAAATTCAATTTGTAATAATAATAACAAGTATGTTTTTATTAAATTTTCCATTAACGTCTTTGAATTTATTATCGAATCAGATAGACGTTAATTAGTTTAATGTATACATTTTTAAACAAAATCTTTGTTAAATGCAAGTTAATATTTACCAGATATTTACATATGTTTTTTATATTCAATTTTCATTATTTACAATAAAAATGAACGGCGCTATCAAAACAATAACCGTTAAACATGTTGTTATTATTAAAAAAATTTTTGGCACAATAAAAATCAAAACAAAATTATATTTAAAAAAAAAAACTAGTTTACATTTCAAATAAATTATGTATTCGTAAAGTCAACGGCTCGTTTCGTAGAAAAACATTTTCATGCTAAATTTAAAATTGAAATTAAACGAAGTTGAATGTTTTTAAAACATAATTGATAATAATGTTAAATATATAAAAAATTATATGTACCTTGTAACATTGAACGATACGCTGTGTCTGTGATGGCAAATACATGTGGAGGTACTTCGTGACGTTTTATCCCCTTATATCGTTCCATAATTCTTTCTGTATAAATCGGTAATCTCTTATATGGATTTACAACCACACAAAACAGTCCAGAGTATGTCTGCAACATAAAAAAAATCTATTATAAGCAATATTGTATCTAAAAATAAATTTTAAGTGTTGTAATAATAATTAGCAGTTAGTTATATGACAATCGTTAAACGTCTGTAATGGAGCTTCAATATTTTTTATCGTCTCAAACTTTTGAGTAAAATTAATATACTTTGACATATAATATTCATAAATAAAATGTCAGTTTAAATTGAGTAGTCAGAGAATATAGACCAACACTGCGGGCAAAAGGGTGGTTAAATAGACATACGAATCATGGATATTGGGAATAAATTCTAGAGGATCCAACATTAAGCCAGATGACTAAAAAATTTATTTAAATAGATGCACAACTGTTTCAGCATCTAGTTGCATCGGTTTAATCATTTATACAAAACCAATTTCAATGAGAGATCAATTTGCAGCCACATTAAAATTTCTAGCAAAAGGCGGTAAATATGAAGATTTGAAATATTCTATGTGAATGAAATAGTTCAAAGATCTGTTATGCACTGACTTCGATTTTCCTGTATAAGAAAAATTAAATTAAAAGCAAGTGAATATAACAACTAACAGAATTAATTGTTTAGATTGAATATCATTGAATATACGAACTTAAGGTCACTTTTAAGGTTAAGAATACGTCACCAACCGGAAATGGACTAGTTTCTATGAACATGCATACATAAAAATTTGGTTGTTGCGACCAATCTTTCCTAGCGTTACAAACTTTAGACTAAAATTTATATAACATATTATGTATGTCAAGTATAAAAAGACAAATTATTTGTAAATAGTAGAAATTAAAAACTACTCATAATACAAAAATAAAAATAAAGAAATAAAATTTAGAGAGCATAGATGATCCTAAAATTAATGCAAGTGCATTTAGAAATAGAAATATGTGTTGATAAATCAATATCAACATAAATATGTCGAATTTTTCACTATTTATTCACTTTTTCAACTATTAAAATGACGGAAAAATATATAAATTTAAGTGTATTAAATTCAGAAGTTCCAACATCCATTAAATCCGCCATTTAATGTTTCATTATTCTAAAACGCATTTCATGCATCATAAAGACAGTTGTTCGAAACTTATAAAACTACAGTCTAGTTAGTGTTGTTTTTACATTCGATTTAGATTATTTTACAAATAGAATGCCATTAATCAATTAGCAATGGCTGATTAAAGACGTGTATGGTGTATGTAATAAGTAGGATAATAATGCGGAAAACATTTTATTGCAATGCTGAGACGACTCAACAAATAATTAAAACATCTTCTATCTAATTAGCCTATGCAACAAACTTAAAATAGCATTCGTACAAGCATCCAGTTTTTTTTTTCTAGTTGAAGATGGAATAAAATTTATACAGTAGATTCTAAATATCCGAATGGTAGCATTTAGAAAAGTAGGTTCGCTAGTGTGAAAAAAAAGTGTAATTAAAAGTAGATTCTTTTTAGTACCTACAACTTTACCAATTAACTCTTTTTCATAGGACTTGTAATTTTGCCGCAAATCGAGATAAACCGTGTGTTGCCCTTAAAACTCACCCCCTTTCACTTCCTAACCTCAAATCGCCCGTAAATTATTTCCCCTTTCGTTTTTGTTATATTCTCTTTCGTTTCCAATGGGTTTCATCCTACGAAAATTTTTTTTTTTTTGCTATCGACCATTATTTTGTTGCTATCGATTATCGACCCTGGTCTAAATATTACATACAGAAAAATAAAAATTCGTGTTCATTTTTTAGAAAAAAAAAACCTTGAATTAAAAAAAAATAACAAGTTAAGGAATATTTTACAACGAACAAATGCCATTTTTTTTTGACAAAACATTTGATGATTTTAATTTCAAAAATTACTCAATATGATGTACACAACACGTTTTTAAAAGATTAAATGAAGATATAAGTATTATTAAAATAGACATAACAGAAGAACAACTTTTAAAATAAAATCATACTTCAAATTATATTCTTCTCATAATATCAAGTAGATATAATAATATTTGTTTGTTTTGTTTGTTTGTTTGTTTGTTGGTTGTAACAAGTAATGTTCATTTCATGTTCGTTTATTTGCATTCTAATTCTAATATAGTTGGCGACTCAAGCCATAAATATCAAAATATACAGGCTGGTCTGTCAAAAATAAATGCATAGAAATAAATAAAAGGTGAAAAGGATGATTTGGGAAAAAAACCATGTAGTTAAAAACTTTTGGTAATATTTTTCTGACCCATTCAAATGTTATAATAAGAGTTTTTTTTTTTAAATTGCTGTAAAGTTTTCATTAAATTCTGAATTATCTTATGTGAATTGTAGATTATTTTCGTAATATTAACAATTTTATGAAAATCTTATACAACATTACTACAAGTGACACTTGTTCTCGAAAAAAAATCTTTGCAGTAAGGTTGCTGAGTATTTTCAAAACTTATAGTTGTGTTTGTTGAGATATTTGGCAATTTTTTCAAGCAAATACTCTTATATGACTTGAATGGGACGGAAAAGTCTGGACAATTTTTTTTTTAGAACTCGGGTCAATTGTCAAAATATTTCATATAATTTGAGTCGAAATTTTATGGAATTTCAAAATTTCTTTAATTTTTTAGCTACCTTCTTTGCATTTAACCATGATACACGATCAATATTTATCATTTCAAATTTTCGGGGAGTTATTAAGATCTATTTGATTATATAAAATTGGGGTTTTTATTTAATTTATTGATACCCAGGGCTTCTAACAAATTTAATTTTTGACTTTTTTCGCAAATGTGGAACATCTCCGGCTTGTGTACACTATCAATTTTATGACATATATTGGTAAGATAAATAAAGAAGTTAGAAGAAGTTTATGGCTGTTTATGTGCTCTTTGTACCTGGTTAAAAATGATCTACCTGACTGACCAAAATAAGCGGCATTGTATTACGGGCATAATAATCTAATTATATAATGTAATATTAGGTCGCGTCAACAAATAAGAGATAATGAATTCATCTTTTACATCAAACTCTATTTGCCTTTGATTTAAAGCTTTATGAATAAGCTTTTGAAAAATTGTCAATAATAATTCCTGAAAATTTCTTACAAGAATTTTATTATTGTATACATAAAAAATTTTCAGTAGCACGTCAAGAGGAAACTTAAATAAAGACTCGGAAAATTTGGTGTGCACGGATTATATTTTTAAATCTCAAACAAAAGCAGATGATTAAACTCTGCCATATTTTAATGATTATTTGTTGCACTCTGATACTTCAAATACACCCAATTACAAAAGTAAATTGTAATTCACTCTGTATACGAATTGTTGTACTACAACAAAATAAAAGTACTTACGTCTACTGTAGCATTACAATATCATCCCGTAGACAATGTTACTTCACTCAATATATATTATTATTTGTTTCATTTGTTACAAATAATACAATATCTAAGTGATCTTTGTGTAGTCAAAAATAATCATGAAAACAGAATCAAATTAGAGAAATAACATATAATAGTTTAAAAAAACTAAAAAAACACGCATGCATGCGTAGTTCGCGCACTAGCTCTATCTTTATTACTCTCATGCAAAGGATCCGTTCAGATGCGTTCTGCAGCCAACTTCAGAGAGTTACCTACAGACAAACAAACATACGAGTGAAGCTAATAAAAGCGTGTTAAAAAACAATATCATTATTACGAAAGTTAATGTACTAGTACGTATAGTCGTACTTCAGAACTGATTTAACAGCCTTCTCTGCCCCATATTTTTTTTCTTCATTTAAATGTCTACAACCTGAATCGAATTTCTTCTAAACTTGTTCTTTATTTTATATTAAAATATTTATGATAATTATAATCAAATTATTGCAGTTATTTCCAACAGTGATTTTTAGTAAAGTTTTAGCAGCAATATTAAGAACTTAATTCGTAATTATACTGAGTGTATTAATTTTAGCCTAAAGTTTTTGTAACGCTAGAAAATATCGAAGCAAGAAACAAAATTTTGGTATAGGTGGTCATAGAATCACCTAGTTAGACTTTTTTCTTCTGTACGTCATCAAAATTACTCAAAAACAAAAGAAATATTGAGTTGAAATTTTGATGCCGTATACCAGAATAAGTGATTTTTAGTTCGTGAATTAGCAAAATCGGTCGATTGAATCGCACGCATCCAAACTTTAAACCATAAGAGATAGAAGAAAATTGTCGAAACTAAAATTTTTTTTATAAATATTATCGGTTAGTCACCACAAGCAAATTGAAAAAAATATATTGTGGATATTTTGCTGTATACAGATAATTAAATTGATAATTTTGAGCTAAAATTGTGAATATCTATAATCTTTTTATGATAGTTTAGTTTATTAATAGTCAATAGAAATTAATGATTTGGTTTGGTTTTTATAGGACTACACTGTATTGGTTACTGAAAATGATTCCTGCATTATCGCCAATGAATTAGATTTATAGAATAATACATCTACTAAGGTTCAAATAATAAACTAATGTAAAATTAACAATGTAAAAGAGTAACTTGGCGTAACTGGTTAAATTTCCTGCATGGTCATCATTTTGGAGACAGGCCCCTGATTTAAAGAATCCTGAACTATACACAAAATATAGTTGGTCGTCTTGCGACTAGTATTATTATTATACAATACACATTCTATTCAAAAAGCTATTGAACACCATAAATGTTCCAGGAGCATTGGAATAATTCTAACAAAAATGATGAAAAATAATAAAAATTCGTCCCAAATCGATACGGTAGTTTTTATTTGGATTTTGAAATAAATCATGATCGGATATGACAAAGTCTAAAAAAAAATATATATTTTGCTGACGAAACTGAGGATATTGTGGCTACGTTTTTGTGGTGTAAAATATGATTGTGTTTGCTGTTTAATATATTTTTCAAGAAAGAATCTAAAAATCATTTCTATTACAATAACAAAATAACGAATATCTGTCATTTACAAAGCTTGAAGTTTATGCAAATTTTACTTCGATCAAAAAAATGATCCACTTATCGGAATGTTCGTAGAGGAAAAACCGTAAGAGATTAATGAAATTTTCAGTTGTTATATTAACCGTAATCAAGCCACCCATATACAAATTTATATTTTTATATAATTAAAAATGTTAAGCAAAATTTTCGTTTTCTTTTACAATTTTTGAAATTTTTATAAAAATAAAATTTATAATAAAAATTAAAAATAAGACCTTCTTATATATAACTTCCGAATAATATCTATGAATATACGAAGTACTTTTTTTGTAAATTAAAAAAGTTTTATTAATATCTCCAAAACTTTCGCCATTATATTACAACTTTGATTTTGTGCCTGTGTCTTTGCTGAAGTTAAACATTCGAATGCGCACAATCCCAAACCAATTGAGCGGAAATTAAAAAATATTTTTGATAAACATTTAGTGCAGGTGTTAGGAATAGTCCCCTTTTCTGATAAGGTACTTTCTAAATAAATACTATTATTCGATAATCGTCACCACTTTTCATGAGTCGCTTATCCGAATTTGATCAAATTTTATCTATGAATGTCATTTAGTTTTTCATCAATATGACTCTAATGATTTTTTCCTTGATTATTTTTTTATTAATTTTAAATATGGAAGTTAAAAAAAGATATTTTATTTTCAAATGCATATTCATAATTTAACAGAATAAAAATAGGACATATAGTATACGTTAAAAAGATTATCGTATAAAAAAATATGATAAATAGAATAATGTAATAATTACAACGGAAACAGCATATGCGATAAGGTACTGGTGCCACAAACTTATATGTTTTGGAGGTTGAGACCGGATTTACATTTATTAATTAATTATACATATTTGATTATAAAATTTATTAACAAGATAAAATTTACAGAAATATCTAATATATTAAATAATCGTGAAGAGGGGTTTTTTGTATAATTTTATACCATAAGACATTTAACCTCAAATGAGGATATTGTATCAAAAAAAATTTTTATTAAATATTAAAGTTGAGGAAATGATTTAATAGCTAATTCGACCATAATAGGATATTGAGTGTCGTAATTAATTGATCAAAAATATTTTTTAAATTGAAATTTTAAATGATGGCTTCTATTTGTAAATCTGTTTAAATTTTAATTTATGATATTACTTCTTAGCTCGGAAATATTGTTTTCCGGCTTGTATTGCTTCGATGTAAAATTTTTTATATATAACGTTTCAGAATTTCTGAGCAATTTTAATTTTGTGTTCGTCGGTATATCGATCTGCAAAACTCATTCAGGTTCAAAACTAATGAAGCAATATTTACAAATTTAGGTGTAAACAATAGTAGAGAAGATCATTTACCGAGGATAGAGCGCTCGAAACTTTTTTTTTTTTTTCACTTAAATGCAGATATAAACTGAACGAAAAAAACGTGAAAAACATGAATTCAGCTTACTGTTATCGATAATTTTATAACTAATTCATGTAAGTTTTTGTTTTGACTTTAGAAGTTGCGATTTATGGTGATTACTAGTAAATCGTGGATTAGAAGTTAACTTGCCCTAGCCGACGCTTTTTTTTTAAACAATTTTTAAAATGTTTCTGAAAGTTTACTGTGTTCGGACAAAATTACTTGTTTCATATTTAAAAAAATCTACATTAAAAATAATATATATTAAAATCCTTTAAAAAATATATATGTATTAAAATCAAGAACTATCCAATTAAGGATTTTTTATGCTATTAAAGCGAGTTGCAGAGAGTCTCACGCAGTCCTTATTTATTTAGTAAACAATCATTGATAGCGTAAACAGAATGTTTTTAATGAAAAAATAATAAAAGTTGTGTGGTATTTTAAACCAGTAATGAATGGTCAATAAAAACATAAAAATCCATTGCCAATAAATAAATAATAAAAATATATATTTCACACTATTAAATGAATGATAGATATACACACAAGTTAATACACATAAAATTATGTTGGTTATATTATTATTAGTATTGAAAAGGGAGAGTAAATAAACTAGACTACATTATTATAACGTTTGATGATAGTATTCAGCATAATATTATGGTAATACTATCTATACTCAATATCACTATCACTTTTTATGTATGTTATGAAATTTTATATTTGTTCCATTTAGAAAATTATCTATGCATTGATTGAGAAATTTATTTTTACTTTAATTTAACATTAATGTAGTCAATATCTTTGCTTCTAGCAAGTTGTCGATTTGAAATTACATGTAATATACATTGTATTTCTTTCAGTTTTCTTCAATGTTTCTGTTATAGGTTGTATGAGCAATAGTATACGGCTTGCAAGAATATAAAGTATCGTGCCAGGCATTTGTCACTAAAATAGAAGTGGCACTAATGTATTTTTTTAATAAGAAATGTTTAAATTTTAATTTGATTATATTTGGAACCAGTTACTCGATAGGTACGGTAACACAACAAAAAAAAAATTAAAAAAAGTTTCGTGCCATGGATTTAGCACCAGATTTCACGAGGCACTTGTTTATAATTATTTTCTACTCACTCGAAAATAAATTTTTAAATCAGTTTTATGCGGTTATTCGATTAGTACAGTTTATGTCCAAAACATATAGCGTAGAAAAAATATAGCAATGTTATACACCATATTTGCCCTGGCACTAAATGATTTTTTCAATAGTTACAGTGAGTAGTATCATTTAAAAAATACTTCATCCGGTTACTCGATAGTCCAGGCTTTTTGCAATCAGCTCTTGGACCATTATATCTTTTCTATTTTTATCCATTTCGATTATTTTAGAATTCAGAATTGACGACAAAAATGACCAAAAAACAAAAAATTTATAAGCTTTCGCAGATTATTTTCCATCTCTTTATTGAACAACATAGTTTTAGATGTAATTGTATGCAGATGGAAGCAGGTGACGTCTTAATATCGTTATGTCTCTCTTTGTTGATTAAAAAAAAAAGCAGATACTAAAAGTAAAGTCGCTTTAATTGAATTGATAAAAAAATTTAAGCAACTTCTCTATGGAGAACTGTAAATATTACATATTTATTAAAACCTAAATTTGATATAATAATATTTTGAATTATTATCTGAGTTACAAGCACTAAACATTAAATTGAATTATATTAAGAATTTTCAAAATGAATAAGATTAAACTGAAATGCTATAAATATGGAACATTGTTATTTAATTTGAAATGTAGTTTGTTTATAAAATACTGACACTAAAATGTATACACAACAATTATTATTATTATAATGTAATATTGGCCCCATTATTAAATGAATAACACGTGGGTGAGCAAGTGTTGTGCACCATTTCATAATCACTATATTATTATTATATGTATAGCATAAACTGTTTAGCCATGACTATTATTGAAGGACACGTGTTGCATGCGTAATAATAAATATCCATGACAGTACATAATAATCAACATTGTTCAAGGGACTCTGTTATAATATTTTAATAATGCACACACAATATACGTGACGATAACATATGGTGTTGTGTTGAAGGACTTCAATCAAACGAATCAATCAGTAAGAAAGCAGAAGATATAGTTAGTTGCAATTTAAATAATTGATTTATATCTGTAAGAAGAAAAATAGTATTCATAGTCGTATGACCTGCTACTAATAATAGTCTAAAGCCGCATACAAACGAGCAATATTCACGTATAACACCGTAACGCAACTCTGATGCAGCAATTTTTGAGTGGGCAGTAACACTCTCTTCTCTCAATGGTTTTTTTAAAAAAATTTCCAATTCCCAAACGATGTATCAAAAATTGTAATCTCGATGTAACTGTATATCAGATTGTATTATAGACAAAGCTTAGGCTAGGTGCTATAGTTTGTAAGTTGACTTGTATTTTTTATATTATGATGTTAATAATAAACAATTATCAAACTACATGCATAGTACACATGCATTTGTGACGGCAACATGTATTGTTCGCATTTATTTGTTGTAAAGGCATCATAAATATTATAAATATAAATATTTCATTATGTTAATTACAAACATTTATTGAATATCAAAAATCGAAATTCAGAGACTAGATAGTGCAATATATATGTGAATAAAATAATAATATGAATATCATAAAAAATAAACACTAGAATAAGAATGTTGACTTAATTTTTTTATTCCTTCAATTAAAGCGTCTTTACTTCACGAACATGATCTGAAACATTTTAAATTCTTTAAAAATAAGCAAGATGTGAACATTCAAAATTCCTAATTTAACAAGGAAGAAAATATATGCATTATGACGTACGTCATTTTGCATATCTCCACATATATATCAGTTTAAATTTTCATTTATAATTTGATTCTTTGTTTTTTAATCAATATTAATTTCAAGTTTTGTTATGGTATTGAGTCTAGCAAATTCAATATCTCCTTATCTTGAAGTTTCACTTCTATCGCGTCTGAACTGCACACTTTTTGAAAATCGACTTTTAATAAAATTAGTTAAAAGTATGGCAAAAAGTAGATAGTTATTTTTTTTTTTGTGTTTATAAATCGAAGACTAAAAAAAATTCGATATGTTTACAATATTCCTAGTTATTAGACTTGATTGTGGGTCGACTATTAATTCTAATAATCCCGATAAATATTATTATTTATTATTAAATTTACATTTAACAAAGAATATATATTATTACTAGTTATTATAATTATATTAATTTAGTAATTCTAATTTCCTAGAATTAATATTATGATTATCAATCAATGTGGTATTTTAATGATTAAAAAATTATTTTCTTTTGTAAAACATAACATATTCAAACCGCATTAATATCCAATTTAATATCACTATCGCATATTATATTCAAAGTTATATTTAGTACGACTTTATTTACAGCCATTTGATTACGTCTATATACAGATTACAAGGTGATGGTAGGTAACAAGATATGACTGGTGACAAAATATGAAGTAATTATTTTCAATACTGTATGATAAATATTAGAAAATCGGAACGTTCTTAGAATATGTATTTACAAAAAATACGTTTTAGTTATCAGTTATGTAAAAGATGTTTTGATATTAATTAATTTAGTTTTTCTACAACTTCCGCAACTTTTAAGAGATCGAATTTATTTAAACAGGATATCTACTTTATCTTGAGAACAATTTCCCTGACTTTTCCATGTATTCCAATCACTTATTTTAATTTTTCCAGATAATTATTTATATGAGCTTGAACAAAATTGATTAAATTTTTTAATGACAAGCGTGAAAATGTCTGTATCGATATGAAAAAGAAAACTAATTTGAAGCTTTTATCAATTTTACAGTTTTTCATTACAAATGCTACCAATAGTCGCACAAAAAATTCGTCTAACTAAAAGTTTTCATCATTATTCGGTGTTCATTTTTCTTAAATAATGCCTCGAAATTCTAACACATCCTGTTAATGGATTATTAGCATTCTATTCTGTATATGGAGGTTGTCTGGCGATGACATCAGATTTCTTTTATACGTGTATTGTGGTTGCTATTTGTTTGAATGGTAACAATCTATTTCTACGAATTCATTTAAAACTTTAAAAGCTTCGATTCATTAATTATAAATACAATTTTGTTCTTACAATTAAAAAATAATATGCAACTAATTCCACGAATTTTATTAAATTTAATATTAATTTTTTTTTTTTTGGAGCTTCTGTTTATATTGACAATGAAATCTAATAAGTAATTAAAATGACATTCAACTATAGGCAATTGTTAATTAAGAAATTTTATATCACCAAAATTTTTATTCATTTACCAACTGTTAGCAGATAAATTTTGCATTTAAATAGCAATTAAATTCGAAAGAGTAAGTATTCACTAATGTGGAATAACTTGAAAAATGAAGTTTAAATAATATTAGATTTAAAGATTTTGATTAAATGTAATTTCTAATTTCGAAAATTAACTTAAGGTATGGAAAAAATAAACGGCAGAAAATCCCATTCAAAAAAGTACTAAGTGAAAAATTTACTTTAAAACCATTTTTATCTTACTAATGCAGAAAATCAATTTTGGATAAAAGTAAATGTTGATTTATAAGTTTTTATAACGTAATCTTGTTTGCGTACCTATAAGCGAACCAGTTAAAAAAAATTCCTCAAAATGCCAAAATTAAATATAATAATCTAACTTCGATATTTAACAATAAACTATAAGGAATGCTTGATTTTACTTTAGGAAAGGAAGCCCAGGATGCTAATTGGGAATTACTTGATGATATTTATAAAGTATATTTCGTAGGTGTCTCTGAAGACGAAGGTATATAAATCTGTCGATTTTCATGATCGGGGTGGCAATACGGAAAAATGGTAAGGAAAAAATTTACTCGAGCGCGTCAGATATTCATAAGGGATGTTAAGTAAACCCAAACGAAGCTCCAACTAAAATACCGACGATTCGGTTGTGAATACGGAAAAAAAATCGTCATTTTAAAATACTCCACTGTTTCAGATTTTCATACAGGGAGTTCACGTTCATGTTCTGATCGTGGTAAACCTTTATATCACGATCTGATCGTCAGATAATATGTTATCCGTTATCCTTAAGTTATTTCCATCAGAATAAAAAATCGATCAGGCTGTAGCATAAGTCCAGGTGATGTTTTTGTGTAAGTTTTTATTAACCCTCCTTGTTTTAACATCTTGAGCCATGCTCAAATCGTCAAATAAGGTATTTTTTCCATTATCCTTCAAAATAATAGAAAAGATCCGCTCGATCCACTCGAGAATGTCCAGTGGGTTATTTTGCAATTGTATGCGCAATCCTATACGCGTGGCCCCAAGAAGAGGGCTAAGATTTGGCGGATGTTCGAATAAATTCAAAAATTCCCTCTTAGTTTCCCCTACCATTTTTTTTCTCTATTAGAAAATCAATACATACATTGTTTAACTAATCTTTGAAATGTTTTCAGAATTGTAAGGAAGATATTTACAGATAAACAAATCTCTGGATGTGATCTACGAAGATTTTTTCGCTTATAGACTTTATAGTATAGATTTTTCGCATAGCCTACAAAATATTACGCATTTTTAATAAAACAAAACACAGTATACCGTTAAAAGAGAAAATGAAACAATTTGTAATAATTTATTTGAATCGTATTGAATTGAAAAGGAAATAATGAATACGTTGAGTTTCTATAATAACAACACTATACTGAGTTTATGCTGGCTGCTACAATACGAAGGGTTTGTAAACACCTGTCTACTATGGTAATATGTGTATACACTATACACAATTTTACATTAAAACAGTGAAGTCTTCTCTTAGTCTAAGATCCCGCTGCAGGATTAGTGCGCTCATCGGTTTTTTGCTTAAAACCAAATTTTTATGTTGATTTATAATTAGGAGAATATATTATTTACCAGATTGCCAATCAAAGTTTGGCCGCCAGTATTTTTAATTAAATTATTTATTGTAATAAGCGTTCTGGCTGTTAAAAATAATAATTATTTAAGGTAGAGTGAAATTTGTCAGGCGAGGATATCGATTGCCGGCTGTGCGACGCTTTTAAGCCATTTCGAGTGCGCCGAATGTTAGTGTTCTCAACCTCCAGGCAGTAATAGAGACGACTTATAATAAAAACTTCTAAAAATATCTGGCAATCGCTAACCTTGTCTGACAAATGTCTTTCACTCTACCTTAAATATTCATTATTTTTAGCAGCTTATTTTCGAGCGAATTTTATCAGGCAAACATATATGAAAATAAATTTTAAAAAAAAGCTTTAATTTGATATATGATTAATAAATAAACGTTATGAACGTATAAATGTAACAAAATCATACCTGTTTACACTTTTTTGCGGCCAGGTGCGCAACAGCATCAGTTATTTTTTAGAATCTTCATATAAATTGCCGTGATGATGTAGACGTTATTTTATTAAAAAAAAAAAGTAAACGATATTTTCTACCAAAAATCAATTAAAAATACTGGCGTCCAAATTTTGATAGACAACCTGGTAAACATATAAATTGCCGTGATGATGTAGACGTTATTTTATTAAAAAAAAAAAGTAAACGATATTTTCTACCAAAAATCAATTAAAAATACTGGCGTCCAAATTTTGATAGACAACCTGGTAAATATATATTTTCCTAATTATAAATAAACATAAAATTTTGGTTTTAAGCAAAAAATCGATGAAGGCACTAATCCTGCAATGGGATCTCGGACTATCTGTTCTATCTATGTATTGAAACAACACATTATTGAAGGTTGTAGGCAGACGTCTCTCCTAACAATTTATTCTTCCGTTTCAAATATGTTGTTTTATTTGAATTATTATGTAATTCTTTACATTTATTTTTGTAATTCAAATATTCAGTTTTATTTGAATAAATTCTATTTAGTTTAATATCAATTAGTATACAGTTTTTCTATAAGGCATGTAATTTCATTATTAGTTAACATGCTTTTATACGATTAAGAGAATTGTTAATTATTTTCCAATTTTACTTTTATATTATAAACAACGAAAAACTGCTCAACAACAGACCGAAGTTTTCTAACTACCCGTGGCCAATAAAATTTTAATTCATTTAAAATCACGCTCAGTATATCATTGAACACAATTTAAATAAACACCATTTAATTAGACAAACATTATCGATCATGATTGAATCTAAAAATATCCATAAATTGGTTTGTAAAAATAAATAAACTGTTATAATACTTATCATATATTTTATTGAAGTTCAATAGTTCGATTCTAATAAATTTTATGATTTGTCAGCTACATACATATTAGTAGTTCAAGATGCAAAACGAACAACCAAGAGGCGAGGCGGTTACATCAATCAGTTACAATGTCATAAATGTTTAATTTTATTTTCAATTATGTCATTTACTTAAATAATTTGTTATGGATATTTTTAGATAATATAAATATAAACTATTCAATCCTTTTATTTGACGAATAAAATTATAGATGTTCAAAACTTTATATTATCAAAGTGGGTAAGAATAAAAATGAGAAAAAACAAATGGTTGCATGTATTTATGTACCCGCGTCAAAAGTTATACTTCTTTGGCATCATTAAATAACTCTAAAAGAAAAGCTTCCGGTTTCATTCAAATCAAATAAGCCGTTTCCGATACAGCTGATTTAGTTGGATGCCTCTCGCAAAATATTACTACTCTAATTCTGCTTCAACCCCTTGCTTCTACGCCTTCTTAATGGCGGTCGGAAAAAAAATGTTAACTTTTATTTCATATCATGTTTCTTATAAATTTATAAATTTCAAAACGGAAATATATTTGGTTTCAAAGGTGTATATAATGGAAAGTAATAATCAATGAATACTAATAGATTATGTAAATATTAATTATGAATAATTAAGTAAATAATAATTTATGATTCAATGATAATCTATCTGAATGGTTATGGTTAAAATTATTATAATAAATAACATATTATTAATTTTACTTATTCATTCGAGATAATTTTTCTCATACCAATGATATTCATTTCTAGCCAATGTTTATTTTCATTAATCGATGTATAACTAGCAGACCCCGTTACACGTTTGTGTGACAATTTTCTGAGAAAAGAGTTTGAAAAAACATTTTTCCCATTTTATTAAGCGATATTACATCGATTGCATGCAAATTTGAAGTAGATTGGCCCAAGGAATCACGTAGCCTCATAAAAATTTTGCACCCGTTTTTTACACCATTAGAGGTAGAATTTCAGGAAATCTTTTCTTATCGGATGCCTACGTCATATATAACAACACACCCATCATACGAGGTGTGTACGATGAGCAGTTTAGACTGTACGTTGATCCGTCAGTGAATAATTCAGGACAATATAAGTATAGAAAATAGATGAGAATTTGAATGAATTGCCGTTATTAATTTTTTTGCAATAAAAATCATTAAGAATTTGCATGCAATAATTTAAAATCAGACTGCAAACCTTGTCTGTTTAAGCATTTATAAAATACTCTAAATATCTTGTCTATATAGTTATAAATACATATATAATAATAATAATATCAAGACAATATTCGGATATTTGCCCATATTCACATTTACGGATACAGACCTTAAAAATTTTATAGCCAATCAATCGGTGTCGTATATCAATCAATTGATTTGTAAATATTAGGCACTTTGCTATTATTATTGCTATTTGTTACAAATTGTTAATAATTTGTTTTAACAAGTCGAGTTGAGAGACGTACACTGCTGGTGTTTATATTATATTTAGCAGTATTTTATTGCTACCTTTCTTTATAAATTTATATAAGTAGTGAAAATTAATAATGAACAAAAGATCCGTTCAAGATTCGGCACATAAGTAATGGATACAAATATCCGGAACTTCATCTCTAATGATTACTATCGCAATATTTTTACTACGATACCAGATAAACTGTATGTATACAAAATTGTATTACCACGTATACTTTTGTAGTAAAATATAAGAATTAAATTGACAACTCTGTATGTGAGATAGATCAGATCGATAAAATTTGAACATAATAAAATAAATACCAAATAAAAAATAAAAATCGAAATTTTAATTGAATTTAAATGACATACTTAAATATAAATATTGTTTTTATTAAACGCATTATCAAATCATAAATAATCATTAATTGATTCAAATATTTTATTATCATAATAAATTGTTCATTAAAACTGAATTTTTTTAAGAGACTTATCGCATGTTTTTCTAATATAGGCAGATTATGAAAAACACTGATATAGTACAGTGGAATATGGATTTCAATCAAACTTTCTTCAATTACACTTGCCAAAATCAGTCCAAGAAATCAAGTTTATGACATACAGGTGTTAAAAGCTCAAACATGGGCAATAATAAATACCCCGCGTAATATTCGGTGAAAAGTTTTAATGTGACAATTTCCATTCTTATTTTATTTTAAACATAAGAGAAAGTTTTTCCTCATTTCTTCCCGGGTTTTTTAAAATAAAACTATTTTAACTGTTTTACGAAAGTAAATTACATTGTCATTTATGAGAAACTTATGTTGCCATGACATTTTAATTACCATCTTTTTAATTGGATAAAAAATTTCTTCTAAACCTCATTTTTGATTCTCAAAGTCTTCCAATCCCATCTATCTAGTATTTAATCACTCAATATATAAAATACTTTAAATGATACGAACATAAAAACACTTAAACAAAATATGGTATTGATTAAAAATTCATTTAATTAATTAAGAGTCATTTAATTAATTTAACTTTAGAATAAATAATCAGATCAATATTAAAAAAATATTAAATAAGAATATCGGGATGTTGACTATATTTTTTTTATTACTTCAATTGAAGCGTCTTTACTTCACGAACATGGATCGGAAATTATTATTTTTTTAAACCTCTAAAAAAAGCAAGATATAGCATTCAAAATTCCTAATTAAACAAAAATGAACATATGATCTTATGATGTCAACTATTCCAATCTGGATATAAGGTACATGTCAAACATTGTTTTCTAGAACTTGTTTTTGAATCAATTTTAATTTAATTTTAAAGTCGTTATGGAATTGAGTCTAGTTTTAAGTTACTTAAAGTTAGTTTTAATTATTATATAGTAAGAGGAAAAAATAAGACCATAAATATATTTATACATACATTTCTCGCTCGGAATCCCACTACACAATAAACGGCTACTCGATCAGGAGAAAGAGATACTTTATTAATTTGTTTTAGATATTTTTATTGCAATTTTGATCCATTTTTATATTTCATACTAAAATTACAGATTTTTACACCCGAAATAACCCGATAAAACTAACCTGGGGCATTCAAGACTATATTCAAACTTTCTCATTTAAATTTAACATTTTTCTAGAACCCATACCATCGAATTTCTTCCCATTAAATAGTCATGAATACTAATTTAATTAATATACACTTTGAATAGAATGCCAGTGAATAAATTTTCGAACTTTCGAGTGTTTCTGACAAATTCTTTAAAAAAGTATTTAATATTTTTGCATAAAAATTAGAGAGTACTTAAAAATTAAGGCAATTTTTAATAATTATATACATTAATTTCTACGTAATAAATTAATTATATTCTAGACACATTAATTTAATTGATATCAAAATATCGGATTAATGTGACTATATTTATTTGTACTTAAATTCAATTTCCTTTAAATTACTTTATCAATACAAATGTTAGTAATTATGTTTAAAACAAAAGTAAAATCAGTATGTAATTAAATAATTTCTACAATTATTATTACTATTATTATTATTATTGCAAAAACAAGTCATGTATTATTTTATTTTCAATTTATTTTTACTATTGGAAATCAGAAATAGGTATTTTATGCGGGTTAATTAAAATATAAGGTGACGTTCGTTGTATGCATTGACAAATCGAATTCTGTAAATTGGATCAACGTTTTTACATGGTTCTATTTAACCAAATTACAAAACAAGTTTGTCTTCATGTAAGGAAAAGTAAAATAAAAACTAACAGAGTTAATTATTTAGATAATATGATTGAATTTCATAGTTTGGAATATTTTTAATTAATATTCATAAAATACTATAAATATCCAGTCTATACAGTTATACATGTATACATATATAATAATAATTGAGCTAAAATTGTGGAGAACTCAAAGATTTTACGAAAAAATGTTTCAAACATTTTTTGTATTTGAACGTTTCTTCTACCTTTTAATGACTGGTGGACAGTCGGAAATGAACTATTTAGATGTTTCTATGAAACACTTATACCAAAATGAATACTCTAACATATTATGAATGTCGAGTATAAAAATTAACAAGTTCTCAAGCATAAGAAATATTTTTAAAATTTCTGAAACTTAAAAGAATTAAATAATAGTAGCAACAGGTGAGAAGTAATAAAAGTGTCACATTTTTTTTATTATTAATAATTAAAAGATGATTCTCAATTAAGTAATAATGCAACAATATTATTATTTTTACCTTCATCTATTTAAAATTATACTAACAATAATAAAACCTTGATACTAATAAATTAAACAATTCATCTTCAATACA
Source organism: Chrysopa pallens (assembly GCA_020423425.1). Lineage (NCBI taxonomy): Eukaryota > Metazoa > Arthropoda > Insecta > Neuroptera > Chrysopidae > Chrysopa > Chrysopa pallens. The sequence continues at coordinate 73,072,848 of CM035593.1, read as the reverse complement.
ATAAATTAAATGGAAGTTTTTTTTATTTTTATTTTAGTGAAATATATAAAACAAGAATTGATGCTTAATATTGAACATCTGTAACAAGAAGGCATGCCATACAAATAAACATAAGCAATAGTTTTAAACAAAAAAAAAAATATATATATATTAACGTTTGTTCAAGAAATACTAGTAAACAATTTGGTTCATAAAAATATGCCTTTATTTAAACGTTCAAAAATATTACTTTACAAATAAAAGAGATATACATGAGCTTTTATCAAGTTTATAAAATATTTATAATTACATTGAGATCGAACGAAATGTGTTTTAACTACACTTTGTATTTAGAGTGTGTATATGTGTTGCAAGATGTTTTCTAACCCCCACCCATCACCGCTTTAAGAAATTCTCTAAAATACCAATTTTTTCTAAAGATACGGTTTCAAATAACATGATTACGAAAAATTAATTTTATTATATTTGAGTTCTCCTGCTTTTCAGAAAATTTATAAAACTATTCAAGAAATAGGAATATCTATCTATCTATTCAAGAAATAGGAAAACTACTTAATTTTCTAATCCCTCCTTATATAAGCTAGAAAATATTGAATTCAATTCTTTATTCATTCATTCATTTCTTAAACAATACATAATTGTACAGAATAAGTCAAAATAAAAGGATGGGGCATATGAAGGATTGGGCATGCATATGCATCTATAGTTGAATTTATAAGGAATTATCCCAGTATTATATTTGTACAAACCAAATAGAAAACAATAGAAACAATGGTAAGGATAGCCGACAGTCGATACTGATGATCAAACGCCACCCGAATATCACTGAGGAAGTGATTAAGTTCAGGATATGGAATAACACTTGATACGAAGATGAAGTAAAAGATTTAAATAAAAGTTGTAAAATCAAAGAACTCAAAACAGTTAAATTTCCCAATTGAATCGATGCAAGATTAAAAATCAAAGAAAAATTGATTTATCAATCAAAATAAAATAAACATAATTAAAATTTAAATCGACTATTTGTTATCGATTCAACTGAGAACATATAAAAAGTATTTTGTGTTTACTCAACCTTAATTATTATAATTTTGTTGTTGTTGTAAAAATGTTACAATTATACCACCCATTTTGCCAAGTAACCAAATGTTTTATTTCTGCTTTGGTTACTAATCAAATTCACTTTATTGAGGCAGACATGAATGCGAACCATGCAGTAAGTTAAGATCAGTGATCTAATTATAATTATTATTGATATACTTGACATGGTTTGTTGATGCAAACCACAGAATAAATGAATATCTCAATATAATCAATCTACAAATACAAAGACAATAATATTTATATAAAAAAAAAAAATCGTATGTATTAAATTTTCTTGTAGTAGTATTATCGATCAATTGAATTATAAAATATCAGATTTACATAATAAAAACTTGCAGTATTAAATATTATTATTTTATATTTTTCTGTTATAAATTATACAGAGTGTACAATAAGAAGCGAATTGTTTTGATGAGGAGGTAGCGTGGCATTTTCCACGGTGATTTCAGGCCGATCAATTTTCGATTTTATTGAAAGTTTATATGATGTTGATAATCGAATGGCGGTTCAGCAGACGCACCCAAGGTGGACTAATAATAAAATATATTCCAGGTCGCTTGAAATTAATAATAGAGATAGTTTCAATAATGTAGTAGATAAAAAATAGTCAGCAGAATATTTACGGGTGGAATAATTATCAGCTGAATATATAAAAACATTTACGTAAGCTTATATAAATAATTAGTTTAACGTACGTGAAAGAATTTAATTTTAATTAATATTTATTTCTGTTTTCTTGCATTAATAAAGGTCAATGTTTTTGAGATAAATAAAACATTAAAGATTCCAAAAATCGTTTACTAATTTTTATTATCAATAAAAGGTGACAACAAAATAACCAATGAATGATCATCACACGTATTTACTCACACACATACATAATAGACCAGGATAGAAGCCTTTAAAAATGGTAAAAAGTGTTTATAGTAGAATGAAACCGATTGAAAACGGAAGAGAGTATAACAAAAATGAATGGAAAATTAATTGATGGGCGATTTGTGATCGGGAACTGGAAGGAGGTGAGTTTTTTTAAGGGTAATAATACATGGTTTATCTCGATTTTCGGCAAGTTAAATGGAAGTTGTAGGTAATAAAAAGATCTACAAATTTTGTATTTATATTTCACTATAAAATGAAAAAATAAATATTTTAAATAATAAAAAATCCAGTGTATTTGGAACATACAAAGGTAAGTATTCACCAAATTTCGTGAAAAAATTTTTTTTATACAAGATAAAAAGGTTATTTTAATCTTTCACATAAATTTTAAGGTTATGTGAAAAAAGTTGTCGATCTTTTTATAACCCACAACTTTGCCATTTAACTTTTTTGTATAGGATTTCTAGTTTTGCCGGAAATCGAATCATCCGTTTCCAATGCGTTTCATCCTAGGTACTATAATTTTTTTTCGTTTCAAAAATTCTCAACCCTGGTCTATAATATATACATATTATGTATACATATGAACACGACATCATATCATGACAACTGAACTCGATGTACTCGATGTGATAGGATGACTCACTCACTAATATTATTGAATTTTTATACACAAAAAAAAAAAAAATATGATTCAATACTTCTAGCTATTCTAGACCGGTTACTTTAGAGATTAATAATTATTGAAAATTCATTAGTCCTCAAAGTCTTTTCTTAATTTAGAAGTTTTAATAATTTTTGACATAATATTAAATTTTTTTTTACTAAGATCATGTTTTTGATTGTATCAAATCTATTATATAAATTATGCGTACGTATTATTGACATACTTTTTATTTACTTCTGAGATAGGTCTACAGTTCACAGAACTACTAGTACAGTAAAACAAATGCATGATATGTATATCATAATAAATTTAAACAAGTTTATTTTCGATAATGTTTTTCGCAATAAATCACACTAAAACGACTGGACTAACAATAAACAAAAACACTTGTAACATAAAGTATTATATTTCCAATCCATATCATCCAAAGCTTTTCATTTTTAAACTGATGCAGATATTTTAATTTTAAAGTAAAATTTACTGATAAGAGATTTAGCGCATCGTGTTTGAATTCAAAACAATACACTTATTCAGCATTTTAATAATATACTAAAATACAATATAAATGACGTCAGTTTCAATTATACATCCTAAGATACAGTTAGGTAGCAGCTATTTTATAGATGACTAATAAACTTGAAAAATTTTTTAAATACAATCATAGATTACAAAAACACTAATAGAGATCCGGCTACAAAATGTCTAGCACATCGCTTAAATAAATCATGAAGCTACCCATCACTGTTCATTTTTTACTAAGCGTTCCAAATATTTAGATGGATTTTAATGTAAACCCATGAAAAAAAATGAACTAAATAGTAAAAAATAATTTTAAATTTATCCTTGTGACCAGTTACCTTTCTCAGTCGACGCTATCCAATCAATTGTTTAGCTAAGGTTAATATGGACAGCGAAATGTAATTGGTCACAAGAAAAAATGTATTTATATTAAACTATTAAGAACATTTTATTGATGGTTTACGAATAGAGAATGTTTTTGGAGTTCAAAATTTGACGGACATCTCAAACAAATAAAAACTATTTTTTTTGATTAGCGCTTTTTCTCGCATATCATCACAAATCAGAAAATTTGGTATATTTTTTAGGAAAAAAAATATTGTTCATTTGAACTCACTATTAATTAAAAGAACCCGGCAATTGAAAAACGAATAGAGAATGTTTTTGTTACCGGTTGATGTTAAGTCAGGTGAAAATGAAAAGGATGTGTCAAAATCACTCAACCAAAGTCCAATAATTTTTGACGAATCATTATGATTACATTATTTCTTCTACTTTAAGTAATAAGCTACAATATTTATGTATTTTTAAAAACTTTTTCTATGGTCTAATAAATAAATCACGACTAAAAAATAAATCATAATTCTCTCTGTTTTAACCTTTCAACTTTTATGTTGTACTTTTTTTATTCAAATTAAATGTATTTATATTTACATACATGAGCTAAATTTTAAATTAAATGAATAGCTTCAGACACACAAAAAATATTAAGAAAAAGCATTTTGAAGTTAAAATGATAAGAGTGAAATTTTAAGATAATCACCGTCACACAAAATTCACAGGTTGAAACTATTGTTATGATTTATGTTACACTTAATATAAGAAAATATATATTTATTTTTATTTTTCAAATTTAAACTGAGCTTTATTGACTGTGTTTACTATCTATCCATCTCCAGTCCTTTAATTATTTTATTGTAATTATTTTATTGTAATTATTTGCATGCAATTAAAAATTGTTTTTTAATGATGCCAAACAAGTATAACTTCTGACGCGTGTACACGTACCCATTTTTTAATATTCTATCATCGAAGCTTAAAAAACACAAATTTATTGGTTTTAATTTCTAAAAGATTTTATGTCGTTTTTCAATCAGTAGAAAACAATTCAATTGATTTGACCAGTTTTCTTATTATTGTTAAAGTTTCCTTTTGTCTTTTATTACAGAATTGAGGCACCAGAGTTTACTGATAATAAGGTAGTTAAATTTGCGACTTCTTTGGGCACCAATGTCATCTTTAGTCGTCCAGTGATGATGGGGTCTGGCACGTATTTAATAAAAAATTTTTTGGTTCCATACAATTAGCTTTCGTTAAGTTAGTTAGGCAAGTTGTATAGCGCAGAAGTCAATTCTGCAGTTATAATTCACAAATGGGAGATATACAAACTATTTATCTAAAAATATGTTTATATATTTATCTTTTTTTATTTGTTATAAGACTGGCGAATCGCACTACCACAAATTATCAGAAAGTCTGATAGCATTAATTACTTTCAATTTTTAACACATGCCATTACAGTTTTGTACATTTCTTTGCCCGTTTTATTATTTTCTATCACATTATATTATATAAAAAATACATTAAAAATAAGTGATAATGATTTCATTCATTGCCAATACAGTACAATAACTTAATAACTACAGATAAATAATAAATGTTATTAATATATAAATGCAAAAATTAAGTGCAGATACTGTTGATTTATTTTTTTAAACGTATCAAAAAAAAAAAAAAAAGTATATTCATAAATAGTTTAACCATGCATCATCGTATTCAATCACACACATAAAAAAGTATAAACTAGAAGCTATGTGAACTGTAGATCTCATTCCAAAAAAAAAACATTCGCCTTCCATGCTTGTACAGAAAAAGTTAGTATTTTTTGAGAAATTCAAAATTCCCTGATAATTCTAGGTTTTCTCTACCCAGTAGACCATGTTTAATGAGAATTTTAAAATAGTCTTTTGAAAATCCAGAAGAAAATTCAAAATGCTCTACCTATTTACATAATTTGCCATTTTCTCTGACTTATTCCATGACTTTTACAACAAATTCGAAATTCAAAAATTGTCAAATTTTCCCTGACCAGTAGAGACACACCCTGATTAGAGTAAGTAAATAAATTTAATCAATATTTAAGAGGAACAGATTGAACGACTAGTTTCTATAAATTAACCCAACCAACTTTCATGAAATTTTGTTTATTCGGATATATAACATAAAAACGTGTATTTTTTCAGAGCTTTATGCTTTGTCACTCAAATGATTGTGATAATTACGGAACGTAGTCCATAAAAAGTTGATTTGTAAATGAATTGACTACTGCCATTAACATTCCACAACCGATTATAATGTCATTAAATAATAAGAGAGACATCAAACAAAGACCAGTGTGTATTATAAATAAAACTTTCTTTTTCCAACGAATGCATCATCATCTTTTACACAAATACATACATATGACGGTATAGGTAATACTTTTGTACACAACAGTTACAAAATTCTTTAGAAACAAGTCACGTCAATATCCCGTATGTGAGTTGTTCGGGAGATTTACCAGAACGTGATGACGCATATAAATAAATACATTTTTTTTTTTAAACAAAAAATAATATGTTCAGTTAAGTTATATCAATCACACAATTTAATGTTTATTGTCTTATTATTTTGTAATAACGATAGCGACCAATAATATAATTAGAAATAATTAATTTGTCCCCCGGAACTAATTAATAAGGTTTTTCAATAAGAGCGTTTAAACTTAAATGTGCAAGTTTATTATAAAATTTTATTTTTTGAAACAGTAGTCTACAACTTTTCAAAATAACCTGTTCTATCTTGAAAACTAAATTCTCTTAATTTTCCAGGTATTCCAGACACTAATTTGAATTTTTCATCGAGTTTGTTAGCGATTTTGGAACGACTGTATCCGGTTTTTAGCTTTGAATTCTTGCAAAAATTAAATTTTTATGAATAAAAATTTTCGTCCAATTCCAAAAATAAATTTCGAGAAAAATAATTACGAGAGAATTTTATTTATTTTGATAAATTTCAGTTGAAATTGTGGCAAATCTAAACAGTTTAGGAAAAAACGTTTCAGGCAAAAGATGTTTTGAAAAAAAAAAAAAACGTTTTATTTTGTATTTTTCTTCTTTGATGGTTTAAAAGTGGATCCATTTACGCCTCCAAAATTTCAGTTCGTTTTTGATTTTGATTTGGATATTTATTAACGTCACAAACCTTAGACTAAAATAATACACTCTGATATATTCCATATAATAACGAGTTAAAAAATTATCAAAGCACAACATATTATCGAATAGTGTAAATTCTATAACTTATCAATACAAAAATTCCTGTTTATTGAATATAATTAAAGTATATTTGTAATATGTAAAGCTAAACATTGAAAAAATTCGTTATTTTTGTAAAAAAAAAAGATGACTCACATTTATTTAAATATGCATAAAAAATAAAAAATTATACACAAAACCTAGTGACTCATTTATATTTAATGGTTTTTTATAAATTACATATGTTTGTAATCATTTGGGGTTTTTATTACAAAAATTATATGTTTACTATATATTCATATTGTTGTGCATGCATTCCATAAATCAAAAAATCTTTTCAAAATTTTATAGCTAGGAATCTCTTGTTCATGAACTTAATTAAAATCAAAAATTTAACAGGTCAATATTTTATTGAAAACGTTAGAAACTGATTGGTTGAATTCAACTTAATTATGCTTTGATAACCTATTTGAATTGTTTTTCATAAAGTTAATTGTGTAGAACCAAATAAAATAACAATTCACAGATGTACATCAAACGTTTCTATTGATAATGTAAAGATACAGATTTAAAAGAAATTATTCGAACACATTAATTATTATTATTTTTAATTAATAATTTAGAAACGAAAATAAAATAATTAATAATTATATTTAAGTTCAAGTCTCAATGTTTTTTTATAGTTTTTATGACTGAAATTTATAGATTACTAGCTTTTACCCGCGGCTTTGCATTAAATAAGTATCAAAGATCATTACAATAGAAATGAATCAATCCTTACTATTAGAAATATAAATTTAAGTTTGTTACGCTTTCGAGTAAGATCTAAAATAATGAGTATAGCATCTAACCACAAAAATGACACCTAACCTCAAAAATATAAATAATTTAATAATGACAGAAAAAAATAATAAATATAGAAAAATTCCAAACAGCTGAAACTATAGTCAATTGGATTGAATATTGACGTGACCGTCGATAATATTAGTGCATGTGATCATCTTATATTATAAGTGTGTTAGTTAAAAAATTATACAAAATCCGGGCATTAAGTGTTTTTTTAAATATGAAGTTAGGTATACTCATGTTGAAAATATATTATATATACAAAAAAATAAGTCAGTCAGAATTTTACTGTAACAAATTCTACCAGTCAGCCGGTTTATTATTAAGCGTTTGCTGTAGAGGCGGTATTATTTTTTTAAATGTCTCAGACTCATTTTTGTGTTTCTGTCCAGTTTTGCTTCCTGACAATTTAATAAGATTTAGTACATCTAAACCTTAATTAGACCTTGAATGGTGACTTTTGTTGTAAATCTTTTTTTTTAAATAACGTCGAAAATTCAAATTTTTTTTTCCGCTATTTATGGGTTTTCTAGGAGAATTAATATCTGCAAAATTCAAAAATAACATTTATTTTACGATCGGTCGACTAGTTTTTGAGATATTATATGAAACACATTCGCTAAATCGACCTCTAAATCGGATTTATACAGATATCTCAAAAACTAAACACCCTATCGTTAAATAAATATAATTTTTGAAATCTACGGGTCAAAATACACTTATAAACATGAATTTTTCGAAATTGGATTAAAAAATTTTTTTTCGAATTTTCGCAATTTTTTTAAGGGGTACCCCTTTGAAAAAATCGAAAAAATCGGAAAAAAATGTTTGCCCCCGATTTAAATGAAATACATATTCTAGAGTAATTTTGACCCACAGATTTCAAAAATAATATCTATTTAACGATTGGACTAGTAGTTCTTGAGATATTGTTAAAAATCCGATCCACAGGCCGATTTATAGCGATTTATAGCTTGTATTTCATGCAATATCTCGAAAATTAGTCGACGGATCGTAAAATAAATATTATTTTTGAATTTTTTAGACCTCAATTATACAAGAAATCTTATAAACAATGAACAAAAAATGTTGAACTTTTCGCCGATTTTTTAAGGTTGAATAAGATTGTGATTCGAATAAGAAACTCGCAGAAATTTCGGAAAATTAAAAGAAAACAAATTAGTTATATGACAAAATTCATAATTTGAAATAAAATTGGAATTAAAAAGTACATAATATTTCATTAATTGGGTTTAATGGGTATAATGAGTTTATTAATTTTTAAAGAATTTAACAAATTTCGATATTAACCATATATATAATTGTAATACATATGCACTGCATATTTAGAATATTTTATGAATCCTAATTATTAAAAATAGTTCGAATATTGGTACTCAGCCATTAGTATTTGAATCTTCACTTGTTTAATTTCTAATCGTGTTGTATATTCAAATTTGACATCTAGATATCTCTACTAAAAGATTTTTAAACATCTTTTGACAAAATACAATAGAGATAATTCTTATCTAAATCAAACAGAATCCGACTTTGAATATCTACCGATTAATCCGACTTCTTTTACTTAACATTAAAGGTTAATTTGAATTGATAACTACAAAAATAAAATATCATATTTGCAATTAAGTTTGATTTTAATACTTACTTATGCCTTAATTAATACTTATTTTTATAATTAAAACAATAATTCGTTCTTTAGAATCCGTCCTGATTCAAATAAAAAAAAAGTATATCAAAATATGATTAAAGAGACACTTTTTATTACATTAAATTACTTATGTATTTTTTATTCAAGTTCAAATCAATTTTAAATTTTAAACTAATTATTCAAATGTTTTTATCGGTTAATTTATTTTTATCAAATGAAAAAAAATTTAAAAGAAATTACTTTTATAGAATAAATAGAAACTTATACTGTAAAAAAATAATTAATCATAAATTTATTAAAATTCACTTGATAGTTTTAGAGAAAAAAAAATTAAAAACTGGCTGATTATGTCGTTTTTAATCGAAAAATTAATTAGTGCATAAGAAAATCCAACTTTTCAAAAATTTATGTCGTAATTCTACGTTAAGAGGATTCTAAGCATGTGTATTAAAATTTCTAAAAGATTCTATGAAAACACATTTCATTGGGAACGTCCTTAAGAGTCATACCTGTGTAATTCTATTACTATTAGTGTTATAAAACGTTAGTAAAATTAATTATTGGTTATTATCCTTGAATTGCTTAAATTGTCAATCCATCATTGTCATTTAAATAAGTATATTTATCATACAAACAAAGTAAAAATATAACTTGTTCATATAAAATAATAATAAATATGCTAACGATATCATAAATGATCATGAGTCATATTTAAAAAGAAAAAATACGTTAAGATATTTTATTAACTAATTAAAATAAACTATTAAAGTAGTAAGATTACAGAAGTTACTAAAAGATTCAGGACTAACCAGTTCAATTATTATTGATAAAATAAATAATTTGATCAAGTAATTTATCTTCCAATATCATAAATTACATTCTATAAAATTCAATCCAAGCAAAACTTACTTCTAATTTTTTTTTTTTTTTAATTAGTGGGAGAAGAAAAATAAGTAAAAATAGTGCGTAATTAAATTTAGAAAAAAAAAACCTCATCAAGTTTTGGATAAATCGCACCCCCCCCACAAAATTCCACAATACAAATTTTTATCTAACGTTTTAAGGTAGTACGAGCGCCAGGCGGGGTGGGGATAGGTATCGACTCTAGAGCGGTAAGGGGAACGCAGTAACCATATGATTTTTTTCAATATATAGATATACATTTAACATTGGCTAGTGGCGGCATTTATTTTTCTTTTAATTAATATACTTTAATTAGTCGGGCAAGTGTAAATGTTTTTGAATTAAATTTATCACTAATATATTTACTTTCATCCATAAGTTTTTTAAAAATATTCACCGACAGTTTTACGAGAAAAATACAGAAATGTATCAATGTTTGAAGGTTACCCCATAAGACCAATGTTAAATTGCTCAACTTTAAAGTTAATTATTTATTTAAATGATCGGGCAATCTCCTTCAAATTTTTGGAATTTGTTTAGACATATTTAAACTTTGTATTAAAAAAAAATCAAGCCTTTTATCAAAAGTTGCCTTGGTGCTCGTACTTCCTTAAATATTGCCATTTTAAATTCAGCATCATGGCATAGAAATTAATCTTAAGCTCCATAATTACAAAAATAATAAACTACGAGTAAAGTTTTTATTTTCAAACCATGAAATGAATATTTAGGTATATAAAATGTTAACCGAATACAAATTTGGCCCCCACAAGTCACTCAAACTTCATCAAGGTCATTTAATAATTTCATATTACAATACACAAAAAAATAAAAATCAACATTCATAGCCACATGTCGCCTGTTTGTCTTCTATTATTTTATAATTTGTACAATGGTATGGTAAGAGTTTGAATATTATTTTATTATAAACATTATTAATATATTCAAATATAGGTTAACAGGATGATATCTTATTGATTTTATTGAAAAGACAAACGTTTTTATGAAGTAACCATAAAATTATATGATATGAATGTGAATTCGTTTTGAGATCTGCCCTTGTTAATACGCATTTTTTAATATTTTGGCTACAATTTTTAAAATTATATAATCTATAAAACATTATTTAATAAATCGCAACAGGCCTTATTTGTAATCTTTCTAAAAGAGAAGTGTGGTCGGCACCCAGTCCAACCAACTGGTTTTTTACTTAATTAATGATCAATTATCTACTTTTTTGGGCCAAATGAATCTAGGGGGATGGGACACATGGCCAATTTTTCTAAGATCAGCATAGTAGTCTTGAACGACAATTTCGCCACGAGCGGAATTGAAACCTGGTACATTGTCATTAGAATTATGCGCGTTATTGCTAAGCCAATCCGCTTCTTCTATAGCTTTTATATATGTTAAATACAAGAAAAATCGTTAACCCACAAAATAAATTGTTTAAAGGGAGTTTATTATCGGAAAAGAAAGAAGTTATTGATTGGGATTTAAAAGGTGGGATAAAATGCCAGTTCGATTGAATTATTCAAAAGTATTGTATGATATTGATAATACTAATAATAATGTATAATGCTAATTATGTAGTCGTAAATGAATATAGCCAGCAAAAAAAAATATTTAAAAAACAAACGATTTATTATTGGTAATAAAATGTATCTCTATGCAATGTTGAAACTACTGAGTTATATACCGAATTGATAATTCCATAACGGATACTCTTAAAAGTGTATGTTTTATTTCGTCCTTTGAAATTAATCAATTACTAAATTTTGGGTGTTTTGAACTCAATTTTCGAAGGTAGAAGAGTTGCCATCTGATCAAAATTTGGAACTTATCTTACTTTAACGCTTTGTACAAAAAAGCATTGGCCATCTGTATTTAAAAAATTTAGTACTTATAGTTTTAAAACTCTAATAATAAAATTAAAAGGAATTAAATTTCAATATTTTTAGATGTCTAGATGTAGAATTTTTGGTCAAGGTATACCCCATATATACACAAATTTTGATGAGAAACATTTAAAGGCAAGGATAAACTTGAGTGTTGCCGTGGCGATATAGGCCTTTTATTATTATATTGTAATTAATTATATGGATTCAATTAAAAAATGATTTTTAATGATGCCAAAGAAGTATAATTTCTGGCGCGAATAATAAGTACACGTACACATTTTTACAGTTTTCATTTAAGAAACTCCTGGATTCCTAATTAAATTAGACAAATGGATATTTTTCGATCAAACATTGTTTTAGAACGATGAATCGAACTGTTGTCGAAATGTAGATACATTCCTTCAAACGGTGGACTATTGTAATTGAAAACTAAAAATTTAAATATATAATTAGATCAAAATATACTTAAAGATATAGTGATTAAGTATATAATTAATTATAAAGTCTTGAGTATTATGAAATCTGATTATAATAAACCATTCAATTAATTAATAAACATTTATTCTTCATGATAATTATATAAAGAATGAAATAATATATAAGTAATGTAAACAAATTGAATTAACACTTGGTATACAAGATGAGATAATAGAATTTGATTTAAAAACATTGAAACCATAACATATTATTTAATTATTATAAGAATACCAAATATGGTGAAAAAATAAGTGGTCACAAAATTACGCAATGTATTCAATTAAAATATCAATGTAAGAAATATTATGGTTATGTTGTTAAAAATGTTGTTTTTAAATAATTTTAATAAAATTTTATTAAAAGAATTTGATTTAAGAATCTACCTACTTTTTCTTAAATACACATTAGATCCAATAACGTAAAAGCTTGATACTTTGCTCAAATCTTGCTTGATTATCACGAAATTGTAGTCGCAAGTCTTTTGGCGCATTTGGATGAGAGTAAATTTGTGAGCTGCGCGCACACGATCCCATAAAATGACATTATGAAGTTGGCTACAGAATAGAATTAATAATATATATTTCTTTAAATGACTATGTAAACTTATAGGTATGGAAACTGAATATACAATACTTACTTATATATACTGTATGTACTAAAAGTTTGGCACATAGTATATTCAGACTGAACGCAAGGTATCTAACAAAACGTGTTGTTATTTTTAAATTCAATAAGCTAGTTGATATGAAATATATTATTTTATTAATAACCAATATATTATTAATAATCAATTCTGAATAATTATATATATTTATTATATAAATTTGTCAGTTCCAAAAATGTGTAATTTATTAAAATAATCGCCTTTTTATGAAAATAATCAGCTAGGTGCAATTATTGGTGGTTTATCTTTGAAACCAACAAATGAAAGAACTGGAAATCTGCAGTTTATTACTGTAGAAGAGAAAATGAGACTAAAACTAGCCGATCCAAACAATAGAAAAATGTTTTTTTCTGTCATAAAACATACAGACGAAATTATAATCAGTCAATTGTTAATATTATCATTTACTGTGATACATTAAAATGATTATTAAAATAATTGATTATTTTCAAACGCACATAAAATTTAATAATTTTGTGACATTAATAAAATACAGAGAAACAACGCCATAAATAATAATAATTGAATAAAAATATAAAACCACTCACTCATTTGTAATTTTTAATTTAATTATCTCAGATTTTATTAAATTGTGCATTATTTTTATTAAAACCCACGTAAAATAATTAATAATTTACATTTATGGATATAATATTCAACATACATAAACAGGTTGCAAGGACAATGTATTGTCTCTACTCATCAATTAGAAAAATACAGTAAAAACTCTCTTTCAGTTAAACCACAATATCAGCTCTGATATTCATATAAAACCCAGAGCTTTATTAAACCAATTTTTTTTATCCTACTATGGCCAATTTATCGGAAAACTAATCAATTGTCTTAATTCATTAATTTTTTATCTAGTAGGTGGAAAAAAAAACACATACTAAGCTGTACAATGTAACTTGTCTAGCGATTTCAAAGTTGATACGCCATTAAATAACAAGTCTGAAATTATAAATACTGTAAAAGACGATAATGAAACATTAAATTCATTGAAACGGATTGCTCTTTTACTGAAACCTTTGATTCTATAACAAGATATTCCGTGATTTTTCAAGTTAAAACGTGTTTCTGAACTAAAAGCTTTAATGAGAAGAATTTTAGGATAGACTTCAGCAACAGCCAAAGGTTAAGTTTTATATAAACACAAATTCCAAAATAGTATCATTTGTCGGGCATTATTTGCACCTTTTACAGTCTACAGTGAATGTTTAGTCCAAGTTTAAAATATGTGGTATTGATTGGTTCATTTGCAATCAATTAAATTAAAGGAATAATTAGTTCACTTAAACTTGTATTTAATGGACGCATTTTGTCAAGCCACAAATTTATTGAAAAAAAAACACAAGTTTATTGTTTAAAAAACATCCAAATTAAAAAAATTAATAATTGGATCATGAACAAATATTTTTATGCTCAAACAAAGCAGTGTAAATTTCATCCAAATTCATCTAGTAGTTATCAATTACAGTCACCGTTTTTTGAAACCATAATTTCGAAAAAGGTGTTTAAAGTTTTAGCCCAGGTGACGTATTGACTTTTTTTTAAATGGTATTAACTTTTTTTTAGTCGACGCGTTGAAGAGCGCCTTTTATGAGTATGTACTCCTAATTTTTAGGGAATATTTTCAACGCAATACTTTAATGGCTTAAAATTTGTTCAGCAAAAAGAATGCCTGTCAATACATCCTTAAATCCTTGAAAAATATTTGCAGTATTTAATAATGGAATTCTTAAAAGAATTTTCATTGTAGAAGTATGATAAGAAGAATAGTAAAGTATACCAGAATAGTAAAGTATACTAATAATCGATGTAAAATTCATTGTTAAATTAGATTTCTTAAAAACGATAATTGATATTAAAATATTAAATAAAGATTTGGCTGGCTGACTGTTAGTTTTAATATCAGGTATAACTGTGTTATAAATTTACCTATAACATTATCTAATTAGAAATCTTATTGGATGACGTAATTAATTTTAAAAGCCATTAATAATTCTCATAGAATATAAAATTG
Organism: Chrysopa pallens; assembly: GCA_020423425.1. Lineage (NCBI taxonomy): Eukaryota > Metazoa > Arthropoda > Insecta > Neuroptera > Chrysopidae > Chrysopa > Chrysopa pallens. The sequence goes on along the minus strand of CM035593.1, from coordinate 73,057,621 downwards.
AATTAAAACATTTTTTAGACATCCAATCAGAATGTCAGTTATTTTACTAATTCTTATTACTTTATCAAATAACCTACCAGTAGATGAATATTTAACGTACACTAATTTAATGCAAGCAAGTTATCAATTTGTGCATCTGATTTTAACGATTTAATTTGAAAAATAACACAAAGTTTGCAAATTTGATTTATCGACTTTCAGTTTCTTCTTTCTCAGTTTTTTCAAGTTATACTTCTTTAGGTGTGTTTTGAAAATATGATGACAGAAATGTGAATTTTTAAGATGCGCGTGAGTTACCGTCACATGTTGAAGCTGTTGTTATGTTTTATGTTACACTTAATTTAATAAAATATATGTTTAATTTTTCAAATTTAAACTGAGCTTTATTCACTGTTTTCACTATCCTTCTCCAGTCCTTGTTTTATTTAATTGTAATTAATTATTTGTATGCAATTATGGAAATGCTAGAAAGAAATAAAACCTTTCACATCTGTTGGGAATCGAATCCAACACCTTCCATTTGATAGACGGGATTACTAAAAAATACTTCACAGATGCATATAAGACTTTTTTCTATAGACCGACAACTAAATTGCGTAATTTCATCTTAAAATTAAAAAAAATAAAACTTAGGTCTGGCGCATATTGTGCACATGTGGTACAGGTGACGCGACATAAAGCGATCGCGCCACACGTCGTGTTGGGGAACGCATATTGCCACGCAGTTTTTGAAGATTAAATAGGCATGTGAGTAACAAGTATATAAGTAAACTTAGTCATTAAAAAAATGTAGCCAACTTCATCAAGTCGTTATTATGGGATCGTGCGCGCGCAGCTCACAAATTCACACTCATCCAAACGCGCCAAAAGAAGTATAACTTCAAAACAACAAATTAACTGAAAATGAAACACTGATTACAATGCGACAAAAAATGTTTACACTAGACTTCGTAAATATCTGTAGGTCAGCAAACTTCCAAACATGGCTAAAACGTTTAATATACAATAATCTATCACAATTCATGCAAAATAGCAAAAACACTATGTGCAAATTATTTTTCTAAAATCCATTTCAAGGTATTATTTTTATTTTATGTGTTAATAATATTTTTTTAGTTTTAACTCTCTCAAGGAATTCATGTATTAAAAAATAAAATAAATTTATAAGTCACATATTCCATATATGGAAACATTTAAATAAGACAGTTAAAAATCAGTTAAATCAGTCAGTCACATAAAAATTGAAAACAATATTACTGTATGTATTTATTATAAAATTATGTAATATATCTATTTTTTATGTTCAGCCATATGTTGTTATCAAAAATAAACAATCGATAAAAATATTAAAAAGTAAAACTGATTAAAATAACTAACATTATATGATTAGTCTAAAAATAGAGTAGGTACAGTCGTGACCAAAATTTTTATCTGAGAGGTAGGCCTCAAATTTAGGAAGTTTTGAACTGTCGTTATGTAATAGGAGAATCGGACACTAAATCAAAATTATGGAGGAATTATTTCCATTGAATAAATTTTTATAAGGTATTAAAATCAGAAATACAATCCACAAATTATCAAAACCATAGATTTGTCGGTAATTTCTGAGTTATGTCATCATTACCATCTGTTGTTTGTTTACATAAATTTTGTAGTTCCTTCAATTAATATATTTTATCAAGACTTTAAAAAATATGAATATCCTAGGTATGTTAATAATTGCAATCATAGTATCAAATTCGATGGTTAATAGATTTCGATTTTTGTCCCAATTTCTTAGATCAAACATATTTTACGTATTTCGAAGCAGTCGCTAATAATATGAATTAGCACAACCGTCATCAAATTAGCAACGAGTTACATCTCTCCCCAGAGAATCATTACGACTAGCTAATTCATACTGGTAATGACTACTTTGTAGTCGAAATACGCATTTATAAAATACAAAATAATTTGATCTAGGAAATTGAGGAAAAATACGAAATTTATTCGAAAAATCCTAGAGTTCTCATTAATAATTATATAAAAAAAAAATAAAAATAAAAATAAAAAAGTAGTTTTGGATTAAGTTAAGTACTCACAGCTCAAAATATTCCATAGTAAAAAAAAAAATTCACTTACCTAGAAAAAAACAAAAAAAAAAAATAAATTCTCAAAATAAAAAAAAAAATAATTCAAGTCAAAGGCGATTTTCAAAATAGATTATTTCATAAAAGTTCTTATTATAAATAAACAAGCATATATTTAAGATTTGGTCTAAAATAACGCTTAAAAATGTTGAAGATACTGACAATATTTGGATTGAGTTGTTAATAGAATTAAAAATTCAGTGACCCAAAAAAATGACGGGTGCAACATCAAAACTATAGCAAAGCTTTCCTCAAAAAAATATATATTAGAAAGATAGGAAATTTTTGTCTACTTTTAATTTTGTATAGAATATGCTTGTGGGAAAAATACTTCCTTTCTGAGATATAGGCAAAAAACTTAAAAAAGTGTCAAACTTTGCTCAAAAGTGTCCAGAAAACAACGTTGCGGGCAGGATTTTTGCCCGCAAACTTTAAATTCCTGTTCACTGATCCAAAAAATATTCAGGATGCTAAAATCAAAACTTTTGGTAGAACCCGAATTATTTTTCTAATATATCCAACCAATTAAATCTTTTTAACAAAATTAAAAATAAAATCTGTGTAAAATGTTCAAAAAGAATTCGCCAAATATTTAGAATACAATAAATAGTTATTTATTTTTATAAAAGTGAAATAAAAATATAATCAATTACTTTAACCACACCTTTAAATCACTTTTATCGAGGAAAAATTGTAATAAATGGAATCAGAATAATGCATCAAGGTCTGTTTATTTTTTATTTTTTATAATAAATTTAAATATCAAATGGTAAACTATTTATTTACGATTTGTAACCGGTAACTTATGGTAAATTCATAGTAAAGTTGCTATAAAAAGAGATATCCGTCAATTACATCAGTCAACAAGAATTTAAGTATAGTGTTGCCCTCTGATCGATAAAATTAACAGGGAATTTAAAAATTAAAAAAGTCATCAATAATTTCATATCCGATTTCTTGTAAACCGTTTGTAGAATCGGTTCAAACCACAACTGTATATAAAAAAAAAATAAAACTGCTGAATATATTCGAGTCTTCCTTAAAAAACCGGCGAAAAGTTCAAAATTTTTGGTCCATTGTATGTATATGGGGTGTTTCTTGTATAATTGAGGTCTAAAAAATTCAAAAATAATATTTATTTTACGATCCGTCGACTAATTTTCGAGATATTACATGAAATACAACCAATAAATCGGTCTCTAGATCGGATTTTTAACAATATCGCAAAAACTACTAGTCCAATCGTTAAATAGATGTTATTTTTGAAATCTGTGGGTCAAAATTACCCTAGAATATGTATTTCATTCAAATCGGGGGCAAACATTTTTTTCCGATTTTTTCAATTTTTTCAAAGGGGTACCCCTTAAAAAAAATTGCGAAAATTCGAAAAAAAATTGTTTAATCCAATTTCGAAAAATCCATGTTTAAAAGTGTATTTTGACCCGTAGATTTCAAAAATAACATCTATTTAGCGATGGCATGCTTAGTATTTTGAAATATCTGCATAAATCCGATCTAGAGGCCGATTTAGCGAATGTATTTCATGTAATATCTCAAAAACTAGTCGACCGATCGTAAAATAAATGTTATTTTTGAATTTTGCAGATATAAATTATCCTAGGAAACCCATAAATAGCGAAAAAAAATTTTGAACTTTTCGACGGTCATTAAAAATCATTTAAAAAAATGTTTTACAACAAAAGTCACCATTCAAGGTCTAATTAAGGTTTAGATATACTAAATCTCATTAAATTGTCAGGAAGCATGAGAGGAGAAGTACGTACTCTAAGGCAGATAAGCGACAAAAACTGTTAAAACTTGATAAAAACACCAAAATGAGTTTGAGGGATTTAAAAAAAATAACACCGCCTTTACAGCCAACGCTAAATAAACCGGCGGACTGGTAGAATTTGTTACAGTAAAATTCTGACTCAATTGATAACTGAAAACGGACAAGAATACTAATTTTATAATTATTAATCAGAACTCTAGGATTTTTCGAATAAATTTCGATTTTTTCCACAATTCCCTAGATCAACCGTTTGTTCAAACCATCACCAAATTAGCACCAAGTAATATCTCCTCAGATAATCATTACAACTAGCTAATTCATACTGATGATGACTACTTTGTAGTCGAAATACGTATTTATAAAATACAAAATAATTAGATCTAGGAAATTGGGGAAAAAATCGAAATTTATTCGAAAAATACTAGAATTCTCATTAATAATTATAAAATCCATTGATAGTTTATAACGCAAATTAAAATTTAATTTATTATTACATTTATTTGGACAAGAAAAATATAGTTAAAGAGATACTTATCTCATTTAAGTATCGCGGGTAAGTCTATCTAAATGCTAAACTTTGATATGCAAATTTTTACAGCCCCTATTTTAGTTTTTCCAAAAACAACATAGTATATTAGACATTAAATATAAAGTACCGTATTTATAGCACAGAATACTTAAATTAATTTTTACAATTGGGATACAACGTTATTATAGAGTACTGATAAATATTTAAAACAATACAAATTATTCCAGTGTATTACTTAATAATTAAAAAAAACTTAAAGCTTATTTATTTATATTAAAAAAAAAATAGTCTTCCAAAATTCATCGAAAGTTTTTTTATTATAAATTACTAGTTTTTCTCTACTAATTCTTCAAAATGTAAAATATTTGTGCAATTTCAAAATTTCATATTGAAAAATGATTTTTTTTAATGGGTAGTAATCGTTGATAATATCAAATAAGAATCAATTAAATATAGGTTAAACATCACAACCATTATAGATCTGTCAAAATTAATGCAACGCTATCACAGGAGACAGTTCCGTTTTGTAATCGATATCTTATTTCCCAAAATACAACTTCTTAATACAATATTAATAGTATATAATACAATAGTATATAAGAAGAATCAAATATGGCCAGAGGTTTCATCAATAAATTATTGTGTAATATATATGTGCTCATTAATTATATTGAATATATTATAATTACTTGATATTAATTTTAGAAAATAAAAGATTATAATCTAAAACTAAAAAGGAATTAAAAAAATGTATAGGTAATATAAATAAAAATTTCTTCCTTTTTTGGTTTTTGAATTTGATTTGTAATAATTATTAAAAATGATATATTACTCAATTTGTCGTATTAATAAATAATTCTGTTGAATAATTAATCATTTGATGCAAGATACTGCTAGCGCCATACGTAGTCAATTAACCAACTAAAATAATTAATTCTTCCAGTACTAAAAGTTACATTATGGTAACCAATTCATTGTCATTTGGTAATATGAAGGGAATATCATTTCTCTAAAATTATTTTTCAATATTTCCTTAATAATTTCAATTTTAAATAAAACTTGAATTACTTTTTCTGGTTTATTAATCTCCACCTACTTCAAACATTAAACAACTTATAAATCATCATAGGCGTAGTTAGAAAAATTGTTACTTTTATCAACGATTTCGGTCAAAAAAACTACTCTCGTTTTATTTTGATTTCGTGTAAAACAAATTAACTGCTCTTAAAGAAGAAAACTGATTGACCTTTTTATTTTTAATTCAATTTTTTTGAAAATATGCTCAAAATTATTAGCCGTTAGTAAATTGTATATTAATTGGGGAAAAAAGTCAACTTAGCCCATCAATTTGGAAGTAGTTCGTCCAACTTCACTCAGTTGACAGTCAACTTAGCGAAACAATTTTTTCCAATCAATTTGGAAACATAATTAAATGGCCAGTAGTCGAAAGTAGTAGATTCATTCAGAAACTTTGAAGGAAAGTGTATATAGGTCCTCTTACCGTAGAATGACCCTTATGTATAATCACATGTATGACGTCATTTATGCAAATCTTTGTTTAATAAAGAATTTTGAGCATCCATATTTTGGCTATTTTATAAAGATTTTTAAAAAATAATTTCCAATTCATGTTTGTAAAGAAAAGACGCTTAAATTTAATTATTGAATATTATCAATAAATTTAATTGTACGCCACTGTAATGAGTAAAACGGTAGATCAAATACAAGTAAAACAATAAGTTCAGTATATTATTTATGTGATGTGATTCATAAAATTTTCTAATAAAGCATTCTTAATTAAAGAATAAAAATTAATATTGAATACAATTCAAATACAAAATTAAATAATTTATTTATCACATCTTTGAAATTCCACAAAGATTTACTAGTTGATAAGTAAGACATTTTTATATTGAATTTGAGTTTTTTTCTGACAGTAGTTTATGTGGAATTGAAAAAGTTAAATGACATATTAGATATACTAGTTGTGGTTTAGTTTTAGTTGATACATACGATTTTGTCCAGAGAATTTTAAGTTTTTTAATATTGTCCTTCAATTCTAACCTTCTATATCTTACACTATTATAAAATGTATCTGTGTGTCGTTTATTATACAGTAGAACCTCGATAAGTTAAAGTCCAAGGGGAAACAAAATATTTTAAGTTATAGAGGTTTTAAGTTATCAAGGGTCTATGTTAGGGATAGGTTAATATAGAGGTAGGTATGTACATATGTATGTATGTACCCTTGTTTCTATTTCTGTGGGCAAATACAGAAATTCCTTATTTAAGTTATAGAGGTTGCGTATTTTATAGAGATTTTGGACTCTGATGGGAAGGGAACATATTATTTTTTGAAGTTATAGAGGTTTTTAAGTTACCGAAGTTTGAACGTTCCATACAAGTGATGTCCGTTCGACGTGCGCTGAGATAAACGCACGTTTTATAAACTCTAGTGTGACAGCAATAATTTATGTGAGTAATGTATATAAATGACATACAAAAATCCCGCGTAAATTTTTGCGTATAATAACGGCCTTAAATATTTGTTTCATTGAATATCGGAACACTTTTAAACATTTAATTTTCATATATGCTAGCCATAATGAAATTATATATAATATAGGTGGGTTTAAAGAATTTCAAATATTTTTTTTAATATTCTATGGCACATTGAATGAAAACTGCGCATACTCTATCGTACTCGCTATGCATAATTTATATACATATATATAGTTTATAGCATAAAAATAAAAAGAATAACGTATGTTTATTTATATATGAACAAATTAAAAGTGATGTCATATATTCCACACACACTAAGTTTATTGTTCGGCCATTGGTGAAGCATGTTATTTGTTTATCTGTGAGAAGTCATCGTCTGTTTTTTTTATTTCTGCTGTGTATGGAAAATTTTCATTGGTAAAACAAAATATTTGTGTTAATTATAACACACAGGATGCGTTTTTTTTTTTTTTTTGGCTTATGGTTTGTATATTGGGTCGTGATTCTTATTTGGAAAACACATTATTAACCATTTATAAAATTTAATAACCGTAATTAAGTTAACGTGGAAGTTTAATAAAATTCATTTAACCAAATCTCAAAAAATTGTTCTATCAGGATCCGTAATTGCTCCAGTGATTAGGTAATTATTTAATTAATTATTTGCCATCAAAATTACAAAAAACGTTTTCCTTATATCTCAGCTAATTAATGCATTTTTCTATATTTTTTTTAATTCAATAAATTTCTCCCGATTTGTTCTTTCGATATTAATCCATTTGATTCGACAAGTACTTGTATTAATGCATAATTAATTAAAATTATTAATTACGATTTTAATAGCCTCTATACGACGGAAACTGTTTGAATGAAAAAAAATTTTTTAAAAACTATATTATCAATGAATAACATATACCAATAGTATAAATATAATTTTTCTATTTAAAATTAAATTTAAAACCGTGTAAAGGCGTATGCTTCTTACATTGTAAATGAAACTATAAGTTCACTAATATTATAAATGCGAATATGAGTTTATTATATTTTCACAAATAAGATACTCAACCTATAAAAATTTCTTAATTTTCGCATCCTTCTTTGCGTGGCCCACATTTTAAAATACAATTTCTAAACAATGAGATATTAAAAAACTGTAAAATTTTTAGAAACTTTTGTTTGAAGCATTTTTTCGTATAAACAATATTTTGGGTATCTAAATTTGGGTCTATACATTCTAATTTATTACTGTTATTATGTATCTATAAATACCTATTATGTATCAATAAGAAATACTAAAGTTATTATTTACGACACTGAACTTATAAGCTTAGTTTAATTATGCGGAAGTCATTTTGAGTAAAGGTTTTTTTTAAATATCCTATCAATTTTATGCGTTTTTTCTTTTAAAAACTTACTTTTGCCGTTATTTGAAAACACACTGCAATTAAGCAAACCATTTTTTGGTAATACATGAGATCGATAATTGATTTGTATTTGCAATTAAGTTTTTACCTCGAAAACTAGCTATAATGGATAAATTTTCAAAATTCCGGAAATCCTTAATACTAAAAAGAAAAGTGTACTTTTTAAAATCTGGTTTTTTTAAGGATGTCTTTATGAAAATGACTTTACACCGAACAATTAAATGTACAAAGACAAGAAACCGAACTAATGAAAAAAACTTGTAATTTAATACGTCACAGAAATCTCAGACTATTATAAGTGGGATAAAATAAAATATTCCCATTAATGAAGTTTTTCAAGTACCTGTCTATATAATAAAATCGATACAAAGTTGTTGTTTTTTTTATTATTAATGCAGTTCACCATTATACAACCAAGGATGACGGACTCACAACAAGTTGATACATACCACCAACAACTTCCAGAGTCGCTGGTTCGTTGGTATAGAGAGTTTATGTACACACATAACATTTGTGTACAAAATGTAGTTAGTCAGGTCTAGGCCGCCTGCATTCCCGTGTCTGTTTAATGGGTCGTAGCACTCGTCTCACAAACTGTCTACATTTACAGCAATATAAATAAATACATACTTGCGCATACCTAAATAAAAACCATCTTAAACCATTGCGTGCCAAACTATTTCATTTCAATGTTTTATAGAGATTATCTATATAATTTTTGTTTTTTTTTTTAATAATAACAATTCACTTGTTTTGACCAAAACACTTTAAATAATGTTATATCCGTGTGTTTGACAATTATTTCAATATTTTTTTAAATTGTTTCCCGTACTTATATCTGCATTTTTACAATTGCAATCAAAAATATTTATACATCATATAACACATTGACTTGGAATTACCCAAACGAAGCAGCGATCGAGTACCAGTGAGTATCAAATACGTGGATAGTAACCACAATTAAATAAACCGGTTATCAAATACTTCGAATAGTATTAATCACTGTGACAAACGAATATAAAAATCTATCTAATTAATGACTTTTAATTAACATGTACTTGAATGTACTTTATTTGAACACTTTCCATGACAATCGTATATTACAGCTTTTATTATAAAAAGTCACCCCTTTTACAATTAAAACAAATCACAATTTATATCATTTTTGCTAATTAAAGACAATTCCTAGAACATCTATTATTATGTTATCACGTACAAATGCAGCGTATTTAAATACATATCTAGTAATTTCATAATTGAATATACGTGCGTGTTAATAGAATGTGCATTTTACTGAAACAAAGAGGAAAGGTGACGTATATATATAATATATATATATAAATATATTATTATTATTCAGCATACTGAGAGACCACAAACTCAACATACATCAAACTTATCTGATTCATCATTTTAATTACCTCCGCGAATCCTTCATACCTGACGGTTTGTTCAAATGAACTCTAACTATAGCATATATAATAAATATATACGTAATGAAAATAATATTACATTCACGACTTTATTCAGTTACGTTATAAAATATAAAGCCACGTACACATGTGCAACCTTCGCGTGTAACATAACGCCGTTGTACGCGTTTGTTTCGACATGAATGTGCAACTCCGTCGTGTAACTGAAGTTGATGTAACATTGAGTCCCACAAATTTGAACCCCTTCATAATATGTAGCTAGGTGGGGTTGCGAATAGAGTGGATTCAATAACGCTACCTTTGCATAGACAAGACGTAAACATGATTCGTCTTTAAATTAAATATATATTTAATTTAAATCGTAGAAAACTGAGGTTATACTGTTGTATTTTTTAACTTAATGTGTATTATTACGTAATACTGAAGCACACTCCTTTATGTAATATATTTATCGAAAAGTATTTATCAAAAAAAAATATCTGTGTAAACACTTTGAGAGAGTTTTCAAATATTTTTTTTCAGGCGCCTAAGAAGTATAATTTCTAACGCGTGTACAAAATTTTTTTATTTTTTTTGTCTACCCAATTTTTGTGTATAAACCTTAAATGTTTTTTATGACGTTATTCAATGTTATATGGTCAATATAAATACTTATCTAAATTCTGAATAATTCAGATGATTATATAAAATATTAAATTCCATATTTGGCTGACGAATTATATTCAATTCTAATTTCTATGAATTTTAAAATTCTAGGTAGTATAATTTAATTTAAAAAATAAAAATAACATAACATAAAAAAAATTTAACATTCATACAGTTTAAATAAAAATATCAGGTGATTGAATTTTTTTTTATCAGCATGTTCAGTAATTTGTTGGAATGTCCTTCCCTACATTTACAATTTATTTTTGTCGGTGTACTTCGGATATCACAACACTGAAAAAATACAACGTATACAAATTCGATTCGAGGCCGATTTAAAAGCTCTTTTTTGAATTTCCCGCCAAATCTTCCTATTTAATCTGATTTTTTTACCAGTTTGAAGGAAATCTCATACTTATCTCCTACTTATTTCTATTTGACCCAGCAACTTCACTCCCACCTGGATTTGGTTATAAGCAGCGAAAATTTTTATTCTTAACATGCATAATATGTCAGAGTATATTAATTTGATTCTAAAGTTTGTAACGCTTACTAATATTGACCGCACAAACAAAATTTTGGTATAGGTGTTCATAGAAATTAGTCCATTTCCGGTTGTTCGTCCGTCCCTCTGCCATCATTATAAGTCAAAAACTAAAAGAAATAACGAGGTACAATTTTGGAAGCGTATATCTAACCTGAAAAAGTGAGTTTAAGTGTGCAAAATCGTTCCATTGAGTCCAATGAATCCTTGACCCAATTTCTAAAATATAAAAGATACAAGAAAAGTTCCAATACAAAAAATGTTTATTTTTTTGAAACAACTTTTGTTTGAAACATTTTTTTGTGAAATGGTTGTGTTCTTCATAATTTTAGATCAAATTTGGCTAATAAACTCATATTGTTAATTACAATACGCATTAATTCATTAATTTAATAACTGGTATAAACTGGTACTGGTGGATATAAAAACATCAATGCTTCAGCGTGATGAATTTGGAAATCTCGGAAAATTCAAAAAAAAAAAAAAAGATATTGTATATAACATTAACATGAACTCTCATAATCTGTTTTTATTACAAAGAAATTACCAATGTCTATTGCTTATAAGTAGCTTTATATCAATGATTATTAATATTCCACGAAATTGAAAAATAGGTGGTATCTTTTGTTTTAGATAAGATAAAAAAAGTCGATTTATGGAATTAAATAACTTATTAAATAAAAGTTAATTCTCATATTATGAATTCCAATAATGCAAACTTTTATTATTAATAAAAAATAATAATTAGTTATAAAATAAAAGACACTTGGAAATAATATTCAAAATATATACAAATACACTTGGAACTGATTTAGCACTAACTAAAAATACAATTCGGTAAAAAAAAAAAATGGTCGCACAAATTATTTATGAATAGTCGATAACACATCAAAAAATGAAGATACGTGTAGTGTAATTAAGTACATGTTAAATTCATTTCTAGATATTCTGTAGTTTTTTTTATGGCAGGTATCACAAGAGTAAAATTTTCATAGAGACAGTCCCGGTGAAAAAAGTGTATTTACAAAAGTTGTAGATCTTTTTATTACCTACAACAACTTTGACATTTAACTTTTTTCCATAGGACTTGTAGTTTTGCTGGAAATTGAAATAAACCGTGTTTTACCCTTAAAAACTCACTCCCTACTCCCCGAACTCAGATCGCCCGTAATTTATTTTTATCATATTATCTTGCGTTTCCAATTAGTTTCATCCTACTATAATTTTTTTCCACTTTTTACCATTTTCTTCTACCCTACCCTGGTGTATAAAAAACACTACCAAGGAGTACGAATTTTACACTACATATGTGCCTAGGTTTTTGTAAAATTTAGATGATTGTTATACAAAGTCGAAGAACATTTTGATTTAAAAATTAAAAAAAAAAAGTTTTTTTTTTATATCAGTTTTTATTTATTTTTTTTCTGTAAATTTATTTTTAATATCTATTTAAGTTTGTATATAAATTTTGTGCTCAAAGCCAAGTTCAAGTGTTATGTTGCAGAACACAGCATTTAATGAATTTTTCTATTTATAAATTTAGTTTTAACCTATTTTTATTGTGATAGGTAGTAGGTATAGATAGGTATATATATATATATATATATATATATAAGACAACAGTATGCGTTTCAAGTGTGAATAATCCACACACAATGCAGTGGTCTATTTATAAACCATGTAGCTACAAAAACATCTATTTCAGTAATCATTTTTTTTTTTTTTGGTGAGATATATATCTACATTTATCGATGTACTTATCGAATTACTGGGGTAGATAATCATTTGTGTTTATTGAATTGTTTATGTGAGGGGAGGAATAATTTATTATTTGATTTATTACCAAAGTCGATATTAAATTTTGTTTTATCATACGAGCTATTTTTTATATAGACTCATTGAATTTCAATGAGTTAAAATTTTATTGTTGACATAAAGGCTAGGTTTAAGTTCGTGAATGAGCAAAATCCATTGGGTCCAATGGGTCCAGAACCCAACTTTTGAACCATAAAAGATTTTTTTTTAAGATAAAAAATTTTCTTTTTTTTTTATAAACAAACAACTTTTGTTGAAAACAGTATTTTGCAAAATGCATAGGTTCGCTACAATTTAGCAATTCAGTAATTGTATAAATACAATACCTATTATTGTAATATATATATATATTTATATAGCTGTATAGACTGGATGCTTAGATTATTTTATGAATGCTAATAATTAAAAATAGTCCAAACATTGATACTAAATCATATGTTTAAACAATTAATTCTATTAGTTGTTATATTCACTTGTTTTTATTATTTTCTGTTCCGATTTTTGTTTTTTCTTAAACATCAATCTTGCATAATAATGTATTTTTTATAGTCCATGTAAAAATATATCTTACATGTATGCTCGACATAGAAAAAAACGCAACAACCTGAATCTCTTACTTTACAAAACTATAAATTATTAAAATACTATTAAAATCAGTGGTTTGGAGTTTTTTTTTTGCAAAAGCCTAACCTTAAATTATGAATTCAATGAAATCATGCTTGATAAGCAAAATGAAACTATTTACTGTTAATTAATTTTAAGCAACAGCTGCGAATTTTTTCACGATTTTTAATTGCACATTATATTCGTTCAAACGCAATGTCCGTAAACCTCTGACAGTCGAACAGTTGATCATAGTCTGCAATTTTTGGGATTAAAATTGATTCTAAGAAGAGGGTCAAAAATACTTTACTCTACCTTCGATAAAATTTCTATTCTTGAACTTTTTCAAACATCTTAAAATTTTCTAATAAATCACAAAAAATTAAGTTTTTAGAGGGGCTAGATAGAATTGATAAAAATATACACGTTCCATGTGTTTATAGCAAATCTGTTCGTCCTTTTCTTTTTTGTAACGCCATCATGTTCAACTATAAAATTGGAGTAGGTTGAACTTGATTTGATAATTTTTATCTCAAAAAAAAAAAGAGTTCAATGACATTAAAAATATATTGTAAATTGATTATACTATATATTTTAAAAATTATGCTTCGCTAATTAAATAAAACAATAAAAAAAATTATATAGTGTTCCACCTTAAATAAATCAATATTAAAAATTACTAATATCCGGTGTTTTGGTTGACATTCACATATTCCTTTTGTCTTTAGATCGATCTTATGCCGTCAAGATTTTAAATTATTAGGATCTTTAAATCAATTATTTTGAACGAATAGAGCTGCCTATGGGATATAATCAAAATGTTTTATTAAGACATCTTACGCATGACTCGTTACAAATTATGAAAATTGTTTATATGGCAGACTTTATTTTGCTAAAAAGAACATTTTTTCAAACTTAATTTTTTTGTTGCATAGCTCGTAATTTTGTTTATCCCTCTCCCCTATTGAAGTAAAAAATCTGAGATATAAATAGCTCAATAATAACAAGCATTTTGGAACGAAGTTTTTTATCGTGCGTTAACCGTGACAGGAGCTTAGCCAGGTAATGCGTTAGTCGCTATCTCTTTATTTTACTGTATGTAGAGAGAGAAAGAGAGAAAGGCTACTCCCACAACTCAATAACTCGAAGATAACGCATCAGAGATGTAGACATTATGGTATATCATTTTTTCAAAGAATTAATCATTTTTTCAAAGAGACTTTTCCAAAGAATTAGTTCTCCTTTACGATAAATAGTTTTCAAGTTATTAATTTAATAAAAAAAATGCGAGAAAATTTGTATCAAGAAATATGTATACTCGTGAAATAAAAAGATGCAACGACCTGAATCTTTCACGTTTACCTAAAATTATCAAATACAATAATTTTTTATGATGTATTTTTTTTTTTTTTTTTCAGTTTGAAATGTTCTAGATAGATAAATAAAATTTTGATAAACATCATAACAAGCGAGTATTTAATGTTTTTAAATAGGTAAAAAATGGCAATGGCAATGGCAGATGTGTCACATTTTTTGATCCCACAAGTACTTATTTCAGATTCAAATTTATTGATTTTGGCTCAAATTTATTGATTTTGGAAAATTCAAACGATTATTCATTTTTATCGTCATAACGACTCTGTCTGCTAATTTTATGCTAGATTTATCAATGGAAAGGGGGTTACAAATCGATAAAAAGCTTTTGTGGCAGGCAAGCAGACAAACAGACACTACGAGTTAAAATGCACCAATCTGAAACTTTCCTTTTTTTTTTAAATACATGATTTTTATAATTTACTCAGCCTAAGACGAAAGTGAAGCTTAGATAAACAAAATTAAATTTGATAAAGACCTTAAAACAGCAAAAAATCGTTTCTCTCTTAACGAATCTATGGTCAACTATATTTTTTAAACAAATAATCAATATAATCTCCAAAGTGGAGTAAACAGAAAATTCTGGAAGTATGTTTCTCATCAAATTAACATTCTTTTCTTTCATTAGAACACATTCATTTAACGATTGCATACTATACGAAGTTTAAAAATATTGCTTAAAATCGTAAACCAATAACTTAAACCGATTAAAAAGTTTGTTTTAAGAAAATTCATTATTTAAGGTAAGTAAATCTCATTAATTTGTGGGGAGGCGAAAAGAACTTTCCAAAATTTTAAAATGATCATCGAAACTCTTCAGTTTTAAATAAATGTATAATAATTTGATGTAAATTAGAGGGCTCACCATATTCAATTCTAAAAACCATAAGTACATCCCTTCAAACTTGTCATAAAAATTTTATAATAAATATTAGTGAATAATAATTGAATAAATAAAAACATTTGACAATTGCATAATCACTGCGTAATATGATTCCTTTAATACGATCAAATTAATCAAGCGGTATTCCCAATCCATAATATCTGCAAGGATATGATTAGGAACATTCGTTATTGAATAACTTTCCGTTAAGAAAACCTAATCATAGAACTTATTCCATACAAAACGATTAACGATCATTTTTGATTATTTTAAGTGCAGATAATTTTTTAACAATTAACGATAATTTTGATTATTTCAAAAATATATAGATAATTTTTTATTACTTATTAGTGCATTCTATTGAATACAATTTCAATCATAACATAACTTATTACTATTTTGTACGAAAAATTATTTTCCTTGCGAACTTACTACTATTTATCTGCCAAATATGTATTTAAAACATAATTGCACATAATTAAAATAGAAAATTTTTAAAGTATAATAAACTTTTTCTTATAAATGGTTTATTAACTTGTATAATTGTTAGGTCCAATTTGGTCCAATTGTTAGGTAAAAGTCTAAAAACTTTTCATAAACGTCCAAATATCGAAGTATATGTTATACTAGCCTTCACATAAAATTAAAATTCTAAAAAGTTTATACTTTATAAAAAAAAAAAATGTATAGAATATAAAGTGGCTTAAGAAAAAACAAAAGAAAAAATCTGTTATAGAGAATTTTTCACTGAACTCACGCAATACCTAAAAATCTTTGTTAACTCACACCATTACACAGGTTCTTTGACCTTAAAAAATTAAGGATCAGTGTCTGTATGACACCAAGGTAGTAAAATCAAATAACAAAAAAATTCATTTGCATTTTGTTTAAAAAAAAAATTGAAAATCGCCAATAACATTATTTGCATAACATAAAGACAAAACGTTAAGTACTTACGTATATAAGACCAGAATAATAACGATCCTTAAGGTTATGAAGTACTGATGCTTCATTTAAACATGTTAATTCGGCCATATCCTCTACTTTGTCGAATTTCGGTGGATTCATTTTTTGAATATCATCTTTAGCAACAAATACCCGTTTACCGGTCTCAGCTATTTCCACTTCGACCTCATCCCCGCGTTCACCTTTGATACCAGCAGCCACGAAACCCTGTGTCTCATGCGGTACCCATACCAAACGTTTTTGTGTCCATTCAGCTTGAGTTGCAGGATCATTAAAATTATTCCTATCAACCGATAAATATTTTAATTCAGGATCATTACGATCTTTCAATTCATCCGTTGTCGCCATAGTAGTGTGCTATTGATGAATTGAGAAGTTGGAATTCTTTAAAAAGCACGTTCTTAAACTGAACACACAGTAAAAGTAAAAAAATTTAGTAACTATATTGTTTTATTTATTCTACACTTAGTTAAAATACACTTAAATCACATTAGGCACTTTTTTATTTAATAAAAGCATATAGAAATTTACAAAAAAAACATGAAAAAAATCGCGTTGGCCCGGCTTTGGTAGCCCGGTGGACTATTCTTTCTACTCTGACAGGTATTCTGTCTCTATAGATACGTTGCGTTACAACCGTTGATGGCCGCACCCGACCAACTGAGTTATAGTCAAAATCATTACCTCATTGGCTCACTTCTTTGTACACAACATATATGAAGGGAAATAGTGCTATAGTTTAAACGATACATACAACAGAGATATCTTATAACGTTTTTATATTGGCGGTTAGGTTTTAAATTCAAAATCTCTACATCTTATATAGTTTTATTATGAATAGAACATAAAAGCATATTATTAAGTGTGGGTCAAAATTTTATAATAATTTACAATAATACCACAATCGTTTTTTTATTTACAATATATTATTCGTATTTTTAAATATACAAATTTTTTAGTGCCATTTTTTTAATGAAAAGTAAAACTCTTTTAATTACTATTAACATCTTTCGTAAGAATAATAATTACAACAGTAAATTTAACAACGACACAAATTTTAACCCAGGACAACAAAATATTAAATTTAAAACATTATAAATTTATTTTTGTTAAATTAAAAAAAATATCGTTTAATAAAATAATTTAGTGCTAGTGAAGCATACTTATGTATTAGTAACACTGGTGACACATATTGACCAAAATAAGAAGTCATCAATATTATTAAGTATAATAAAAAAACAAAATGTAGAATAATTTATCCTCTTTGTGTCTTTAAAAGGACTTAAATAATTCCAACTCTCTTACATTGTGATTCATTGATTAAAAAACATGACCCCAATTTTAAAAGCAAAAATTATTATTTTATTTTCACTTTCCTTAATGAGTCATTTTTCATAATACAATTCCATTTATGGATTAAAACTAGATTTTTAATTTTTAAACCAGATGTTTATTTTTTATTAAATTTCATGACTTTAAGTAATTTGTTAAAATTTCTCATTGGTTATATTCGATTCATTTTATACCTTTAAAAAATTTTATTGAATATAAAAATGAAATTAATACCATTCATCATTTTGTAGCCTTGTTCCAATTTTTAACCCAAGTGCAATCCTTCTTCTTGTAAAATAATCAAACCGTGTACTTTTAGATACGGATAATTCAAATTTACTTAATAATTCGGTAACTTTTCGATGACTTCTTTGGCAGGATATTGAGGAGTGTGAGTGTGATGTATCTTCTGACATTGTTGAAATTTTTGTAGAAATTTACGATTGTTGTTTGTTTTTGTTTTCTTTTTTAAGTAATCATTTTCAAATATTTAATTTTAGTTTTAGTATTATTTAAATTTTTTATTTGTTTCATTTTATCTAAGATTATTAATATACTGCGAATTTAAAATGTTGAATTTATCTGTTGATAAATCAAATTACAAACAATTTTTTGGTTTAAATCCCTGATTTGTCGAGTTTATTCAATGTCATAGAAATAGATAAGGGTCATCAGCTAAAAACAAAGACTGTACAATTTACTTCTTTTTTATTATTTTATACTTAAAAATTTGTTGTATTTATAAAAAAAATACAGTTTTATAGGAAATTAACAGTAATCGGCGTAAATTACTTATTAATTTTCATTTTTATTAGACAAATCAGTGTGAATTAAACAAAGCAGAAATTAATTATAGACCAAGGTAAAAGCCTTTAAAAATGGTTAAAACTGAATAAAAATTATAGTGGGTTGAAAACCATTGGAAACGGAAGAGAATATAACAAAAATAAAAGGAATAGTAATTCACGAGCGATTTGAGGTCGGAAAATGGAAGGGGGTGAGTTTTTAATGGTAAAATTCGGTTTATTTCTATCTTAAAAATGTTCTAATAAATGGAAGCTTTTTATTGAGTTATATATTTTAATTCACGTTGTCCATTAAATTACGCTGTTTTTAAATATACTACTACATAAATATATTTTGATATAAATATAGGAATTGCATAATACCGATTCCGAGAAGATTCAATTCAATTAATAAAAATTAATTAAATACAACCCTGGAAACAAATATTGTTGTTATAGATACAATGGAATATACTGTTATAGATTTATTTCATCGATTATAATAAATCAAAAAATTATAATCTGTAAATTATTTTGAAAATAGATGTAAACTAGGGAACTTTAAAAATTAGTCGACCATTAAGTTTCAAAACAAAAAAATCTATATTTAAAAAAACATATAAAATCTTCCCATAGAGATTATGTGTAATGCTTCATTATTTTGATGCGGCCAGCAAAATAAGAGGAGACTCCTAAGTTGATAATTAGAAAAATCTGCTATACTTGGTTTTTATCATTACCCTTCAGATGTAGTGTACATTCATCGTGTTAAAACTTGCCCTTGAAAAACTTGTTCGCTCATGATTGGTAATTTAATAAATTTTAAGACTTATAATTATACCAGAATTACTATTGAAGCTTACATTATGCGCTTTTGTCCCAATTTTTCATTATTGAACTTAAAAGTTATATGATAAGATCATCCAATCAAATGTTTAGGTAACCGTTTGAAAAATTTATAAAAATGTAATAATCTTTATCAAAGTTTAGTTTAAGTTCTGAACTCAAAAGGAAAACATAAAATAGAAGATCTGTATTGAAATTCAATAATGTCTAGTCAAATTGTTGTACTTGGATCTTGTATGATCGATTTTGTAAGGTTTGTAAAATTAATCATTCATAATTTTTAGAGTTTGATAATTGTTTATTATAATATATTTTATTAATAGAAATATTTAACTAAGAATACACTCTTAATTGATGATTTAAGCTTGCAAGTTAACTGATTACTTGTTGTAATTGTACATAACTATTATAAGCTCATATTGCTTAAAATTGAGAAAAAACTATTGTTCTTATAAAAAAATTTAACTTAATAATTTCTTATTACTTAGCTATTCTCCTCGGTTACCTAAAAAAGGCGAAACCCTTAAAGGAACATCCTTCGTAATAAATCAGGGCGGAAAGGGTGCTAATCAATGTATGTCTGCAGCTAAATTAGGTGGAAATGTCGCGCTTATTGGAAGGGTAAGACATACTATTTTTTTACATCATTCAACATTTATACGTAAGCATTTGATAAACTAAACAAATAGAGAATGGAGGGGATCAATTTCAATCAATGATTTAATTCATTACTGATGATGAATACTTTGTAGCCGAAATACGTATTTATAAAATACAAAATTTATGATCTAGGAAATTGAAGCAACAAATCTAAATTTAATTAACTTATATTTCAGATGTTTTCATATCAATATATTCATTGTAGCAAAATTCCTACATTTTCATATTTTAAGCTCTATATAAACTTCATTATTTGTATTATCTAGATTATAACATTTTTTGTATAATAATTTATAAAAAATTTCTGATAGTTAATGATCTGGTTTGTTTAGGTCAAATATCAATTTGCTTATTATTTAAAATAAAAAAGATAAACTGTATTATTTATTGTCAAATATTTACTCAATAATATTATATAATTTAGAATATATTATGATTAATTCCGGTAGTATTAACCAGAATTAACGATTTTATATTATTCGTTTGCAATATTGTTTTAATATGAAAATATCCCAGCTATCCTATTATAATTGAAAATATGAAAATAAATCTTTTTTTTTTTTTAAATGATAACCTACACTACGTTTTACAAAACATTATTTTCTAATAATTGATAAACTTTTCTCATTTGATTATGATTGGGATAAAAAATTATCTTGAATATATATAATGATAAATAGTTAATAAAAAATTCAATATTTAAAGCAGTCAACTGATTCTTCGAAAATTTAGAAGAATCAGTTGAATTTAGAATCTAAATTAAAATTGAAATTTCCCAAAAAATAATGAATGAATATCTTTAAAGTTTAAAATTTTTACTTCTTTTAAAATATATTAGCTTAATACGGTAAATGAGCAAAATCAGTCCATTGGATCCACCGACTTAGTTTGCAAGATATTTAAACACTATAAAAAATTTTTATTAGGTTTGTCATACATATGACATTAATTGAAGATTTGCTAACTGATTTAATTAATTTACTTAAGTTGAACTTATTGAATTTTAGGTTGGCGATGATCATTTTGGGAAGGAGTATATAGAAATTCTTAAATCATATTCAGTCGATGTCACACATACTCGAATCACTCCTAATTGTTCTTCAGGCATTGCCCAAATAATGGTTGACGAATCTACTGGTGATAATTCAATAGTTATTGTACCTGGAGCAAACGATGCACTAACATTAGAAGATCTAAATCAAGCGGAAGAGTTACTTGCTAATACAGGAATTTTAGTGTGCCAACTTGAAACGCCAATAAATGTAACACTACAAGCTTTAAGGCAATTTAAAGGAATTTCGATATTAAATGGCGCACCAGCCATTAAGGATATTGACGTCGAACTGCTGAAGCTGTCATCAATATTTTGTCTTAATGAAACTGAAGCAGCTACACTTACTGGATTAAACTGTGATAATTTAGAGTAAGTTTATTTATGAAGTTTAAATTTAGAATAGAGAACTTACATAAAATTTTAAATTATATCTGAAACAAGCTATCAGATTCAGTCGAATACTAATACTTTGATTTACTAATCCAGTGCGCATACCAATACTATTTACAGTGTATATATATATATATTCATTGCTATTAGTATGCCGTTTGTCTTAAACAATTACGCATTGAATGGTCATTGTCACTCACATACCAATACTTTCAGTAGTTTTCACATGATTGGGCTCCAAAAGTATTTTTATTATAAAAATATATGCAAAAAATTGAAAATATATTGAATCGAGAAAATTTCTGAAAAAAAAAGTTGAATCATCTCAAACGCCTGATGTATCTAAAGTTTGTACTTACTTTAAGGAGGATGAGTTCTAGTTTAAATGAGGATCAACTTCGTTGTTTTGTTTAAAGGGTACGGATATTTTTATTGCAGATTAGGATTTTATAAAGAAATAAATTTTCTATGAAAAAAAATTTATGGAATGGAACTAGTTATTTGGACTCTTTGCAAACATTAACAGGCATTTTTATAAAAAAAAAAAGAATAAATAATTTGTAAGTTGGAGAAAGAAATTGGTTAGATTTAAAAAAATAATTTTTGAGATATTTTGAAATTTGATAAAAACTTAATAACTGTAAAAAATTCTCAGATTTCTTAATAAATCCCAAACCAAATTTAGCCTTACGAATTTTTTTAAAAAACATCTAATTTTCTTATTTCTGTACAATTGTAAATTTTTTTCAGATGAAAGCTTATTTATTTTTCTTTATAAAATTCGAACAATGTTTCAATGAATGAATTATAAAAGCTTCTATGTTGTTGTATTTACAAAAAAGTGATACTAAAAACAGTGTTAATTGTTTGGATACTCGAAATATGGTTTAGTATCAATGTTTGAACTATTTTAAATAATTAGCATTCATAATATTCCGTAAATTTGCAATTCATACAGTTATAAATACATATATAATAATATGTATTGCACATATACGCGCTTATTTTCTAAATTAAGGCCAAAAATGTGGCGAATTCTAAAAAAGTTCACGAAAAATGTTTGTTTTATAAAAACAAATATTTTTTGTTTTTGAATTTTTCTAGGTTATGGGTCTATCAGATCTAATGAAGAACAGGGATTGCTCATTAATATACTCTGCCATATTCTATGTATGTCGAGTATAAAAATATAAATTTAAAAGTTTTGTTATTTATATTGTATTTCAAAAATATTTTTATTTTTTTATAGTGAAGCTAAAATTGCTATAAGAAAACTTATATGCATGGGTTGTAATACAGTAATTTTGACTCTTGGAGATAAAGGCGCTTTCATTGGTTTTAAAGGCGACCAAAATATTACCCATGTTTCATGTGAAAAAGTTTCCCCAGTCGATACAACTGTAAGTTTACCATGAGTTATTATAGATTGAAAATATTTTTCTCTAATTAAAACCTTTTTTTTTCTATTTTTAGGGAGCTGGCGATTGTTTTATTGGTTCTTTAGCTTATTTAATAGCTACATTTCCCGATTTAAATATGGAAGAGCAAGTTAAAATTGCTTGTACTCTAGCCTCATATTCAGTACAATTTCCGGGAACACATAAAGCTTTTGCAGATTCAAATATTTTAAGAAAATATTTACAGTAATACGTATACAAATAAAGAATATAAGGGAATTCGTTTGTTAAAATTAATTGATTGCTAACTTAATAATTTAAAAAAAGCAATAAATAAAACTAAAAAATTTAAAAAATATATAATTTGACCTTAATCGTTTAAAAATATATATTTTTTAAGTTCCGTAACCCTGTCCTATTAATGTTTTTTGTTACAACGATGCAAATGTGAATTTAAAGTTAATTATTCGTTGATATTTTATATTTCCACTTTAATAATTTTTAGGTTTCTAAATATCTTTGAAATTACGTAATAAGTAACCCTATCTTTTACTTAGATACTTATTAAACTAATGAAATGTTGAAAAACTTTGTTTTCTATATAATAAAAAACTATAACTACTTGACGGATACAACCTCCAAGTGCTTATCCAAACTTTTCGCCTTCTTCACAAACATTGATGAATAAGATGTAATTTTTAAAGATGTAAATATTCATTCACAACAATAGGTATGTCATGGCATTATGGAAAAACAAAAACCACTTTTTCAAAACTTTACGAAACTAAAAAATAATTTCAAAGTATTTTCTCAAATATTTTACAAACAAAGATTTTGTCATTTTCTGAATCAACTAATACTAGTTTTACTGTAAAAAGATTTTATTAACTTAAATGTTTATTATGCAGAAATACTGATTAAAATACTTTCCACAATTATGTTCAACATTAAATCTAGAAAAACATTTTTCCAAAATTACAATTTAAAAAAATGAAAAAATATATTGTGTACATATCAATTTTAACGAAGCCTTCTCTTTGAACATCACAACTTATGCCTTAAGACTAGCTCTGGTTAGCAGACGTAATAAGCGAATTTCCCAATAATAATTAACACTTGAAATAATGTAATGACATAAAAAAGATTTCGAGTGCAGTCTTTTTTATTTTTATATAAAAAATTTTTAAATGCTACTATTGCTGAAAACTTTTGAAATGTACTATTTAATTTTAAAATAAATACATTGTTAATTATCGAAAGCGGTTTACTTATTTTTACCCGACTTCGATAAGTCCAAAAAGAAAGGATTATAATTTTAACACAAAACACGTATGTACATTTTAACACTAAAGTATTTTAAATAAAATAAGATTTAAAAAACTAAAATCCTATGAAATATATATGCTCTTAGAAGTACGAAACAAAGAATATTTTAATTCAGTTTCTGACTTTTAATAGCACATTGCCGTGGAAGACAGACATGTTTAGTTACTAAACTACTTGTTACTTGATAAAGTGAACAAGGTTTAAAGAAAACTGCCTTTATCAAAGTAATTGAATTCAAAGAGAGTTTTGCAAAAAATTTTAATTTTCACAGCTTTGAAATATTCCAACAACTACCAACGGTTCTTTTTCATCTTTGGTACTTATTTGGGGAAAATAACAATTTTATTTAAACATAACATTTTTATTTAACATTTGTTAAAAATAAAATTTTTATACATTTTGTAAAACATATTTCTCTGGAATTATCATAAAATATAACGAAGATAATTTGGTACATTTTGTTTACAAAAGTTTAAATTAAAATTCGGCAAAATGGAGCTTGAACAAATAGTATCTATTGTAAATAATTAGTTCAACTAACTCTTACAAGAGCTCACCAATTTATATATTTATTTGGTTGGTTATACTATTTAAGTTCAAGTAAGAATAAAACCATAGCAAAACCTTTTAACAAAACAGTCGTGTATTGTATCATGCAGAAATAATATCAGAATATACATTTTTGTTTATATAAGACCCGTAGACAGTAAACAGCAAAGCTTAATTATATTTTTGTGCTTTGATGAAACATTATGATTAATATATTCAACAATTGGGTGATTAGTTTTCAAGATATAGTCTAAAATGGCTACGAGAAATCGACCTTAGAACTGAATTTTATCTCTAAGAAAAGAAAACCTCTTCACAAACTTACGAAATTCCGATAATAAATTTCTGTACAACATTTCTATCGAACTTGTTTCGTAGGTAATTTGAACCCATTATCGATAGGGCGAGTAGTTTCTAAGATAACACGAAAAATTCGGTTCAAAGGTCGATTTATTGGATCCATTTCAGACTATATTTGGAAATTAAAATTATTTTGATATAATTGAGTGAACTTTTGTAATTTTTGGGTTAAAATTATTCTCATTAATTTGCTAATTAAGACAAAAAACAATTATGAAACTTTAAGCTTTTTTTCTACTCCTTTAGGAATTGAATTCTTTCATTTTGCTCGTCTCCGATTTGAGATATAGCTTGATCGATTTATCAAAATCTGAACTCTATATTAATCCCTTTAGAGGTTAAATTCAAAAATCCTTTTTTAGTATTTGCCTACGTTATAACAGCTATGGGAAAAATTGCATTATAACAGCTTTGAGATAAAAGTATCTAAACTCAGTGGTTTGGGCTGTGCGTTGATATATCAGTTTATTATTTTATATGTATGGAAAACAATTTTAAAAAAGTTTAAAATTTTAAAAGAGCACAAAATGCATATAAAATAATTTTCACATTCAAAATTTTAATTTTTAAAATTTTTTAAATTATATGATTATTGTTTACCTTTTATTATTTTGAATCATGAATTGTCATTAAATTATTAAATAGTATTGTCATTAAATTGTTAAATAGGTAAATTTTTCCCATTTATATGTATTACTGGACCCTAAAAAGAAGATTTATGGCTGAATAAGTAAAATTTCAATTTGAAAACATTATGCTCTTTGATTCACATTACTACATTACTACAACTATACCTTAAGATCGACCGCAAATAATGTTGTCTAATGTATGAGTAGAATATCATATTATCTGATCAGGAAATATTATCGTTTGCGCCCGACCTACAGATTACATTATTTCCTTTACCTTTTAAATATGTTTTATGAATATATAAAACACAATAAAGTTAGGAATATATTGAAATAAAATCAACAAATTGATATCATAAATAAAAAGTAATTTTCTTAAATAATTATAAAATTAAAAAACACATAATTTATTTTTATATAAAATTAACAAATTTACACCTGAAATTATATATGAAACTAGAAAGTAATCCGTACATTATGCAAGAGTTTCTGTATCATCTCCCACTTCACAAAAATTCTGAATCTTATTTGTGCTATTTTTGTTGGTAAAATCACTTGAAATGAGAGTACTTTCTATTCATGAAATAACACGAGGTATGATAGAAATTGTTTCATGGCAGTATTCAAAGTATCTTTTTAGACACTTAAGATTTAAGTTCTTATAATTAAATTTCTAAAATTATATTGAATTAGATTAGTCGGTTATACAGGCTAGGCTGTCAATGAAACTGAACTATTTTATATGTCGAAGAATTTATATAAATAGTGATTAGGAGAATTTGGTAAATGTTACCGATCTTGAATTTTACACTTCTGACAGTGTAAAACCGAAAATGTCCAAAAGAAACATATATATTTTACTTGGGTAGATATGCGATCGTTTTGGAAAATTTTATTTTACAACGATTTTGTTCATGGGCAAGTGAATAAATTATTTCCAGAAAAAAACGTAAATACCTCAAGTAGCAGAAGAACTGTCATTAGTAATATTTCAAGTTTCATTCGATGGCATTATATAGTCCTCTGTTTTTTTATTCCGATTGTTCTCTTACGAATTCGTTGATAGTTCCTTTAGTTTGTAAAACTCGGTTTCCGATAAGTTCCAGCTAGATATTTAGCTATCACAATCACAATTTAAATTAGTTAATACATAAAAATTTGCAATCTCTCAGTTTTAAATTCTCTATTAATTTTATAGTTATTAAAAAAATTATTTATTTATGGTATTCTGCTATAATAAAGTTTGACTAGCACAAATTCTTATCCTTTAAATATAAAAAATGTGTAATTTTCTTTTTGAATTTATATGTTGCGCTGCGATTTGAACTATACATTTCAATTACTTAAATTCTATAGAAAGTAATAAAAATAAAAATTTTTAAAAATGTAACTTAATAAAATTTATATTAATCAATATTAATATAACGTATTATATTAAATTGTGTAGTATTATATATGATTTCGTAAACTGTCTACCTATGAAATAAAATAAAATCATTAACTGATCCAAGTACATTAGAACCTCGATAACTGAAAAACCTCTATAACTTCAAATATTTTGTGTTTCCCTTGGACTTTAACTTATCGAGGTTCTACTGTAATTAATTCTGATTTAACTAAAGTTCAATGAAAAATTGAAATTTTTAATACTTCATAGAAATATTTGTGCTATGTTGTGTCTTAAATTAAAAATATTTTTAATTCAAACGACATTTAAGAGTAAATTAATCTTTACAATTTGATACAATTTATTGTTTTTATTAAAAATCTAAAAAATTCGGATAGTTCATAGAATTATTGTATTTACTTACAGTAAACATTATAATATCAACCTTATCTTTATAATAAAACTTTCTTTAAATCAGATAAATTGATTTATATAATTAGAAAGTTGATAGAGATGCGAATTTATAGAGATAATAATTTCTTAAAATATACGAATTTATTTATCACAAGATTGGAATATTCAGACATATGAAAAATTACATTGCACTTTTTATCTTTTGAGATCATTAATGGCTTCTATTTCTAGAATTTTGGCAGATAGTTTGACTATTTTCCTACAATATGCTTTTCATAAATATTTTCATACAATCAACTACTTGACTGATTCCGTTTCAATTCGTGTTTTTAAGAAATTTATTAATATCCATTTTTAATTTGATATTTTTTATTGTAAATAATTTTATAAAGAATTATATCTTTTTATAAATGAATTATTGAAAACATCAATAGGTATAACTACCAATTTTAATACTTACATTCAGGACTGAACAGATCTTAGGGATACAAGAAGTTTATACCTCCATAATTATTATCTTGATAATGTAATTTTATTGATTATTTGGGCTTAGGATTCCGTTGTCTAAATATATCTGGCTTTTAATTTTCAATGCTTATGTTTGGTTAAAGATTTAAGGTCTAATATAATTTTGTACATACCTATTTAGTATATATCATTTTCACTTAATGCTTATAATGTTTACTGTCTCTAATTACACTTTTTCACTTATATAAGGAGCTCTTTCTTATTTTTTAATCACCATCAAGTAATCGTTAGTCAATAGCTAATTTTCGTTTATGATCTAACTAAATAAAATTGTTGTAACAATAATGCATACTTCAACTAAAAATATTATTAAAACATATATATCTAAATAACAATGTAACAATAAATATACATACTATCATATTTACATATGAGTACTATAACAAGTATTTTTTGTGTTCGTCTATCAAAAAATACTTAGAAACAGGATAGGTAATACATCACATTTATAATTTACAATATTTATATATAAAAATACTCAAAATACCAAAGAGAAATTACTTTGTCTCCCTCCGTTTGTTAAACCGATTTTCTTCTTTTTTTTTTGTATGTTTGATGGCTATAACGATCTCCAGTATAATCAATTTTCCTAAAGTTATTGGTTCTCTCACAGGTGGTATCTTGAAAGTTGAAGTGTGTAATATATGTATTGAAATTTTATTGTTATATTACAGGCCAATTTTTTGGAAGAGAAGTGACTTATTTTTATTTTTGTGTGATTATAGTCATATTTCGACTAATGTAACGAACTTTCTTAGCATATAATGTTTACACAGTAAACATGGTTTATACTTAATATTTATAAGAGCTGGTACCCCGCACTATACTGCCATAGAAGTAAAAAAATATAACATGTCTGATTTAACTTTAGTTAGTTCAATTATCAATTTCGCTTCTTTCTTTTCGAGCTTTACATTGTAGATAAAATATATTACATAATAATAATTTTTTATGTTATTTTTTGTCTATAATGTAATGTAATTAAATATTAATCACCTGATGTTCGTATATTGTAAAATTATATAATCATAACCCATTCTGTTTCCAAGAATTCTTGCTTCTACATAATACCAGTTTGTAAAACTAAATATTCTCATCTTTACTAAAAATCATCAAATATTTAATAAAATGACATAATTCACGTGATTAGTTTCAATTGTAATTTTAATTTTCAAATTCTCATAATAAGTGTTCCAAAATACAAATGAGACAATACAATATAACTAGTTTCGCTTATGCCATTCAATCTGGTAATTGAAAACGAAAGGTACACTTAGCAAGATCCCAGGATGGGTACGTGCAAGCTGATGTAAATCTTAGCCTTAGCTAGAAATCGATTTATTAGTACTGACTTTAAAATGTAACACACACACAAAATTATTGATATTACTCCGATTTTTGAAGTGGTTATTTAAAACCTCTTAAGTACATAGATTACCTCAGTAAAATAATCATAAAAGAACAGTCAGTTTAAAAAAAGCGTAAATACTGTAAAAAACAGAATCTTGTATATAGCTCATTAAAGATTTCCTTCCATAGTATTTAAAACATTGCTATTGTATTGTCATAAAAATTCGTCATCTTATTAATTATGTTAAATAATGCCGTCCAGATAATTTGAACATTTGATAATTTTTAGTATTCTACTTTCTAACTTACATTTCAGTTTGTATATAAACATACAAATCATCTTTTAAAATATAGAAACAATCATTGACATATATCATCATTGTTTCATCTCCAGATTGTTTATTTCTTCTAAAATTATATCTAACAAATAATGGCAGTGTTAAAATTGTTCAGCACCGGACAATTTTCGAAGTCTTTCATAAGATAACCAAAATATTAGTGACCATGGTCCTAAGCGTATCCAAACAGGTAAAAATCCTTTATACAAAGAAAATATACTTTCATTTTTTATTGTCGTTTTAAGGCAATCGAATGTACTTTTGTAAATCAATCCTCTGAAAAAAAATTTTTTTTTTTAAATATTCAAACGACTTGTGTAAGTTACAGTTAAAGTATAAATTTAACCAATGTATGAAATCACTGGTTACTAATTCACTAAATAATTCAGATAAAATATACATAAATAATCGTATGAATAATTTAATTAGATAATGTATACATTCACTAACTAGTTAAAGTTTACAGTCTTTTTTTTCAGGGAAGAGGATGAAAAGAAATTTTTTTTAAATCAAATTCATTGATGTATTGTATGAATTCATATTATATTATTTAACATTTGTAAAAATATTGTCCGAGTATTAAAAATATTTAATCTTCCCATCTCCAAAAATCCATCTGGATATTTTCTTTTTACTTGTAATTAAATGTGTGTGGCAAAGTTTTTTTTGGTGGCTTCGCTCAGTCACGTGATTTTATTTGAAACTAAATTTTTTAAGTCGAATGTAAAAAATCAAATCTTTCTAAAATGTGTAGAAGGAAAAATATATTTTTTAGAGATTGGAAACAATAGCTGCATGAAATCAAAGGCTCTAGGAACACGATATAAAAGGTTTCATAATAAATATATCATTTTCTTCGAGTTTAAAGCCAGGCTCAAGTATATGTCACAAGTCTCTTTAAATGTTATGGAACTCGAACTGAAAAACTTCGAACTTAGTAAAAACCTTATTTTTGTATCGTCTATTGGTATCTACATTAGATTAAAAATAGAAGTTTTCATTCTGGGGGTAAATTTTTAGTTTCAAAACTATTATATTTTTAACTAATAATTATATTTTAATGCTACATTACCTTCCTTTTTCATCGGTGGGTTGATTCATAACACGGGATTTTATCACATCCGCAGGTGTTGCGCATACAGCACCAGCGAAACCAGCACAAACACTCGATATAAAGTGCGCTAAAGCGTTATCTGGTAAACCTGTGTGTTTTATTATTCTCTCTTTGGCCATATCATAAGTGGTTAAATCTCCTAAATTAACTAAAGCTGCTCTCCATACATTTGGTACTGCTCCTTTCCATAAACCCCGTATTTTACCTTGGTTCCAGATAACAACTAAAGCATCTGTAGCACTTTTAAATCGAGGCTTCTCTCCCATTAATTTTCTTTTACCTAAAATAGAAAATTGGTGTTCAATTGATTAATTATGTACATCTATAGATTGATGTTATTGAAATCATATCATTTACCAATTCAAAATTGAGAATTATTATTTATAAACACTACGTATGTGTATTTATGATAGATACACATATGTTGAACGAATCAAGAAGAAAACGGTATAAGTTAATTTTAGTGAAAAAGGAAGATATAAAAACAGCTACATTTAATACATATTATTAAGCAGAAAGAGATATTTTCTTTTAAATTAAAATGAAATTAATTTATTTTTCATTCCCAAAAGCGAATTTATAATTAGACATAACTAAAAAAAAATCCAACAGGTAATACTGTATTTAGCGTTTTACAAGTTGGTGGTTTTAGTGATTATTTTCATTTAAAGAATTACCATGAAATATTTACCTTCCATCATCATTTGTACTTTAACAAGATCTGCCGGGTTGCCTAAAAATTGCCCCATCGCACCTGACATCATTCCACAACATACCGATTTCCATAATTTAAAGGTTCCATCAGCACTTTTACCAAACACTTTTTCTCTTAGTTGTTCGTATAAGACCATTCTAGAGCCACTATAAATCATATGTCTCCATATAGCTGGAGTGATTCCCGACCATAGTTTAAAAAAACCTTCTTCTTTTACAATGCCAACACACGTTTTAACCATACCACGGTAAGGCATCTACAAATAAATTCCATAAAAAAATTATTTGTATGCTTGGCATATATAAAATATGTCACATTATATTAAATTTAGCTTATAGCGCTAAAAAATCGGAGGCACTAACAATATTTTTATATAGGTGTTCATATAATCACCTATAGTCCACATCCGTCTATCCGTCATCAAGATAACTCAAATATAAAAGAGATAGCGAGCTGAAATTTTGGTAGTGTATGACCTAAAAAATTCATGAATGATCAAAATTGGTCACTTGGATCCAACGCATCAATGACCCATCTTTCTCAGAAGAAAAGTTCAAAAATTGAAAATGTTGATTATTTTAAAACAACCACCTCTTGTTTGAAATTATTTTTCGTAAACTGTTTAGATTCGCTACAATATCAGTGGAAATTTAGTTAATAAACACATGTTATATACTTGTAATACATATTATTATACAGCTTTTTTTTTATATACATTATTGAAATTGAAAATTAAAAATAAAACTTTCTTTCTTCCTTCGATGTCGTGTAAAAATATTAGGAACAAACCCAAATTTTAGAATTTTGTGATTTTTAGGCTCGACTGTATCTATTTATGTATGTTTGTTTTGCTGTAACTTTTGAGCACACTGCCCGATTTTGATCAAATTTAGTAGATATGTTT
This sequence comes from Chrysopa pallens, assembly GCA_020423425.1. Taxonomy (NCBI): domain Eukaryota; kingdom Metazoa; phylum Arthropoda; class Insecta; order Neuroptera; family Chrysopidae; genus Chrysopa; species Chrysopa pallens. The sequence goes on along the minus strand of CM035593.1, from coordinate 73,024,901 downwards.
ATCATATACAGGAAATTTACTGTATAGGAAACTTGCATCTCCTTAGTTTGGGGAAATTCTCCAAAAACACTTTTCTATACATACTTGAAAGATGCGGTTTGTTCGATTTTGATAATAATAAGAAAACTAATTTTTTACTTTATACCATTTTTGGAAAACATTTCTAAAAAAAATACCAAGTTTTTTCTATACAAGTTAAGAAGCCGAAAAAAAGACGACAAAACATAAAGATTTAGAGTTTTATTAAAACAAGTAATACAAAAAATTATTTGTGTACTCAACAATATTAAATAATAAAAATTTTAAATTTTTCCTTGTATTTACTAAAATGATATTTTTCCCCGTTGTTTAATTACTATACAGTATAAGTATATCTAATTTTCAAAATTCAAGTGGATTTAAAAATTGTTAAATTGAATGAATCAATCTCGTGCTTTTGTATCACCGTATACTACGCCCTATTTTCTCCGAATATAGCATTTAAAATTGGAGATTTATTTTCAATAACGCTTCTCATAAAGTATAGTTTAGAAAATCTAAGCTAAAATCCTTTATATTATCAAAAGATTTTATACAAAATCTTCTCGCAAGTCTGTGATATAATTATCCGGTTTTTTATATAAAATTCATACGAAATATAATATATAATAATTATATTTATTTATGGTACGGATCCCCAATTATCATTTTTATGCGTTGAGCTTAAAATCATGAATTAAAAAAGATTTGATTGTATCTATTATTAATATTTCAATGTACAATGAAATAAAGAACCATTGACCTATATTTAATGGTAATAAGAGGATTAAAAATTTAAAATGCTTCATCAACCTAAATAGAAAATATATAGCAATTCATTTAATTTTCTTTTTAATACAAAATTCTAGTTTGATATATTTGTTGAAAATGCTGTATACATAAAAATAAGCATTGCCTCAAGAGTTCTTAGGATATTGCATCCATTCTTTGACTACTACAGCTACTACTTAGGATACTTCAACTATTTTTCAACGATTGGAGCTGGCATATGAATATAGCAAGTGTTCAGCCATTCTTCAGTCTAATTCAACTTTAAATCCTCGAAAAGCAACAAATAGAATATACTTTTCTAAGACTCAACTTATGACATGAATATGACATTTTCTTGAAAATCACTACCTATTCAAAAAGTAAAAAGGTTACACGTTTTATGATAAACTTACAACTTTAGCAGATTTTGCAGCCATTTCTCCTTGTATTTGCAATCTTGTTTTTGTAAGGTCTAAAGGAAAAGTAGCTGAAAATATAAAGAAAACTATTATATTGAAACTCATTTAAATACTGTCTAATGAAAGTGATCAATTTCTCTAACATTTAGGAAAATATTTTCAATTAAAAATGTATTTAACTTATTGAACTGTTTCTTTTAAAATTTTTTTTCCCGACTATAGCAAAGCCAAAAGGAAGGGTTTTGATTTTAGAAGCCAATGTATGTATGTGCATGTGTACACAAATGTAAAGTCAAATCCAAAAAAAAAACGCACCTAGTTGAATCTTTCATATTAATTAAAATTACAAAATACACGATTTTTATGGTGTATTAAGACCTCTGTCAGATTTAATTTTGTTTATCTAAGTACAAGTTTCATTTTAAACTGGATAAATTATAAAATGTACCTTAAAAATCGTGTGTTTTGTAAATTTAAAACTAATAAATTTTAATTAAAGATTTAGGTCGGTGCGTTCTTTTTGAGTTTGGCTGTATGTTTGTTTGTATGTTCCACCATTGGATTTTCTAATATAGTCCAGGTGATACAGTGTATATATTTTTATAATAAAATCTATAAGGCGCACAACAACAAAAATTGCGGATATCAAATGGAAGAGCTCAATTAGCACTCTTTAAAACCATATATATATTAATAGCATTCACTTAACCACAAATTTCAATGATAAAATTATTTATTAATTTGGAGAAGGTTATTATTTTAAAGAGATCTCAGCCTTGCAATAAACTAGAATAGAAATTTCTTTGTTGAAAAATTATTCCTGGAGGAAATTGCAATAATTGATAATTTTTAAACACCTAAATGAAAGATATTCTAAAATAATTATTTCCAAAAAATTTAATTTTTTTGTTTAGCGATATTTCGACTGTGTCCTTTATTTTTACTATGTGGATGCTTAAGTGAAAATAAAAATGGGTTATGTTGTAATTATTATTATGACCTTTGTAAAAATGATGTAGATATTCAATGCCAGTTAAATAACGATTATCAATTAATATGGGTTATTTTTATCATGGTAAATATAATTAATTTATTGATTAAATTTACACTCTAAAACTAATATTTACTTAATTTATAAAAATATATGTAATAATTATTATATCAATGCATATCTAGTCAACAAAAATAAATGTATCATCCATCTAACTCACGAATTTTTTTATGATAAAAAAATAAAAATAAAAAACTTTGACCCTAAAAATGAATATTGATAAAAATGTAATTAAATAATTAACAAGAATATATTCGAGTAAATCCAGCATAATTGTTTAGTATTAAAAAGATTAAGATGTTTATCACGAATTTGATTTTGAAGTATATGTGCTAAATTCCAAAGAATAAAACGCATATATATAATAAAAGAATTTGTGTGTTTGTGTGACTGAATAATCAAACCTTAGAATTCATCTAAAAAGTAGGGAACAAATATCAACATTCAATATTTTTATCAATATTGTAACAACAAGTGTTTACATAAAATATAACTGAAATTATTAGGTACTTTCCTTTTACTCTCGAGGAATTGATGCCCCCCCCCCCATCATCGTTTGTTTTGTCTAGCCTTGTAATAAATATCAAAATAAATTTTTGCGGAGTTTATAACTCTTCGTGATGACTTCCGTTTTAATGTTTTACATGCCAAATCTAATTGAATTTGGAAAGTTTCAAAATTTTTTTAATTAATTTTTTTCGCGAAAATAGTTTTTAATTACTAATTTTGTTAAGGAAATTTAACGGTATCCATATGTAACTTAAATTTTACATTATTTGCACTATATTTTATAATAAATAATATTTGATAATTTCACCAAAGTAAACCATTATTATAAAAAAAAATAATATTATAGTGAAATTATTATTTAACTGATAAATATTTATTAAAATGATTTATTAATTATTTCGTATAAAAAGGACAATATCAACTTTTCATATAAAATTCATAATATAAAAAAAATTATAAATTGAGTTTTTATTGATGTATTATATTTTTAAAATTTAAAAAAAAAACATCATTTATAACATTTTGTTTTTATATTAATTTTACACAAAAATTTTATATTGTCTCTTTTATACGAAATGTCACAGATAAAAAATTAAATATTTATATAAAACAATTGAATACTATAAGTAGATGACGAAAATATGATTTTTTCACCACTTCGAAATTTATAAATTTCAATTATCAACATCTTCAAATTATTAGAACTCTAAAAATATTTGTGATTTTTCAGATAATTACTTTTTTTCAATATTCGTAATTCCTTTTTGGTGAATCATGCTTTTAAAATACCCCATTTATAAGCATTTTTAGCATAAGATTTATTATTTTTGCTATTTAATATTTCATTACTTATTTGGTATACTTTAATTTATGTATTTAACTCATTATTACATCGTAGAAAAAAATCATTTTGTCACTCAGTGTGACAAAACGATAATCAAGGCTATCATTACAAACAGGAAATAGTTTAACATAGGTTATCTTCCTATTGCATAAAACATAAATAATTAATGAAAAATTCTTTGAATTATAAATGCAGAACAGTGTTCCATATTCACTTGTTTCTAATATAAATTTCCAGGTTGATTACACAAATCAATTAAATGCAATTTTTTTTCTTTTTGGTAAATTCCAAGACATATTTCACCTTGAGTAAATAACAAAAAGCTATAGTGCATATGATCATTAGAGACCAGATCTAGAATTTTGCTCACGATAAATATTTCGATTGTATATACATCATATACAATCGATAGTATTTGTTGGTACACCTAGGATCAATTAAATTCGTGCGTTTCTCATTCTGTATATTTCTGTCAACAAATTTATCCAATATTTTCGAGTGAAAATTTGTCGGAAAATCAACAAAACTGACACTGAATTTGTCGGGAAAAATGTAAAGATATTATAAAATGTTTGATAAGATTTAGCAAGAAATTAATCATTTAAAGTCTTTAAACGACTCGTGCTTATCTATTTTGGCTTTGAAATGTTTTGGATGTTAATTTTTATCTAAGTAAACACACCATAAAAATCAAAAAGTATCCTTTTTATCAATAATAATCTAATCAATATAAACAAATTGAAAAATACTTTGTATGAAAATACAAAATATTTAAAGTACTGGTATATTTTTAGTAACATATTTAAAAAGCCTAGAGTCAAATTCCGATCATTGACAATTCAACTAGGTCTGTCAAAAACATAATTTCATATATAAACATTATTATATACTTTCAAATTTCGCAAGTTCCTTTTGTCACCCTATTTATTATTCTGCTGCAAAATTATTTTGTAACTTAAGCGAAAAAGATCAGACCTTGGGAAGGTACACTATCCTCGGGTGATATAGACTACTTTTTATCATTGTATTACCACGTGAACGGGAACTATGCGGATGAAAGAGGAAACATTTATATTTATGTATGTAACAAATAAACATAAAAACTACACGACTGATTTGAAAATTTTTTCCCCGTTGGAAAACGCGCTATCCCCGGTTGACATAGACTACTTTTTATACCCGCTAGTGTGATATAAATTGTAAACAATAAATTAAGTATGAGCAGTAGTATAGTATAATTACTACTATTTCAATAAAAAGTTTTTATCTTTTGAAGCAAATGTTATTTCTGTATCTTTATTGGATACAATATGTTTAATAAAACAAAATCAATAAATTATTATTTTATTAGTTTAAAATATAAAATTTTTTTAAATATATGGAAAACATCTATCTCTAAATTATTATTGTTAATTATATATAGAGGTAAGAAAGTTCTTGAAACAATGAACACCTTGACATTGTATTTATTTTACAAGTAAATTGTGTATTAAAACAAAATAGTCATGTCATGATTTCGTAATGAAAATATTGAAAATAGATTCAAATAGTTAAATAGTTTTTCAGATGACTTTAAAATATGCCAAAATCTATTTTTATTTCGATTATATAAGTATTTAACGCATTATAACAATACTAAGATTTATTACTATATTAAAGACAGTATTGAAGGTTATGGTCCGGGAGCCGGCTGGTTTAAGTCAAAGGATCAGCACACACTATGGGATTTTCTGATCTAAGCATGCATTTTATATTATACCCTGCACACGGTAAGAATTCTACATAAGACATCAGATTTTCTGATCAGAAAACAGATCATGTGCGCGCGCATACATATGATACTGTCTGAAGTAGCATCAGAATTCCTCATCAAAAAATCTTACGATGTTATCTGATGTAGACCACCTGTTAATCAAAAGAGGAATTAATAAATTTAAAATATTTGAAAGTTCATGGGTTCGTTGAACGTATCCGATAATATGCGCTTGATTAAGATTTATTGCCTGAAGTATGATCAGATTTTCTTATAAGAATTTCTTAAAGGACTGTCCGGTTAAGCTAAGTGTTATTTTGTTTTCAAAATATTTCAAAATTTAAATATACATATTATTATCTGATACCCGACGTACGCTAAAGATAATCTCCGACATCAGAACTTTTAAAGACGTAATATGTGACTTGTACTGGCCTTTTGCCTGGCATTAACTATGTGCATATTAGTGCTCACTTTATCCTAATGGGAAATAATGACCGCTTTCGGCATTAAAACTCGCAAGATAAGAAAGGTCCTTGGTTTTAAAATTAATTAATGCCACTCGCAAGAGATATATGCTCGTCCTAAAAGCTCGCTTTGGGAGAAAATTGAATCATTCAGAAAGTTTTGATTACGAATTTTATAAATTTGTTAAATTTCTTTATAAAAAAAATAGTTTGTAAAATTTATAATATTTAATAAATTTATTATAGTTTTATAATTTCAATAGATTCGAACCTTTCAAATTCCAAATTGGCAATACATTCTTTAAACACATTGATATAAATTCGTGTATTAGAGAAGCAGTTATTTTAATTATTTAACTTTCATTTTTTAAACACATTAATAAATTAATATAAGTTAGAAATTGAAATAATTAAAAAATTTAAAGCAATCGATTATTATTAATAATTTCTAAAAAAAAAATGTGCGTGTGTGTGTTATGTACACGCGTTAGAAGTTATACTTCTTTGGAGTCTGAAAAAAAATAATGTTTTTAAACATAACTGCAGTAAAGATTGAAGAAAAATACTAAAATTAATCACAAAGGTTTTATATTAAATAGATATATAGTTCAAATAAACAATCATTAAATATCATGTGAACGAGTGAAATATATTTTTTAAATATTTAAAATATACTAAGCTATATCCATAGGTTCTTCTGGTAATGATTGAATAGGCATGTGAGTGACAAGTATATAAGTTAACCTAGTCATTTAAAGAAATATATATTTTTAATTCTATTCTATAGCCAACTTCATCATGTCGTTTTTATAGGATCACGCGGGCGCAACTCACAAATTCACTCTCATCCAAACGCGCCAAAAGAAGTATAACTTCAAAAATCTATTAATTTAAGCCAGTAATCTCCCCAAAGTAACGTTGTTCGTGTACTCCGAGGGTTTCGCCAATTTTTTCTAAAGATACAATTATTTCTCTAGTTGAGCAATAAGTCTGGTTTTTGATCGAATATTTTTAGAGATTTAATCTAACTAGAATCCCGTTACAAAATCGAAATTCGACCACCATACTCACTTAAAAATGAATCTCATTGCCTTTAAATTAAACAGTACATACGTGTACCTTTAAACAAAACAGTATATATGCGTATGTATGGTAGTGTGTGTAATATAATCCACATCTCTTATATATGTGTATGCCAGAATGTGTTATTGATTTAATGTATGTTTATTGATTTAATGTATTTTTTATGCATAATTTTAGTTTTTCTCTACATAAACTGTGTCAAATTTCATACTCCTCTATACGATCAATTTTCGTAAAAAGGGTTACAAAGTTTTTACTTTACGTTTTAATGTATAGACATGAAAAAATGAGTTTATTATTATTTTACAAATGCAAAAAAACATGTGCAATATATATATATATATATATATATATATATATATATATATATATATATATATATATATATATATATATATATATATATATATATATATATATATATATATATATATATATATATATATATATATATATATATATATATATATATATGTGTGTGTGTGTGTTTATACATATTTTATGTATTAATATAAACAATTTAGTTTTTTAAGTATTTTTGTATATATGTATACACATTGCAGGAGCGGAGATGATTCATGGTTCGCGAATTTTTAAAGTTATACTTCGTTTGGCGCATTTAGATGAGAGTAAATTTGTGAGCTGCGTGATGAAGTTGGCTACAGATTAGAATTAATAATATATATATTTCTTTAAATGACTAACTTAGGTATGGAAACTGAATATACAATACTTACTGCATATACTGTATGTATTATAAGTATGGTACATAGTATATACAGACTGAACGCAAGGTATCTAACAAAACGTGCTGTTCTTTTTAAATACAATAAGCCAGTTGATGTGAAATATATTATTTGATTAATAACCAATATATTATTAATAATCAATTCTGAATAATTATATATTTATTATAAAAATTTGTCAGTTGCAAAACTGTGTAAAAACTTTGACGAGTGTTTTCAAATATTCGAGGTTAATTTTGTAAGTATTATATTTAGAAATAATACTAGAGAGTTATTTATTTTTTAATAAATATTTAATTATTATGTTTGTCAAATCTAATTCTTAATCTATCATATCTTTATATTAATTTTTTTCAGACGCCAAAGAAGTATAACATCTAACACGTGTACATAAGTACACACACACACATTTTTTTCCCCCTATATTTCCGTTATTGATTAATATTTGAATTTCCATAAATGTATGGTAACTTTTATTTCCTATTAACCTTATCTCTTGTTGATTTCTTTGATTACTCAATTAATTTAAATATATTTCACAAACATAATGTAAAATGATTTTTAATAAATAAATGATAAATAATAATGTTTAAGATACACAATATATACATTTAAAATATATAAATAATATAAACAAAACAATTTACAATTTCACTTAATTATTATCAATTATCACACAAAAGTCACCAGATAGAATTTTATTATTTAATTAGTGTTCATTATTTTCTAAATAAGTTACATGCATCGTCAATACGACATCACATGCAAATAAACTACGGCAAAAAATTAAAGGAACAAAAAAGAAATAAATTTTTTTTTTTTTGTAATTTTTAACGAATATCTAACTTAAAAATGATCACATGATCAAGATATAAAAAATGGAATTTTGAAGCTTTAAGCTTTTTCTATTGAATTTTTGTAACTCAAGTTTAAGATAATAATAAAAAGGGAACCGCAGCAGCGTCCCTTGCACCTAGTTCTTTTGGTCATCTGTATCCTCCTTTAGAAAACTTCATCACCTGATAATGGAAAGTTCTAACGCCACGAATCCTTCTTCGCCACGAAGATTTCTACAAGTGTAAATGACGTGAATGGAGGTTTCATTGCCCGTTTTTTCCTAGTTACTTTTCCCGTTTATACAAAAATTTATCAAGTTATTGATGTGAAACATCTATAGGTGAGGGTACACTTGATTGTTGTCGTGGCGATATAGGCCGTGACGACGCATCTCCATGCTATATGATAGAATATATGTCCTATATGTAGTCGTAGGTAATGCGTAAGCGACTGAGCGCAATCTGTCTTCCCACACTGATCTCGCATACCTATAGTATATATAGTGTTATTTACTACGGTACACATGTTAGGGTAACCTACAAAATAATTTCAATTTTTCACATCTGCCAATCGTCCCGTGACGGCTCACAATTTTTTTGTATTTAAAAAGCAAACATTTTTTGTATTTGAAATTTTCATTTATCTTTTATGATTTAAAATATACTTCATGGATCCATAGAGACAGGTCTAGCTAATGTAAAGTGCCCAAAAAAACATATATTTAAAATAAATTAATTGATTTGACAATTATCAAAACAATGTTTATTACCTATTTTTTAAACACAAAAATTAGTATGAGTATTTTCGTTAATAATTACACTTAGTTTCACAAACATTCGTTAAAACATAATGAATTTATGTTATTACTGGATTTGTCCACAGATGGATTTTATAAAATGCTGTTTTTAGAAAGATCAAATTTTAACATAATTTTTTAATAATTTACAAAAACATATGAAGTTTTTGAATTGAAGTTTATAGAAATTGTATTAAAATTAAACGAAATTCTTTTTAACTATGCTACGCGTTAGATGATTTTTTATGAATATAAAATAGGCCATTAAATACAATGAACGAGAACAACGGGGTCCTTGAATGACATTACCTATAAAATTTAAGATGTAAATAAAACAGAACAGTTTACAAAACCACTTTTCGTGATAAATATGAGTAAATTTAGAAAAAACCCTCGTCAAAATTTATATCTCGTTTAAGTAAATCATTTTCCATATTCATAGGCTATTCAGACTTTTTTGTCCCATTATGTAACTTTTTTGAGCAAAAAAGCAGAGCCCCCTCATTGGCGGACCCGTAAAATTTGCTACCTCTGTTATGTGGCTTATTCAGCAATGATTAAATAGCTAAATCATGACAATATTGTTGCATAAAATTACGTTTTTCTATAGATAAGCAAGCAAAATAATAGATATCTTAATTTTATAGTTCTCTTTAATGAATTAACATTGAGATAAAAATTGGTATAGTAGATTTTCAAAGAGTTTAATCTAGTTTAAGCCTGGGGAATAATAGAAATTTTCTACTTACCAAACTCAGCTAATGAAGCTGCAGCAACAGAAAAAGTGTAGGTGATGACACCATTCTTTATATCCAAATTTACAAAATGCGGCATTTTGGAAGAGCAGCCAAGAAAGTCCAAATTATTTCAAAATAAATATTGTCATCTAAAATATTAAACAAAATTTGCTTTATTTTTTAAATTGTCATAAACTAATATTCTTAACTTTTGGAAAGTATCGTGTAAAATATTGAAAAACTATGAATTAATTTAAAATTAAAACAATTTATTTTTTTACATAAAAGAATGGAAAGTTTAAAAAAAAAATAAAATTAGAAAAATTAAAACGCTCTTTTAACAATGAATTAACACACTATGGATGATTGAATATAAAAAAAATTAATTGTTAAGCTACTCACATGTTACTTATAAGCTTTCACTAACTAAAAAATAATTCACTTTTTAAGTACATATAATTTCAAAATTCAATCATACGGAATTCCATAAACATTTATTTAATTCCAAAGGTCAAAGTTTTTTCTGCTTTGTAACACACAGGCTTAATTACAAAACACAAAAAATTTGATATAAGTGATTTAGCATATACATTGCACAGCTGATTTTGACGTGCATTGAAGATATTTGAAGAATACTACTAGCTTGATTCCTAAATGCAAATACAATTAAAAACTTCTTAATAACTATTAATTGAAATACCATTAAAACCATGCAAAATTTGCTTTTAATAGACTCTTTATCAAGAATTCCATTTGAAAAGAAAACTTACGTTTGTAATGTGTACCCTCATTGTATACAAATGCCTAAGGTTTGTTTTGAATGGGAACAACATTACAACTGCTACCGCATATGAAATGTGGAAAAACTACTGAGAAATTTTGTGTGTCATATTTCAACACATTTTTTTAACTTTCTTTTGGTGGTACCGCTTATTATTCGAAAACTTTTTATTTCTCAAAAAGTAGTTCAATTTAATTAAACAAAATAAATATTTTTATGAACTCATAATCTATTAAAATTATGATTTTATAAAAATATAAAACTATTGAAATTTTTAAAAAAAATATTTAAGTAAATTTACTAATTTTAAAGGGCGGAACATCTCAATCATTTCATTACAAATGTATTCATACGCGTCAAATTTTAATATGACGTTTCATTCTCGGATTGAACTCCATAGTGGGAGTGTTTTCTGAAGTAGACTATTTTATTTTATATTTTAAAAGTTTTATGCAATTATTTTTATTAAAATGTTATGTAATTGTATTTGATTGATTTAAAATTGATAAATTGCATCTTTACCAAATATATTTTTTGCGAAATAAGTGTGATTTTTTTTACAAACCATTCATGGAAGGTTGTTCATCACTAGCTTGAGATTCTTCTTCAGTGAATAATAACAGACAAATCAAAGACAAAAGTGTATTGTGTGTTGTGTTGATTTTATTTAACTTTTTAATATAGTTTCGGATTTTTTAAGTGATATTATTGTGATTATTTTTAAATAGAAGATAATGGAAGCCATAGCGAAACACGATTTTAATGCTACAGCAGATGATGAACTTAGTTTTAGGAAATCACAAGTATTAAAAGTATGTATTGTTTATGTTTTAAATATGTTTTAAAGTTATATGATTCTCTTGAAAATAACATTCAAAAAATCGGATTTTCTTTTATCTTTGAATAATTCAAAATACACCTAAGTATGTGGCATAAGTTTGCAAAATTTCGGCATGCAAGGTCTTTATAAATGAGTCATAGATATTTACATATAATGTAATTTTGGTGTTCTTGCAGAAATGTTCCATACAATAACTAATTAGTTTATTTTTCTTGAAGCCTTTAAAATATTAACTGTTAGACAAAAATATTGAAAGGCATAATATTGATATGTACAAAAGATCAGTCCAATTTGGGTTAACTCCAACTCGGTTTCCAAGACACCTGTTAACGTATTCTTGCAATATTCCACCAAGTTAGCACTGTGATTAGTTCAGAAAGATTCTACCTATGAACCGCAGGACTCTTTTTTATAAAAAATTAAAAATTTTCTCCGATATTATTATCATTCACATCTAGAGTTTGTGGTGTACTAAAAAACGAGCTCCCGGTTCATAACTGGTTAATTAGCATCTTCCTGGAATTATCGAAGTGGGAACTTATTGAACTACTAGCCACTTTGCGGTATGCGAAATTAATATTCGATTGAAATTCTAGTTCAATTTTTAATTTATAGAAAAATACCAGAATTTTTGCAAATTTCTAATTCATTATTTTTCAATCAAGATTTGTACAAGTATAAATGCAAACCGTATGCATCACAGGCGTAAAATATGTGGACAGCTAGATCATTGAATAACTTGAAGATAAGATGTGGTGCATTCAAAAGGGTTAAAGATTTTTTTGAAACCTAAATACAGAATATGAAAAATGCATATTTGATTATTTTATTGAAATTAAAACGTTAGAAATACATAATAGTGCATTTTATTTAACCTTTGTTTATTTTTTTAGATTTTATACCCTTTTTTCTTTATTAGATAGAAAAAATAATTTTTTTGTATATAAAATAGATTTATATTTCTTCATAAAAATCTGTATTTTATATTATTGTAATACAGCACCATCTATTATCATGTAAAACACTAAACTAAAATTTTTTGTAATCATGTTTAATATTAAGTATAGGTGTAAAAATGGTAAAAATAGCATACTATGATAACATAGATGTTGGTGACATGCATAATACATTGTGAGTATAGGAAAACCAACAATGACTACTAATTCATAGATATTAAGAGATATCTCTTATATATATGGTATGAATTATGTTTATATTATATATGTTAAAAATTCAAACAAACAAAAAAAAAAAAAGAATTATTGAAGTAAATTATATTACTTAGGTATCCAAATTTTAATACAGATGGTGTAACCACAAACCATTTGAATATTTCCCATATTATGTGTAATTATCAGCATCCTATTTTTGTTATCTTAATGACGGATGAAAATGGGCTAATTAGGAGATTCTAAGAACTCCTATACCAAAGTTTTCTTTGTGCAGTCAATATTTGCCAGCGTTACCAGCTTTAAACTAAAACTTATATTCTCTGACACATTCTAAGTAATAAATCGAGTAAGAAAAAATACAGGTGAAGAACCTTCTTCTTTTTAGAGTTCCATACCCAAAGGTTAAAACGGGACTCTATTACTAAGACTCCGCTATCTGTCTGCCTATCCGTCTATCACCAGGCTGTATTTCATGAACCGTGATATTTTGTATTGATATATTTCTGTTGCCGCTATAACAAGAAATATTATAAAATTGAATAAAATAAAAAAATTTTTTTTTTTTATTTTTAAAGATAATGGTACGTTTTTATAATGGTACGGAACCCTTCCTGCGGAAGTTCCACCACACTTTCTCGGTTTTACTTAAAGTTGAAGTCGGTTAAAAATAATTTTCTCAAGAGAACAGTTAGTTATGTGTAGGGTTTTCAGAAATCAAAATTTCTAATTCCTATGTAATATAATTTTTTCCATTATTTCTATTAAAATTTAAAGGTTTTGGTTAATTATTCAATAAAACGAAATTCCGGAGAGTTTAGAACATACATCCCTTTCAGTGGGCCCATTTCTAAATTAAACCAGTTTTCTTTAAAATTTTTTATATGCAGCTGAAATATAGAAAATAAAGTTTGATTAATTAATCAAATTTTATACACGGATTTAAAAGTCTAGAAATGCTCTTGTTATCTACACTTCATACACTATTCTGAAAAGTGTACACATTTTATCTGAATTGAATTTTTCTCGTTAATGAAAGAGGCAGTAGGTAACATTTAACAGCAATGTTCATTGAAAGATGGATAGGATAGAATTGAAAACATAACTCATCTACCGGGAATCGAAATCGGTACAGTCCAATTGCCAGTCCGATATACTACCAATTCTCCATAATTCAAATAAATAGCATAATAAGTGTTCTATTCGTTCGTTTTTGTAGTGTAAATGTCTTTTTTTCTGCAAATTTTTATTCTAAAAACTGATTTGAAACACTGACAAACTTATAAACTTGAAAATGTATTTACATTTTTAAGTGTCAAATGAGGAACTTCAAAAGTTATATGTTTTATTATAAAAAACTCTATAAATTATTTAAATATTTTTCCAACGTACAACCTAACGTCTTAGGTATATATTTAATTTAAGAGGGAATATTACCTCGGTAATAAGTACAGTCCTTAATGTAATATCTTTCAATTTTCATGCATAAATAACTTAATGTCTTAGTCATTAAAAATTTAATTCAATGAAAATTTTGTCAGAACAAATTAATGTTGCTTGCATCTGACTTTCTTATATGCATTTAAAACTAGTTAATATTTTACTATATAAAATTAGGTATAAAAAATTGCTTTTTCGATTAAGAATTGGGAGTGTAATCGAGGGTCGATAATATTATGTTAATCCTGATACGCATCTTACAATTAGACATATCCATGTATTTTTAGTTATATTAAAATCCAATTTATTGTATATTTCAGATATTGAACATGGAAGATGACATGAATTGGTACAGAGCGGAATTAGATGGAAAAGAAGGCTTAATACCCAGCAACTATATAGAAATGAAAAATCACGAGTAATTATTTTTAATACTGAATTATAAGATTGCTTATAAGTAAACCTTAAAGTTATTAATCACTAACACTAGACAATAAATCAAGCATCAAATCATCTTAACAATTTATCAATGCTTTATTACGTAAACAAGGAAAATATTCATATTATTATACGTTTCCTATGTCACTATATATATTAATATTTAATCTTTTTGGTGTAGAAGCATATAATCGTGACATTTGAATAAAAAACCCAGCGGTCAGACAATATTATTTATCTGGTTTAAAAGCGTATGATTTGAGTAATGTACAGGCTTTTCAACATAAGAACGTTCTGAACAAAAAATTGGCGATCATTGCTTCAGCTTACAGAGTGTGCTACAAAATTTATTTTTCCCCTTAGGTACACTACTTATCAATAATTATAGTTTGCTATACTGGATTCGACCAATTTTCTGGTCATCTTCATTAGTTTATAATAATACCTTAACATAAGGTTTTTATTACATTACCTGCACTATATTTGCTTCTTTGCCTTCATAATATACATTACACTCCACGTCAAAAAAATGCATCAATCTACCATCAACTTAATATATAATAAAATAATATAAGGCAGGTGGGTAAAATTAATGAAAACTGTAATATATTTCTAGGTATTTACAAATGCGTACTCCGAAACAAAACACAAAAATCTACACTTGAAATACACGATTGTTGCTTTCCTGATTTAGTTTTCTTTATTTACGTAAAACATTAAAATTTAACTTAATGAATTATAAAATACATAATAAAAATAGTGTATTTTATAATTTTAAACAAGAATGAAAGGTTTTCATCTACCTTTTTTTATTTTATTGCAATATAAAAGTGCAGGTCAACTTTCAGAGATTTAAATAAATATTTATTTTTTGGTATATATCAATATCTAAATATTAAATTTTATTTCAGTTGGTATTATGGACGAATAACAAGAGCAGATGCAGAAAAGTTATTATTGAATAAACATGAAGGTGGATTTTTAATTCGAATAAGTGAATCGTCTCCTGGAGATTTTTCTTTATCCGTCAAGTAAGCATTAAAATAGTTTTATTTTTTTTTAATTAGGTATTTATTGTTTAAATTTTATTGTAGATGTTCAGATGGCGTTCAACATTTCAAAGTATTACGCGATGCTCAAGGGAAATTCTTTTTATGGGTGGTAAAGTTTAATTCATTAAATGAACTTGTTGAATATCATCGTACGGCTTCAGTATCACGTTCACAAGATGTTAAATTGCGAGATATGGTACCTGAAGAGGTAAAAACAAAAAAGAACAAAAACAAATCGAAGTAGAGAGGTAAAACAAAAACCAGCACATCTCAAATCACAACCCTCGTATGTGAGGCGTGTTGCTAAGCATGAAAGTGTTGTATGTATTAACAATAACGCATAGTGGATTTTATTTTTTATTTTTTCATCGTTGTTACCCAACTATTTTACAAAATAAATTTATCTTAAACAAAAAATTTTATCTCTGGTAGATAATTCTGTGGTTGTTTACAAATGATAGCTTAGTTAACCAATATATTCCAAGAATATAGCATTTCAAAACTGTATTTGTACCGAGCTAGATTCTAAAATTATTGAAATTAGAAATGATATCGCGAATGACAGAAAACTAATTGGGTTTCCGGGTTATGACCCCTCTTGTATTTTCTTGGTATCAATGCAGATTTTATATTTGAAAGTATATATATTTGTATACACCCGATGTGTCCTGGTCCTCATCAGGCACAACTCATGTCACAAACTGAAATGTACGCAATTACCTGCTGTAAAAAACGTCTACTTGCCAGACATATGCCTCCCCACCATTACTAACATACTAGATATAGATTTTTATACAGATAAATTTTAGAAAATATAACTAGATTGTTGCAAAATTTTCTTAAGCGAATAAAATTCATAAAGCGTGCAGCAAAAAAGCATTAAAAAGCAATTACTATGAGAATATGATGAGTCAAAATTTATATTTACTAATTTTAAGTAATTCTATAGGATTTAAAATTTCATGTTCGATGATTTTTTTCAAATAAGTAATATTAAAGATTGTTTTCAAAATTGTAATAGAAGTTGATTTTTAAGTAACTGGTTGGTTTTTTCAATGATTTTTTGAAAGTTTTTTTAATACAAAAAAAAAAAAAAAAAACCAACTAATTTTTTAATTAATCAAGCTCTTATAATTTTAAGGCTTTTTAAAAATAATGATAATTACGATATTTTCAATTTTCTTTTCTAAAGTTTACCTGTGTAAAAAATAAAGTCGATAATATGTACTAATGGTAATTTACATTTAAAAATTCTATAATTCTTTGCAGTTTCCAATCTTAGAATTAGGTATAAATAGTGTTTCTGAAAAATTTTAATTGAAGTAGCTTACGTAAAGATGTAAAAACTTAAGGTTTAATATAAAAAAATACATAACTGATGTTATCAAATTAGTAAGTTTGATTACAACTGGTCCTAAATTTTTAAGCGTATTAGAGCCAGGAGACATTAATAAATATGCATACAGAATTCGAATACGATCAAAAGCACATTGTCTTACATTAGACCACTTAAGAGAAATTGAATATTTAGTTTATGTAATTTCCTGTCCGAAAAATAAAATAAACAAGGACATTCTGTTCAAGAAAGTATACATGCATTTCCGCATTATAGCTATTACAAAATGAAATGAGACATCTCAAGAGAGAAGTTACTAAATTTGTAAGAACAATTCATTTTTTTATCCACTTGAAAAGAATTCGAAATATCAACAATTGCGTTTTCAATCTACAGTATTTTATTTGACCTATGAGAAATGCTACTGCTTTTTTATATATATAGTGCGATGTGCTATAATATATTTCTGGTTTTTATTTTATCTCAATATTTTCATTTATTTTTAATAACCTCTCGCCAATATGCTTCTTAACTAACCTTAGTACTGTTGTACATTATATTAAATCGTTTATCTACAAAGTGTTTTGTTAATAAATTCGAAGTAAGAAATCATTAAATAGATGATGAATAAGTATTTTTTATTTTCTAAAATATCCAAAATTGTACTTTGGACTATTATTAGTATTTTTTTTTTTAATTTAAACATCATAGTAACAGAACATTTTGTATAAAAGTTAATTCAGTTAATAATTAATACCTCAATTACATATATTATTATCTACAATCGTATATTGAATTAAGTACATATTTTATTATTTAATTTTTTATTATAAATTAAAAACAAAATCATTTCGGTCAAATAGGAACCAGGATGGAAAGTTTGGAATCATGATCAAAATTAATATTTATTTTTATAAAAATTAATTATAGAAAAGATAATATTCGCAATAATAGAATATGTCATATTTCTAGAGATTTATTAAATTAATATTACTGTACTGAAAATTAATATTAATAAAATAATTTTTATTAACTAATATAAAATAAGTTGAAAACATCTAACATTTCATTGTGTTTAGTGTTTGGTGCAAGCCCTCTACGATTTTACACCACAAGAACAGGGTGAATTGGAATTTCGACGTGGGGATGTGATTACAGTGACTGACCGATCAGACCAACATTGGTGGCATGGAGAAATTGGACATCGACGTGGTTTATTTCCAGCTACATACGTAACTCCGTATCATTCGTAAGGATTTTTTTTGTCGCATAGACAGAAAATTCTGGACGGTGCTCAGTTACTGATAACACATGCCTTTTCATTTTAAACAAATTTTGTGACTTTTATTATTGTTGTCCGTTTTAATTATTTTTTAATTTACTATTTTAAAATAAAAAAATTTATTAAAAAAAAAAACTTCTTCAATTCTTATTGTTGATTAGTCTAAAATTTTTAAATAATGTCTTGAGTTATATTAAAAATTTTTACTTGATTTTCTTTCTTGAATGTATTCAAAAAAAATTGTTCATCAAATATCATTTTTTTTAAATGGTTTCTCCCTTCGGTAACCAATAGTATTAGATATAGATCTGATTGAAGGGTTTAATAATATTTCGAACAATTATAAACTTAAGATTATACTAAAGTTGTATTTTTTATGCTTTTAAAATGTTTGTGCTTTTGTGTATTTGGTAATTTGAAAGCTTCATAGCTTAATACATCAAGCTTGAGAAATGATCATCATTTATTGATCGTAAAAGAAAAGTAAAGAGTTTCTGAATCATTTTGTAATACTATTTTTCTATTTTGAACATTTTGTTAATATCGAATATGTGAAAATATGATATTAGTTCAAAAAAAAAAAAAGTAGAGAAATATACGTAGGATTTTAGAATGTAAATACATAAAACAATATTATTAACTATGTGATCGAAATTTTGAAACGACATAAATATGGGAAGTAGTTTAAAATTTACGAAGGATTAGGAAAATATTTTGATAAATGCTGTAATTTCAACAGAAATATATAAAACAAAATGGTAGAAGTAACATTATATATCATTAAAATAATATTGTATATTATTAAATATAGAATTTTCTAAAGTACAGATATAGGAAAAAAGTAGATAATAAAAGTATATATATTTTTAATATGAAAAGCTTCAAATGATAAACAAATTATGTCAAGACTTTTTTCATAAGACATATTAATTTGTTTTTAATTTAAAATCAAATATTATACATATTAATATTCTCCTCATATTCCTCTCATATCTTACGTAAGACACAAATATTTAAATATTATACTTAAGTCTCAGTAATTTTTTGGCAATGCCAGTTTAGATACATACTGTTAATATCAATTTTCACAGACTGAATATTATTTATAGATTCTTAACACATTATTAGATAATCTTTCCGATCTATCGACGTGAACTGAACATACTTATAATTGACAAAAGGACAATGTGTTGTTAATCTATATTTAATATTAAATTTGTGGCTATATCTATTATTTTATCCATTCAAATAATGCATTTATAGTCTTCGAAAGAGTTATTGATTTTATTTAATGACCAATTTACGAAACGTAATAAACATTAAAGTTATATATTTAGTCTTATTTTTAAACTTGGAACTTGCGTTTCTTTTGTCAAATCAATGAACATGATAAGAATTTATTATTTTATGAAATAATGAGTACAAGTAAAAGGAATAGCCAAGTATTTTATGGTATTAACAACGGAATTGCTGATGGATGTTATGTGAAGAATTTTTCGGAAACCGTAGAGAGAAAGGCTTAAATTACATACAATTATATCGAGCTTAGAACTCAATAAATCTGATAGTCCGATTTAATTTGTATGTAACTTATAATATATTAAACATAATAGATATTTAAATATCAAATTCGGTTCCCTGAATTGTTAGAATTGAGCTTAGGGCTAGAACCATCCAGCATTCTAAAATATAGATGGTATGCTGTATGCATTAAACTAGCTCAGTGTTTTTCAATGTGCAAATCATGAAACATTATTGAGGGGAAAAGATAGGGTAAATAAGATATTTAATTAATTATCGAGAGCATTAATTTGTGGAAGTTCATATTGAATACATTGCCGAAACTAAGAATATAAAAAACAGGTGACCTTTATATATTAAAAAAATTTTTATTTTGATGACGTAAACAATAGGCGTTAATATATTCTTAATTTTGACAATGGGATAAAATCCGAAACATGTTAACATTTTTAATAATTAAATAAAGTGGAGTTGAAAAATAAAATTTTTTTCTTTAATAACTTTTCATATTTTTATAAATTCTTGCTTAACACATACCATATTAAAACAAGAATATAAAAGTCGTCGCGTATTGCAGTTATTAGTAATTAGATATCTATATTACAGGTCATGCTTCGTTACTATTTACCGTCCAAGTTCGGAAAAAATTTCTTAATTACATCTTGTAATATGTGTAATAACCTAGTATGATATTTGTCAAACAGCTAAAAATTTACCCAAATTTATTAGTCCAATGTGGATGGTTTGTAATATTGAGTGAGAGTAAAACTTGTTGTTCGTTAAGTCAATTTTGATGATTTTGTTGAAAACCTTAAAAATAAAAAGAAATCATTGTATTTAAGACAATTACAAGGCGAATTGATAAATAGAAATAAAAAACAATTTTAGCATGACCGTGGTTAGTTAATTATTTTATTATTATTATCTTATTATAGACAAGGAACTACATAAAAGAAATATTATCTTGATGAGCTATTAGTTAATAGAGCAAGCTTTATGTTTGGTGATAAACTCCTAGAATATAGTCTATTTTGAATTCATTATTTTAACATGTATATGATGTTTGCGGTTGAGTAATTACGCATGATACACGGTTTAAAAAACTTTGATTATTGTGCCATCTATATAAATGCTAAGTCAACGAACTCCATGAACCGATGTATGCGACTCTAATTCCATCATCAATTGAGTAGTCATTTATTAATGAATCAAATATCTTTAAATGATAAAGGGGTAACATAGAGAACAATGAACAATTGAATAACTATGATCGAAAAAAAGGGAACAGAAAATTTGCGTTTTGTGATTATTAGAAACCTATTATAAATTTGATTAAAAATTTTGCCAGCATTTCATTTAAGTAAATTTTATTGATGATTAACTATGCGTTAGTGCAAGATTTTATTATTTGTATATTCAAATTTAATTAATAGAGAATTTGCATAAATTATTATCATTGTCATTGAAGCGTTTTTACTACACGAACATGCATGTGAAAATATGATAAGAAGCAATGGAATATATGGATATTCAAAAATCTTGTTTAAACATAAATGAACATACGATTATATCTCCATAAGAACACATTTAAAACTTTGTTTTTCAAGAAAAGATAAAAGCTTATACATTCTTTGATTTTTAATCAATTTTAATTTTCCTAGTTTTATTATGGTATTGAACCTAGTTGCACGTTTTGATGTGAAAAATTGAAAATTCTTTTAATGACACTCCTCTATTGCATTTTTTCGTATCATTTATCGATGCTTGGCAACTTAAACACTGAATGAGTATAGTATCGTATCAATATTTAAAAGTTAAAAAAAGGCTATTTAAATGCTCAATCCTAATATTTAGTATACGTTCCAAGTTGACTAAATGGTTAATAAAATGATATCTAGTTATTTTCAGAACACAAATACAGTTAGAGATTATGTTTATTCTTTTAAAAAATTACCAAGTATCCCATTTTAATTTATCATTATACGATTATTTCGTCAAAAAATTTCCATTAGCATTATTCAAAGGTTAACTTTTTCAATGTATTTTAAAAATTATGCTCACAATTGATAAATATTATCGCAAATTCTTTAAGACTTAAGGTACAAGTCTTAAAGAATTTAGTACAAAAGAAAAAAATTGTCAATTTTGAAAAATTGTATACATTAAAAAACATATTGGGATAAAATTTAACCTAAATATATGAGTGAAAAATAGAACAGAGTGTAAATAGAGTCTTGTACATTCGGCCCAATTTAGAACATTTAACAAAAAATTTCCTATAAAAATTATGAATGATTATATAAGCAAATAAATCAAAGAACTGATTTGAAGTATTTACTACTCTATTATCAATTATGAACATTAGTAATTTTGAAATGATGAAACTATCTTGGCGAAATATTGGCAATGATTGCTGACATAGGATGCTTAGTTATTTTCAATTTAAAAATTGAATTATTATATTACTATTTCGCCTCATTAAATAAAATAATTCAATTGATTAATACGATGCACAATGTAAACTTGAAGTTCAAATTTTTTTACTGAAATTTCATAAATAGAACATATAATATGGTCCACAATAAATATATAAATTATATTCCAAACTTCTGATCTTTAAATTAATAATATATCATTTACAATATTCAGATACGACCAATTATTATAAATTCTACTTAATTTAATATTTAAACAAAATTCTTATACCTTAATATTAATTATTTTATCAATAATAAAATCTTATTGTTATATATTTAATATATTAAAATAGTTGTATGCAAATATCTGATACTACGAAAAAAAAAAAAAGTTTAGTAAAAATTACTTGGTTTAAAGAAAGGGTGTAATCTTCAAATATTCAATTTAACTTTGAACTCAGTTTTCAAGAATTTTTAAAATTGGCAGAAAAGCAAGGAACATAATATATTATATAGGATAAAAGCTTTTAAATTTTACAGTGACATAAAAGGAGGAGTTATTTAGAAAACGAACCACTGTTTGGTGGTGCAAAATAATAAATAATTAAAAATAAAAATGGTAACCAAATCAATTGTTGTTTGAGTTAATCATAAAATCGATTACTCAAAAAGTTCCTAATAAAAAATTCCAATAAAATCTTATTGAATCAGAATTAAATTTAATCTGGCTTTTTTATTAGGAATTTCGAGTTATATACAAATAATAATAAGATGTACGTGGAAAATCCAAATACGAACACTTAATTATTTTCCATAAGCATTTATGGCTAGCATTTTCATTTTTTAAATAAACTAGTAATCCGTTGAGCAATAGACCTTACTTATGGTCATGGTAATGCAAGGAGGAAAATGTAAGCCACAGCTCTTTTTCATAATTGGTTTATACGTCCAATGTGTGAGATAACAGTTAATTTTACTAATTTGTTATTACGAAGCCTCAAAAACTATACAGTATTTCCTGAATGTAAAACACGTGTAGCAAATTTCATAAAATCATACTTATAGAGAAATGTAAAGCGTCTAGTTATAATGCAATAAATTCAATGAAATTGATTAACACCACGCCTTGGATGGAACATCACATCCAAACACTCTTATTAATCAATTTGTTGTAATTATTTTTAATTGGATATTCGCTTTTTCTTATTACTTTTTTAAGTTATTTATAATAATTATGAATGTTATATTTTTGTGAACAGAACAATTATTATCTAAATACTTTACTTACTTCGAAAATCTGATTAATAAAAAATATGTAAATTTTCTTAATACGTAATGGTTAATCAATTTCGCTGAATATAAGGAAAATTTCAAATATTGTATAATTTCAATTCAATTCAATCAAGTATCAAATGGACTGCTTGACTGCTTTCCATTATATGCTTAGGAATTTTTTCTTACACAAAAGTGTAATTCAAATTCCGTTGGAACTAATTGCTATTTTTTAATTACATTACTTCAAAGTGATTGTATGTCTATTTTGTCCAACCTAATAATATACATTTAATTAATTAAGACGTTGAAAATGAATGCAAATAATATATTTGAAACTGATTTTGAAGAATATATGATTAGTTGGCTTATTTAATCGAACATTACATTATTATCCATAAACAATTAATGTAGTCGCATGCGCGATACAGTTTATACTGTCGGTGGAGTAAAATCTCAAGTGGAATCTAGAATTTTTGGTCACAAATTATTTTGTATTTATCAAATATTTTACTTTATTGAATCGTGAATATATGGTAATGAAATTTCAAATAATAATTTTAATATAGTAAACACGCCTATATACAATATATTTGTATTATTTTGAGATTAATTAAAAATTGATTTCACTATTCATACGAATTACTTTCACACTTTACAGTATGTATGGAGTTAATTAAACATATACAATCTTTTAAATTTTTATATAACTTAGTAGATAGATCGTAAAGTATCGAGGCTGCCACAAATTGGTTAGATAACAACACTAATAGCATATTATTGTTTAATTGACTATCGACAAAATGCATTCTCTTGGTGTAAGTGCAGTTATTAACACTTCAATATCTCGAGAGTTAATGTTCAAAATGTATTGAAAAATTGAAAAGGAAAAAAAAAAGGTATTAGCTGAGATATTTGGTTGGATTTTCTATTAGAGTAACAATCTGTCTATATGGGTGTTTTTAATCACCCTTTCTATTCTCTCTCACGCAGTATTTTAAATATTAAAAAAAAAAAAAAAAAAAAAAACGCACATTTATTCATTTTAATTTCTTGTCCTGGAGCCTATTTAAGATAATATTGAACTTAGCAATAGTGTTTCTTTAAAATAAATGTCGTTAAATTATTTAATCGTGGATTCATTTCAATATTTATAATTTAAGTCGAAGTATAAAAAATATTTATTTATATGATTAAACAGAAAAAAATAGGGTAAAACGTTATACCTACAAAACTTATAAATTCCGTGTTAATGTAAAGATAAAAAATATATAGCAAATATTCTAATAAAACATTTTTTACACCCAACCAGTGAACACAAAATTTTTTTCACCAAATCCTTATTGAAAGCATTCCCAGTGAACATTATATACAAAATAGCGGATGAAAAAATTTGAAATAATTACTCTATGTTCTTAAAGTCTATCGTAATTCAATACACGCTTATAAACCTAACAAATAAAGTGTGAAAAATTATTTTGTAAATAGCTATAGAATTGTGAATCGAGCTACGTGTGTACATCAAAATTATTATTTTAATAGATTGAGACATTATAACCTAAATTAACACTTAAATCTGTAAAAAACTTGATGTAAATTTCATTCTACACAAATGCAAATGAATTTACACTATAACTGAAAAATTAAAAGAGGTAGCGAGTTGAAATTTTAGTGGCGTGCTTTATACATGAAAAGTATGATCAAGTTCGTGAATGAGCAAAATAGGCCATTGGATCCATGACAATCAATGATCCAACTTTTGAACCCTTAATGATCGAAAATAAATCCAAAGATAAAAAATGTCAACTTTTGTTTGAAACTTTTTTTCCAAAAACTGTTTAGATTCTTCACAGTTTCAGCTCAAATTTAGCTAATAAGTACATTTATAATTGCAATAGATAAGTACATTTATAATTGCAATATTACATAATGTGTGTTTAAATTTAGAGTATTTTATGAATGCTTATCATTAAAAATAGTTTAAAGATTGAACCATATGTTGAGTATCTAACAATTGACTCTGTTATTTTTTATATTCACTTTTTTTACTTTATGCATAACATTTTCATATAGTTCTACATGCAGTTTAAATAGAAAATGCGTGGTATTATCGATATTGGCAGATATTATAATAATCATCGATAAAATCGGCAGATATAATGGGTAGGAGGAAATTTGGGTTATTGATGAAGAGTAAAAAATTTTTTATTTCATCTTTTATAAAGCGTAGTATACAAAGAATGGGTTTTGAATCATTTGCAAGATAAAATCGAAAATCCATTTTTCTACATAATTAATTAAGCACATAAAAATCTTATATTTGACGGAATTAACCAACTTTCATATTTAAATTCGTATTTAATACATGTATTAAACTCCCAGGCTCCCGGATTATCTTATTCTATTTTATTTAACAATAAACAACTTAAACACTATTTTAATCTTTATCTATCTTTTGAGTTTAATATTTAAATAACTACCTCTTAGAAAAATAAATTTACAAAAAATTCAACAAAAATGAACTGTTTTTCTTGCATGTTATAAAACCCTAATAAACAAGTTGAAATAAATTCCTTATCTATTCGATTTAAAATTTTGAATATGAATTGTTTCGTTTGAATCGGAAATTTAATTTTCGTTTCGATTCAATTTCAATAGGATTTAATCGAAATTTTTTTTTATTAGGGTCATAAGCCATAATTTTATTTTTCAATTATTTCATTTACCATTATTCAGTGATAATATTTAATTTGAATATTTCGATTTACACTACAATTAATTTTATTTTTTTATACATTGTCCAACATATTAACTATAATTATCAAAAGCTATGTTTGTTATTGCTGATCCATTATTGGTATTTTTGATGGACAATCTCAATTTATTTTCAAAAAAATTACTCGTTTTATTTAGGAACTAATTTTTACTAAAATAAAATTTAAAAGAATGGGCAGGTGTAGCATATATCAATGCGATCTGCTTTTATCATTTCGAAAAAAATCTAATTAAGATTTCACATGATAATCGTATGATTGAGAAATTTTTAACGTTGAATTATTTTTAAAAAAGTGTAACTTTTATATGATATAATGTTAACCATATAATTTTTTTGAATTTTATGAAAATCTAAAAAAATAAAAAAATTTAGTTTACCACATACAATAAGAAAGTTTGTATCGTCCTCTAAAGTGGTATATCAAGCGATTTAACTTCCGAACTATATCGCCTCACAAAAATTTTCCCATTACAATTAATGTTAACTAAAAATATTGCATGGATTAGTGATAACGAAATAACTTTTGAAAACATTTATAAAAACTGATGAAATGACAAAATTTCAAATTTAAGTAAATATTTTTCAAAGGCATTAGCCACGTTCGTTATATTCGCCAAGAATGAATTTTAATTTGCTATAATTTTATTTACATAGGCCTACACAGTACAAGAAAGTGAGATATATAAAAGATATTCTGGTATCAACGAAAAATATTATTTACAGCATTAAAAAAATCACACAAAAAGAATTTCATATAATTTTATTTTCTTGATTTGATTTCAATTTAATAGGCTTTGTAGTGCCTTCTTTTGTGAAATGACAACGTACATAAATTTAAAAAGAAAAAAACAAAAACAAAACAAACTTTATATCTCTTAATTGTACAAAAAAATAAAAATATTTTAATATATATAATTAATTATCTCGATACAAAATTTGAATGGCGATATTTGAATTCAAAGGAAGAAAGGAAAAATGTATTGACGAAGCTGATGAATTGGTTGTTGTTTTTCTGTATTAATTTTTAAGGAATAAATACTTTATATATTATATATATTTTTAATTATAATTATACTTATATAATAATCGTGTCTCCTTATATATAAACCCTGTTCTATGATGTATTATATTTCTTTTTTACTAATAATAAATATAATAAACGAAATGCTCCTGTTTTAATTTTTTATTCACAAAACCCCACATACGTATGGAAAAGAGATTTTTAAGTCTTTGGAATAAAGAATGAGACATTTAAATAAACATAATATCTAATCGAACATATACATAAAAATAAAAAAAAATGCGACACTTGATATACCATTAAATTAGTGTATTTTATAATTTTAAGTAAGCGGGAAATATTCTGGTCGTCGAGTTTTATTTTGAGTATGCATTGTATCTTTTTCATTTTCGCAGATAGTATCTTGTCGCTATAGTATACATGACCTATTTCTTCAAATGTTTCCAATTTTTACTTATCCAATTTCAAAAAATACTTCTTCAAATAAATATAAAATTGAATTTAGTTTTTTAGTTTAGAATTTTTTTGTTCATGAAAAACTCTTCTCGACAAGTTCTCCGTTTTCGTGTCAATGTTATGCATACCAAATTTCATAACATTTGGATAAGTATTTTTTACGTACTTGGGGTCGAAAATTGAAAGAAATACAATGAATATTACATGTAATGACAACATCTTGTTAGAAGCATGCTCCTTACATGAAGGAGTGTACCTTATGTAAGGAGTTCAAACCCTCTTTGAAGTACATGTAATATAGTATGAAATTTAGATATGATACGGGGAACTAACCTAAGAAATTTTCTCGAAAAAAAATTTATATGGTAAAAATCAAATTTCGATTTTATATTTACAAAAAGTTTTTCGAAAAAAACTATTTGTCAAACCCTCATCAAATTTTAAAACATTTGGACAAGTATTTTTTTTAGTTTTTTGCGTAAAAATTGGTAGATTTTACATAAAAGAGTGTGCTTCTAACAACTGTGGATATTCCCTCTTAACTAAACCTGTCACTTCCATCTTTCTAAAATGAAATGGGTTTGACAGCTCAGTCAAAGCCGAAATAATAAAAACTGATTTGTGTTTTATATTTTGAAATTTAAAATAAAAATATAGTAGTGTATACTGCACAATTGTTTGTGCTCTATTAAAAAAAAATGAGTTCGAGCAATAAAGAAAATAAAAGTTTTCAGGAAACGTTTAAACAATTTTTCAGGCTTACAAAAAACAATCCAGGTATATAATTTGTTCTTTAATTTAATTATTTTCTTCTAAATTGCTTTTTTATTTAGGAGCCTTTAAAAGAAACGAATTAATATTAACCGAAGATAGTATTAAAGACATTAGTCCCGGTACATCTTTACCTCAGAGAACAAAAGCGATTTATGAATTAAGTGAAAAATTAGTAAAAAATAAATTTGAAGAGGTAAATATTTTAATATTTCAAAATTTTATTATAATTATAACTTGTACATGGTTTATATTACAGCTAGATATTTCAAAATTATATTCGTGTATTGAGGACTTATTAACTGATCAACAAAATCGTGATAACCGTCATTTAGCGTATTCACTTTTATCATGTATTTGTCGACATCAAGCTGAACGACTGGATATATTACGGGCACGTTTTTTTAAATTAATTCAAAATTCAGAATTTCCAGAAGATGTTGTTCCTCGTTTTGAATTATTAATAGCACTCACCAGTAATGGAAAAAATATTTTAAATTTTGAAGAAGAGGTAAGAAAAATACAAATTAGGGTTTATTTTAGGATAGATCCAAAAGCTAATGTTAATACGTTTAAAAAACTGGGACTAAAAAACTATCATAAGTAACCAAAACTTGTATTTTTATTACATACGTCACTAAAGTAAAAAAGGAAATTTTGTAAACGTTTTTGCTGTCACCTGTTATTATAAATACTTTTACCGTTTGTATTGTTCTATAATGTATTCTTATATTTATATATTTCAAAATTCGTTTCATTGCATGGAGGGCTTAAAAAGTTACTATTTCTAGTGATTTTTCTTTCTAAAAATTGAATTACCTCTCTTTTTGTTGCATTTTTCATACAATGGAATCTTTAACTTTATGAAATTTGTGCAATATCATAATAATAAAACTAATACATTTAAAATTTTGATTTCAGATTGGTCCATTTTTACTTCAATGTATAACAGAAGTTACGGGTGCAGGTAAAACTTTGGAATACTTGACATTATTAGTAAATGTTATAAAATTTCACCCCGCTTATATTGATGAAGAAATTATTACTGGATTTGTAGCGTAAGCCTTAACTATCAAAAGAGACCATAAATGGTTATTAATAATTAATTATCCATTTGTTTTAGGCATGTTACAACAATTTGTTGCAATTCGGCTAATCAGCAGGCAATAGTTTTAGAATGCTTACAAGTATTGGATACTATAATATGTTACAGTATTCTACCAAATGAATCATTAGCAACATTTATCGCAGCTTTGTGCCGAACCGTTAATCATGAAGTATACTGTCAAAGTAGCTGGAAGGTGTGTCTTTGCAATCATTTTATCTTCAAATATACTGATGTACTAGATAATTGGCATATTTTGAATAGTTTATATATTTCTACTGATTTCTGCCGAAAATCAGTAAAAATTTTAATATAAAAAAAAGTTTACAAAATATTTTTTAATAAAACGGAAAATCATAGAAATATTGTTGAATAAAACAAATTAATTCATTTTTAATACCCGACATATATGAGGACTATATTAAATTTAGTCCAAAGCATTCTCGGATTAACCACGTAGTAGAAGTAGTAAATGCTCCGAGCCTCGCGTTGGAGAAGGCCCCGCCTCACTGTACTCTAAAAAAAGCTATAATCAGGAACATAATGCGACAATATCGTTTTAATGACCTAACTATTCTGAGTATGGAAAATAATGTACGTAAATATTGATTTGACGTATTTACTCACATTTAATCACGAAAAGTGGTTTGTAAAATATTCTGTTTTATCACAATAGAAAATATTGAAGTCGTTAACAAAACTTTGGTATGGGTGTTTATAGAATCACCTAATTAGTTTATTTAAGCCTGTCCGTACGTCCGACAAGTTATTCGTTATCCAGATAACTCAAAATCGAAAAGACATTTTCGCAAGCTGAAATTTTGGTGGCTTATTCTAGACCGAAAATGTGAGTTTAAGTTCGTGAATGAGCAAAACAACTCAATTGTGTCCAATGTATCCATGACCCAACTTTTAAACCACAAAAATTCAAAAACAAAATATGTTCGTTGCTTTAAACCTAACAGCTTTGTTTGAAATATTTTTTCGTAAACTGTTTAAATTAACTTGAATCGCATCTCAAATTCAGCTAATAAACATATATATAATTATAATACGTACTAGTATATATAGTAGTAGTGAAAACCCATTTTAATAAAGAGTTAAATATAGGCCACACTTCTTTATCGTAATTAGTTTATGAGTTTAAAAAATATAGCAAGTGAGAATAAAAATTTTTGAAAATTTATTATTACGAAGCCCTTGATGATTCAAATTTTACAGTAAATTTCTTAAATGTGATAAAGGTGTGTAGAAAATTTCATAAAGATTGGTGAATTTCGTAAATAAAGTTACAGTGAAACAAATACAGATAGATAGATAGATCGATAGATACGTACATACAAACAAACAAAATACAAAATAGTTTATTTGTATCCAAATTTCATAACATTCTCTATCAAAAATATAACCCACTTTAAGGCGAAGTGTTCTCTAGAAAATTCTAAACGAATTTTACTTTTTTCGGAACTATTTTAATCAGAACGGATGGCCCACATTTATTTCATATATCATAAAGAAGGATGTGGGAGAACATACAACAGTTGTATGAAAAGCTAAACAGATTTTATGATCGAAAATTTGCTTTCTTTGACGTCCGATTGGAGCAAGAGATTGCAACAGATTAGAGCAGTGTGTATTTTACACGTTTTTATGGTGAACAATTATTCTTGCTTAATTTCTTGATTAATAGTTTTCAACGCGTACAAATATTGTGGTTTTAATTGATTTTAAATACAATTTATTTTCTTAAAAAAATGTAATATTTTTTATCAAAATTATACATTTAATTTTTAGATAATGCGAAATTTACTAGGAACACATTTAGGACATGCTTCACTGCTTACAATGTGTCGTGCTCTTCAAGAACCTGTCTTAGCAAACGACCCTGGATTATTGCGTGGTGCGGTATTTCATGTAAACATGGGTTTATGGGGACGTCATAGAATTACATCCTTACAATGTTCACCAACTGCAGTACTGCCATCTTTTTTACAAGTAAGTAATTTTAAGTAACTTATAAAGTGAATGATTAAATAATGTGCATAAAGCTAATATTACTCGTAATTTTAATTCTGTTCTAGGCTTTAAAATGTAACCATCCTTTAGTAATGTATGAGGTAATGTTAAGTATTCAGATGTTAATAAATAAATTCGGATGTGAATTGCAAGATCCAGTTTGGGATTGTATCCTTGACATCATTGAAGCTATTATTCAATATATCGGTATTTGTACAACTCTTAATTATTTTTTTCATAATTAAAATTGAAACTAAGAAATACAAAAATTAGTGGGTGTATATGCATTTAACACGAAATTAAATTATACTTTTTATAACTTTTGACACATTTATTTAGTTTAAAAATTATTTTTAAATTGATAATACCTCCTGCATTAATTTAATTTGCTGTATAAGATTGAAGTCAAACCTATTGTATTAAGATATAACTTGTAAATGTTGAATTTTCATTTATATTTCCTTTATGGTGAAATCGAGCCGAATCTGAATTCAATCTTAATGAAATTATGTTATTTGTAGAAACAAGCTCAAAATCAAATCCCAATTCACAAGTGGCTATTCATCTACATGAAACGTTATGTAATATTGAACAATTAATGGAAATTGGTTCGTACAAAGGCTCCATTAAACGAATATTTGAATTGATAGAACGCTGTGCACCAATGCGACCTGTTTGTATTCTACTAATATATTTAATACTTTATTTCATAAAAAATTTATTTGTATAATATTTTATTTAATGAAATTTTAGGAGGCATCTGTACTACGATTGATTACATATCTTGCCTCAGCAATTGTGCCAACTAGACATTTATGGCTCAGTAAATTGAATCAATTGTTAGAACAGTACTTTAAATATGAGACTCGAACAAATGTTCGTTTAAAAGCATTAGACGTTTTAAGTAATGTTGTTAAACTGAACAGGTATAAAATAACATATATTCATTGATTGTATAATAAAATTTATTGAAAATAACATTAGGCCCTATCATACATACTGGTGGTTTTAGGAAAACACTATGAAACATACTTTATACGAAAAATTTCTTGATTTGAGATTTAAAATAGTTTCATATTTGATTATTCGATGCCTTTCTGGCAATAAATTTGACTTTAATGTGATATAAAATCAAAATTTCTAAAGAATTTCGAAATATTTGTGAATAGATTATTTTAAGAAGTTCTGAAAGATTGATTAGTGAAGGAATAAAAAAAATGTTTCAATTTTAACTTGTCAGGATTGACTAAAGAAACAGGACAGGTGAAACTAAATAAAAGCTTGTAAAAAATTATAATTTTTAAGATATCTGAAAATTGAATATTAAGATTACACACTTTGCTTTCTAATAATTTGTTCAAAATATTCAAATATGTTTTAAAAGTTAAATTATAATTTTACTAGGCTATTTTTAATTTTTTCAAATTGAGTTTCAGTTTTCTGTAATAGCAAATTATCTTTAAACCGGTGCTAATCGTATCATTATTTAGATAATTTAAAATCTTTGATATGAACTTCAAAAAGTAATTTTTCACTTTTTAGTACATTTTATTTTCGAGTGTTGTTGCGCTAATAAAGTAAATCGCTATAGTAAATCAAGTGATTGTATTCATATGTTAATTTTCAATCATCCTAAATATTTTAATTAATGAGAAATTTTTAAAATTTTTTTAGAGCTATATATGAAGATGAATTGATGGAAAGGATTGTAGTTGTACATTTGCAAAACATAACAAGTGATACTGATGTAATAGTTCGTGAGAGTGCCGCCAATTTTTTAGCAAATTTATGCAAAGATTGTGAATCAAAACGATGTTTAGAGTTACTTGACATATTGGATAAGGTAAAAGATATTCTTGCCTCATATTTTTTATTATTATGCATAAATGGCACTTTCTTAAACATTTACTTTAATTTATAAAACAATACATTTTAAATCACTTCAAATTATCTCCAAGTGTCTGCAAATATAATTATATGTTCGAAAACAAAATTGTATTTCAAACGTCATTTTTCTTATTAAAATTATCTATTTAAGGATTTTTATATATTTTATATTGCTTGATGTTAAAATGGAAAAATAACCACAATTTCTTATTATAGATTTTGAAACGCCCATTTGAAGTATATGGCGATTGTGGGGTTCCTGCGCCTGAAAGTGATTTAATTGATGTTAAAGCTGCAGTTATTGGTTTAATAAATGCATTTGTTATAAAAATATTTCGATTACCATTTTCTCACTGTCTTAAAATTTACGAAATATTAGTTAATCATTTACGAATGCATTATGCTAAACCTCATGTATTTGAAAGTACAAATTTTATTCGTTATAAGGTAAAATATTTATTTACATACAAAGTCTGTTATTACTTTAAAGAAATTAATTTTTAATATATTCACTTATATAATTTAAATAATCATTTTGATTTCAAAATTACACAAATTTTGTTTTAATCAAGTAGACAAAATTTACATTTATGTTTTATTGCTAATACTCAAATGATGATTATTTCCAAAAAGTTTTCCTTAAGTTTCTAAGTTAAGCGACCACTGTAAAATACATACTGTTTAAAATGAGAGATATACGAAATTTGATGTTAAAAAATAATATTTGTAAAGTAATTAAACATTTCCGATGCAAAATTTAGCAAAATACTAATTTTTTTAATATATTTTTTTAAGATTTTTGAAACATTTTTAAAAATTCGTGCAAATTCTGCATATCATATTGGATATCCTGAAAATTTCGGCACTGTTGTCATAACAAATCGTACTGGGATACGTTACAGTCCTTATATTATTGTTGATAATTCACGAATAAATACTTCAAGCGCTGTTACAAATTCACCACCACCCGGTAGTCCTGCAAATTTGATAACACAACAAGGTTTATCACATAATACTGGCTCAGTTTGTGTTACACATGTTTCACTAAAAAGAGGATTCAAATGTTTTATTATGTGCCTGACACAAGATAAAGGTATTCTAGTTTGTTTTTCATTCAATTAGCTTTATATAACAGGTTATTTGTAACGTAAGTAATTACGATACAAATAACTATTGAGGGCAAAAAATGGGCTCATGTAGAACCCAAAACGACTAAAAGTAATGAAGTTATATACATGTAAATTGTTATTTTTTGTAGTATATTTATTTTTTTAAATCATATTTTAGATTGGGAGGTGCTTCATTTAATTTTACAAGAACTGCCAAAAGTTATGCAAAATAAAACTTTAATTTTATCTCGGCAAGGTAATAACGATATCGATTTATTAGCAAATGCTCTATACGATATGGTAAGTAGAAATCTTTTTTATTATTTTTAAACTTGTTTATCCAATGTTTAAAGGGATCATCGAAATCTTGAATAGGCTTTGAATTTTAGCAAAATTTGTTATAAAAATATAATTTTCGACTTGGCTGCTTGTAAAAAATGTTATTTCATCGAATTTATTTGATTTAAAATCTTTAATTATTAGTTGTTCTACATAACTACTATATAGAATATCTCTTACCTGGAAAATACAATAGGCACTTACGCAAAGTATTCATTTTATCCTTTTTAACGAATTATATCCAGTTAATAAAAATCATTTTTAATTTAAATTTGTTAAAACTTCTTCGTAGATTGCTGGTAAATCGTTGGGATTACCAGAAACTTTGAAAAACACACCTACAAAACTTTCAAAACACGATTTTCATTCGCATGTTTTACCGGTATTGGGGTGTTTAGCATCTTATCATGCGTATTTAGAGAGTAATATTCAAAAAAAGATTGTTTTATCTCTTGTTAAGTATGTTTTTAAGTTTTTTTATATTAAATATTCTGTATTTTATTTTCAGTGTACTTGTTTATATGTTGATATTTTTTTATAAGAATTTTTAAGTTTACGTCCTGCTAGTGCAAATAATTTTTGTTTTAATGTGTTTAAAGCTTACATATAAATTCTGTTTGCACACAAGGTACATTAATAATTGAAATCAATATGTTACATAGTTGAGAATCATAGTTCTGTTACAATCAGCTGTGACGTAAGCGGTTACACGTTAGACTGGCAGTCTGAAGGTTCTTCATATCATTTGAATAATATACGTTTATTTATTAAGGTCTAAATGTCATTTCTACTACTGTAACTGATATAATGTGTAATACATCAACAGTTATTAAAAAGATAGTAGATTATTAAAATGGCAAACAAAAATCTAACAATTGGATTATGTTCATAATAATAAAAAATATTAATAATCTACGATTTAATAAAAAATTGAACCCTGTTTGCGCATTCCCACACTAACTTTAATAGTAGTGTCCGATCGAGCATTCGGCTGCGGCCAACATCGGCCAAAAAATCACATTCGACTACACCTTCGTGTTTGGTCGAAGCCGAAGGCTTGTATTAGTTGACGAAAAATGACGATTTTAAACAAACCTGTGCCAACCAGCATAAGAACTATATAAACGTAACTATAGTGTTGTCGATTGTATGTCAGACTGGCAAACTGGAGATTCCGGATTTGTCTTCTAGCAACTCTTTTCACTTCTTTTTGTTATTTTAACCGCATAAAAAGTGTTTCTCGTATTAATTTAGGCTCTGGCCACAAAAACGTTTAATTTAACGCTGAAACATCTTTACATTTTTTTAAACGGAGCTTGTCACACTATAATTTATTTAAACACACGTTACATTTGCATTTAAGTCTATGTAATTTTATAAAACTCTAGTGTGATTACGCACCAAAAACATACTCATTTCAATAGTATTCTACACTGAAATTAAATTAACAGAAAGTGATAATAAGATAATACATATTTAATTTATAAGTTATTTTACTGGATAGATTTGGATTACAATCGAGGTGTTCACGACAATGTATAACAGCATTAACAACGTGTACGTTAGAAATGCGAGATGTTATGGTTAAACTTTTACCCGAAGTGTTACTTGATTTGTCCAAAATATCGGCCACTGTTCATATTGCTATACCAATATTAGAATTTTTATCAAGTATGTACATCTAGTATGTTTAAAATTTAATTCATTTACTTTTCTCAAAAACAAATATGTTCAACACAAATACACAGAAAAGAAAAACGAATCCAAATTTTTGTACTTTTAAACTCATTATCCTGTACTACCAAGCCAACAACATATGATATACAGAATTTCACATTTTAATCTTTCACTACTAATATTCTGTCATAAGGATAACTCTGAATTTGATTTTTCTGGTCAACTAAAAGTCAGCTAGGTTCAACAACTTCAGGTTCTAAACATATAAAAAACGTAATTTCCGATTGTATTATTTTTCGAAAAATGAGATTATCCAGAAATTAATTTTTGAAACTGATTTGTCTTACTTGAATTATCAAATAAGCTATCTACTCGAGAGCTAATTAATAAAACAAACAAATTTCAACTGTTCTATTTATAATTTGATGATTTTTTGATAGATATTTTATTTTATGGTATAAATAATAATTAAGTAAAGAAGGTATTACAATCGCGAAATAATGTGATGTAGGTAAATATTCCAACGAAAAGTTATATTTTAAGTATCCATGAATTCATTATGATCAGTACTAAACTTTGGAATGTTTCTTTCGAATTGGAACGTTGTATATTTATATGGCTTAACTTAAACGACTACTCATGAAAATTTTGTATTCTGTACTGTCAATTTTTGTTTTTGTGTACAAGAAAGCCCTAATAAAAATTTGATGTGGACATAAAATTTTTGTATTAAAAACTAAACAATTTTTTTTTTCAGCTTTAACTCGACTGCCAGATATATTTGCATCATTTGTTGGTGATCAGTATATGTCTGTATTTGCAATTTCCTTACCATACACAAATCCATTCAAGTACAATCATTACACAGTATCACTAGCTCATCACGTAATTGCGGTTTGGTTTTTAAAATGTCGACTACCTTTTCGACGAGATTTTGTTAAATTTATAACAACCGTAAGTTAAAATACATTAAAACTACGTTCGAATTATCGAATGAATATTAATTTTTATGTTGTTTTCGTAGGGATTAAAAACAAACGTAATTGTACCTTTTGAAGAGGGTCAATTATTTAAATCTGATTTAGTTTCAATGAATGAAGATTCTAGTAATCGTAAACGTAGTTCAAGTTTGACAGAACAAGGGTCACGTGGGCGACGAGATCGAACAACCGCTCCACCAGCACCAGTTAGGCTTGATGCTCGAGCAGCACTTGATTTACGACCTCCTATTGATGAGGCATTGAATACTTTTCACACAGAGTTAACTGAGACTTGTATTGATTTTATGGCAAGATATACTTTTTCACCCTGTTCAGCATTACCTAAAAGGTGAGGTCAAGTTTTAATTAGGCTATTTTGTAATGTTCTAATATTCCCTATTTTATGTTGCACCATTTTTAAATTTTTATCCAATTCTTTCAAATATTTTTTTGGTAACTTTCGATTAAATGAACAAAATCAGATATTTATTGAAATTATATTCTTTAGAAATAAACTAAAAAATTTGAAAATTTATTTATGACTTAAATAAAATCTAGATTCATAGACAAATTTTATTCGAAACACTAATTGAGAATACTTATTTTCAGATTGCCAACAGCAGATTTCCTATTGTCTGGTGGTCAATCAATGACGTGGCTGTTAGGTAACATGTTAATAACTGTAACTACTAGTGGTTGTTCAACAAAAGCTCTTAAAAATGGACTATGTGATAAATGCTGGTCTATTTGTAAATCATTTTCAACAACTACACCAGATACGGAAAGATATGCAAAATCGAGTTTCAATCGTTCAACGAGCGGTGAAGATTCTCAAAGTAGTCGTATTACACGTCAAAGTTCCAGTGATATTCAAAAATCATCTCAAGAATCACCCGTTGATGAAAAACGAGAATTTATATCAACGAATACCCTTTCATCGATTCATAATACTGAGAATTTAGAACAACAATTACCTAATAAATTACATCAACTAATCAATACAGATCAAACAAAGAGTACTGAAAAATTAATTTGTGCATGTTGGTGTCAAGGATGGGCAGAAATTTGTATTCGGCGACCAACTGGTGACATTTCTTGGGTTATGAGAATTCAAAATCAAATTAGTAGCCAAAATTTACATAATGCAGAATTTCCATTAAGTGAACTATCAACATTATATTTACCATCCTTAGATCGTCAACGAGAAGATCGTGACACTCTTAGATGCTCATCGAATATCGAAATAGAAATTGAATCAAGTATTGAAAAAAGTGGTAATAGTAATACTAATTTAAAAACTAATTCCGTCTCAGGCCCTATTAATATTCCCGGATCTCCATTGAGGCAATCACCATCACGTCAGAATTCACAAGAAAGTGTCGACGATGATTATGATGGTGATATATATGATGATAATTTAAAATCAAGAAATCCAGTTCGTCGGTCAAATTCCAGCCCAGAAATGTCTGCCAGTTGGAAAAATCCATTTTTAACGCAAGAAAAAATTGATAAAATGAATGTATTTAGTGGTGACAACGAAGGATTATCGGAAATATCTCAAAAGAAAAATAAGAGTAATTATTGTAAAGATATGAGAGTATCCTGCGAAGCAATTCCTGAAGAAATGTCAGGTTTAGGTAAGATAAATAAATGAAATATTATTAAATTTTTGATTTTATTTTTTTTTTTTTCATTATTTTATCAATTTTATTTGTTCAAATATGAAATTGATTTTTGAGAACAACATTTAAATAATTATTTCTAAAAATGTATCGTACTTGTTATAAATAATGATTTAACCTAAAAAAATTTACAGAAGTTGAAACATAACATTAAAGAGTCTGACAGATTATTGATTAAAAATAAGTATTACTTTCAAATTATTTTTTATGTTTTAGGTACAACTCCGCCAACAAATGAAGCTGTTGATACAATAGCACAACCTCATCTTCATAGTTTTCATAGTTATCCAGGTACGGCTGCACAAGGAACTGAATCTGAAAACACTAAAGCCTCAGTAACAGTTCCATCATCACCAATCACATTAATCGGAACAGCGCAAAATCAAAATCAAGATTTGTTTAAAAGTGTGATAAAATCAAATACTAAGCAACATATTAATGAAAATTCCGATTCGAATGATAAAGCTGTGCATAATAGACCTAAAAATCTTCCTGTTTTAAATCACCCATTAACAACTAAACCTCCTCAGTCTCCTACCCAAACGTCTCCAAGATTACAAAGACATTTAGCAATTGAAAACAGTCAACAGAAAAATGTTAGTCCATTAATACGTAGTAATACTTTGGATAAACAATCAAAATTTGGACATAGCACCGAAAATGTCAATAATGATTCTCGAAATGATTTATCGTCTATGCCAATTCGTCGAGATCGTGGCCATACAATATCAGTTATGAGTCACGTACGCAAGCCAAGAATACGTCGAACAAATTCTCCACGTACAAAAGAAGTTCCTAAATCCGGGATTAATCCTAGTTTTGTTTTTCTACAATTATATCACTCTGCTACTTTTGGTAAGTTTTTATGGATTAATTTTGACTAAGATATATTTCAAAACAGTCACTTTTTGATAACTCTAATTCTTAACTCTATGCCCGAATGTGTAACACTTGATGAGTCCTAGCTCAATTCCTTTTCACTGAAGTAGCTAATTATCATCATACTTATTTTGAAGTAAGTGTAAATAAAGAATTCGATTTTATGCACTAACGATATTACTTTGTTTTGAATGAAACTTATTTAACGAAATTGTATTATCTAATGACTAAAGAAAAATGAATAAGTAGCTGGAAAATCAACATTCTTTAACGCTATTAAAGAACTTATTTGATAATTTTAGCTTGTGTGAAATCTTACAAATTTTTATTTAAAGAGATTTAAACTAAAGCATTTAAGCTAGATGTTTAATGGTTCATACTTTAACTTAGTATTGGTTCTTAAGGCAGTAGGAGAGAAAAAGATGTTTTAAACACTATACATTATTATGAAACACTCCATCTAGTACAAAAATTATGTCTATGGTGTTTAAATATTGGTAGTTCTAAATAGTTCTTAATTATACCGTTAATTAGTCTCTTCGTTAGCATGAATGTCCAATATAGATGTTCGTAGAATCACTTAATTTATTTCCGTTTATTCGACCATCCGGCCTTCACCGAGATAACTCAAAAACAATAAGA
The DNA here is from genome assembly GCA_020423425.1 of Chrysopa pallens. NCBI lineage: Eukaryota > Metazoa > Arthropoda > Insecta > Neuroptera > Chrysopidae > Chrysopa > Chrysopa pallens. The sequence goes on along the minus strand of CM035593.1, from coordinate 72,983,980 downwards.
CATAACGAGCTAAAATTTTGTTAGAGTATTCTAGACCTAAAAAGTAAGATAATCGAGGCCGTGAATGATCAAAATCGGTCCATTGGATCCTTGACTTAACTTTATAACCATAAAAGATAGAAGAAAAATATAACCACGATAAATGTTATCTTAATTTATTTTTAAATTGTCTCAAAACGCTGTAAATATTAATATACAATAATTGGTTTTGGATGGATTTATAGAAGTTATTGAAAGTTGATTTATTTAATTTAACTCATTAGCTTTAATTAACTGAAAATAAACTTATTTTTTATAATCTAGGAATGAATGATAAACCGTTATTAGTTGGGCAAAGTCAAGCCGTACAACGCGGCCTTCAATTATTAGATAAAATACCACCATACGAAATTCACAAAGTTGGTGTTTTGTATGTGGGACCAGGTCAATGCAATAATCAAGTAGCAATATTGCGCAATACATATGGATCATTGCGATATGTACAATTTTTACAAAAGTTGGGTACAATGATCCGATTACAAGACATTGATCCACAAGTTTGGATTGGTGGCTTAGAACAAAATGGTAACGATGGGAAATTTGCATATGTATGGCATGATGATGTAATGCATATGATGTTTCATGTGGCGACACTGATGCCAAATCAAGATAATGACCCATCATGTAATGAAAAAATTAAACACATTGGGAATGATTTTGTTACAATTGTATATAATGAAAGTGGTGATGAATACAACATGAACACTATAAAAGTGAGTACCATGTGCTGTTATTAAAAAAACATTATTCTTATGTAATACGAGGGACATTCCCCGATTTACTTACTTCTTACATTGAAAACCGAAGGCAGAAAGCTTTGTTTTTATCTCCTCTGGTAAGCTGACTACTCATTTAGAATGGAAATTAATAACCTAAGAAATCCCACATGGTTCTATACTAGGCCCAACAAAATGATAAATGCAGTATGTTAAAAAGGCACTTCTTATATTTTTTGTAATGATTAAAACACATAAAGCTTGTGTTACTTCTGACTAAGGTTTATAGATCACAGAGCTACTAGTTTAAAATAAAACAGAGCTACTTGTTGAAAATTTTAATTTATCATTATGACTTGTAGATTATGATAAAAATACTTAAATTGCAGAGTCCACCGTTACAGCATATATATAATCTATAAATACATGTCCTTAATTTATATTTTTAAATCCGCTTGGAACTGTATTAGTTGCATTAATAACATATAGTACAAATCTGGTCCATTATATTCAGCTTAAAATATTAACAGTATTTCGATATTTATTTTTTTAAACTAATTAACATGAAATTTATTTATTTATTATTAAATTTTCAGACACACTTTAATTTTTCATGTATTGTAATCGAACCTTTGGATCATAATACAAATAGAGTTACAGTTAAGGCTCGTGAAGATTTAGCAGAGCATATTGGGCACAGCGAACCAAAAATAATATCTGACCAAAATCTTTCAATTTTAACCAGACAATTGGCTTTACACGCTAATGTAAGTAGGTCTAATGGCCAGTTACGTATTAAATTTAAAGGATCTCTCTCTTGAGCGTCCCATATTTTTAAAATATTTATTATATTTTAGTTGGCGTCTTTAATATCCAGTTCATTGAAATCATCGCATGGTAATGTAAATGTCTACGCTTCAAATTGGCTAGAACGTTTACGGCATATTAAACGATTACGAAATAGAGTTTTACAAGAACTAATCGATGAGAAAAATTCGAATGGCTCGGTGAATTCACCATCAGAATCAGAAACATCGACCAAACGAAATAATAAAGTTCATATGGATGATTTTACTGAATATACATAATATTTAACACTCATCAACTGCCAATTATTATTATAAACTGTTTTTAATCATTTAGATTATCTTGTTTCATATTATATTATGTAAGACTGATGTTCTAATAAAAATTTTAAAAAATTTATTTGTTTAAACTATAATCATAAAGGAAATGCGATAAAATAATTAGAAAGCATTGTCAGCAAAGATAAGAGGAATCAGAAATTGAAATCAATGGATAAACTAATATATAATGGCGGATAGAAAAAATGTAGAAATACCTATATAAAGCACTCAGCATAGAATAGGATTTATAGAGATCTGGTCCAAAGGAAACCCGACTAGAGTAAAACTAAGCGTATGTAGCTTGTTGTGCTATCTCTTGAATGATTGAAATTAGTGTTTTAAACCATCTACCTAATTTCTGGCTTCAGCTACTTTCAGCTATATAGCCATAAACCAAAGGGGATTATTAATATTATTATTTTTATACAACAGTACACAGTACTGCTAGGTGGTCACCCATCCAAATACAGATTGTGACTGCTGTTGCTTAACTTTGTTGATTGGTCTAAGCCTGTCATTACGTTACGTCAGTCCGGGGTCTAATTATATGCTTGAACAAATTTTTAATAAATTTCCATGACAACAGTTATTATTATTTTTTGCCATTATGAATATTTGTAATAAAATGTTAGATTTAAAAATATACCTAAAAAAAATTTTTATTGCTATTACATTTTGTTAAGTATGTTTATTAATTTGATATAATACTTTTGTTTGCTGTCAAAATGGTATTTTTTTGTTATACAACACAAAGTTTTACAATATAATTTTTCGTTGCCTTTCAATTGGGGAATAACTTCCAATCGTGAGATATGGATGAAAATTGAAAATGTAACAAACGCAAATTTATATATTCGAATATACAAAACTAATTTTGAAAAAAAATATCTATTTTCATTACCCATTTAAGACCTGTCAAGCTAAAGCAAACGAAGATTGTATTCAGAAATGAAGAGATTAATGAGGTGGCTGCAGATAATAATTATACACCAATCATTCAGAAATTATGAATTCAAATTACCATTTGAAAGTTTTTGTTTAGTTTAACTCTCATACCGAGATAAAAGATGTCGCAGAATGTCAATATGCAAAAACACAATGTAGTTAATAGACAGAGTCGATATTTTGGATTTTCCTTGGTGGGGCATTCACAAAAGTATTAGTGTATGCCTAAAAGTGTAAAATTAATTAATGGCTGCACAGGAGATTCATGCTAAGATTTTAGCGCCATAGTAGCAAAAAGTAACTACTCATATACTCAGCTATTTTCCATAGATTAAAAGATATTTTAATATATTAAACACTATTATGAAATGCTCCATCTATTACAAGTTTTATGACAGTGATGTTTAAATATTGGTTGTTCTAATTAGTTCTTAATTATACCATTAGTTAGTCTTCATTAAAAAAAATTTCTAATAATAGAACATACTCGATAATTTAAGATTATGAGTGGGTGCACAATTATATGTATTTTATATAGACCCCGCACACGATCAGATTTTTTGATCAGAAAATCATATGGTGTGCGTAAATGAAGTAGCTTCAGAATTTCTGATCAGAAAATCTGATGTTACATCAGACAATTTCATAAGATTTTCTGAAGTACCACCTTTTAGCCAAAAAATTAACTAATAAAGTAAACGTTATTCACAGTCATTTATATTTCAAACGTCATTGTGACTATTGTGAGTTTTTTAAAATTTTATTTTATTTAAATTATAATATTTTATTTACTCTTATTTATTAACAAGAAATATAAAATGAAAGACATTGAACGAATGAATGAAGGGATTAATAATAAGTCATCATCATCTATTTTTATATTCCCGCAAAAAGTATATAATAAATATTCAATTAAAGTTCATAGAATGTGCTACAAGAACACAGATCGGATCGACACGGATCCGATCTTATCTGATGGTATACATTCACGCACATGCTTAAGATTTTCTGATCAGAATTTCTTATAACAATTTATTATAGGACTGTCGATAGTGTGCGTTGACCATCAGATTTTCTTATTAGAAAATCGGTTGGTGTGCGCCCGCTCTATATCTCAGGTAATGGTATGGAGCCCATAAGGCTAATAATTTAAGAACATCATCTATCAACGATAATCAGAACTATACAAATAAATGTTTAGAAATTTGGGAAAAGCAAAAAAACTACAAATGACCAAACGATGAAATTTAGTTATTACTCGTGACCAAACGATTTTCAAGAAAAAAATTGGGAAATCCGCCTAAGATGTGCTGAGTTACGCCAAATTTTTAATTGGCTATAACTCGAAAACTAGAAATGACCCAACGATGGAAACTTAATGACCAATCTTGACCAAACGATTTCCATAAAGAAAATTCGAAAAATCCAACAAAGGGGTGCTATAAGGGCGGATTCATACGTAACAAATATTTTAATCAATTGCAACAGATCAATCTATTTGTGAGATTATTGAACTAATAATCTGGGTAAGGTAGAGATCTAAGTTAAATATGAGTACCACTAACATGTATATAACATTGCGTATAGTTTGAAAAATGTATGCGATAAGTTCGGCTCCTATCTGTCGAAGTCGATAAGAATTGTTTTGCAGTGAAGTATGGTGAATAAAATTTTAGAAAATGTTAAGAATTTTTTATGAAGTGGATTATTTAGTTGAAATAAACAATATGAAATGATTTAAAATAAACATGATGTATATTTAAATATAAGTATTTATATACATAAGAAAAAATGGTTGAAAATAAAGTTATTTGCGAATCGCCAAATAAAAATGACACGGAACAATCTGATTGGGATTTACCATTAGCCTTTTCAAAGCCATATCATACAGAAAACATAGAGGGTATAAATTGCGTTGCACAAACATGGAGAATGAAAGAAAAGGTATTTTAAAGCAATACAAAATCCTAGCACACTGCGTAGTTGATTCATAACCTTGTATTTTGCACAAATTTGCAGATGAAGACTGTGAGCGTAGCCTTAGTTCTATGCCTGAATGTTGGTGTCGATCCACCAGATGTTGTCAAAACTCAACCAAGTGCTCGATTAGAATGCTGGATAGGTAACAAATTGCTATTTTATTTTATTTTTACAATTTTGATGTTTGAAACTTAAGACATCTATGAATTTTTGATTCAACTATTTAGTATGGTTTTTTAATATATCCAAAATTTTAATTTGTCCCAATTATAACAAATGAAGTACATACTAATTATTACTTAGTTCTTTTGTTTTTATGTAAACCATAGACGTAAATCTTGAAAATTATTTCAAAAATATTATTTAAAAAGTGTACATATGTATAAACAATAAACTTTACAGCTAACACATAAAATTCGACGATCTAAACATATAATTGACTATCAAGTGGAATATTACATTTTTACTATAGAATAATTATAATTTTACGAATGTTAGTAGAAATGTGTTCCTATTTGTTAAATATATTAATAACATATAAAAATACGAACGAGCCAAATTTTTGGAGCCTAAATTAACACCCAAAATTTTTTCCTTTCTTCTAACGTGAGGAATAGAATCATAACATAACTGGTGTACAAAAATTAACGACTCTATAAATAGTATACCTATCTAAAGTATTTATCTAAAAAATTACAAAAATTTGTCATTCGAAATCACAAGTACTTTAGGCTTAGAGAATAATAATCAATAAATATTACAATCTTTAGGAAATAGGTAGAAGGATTTAACTAGTTATGCTATGTAAAATGTAACATATCCTAATCTCTTTATCAGATCCATTATCAATGTCACCTGTAAAAGCTTTAGAAGCAGTTGGAAATAATTTACAAAAACAATATGAAAAATGGCAGCCTCGAGCCCGATATAAGCAATCGTTAGATCCGACTGTTGAAGAAGTGAAAAAATTATGTACGTCATTGCGTAGAAATGCCAAAGAAGAAAGAGTTCTATTTCATTATAACGGTCATGGTGTACCAAAACCAACGACAAATGGTGAAATTTGGGTGTTTAATAGGGTAATAATTATCAGACATATTTTAAATACAAATTATTATAATACTGTTTTTCATAATATAGACATATACCCAATATATCCCACTCTCAGTATATGATTTGCAAACTTGGATGGGTGCTCCATCCATCTATGTATACGACTGTTCTAATGCCGGAATTATTGTGGATTCTTTTAAACAATTTGCTGAACAACATGAAAAGGAATATGAGGTAAAAATTTTATAAATTATATTTCGGCCAGTTTATAAATACTTTCACCTTTCAAAAAATGGAAAAGTTTTTGTGTATTGGTACTGTTGTTTCAATTTTTAGAATTAAAAATTATCAACTTATCTAAAAAATGACACTACTTGATTTTTTTTAAGAAATTGTGAAATGTTGCAAAAGAAAATTTTATATTTTCTAATCTAATAAAATAATTGCGGGGATTAACATATATTTGAGGAAATTTTATATTTGAGGAATATACTTTAGTTTCTTGTTAAAATTTACCAAATATTAATAAATACAATATAAGATGATGTAAGGGATAAAAGATCAATATAAGAGATAATTTAGTAATTTTATGGAAAATCATTCTATTGTTTCAACTAGTGGTATAATATTATTGAAAATTCTGAATTTACTTCACGATAAATTTTCGGTCGCGTGACTATGTATTACATTTGGGAAATTATTTAACTATCAATGCAAAAAAAATTTTTGTCATATAAACAACAACGGCTTAGTTACAGGAGGTACATAGAAATTATTTACATACTCAGATAATAATAAACCAAAAAATTATAATCTGTGCTTACATACAAAATAATAATCAGCTATTGAAGAAAGTAAATTTGGGATTCATCGATAATGAATTCGGGGTATATGTTTTCTTATTCTAATGTGTAATATTCGATATGATTATAGTCTAAAGTGGTTTAAGCATAGCAAAATAAATTTGGTTTGCGAGTCTAATCAAATCTTATTTTATTTATTTTTTGATTAAACGCGGGCGCAATTTTGATCGCTATTTAAAATTTGCTAAAAATAGTATCGTGATGGAACTACTTGATATTTTTGGATAAAACTTGGCTTACAATTTGAGGTCTATGAGGAATATTAAATTTCTCGACATATGGCTAATTTTAATTTCTCGGCGCTATACGCACTCAAATTATTGTTATATAAATTTGAATTTACAAAATAAAAAGTTTTTACTTTTTGAAAAGTGGAATCCAAAATTCATATTATTTGGTTATACATCTTATACACATTTTTACTAATCTCACAGAGATTATAAAGAGATATATGATACTGGTATGTAAATATAGTAAAAAATACTGATTTTCAACATGGTTCCACGGGATAACTGATAATATGTTAACACAGAATTATGTATAAATATATGTGTTTGTTTTAAATTTATTGATTGACTTAATTAATATGTATACTAACTAATATTATGTTGAAGGTCAATTCATCTGGTCGAGGTGCATCACCAGGTTCGACTCATACAGGTCCTTCGTTTAAAAATTGTATACAGCTTGCTGCCTGTTCCGCTAATCAAACGTTACCCATGTCACCTGCAGTGCCTGCAGATTTATTCACTTCATGTTTAACTACGCCTATTAAAGTTGCACTGAGGTGGTACGTCATGCATGAAAATTCAAAATTAGTACCAAAAATTAATTTGGAATTGATTGATAAGTAAGTTTTGTTTCTATTATTATTTTCATTTAAATATTTTTTTTTCCGTTTTTACTATGTCTTAACAACGTCAAGAGATTAACCTATCCAAGATTAAGACGATTCGAAAAATCTCGAGACTGGAACATAGATAGCGAGCAGTATTCGAGTCGCTATCTACACCTGTTTCTTCATTGTTTCGGTTTCAATTGATTTGATCGATCCCATGTTTTTATGATTTTTTCTCAAAAAGAAATTTAACTAAATATTGTAGAATATTCAAATTTTATACTCAATTTGAATTTCTTTTAGTGCGCGTTATAAGTTGATTTTTAATACTAATATTCGTTTCTTTTTAATACGGTAAAGACATAACTAAAATCTTTAATCATTGTTAGTAAAAACCTAATACCTAAAACAGTTTTAAATAAGTTAGCACCTTGACTTTACAAATCTACTAGTAGTAGTTTTGAGACTAGTCCTATGGAGAATATCTCACAACACCTATCTCTCATATTAAAAATTAAAAAAAAGTATCCTTTGCCTTTTTCACAAGTTTTTTAGCGGCTAAATTCTCATTATTTTTCAGAATTCCAGGTCAGTTAAATGACCGCCGAACTATGTTAGGAGAATTAAATTGGATTTTCACTGCAATTACAGATACAATTGCATGGAATACCTTACCACGAGGTAAAGAAATGATCTAAAATTTTTGTGGATCGGTTAAATATATTTGTTTCTGTTTAGATTTATTTCAAAAGTTATTCCGGCAAGACTTACTTGTTGCAAGTTTACTACGAAATTTTTTACTAGCAGAACGAGTTTTGCGGTCGTATGATTGTGTACCAGTAAGTAGCCCTGCTTTGCCTCCAACCCATCAGCATCCATTATGGCAGGCTTGGGATTTAGCACTGGATTTAGCTTGTTGTCAGTTGCCAGCCGTTTTAAATGGTGAAGAATTTAAACACGCTCCATTTTTTAAAGAACAACTGACAGCTTTTCAAGTTTGGCTTGATTTAGGTAATAGAACAAGTGGTTCAATGATTAATCTTAATCCTAACAATCTATATTTTTATAATTTTAATAAATAAATCTATTTCAGGCGGAGAAGAAAAATCTCCACCAGAACAATTGCCAATAGTCTTACAAGTTTTATTAAGTCAAGTTCACCGTATGCGTGCTTTAGAATTACTAGCACGATTTCTAGATTTAGGGCCTTGGGCTGTAAATTTAGCACTCTCCGTTGGTATTTTTCCATACGTTTTAAAGTTGTTACAATCTTCTGCTAAAGAACTTCGACCATTGCTTGTTTTTATTTGGGCTAAAATTTTAGCAGTTGATACAGTAAGTGTGTGAGACATAAGTTTGTGTTTTTTTTTTTAAATTAATTCAACTGTCTTTTCAGTCTTGTCAAAGTGATTTAGTACGTGAAAATGGTCATAAATACTTTTTATCTGTATTACAAGATCCATCTACTAAGGTAACTATTTACGAAATTAATAGAGAAATTAAAAACTGATAGATATGGCTCACAGACATTTTGGATTGAATCTTTGATTTGGCTCACATATCTAACAAACAAATTATTATATTTAATATAATACCCATCTACAAATTTAATTGATATTTATTTCTAGTTTGAACATCGCACTTTAGCTGCATTTAGTTTGGCTTGTATTGTTTGGAATTATGCCGCTGGTCAACGAGCAACTTTACAAGATGGTTTAGTGAGTGTTTGTCTTGAACAATTGAATGAACCAAGCTTATTTAATAATTCAAATTCTTGTTCGCCTCGATTTAAACAATGGTTAGCATTATGCTTAGCTAGATTATGGGAAGGCTATGAACAAGCTCGTTGGTGTGGTGTGCGAGATAGTGCCCATGAAAAATTATATGCTTTATTAGATGATCCGTCACCAGAAGTTCGGGCTGCCGCAGTATATGCCTTAGGTACATTTATTAGTTCAGTTACAGAGCGATCTGAACATGCAAACACAATTGACCAACAAGTGGCTATGACTTTACTTAATCGTTGTAAAGAAGATATGAGTTGGTTAGTGCGACGAGAATTAGTTGCTGGAGCATTACATTGGATGGTAAGATTATTTGAATCTGCATTTGTTAGTGTGGCCGCATTGGAAGAAGGCAAGCGTGAATTAGCAGCGTTTGAAATTATTGGAGGAAATAATATTTCAAGTTTAAGTGGGAGTGGAATGCGACGCATCGGTTCTCGCGATAGATTACGCGTATTATCACCATCAAATCTTTTTGGAGCAGATCAAGTAGATTCGAATGTTTCAGAACGATTGAAGCGTGTTGCAAGTAGCTCTTCAATTAGTAGTTTAGGTGGTAGTACGGGCAGTGGTGGCTCGACTTTGAATACACCTTTATCATTAGCATATGGTAGTGTATACATGAAACTATGGCATGGTATGTTATTCCTTGATAGTGATCCACACCCACAAGTTGCACAAACATCACTGGTTATTACTAATTATGTTCGTAATCAAGTCAAAGAAACTCCGTCTAATAGAGAGTTAAGCATTGATGGAAGATTAAATGCCAGCGTGAGTTTACCACCCAGTCCAAATAGAGGAAGTTATTTAACTGGAAATTCACCACCAACGATGCATTCTCCAAATGATTTACATCGCCTTTCAAATAGGTAATTGTTCAAAAAATATTATAGCCTGATGAAATACTGGCAAACTAGCCTAATATCTCAATTAATATCTCTTATATTTCTAGAACAACTCAATTGGCAAACAGAGCTAGAAAAACAGTTCCAAATACAATCAATGAAGAAGCCGCTGCTGTAAATGATGAAAATGGAACTATGGAACGTAGTAATGGATCTACCAACAAAGAACCATTAATTTCCACACAATACGTTGCTTGGGCCAGTAAATACTTTGCACAACCTGTCATTGAAACATCTGAAGAATCAGATCCCGAATCTCCTATATATCATGAAAGAGAATGGAGATACCTTAGGTATAAAAACTGCATTTATTTAAAAAAAAAATTAGTTTTCAGCTAATTTATATTTAATTTGTACCAAATATACTTAATATGGTTTTTTAAATTTTTATCTAGAAAATAGAATTAAGAAAATTATTCTTTTGGACTTTCTAATGATAATTTTTTAATTTAATCGGTTTCTAGTACCATAAATGAAATTCGAATTAAAATCTGGGTGCTGCTCATGTTATTAATTTTTTATGCGTTTCTTTCGAACAATAGTGCTAGATGTACAATAAATGTTCAAACAATTTAATCACGTTTACTGTAAAATGTAATGGTTAGTTTTTTTATTTTCACGATTTGTATCAGCCGTTTTGCCTTACATTCGTACGAACATATGCAAATTGAAAACATTGTTATTTATCGAAGTAAATATGGGTGTAGTCGAAGTAAGCAAGAATTGTTGTTTGAAGAAATCCTATCTGTTGATATGAGTATGAGTTGTCTAGATTGAAGGCCTGACGCAATTTTAGGCCTATACACTCTTCTATTTATTAAAAATAAAATTTAAGATATTTCTTAACTTAAGTTAAATACATTTATTAAAAAAGGAATGCCGCCTTACGCAAAGAATCGAAAGAAGAGCAAAAACGAGTTGCAACAGGAGCTGGACGATTAGAATCCCAAGTTTTTACATCACGAAGTCCACACGCACCAACAACATTAAAATTTCATCCATATGATCAACAATTAGCTGTTGCGGGAAAAGATTGTTTTAGTATTTGGGATTGGGGTACTGGTGCAAAATTATGCTATTGTCAAAGTCGTGGAACACGCTCACCAGTAACACGAATAACATCACTAGAGTTTTTAAATGGCCATGACGTTGCATTATTGCTAGTAGCCTCGGATGATGGAACTGTTAAACTTTGGAGACCTTTAACAGTTGGATCAGCTTCTGTACATAGTCGAGAACCTGTTCTAGTCACCGCTTGGCAAGCTTTAACTGATCTTCAACCATCAACTCGATCTAATGGTAAATAAATACATTTAAATTATTAAAGCTCTTTCAAAGATTTCTTATTTCTAAGTATTACGAGATCTTTGATTGAACTAGACAAGTTTGTCACTCACATTCATTATGTTGAACTTTGTAATTTTGAAATTCAGTTTATAGTCTATTTAAAAAAGTTATGAGCAAACTATTAAAAAAAAAACGTTATTTTTTCAAAATTTTTAGTTTGTTTTTGAATTATTTGAGTATTAAAAATGATAAAATCAATTTTTTGATTAACATATGAACATTTCTTGTAAAAATCTCGAATTTTGCTTATATTTCGATTTAGTTCAAAATTAACTGAAAAGGGGCAATACCCCCCCCTTTAAAAATGAAGCTGTTTGTAATTTTATTATATTGAGGTGTTTTATTATATTAACTAACATATTAAGTCATAAAAATGAGTAAACGCAATTGTTCTTTTCTCAAACCTATTTTAAATAGATTATTAACATCTAAACAAAAATATAAAAAATATTAAAGAGGTGTGACTTAAATTTTTCTGGAAGGTAAGAACCAATAGTGAGGTCTGCCGCTCAAAGAAATGCTAAAATATTTACTGTAGCTTAACTGAAACAAATGATGCATCTTATATGAAGTATTGGAATTAATTTTGAAAAAAATATAAAATATTTTATGTTTCTCTACCATTTAAACTTGAGACTAAATTTAATATATTCTCAGATATAATTGTAATTGAAACTCCATAGAGTAATTTAGAAAAATCTTTGTGAAATAAAAAGTTTAAAATATATATACTACACTTATAATTAAATTTTTTTAGCATCTGTTGGAGTTGTAATGACCTGGGAACAACAAATACAAAAAATTCTTGTAACAGGAGATGTGAGAATTGTAAGAGTATGGGATGCTGAAACTGAACTTCGAGTTTGTGACATTCCAACAGGTGCTGATTGTAGTACCACATGTATTGATAGTGATAATAGTAATTTAATTGTTGTGGGGTGTGGAGATGGCTCGGTGCGATTATTTGATCGAAGATTGTCTCCACAAGAGGCGCGAGTTATGACTTGGCGAGAACATACAACATGGGTCTTGGGAGTTTATTTACGCCATAATGAAAAATTAATTAGTGGAAGGTATTTATAAATATATTTTTTAATAATTTTTTTCGATTTCAATAAAATTCTTTTTATAGTTTGGGAGGTGATGTTCGAATATTCGATATTAGAAAAAATATGTCTCTAACAACATGCCAAACGACACAAGGAATGACTGCAATGTCTGTTCATAAAACTGCAGATACTTTTAGTTGGTGAGTTTTACATGAATTTTAAAAATGCACTAATAAAGTATGGTGAAAAAATTTTCTAGTGATGTATGTATTGCATAAATTTGTATTTTATCTGGTTTTCTAGTCTGTTAGTCTTCCTCTTCTTACCTAATTCAAACGCCCGTGATTAATTAACTTTCAAATCCCATCATAAATTTAATCGATGTATTTCTCGACTTCGAATTCTAAATTTATTAGTAATATCGTATTTTTATTATTACTCTTATATTTTTTTAAAGATGTTATTCGTCGCTAATTTGATGAAATTTAAGTTGCGACCCATGTCTTACGACGATATAAGGGTAATTTTAATAATCCAAAAATTAAGAAAGAATCATGATTAGCTAATTTATACTGATAATGTCTACATTTTAGTCAAAATACTTATTTATAAGACAATAAAACTTATCCAGGCTGTGGGGCGAATTTGAAGGTTTATGAAAAATCTATTTTGTTTGCTAAGAAAATTTATTAGATATGATAGCATCGAATTTCAAAATCGATTTACGTGAAAACACTTATGAATTCATATGTTTGGTCCATGAGCCTGGCGGGTGTTTTCGGCTTGATAAGCATCAATCTTAAACTTTGTATTACGTATCAAACGATGTATCTGTTATCCGACAACGGATATCGAGTTTTATCAGATTTTTATAATCATTATTGAATGAATCATTCAATACAATACCATACAATACCAATCTTCCATTACAATACCATAAAAACGAATACCCGCCAATTTCAATATAGGGAAGAGGAAAGAGGCTAAAAGAAAGCGGCTCATTTTTCAGAATTTACGAAGAGGAAAAATTTTTTATTGCAATGATAATTAAGTTACATACAAATTTTTCGCTTGATGCTTGTCATCCCACGGACTATTTGGACTAACATAATTTAAATAATCACTATAAAATTTTAATTTATGTAATAAGCATTAAATACTATTTATATACTACTTTTTTAGTGGTTCTGTGAATCAACATATTGGCGTATATCGATTAACTGGTGAAATAATGAATGTAATACGATTTCATGAAGGCTTTATGGGTCCACGTATTGGACCAGTTAGTTGTTTAACGTATCATCCACATCGTGTTGCCCTTGCTGCTGGTTCAATGGACAGTTCTGTTAGTGTTTATTCAATTGAACCGAAGAGATGACATAGCGGGGCCCTCGGTCTATTGGCCGCGGCCGCTAATGTAGCTTATAATAGCCAGTCACATGCTTCCAGTAGTACTTGATCTATTAATATTGTAATTATATAGTGTATATAAATGTTTATAAATATTTGAGATTTTTATTCAAATTAATTTTTTAATGTTTTGTTTAAAAAAAAGGCTAATTAAATTTTTATCAATACTTTTTTTCGTATTTTGAATAAAGCTAGTCTGCAAGATAGATCACAAAATGTAAATATATTTCACCTTAAATCAAGCTGTAATTGCATTATGCATGACTAACCTAAATCGTTGTTATACTCTTCCTGTATTTGTTAACTGGATTAACTTAATAAACAAAAAAAAAAAAATTATTTATCAAAATTGTAAAAATAGAAATGCATTTGAAAATTCATGTATTCAAAAAGTCCTTATCTGCTTTTAAAAAATCATTTTTTTAGCTTATAATTAATTTAATAAAATTTAACGTCTGACGGACGTTAGGCAGATTCGCTACTTTACTATGAACAACACGGTCTAATGATAAAATAAGTTTACAAAAGTTCCCTGTTTTGTGTGTTAGATAAGAGATTATCGGAGATAATAAATCAATTTGTTAAATTCGGGTTTAAATTTTCGAACTCAGTAATAAGTTGAACTTTGAAGGAACTATAACGAGTGATAAATTACGATTCTTGAGTGACAAATTACGATGGTGTCAATTCAATCATCAATAAAATTAGATGAAAAGTGAAATAAAATACCCTTGTAATCTACATATTTTCGAATTATCGAACCTTGAAGATGTCCATTTACAAAATCCGTGCGTTGTTTGTAGTGACTACTAATGATTAAAAAAAATGAACGGTTTACTATTATAGCTTATTGAAAATTACTTTGCATTATTTATAATATATGCAGGTATATAAACTGAGCAAAAATAAAAAACCCCGTTTTCAAAATTTGTTGATTTTAACGAATGGAGATTTCTGGTCATGGTAGAGGAAATTCAATATTTATGTCGCAAGTTATACACTTGGGTTTAATGTAAATTTTGTTGTGTGCCTTAAAAGGGTATTATGAATTCACACTAAAACAACAAACCGAAAAAAGAACCTCATTCCAATGATTTGTAGTTTATTCATCTGTTTTCTAGCGCACTGAATTTGTATAATTTAAAATAAAACACTTTTATGCTTTAAAGAATAAATAATTTTGATGATGAAAAAGTCAGAGAATTATGTTGCCATATTAATGGTAATACAATTTAATTAATAGCTCTTTATAAAATAAACTGAGTATGAAAAATTGGTATCAAAAAGAACCTTGAATAATAAAAACTAAAAAAATGCAAATACAGATAGAAAATATGATGCAAAATCTGAAAATATTAGAATTCTAGTTTCCATTAGAGAAAATGTCAAAAAAATTTTAGTATTTTTAAATTGTTCTAACTCACTGTATTTGTGTATTGTTAAATAATAAATATATATATATATATATATATATATATTTATTATTTAACGACTTCATATTATAATTTCCATGAAATTTTCAGATTTAATTTACCATCCTGTATTTTTCAAAATCAGTTTATAATAAAATGCATTTATTTTATTCAAAAAAATTAAATAAATTACATTAGCATCAATGTGAAGTTAATGTTACATAATTATTTTACTTTTACATCAAAATTATTATTTGAAGCATATAACTTTATTATATATATATATATATATATATATATATATATATATATATATATATATATATATATATATATATATATATATATATATATATATATATATATATATATATATATATATATATATATATATATATATATATATATATATATATATATATATATATATATATATATATATATATATATATATATATATATATATATATATATATATATATATATATATATATATATATATATATATATATATATATATATATATATATATATATATATATATATATATATATATATATATATATATATATATATATATATATATATATATATATATATATATATATATATATATATATATATATATATATATAATAAAGTTATATGCTTCAAATAATAATTTTGATGTAAAAGTAAAATAATTATGTAACATTAACTTCACATTGATGCTAATGTAATTTATTTAATTTTTTTGAATAAAATAAATGCATTTTATTATAAACTGATTTTGAAAAATACAGGATGGTAAATTAAATCTGAAAATTTCATGGAAATTATAATATGAAGTCGTCACGTCCTCCGTTTTCTTGTTTAGATTATGCATGTCAAATTTTGTTACATTATTATGAATAATCATCCCCCACTGACGTAACGTAATTACCGATCTCAACCGATCACCAAAGTTAAGCAACAACAGAAACAATCAGAACATGGATGGGTGAACATCTAGGATTGCTGTGTATTGTTGTTGTATAGATTGAATACTCAATATAGTCACTTTATAACTTTAAGCAGTTGAAAAGTGACTTAAAAGAAAAAAATAATAATTATGAATAATTATTTTTGTGCGAATATTACAAAAATAATTTTATTTTTTTGAAATTCTATTCATTTTTATATTCAAATTTGACATTGCCTCTACTTTTACTTTTTATTGATTTTTTTTTATTGGATATATAATAGATATATTCTTTTTATTCATTTTTTCTTGACATCTCTGTTAATTTGAAATGAACTATAAAAGTGATTATAGGAATTATCATTTGAAAAGAATTTAATTGGATTTTAAAACTAATACCGTTTAAAAAAATTCTTTGTAATTAAAAGGAAATTCACTCTGTAAATATATAACATGCTTGAAGACTTTTACATATTTGCTTATTGTATTTAGAAATTACAAACAGAAAATAAATTTTTAAATGATTGAAGAGACACCATTTATTATATTAAATTATTTTATATATTATTTAATTTTTATTCAAGTTCAAACTAATTTTTATTTAAATACTGTCTTAAGAGGAGTTATAAAAAAAAATAAAATTTCTTAAAATTCGCTTTCGAAAACGTTGATAGTTCTTAGACTATGTATGCATAATGATTTCGTAGTCACTTGATATACTAAGTTCATAATTTTTACTATAAGAAACTTAATATTAAGTTAAAGAGCCATCAATTTTTTAAAGCTAAACCTTTATCTTTCTGTCTATAATTTACATCAATTGACAATTACTTAAATGTCAAAAATTAGGGTTTAATGTATTTCGTTATACAAAATAAAATAACGATTTTACACCAAAAAATAGTAACTATGTTTGCGGACTTCCATATTTTTGACAAAAAACTTCGAAACTTTGAAAATTCGCTAAAATAGCTACTATGTATTAAAAAGTATACAGTAACGTATGCAGGCTGTGCTCAGATAATTTAATCTGCTACATTTATTATATATAGAATTGAAATTTTCATTTGTTTCAAGATTACAATAAAATAAATACAATAAAATTGTGCTACCACATTAATCACTGTCCTAATTCTTAAACAAGATATAACCGATTATAGCACTGAAAATAAGAAAACTATTAGACATTGAAAATTGCAGTATTTTTCTTACAACCAAGTCACTGGTATGAAAATGAATAAATGAGTCTATTCATCACATTTTATTCATTAGAAAGTAGTACCTAAATAAAGGGTATAAAAATGATTTTTACTTTTTTAATATCAATATTTTTGAAAATAATAAAAGATCAATTTGTATTAAAATTTTTGATGTAAAAAAAACAAATTTGATTAGTCAATCAAATACCGAATCAATTTAAAACAAATTCTGGACAAAACTCATTTATAATTGTTTTTAGCTTCATCAAATTTTTTAGGAATATTAATATACTGTTAAGATAAATATTGTTTATGAAGTTATCTTTAAGAAATTTAAATTGTATTTTTAATACATAATAGAAACTCAAAAACAAAATTGAAATTTGTTGCATAGATATTATGCCTGGAACTGCATTATTAAATATAACATTTATAAGTAAACACATTCAGAAACAAATTATTATTTGGCCTAGAAATATAAAATATATGCTGTGTTATTGAAAATTTATGGTATTTTGTTCCTTTTTCCAATAGTTTTTATTATTTGTGAAAGTAAATATTGTATGCATTTGGTAAAAAATTCAAAGAATTTTTTATTTTCCAGCTCCAAAGTTTTTCTTTACTTAGTTAATAAGATTACTATCTTAGTTAAATTTTAACTTTTTTTGAAAACACTTAGTAATATAAAAGAAAATATATTTTAATAAACGGTAAAAAATTGATTGTCTTACATTCTATTAACATTAGGGTAAATGGAGTTAATTGAATGAAACAACTGGTTACTTCATACAGTACAATATGTTGCTTGATATTTGTTTCCTACTGTTGTCTATTATAGTTGTTCGACTATGTGGCTCAAAATTCAATTAATTGTGAATCTTTTTTTCTCTTCAGCATGCTTCTTTTTTTCTCTTCGTTTTCATGTCAATATTGTGCACACCAAATTTCATAACATTTGGATTTAAAATTTTTTGTGCTGGAAAATTATATATTTCCACCAACTGTATGATAAACCCCTTTAAGCTGCTCATTCATCACGAATTTTAGTCGTTTACTAAATTGAAATGTGTGTGTAATTGTTAAGTTAACCTAACGTTACTATACAATTGCTTCTCACTTTCGCTCTATCTCTATTTTGCATCAGGCTTAATTTGGATAGTCTCGCTAAGATCTCATCGCCAGAGTAGCCAAAAAAATAACTACTCATAAGACACTCAACTGATTATTTTTCATTGACTACCTAAATGTTAATTTTTTTCGATCTATTTATATTACACTAAAAGATATTTACAAAAAAAAAAAACGATTTTCGTCACCCTTATATTTTGTGATGCTGACCTTATGTAAACACCTCGTTGAACATCGGCGGGGATTTTCCAAGTTTTTGAATCAGACAATCGCACATAAAAAATTAAACTTTTGTGTTCGTGATGTATCATATGTAGTGTTTATAGAGAATAACTGAATTCGTATAAAACATTATCAAACGACAAATATACACCAATTTTTAATATGAAACTAGTTCACACTTTCACGAATTTTATGCAAACATGGTTTTTACAAGCAGAATGCTTGCACCAAATCTCGATAGGCAGAGCCTGAAAATATAGCATGTATACTTTATCAAAATGCTTGAACGTGTATTTCCAGATTTACAAATTAAATATCCATAAGAAAATTTCTTGAAAATTTAGAGGTATAAAGCACGTCTGTTACAAAATTTTGCCGATCAGCGTATTTAAATAATCATATCGTCTTTGCTTGCAATTTTATCAATTTATTGTTTCTAATAATGGTATAAACACGAGTACAAAAATTATACAAAATTATTTTAAATTATACATTCAAATATTATTGCATTAAATAATAACTCTAAAAATAAAATCGCAGATTTAAATAGTAATCAATTTTGTTATGTGCATGTTTTGCATTCATTCGAGATATTATTCAAAGCAATAAGTGAGAACACATTTTAAACGGTAAGTTTAAAAAGCGTCTAATTTTAAGTGTATTTTATAAGCATTGAATATTTTCAAAAATTTTTGTGAAAGTTACCCAATTTTGATAATTGAAAATTATACAATAATTTTTTGCTCATATAAATTAAACTTGAAAAAATAAGAAGCTTAAAAATACGACAATCACATCAATTTCATATGTATTTTGAAGCTGCATTAATTAAAAAACCAAATGGATTTGGAAAAAGGCGAATCATCGAATTTTTGAGTATGAGAGTTAATCTTTGGCAGCTAAAGCAACAACAGTAAAATGCACATCATTTGGATCTCGTTCCATATACTGTTTACAGACTTTTGCAGCATCTTCAACTAATTTTTCTGGTGTTGTTGAACCATGATTAACAGGACCGTTTCTACGACCATCTAATTCATACAAATCCCCATCAACATGCACAAATGCCACAAAATGAAAATTAATTGGTGTTGATGGTTCAGGAGCAGCTGTTTGTCCCTCTAATGCAATTTCAGCATGAGACTGAATAATCCCTTCAGCATTTTGTAATAATTCACCACGTTTTGAGGGATCTAAACCTTCAGCATTGTCTAAAAATGTTTTTAATGGCCCATCACTAATTTCGATTTTATCTCTATTATTAGCAATACTATGTATTAAGGCAATTGTTCCACATGCATTATGGACATATTGCTTTAAATAAAATACTTTTGGAGATATTTTTTGTCCGTCTGTTTTCTCTTCAGCATGACGTTGTTCAGACTGTTCGTTTACTGGATATAAAAGTATTATAGCCAATGTCGGACGTGGAATCCATTGTAATGCTTCTTCTTCTAAACCAAAAACATCAACAATATTCCATTTTCCAGATACCCCCAAATTTTGAAGATATTTATTCATTACGTCAGGGTTTGATTCAAGTGGCAACCACGTTGCAGCCATCTTTAGACTTTAAATACTGTAATGAGAAGTTTTCGTTTAGATTTCTATATTAAAGAAAACAAACAAAAATCTACATAAAAATAATTCAATCGCATTTAAGTCCGAATCAAGTGTTGTTTTATACATATGAATTTATTTTATTATATGCGTATATTTAAAACAATAACTTTTAAATCAATATCGAAAATAGTAAAAGTGTACAATAATCTTCAATAATAGGTACCTATTAATAATAAGAAAAAATAACATTATTTTGAGTGCTCAAATCACGTTCATTTTTTCATAAACGCCATTTTAATCGAAAATCGAAAGCAATAGCGGAGTTAATGCAAATTAATAATTCCAATTTTTTATTTGTGGTCTTATACTTTTCAACGTGTATGCTTCACAACTTTTCACTTTTGTTTAACACTACCAACACTAATAAGAATAAAATTATAATTTCTAAAAATAAGAGAAAATTTAGCTTATTTTAACAATTTTAATATCTAAATGAAAACTTTCCATTCACAGTACGAAAATATTAACTTTCAACAAGATACAAAATCTTTTGTAGCAATTCGACTCACAATAGAATCAATTATACTGCTAACTTTATTTTCATTTTCGGGAATTTTGTAAATTTTTTTAATATTAATTTCATCAGCAAATTTATTAGGAAACGATTTAATCTGATCTCCTTGAATTTGATTCAAAATTTCACTAACTATTTCATCATTTTTATCATTACAAAATATTACAACAATAAAATTTGTATCTTTATTATCAATACCGAAACGGGTCAAGCTCTGAGTGATATTCTTAGATAAATTCAGATTAAATAATAGCTCTGTATAAACATTTTTGGTAGTCATATGGCCATATTTCTCAGATAATAAAGTTTTGTTTGCAGCTACAATAATTTGCATCGAATCAAAAATTAAATTTGTCTTTAAAATACCACATTTTAAAGAGCCATTCATAATTTTTTGATGTATTTCATTAATGTTCGTGACATTGCAAAAACTTGTCAGTACTAATTTGGTTGTTAATTCGGGATCAAGCTCAAATTCTTGAATTGTCATTTTAAAATAAATTTGAATAATCTAAATTACAAATTAATTACTTAAAAAATGTTTAAAAATATATAAATATATAAGTATTTACCTCTAAAAATAAACTTCAATAAATTATAAGTTAATTGAATAATGAATACCGCCACCGGTAAATTGACAATTAAGCTTAGGATTTAGAAATTTTACACGTTGATAAACATTAAAAAAAAAAAATACATGAGTCATGTTTTTTTAAATAAACGCGCAAAATATATATTGCTAATATATTACAATTTATTAATAAGTTGTTTTTATACTCCAAAAATAATAATTAAACAAAATAGATTTTTTTTTTTGTACAAAGTGGCCAATCATTTATATTTCAGAGAAAAATTATTAAGAAATTATAAATACAAAGTTTAATTTGTAAAAAAAATACATTTTTATAAATAAATTCAGGTCTACCCTCCGTACTTAAAATATAAGCTTATCTTTATAAGACATAGATACTATTAATTAAACAAGAAACTTGATAATATAACTTAGCTTTAGTAAAAATTTAGTTTAGTTAGTAAAACATATTACAACGTTACAAAATGTTTAAACAATTTATACCATTACAAAAATCCATTCGAAAATTTTCTAAACTTATTAATAAAGATGTTCAATTAGAATATAGAAAAATTTTAGAAAATGAAATTGCAATTATTGGTATTAATCGTCCAAAACAAAAAAACGCAATGAGTAAAAGTTTTGTAGAGGCTATGAATAATATTATTGACCAATTAAAATATAATAAAAATGTTCGTGTTACAATTGTTAGAAGTTTGGTACCTGGTATTTTTTGTGCGGGTAAATTTTATTTTATATATGTATTACGATGTCTATAAGTTATTATAATATTGCGCTGAACGACAGTATAAAAAATGAGCTTGACAAATAATTTCGCATTGATAATTGCGTTACTTTATTAAGATAGTAAATACGTCATCGATGTATACTTTTCTTACACATTATTTGTATTTTAAAATAGGATTTATATTTTAAAAAGGTAACTTCTTCACTGCCCATAAAACATAAATACATTTCATTATAAATAAAGATTCGTTTTTGTTTCGAGTATAATACCCGGAACAGAAGAGAAACACATGATTTGAAATGAAAAGGTGTATTAAAACAATTGTAAGAGCTCGAATCTATAGCAGGAACAAATATAAATGATGACGCATTTATTATGCTAGTCTTTTGATGCAAGTAGTTAAGTCAACGTTTATTTTTCAATGTACTTAATAACAACAGACCTCCGCCACCACTCACATCAGATTTCTCATTGATATAATATGATTTCTATGATATTTCTTCATAAAATTATTAAAGGCGCTGATTTAAAAGAAAGATCAACCATGACTGATAAAGAAGTCCAATCTTTTGTATGCCAATTACGAGAAATGAATCAGGATATTGAAAATTTACCAATGCCTGTTATTGCTGCAGTAGATGGACATGCTTTAGGTGGTGGTATGGAATTAGCCTTAGCTTGTGATTTACGGTAAACAAATTTAGATGTCTGGTTGCATTTCAAGATACCTATTATAAAAATATCTATTTTATTGCAGAATTGTTTCAGATACTGCTAAATTAGGTTTGGTTGAAACAAAACTAGCTATAATACCTGGTTCTGGCGGAACACAACGCTTACCACGACTTATTAATCCTGGTCTAGCTAAAGAACTTATATTTACTGGACGTACTTTAAGTGGTATTGAAGCAGACAAATATGGTAATTTCTGTAGGTTTTAATTTAACTAACTTGTTCTAATAATTTTCAAAAATTTAGGAATAGTAAATCATTTAGTAAAACAAAACAGTACATCAGATGCGGCATTTAACAAAGCTTTAAATATTGCTGAAGAAATTGCACCAAATGGGCCAATTGGTGTACAAATGGCAAAAAAAGCAATTGATAAAGGTCTACAAGTTGATTTAACCACTGGATTAGCAATTGAAGAAGCTTGTTATGCTCAAGTTATACCTACCAAAGATCGAACTGAAGGGCTTCAGGCATTTAAAGAAAAAAGAAAACCTTATTATAAAGGAGAATAATTTTTTAAATATTTGTTTATTATAAAAAAATTAATAAAATTTTTCAACTGAAATAAGTACATAGTCAATTAGAATTTTACATATTTTTTTGAAATTCTTCCAATTAAGAGAGTAATTAAACTTTTTTTTACTTCTGTTTTATCTTCCTCTGAGATATCTCGATGATATATCAAAATACTTTATAGTTATTCAATTTTATTTACTGGAATGTAATAAGATATCGCAAATATTTTATTTAGACAAATTAGATTGTTATACTCCGTAAAACAGCAAGCGAATTAAAAGCAGTTACTTAAAATTTTCTCGACGAGGCTATGAGATATTTACAATTCAATAGCTGTATAAAATTATACCTGATTATTCGCAAATTTATGGTACATAAACATTTCATATAGCTCAAAGGATTGTGACAATCGCTCATCATTTTCCCACTTTAATGTGAATTCACCACACCAGACATGCTATTTATTCTGGGTATTTTCCAAGTCATCACAGCACATCGTATTTCTGTAATAAAATGACTTTTATATAAGAAAATATATTACTTGAACTAAGTAGAACCTCTAATGATAATTAACATTCAAACAATGTACGTTAAATCTTGTAAAAAAATTATTATTGTGGTTAATTCACATTAATTAAATCGACGAGCGGTAAGTAGTGAAGAGATAAGACAATCAAATTCCAATGATCTGTTATTAAATTATGATTGGTTATTGGCAAGTCTACAACGCAATTACAGATTATATATAATCTAATAAAAAGTCCTAGTCAATCCTATTAAAATTGAATCAGAATGAATAGAACACCGGACCTTTATAGGCTAGTTACCTGACAGTTTGTGAACAGCAACATTTTAGTCAAATGTTTAGTAAAGTAGTTCAGTTCTATTTTTTGTGTACAAGTAATACCTTTACCATTCTTGTATTACAAACATATAAGAATAAAAATGAATGAATATGTTTGACGGCTCCCCTGTTTGACATTTAATTGTTGTCCCAACCACAATCTTATAATATAAACAGTTATGTGATATGACTGTGATTGTTACTTCACTAAATTATCAAATTATAAGTGTGAACGATTTTTGATCAATTGTTTAATACTAAACTACTTGGTATTTCTTACTTGTATAAATGACTTGATCAATGTGAACAGGGCTTAAGTCTATGTTTTTAACGATCGTATATGACGGTCATGTCCACTCCATCAAAAAATGACACACTAGTGACTAGATATTGTTTATTAATACCGGCTGTTATTAGAAATATTTTATACAAAAAAACTAAGACGATGATCGCAATTTTGCACATGTCTTTATGAATGCCCAAGAGGTATAATTGCTCAAGTTATGTTTATTTAATGATTGTTGTATAAGAGTCTTCCATTTAGTTAAATTAAACATAAGACATTATAAGAAGATTCTTACACAAATAATCATGATTGTCAAATATGGTATTTTAAAGGACAAAACAGCCCATTTTAATTAATAATCTTTTAGAAAAATACAAATCTACATATTTTTTATTTAAAATAATATTAAAGTTCAAATAATTTTTCTAATTGTGATTTTGTATCATCTGGATTAGAAACTTTATGTCCAATTACTCGACTATCATTGTAGATTTCATAGTCATTTCCACCAATATCTGTTTTATCACCAAAAAAGTGTATTTCATTAAATTTAGAGTCGCTGGTAACGTGCTTTAAACAATAAGTTTTATCCCATCCTATGGGAAATACATCAAAACTAATTTGACCCCCAATACTATATTTTAAACCATAATCTGGAAATTCTTTCTGTAATGCATCAATAAACTTTTGACGAACTAAATATTTTTTATCATAAATTTCAAAATCATTACGTTCTTGCCGATTACAAGAACGGCCTATTGGTGAAATATTTAACATTCCTGTTCTGAATTCAACGAATGTACCCCGTTTACAAGGTAACCAAACGTCTGATAAATATTTTAAAACAAAATTAATGAATTTTTGTAACTTTTCTTCACCAAGAAATTTTTGTATGCTTTGTTTTTCGAGTTCGGCACCATATTTATAAGCGATAACACCGTTTTCCGGGAAAACATAATCGTATTTATTTATTACATCATCCCCATTCATTTGTTCAGCAATTTTATTAAAATCGGAACCGCCAACAAGTCCTATATGGACTAATGGTTTCACTTTTTCAATCAGAAATTTTTCAAATTCTTTACATATAACGGATCTTGCTGCGGTTAGTGTTCCATCAACATCAAACAACACCAATATTTTATCTCTTGTTGCCATTATAAAAAGAAATGAAAGATGTAACAGTTGTTTAGTCCGCTTTAATTGATTTTATTCTCGTTTCTCTCAATATGTTTTTCTTTAAATTGTGGTTTTTATTAAATTTATTTAATTTTTCGAATTCAATTAAAATAAAAAATGCACTTTTTATTCTCGGTAAGCACTTAATTTATCTTTAATATCCCTTAATTAATTTATATTTAAATTCCTTTTTGATGATGTGTAATTTATTGTATGGTAAATATACATTTACATTCCTTGTTAATACTTACCGGTATCATAACATCATATGCTTATGATAACCTCTGAAACAGTAGCTACCAAACTGTTAATTAACTTAATAACCATATTCGCATGGATTATGATATAAATAAAAAGAATTATAGTACATCGAAATAAATTTTATTTTGATTACTCAATAATTTTTTTTGTTTGTAAATGTTACTCAGAATTACTGAAAATGGGATAAATGGACAAGTTTTGGTGACTGCTGTTAATAAGCTTAATTTATTTTTTGTGGCAATTGAAAACAAATTATTCTAGTTAGATAAGTTTAAGTCAAATTATTCTGTTTTATGATTTGGGTGCCCATTTGGAACTTGGGTGTCTACTTTATATTAATAAGCTCTAACAAATAAACAAAAGTTTGTTTTTCAAAATTAAATTATATAATTATTTTTAAATCATAAAAATTTCATTTTAGCTGATGATGGAGGCTTTGAAATTGGAGCATATTTAAATAAAATTTGCCAAACACCAAATATAGATCTACTAGCAAAAAAAAGTTTAATTTTTAACAATGCATACACATCTGTTAGTAGCTGTTCTCCTAGGTATAATTTCATCAATTGTGTAGAGACTATTACTAGTTGTAATGGGAAAAATTGAAATTTTTACAAAGTGGTTTATTATATTCAGTTCATTTATAATCATTGCGAAAGTTAGATGAGTTAAAGTCACTACTCATTTTAAACTTCGAAGTTCAACAGAAAAATATATTAAATAATGACCTATTTCTATTAAAAAAGACTTTATTCATTAATAACTGTGAAGAATGGATTCGCCTAGACGTATATGTCTTAGACCTATAAGAGACCTAAAAAAAGAGCGTCCTATTCAATCTTATAGAAATTGAATAGGAATAAATAGGAAATAATATGAAATTTCATTTCCTATTCAATTTCTATAGGATTGAATGGAACTTTTTTATCAGGGATAGGATATACGTGTCTCATTGTATCGTGTTGTAATTATTACAAATTTAAGAACGTCTAAGTAGAACGAAAATTATCATTGGCAAACAAATATTTTTATGTATTTTAGCCGTTCAGCAATTTTAACTGGTCTTCCCAGTCATCAAAATGGAATGTATGGTTTACATCAAGGCATCCACCACTTTAATTCTTTTGACAATTTGAAAAGTTTACCAAATATTTTAAAAGCAAATGGAATTAGAACTGGTAAAAATATAACATTCATCTAAGCTCGAAATTTTCATTCCATTTATTATTTCGATTTTTTTTAGGAATTATTGGTAAAAAACATGTTGGGCCAGATGCAATTTATTCATTTGATTATTCACAAACCGAAGAAAATAATTCAATTCTTCAAGTTGGACGCAACATAACACATATCAAGCTATTAATCCGAGAGTTTTTATCTCAAGATAAAGAAAAGTAATAATTTTATCGAACAAATTATCTTTATAACACAATTAAGTTTGTTAACTTAATTAGGTTCGCATATTTAATTACTTTTTAAACTAATGTCGATATATCTAATATATCTATTACTCAAGTAATGATGTTTATAGAATTATTTTATCAATAAATTCTTGAAGGCATCTTGATGTTATCAGTGTAGGCTAGGCAGGCAATATGCACATAGTATTTTCAGATATTATTTTGTGATTTAATCTTAGAATACTGTAATCTGGGGTAGAATATATTTCTAGCCCCGTCCATTATATTTTTACCACGAAGAAATACTATGGATTTTAATGAACATTCGTTCTTTTTTTTCGTTTTAGACCCTTCTTTTTATATGTAGCTTTCCATGACCCACATCGTTGTGGTCATACACATCCCCAGTATGGACCATTTTGTGAAAAATTTGGAAATGGTGAACCAGGAATGGGATATATTCCTGATTGGGAACCTATCATTTATCAACCTGATGAAATTAATCTACCATACTTTATACCTGATACTTTGGAAGCTAGAGTTGATGTAGCTGCTCAATATACAACAATTTCCCGATTAGATCAAGGTAAATTTTTGAAATCTTCAGTATATAAGCTGGAAAAGTTGCTTCTGACTTGATCGTCAATATCGCATTAACCAATGACCATATAGAAAATTAATGAGTGATTTCAAAAAATGTAATAAATTAGATATTAGTTAGAAGCTCACCTAGTAGGGCTTTTTCGAGATGTTACTGGTTGCTAATTTGGTGAAAATATACAGTGATTATCACTAAATTAGCAAGGAGTAACATCTCGGACTATTATTACGATTAGATAAGTCATACTGATGATTAGTACTTTGTAGTCGAAATACGTATTTATAAAATACAACAATTTTTATCTAGGAAATTAGTGCAAAAAATCTAAATTTATTCGAAAAATTCTGGAGTTCTCTTTAATAATATTGATACTTTCAGAATATTAAATTAAGTTATTTAAAGTCCAAATATCAATTTTAAACACATTTTTACTAACTTTGATTATGATAAGTATCAACAATATTTTCGATTAAGCATATATATATATATATATATATATATATATATATATATAGATATATATATATATATATATATATATATATATATATATATATATACATACACAGACATTGTATATACATGTATATATATATACATATATATATATACATATATATATATACATGTATTTTATATATATATATATAAAATACATGACGAATAAATTTTCATTAAAAATTAATTTAAAAAGTAGATATATAAAATATAGATAAACTGTATGTTATGTTCCTTCCTATAGGATATAAGGATAATAATAATTTACCACATTTAGTTAACACTCTTTTATTTCAACACGTGCCGTACATTAAAACGCAATATGCACTCACACTCAATACGGGCTGTCATCTTTTATACATTATACATAACAATTTATTAAATGGACAAACAGCGAAGAATTATTATACCTATTGGACATTCATATATTATGTTTATATAAAGGTATTGGATTAATATTGAACGAATTGAAAGTAGCTGGACATGAAAATGATACGTTGATTGTATATACGTCAGATAATGGAATTCCGTTTCCAAGTGGACGTACAAATTTATATGATCCAGGTTTGGCAGAGCCACTTCTGATTTCATCACCAGAACATACGGAACGAAGGCATCAAGTAACATATTCTTTAACGAGTTTATTGGATATTATGCCCACATTTTTAGATTGGTTTGACATAAAGTATCCAGAAAATGGATTAACAGGAAAAAGTTTACTCCCTCTGTTAATTGAAGGTAATTGTAATTTGAAAGATTACTTTATAGTTTAATTTAATATTAATTGAACAAAATTTAAAATTTACTTCTTCTACCGTGAAAAAGAAATTGGTAATTTTTACTTTATTTATCTCTTATCATTGCTTAATCGACGGAGCAATATTAATAAGCATTCAAAATCAACCACTGTATACACAGATTTATTTATGAATTGATTTTTTTTAGAACCTCCAAATAATAAAACTGAAACTGTATTTGCCAGCCAGACTCATCATGAAATTACAATGTATTATCCAATGCGAGCAGTTCGTACTAAAAGATATAAATTAATACACAATATAAACTATAAAATGCCATTTCCAATTGATCAAGATTTTTATTTATCACCAACATTTCAGGTAAGTAATAGTAAAATTGTATTATCGATTTCCTACGAAAACATTTCACGTTGACATGAATGTTCGATGAGTAAGTAAATTTATCAAATCAAATAAGATAGTTATCGATTATTTAATGCTTAAAAAAGAGATGATCATGATGGTTCTCCAATTCCTTACTGAATTTTACAATACAGAAAGCATTAGAAATCAGAATTTTTGAATCTGGCATTAGAAATAAGATATGTTTATTTTGAGTTTATAGTAATCCAAACGGAGTTGAACAAAGTAAATTAATGGTATTTACTACAATTATAAATACAAGTTATTAATATGAAATCGATCTACTGGAATTTCAAGATAAGTCTTTAATTATTAATTTTATGAACAAAAACTGTTTTTTTTAAAGGATATTTTAAACCGGACTCGTACACATCAAAATATAAATTGGTATAAAACATTAAATTCATATTATTATCGAGATGAATGGGAGTTGTTTGATTTAAAATATGATCCTGAAGAATTAAATAATGTGGTTGGTAAGCAGCAATATCAAGAAATAGTACAAGATTTAAAAATGAAATTATTAAACTGGCAAAAGTTTACAAAAGATCCTTGGATTTGTGCACCACAAGGTGTTCTAGAACCAAGTAATAATGGTGATAGTTGTTTCAATTTAGATAATTTAACTGAAAAATTAAAAAAACCATGATGTGTATTTAAATAAATACAACGTTAATAATTTGTTCATAATTATTTATTGAATTATAAAATATATTCTTGTGTTATAAATCATTACTCCATTTTGTCAATCCATTACTTATCGATAATATCCTAATAAATAATAATCTCTATAGTCTTTTCCTATATTCACTACTGATCTAAATTCACTACACTGAACTAAAACTATATTAATTGTATTTGTACACTGAACTGTACATAACAGTCTCCGCCACTTATTTATAAGTTCATTCTATTAATTGGCTTCTTTGTTCTTGTAGATCGACGTACAGGTTGATTACCCGGTTCAGTTGCTGGATTTTCCACTGTTTCTGGAGTTGCTTGTGTATCGATAGAAGTTGGTTGCGAATCCATACTAGTTGTTTGAAAATTTGAATTTTGCGTATTGTTTTGATTTGGCAATAAGAACGTAACCGTTCGCTTAAGTTTAGTTTCTGTTGAAGGTGTATTATTTTGTCGCTTATCTTGATTATATCGAAATTCTGGTTCAGGTATTACTTCTGTACTTCTAAGTTGATCATAGTGTCGTTTAATTTCGTATCCATTGTCTAGTCGTACAATATAATGCAGACGACCTAGCCTTTGTATAATTTTACCGAATTTCCAATTTACATTTCCTTGATAGTTGCGTGATTGTACGCGTTCACCCAGGCGAAAAAATTTATTGAAATTCGATGCTGTAGATGGTAAATCTGGTGTTGGTTTAATTAAATCTAGTCTGGTTCTCAATGCTCGACCTAGATGTAATTCTGCAGGAGTTTTTTTACATTCTAACGGTGTATTACGATACTTGAATAAGAATCGTTGTAATTTTTCTATAATTGTTCCAGGTTCGTCCATCATACTTTTAATTTTGTTTTTGAATGTTTGTACATTTCTTTCAGCTAGTCCATTTGTTTCCGGATGGTTTGGTGCTGAATGTAGGAGTGTTATTCCGTTTCGGTTACAAAAAGATTTAAATTCTTCCGATTTGAAGTAAGTTGCATTGTCGGTGACCATGGCAAATGGTAGACCTTGACGACAAAATATTTCTGATAAAGCAGAGATTGTTGATTTGGATGTAGGTGCGTTTACTTGTATTGCGATTTCCACCCATTTTGTTTTTGCATCTACCACTATTAAGAAGTGGTGGTTTTGAAAAGGTCCCGCATAATCCACATGAATTCGTTGCCAAGGATATTTTGGTGTTTCCCAGTGATGTAATGGAGCTTTGTTTGGAGTTTTCTTCACTAATGCACAAGCGTTGCATGATTTGACTTGTGATTCGATGTCGCGATCAATGTTTGGCCAATAACAGCTTGATCGTGCGATAGCCTTCATTTTAACTATCCCTACATGTGTAGAGTGTAATTCTTTTAATATAGCTGGACGTAATTTAGAAGGTATGAAAACTCGTTGTCCTCTCATAATAATTCCTTTGTGTAAATTTAATTCCGGATCACGTATTTTTCCATTTAGTAAACGTTCTTTGATTGTTAAAAGTTCACTGTCATTATTAGTTTCTTTGCGAATGGTATTTGCGGTGATCGTATGTGACGTGCTTATTTGTTGTACGGTTAGATCGTATACTTTGCTTATCTCATCGGTATCGAGTACATTAGTGTATGGAAGCGGAGCGCGTGAAAAATAGTCTACATTTTGGTGATTTTTAGCTGCTCGATGTTTTACAGAATATTCAAATCCTCGGAGGAATAATGCGTAGCGTAATAATCTAAGTGCTGTAAGCTGAGGTAATTGTTTGTTGGGTTCGAGGATCATTTTTAAAGGTTTGTTATCTACTACGAGTGTGAAATGTCGTCCATAAATGTATTGAAAAAAGTATTTACATGCCCAAAATACAGCGGTGGCTTCCCTATCTAGTTGACTATAATTTTTTTCAGCTGTTGTCAGCGATCGAGATGCGTAAGCAATGGGACGTATTTCATTATTGATTTCGTGTGAAAGAATACTCGATAATCCGACTGGGCTAGCATCTGTTTCTAGAATTAAAGGATATTTTGGGTTGTAGGGTGTCAATACACGTTCGCTAGCCAATTCTGTTTTAATTTTTTCGAAAGCCTGATTACAATCAGGTGTCCATTTAAATTTGACATTATGTCGTAATAATTGATTTAGAGGATAGAAAAGAGTTGAGGCGTTTGGTATGAAACGCTGGTAATACATCGCTAATCCAAGAAATGAACGTAGTTCATCGATATTTGTAGGAATCGGAGCATTTTGAATGGCAAGCACTTTATCTTGCGTTTTGTGTAAGCCGTTTTTACTGATTACGTGCCCTAAATATTTGACTTGTTTAACGAAAAACTTACATTTCTTTTTATTTAATTGAATTTTGAATTCTTGAAGTTTTTTCAAGCATTTCTCAAGACGATCTTTGCATATTTTAAGTGTTTCACCTTGAATAAGGATGTCATCGAAATACGCTATGGTGCCTTCAAGGTTTGATAGAATTGGTTCGAGAATTTTTTGAAATTCTCCAGGCGCCGTTTTGAGTCCATAAAACATACGTTTAGCGAGGTATGTTCCTTTGTGTGTTGAAATTGCCGCGATATGGGAGCTCTCTTTGTCTAATTCTACATGCAAGTAAGCTTTGTGGATGTCAAGAACACAGAAAAAGTTTCCATCACGTAGTTGGTTAAATAAATCTTCCACTTTTGGTATTGGGTAATGATTTTCTAATAATAATGGATTAATGCTAACTTTATAGTCAGCGCATAGACGTACGCCCTGGTTGCCCGGTTTTGGCACTACAACCAGCGGTGATCCCCATTGACAATAGTTTGCCTTTTCAATAATGCCTTGCTTTTCGAGAGAATCAAGTTCATCATTGACTTGATCTAAAAGAGCATATGGAATTGAGCGCGGTTTAATGTATGTTGGTTTTGCATTTTCTTTTAATTTTAATGAGCACAAAACATTCGGAATTTTGCCTATCCGTTCTTTAAATATGTCGGCGTATTTGGAAAAGATTTCTTTAATAAGAATATCTGATTGATTTTTTGTATCAGGGTTTGATATAATGTTTTTTATGGCGCAACGATTTTCAATTTGATTTAGATTTATAATCCCTAGATTCCTAATCCATCCTCTTCCAAGAATGGGTGCGTAATTGCGTTGTACTACGTATAGTTCTTCTATTGAACTTTTATTATTGTAACGAACTGGCACAGTAGCCACACCTAGTGGTGAAAAAGACTCTTTAGTGTAAGATTGGAATCGGACATTTGTCGGTTTAAGTTTAATATTAAGAGATAATGCATCAAAATCCCTGCGTGACATTATAGTTACAGGGCTGCCTGAATCGACTTCAAAGTTTTGTTTCGAATTCCCGATTAGAACTGGAACACAAATTTTGTTATCGAAATTAGTGGAATTTATGTTTAATATAATTTCCTGTTGAGAGTGCGCGATATTAAGTGAGTTGACACCATAGTCGTCTTCATAGTTTTGTTCAACTATATTGACTGATGGCGATTTTGGTACTTGATTACCTAACGCTGTTGATAAGCACACTTTACGTAAATGTCCAGATCTGTTACATGCTGTACAATGCAGTTTGTCTTTGCTTCTACATTCACGTGTTTTATGGTTAGACTTTCCACAAGCTAAACATTTATTTTTGAGTCCTAATCGTTCAATCTGTGAAAATTTATGTGTTGATTGACTGCGCGGTTGAGATTTCGAACGACTTCGCTGATTTGAATCATGAACATTGTATTTTGTATGTTTCTGTGAGTTACCGATGCGGTTCACGGATATAGAAGATTTTTGGTAGTCTTCCCTGTTTTGTTTTTTTGCAGCTTCTATAGCTAGTGCTATTTCAAGCGTTTTATCAAAATTGACTGTTTCCTCTTGTTGTAGAATTTTTTCGCGAATATCTACGTCTTTGAGTCCACGAATAAACTGTGCTTGTAAAATTGCAAGTATGGGTTGTTTACAATTTCCATTCGGACAAATCCATTTACATGTGTGTAAAAGAAGTTTTAAAGCGGCTACGTAACCGGCTATTGATTCGTCTGTGTGTTGTGTACGTGATAAAAATTTATGTCTCTCTGTATGGACATTTGAGGGAGGGCTCAAATGCTTTTCTAAAAGTAATATGAGCTCTGAATATGTTTTTTCATTTGGCTTTTGAGGTGCTGTTAAGCTCGAAATTAATTGATAATATTTGCTACCCAGACAATTTATAAGAATTTGAACCTTTGCTGACGCGACTTCCGTACTCGAACCTGTGAGTTGACGCAAAGTAAAGAAATTTTCTAACCTTTCTCGATATGTTGTGAATGATTCTGCTTCTTCGTTGAATGCTTCAAATGTTATCGAATGTGTAAGTAATGTATCTGATAGGTTTCTTGACGGCAGTTGTGTAGTATGACGAGTTGATGTTGCAGCCATTTGACTAACGATTGCTGTAAGTGCTTCTCCTTGTGTTTTGAGTGATTGCAATATTGCTTCGATTTCCGCCATTTTTTCTATTTTTTCACGTGTATTAATTAATAACAAAAATTTGTTTATTATTTACTTGTAATTTATCCCATCCTCGTCGCCAAACTGATGTGTATTTAAATAAATACAACGTTAATAATTTGTTCATAATTATTTATTGAATTATAAAATATATTCTTGTGTTATAAATCATTACTCCATTTTGTCAATCCATTACTTATCGATAATATCCTAATAAATAATAATCTCTATAGTCTTTTCCTATATTCACTACTGATCTAAATTCACTACACTGAACTAAAACTATATTAATTGTATTTGTACACTGAACTGTACATAACAAACCATTAATTTTTTAATAGATTTTAATTTGAATATATTTATTTATATAAAAGCTATGTATAAATTCGTTTATTGTTTGTAGTTTTTTTATATAAATTAACTATCACAATACTTTAACAATTTTATGTTGTTTAAAAAATCCAATATAAACATAAGTTGTAAAACTTAATAAAATAAAATATATATTTTACGTTCAATTTAAAATTTATTTCAAGAGGAAATGCATTTAAAAGGTACATGTAAATATGAAACACCATATTTTTTAATTAGAAAAATATTTGTAATTTTATATAAAAGTAAAACCTTTGAAACCATAAACTACTTGTAAATCTAAGGTTAAAATGTTTCAGGAATATGAATCTCATTTATGTATAGCACTGTGTGTAAGTCATTAAAGAGTAATTAATTTTTTACAAATTAGAAAATGTAAAAAATTTTTAATATAAGAAACATAAGTATTATCTATTTTTATGATGTTAACACTAATGCGTTGGTGTTTGTCAAATAACAATTGTTAAATTGCAATACTTATAATAAAGTATCGATCTGTAGAGTTATGTACTAGAGAGACCCAGATTATTAAAATGGGAATTAATTTCAGTAATTTGCAATGGATTTCCACGGAAAAACCAATAATTTCTTTTAGTGTTTGCTAACTCCCACAGCCCCTCCAAATTAAGTAAGATAACGTCAAAACATATATAAACCAAGCCTAAACCTATCCATCGGAGTACTCAAATTCTCCTAGTCTTACACATTGTTTTAATAATATGCTTAATATTTTACCTTTTTATGAAATTAAAATTATTACGATAATATTAAAATCATTAATTATCATTTCGATCTTTAAAGTTTTTTTTTTTATGTTAATGTAACATTAAAATTATATTTTGACACATACAGTTTTGATTTTTTAATATGGGAAATTGTGCAATTTGAAAACATCGTCCGTATGTACAAGTGTTTCCATTTTATCAATTTTCAGCAAATAATTTGATAAAACAAATAAATTAAAATTATCACGTAAGTAATCATTATTTATTATCACGTAAGTAATATTATTATTATCACGTAAGTAAATATCAACTAAGAATGAGTTTATAATCTCAAAAAAACAAAAAATTGCGACACTAATTTTTATACCTACATTTATAAACATTAAATGCTCGATTGTTGCGTTGAATTCTTTATCAAAATTAATTTTAATCTCTCTGAATAATTTATTTTATAGGAAAGAAGGAAGATTCGTCGTGTTTTTTGTTTATTTGAATATACACTCAGTTAATGAATAAATTTCAGATGTTCCCATATTAAAAAATTAAAACAAACATAATTGTCAAATATTAATGGTATTAAAAAATTTTTTTTTTTATAAATAGGTCATAAATAATTAGCCAAACATTAATCCGTCAGGAAACGAAACCGGATAAAATTTACCACATAGTGTATAAATTCTTAATTATTTCATTTTCTGCTTAATCAGTTTATTATATGAATAGCTAGACCACTATAAATAAAAATATGATGTGAATCAATTCAAATAGTTTAATATAAATGCTATTAAATATGATATAACATTTACTAAGATATAAGTTACTAGACAAATATATTTAGATAAAAATTTTTTTTAATCTTAATTTCACTGCTCTATATTAAACAAAATTGTTATGTCTATTGTTTTTACTATGAGCGTGATTATGAAACATTTATCCTTATGTATAATTTAAGTGTTACAGTGTATTTAATAATATATTTCAATTAGACGGTGTTTTATTTTGCGCTCTTGTGTTCATATAAAAATAAATCAAATCTCTTAAAATCGTGGAATTTGACGAAAACTGCAAAATTTACAATATTTGGGCCCCTGGGAAGCAAACAATTACTAGAATAATACAAATTATTTCACTGAAAACTTAAAATACATAAGTTCTAAAATTTCATACACACGACCAACTTTAGTTTTTCTTTTATTTAAAGGGCCAAATAACCCCTTTTTTGAACTCTTTTTTACAATAAAACCATTGTGATATTTTTTACCCGGTAGCGACTGTCCGTGTTGTATTATGGAGTAATAAGTATACACACTGATATATTTACTTTTTTGCCTCTTTAAAAAAAAAACCGTTTTAATAAGATTATTTACATAGACAGGCAGTATGTCGTTAAGGATATTTTGGGCTTTTATATATAACCAAAATATTTTGTACAAAAATAATTTTTAAGATTTTCTTATAAATGACTTTATATGTTAAAAAACTTTTAAGATTAATATAAATGATCTAAAGTATTATCAAAAATAAAGCATTAACCCTATTAAAAAATACAGAACTAACAAAGAAATACTATAAACTTAAACAAAATATTTGAAACAATTATAATAACATCTTGTAATTTAAAATATATTCCATAATCTCATTATTATATCAACAATTATATAAAACAAATTGGGTGCGTGTACTTATATACGCGCATCAGAAGTCATACTTCTTTGGCATCAGTAAAAAATAATTTTTAATTGCATGACAATAATTAATTACAATAAAATAATAAAACGGCTGGAGAAGCATAGTCAACTCAGTCAATAAATCTCAGTTTCAATTTGAAAAATTAAATGAATAAATATATAATTTGTTTCATTATTCATTTTTTAAATATTTATTATTTTCTTAATTAAATATTCACTTTGAACCTTGAATCTGTGAATTTTGTTTGTGTGTTTTTTTCATAACTCGCCTAAAGAAGTATAATTTAGCAAGCACATTTTTGAAATAACGTGTATAACGAAAATCAATCCATAATACAATTATTTAACATTTAATATCTTTTTTATATGGCATAAAATATATAATAATCAATCTAAAAATTTACAAGAAAACTTATTATATAACACAAAAAATTCTTTTTAAATCGTTTTTAGTACTTTTTTGTATTAAATTGACTTATGAGTACAATTTGTTATTAAATTTTATCTTTTAATAGAATAAAACATGATTTATACAATATTTTTTTTTTATTTAAGTAAAGGTATTAAAGCTTGATACTCTCTATTTAAAAGGAAATAAAACATATAATTATTTCGCAGATACACGTATAAATTTATTTTATCCATTTGAATATTAAAAATTGTTATTATAAACGTGACCCATTAATTAAACGTAATAGTTCAGGATTGTATTAGAAACCTTTTCTTCCCATATTTGGGTTCAATATTTATTAACAATGATCACATGTTTCTGTACAAATTATCGAATAAAAAACTGAATTATTACAAGTATTTAAAAAATTAGTCCAAAGTGAATCCATTAATTTAATTAACTAAATTAATTTTTTGGACATGTTTTCAATTCATAGTAATACCCAGTCTTAAGCTACTCAGTTCTAGATGAATTCGGAATTTTACAATTTTTAAATCTTGTCTCATACAGTCATAAATATAATATGATTTCTATGCATACAATATTGAATGATACAGCATTTACAACAAACAGCACTTAAGTTTGATGTATTACTGCATTTTGATTTTAATTAGGAGTCCTATCTAAATACCTACGCATGGTATCTCTATTTGTGTTAATGTAGCATATCGGAGCTATAAAGTCTACTCTTTGGTTTTAGCGAGATTTAATAGGGTAGTTTATCATGTTGAAAAAAGTACTTCAAAATATTGATTGATTTCTTAATTGTCACAAAAAATAAATATTTTTGCAAAATAAACACGTATACTTTAAAATTTATGGTATAACATACAGAACAAAACATAACCTAACACTTTCAAATATTTATTTACTAATTAAGACAACTGTTTAGACATAACTGACAAAGACAAATAATAATTTTTATCAAAATGACGCCACGCCATGGCAAACTAGGTCGAATTTTATTTCATGCTTTAGTTTTCACCATCAAAAGTACCCTATTGTGACATTTATATCTAAATAAATGGATTTTCTAAGAATTTGAAAATTAAAATAAACATTTGTTAGTTGTAATAGATTATAATTACAATCTAGTGGTTATAAATCTATGTTAATGGACGGATCCATTTAAATCATTTAATATTTCCCTAAAAAATTAAATCCATATTTAATACTGAATAAAAAGTCTAGGATATAAATATGTATCATCTTTTGTGATAGCGGTGCTTGATATATTTACGATGATTATTTGAAAACGTTTGTTGTATTTTTTCTCGTAATTCTTCCATCGAATTATTTGTTCTATTCAATATTGTATTTAGATGTGCGATAGTTCCTTCAACTTCTTTTACCTAAAAAATCATTATTTATTTAAATTATTTTAAAATCATAATACTAATTAATGAATCAATTTGACTGATTTATTTTCAAACATTTATTTTTGACATCTACTTATCTAATCTATCTTTCCACTGTTGATAAGTTTATCTACAAAATTTTTTACTAATAGAGATTGATACTTGATAGCTACGTTTATTACGGACAAAATGATACGTTTTCCCCGCCTGTAACGTTTACTTTAATAATAAATATCATTGTTAAGTTGTACGATAAATATCGAAATTTCGATTATAACACAATCGATTAATGTCAATTTCATTGTAATACCAAAAAATATATTTTGTATTGTTAATGAATAGGAATAAATAAAACTTTTAATTTTATTCATTCAGATTGGAAATTTTGAATAGGTTAATTAATTTCTAGTTAAGAAACAGTAGATTCATGTAGAATGATTTATTATTTTTTCAGTGGAGAAGTGTTAACCTCTATGAGCCTTATATGAACCACAATTCATTGAAGTTATGAAAAAAACATTAATTTTCACTAAAAAAAATTAAACTTACATCTGTTGTGTAGCTTACTAAGCGAAAATATTTTTGTCTCATTAAATAAATTTCGTGTGCTCTATGTATGAACCATAACAAAAACATCAAACCACATATGAATAATACACTTCTTACATTCAAAAATCTTTTGAGCAGCATAATATAAATACAATGAGTTCTTCAAAACCATTTTACAACCAAATCTACATTAATATTATTAATTATGAAAACAATGTGAATTTTCTTTGATTAGTCGGCTTTTAAGTTAACCGCTACTTAAATTAATAGTAGTATTATCTATGGGTAGATTATATAACTAGTAATAAATTAAAGCAATAATAATTATAACCTAATAAATAAAAATTTTAATATATACTTTTATGTGAAACATATATAATCATAGTAATTTTATATATTTAATTAAATTTTGTAATGTCTGGGTACGATGATATTTTATATTTTGATTATTTTTATTTATATACTTACGTTTTGATATTAAACTTTTAAAAATTGACACAAGTGTTGAGATCTGCATTCATGCAGTGATAACAAATTAATGCAGTTATTTATTTTTTACTCTTTCTCGATATTCGAAATTAATTACCACATATGTGTATAAAAACCATTAAAGTTGCTAAATTTTATTGTCTATCGTAAATTTAATTAAGAAAGAAAAATAAATACAGCTTTCAATTATATGCTTAATATAAGTAATTTATGTTAATTTCTCAGACAAAAAATTTTACAAATTTGCATTTTTTTACGCTATTTCAATAACAAAAATAAAGGATTTTGAGTAAATTTTCGTAGTATTCTATAAATCTATGTAAATTATTTTATTCTTATGATTTTATCATAAACTTTATGACTTTAGGATGTTTAAATATGCTGATCTAATTAAAAATACAACAAACTATGCACGACGAATGAATCGATTAAGTAATAGAATTTTTGGCGAAGTAGTACGGCCAACAAATTCAAAATCTATGAAAGTGGTTCAATTATTTAGTGAAGAACCATTACACAAACGGCAAGATATTGTGGGTTATTATCCACGACATGTTGAAACACATGTATTAATAAGAAATCTTCGTGATTATGGTCTATTTCGTGATGAACATCAAGATTTTAAAGAAGAGATGACACGATTAAGAGCATTACGTGGAAAGGCACCGCCTAAGAAAGGAGAAGGAAAACGAGCCAAAAAGAAATAATGAATATAAAAAATTACAATTAAAAATAATTTTTATCAAATAAAATTGTATTTGTGATTAATATTAATAAAATTAATTGAGATGAAATATGTTGAAATTTCTCTATTATATGAATAAGATTTAAATAAGAGATATCAATGAAGTTGATACAGTTCTGATAAATTTTGTATCTTGAGAATGTAATACGTTAATCAATTTTGAAATGCCGAACGACCAAACAAATTAAATTTAAACTTTCTTCCCAAGAGTGTGTTAATCTTATTTTTTCTTTATGCCAATAAAAGTCGATCTTAATGGTTTTATATTACAAAAAAAAAAAAAAACAGATGTTCCTCTATTTAAAACTTGTGGGGTTAATCGAAAATTTTACGTACCCCGAAACTGAGAACAACAATTTTATTGAAAAGAACAATTAATTTTATTGTATGGATTTATGTAAAAAATGAATCTTGTACTCCACGGAAGTCCTAATTAAATTTAAATAACGTGTTATTTTAAGGATTTGACCCGAAAAATTACCTTCGCTAATATTATCAAGAAACCACCGATACTATTGCAAATATCCATTGAATATAAATACAATATTAAAAAAAACAAAATTACGTATCAAACTTTTTTATTATTAAAACTTCAAAATTATGTAAATATATATGGCAAATTCGTTAAAGAAATTTTGTAATATAATGCTTTACAGATTTCGAGATCAAAATGATTATACAAATTTTTAATTCGTTTTTATAAATTTCATATATTTTCAAATATGGTATTATTGGCTTTATTGCATTATAATTATGTCTTTTATTAATGAAGATTTTTAATTTTCACAGTTCAGTCTTTGTTGGAGTATCTGTATCTATTTGCTTTGCTCCAGTGTCTCCTTTTAATTGTTCAAATAAACATTTTGTGTCTTGGTTCTTCAAAGCTCGTTCCTCACACAGATATGTTTTTAATAAAATATTACCTTGGTGTTGGAAGTACCATGTTTCTATGTCATTCTCATGTTGTTCCAATAATGTTTCACACTATAAAACAAACAAAAAGTTAATAAATTTACGTTAAAACATAAATTTGTGTAAAAACTGCTATTGACACAGAGTAGAATTTCTTGAAATTTTGCTTATTTTCGAAATAAAATTTACTATTCACTATACCGTTATAGGCAAATGTTAATTATAAGTATGATATAGGCAAATGTTAATTTAAGCTAGCCTGAGTTGTTTTAAATTATTAT
This sequence comes from Chrysopa pallens, assembly GCA_020423425.1. Lineage (NCBI taxonomy): Eukaryota > Metazoa > Arthropoda > Insecta > Neuroptera > Chrysopidae > Chrysopa > Chrysopa pallens. The sequence continues at coordinate 72,941,372 of CM035593.1, read as the reverse complement.
TAAAGTAAAACTGCATTTATTAAAACTTTATAATATTAAAAATAACTAGTTCAAATCATCAATTTTGGACACGCGTTCATGTACTTTTAATTTATTGTTCAGAAAACTAGGGAACTAAACATTTTATAACTATAAATATATACATTATATATATAATTTGGGGAACCTATAATTTTTTAATACCTGCGATTTTAAATTTGTTACTTCGGCACTAGGTTTATCCCAAAGATCATAAGGAATACCTAATTCAACTTTAACACCTTTATTAACAAGTCCGTGTAATGTTTGAAATGTTTGACTCATTCCTTTGGCAAATCTGGTACTATCACTTCGTTCTTTATGAATGTTATATTCTAGAATTCGGTCACAAACATTTTCTAATGATTCCAAAAGTCGCAATTCTGATTTTCTATATTCTTTTCTCTTTTTTGGTTTGACATCATCAACATGATAACCAATTTCTAATACATCATGAGTTTTCCCTGTTTCATCTAAACGTGATTCTAATTCTATTGCTAAAATTTTACAAACTACAAAAAAAAATTAAAATTTAAATAATTATTACAAAATTTCTATATTTTTAACCTAAAAAATAACCAACCTTCACATTTATTAGCATATTCCACTCCTTCAGGATTTTGATCACAGAAAATATAATTAAAATTAAAAATAATTAAAAATATGTAATAAATAAACATTTTGTAATAATTAATAATATATTTTGAGGCTAAATTACAAGCTATAAATCTTATGGTTCAACAGTTCATATTTCTTCTGGAAATATAAAAGCTAGAGAATAGAGATACAACGAGGAAAATATGTTATCATAAAATTATTGATCAACGTGTAAAGATTTAATTCGTTGTAAAAAAAGCAAATTTTTTTTTAAATTTTGTCAACTTTTAATTTTATTTATTATAAAGGTAAAAGTTCAAACAAAATAATATTATTTTCTGATTAGGAGATAGGTAATTTAAATTTTATGTTAAAAATATATTGATTTAAAATATCATTACGTTTATTGTTTTCGTGAAAGTGTTCATTAATTATTAAGTATCATTGAAAAAAGACATAGTTATTTCTTCTCTGATTTTAGGACAGGCCCACACAAAAGATTTGTCTGATCAGAATATATTAGTCTCCTATAAGAAATTTGTGTAAGAAATTCTGATCATACATTAGATAAAAACCTTAACGCGGTGTGTCATTTTGTTAGAGATCTCTATAATAAACACACTATTTTCGTGGACAATAGATTGCTAATATAGATTACTTATTCATTTCAGTTACTTGAAAAACAATACATCGGTATGTTAAGCAACAGCAGTCACAATCTGTATATGGATGGGTGACCACCTTGCAGTACTGTGACAAAATAGAATAATCCCTTTTAGTTAATGGCTGTATAGCTGAAAGTAGCTGAAGCCAGAAATTAAAAAAAAAAAAAAAAAAAAAAAAAAAAATACATCGGTATAGTAAGCCAGCGCCTCCGCAAACGCATGACTGAACTAAAAAATGTCAAATTTTATGTTAAATATGACCATCGATGTTTATATTATAACTTAAGATCGCTATTTAAAATATACATTTATTTTTAAAAGACTTAAAAAAGGAGGAGGTTTTTTTTTCAAATTCGCCTTTATGTATCTTTATGATTAATAAATAATACTAACTTAATGTATTTTTTAATATTAATTGTAAAATTCTTAAATAAGTATTTGTTTTCAATTTTAATTTAAAATACGTCTTACGTATACGGCGAGCCTCGATTTGTAATTAAGGCAATCCAATAGTAGACACTTGGAAAATACTTCCTTTCACCATTGTATTTTACGATGGCTTTACCCCAAACATGAAAGAATAACGTAATCACATAAATAGCACTCATCCATTAACTTTTGCTTAGTTTATAGATAAAAGGATGCTGAGTTTTTGTCTTGAAAAATTTAACATAATCAAAGTCTATTTGCCTAAATGGGAAAAGAAGACCTCGGCTATCTCTCCATGGCCGCCTTAGATTTGTTTGCGCCGATTCGTGATTCTGTGTGAAAGAGCTATTTTTTTAAAATATGATTCGACAGATTAGCTCTAATTGGGAGACATTTGTTGAGTTCTCTTAAATAATAAACATTAATTTAACAATTTATGAAAATTTTTTTTTAAATAATTTTTGTTAGCTCGTTTTAGATACTTTATCTATACTGCGCATGCTTGAGAATTCTTTATGTGCACAAAAGATGCGCAAAACTGACTGAAGCACTCGGAATAGAGAGAGAACGATACACCATTTATTTCACTTAGTCGGAACACCTTCCACTTACAGGAACTGTCTATATAGAAGTATTACATTAATCCACCAAATTTCTTAATCCACCTTTGAGGATAGCTTTACTAATTATTGTGGAGAGAAACTTTGTAATGTTGAAGCCTCCAAAATAAAAAAAAAAAAGAAAACGCTGGACTCCGATAAATTATTATCTATGAGAACAAAGATTTATACTGCAGGTCTATCTAAATGCTACAATTTTAAATCAATTTGATCGAAATTTACTATCTGTTATGTTTATAGTCATTGAAAATATGAAATATTATTTGAAGGATTAAAAGTTATCACAATCAGAGTAAATCATCACAATCAGAGTATATATAAAGACGCATAATACGTAACGATAGTTATTTTTTTACATGTAGGTACTAACTATAGGATTGATACCTACATATTTGATGAAATTACACACATTTTCTTATCCAGAAAACTCGTTAAAAGTAATAATAAGATCTAGGGATTGTGACGTGATCTTTCTAAGAATTAATTTAAATTAAATAAATAGTTATCATTTTATTAATAATAATTTGATACAAATTACTTTTTTGTTTGTTTAATTAAATATGAAATAAACGTTTTTAATAATTTTCAAATATAATAAATTTTTTTAATCTAATTTGTGAATATTATTATACATATAATATCATAATTATAATTTATGTGGGAAATCGCCAGAATTTTAGAATAATAATAATATAATGTGAAATTTTAAATTTAGTTTAAAGTATAAAAATTGTTAATTAATACCAGAATTGTGATTTTCAAAATTATTAAAACATATTCCTTTGGTTGCAGATAAAATAGTCGTAAAGATTAAAGACAAGATTATCGAATACTGGAAAAAACTCCAATTTAATCCTATTGAAATTAATTTTGAATAAGATTGAATAGGGCCGTATAGAAAATGATTACGTATTGAATCGCAATTCCAAATTTTGAATAGGTTTTAATAGGATGGAATAGGATATCATTTCCAATAGAATCTTATTCAAAATTAGAATAGATTTGAACAGGATTTGAATTTTGTATTCAATATTGGATTGTTAATTTTCTTATTCGTTTCCATTTTTTTTATATGGGTGACATTAGTTAATTTGTGAAAATTAAATTTAGCTAATTATCACATATTGGTAATTACAATACTTATTATTATATAAGTATATATAATTGTATAGACTGGATATTTATAGTATTTTATGAATGCTAATTAAAAATAATCCAAAAAATGACATTCAATCATATTTCGATTATCTAAACACTTAAATCTGTTAGTTGTTATCTTCAATTGTTTAAATTGATTTTTTTTATGTAAGTTCAATAAAAAATCAACCTTAATATTTTTTAATTTGTTAAAAATCTTTGCAGATCATAATTATATTTTATGAATAAAAATAACAAATTTTAGTAGACAGATTAAAATCATTCTCACTTAATCGGTGATACGGTCTGTCCAGAACCTTGACCAGCGTTGAACCGTAACGGGACCTGGCACATATAGAGGTTTGAGCGTTAGATTTTCAAAATTACAGCGGAACAAACATGGATAGATACAGACAAACTAAATGCAAAATCGTCTACTTATACTATAGACCTCATTTCGTTCGGAATTAAAATTTAAATCTTGAGGACAATATCATTTAATAATATCAACAACAAATGAAATTATAAATACAACCATTAAATAAAGATAATATAAAATGCAATAATTAAAATAAATATAAATACTATATACTTACTTACTAAGTTGAGTATATGTAAACGGATTTCCCTTATACTAAAAACTTTGTAACATAAAAATACAATTTATTTGTTTAATTCAAAATGTTCAATGATAACTGATAATGGTTTTATAAACAAACGATTTTTGTATATTTGAGTACATTATTGTTTTATGAGTAAACAATGAACAAATTTATATATTTATTATTTATATAAAACCGTCAACATTAAGATTATAAGTATGTTCATTGTCCTGTAGATTTTTCAATTATATCTAGAAGTTCAACTGATAACTCTTTTTTTTTTTTTTAATGTTTAATTTTTTCTCTTAATGAATTCTAGTTTGTAGAATCTCAACTGGTTGTGTGAAATTTATTTCTGTATGAAAATTATATTTATTTATTTAATAGTGAGTGGTTTTTTAAACTATTTTTTTCATTTACGGAAGGAAATAATTTTTCAAAATATAAATATATCTAATTGTTATTAAACAGTATAATTTTTAAACAATATCATTTTGAAATCAATACAGTACTGCTTACAAAGATACATAAACGTAATGCAAGTTGCTGGTCGTAAATTTACGAAAATAACTTTTAACGTTTTAGGAAAAAAGTTTATAGTGCAGTTAACCAAGAGCAAAAAATAGGAACATGTAGAATTCTATTACAGTGAATGAATTGATGTGAAACTATCTGAATTATGTAACTAAAATAATCACCTATTTATTTTATTTGCTTCCCCAAGATGAATATCACTTCATATGAGGGGATTGAAATTGTAACATTAAAAATAACTCATAAAGCAAAAAAGGTTATTTAAAGTTTTTGAAACTTGAATGCATTTTATCAAAAAAAGTGTATGCAAAAGGAAGAAGCTTCTTGAAGGTGATATTTCGTCTTAGGAAAATTGAAATAATCGCATTTAATGTTGAATTACATAATGGTAATAAAAAAAAACAATAAAAGTGGAACCACTGCTGCGTCTCTTATACCTAGACCCGTTAGCGCTTTGTACTTTTTTTTGAAAACAATTAAGCCCTCGTTTTAATAATTAATCACCTGAAGGCTAATGTGTCTTCTAGCTCAAGGTGCAGTGAAATAACTATCAGAAACAAATGAAGCTACAAGATCTTATCGAGACCAATAGCAACGCAAAAAGCCCATAGATTCTCCGCTGAAGTTGTTCCTAAGATTTTTCCAGGTGCCAATGATCGTGTCATCCTCGTCTATACGCGACTTTAAAGTAGGATAACATAAGAAGTTATGCTGATGTTGAAATTATGCAACAGTTATCTGGAGATAATTCACCAGACCTACATTAAAGTACATAAAAATAAAATAAGTTTTTATTTAAATCGTTAGCTAAAAAATTTAAAACATGGTCAAAGTTTACTAATTATTGGTATTTATTTCGGTTAGAAAAGGAAGTAAACACTTTTATTTTCATAACTTCTTTTTGAATGAATGACTTCGGCAATAACCCGCTATGAAGATTTTTTTAAGTAATTTAACAAAGGTATAAAAAATAGGTTAGCGGCTATATTATCTGACTTTGAGGATTTAATAAAAATTTCGTTTTTATGTTAAAAGTTTTTGTTTGAAAGCAGGAATAAATAAATAATGGTTAAAAAATTTTCAATTTTCGGAGTTTAAACAATAGTTTTCTATCTGAAATTTAATATTATTCGTTTTTTTTTCTAGTGAACGACAAAAACGAACTGTGTAAACCATTAGCATGGTTTAAATCACGTTTAGCAATTCTAAATTGGTTACCATATTATTCAAAAAATGACTTGTTGGCAGATACAATAGCTGGATTTACGTTAGGTTTGACTGTCCTACCACAAAGTATGGCTTATGCAAGTTTGGGTGGTTTAAAACCGCAATTTGGTTTATATTCATCATTTATGGGATCATTTATTTATGCTTTTTTTGGAACAATCAAAGAAGTTTCTATTGGACCTACCAGTTTAATGGCAATTTTAGCTGTTGGATATACTAGAGATTTGCCTGTTGATTTTATGATTCTCCTAACATTTTTAGCTGGATGTATTCAATTTTTATGTGGCATATTTAAATTAAGTATGATTGCTAACTTTTCAATTACCTAATAAGTACTTTCTTTGACACGCTCTATGGCGTCTTAACTGTTTGATGGAGCGACATTTTATAACATTCCCTGCCCTAGAGAAATGGGTAATTTCTTTCGTGTGTATATTATCGAGTGTAACCAACTGATCAAAATATTGGCCCAGAAAATCGATGAGGATTACTAGCGCCATTTAAATGAAATTTTGGTATTTCCTCAAAATAATTTTTAGTTTTATTATTATTGGTTATAAGATTAGCAAATATACTAAAACAAATTAAATAAAAATCAAAATACCCGAATGCATAAAATATGTGTTAAAAATAAGTATTTATGAAATAAACTTGAACAGTAAATCTTAAATGCAGTCGAAGTTTTCAAATCTTTCTTACCAAACTATATAGTCAAGTATTTTAAATCTTTAATTAATTTTTTATACACTTATTTTTATGTGTGCAGTTAATTTGTGTAATTTTTGCAGGTTTTTTGGTTGATTTTATATCATTACCGACTGTTTCGGGATTTCAATCAGCCACGTCTGTTACAATTATCGTATCACAATTAAAATATATATTTGGTATAAAATTTAAGTCAGCAAGTATTACGAGTGATTTATATAATTTATATAATATGTTTTCCGAATTGAAAATATACGATACAATTTTAGGAGTTTTTTCAATAATTTTTTTGTTATCACTAAGAGTGAGTTAAATGGTTCATTATTTTATTTTGTGGTATTACAATAAATGCGTAAGAAAAATTATTGATTCGAAAACTTTCTTTTGGGTATTTTGAAGATAGTCATCGCAATCTCCGAAAATGGTTGAAGTGTATTATGTTTATTTACCAGAAAAATGTTTTTTTGGCTAACAAAAATGAATGTAAAATAAAAGCAGCCTAATTTAACCGTTATAACATCAGCTGCCTACTAATGAAAGTTTCGTAAAAACCGGAATAACCATTTCGGAAATAATTACGGAAAAAAAATTAAATTACCCTGCGAAGTGGGCGTGTAATAGCTAGTATAAATAGGAAGTTACATCAGTTACTGCTTTTAATATCAACTATCTGCCGGTGAAAATTCCGTTAAAATCGATCTAACCGTTTCGGAGATTAGCCATAACACACAGACAAAAATTTTAATTATTAGATTTTTGTTTTAAGGTAGTTGTACTGATGAAGTCATAGTGACAGGAAATTCTAAATTATTGTATACTCATTAAGAGTATACGATTAACCTTAAAATTTTGAATTCATTGACTGTCTTAAATTCGAGGTACTTTCGGACGCTTCAAAATATTGTTGGTATAAACATAACACATTTTTGATCAATAATATTTCTTAAGCATACGATAGTTTCGTTACTAATTTCATTAACAGTTGTTATTCCTTTTAATTTATAGAAACTGGGGAATCTTAATATCGATAAGGACAAGCATAAATTAAAAAAATTCTTGTGGCTATTATCAATTAGTCGAAATGCTTTAGTTGTTATAATATGTAGTCTAATTGCATTCTTTACTGAATCGAATGGAAAAACTTTATTTACAGTAACAGGTATTAAATTGTTACTATTCAAATATAAAATTTTGTGCACATTATGTCAAGCGATTTTATCAATTTCTATATTCACATTAAGCCAATCGACAAAATCACTCGTCATAATGTGGACATAGTATAATAGATTTAAGATGTAAGCAAATAAAAAAAAACTATGCGAGAGTTGTATCATTCAAAAGATATTTTTTAAGAAAAATTTAATTCTCTACGTACTCCTGTAATAATCTAAAAGATTTGTTTATTTTTGAGTTACTTTAAAAAAACTTAAATGTTGGTAGACACCTAAAATGGTGATTGACTTACAAAATCAACTTATATTAAATTTAAAAAAATTTATTCTATTATAACGATTTTTTTATTCATAGATGCGTTATTTAACTATTTTGCGTTATATTAACTATTATGCGTATTTTAACTATTTTCTAAGTTTTGCTTTTAAGTGATTATATATCAATTGGTGTAACTTTTAGGAAATGTAACGCAAGGATTGCCACCATTTACAATTCCAAAATTTCACATAGTCTATGAAAATAATGAATATTCATTTTTGGATATGTGTAAAAAACTTGATTTTGGTATTTTAGTTGTATCGCTAGTAGCAATTTTAGGAAATGTGGCTATAGCAAAAGCATTTGGTATGTTTGGTTTTATTTATTCAAACTGAATTAATGTTTTCAAGTTAATTAAATTCGAGTTCTTTATTCTAATTTAGCATCTGGAAAAATTGTGGATTCTAGTCAAGAAATGATTACTTTAGGAATATGTAATATTTTTGGATCGTTTGTTCAATCAATGCCCACTTCTGGAGCATTTACAAGGTCTGCTGTTAGTAATGCAAGTGGTGTTAGAACTCCGTTATCTGGCATATTTTCTGGTATGAATATATATTTAAGTAATTTTTCTATCAATTAAATCTTACCCACATTACATTGCGCGATGCCGAGAACATTAAGTTATTGCTCCCACGTTACGTCATGTTCAAACAGGCTTGGAAATGCATAGTAAGTACGGAAAATAATCCTATTCATTTTTTTTTTTTTTTTTTTTTTAGGATCTTTGGTGTTATTAGCCCTAGTTTATCTTACTCCGTATTTCTTTTATATTACACAGCCCACTTTGGCTGCAGTATTAATAAGCGCGGTTATATTTATGATAGATTATAGTATTTTAAAACCCTTATGGAAGACAAACAGTAAGTACTTAAATTGAAATTTGTATTGTAAATAATTGTCATTTTTGAATTTATTTAAGAAAACCGTGTTTTATTTTGAAATTAAAATTTTGTATTCTTATTGGAAATAAGTCAAATGTGTTATTGAAATAATGTTAAAATTAGAATAAATTTTTGCTCTCCTAGAACTAGATTTTTTTACAACGGTCATTACTTTTATTCTAAGTTTAATGTATGGTGTTGAAATTGGTCTATTAGTTGGAACTTTAATAAATATTGTAAATTTATTGAGATTATGGGCACGTCCAGAAATTAATTACGATATTTATGAGGTATAAATTTGAATTATTAGATAATAATTATTTTAATTAAAATTGTTTAAATATAATTTTAGACTGATAATGGAAGAAAGTTTATTAAAATTATACCATCAATTGGATTGTTTTACCCTGCCGTTGATTATTTACAAACAGAAATTTCAAAAATTGCTTTACAAACGGAACATGAAGATTTAACAATTTTAATTGATTGCAGAAGTATTTTGTCAACAGATTATACAGCTGTTAAGGTAAATTATTGTAAAATTAACCCGCATATAATACCATTTATAAAGCAGTAATATTATTTCATAATTATTTTTTATTTATTGGTACATTTTTGAGTTTTCCATTCTTGAATTCCGAAAACTGTTTATAAAACAATTTAAAAAAATTTTTTTCAACGAACTATTTTCTTAAGCTTTCAATGATTAGATTTTCAATAACAATTACATGCTTTTTTTTTAAATTTTTTAATTGATATTTTATACTAACAAAAATTTTTTTTTCGGTTATTCTCTCTTGAACGTTGACACGTTCAAGCATAATCGGTTGCGCGGAATCCCATTTTCAACGGCGGATTAAAATTATTAATTATTTCGCTTGAGTTTCGAGATTTTTTTAATATAAATTTCCTTTTCTTAAAGGATCTATTTTCTGATTACTTACCGTTATAGACAAAAAACTGGGGCCGTAATTTATTTTCAGTTTTTCTTAGTATTTCATTCCGCGTTTGATGAGCCGTTGATCATAATTTCTGACTTCTCTAAAGATTTTTCGCAGATGTTGCATTTCTCGACTAACTTATATGGAAGAAAATAAAAATTCTTTAATTGTTTATATTACAATTTACACGTAAATGAATACTAAAAAATTATTAAGCCTACTCTATTAATCTTTAATTTTGAATTTTAGGGTATTCAAGCTATTATCAAAGACTTTGATAATCGCAATCAAAAATTATTATTTACAAACATAAACTCAACCGTCAAAGAAATTATTGAAAATTTGCATCAAGTGAAGAATTATGCAAGCACTGAGTCGAAAATATATGATTTGATTGACGACGATGAATTGAAATCAATCGAGGCTATGCCATTTATATCAGACAATGAAATTAATATTAAAAATATGCAAAAAGATGCAAGTCTAAATATTCGTGCAATAGAAAATAATTTGTCAATTGATTCGTTACATAAAATAAAAATAACAAAATCGTAACAAGAATATGTGATATTAATTTATAACCTTACATTGATACCACACCAAATATACGGTGTAATTTAAACAAACCGTTGACTATGTCGTAAGAATAATTCGCCTTATGAGTAAAGCATCTTTTGTAGGGCCAAATTAAAAAATAAACAATCATTACTTGATTTTTGAATACATAAAAGTGAAAAAATTATACACTTTATTAAGCTGTGAACAAGTCTTTTTATCTATCGTTCTAAATTTTTAACACAATTTCAAAATTGAGAATCGGTAAAAGGCAAATAGAAAACGTTAAACTGCACAAATCAGTGCAAAATAAAATTATTATCAACGATATTTGTTAATATGAGTGAAATAAAATCGAAATTATTTAATGTAAGGTAATTTTTTTAGAATTTATATTTTGTTGAATGTTGTCGTCAAAAAAAATATTTCCACAAGTAGTTCTTTTGCGACAGCAACGCGCCCAGTACCAGCTAGTTCTTTCATAAAAAAATATAACTAACATGCAATATAGGTATATAATAAATTTTTGTATATTCGTCTATGAAAATAGCATTTTATTCAACAAAATTATATAAAAGACGCATTTATTTACAAAACAGAAATAAAATTAATTGTATACCTTTATTTTCATAAAAGGTTAATAACATGATGGCCACTAATTTTTGGAAATAAAATTACATGACTTTTCCAGTTTTGCCATTAGCATTATTGAAAAATTTAAGTTAAGAAATATTTTAATTATATGTATAGTAAAATGACGAATAGAAAGAGGCCATTGATTCGGAAAATTAGTTTCATAATGAACATTTTTCTCTGAATTGAAGTTATTAATTTTATTAAACAATTTTTATTTATATTTATCAAATAATTAACTAATATACTATCCATTTTGAATTTATCAATTTCGTTGTTTATTGAAAAAGTTCCCTGTTAAAATTTAGGGCTTTTGAAAAAATTCTGTGACTTATCCAGAAAATTATATTATTATTTTTCCAGTAATGTGGCCAACATGTATTTAAAGTAAGTTGTAAAAATGAAATCGATGTGGGAGATTTAAACACAATAACCACTATATATAAAATAAATGCTTAGTACCTTTAATATTATGTAGTATGTTTACCCAATTAGTAATACTTCGTATAATGAAGAAGCTGTCTCTTTCAATTCTCCTAATTTTTTGATGGCTTGATTTTTTTACTCCTTTTGCCGTTTTTGTGATTTAATGTAAATTACAATTAGGTATAATATCAATAATAAAATTTCCCCAGAATGATAAATTGAATTGTAATATCTCATTACTCGTTGTACTGATAACAGTTGGAAAGCAAATGCTAAATATGCAAAACCTTGCATTTTTGATATATACAATATCCAATCCCAAATTACAGCTTTCTGGAAATCAAAAAATATTTTATTAATGTTTATTAGTAATATATCGTTGCATAAGGAGGTATGAATATACATTATATGAGTAATATTTTTCCATGAAAAACACAATTCATACAAGGTGGGTCAAAAGTAATGTCACAATTTAATTAGAAAATATCTTGTGTTTAAAATTGTCTTTTAATATTTCATTTTGAAAAGCGCTCAAAAATTAATTAGCTAATCAAGTAATTATTCTACTTTTCTGACGAAGATGTATGCAGTCAGATACTCACCGTTCCTGCCATATCCTTACGCACATATTTCATATAAGCATCTTCAACAATTAAATAAAATGGTACACCAACAATGCAAAAGTAATATCCTAAATAAACTCCATGCCAAAGGGCTGATATAAATGTGGTTGCAAATGTTCTAAAAAAATAAAAATAAATTGCATTGTTAATAAACAAAAAAATAATACAAATTTTTCATCTTTAAACACACAACCTTTCTTTAGGCGTGAATAACGTCAAAAATTTATTGTAGCATTTTAATTATTTTTTAGTATGTTTTCAGCTTAATCTAAATTATTTATTATTCACCAGCAAATTATTTATTAATTTCGAACTGTATTAATTTGGTCAATTTTTTATTAAATTGGAGTACCTAACTTAATCAACCTTATTTTAGTCTATTCAAATTAATCTTAGCATGTTAAAAATAATATTTTTGAATTTATTTCGTAATTTTTTTATTTTATCGGAAACCCTGAAATTTCCATGTTGTAATACTTTATATTAAGAGTGAGTTCTAATTTGACAATTGATTCTTTGTATGAAATATCAACCTTGGAAGTGATTTTTGGAATACCTAGAGGACTTTATTCTAGTCTTATTAATTGGAATAATAGTTATAAAATATTTATTAAAATTATAAATTAACCTGAGTTGTTTGCTGGGAAATCGTTTGTAAATATTTACAGCCAGCCAATATTGAATGCACATGTTCCAATGTTTCATGCCTTCACGGAATGTTACACAGAAGTCACTTCCATAAGGATTAATATTGTAAATAGTTCTAAAATCATATTCATACTTTTTGGCTTCTTCTTCATTGTTAATCCTATAAAAAAAGAGTCTCGCATGATATGAGTGTTTTTATATTTATTCAGTTGGTATCTCTTTTATATGTCAAAGAAAAATAATTTCGTCTTAATTTTAAAAAGTTATTTTAAATTAATTTTAAAGGACAGTAAATATGAGATAATACTATTTAATTTTCGAAAGTGAACAATTGACTGAAATAAAATTCAATCAAATGTAAAAAATAAATTTAAATAAGATATTTAAGTGAATAATTTCCTTATGGACAATTATATTTTGATGTCGACGTCAATGACAAGGTCTCGATATAAATTTATCAATTATTTTTCATTTGGTAACGGAAAATAGACAAATTTTCTACGTACACCTTCAATGTCGTTATTAAATTTGTGAAAACTTTTTAGTAAACTTAAAATCCGGAATCAATCAAGTACTGTAGAGGAACAGACTTCTTTATTGAATAATTAACATATAAAAATAATAGATAATACACATTCATACAAATCTTTAAGTTTAGCGAATTCTTTTGTTGGTCCTTCTCCAGGTTTTGTTTCAGTTATTGTTGGATAAGCTCCTAATCCCGCCATCATACAAACACATTCTGATAAAGTTAAACCAATGTAAATTCGCATTCTAAACCAACAAAAAGTTGGAGTTATATACCACACACGATATAGCCATGATCTGTTTTCATAGAACTCATCGCCAAATGCGTACTGAAAAATAATATTTTCTTTCACTTTTGTAAACTTCTTATTATGATTATACAATTAAATATATTTATTTTCTTATTTGATTAGATTTATATAAGTTGATAGGTATGATTTAAATTTACCGAAACAGGCCAAATACTTGTGAGCAATAAAAACAGAACAGCATACAATGGTACCCATTTTAATTTTTCTATGGTAGCAGAATTACAGTCAACAAATTTTGAAAATGGACTATGCATTGAATCGTGAAATGTACTATATTTATAATATGGCCCTGAAATTTTATAGAAAATTAATTATTAGCTTAAAAATATAAAAAATTACGGATTCAACTATATTTGAGTATAAAATATTTTATTATTCTTCCGTGATTGATTTCTTGAAACGTTCCGCAGTGGGTTAAACGAAATAAATTTTGTCCGAAATAAAAACGAAACGTACCTTAAAATCTATGGATAAACATCACATTACGTATTTGACAAAAATACGAGCTTTATTATTTGAACTTTCAAATATTATGTATGAAAAAAAAAATAAGAAAAAAAAAATTTTTTAACAAAAATATTATACATGAAAAGTAATAATGTTTGGCGGTTTCTACTACATTAATTAGTTCGTTCATGAGCTTCAAGTTTAGAAAATAGACTTAAAGTTTTGGCTCGCTGAATCTTGTTTTTGAATTTTTGTGTTTATAGTTGCTTTTATAAACAATTATACATGTATTTTATAATATCATAATATTTTCTGACCAAACTCCGTACAAAATTTAAAATTAGCCAATATAAATTTCATATATACACAAGGAATAAACTTTTTCACTATCAAATTGAATTAAAAAAATGTTGACTTTTGATATTTTATACCACAAAATTGGTGAATTGATGATTTTGTATAATTACTATTTTTCACAATCACCTGTTAAAACACCAACGTAATTGAAAGAATAGTGCCAAATATCTGCAAAAGTTGGCCTTTTTTGTAAATATTCAATTTTATCATCACTCAGAATAATTTTCCCATCTGTTTTTGTAAGTTTTGCGTTATAAGCGGTATTTAATTCGAATGCCAATCCTACTAGTTTTAATGTAAGCATCATTTGTACTAAATTGGTGTGTGCAGGTGGGTATGGTATTCCAAAATAAATTGTGGTTCTGAAGAAAAGTAAGTGTGCAAATGTATATACAAAGCTGACAATATGACATATCCTGAAACAGACAATGCGATGATTCAATATTTTTAGTAGCTACCCTATTTACAAAATTTAAATATATAAAATGGCATTTAAGAAGGATTGAAAATTCATGCAAATTGTTTAGATTAGATATAAATAATAATTGTTTCTATACCAGTTTAAAAACCCAAACCGTTTAAGTATGGAATATTTCTATGCATGATTTTAATATTCTAACTGATCATATTCAAAGAAAATAAAAATTCCAAAATTCCATTAAACTTGATTTTTGAATGGGAAACAATTTAGGCATTTTAAAGTGGCGTTTTGTGTTCAGCATACCGTCTAGAAGTAAATAATATTATTAATGAATTGATAAAAACACATATTATTGGATGAAGTATATGGATTCCAGACACAAAGAGGGCCATAATAAGACCCACACCAGTTCCTATCCATTTCTTCTGTTCTGGGTTTTCGATATGTCTATAAAAATAACCAAATCCTATAGAAATAAACAACAATGACAAATACACTATATCATCCCACTCCATTTTAAAACTATTATACGAAAATAAAAATTGTAAATGCAATAATGTCAACTAATATTGTATGTTATTAAAATAATTGTTAAGTAATTTTAAATTTTACTGGCGAATAAGGGTCAAAGTTTAAATGTAAACATCTGATTGCAATTGAGTTGACAGCTCAGAGTGTTCTATAATCATAGACACAAATGAAGTTATATTATGTCTATAATCATAGACTTAAACACACTTATGAATAGAAAAAGACTGTCTTCGCTGCTTATGAATGAACAAAGAAGATTTAAACGTCTTATGGTGTACGAACAGCAAAACACAGTGTTATCAATTGCGGTTCCCCTCAATTGCTATTCATTTCTTTCATATTCAAAAAGTCCTATTCAATCCTATTAAAATTGAATGGGAGTGAATAGGAATGAATAGAAAATTTAATTTCTTATTGTATCCTACTCACAATAATTTCCTATTGAATTGTGTTCAAAATTTTGAATATATTTGAAGAGAATTAACTGTATCGACTCTTAAATTCTGGAAGTCCATTATATTTTTTATTTATAATTATTAATTACCGCATTATTGATTACCGAAATATAATAAAATTTAGTATGTAAAATAATAATGTAAAATTTAGTATGTATGAATGACAATAAGGCGTTGAAAATACTTAAAATTATTCATAATACTCTGTATTGTGCTTTGTTTTCACATTAAGATTTGTATCGAAATTTCGTTACAGTTGGAAAACTACACGTAATCAAGTGATGGATTATTTTGCAGATAAATAATTTTTATAGTAAAAAACAGCACTATCTTATATTTATTTTTCTTTTAATGTAATTAAAGATCCATATTAATCTATCTTTAATTAGATTCAACATCTTTTTTGATTAAATCTTTTCTAAATCAGATAGTGAACACGTTTTTATTTTAAATTTCTTTATTAAGGTCTTAACTATTAAGTAGATAGGTTTTTGATAAAATCTGGACAAAAATTATCAAATTATATCGTCAATCAGCCGTTTTACCTTTAGAACAATGTTAAATATGGCTACTTTTGATTTTTAAGGGTACAAGTTTTCTGACGGTTTGGTATTGCGTCACGGAAACAACAGAGCTGAGCTTTTTTCGAAACTCATTAGATGAAATAAAATATTAACTTGAAAACTTTGCAAAAGATACATAGCTGCTGTCGGTACTATCGACTAACCAAATTTTTCCGTTAATATAAGGTTTAATTTTTATATTGCACAGCTAATTTGAATTTGGCGATGCTCTTCATACCATTTATTAAATGCTCATAGTAGGTGGATTATTGAAAATAAAGGTGGTGTTTTTATGTATGTTTTTTTTATCAAAAACAAATGAAATAACCATTTTAGGGATGTTTTTAGTTGATTCATTTAATACAAAAAAAAGAACAATTTACATAAAATGTGTCACGTTTTGTCAACGTGTTCGATTAGTGGTTGTTTAGATTTTACATTTTGTTTGATTCTATATTAGCCGTATAGTCGAGTCATTACCATTATTGTATAAAATTGTTTGATTTTGTATTGTAAATTGATTGACTTTACTAATTATTTATTGGGGTTCACATTTTTTTTTATGTTTGCTTAATATTTTACATTGTTTATAAAAGTAATATTTTACATTGCTTATATATAAACTTTGAATTTTTCAAAGCTTTGCTGATTATTTTTTCATTTTGATTTATGTATTATTTTATCAGTTTTTAAAAAAGTTTATGGAAAATAGACTAAATAGTACGGATGTCTTTAAGTAGAACTTGTTATCTTCAAAGTACACTTCCAAAAAGTTATATCTGGCTTAATAATATTTTTTAAAGTGTTTTTTTTTTTTAGTACATTTCCAAAAATTTATATCAGGCTTAATAATATTTTTTATTTTATTATTATTTTTTTTAAATAATAATTTCAGAAGATTTTGGACAGTGGATTCTCTCTTTGTGTGAACAAAATATTATTCTGCATTGCTAAATCCCAATTCCTAATGTCTTAATGATAGAGAGCGCCTAGCTCCGCTGTTTTTAATAGCTAAATAAATTAGGTAAAATAAAAGCTATAAAAGGCAAAGATTATTTTTTGGGTAAAATTGAATTAATCATAAAGTATATAGTTTCCACTTTACTAGATCCAATGTAAATTAAACAGATCTTTTGTTTCAACTTCTATATTTAAGACGCTTTATCTCTGTTATTTTTAATAAATATCGATTTTTTGGCTCAATTTCCTAGATGAAATAATTTTTTATTTTAATAAATACGTATTTCGACCACAAAGTAGTCATCATCAGTATGAATTATCAGTTTGCTATGTCTGTTATTTTTAATTATAACAACAAAAAAGAATCATCTTCTTTTGTTGAATGCAATGCAGGTTTAAAAATCTGTTTAACTTTGTTGTAATGTAATTGTTGTATAAATCATTTTATTTTAAACAATTTGTATTATGAATCAATTTAACAAAATCAAAACCTCATTTGTGTTTCAAGGCGAAACTCCCTCATAAATTAATTAAAAATATTTTTAATCAAACAACCTTATCAATAGTCAGTCACTTCATAATAAATAATTTTTTTTTTCAATTTAAAATTTATTTGATTTGATTTTTGTGATTGATATTTACATAAATTTCAATTAACATTCTTCTTTTGTTGCTATTGAAAATTTTAATTTTTTTCGTTTAAGTCAATTAAATGGAAACTAATCGAATATTGCCTTGCTCAATTTAACAATTGTATGTTAAAACAAAGGAAAAAAACATTTTTATGCAATCTTACCATGACATGATTAACTTAAACATTCATGAGAAATTATAAAATAAAACTGGATGACTAATTTTGCTAGTGAGTATATAAGTGATTGTTGATATTTTTTAAACTTGGTTGTTCATTACGATAAAAAGATACTACATTTACTTTTCACCGCCAGAAACCTTTTTTGAGCTCTTAAATTTGTGATTTTAAATTTTAGATTTCTAAAAAAGAAAAAAACGTTATGCTGTAATTTTCGAACCTGTACTATTTTGATCAAATATGTATACCAAGTTTGTTAAATTCATGAAATTTTCTGTATACTTTTTGGCCAAATTTCATTCGCTTCTTTATGGAAAATTTCCAGAAATATGAAATTAATTGAAAGATGTATGGATCTGAAAACATTTACCGGGAACCGAGCCTGGAACTACCTACCTTTCAATTGGTACTGGGACGTGTTACCAACTACACCAGAGAGGCGTGTTGGTCAACTATAGATCTGATCTTGTTATGTATAATGTCCACAATCAACCCATTTTTTTATTTGTATAGTGTGACTTGCTATTATTATTACGTGAACACCGGCGAAATATTTTATTTTGTATGCGATTATCAGATTTCACAACTCAGATATTTTTAACAACTTTTGTTGTATTGACATATTATATCCATTTTGTAGAGTTAGAAGTGACATTTACACCTCTACAGATAGAACGTCTAATACGTTATTTAATTAAAATTCCAGCTGCTTTTTAACAACATAACGTAATAGGCGTTCAATATATTGAGGTGCGGATATAATACTACAAAAGTTGTTCTAGGTTGGTTGTAAAAAAATATCTGGGTTAAATATTAAAGAATCATCAAGATTATTGTGAATGGACGATGAAGAAGCGGCTAAATACTTCTTTCTTAATCTACAAGAGCTCGTATAATGTAAGATATGAAGAGAGTTTTTGAAGAGAGTGATATATACGAAATTTTGTTACGTTATTAATGGCCGTAGGTAATTTTATAAAAGAAGTATTATAAGACAATTGAAAATAAATATAATGGAATTAGCAATCGTGTGTTTATTATACGAGACTTCACTTGTCGAAATCTTTCCTTTGATATAAATTTGGATTATGTATCTTATAAATAAAGATACATCGAAACTTACATACATCCGGGGAAAATTGGACAATTTCAGAGGTGTCAGCTTAGATCTATAGCAATATTACACATAGCATGAAATTGTCCATGTATCTGATCCGTAGGACTTTCATTCGACCGGCTCCTATATCATAATTAACAAATTACTTTAATGTAATTGTAATACTTGAAGTAAGATATCAATCTCTTTATAATTATATATTTTATGCAATACTTGATTAGATAAAAAGAAATACGAACGTGCAATACACACTTGAAAAATTATAAACAAATAAGATTAAGACCTAAGAATATTTAAGAAGATTATTCTAATGAAAATCGTAATATTTTAAAGCAACCTTATCGTCATTATGATGGACATGAAGTGGTATAAATTTAAATGGACAAGTCTTTATATATATTTAATAGTTTCGGAGTATGATGTATAATATACTAATTTATTCATTGTAATATTATGCAAAACAAATATAGATAATAACTACCAGTGTTAATTGTTTAAAACCTCTATACCTATAGGTATTTGAACTGTAATTATTATTAAAATATACCAAACAGATTTATTTGAGTATGTTTTTTTATTAATTTTTATTATATTTGTTGTGCTTGGTGCAGATGTAATTTCGGAGTCATAATACTTATTTGATTGGATGTGTATTATCACAGCTTTCTGCATGGCTGTGAAAAAATGATGGAAGTTTGATCTGTGAACCAGATTGATGGAAAGATTTGTCTCGAGCGAAGAGCTAAGACAATAATAGTTACTACCATTTTGACTAAGCAGGATGGGTGTAGTTGACAACGGAAACTAATTTATTAACGTAAGAAAAGGAACATTAACGGAATGCAGTTAAGAAGCGGTTTTAAACTAGCGTCTTGATAGACACCACACTTATTTTACCATGTATTTTACCAGTTCAATGGAAACTTTTCTTTTACCAGATCAAATTTTAATCTTTGTTGAAGTTGCCTTTTATATGTGGGCAATTTCATTTACTAATTAAAAGACAGTTTAAGATCTTTCTAATAAAGAATTAATTTAGTGTGTAAAGTTCGAAGTAGAGCTGTTCCTAATTTTGGGTATTTTTATATTTTTAGTCGGTGAATCAAATATTATGGCTACGAATATTTCGGCATTTTCTTGTTATCAGTTCCGGTTTGCAAAATTGTTACAATTGTTAAAGTTACTAGGATATTTATCCGTTACAAGGTCACATTAATATTTTGCATATGCATACATACACATCTTTTACACCAAGGAGGATTCGGCTCTTTCTTTACAGTTCTGTGTGAGTAAAAAAATTTAAAAAAAAGAGCAATAAAATACGATTTCAACCGTTTGTTCTATTTTTATTCAACAATAGATAATGCTGTAATAATACTCAAGAATATGGATATATTTTTGTGTAGCTATTACGCTAATAAAGTATATGGCCATCTTATGTTTTATATTCGAAAAAGCCTTGGTTATTTTAAGTAATAAATAAACATTTATATCTTTTTCAATATCAATATTTCTTTTTACAAAACTAGAGTTTATCATTTCTTTCAATGATAATAATGCCTGGAGTTTATTTGAACCAGGTTTAAAAAAGTAAAAACATTAATGATATGGTAATAAAATGTATGCATGTTTTTCTGTACTAAAGTTTTGGAATGATGTAAAATCAATATTTGTAATACTTAAAAATAAATTTCTTGCAAATCTTTAATTTTCAAGTTAAAAATATTACGCTTATCTAATTTTTAGTAAAACCTCTCAATTACATAAATAGCCGACATCGTAAATGAAGTACGCCTCAATATCTAAGCCGGTTTTATAACAGAGTCACATATATCTAGGTTGCAGGATCTATTCTTTCTATTAACAAAAAAAAATATTTGTTTTGATAGCCTGTTGTAGTGCAAGACTCTATTTCGAAAAAGAAGCTGAAACAATCAGCGGGCTATAAACGGATCCAAATTTGGAGAGTAATATTAAAGCATGAAATTAAATAAAATCATAGCTTGATTTTCGGAAATAACAAAATGACGATCGTTTACTGTTATGAAAAATAGTTTTTTTTCTTTTGATTTTTCAAATTATCTGCTAAACTAAATAGAAAATAGCTTTATACAAAACTTAGAGCCTATAAAATGACTTGGGCAAAATTAAAATATTTTCAAATATTACATGTATTGATTTTACATCATTCTAAAACTTTTATACAGAAAATTATACATACATTTTATTATCTACCATATTCATGGTTTTTTTTTAAAACCTGGTTCAAATAAACTGCAGGCATTATTATCATTGAAAGAAATGATAAACTTTAGTTTCATAAAAAGAAATATTGATATTGAAAAAGATATAAATATTTATTTATTACTTAAAATAACCAAGACTTTTTATTGTCTTTCAAAAATAAAACACAAGATGGCCATATACGTTATTAGCGAAATAGCTACAAAAAAAATATATCCATATTGTTGAATGTTATTACAGCATTATCTATTGTTGAATAAAAATAGAACAAACGGTTGAAATCGTATTTTATTGCTCTTTTTTTTAAATTTTTTTACTCACACAGAACTGTAAAGAAAGAGCCGAATCCTCCTTGGTGTAAAAGATGAGTATGCATGGATATGCAAGATATTAATGTGACCTTGTAAAGGACAAATATCCTAGTAATTTTAACAGTTGTAACAATTTTGCAAACCGAAACTGATAACAAAAAAATGCCGAAATTTTGGTAGCCATAAAATTAGATTCACCAACCAAAAATATAAAAATACTGAAAGTTACGAACAACTCTACTTCGAACTAATTAAACACTTTATTATATCTGAAGTTATTTTTCTTTTTTAATATTAAAAGTATTTTTAAGTACTTAATTCTTGAGGTAGGGCTTGCGTTAAATTTTTTCTAAAATAATGCTTCAAAAGAAATAACATATATAGATGTTTGACTATAAAATCAATAAATCACTACAGTTTATCTTATCGAACATCAATTCAACGTAATAATAACTCCTTTACATATTTGAAATAAATACAATTTAATGATAAATAAATAAAGTCAATTTGTTGACAATAAATTCATTAACAATATAATTAAAACAGGTAAAGTCTGAAAATGTTGATAAAAACTCTCCTTTTATCGTTATTGGGAATATCGCAGTAAGTTTTTATTTGTAATAATTATTCGAGTAGTTTTAAGAAACTTTTCGTTTCAATTTTTCCATTCAATAATATAAGATGACTACGGATCTTTATTTCTTTCGCTTTTCAAAAATATTTGATATATAATTCTTCTAACTTTCGTTAGAGGAAATTGTTAATTCAAAATTTTGAGAAACCTAAGCCTGAAGTAATTTTGAAATATGCTGACCATTTATGACGAATTACTGACCAATCATTTTGATTTTTTTTCGATTCAATAGTCTCAACTTGATGTGCTAAAATCTTTCATGACCAATTAGTGAGCAAATATTTGAATCTAAAACACAAGCGGAATTTCTAGACTTTGGCGTTCAAGCATCCTGTAGCCCAATATGAGACCCATAAAAAATATTCTAAACGTCCTTTTACTTAAATTAATTTATTTTATTAGTATAACATTAAAATAAATACTTTAACGATATTTCGATTCTTTCCAAGATTGAAGTGAGAAAATGGGGTTCCTGAATCTTTTTAATATTTAATAAACGGGTATAGTTGAAAAAGTAGGATGGTGATTTAGAAATCGTTCTTATTAATTTTTTGGGATTTTTGTTAACAGAAATTCTAATTTACCAATAAATTTAAAACAATCGTTAAATTATAATTGATCGATTATTTATCAGTAGGTAATAATAGATTTCAATAATTTATATGATTTACATTATACAGAGTTTTTGGTGGTTATGTATTCCCAAAAGATTTCATTTTCGGTGCTGCGACCGCTTCTTTTCAAATAGAAGGTGCATGGAATGTAAGTGGAAAATCTGAAGGTTGCTGGGATCACATTGCTCACTATACGAATGAAATTGACGATGGATCAAATGGAGATGTGGCTTGTGATTCATACCATAAAGTTGATGAAGACATCGAAGCTTTGAAGGAAATAGGTGCTGATTCGTATCGATTTTCATTATCATGGCCGCGCATACTTCCTAACGGGTAATTTTTTTAATTTTTTGTTTCAATTATAATCATATCAAAAGATACATTCTTTGTTTTCTTATGGCAAATAACTATCTGTAATTAATTTGTACAAGTGACCGAATAAATTTCTAGCTACACCATTTCAAGTTAACTTTGCATTATCTCTAAGTTTTCTAAACAAGCATACAAAATATGTTTCAGTTTTACAACGAATTATTATAACGACTTGAAAGTTTTATCAATAGTTTTAAATGAATTGAAATTTAAAGTAATAGTAAGATTGTTGACATTGAATACGAAACTAAATTTAATCTTTTGCATTATTCCACTATTTATTTTATTATTTATTAAAAATTAATAATTACGTCGTGACATGTTTCGGTTTGTACAACCATTTTCAAACCATGTCACGACGTAATTATTAATTTTTAATAAATAATAAAATAAATAGTGGAATAATGCAAAATATATATCCTTGAAGTTTTCTTCAGTCATTATCATCGATTTCCACAAAGTAAAGCTCTCTTCAATAAATTAAATTTAATCTCTTTAATTTTGATATTCAAATTTTGACGTTTTTTTTAATTTTTTTATACCTAATTTTATTTCAATTCTTTATATCTGCCCCTCCCTAGATTCTTTGCTGAAACAAAATGAATTCTGAAAATATTGTCTGATTAGAAAGGTTTAATAACACTGACTTTTGTATATGTTCATGCCGAAAAAATTTTTTTTACTAAACAAAGTTTTGACCCAGCATTTAAAAAGAAATTTTGTTTAATCTTTTTCCTATGAAGCAGTGTCAATACCCATATGATCTTTAAAAAGTTATAAGTAGAAAAGCCAAAAATAAAATGTTTTTGAGTAACTTTTTTAAAAAACCCCTCTGATGGGAAATTCAATCCTCTAACAAAAAAGATCTATATGAAGATTGTTGAAATTTTGCTTCCTTTGTGAGGTATATTGAAAAAACTGAAAAGGCTTCGTTGCAGCCCTTTCTTTTATTATCAACTTCAAATTTATTCGTTTTTTTTCTTAATGAATAAAATTTTCTTAAAAAACTTCGTGGTTTTATCTTAATGAATAACCCACTGTTCGATTCCTGTAATAAAAATCCGTGAATGTCTTAGTTGCTTATTGCCCTGTTTTTTAGGTAAGATGAAAATGGACTAATTAGATGTTTCTATGAATACAAATACTTATGTTTTGTTGATGCAAACATGATATGTTTTGTTGGGTTGTTCAATGTTTTCAAGCGTTACAAACTTTAATATAACCTTTCTTGTACATTGTATATATCGGATATAAAAAGTATTATTTTTTATTTTTAGGAAAATTTGTAAATAGTTTATTCTCATTCATATGATTTTTTAAAAAAAATATTTGCTTACAGATTCTCGAATTATGTAAATCCAGATGGAATTCGATATTACAATGAATTGATCGATAAACTAATTGCAAATAATATTACTCCTTTGGTAACAATTTATCATTGGGATCATCCGCAATCATTACAGTTATTGGGAGGTTGGTCCAATTCAAGAATGGCCGATTATTTTGCGGATTATGCAAGAGTTGTATTTGAACATTTTGGTGATCGTGTCAAACTTTGGGCAACACTCAACGAACCGAAACAATTTTGTAAAGAAATGATTTGGGGAGAAGCAAAATGGTTGGGATCTGTTGCATTGGATGCTGTAGCTCCATACTTATGTGCACACACTCTATTAAAAGCTCATGCAAAAGCCTATCATATCTATAAAAATGAATTTAGTCAACAAAATGGTAATTTTTTTTATTTCTGGTAGAAAGTCATTATGTTAGCCTTCAAAATTAAAATAGTGTAAACCTAATTTGTATCTTTTGGGATTTCTAATATTGTATGTGTGAATGTGTGAATGTGCGATGTTTGTGTGAGTCAACAGATTTTTGTTGTGTCATATTCTGGTATACCACAGATTTATACGACACAAACATATCCACGTACGTCACACATCGCATCTTTTTGAATGCATTGATATATATATATATATATATATATATATATATATATATATATATATATATATATATATATATATATATATATATATATATATATATATAGAAATATTGTATTTTCCCCTATATTAAAATATGAGAAATCGTTCTGCATATTTTATATTATAATTCTGATTCTATTCTGATTTTAGAATTCTAATTTTTAGGAAAGTTGGGAATTGTTTTGGATATTCCTTGGTCCGAGCCGCTGACAAACAACACAAAAGATATTGAAGCCGCAAATCGGGATTTAGAATTTATGGTAAATATAAATAACATTGAAATGGAACAAAAGGAAAATTGAACAAAGGGATAGTGTAATTTCCCAACGGTGAAAGCATTTTTCAAATCGGCCCTGTAGTTTTTAAGTTTATTCATTACAACAAAATACAAATGTTCCCGTTACCGCGGAAATACAGGAATAAAAAGCAACCTATGTCACCCGGGGACCGTGTAACTTCTCAACGGTGAAATAATTTTTCAAATCTACCTAGTAGTTTTTAAGTTTATTCGTAACATAATACTATTTAAAATGCTCTTAAACTGAATATAATAGTGACTCAAACAATGTTTTATGTTTATTTATAATATTATATCAAGGTTATGGTTTATAAGAGGTGTTGAAATAATTTTGAAAACACCTGGAAAATGTGTTATGAATGTTAAAAAACTCCAAACTGTGAGGTGGGAAATAGAATTTCAAGAAACTTAACGGATTCTAAATTCATTTCTGAATATTCCCACTCGATATTTAATATAATCTGTAATAATTTTCAGTTTTAAAAATTGCTCAATTTCTTAACTGTTCAGCATAAACATTATAAACATCGATTTTTACAGCTAATAAACGAAAAAAAAACTCTAATAGATCACAGCAATTATAGATAAATTAAAATTGATTCAACAAATGAAATGTATAAATTATCTATTTTACAGTTTGGTATTTATGCGCATCCGATATTTACAAAAGACGGTGATTTTCCAAAAGTAGTAAAAGAACGTGTAGCAAAAATGAGTAAACTTCAATCGTTCACAAGATCACGATTACCAGAATTTACAGATGAAGACATTAAGGAAATTCGTGGTACGGCAGACTTTTTAGGGATCAATCATTATTCCACAGGTTTAGTAAGTGATATAAGTGATGAAATTGATGTATTGATTCCATCAACTGATTATGATATAGCAGTGAATAAAACAGTTGATCCAAATTGGCCTACAAGTGATATATTCTGGTTATATGATGTTCCTTGGGGATTTTATAAATCTTTAATATACGTAAAGAATTATACTAATAATATACCAGTGTATATCACAGAAAATGGTTTTTGCGAGGAATCCATTGACGATCAAGGAAGAATTCATTATTTACAGGTAAGTTGTGTGTTAAAGAATAGTAGTCATAGGTATTAATTAATTTTATATTTTGTTAAGGGCTACCTGCAGAGTGTATCTGATGCCATTAGAGATGGAGCACAAATTTTGGGGTACTATGCTTGGAGCTTATTGGATAATTTTGAATGGCATCGTGGATATACGTAAGCGAAAAATTAAACATAAAATGCAGAAATTTGTCAAATATTTTATTTTTATTTCATTTTTTTTTGTTTTTAGAAAAAGATTTGGAATGTATCATATTAATTTTACGGATCCAGCAAGACCTAGAACAGCTCGATCATCTGTTGGGTGGTTTAAGACATTTATTTCTAATACGAAATTAAATAATTTATAGAAAAGTATTATGGCGATGTTTCTAAGATGGAAATTAAGATTTTGCACGTAGAATGTGTCAATTTATAGTATTATGTTTATGGAATTATAAAATAAAAGACTAATAATAATAATAATTACTTTATTTCATTGTAACCAGATATACAATCAATGTGTAATATTGGAATCAGGAAGTTTTGGAAATGAACAAATTTAGAAATGAACGAATAAATCAGAATTTAAATATCTTTATTTTTTAATCGAGCTTGATCATTAATTTCTACGATTATATATCGAGCTTTATCACATTTGTAGTTTTTATGCTTTAACATTTATAGCTCTAACACATACTATGTACAATTTATACATACTCTCACCCACCCATTAAATATAAATACATACATGGAAATAATCTGTAAAATATTTACTTATCTAAACGACGTGGTCAAAGCATACAATTTATTTTAATGTGACTCCTAAAAGTCCATTCCATAATACATTAAATTTTGATTGAATTCAGTAGGATAATTTTTAATTTATGTGAAAAAATTATATTAAAAATGACTTTTTTTCCATAAGTGCCTAAATTAAAATTCACATTGATCTCTTTTTTTTCAACTTTGGATAGGCCTATTTCAATTGGACAGGGCTTTTATTTTTTGTTATTAATTAAAGAACGAAGAATCAAGAGAAGTTTTATTAAAATCCTTTGAGTCATTCTTTCATCCTTAAGACAACATGAAGGCTATGATTATTATAAAATATTACATAAAATATATATTTTTGGCTCCAATATTTCAATGTTAATTTTTTGTGCACTTAACAACAACAGGTGGCAATGATGACATACCTCAGAAATAGCTATTAAATCCACGTGTTCTATCCACACATAGAATTAATTTTTTTGAATCCTTTTATATTTTATTCACATTGAGTGCTAAGCAAATAATTATTCCACCATTATTGATCGATCGTATATTCTCACCTGTATATTATAACACGTAATATTTATTTATTAAATAATTTAATGTTATCAAATTTAAATAAAATTTGAATTGATAAACAAAAAAAAAAAACGGTGCAAAATACAATTAATATAATCTGTTTGAATAATATTTTAGTCGTAGTTTATTGAAATAAATAGTTTTTATTGTAATCGGTTTATCTGATAACATGAAATGATGTGTATAAAATATCCATTTTAATTAAATATACCAATTTTATTCATAAGGGGGTTTTTGATTATAAGCCTAATGGTAAACTCAAATTGTTGTTAATTTCTAAAATTTTCATCCACAATTGTTGTTACTTATCAATTAAATGGAATTTTGATTTTTATTGGGTATTATGAATTTAAACTCAAAAATCATGTTTTTATTCATAATTATTCATTTCAGCCGAGGTTTTACTCTTCTTCATGGTATTCACGAAATTCTTTGACATTCTTCCTTCCTCCGTTTTGTGTACGTGGCCAAAGCATTAAATTAAATAAACCTCACTTAAAATGGAACGTTAGTTAAATAAAAAATTTTGGGTTATTAAAAAAATTAAATCACGGATTTTTGAATAAATTTTCTTAAATAATTGTATAGAAAAAAAGGGTATAATTAAAATGTGGGAATAAAAATTGTTTTGGATGAATTCAACATTCAAAATTGATTACCATATCAAATTGTATATATTTGATTTTACTATTGCTATATATTGTTAATTTGGCAAATTTAAATTTATGTTTCGATTCTCTCCAGTAAGAAAAGCGTCAGCCATCTTATGCAGAACTTAACATAGAGCTTCAATTTCTTAATTGATTTTAACTTTTACTACCAATATCACGTTAAAATTATAAAGCGTTTCTATCGTGATGGTTTTATGAAAGCGTGATTTTATTGTAACATCCCCTAAAACTTTTTAACAGCTAGTTGATTATTATTTTATAACAGAAAAACCATTTTTCAAAACGTACTGAGCAAATTTAAATGGGTTAAAATAAGGTTCTGATTATAATCTTTTTTGTGTTAACCGGTAAAAATATTTGTGTTTTAGTTTTCATTTAATGTAAATATTATTATATAGTAGTTATTTACTATTCAATGTAAATATTGATTGTAGTAATTATGAAAAAGAATTGATATATTGTAAATTGAATAAATAAACTATACACAATTTCAGATAATTTTAATTCGTTTTTATAGGAAAAATATCAATGAAATCATAAACAAGGAAAATTTTTTTCGATAAAAGTCTATGAAGTCATAAACATTGAAAAAGTTATTATTTCGTTAAGCTTACTGATTTTCTCATGATCATTTCTTTCATCATCATAAAAATCTTATAATAATATTATTATTTCTTTTAACACCAGTATCACCAGTGAACCAATTCAGGAACTGTATAAAGTGGCTACATATTCAGGCTAACTTAAAAAATTTAAAGAATGTGGGTTGAT
This sequence comes from Chrysopa pallens, assembly GCA_020423425.1. NCBI lineage: Eukaryota > Metazoa > Arthropoda > Insecta > Neuroptera > Chrysopidae > Chrysopa > Chrysopa pallens. Next base: position 72,911,816 of record CM035593.1, on the reverse strand, counting down.
AAGAGCCCATTTTAATTGCAACTGGTAATAATAATTTATTTACCTTTGATTCTCCAATCAAAGATAATCGAATTTTTGGGCTAGGTTAATTCAAACTTGGGATCCTTGGAATGAGAGCTCAATGCGATGACGCATAGCCACTCTGCACCATTTTTCATATGAGTACTTTGTTTTTGATCAGCGTGCGCCTTTTTTTTATGGGAAAAATTATTTGTGCACTCAAAAAGGATTTTTTGTAATGCAGATAGATGTGAATATTACATTCTTAAATATTATTTAAAAAAAAAAACATTTATTGTAACAGAAGCATGGCGAGTTTTTAAAATTAGCTATCGATGTAATATTTGTTTTTTCTTACAATTAAACGATTTTTCTTACAATTAAACGAACTTATATTAATTTAAACTTTATTTTAATTTAAAATTTTAAGAATCAGTTAAGTAGTCACAAAGATAATTTAAAAAAAAAAAACTTAAAAAATTAAATATTTCGTCAGTAAGAAGCATTTATGAACATCATAAAAAAATTTCCATTTAAACATAATCTGTAATAGAAATTTTTGAAGCAAAATCTATTTTGTACATCAACTATAGAATCGTCCGTAACAAAGTAAAAATTAGACTTTAAATACCTATTTAAAATAGTAAACTATTATTATTTTTTTTAAAAATTATTAATGAGAACTCTAGGATTTTTCGAATAAATTTCGATTTTTTATTTTTTTTTGCCTCAATTTCCTAGATCAAATTATTTTGTATTTTTATAAATACGTATTTCGACTACGGAGTAGTCATCATCAGTATGAATTAGCTAGTTGTAATGATTCTCTGAGGAGATGTTACTCGTTGCTAGTTTGGTGACGGTTTGCACCATTTGATCTAGGAATTTGGGGCAAAAAAATCGAAATTTATTTTATTATTTGTTTGGGTTGGGTTTTGGTTGGGTTGGGTTTTGGTTGGGTTGGGTTTTGGTTGGGTTGGGTTTTGGGTGGGTTGAGTTTGGGTTTTGTTTTGGGTGAGGTTGGGCTGGGTTTTGAATGAGGTTGGGCTGGGTTTGGTTTTGGATGAGGTTGGGCTGGGTTTTGGATGAGGTTGGGTTGGGTTGGGTTGGGTTGGTTTGGGTAGAAAAATATTACATGGATATATTATTTTTGTAGTTGGGTATTGATTAATAATTCCGCTTAATATTCTTAGGCAAGTTTTTGAGACTAAAAGATATATATGTCCTTGATTCGACCACTTGGAACAAATATAAAAAAAATATAATACAATTTAGAATGAAAATTACAATTTTTTTTCTTAGCGTAACAGTCGTAAAAACTCACATAAAACTTTGTTTTTATTATGTAAACTCGTATTTTGTTTCTATGTTTAACAAGTAGTTTTATATTATACAGATATTGAAAATGTTTTTAAAATTTTTTTATTTCTTATTTTAGCGCCATCTGTATTTATTATTGTTATAACATTATATATATATATATATATATATATATATATATATATATATATATATATATATATATATATATATATATATATATATATATATATATATATATAAAATTGTAATTTTCATTCTAAATTGTATTATATATTTTTTTTTTTTTAATTCAGTTTTTTTTTTAATACAATTTTTTACATACTCTAACCATTGTCAAACACAGTCTATCGACTGGCCGTTTATAAAATAATATTGGGGCATTTGAACTTTCTAGTGTTTTATTTTAAAAAAATCGGATTAAGAAATGGTTTTTTTTTTTTTTTTTTCTGGCTTAAGCTATTTTCAGCTGTATAGCCATTATCCAAAGGGGTTTATTATTATTATTAAACTTGGTATATCATATAAGGAAAGTGAATAGAGGAATAGTAGGCTTAGGTAAAAGATAAAAACAAATTAAATTCAATGTCATAATAAATGGTGGTAAGATTTGCTCTTAATCGACAATAACGATTGTTTCATTAAAAATGTATTGTATTAATTGTATTAAAATGTTTATGATATTCTATTTTATACATTTCTGGTTTAGTATTGTTTTTGCTAATACACCGTATTATGTGCCGTCATACTGTGAAGGTAATTAAGTCAATATTATTTTATTGTGTAGTCTACATTACGCGGTTCTTTTTTTTTTGTGAAATGTTCCCTAAATTTTCGTAAAAAAATTTCGTAAATTCGTATTTGCAATAGTATTCGCATTTTTGATAAGTTTTGGTAAAACAAAAGTCAAAATAAGACGAAAATGAAGAAAAATTTTCGAGTTTTCCAACCCGACCCGTGCAAACTATACCCCACGAATCTACGAGTAGTTTAATCACAGGTTGAACAACTTAGGGTCCAAAAACCAACTCGACCCGTGCAAACTAGACCACAGAAATTAATGGGTTAAAATGGCGTAAGTGTATTTTTAATAGTTTATTAAATATACAAGTGTTGATTTTTTTTAAACGAATTAATTTCGGTTAATTGTGTTTGAATTACTTTTAAATTATGGTCACTTACAAAAAATAATAATTAAATATTGTAAAATGTTTTAAATTGTAGTATTTATGTGACATGAACACGATAATTTCTAAAAAAAGTTTCAATAACTCGAAAAATAGGCAAAAACTCGAAAATTGGTATTGTTCATTTTTGTCTTATTTTGGCTTTTTTCAAAATTTCCCCTATTTCCCCTTTGAATGGATATCTATTTAATATTTTGCTTTTTACTTCAAAGGGGGAATAGTATAATAAATTAAACAATATAAAAATACACCTGTCTATTTTAAATATGTTTTTCTAGTTTGTAAATCTTTGGTAGCATTAATTGAACAACGTTTGCGTGAAACAGATCGACCCCATCATAAGCTAGGTCTTGGCTATTACACAAACAACTTTGTACCAAGAAGACATCAACATTATATTACATCTGAGTTGCGGTTATTGGAGATATTAGAAGATGCTTGTTCAAAAATTTATAAAATAAAAACAACTGCTGAGTATTATAGTAATATAAACAATAGCATTTACAATCAGTTCTAGAAAGTACACAGATCTAATAATCTAAATAAGACAAATATAAACTGTGACCATTTGTGAAAATTAACTAAAAAAACTTATTTAATCTCTCGGAAAATAATCCGTGAAATGTACCAAATTGTCATGCATCTGGTGCCTCAAATCTCTTTTTCTTGAAAAATAAATATGTTTACAAACATAATTCATAAAAATCTATTTGTAATTCGCCGCTAATTATTTATTTCTAGGTTGCTCGATTTTGATTTTAAATTTAAAATTTCATAAACTTTACTAAAATGTATTGTGTTTTTTGCAGTCGCTGATAACACTAGCTTCGAAAACCCGCCAAATATGCATTTTAGTTCAGTTTTATTAATGATTTCTGTTAAAATCGCAGTCATATTTCAAGAATGGTCATCCATATTGCATCCACTAAATTGTCTAAATTCAATTAGCAAAAAACCGAATTACAAATTTGACATATTTTTGCTTATTATTTATCGAGATTTAAATTTTCTTATTTAAGTGTTTTTTTTTTTTTTATACAAAATAAAATATACATAGATCAAATTTTCAACTTTCAATTATTATGAATATGCGAAGAGTTCAACAACAAGCTTGATACTCATTATTCCGAAAAAAACTCGGTGGGCTCATGGACTAATATATACAACTGTGAAATTTTAGTATTTTCCTCACCACTTAATATTAAAAAATAATAGGCAAAAGTGTTGTTTGAGTTTTCATTGTGGAAAGAGGACCTTATAATAAATTCTTATACAATACTTTATATCAACTAATAAACATTTTAGATGCAAGAACAGGTAATATTGAAAAAAAGCAAAAGTTCAACCTAAGTGAGAAAGATTTTACACTTCGGGTATGTAATTTTATTTATTAATATAATTATTCATAGAATAGTTTTTATGGAATATGAAGAGGAAAATTTTTATATTCGTATCAAAAATCGTAAATAAAAACCCCTCTTACTTATGACGTAAGTACATTGTCCATTAAACCACTTATGACTAGTTAGGCACAATATTTGCAGTCTTCGATTGAAGGATCTATGTATTTTTCTATGCATATAGGAAAAAAATATTCTTTTAATTGTTCATAATGTTATTTCTTCATGTTTTTAATAATTTTTTTGTGATCGATACACAATTAAAAATCATTATTTTAAAAATATTCTATACAGAAGCGTGTATGTGTAGATCTGGCAAATGCGTTTGGTTTTCAGGTGCGACCAGTTTAACTTCTTTTCTCTAACACTATAAATCATAATTCAAGTTAAATACAAATACTTAGCTTAATACTTCAACATCTCGAAAAAAAAACACGTAAGGCCCACGGACTACAATACAAATAAAATATTGAGATGATTACTGTGTACTTTAACCATTTGATTATTTATTGTTGACTTGTAATTGATTTTAGTGTGAAGCTTTAATAGAGAAACATGAAAAGGATATTGAAGCATGGTATTTCCATTATCAAGAAATACCATTGGTCAAATATCTATGTGCAGATCGTGCTCTGCAACGAAGTAATCGTGAATGTTTAGAATTTAAAGATGAAATATCATTTTATACAAAAAAAACAAATCACTCAAACGGAAATTCGCAGTCTTTAAATGTAGTTCAAGTTCAATCAGGAAAATATATGAAGGATGTCCATAACGAAACGTGATTATCACACTAAGTAATTAAAATTATTGATTAATTGCTAACATTTAAATGTATCAACTTTGTAATAAAAATAATAAATAATTATGACAATTAATATTTGCTTCGATACTTTTATGGAGTGTAAGCATTGTTTCCAAGACTCATGAGACATCTTGCGGTACACCAGCTGAACCTAAATAGGTTCTAAACATAGGTGTTAAATTCTATAGAGAATATATCGGATATGACCTATTTTTATCTATGAATTCTACCACCATGGTCTATATTCATACGACGCACAAACCACAAATGATTCATATTTTATCTATAGTACACCTGGTTCTCTGAATATTAGTGTAAAATAAAGTCAAATTATCATTAAAAATTATCATTGATATATTTTTGTGTTAAGATAATGTCATATTGAGAAATGTTTAATATTGACATATTTTTATATGTGATTCTTTTATCCAAAACGTAACTGCAGAGATAGCAAAAAGAAGAGTTACTATTTTCAACAGCTTTTGAGTCAAAATGTTCGGGTAGTTTCCAATAGGAGGAGTTGACACTATAAAACCCAAACAGTACACACACACAGCCTTATGACGCCAAATGAAATTACATTTATAAGTGTGCTTTTGTGAAATGTAAAATCTGTTTGATAAATGATAATAGTAATAAAAAAAAAATACTATATACTTTTACAGATAGTATTTGATGTTTATAATAAAATTAAATACTAAATCCAAACCTGTAGCCCACATTTCAACTGTCACATTATAAAGTGACTAAGAGAGTATGTAGATATATACGTAGGTAGTTTGGTAGGTACGTAGATGGGTAGAGAGAGATATTATTTTTATTTCCTTTGTATAAAATATACATTTTATATCTGGAAGCATAATAGTGGTATCAGGCATGTTCGGCTTGGATGGATGGTGGTGACTTTTCAAACGGAGAAGGCAAAATAGAAAACATCATCTATTTCATAGTGTAGTGAGTAGTCGTAGCACATTTTATACCAACGTTAATACTAACCTACTAGAAATAGTAGAAATAGTCACATTATATGGTTAGCGAATGATTAAATATCATAGACATATACAATTGGGATAACTTAATATTAGTGATAATTATTAATTCATTTAGTTACAATCACAATCTTATTCAACCTTAAAAAACCGACGAAAATTTCAAAATCGCTTTCAAATGTTCGCTGTTTATAGGGTTTCTTGAATAATTGAGGTCTAAAAAATTCAAAAATAATATTTATTTAAAGATCGGTCGACTAATTTTCGAGATATTGCATGAAATACAAACGATAAATCGGCTTCTGAATCAGATTTTTAGCAATATCTCAAAAACTACTTGTCCAATCGTTGAATAAATGTTATTTTTGAAATCTACGGGTCAAAATTACCCTACAATATTTTTCCAATTTTTTCGATTTTTTCAAAGGTACCCCTTAAAAAAAGGGTTTAAGGGTACCACTTAAAAAAATTACGAAAAATCGAAAAAAATTTTTTTATTCGATTTCAAAAAAACCTTGATTATAAGTGTATTTTGACCCGTAGATTTCAAAAATAACATTTATTTTACGATCGGATGCTTAGTTTTTGATATATTTGCATAAATTCGATCTAGAGACCGATTTAGCGGATGTATTTCATATAATATCTCAAAAACAAGTCGACCGATCGTAAAATAAATGTTATTATTGAATTTTGCAGATCTGAATTATCCTAGAAAACCCATAAATAGCGAAGAAAAAAAATTGTGAATTTTTGACGGTTTTTTGAGGTTTCTTATAAAATACAAAATAATTTGATCTAGGAAATTTGGGAAAAAATTGAAATTTATTCGAAAAATCCCAGAGTTCTCATTAATAATTATAAAAAAAAATTATGTTAATGTTAAAGAACAATTGGGTTTACTTAAGCGTAATTAATTATTATCATATGTTTTACACTGCGTCCTGCAAACCGTCACCAAATTAGCAACGAGTAACATCTCTTCAGAGAATCATTACAACTAGCTAATTCATACTGATGATGACTACTTTGTAGTCAAAATTCGTATTTATAAAATACAAAATAATTTGATCTAGGAAATTGGGGAAAAAATCGAAATTTATTCGAAAAATCCTAGAGCTCTGATTAACAAATATAAAATAAAAAAAAGTTTTACCTCTACTAAAAGTGTTTTCCACAAAATTAATGCATTTGTTTTTTTTTGCAATAGAAGATTTGTTATATAAGTCAATGATTACAACAACTTTAGAATGAAAGGAAAAACTATAAAGTTGTTAGTTGATAACATATAACATATATACATATACTGTATGTATGTGCATTATATAAGAACAACTAGATGTTCTATTTACAGAAAATTGGGTATTATTGTTGAGTGATATCACTTAAAACAGTCATAGAAAACATATTTTGTATTCATTCATTGCATACGTATATATATATGGATAGATGTTTCCACTTACAAATACCTATACCTGAATGTAAACTAGACTTTACAGGCATATGGATTCTTATAATTTATAAATAAATAAATAATTGTGGATATATTTTCACTAATTGTAATTCTTATTATATTAGCAGTATTACATTACGATTTATAAGCTGACGGCTATGACACTTTAAACACAACTACTCTTAAGCAGGGGTGGCTTACACGCAATTCGCAATCTTTGGTCGATCGGGAAACTAATTGCGACTCACTTGCTACAAATTTTTAAACATACATTCAGACTTTTTTGTCACACACATTTGCTTAGACAAAATTCTTTTACGTTCATTGAAGCGTGAAACCTGTTTGTAAACATTATGTATATGTTACAGTTAAGGCACTAATTTAGTCAATGAACGAAATTACTAATTAATGAATGCATTAACTAAATCATTTCAAGTATAAAAAAAATTATATTATAAACGAATTAACCACATTTCCTAGGACTTTCTAGTTAAAGTATGTGTAGTCATTTATTTGTATGTTTATAATTAACAGATTTATGTTTCTTAAATATTGTTCGTTATGTTTATAAATAAATTGGGTTTTGTTTTTAAATTTACAGCTGCACAAAATTATTAAAATTTGTGTCATACATGTCATATGTCAGTTTTGTGAAATATTTCTATTATATTCTTACCAAAGTCACTGATATATCATGAAATGATACATAAAAAAAGAAATGAATCGTGAAATTTTATTACTACGTATGAATCATCAATTTCAATTTTATGATTTTCTTTATAAAGCAATTTATAAATTTGTTTAAACGTAATTTAAACAAATCTTAATTAAAACAATAATTTAAACAAATTACAACAAATTACTCCAGAATCAATCACTGTTTTAAACGTGTTTAAATTAATCCGAGTAAATTCATTCTGTTCATTATATTGGTCATAAATTATAATGATTTTTGCAACAGTTCGAAATTTTGAAATAACAAATAATATTTAGATATACAAATCCATTTAATTCTTTTGATTATAATTAAACCAAAATTAATGATAAAAATTTAGAAATGAGTAAAACTAATTCAATTAAGTAAGTAATTTAGTTTAATACTGAGCCATATACAAATTTGTATCATACGTATGTTTTTCCATTGTATAAATGTTTACTATGTTATTATTTCTATTTATTTTTGCCAGCCATATTTGTAAACAAGAAAATAAATCATATAAACGTAAGATTTATATAGAAGTGCTTCTTGGTTGTGTTGTTTGTTACTCAAGGTGTGTAAATAAAACAACAAGAAACGATTGACAACAACAATCTATGTTGTATCCGATGATACTTTAAAACAAATAGTAAGTGTTTTCTTTTCTTAACGTTTTATAAAATTTCCTTCCTTTTCGTTTAGGATTCAGTAAATATTGAAAACGTTTTTACTTACTTATAAGATCTTTCTATATAAGAGAAAAATAATTGTGTAATGAAAGTTGGGGGATTGCTCGAGTAAATCTGAATTCATTTGGAGATAAATGTTTGCATACATATGTGCAAACTCAAAACATAATTTTTCCAAACAAAATCGGGAGAATTGGCAACCCTAAGATCTCTAAATTTTCTTTAAAAAATTTTCAAAGTATTGGAATAATGTATATATTTTATTTCGTATGATTAATATTTAGGATACAACTTGTATCTGTATTTCTATAGATTTGACTTTATTTTCATTTATTATACAAACTTACTTAAAAAATACTACATACTGTACCAAGAAAAATTCAAGCAGACTACGCAAGGTAAGCCATTTCATCTAGCCATAAGAAAATTTATTGCGGAAATTTCTGCTATTTTTAGATATCAAAAACTCATTCTTTTTGTCTTTCTAGCTTAAGAACTTAAAAATTAAGCTACCTAGCCACTTTAATAGGTAAAAAACAAATAATCGTTTAATAAAACAAGTAAAAAATTGTTTCATAGGTGAGTCCTGAGAAGTTTAGCCTGTGTAGATAGTCGTACGAGCTTTCAAAACGGAGATATAGCTTCCATTTCTTGAAGTTTTCACCATAAAAAAGTCTTATGGGTATTTTGTAATTTTTGCTAACAGATATGTCCAAGAACTTGACCAAAAAACAAATTCGGAAGCCAAGAATTTACATTATACTTTTCAGCGCCAACGCCAAATTCAATTATATAACGGATGTATATAACGGATTTCCCTGCGCCTACACCATTTTTATACATAAGTAAAATAATAGTTTTTAATGTAGTATACAATATATCTCTATAAATTCAAATCTAACCACGGGTTCGTTCAACACTCACAATAGGTTTATATTTATGCTAGGTTTTGACACTACATACGGTTTTTTGCTACACTATTTTTCGACTCAGCATACATGTCTAATATTTCACCAATTTTTAAAAGTTTATAAAAAAAAAAGAAAAGTTTACTTTTCCCGTAAACATAGACTTAAAAACTGATTCTTTTCTAAAGCCATGTAAAGCTTTACTTATTTATTTATATCCTTTCTGTTTTTGAAAATAAATAAAAATTGGAATAGAGCTATTGCTATGTAGAATCGGTAAGTTAATTTTTATTTTTTGTATTTGTAAAATTATTAATTTATCGACACACTTTCAATAAATTGCTTTATAAAAGTACATAATAAAAATAATTTTTAATATTTATATTTCTAAAATTCGGTGGCACAATTCACGATATTGACAGCACACAAAAGTGTCATATCACAATAGTTCAGAACCACTGGTATTAATATTCATATAAACTAAAGATTAATGTATAAAATTTATTCTGCCAGTCCGCCTATCTGCCATCAAGGTAATTAAAAAAGTGAAAAAATAAACTTTCACGGTTTATTTTATGCCTATAAAGTTAGTTTAACTTTTTGAGTAAGAAAAATCAGTCCCTGTGAGCAAAATAAATCTATGACGATATCGGGTTCCATATATCTTTGCCGAATGGTTTATTTCTTAAGAACAAACAACTTTAGTATGAAACATTTTGTCAATAAATTGTTTAGATATACCACAATTCAAGCTAAAATTCTAAATACCTAACACATACATAATTATAATAAAAAAGTATAACAATATGGACAATGTAGTACCTATTTAGTGTATTTTATAAATGTAAGTAATTATTAATTGTTTAAAAATTGATACTACATATGTTAGATAGTTAATCATATATAATGCTGCTACCTTCACTGTGAAATCATGTAGAAATAATTATAATTCTTCATTACTGAATGACTATGTATTTCTCTTGTTTTAACATATAACTAAAAAGGATATTTATCAAAATATATTGGAAACGTAAATGTAAATACACTTTATATTTGTATTAACACATACCCGAGAAACGGGACAAATTCAACTTCTAAATTTTGATTATATACTCTGGGTTTGGTCATGGTATGATCCACAGTTTTCTAATGATGTAAAATTAGAATTGGTTGTTCTAAGAAAGACTCTTTCATTCACGAGTAACAAAAATTATTAATATCATGTTTAAGAAAATGTAATATGAAAAATAAACGGTAAAATAAAAACATAAGTAAAAGAAAATAAAAAGAGTAAATAAATTGAGCGAGAGAAGGAAAGCTAAAGAAATTTACTATGTTGACATATCCTGGTGAATGAGATGTTGACAGTACTGGTGTGTGGTATACACTTCGTTTTGACAAGACTATTTTCATTTGTCTCATTTTGCGACCACTGTTTATGATCATACAGCAACTTTCTCTATTTGATATATTAAAAAAAAAAAATTGTTTTTTCTCTATTCTATTGATTTGTAATATATTTGCTGTTATTGGCGGTTCTAATAAGCATAATTTGTCTCATAGGAATAAAACTTTTGTTTCGCTTTATTGAGGCCCGTAAAATTTTCTATTAAAGCCTATTGTTTGTACAGGCTTCAAACTGTTGAATATTTATATTGTTTTATTGTAGTACGAAGATAATTTACTAGTATTAAAATATGATGAAAGCGTTTGAAAAAAAAGTTAGCTATTACAATATTTTAGACAGAGCAAATTAATGATTTTACGTGATCTAAATCGTTACTAGCAGCTAGTGGAAAGTTTAGGCAGAGCTATAAAATGTACATGATATAAAAAATATACTTCATGATTTTCGAAAAAAAAAAAATTTACTTTCAAATTTGTTGCAAAACTAGTGTTTTGAGAGTAAAAAGTTATGGTTACAGAACATTAAAAAAACTATTTAGTAGGTTTTTTAATATCGAAAAATTAACGTAGGAAAAATTGAAATCGGTTAAATAGATTTTCGTAATCAATAAAGAAACCACTCAAAGGTTTTTGTTTTAACTATAAATGTTTTAAGTGTCTAAAAAATTTATAAATAACTCTTAGCCTGTGTTATCGCTTATGTGTACCATGGCAACTACTATATCTTGTACGTAACATAATTGCATATATGATTATAATATCAGCACTGGTTGATTATTATTGCATTGAGTACATCATTCAAGTGTTATTCTGTGTAATTAATGAAAAATGACAATAAATAATTTACTTGCGCTTCCACCATATTTTGACATTAACGCTGATTTTTTATTATACAATCAGGAAAATCATTTTAAGGGAGAAAATTTTTAATCTTTTAACTCGTTGCGGTCACTCCCTCCAAATAATAACGTAAGGGTCCCATGGGGTCTAGCAGATCCAACAAAGAAAAACAGTTCCTAATTGTGTTTATTTGATTTATTGACTTAGATTATGTGCTTATTTTCAATTTATCATTCTCTACAAGTAATCCATAGTTCCTATTTTTATTATTATTTTTTTTTTTTTGATAAACCTTATTTGTTTGTTCATACGTTATCGCGTATGGTAAGCCATTTTTTACATTTATATCCATCGTATAGTGAAAAATAGATTGTAATGTGCATGCGTACGACAATCTGAGAAACGACTTACGTTCATGTAGAACCGGCATAAAATTTAAAAAAAATCTTAATTTTAAGAAAATCCAGATGAAAAATTATTAAAGAGTCACTTTATTAGTAAAGAGTCATTGATTAGTTGGGATTAAAGTAGAGTTCTCTGTAGTTCAACAATCGAGCTTTCATTCATCGATTATTAAGTCTTAAATAATACAACAATAGTATAAATACAATTTTTTTTTAGTATAATAATAATTTCAAATATAATATGAGAAGCTATGTTTTGTGCAGCACAAGACACAAACAGAGCAAAACATATATAGAACATAACACAACCCAACACAGCATAGCATAAAGCATATAAGAGGATAGGAATCACACACTTTAAACACAAAAACACACTATTATATAGAGATGTACATCGATATATATATATATATATATATATATACTCTGTGTACACCAAGGCACAGAATACACACATACAGTATTATATATTATATATATACGATATGAACTACAAACATAGCAAAGGCAGGCAACCATTTATACATAACAACCGTTGAAATAACAGCGAGAGTATTATACTAGGGGCCTGGTGGAGCAATCGACTACAAGCCCGGCATTCTGTCAAGAACCATTGGCTGTAGTTGTGGTCTGTTCTTATATACAAATATATATATATATATATATATATTATAACTATTTCTTCATCTTAACGATATTTAAATATAAAAAGAAATATTATTATTAAAGCGAATATAGCGAGCGAGCGTTATCGAATTATGTTTTTAAGAATTAATTGTTGAATAAAATAAGAATAAAAAAAAAAAACTGTTATGACTTTTAATTAATGTCAAGCGATTGACTAATTACCTTTATGTGTTTGAAAAAATAATTTAAAATCCATAAATATTATCATATTTTTGTGTGTACTACGTCATTATTGTGACGTAACAACAATTATTATTACAGTTCAATAACATTTCTTATTCAAGTGATTGAATTCAAAAGTATATTGTTGATTACTTGCGTGTGTTTAAAAAAAAAAAAAAATTTATTTCTGTTTTTATTTATAATTTTATTTTTTCTGTGATTTTGTGAGTTATTGTTTTTTTGTTTTTGAAATTCTTTCATCTTCTTTATATATGTTTGTGTTTTGTTTTGTTTGAAATTTTGTTTTGTGTTCTTTTATTTAATAATTTTCCTTTTAAATTGTTCCTTCAACGGTCACAACGTGTGGTGTGTTCTGCAATTACCAGGATATTTACTAGCACCTGTTTTTAAGGTCAGTTTGATTTCAAAATATTTTTTAGTCGATTGAAAAGAGCATATTTTGTGGGAATCATTCCTACCATCCTGGTCTTAGCCGCATTCATCGAAAAACTAACAAAGAATATTGGATATTTTATTTCCCCTATCTGGATAAGATGCATTCGTGTGAAAGGGTCCTTATTAAAGGAGTCAAATATTTTGGTTTCTGCCTTAAAGCGAATTTTTCTTCGGCCAGTTATTATCTTGGGTTGGATGTTTTAAAAATTGATCTCGTTCGCGTTCAATTTTGAATAAAAAACCATATTTTTTCATTTATGTTAATAGGATTTTTAATTTGACCTATATACTATGGAAATAAATTTTATTTAAAGTAAAACTATATTTTTTCGTTTATCAATATTTTTTTATGCCTACTTTTAAGCCTCGCTCTAGTTCTAAACAAACGTACCAATTGTAAGATACTTTAATTACCTAATTTGTAAAACTCTTAATGAAGTATTTAGCAATACATTATGATGTTATAGGAATATTCTATTAAATAGAGATCCTAAATCGATTTGCAGATTTCGTTTTTCATTTGCTAACTTAACCCACGAAAACAGCTGTATAAATTTATATATCTATAAGCAGAAAAATTTTGAAATTCGGAAACAAATTTTTTTGCTTACTACTGATGGTAAATTTTGTATATAACGCATACTTTTCAGCGCATATAAAATGATCTATTTCCCTTAAAAGACATAATCTTTCGATTTTGTTCTTCATTAATTTTGATATAAGCATGTAATTTTATTATATTTATAAAATTTAAAAAATGAATTTAGTAAATATTACGAACATAACTGGCTGACTGCATAATGATTTTGTAAGTAAAAGTAAATTTCATTGGCACTGTACGATTACAGGTCATCTTGTTTTATGTAGGTACTTACTTACATTGAATGTAACAGATGCAGGTGTATCCACTTATAGTAAGAGTAACAACTAATCTTTGTGTGTTTCATTTAAAGGTACATTGACTACTTTTAGTTAATGATAGTTTTTTTTTTTCTTCTAATAAATAACAGTATTTATTATTTCCATTTCTTTTGGGTACAAAAAAAAAAAAAAAAAACAACAAGAATACCATAAATATTATTTATTTATTCTTAGATTTTTACATTTTAAAAAGTATTTTTTTCTATGTATTTTAATTTTTGAAACATGAAAAACCCTTTTAGTTTTATTATCTTATTAGAGATACTTTTTACATACAAGATTATAAAATTGTTTTGTTGTGTTGTAGTTAAAAGAGCCTTATTATGTTTGTTTTTGAATTTTTGACATTTTTACGGTCTTTTTGTTATTTTTTGAAATATTTTGGATATTTTTAATTGTATATATTTCTAAACTGTAACACGGAATTTATTGATTTATGCTTCATTATTATTATTTTAATTCAAGATTTCCTCAATTGTGTCACTGAGAAAGAACACTGAGATAAATGTAAAATCAATATTATTGGCGCTAAATGTTTAAATGACTTCAATAATACACAAAAGTGGCATAAATCGATGGGAAAGTTACTGAAAAATTAAAACGCAAACCTAAAAAAAATATATTTATCCCGGAAGTATTGAAGTGGCTTAATTATTTTTAAATATTTTGTTAAAATAAATATAAAATAGTTATAGATATATATTTTTGAAAACTTTATTATCTATTTCCTATAAATCTTGAAACTTAAATGTTATATATTATTTTACCTTTGTCAGTGTGCTTATGTTTTATGGTGGAGGCGATGTGAAGACAATATAAAAATAGTGGTAGCGCAAGGAAATTTAGATATTATTTTTGTGTTAAATTAATATAATTAGTATTTATACGAATTAATTAATTAATTAGTAATTAAGTATATTAATTACTTGGTATACAAAACGTTATATTTAAATAAATAAGGCTTTGAATTATTATAATTTTTTTTGTAGTTTTTTTTAAGTGTTTTATTTAGGTTTTGATTCATTTGACCTTATAGTAGGAATACTTTTTAGCTATGTTTTATGAGGGGTATTCTATACAGCCATTAGGGCATATATGTGGATGCGTAACTATGTTGTATTATATTCTACCATGTGGATGTCTACTATGTTCTTACTAGAAGAATTGAAGAAATTCTGTATCGTTGATGTCCAGTAGACGTAGGATAGACTTGAGTTTAGCTAGTTAGATGTATTTGGTACCGCTCTTCGTAGTTTTATGATTGATGAGGTGAGCATTTACATTTTATGCGGCCATCATATAATTCGATAGCTTAGTGGGCTACAGCGCTGGCTTTACGTTTTTTTGTTCTGATTATTTTAATATTTTGTAAAAAAATAAATTGTTATGGCAACAAAAATTGTAATTTTGGGAATTAAAAATTGAAATAGATAATTAAAATCGTTAACATCTACGTATATATTAAGACCTATAGTATAATAAATTTCAAATTTTGTGTTTTAAAACTTAAAACATTGAAAAGTATATCGTCACTTATAAAGAACTCATAATTTACCAAATTTATGTTGTAAGCTTTTAATTCGATTTATATTTGTTTGAGCATCTACCTAGCACCTAGCACCTTTTGTAAGAAACTGATGAATTAAATAATATTTCGGCCTCACGACATTAAAAATAAATTAAAATTTTTATATTTAGATTACTGTTGAACCATAACTATTTAACTTCCTCTACTACGTTTTGAAAAATATAATGATATTTTGAAATATTCTTTATTGAAAGTAAATTTATCGAATTTTATCTGTAATTAAATTTTTTATTTCAAAATAGAGAAATTTTTTAATTTTGAAAAAATCTAAACGAATAATTATTTGTTAAATTCATATGATAGGAAATTAATTTCTACAAAAAAAAAAAAAAAAACCGATTAAAAAGAAAAACTAAATAAAATTCACCAAATTTCAAATTTGAATTTCAACTTTTAAACTATAAAAGAAAGAAGAAAAATTCAAATCCAAAAATTTTCATTTAAAACAAACAACTTTTGTTTGAAAATTATTTTTGTGAAATGTTAGGATTCTCCACGATATAAGCTCAAATTTATCTTATTATCACATATTGGTAATTATATTACATTATTATTCTACAAGTATATATAACTGTATATACTGGATATTTAAAGCATTTTAGTTAGAATGCTAATTAAAAATAGTTCAAACAATGATATTCAATCATTTATCGAGTATCTAAACAATTAACTTGGTTAATTGTTATCTTCACTTGTTAATTATTAGTTTTTATGTGTGAATTTGTTGCTAATGATTATACAAATTAATTTGTTAAAATGAATTATTATATTTAAATTGTTTATTATACATTGATTTCAAATAGATTCCATTGGTACCGTTTCGACCCCTATGCTTAACATATCATGTAATAAAAAGATGTTTAAGTATTTTTTTCCGTGTTTTTAAGTACTTTTTTTTTTTTTTAACTTTGTGTTTATTCTCTTGGATAATTTGCATGCTTCGTAGATTTTTTAGTATATATCCGGTATATTATAGAGCTCCGTTGTCCGTAACCGAAACTATCCGAAAAAAAAATATATCCATAATCGTAACTGAATCCGAAATAAAATTTTTGGATAGTTTCGGATTAGATTAAATTCATAAATTAATAACTGTAATAATTACTTATATAACTGACTCCAAGTTCCAAATACTAATCCAGAAAATAGAATACAATTATCTATTTGTATTTTACACAATTCCTAAAAAATCTAATATCCGGAACTGAAACTATCACAAACTAATGAATAATCCTGAAAAAAATTGCATATCTATAATCGTATCCGAAAATTTGTATCCATAATATTCCTGGTATAAATAACGCTTAAATATTCGGATCAATTTACCTACGATCTTCTTACTATTTGATTTAAAAAAAATGTGCATTTCATTCTGTCTTCTTTCATAATTCGACATGCACACACATAAAACTAACTTTTTTTATGCTGTTTAGATTTGTATTTGATTTTTGATTGTGTAATGTTTATTTTTTTTTTCAATTTATACCTTGCTGCCGTGTTTCCTTTTAATAAAACACTCCACGATAGATCGTTACATTCACTAATTTCAAAGAATCTTATTTGGAATTACGACCTTGGTATAAACAAATAGGTAGTGTTGTTTTAATAATAATTATTGGATTCAAAATTTATATTGTCTGTGAAATTTTATACCAGTAACGAACTTGTTTTCGTTATTCTCGAACAACATATCTTTTTCATTCAATACACTTTGGCAAACGTCTTTCTAATTTTTTGAGCCCTCAGAAAAGATTGTGGAAGTTCTTCAAAATAAGCGTACTGATCTCCACATTTTATGATAATCGTTATTTGCTCAGCTATTCAATTTCAAAATATAATGAGATAGTAAAATATCACCAGTTTTTTTGAAGGCTCAAATTACAATTAAGTAGATTGGAAAATTATTTTTTTTTTTTGAAATTAGAGTATGTCGAATTCATCCTCCTTGACAGGTTACCTGGCTATTTTTCAAACAAAACCTGTTAAAGCTTTTCAAAGGGGCCGTATCACAAAATTTTTTTGACTTATGTGAAATTAAGGTATATTGAAAAATAAACTGTTTACTTTTCCCCGAAGGTATTTCAAATTGATCCTTATTGACATGTGTGATAAAATAAGTTGAAATACTGGAAATAACAAAATAAGCCAGGCTAATAATTTAATTGACGACATAAATATTTCTAAGCATTTATGTTTCTTACAATATGAAGTGTAAATTAAATTATAATAGATACATGCCTTGAATATAACTGTATCGCAGAAATAACCCTATGTTACGAGTAAAATATTTGTATCAAGATTATGGTTAAGGTTGAGTGAATACACATTTTTTCCATCCTTAAAAACTGAACTAGTATTAATAATATTATGTTAATATACATTCTTTTTACCTTTGAATACGTAATGAATTGTTAATGTAATAATCATATTATATTCGAAAAAATGCAGTAGCGTGTAAGTTTTTAGGGTTCACTTGTAATACTTCTCCTTTCAAGAACAAAATGTGTACGTACTACACATATTAAGTATCTCAGACAAACACTGGGATATATTAATATTCATCCATTTATATATTAGAGCAGAACCTAGCGGTACTTGTTTATACAAAAACAGAGAACCTGATCGTGTCAATGGAATTATTTCCAGAAATTCTAAAATATTAATGATCCGGACCAATTGTCGATCCAATTTTTTTAATGATGGTTTTATGTATATTGGTTTTATGAAAATGAAAACATTTGAAGGAATTTTGTGAAAAATGATCGTTTCGTGTTTAAGGCGATATTGGGCCAGAGCTCACCAAATGATTATCCGATCAGATATTCTGAACAGAATATATGATGGTTAACGCAAATCCACGGGCAGTCCTATAAGAAAGTCTTATAGGAAAATCTGATGATGCTTCAGACAAAAATCTTAAGCAAGCGCATCGCATCGGATATCATCGAATACGTACAACGAACCAATGAACTTTCAAAAATTTTAAATTTATTAATTACTTTTTTTAACAGATGGTCTACTTCAGATAAAATCTAATGTTATATGTAGAATTCTTACAGCGTGCGGGGATTAATACAAAATACATGATAAGAGTTACATCCGATTGTCTGATTAGAATGTCTGTACAAAAAAATCTTACGGTGTGCGTTAGTCCATTAGGTCGATAAAAAAAAAACAAGCCATTTTTAAACCCCATTACATGTTTCAAATTAATAAAGATGACTACAGTTATATTTTCATTTCCAAAAATGATACCATATTTAACAATGGCGCTTTTTCGATCTTAAATCGCTTATAGCACGAAAACGAAGCATTTATCGATAAAATTCGAGTTCAAAATTATTCATTTTCCTCCAATTTACATAAAACAATATAATAGCTACAAACTTAATTGTCTATCTTAAAAATAGACTTAAAAACTTCCGAATCATCCTCCTTAACCTTCATATTTAAGCTATTCCTAATACAATGTCATTGACACAATGTGGTGCTCTATTTTTGTACAGTCAAGTACCTTTAATTTCTACTCTATATTTGATTATTCATTCATTCATTCATTCATAATGTTGATTATTATATTTTAATTATTATTATTTATTTCCTGTGTACGTCGATTATCAATGAAAAGGAAATCATTTATTATTGTTAAATCATCAAAACGAAACTAGATTCATGACATAAAATATTATTCTTGAATGTTTAATGTGATCTTGGTATATAGTATGAGGCAAAATGAATGTAATAAATGTTAAGTATGTACTTAGATTTTATCTGAAAATAGAACAAGTTCAGATAAAAACTAACAGTATTAATTATTTAAACAACCGATTTATGGTTATTATTAGCAATACCTTCAAGGCGTTTCTCTAGGATGGTATATCTATCCTGTTTTGTCCCATGTGTGTCTAGGTCTTTGTTTTGGTTTTCTACCTGCAGTCTTATATTTAGTTGTGAGGAAATCAGAAAGTTCAATAAGAATGAAAATCAGAAAGGGTTCGATTGTTTGGTGCAATTCCGAACAGTATCATCATTTCAGTGGTCTGGAGTCTTGATTTATGCTTTCTGGTCAGATGGTCTTAAACACAAGCGTCTTGATGTTCTTGGTAACTTCTCTCTTATTAACGTCCCCCTTTATCATAGAGTAGTAGTGTGGTTAAATCTTATGCCTTAGCTCTATGTTAAATCTTATGCCTTCTTCCATTATTGTCCCCAGGTATTTATTTGTTCAATTTGTTGGCAGTTGAGTGATATGTTGTGCATGCCTCTGCGTTGCATCTCGAGTGCATAAAATAATTTACTTATTGGTGACACCTTCTAAGAAATTAAGGAAAGCCATTGGTAAAGCGTTCTAAGGTTATTTCTAACACAGTTTGGTGTTGTTTTCTTTTAATTATATTTTACATATTAATTGTAAGAACATTTGTGCAGTGGTCATTTTAAAAATAATAAAATAATAATGAGAACATATAAATTCTATTCTGAAACAAACAGAGCGTAAATGACTACTTGCTTGCTTGTTGGTGGAGTGCTGCTTCTATTCAGTATTATGGCCATCACGCTAGGAGCACAACTGGATGGCGGCCGGCTAGTGGCAGCCAAACAAATGTTATATACTTTACCAAATTATCTTATTTCTTTTATTTTTATTTTGCTATAGTTTCTGCCTTTTTTTATACGAAAAAACGTATATAACAACATCATACAAACAACAGAATATTCAGATTTACATGTCGTGCATTATAATGTAGTCTTGATATTAGACTTTCATCTTATTAAATTAAGCAATAGAGCAAAAATTAAAAAGTTCTTAAATGCAGCTTATTCATGCAAATAATACACAAACGATTGTGATTTATATTTCAAATTATAATCGACCTGGCATGGTTAAACACAAGTGTTTACCATTTACATGCAGTATAATTAATTCAACAGTCCGTGATAATATTTCACACATTTCTTCATAATTAATCGAAATTATAATTGCGAGTTTTCATTCATTTAATTGTAAGGAAAGAATAAAGTTCGAACTATGGAAATTATATTTTAGTAATTTACCAACCTAATAAAACATTTTTCGAAAGTAATCGTACCATATAAACTTATCGTATATAATAACTTCCGTTCTATGACACTAATTGAAAACTTATTATAATATATGTAAATCGGTAGTTTTTTAACAAGTCAATTATTTTTTGTGTAATACGAAATTACAAAAATTTGTTTCTGTAGACGCAATATTATTCTAATAAAAGCTTGTTTATGATGTCATTTTGTTTGAAGAACATTTAAGTAGTACCTAGCGTTTAATGTTGAATAACCCATTAACGAATAATCGTTCGGAAAAAACTTGGCAGAAATTTTATAAAGTATGTAAAAATATCTGTTAAAGTCGATAGCTTCCACAAATTAGGTTAAAATAATTGATTTATTATGAAAATTACAATTTTTAACGAATAAATCAAACAATTTAAACGATAACTTCTTAATTAGTCTTAAAAAAATTATCTAAAGTGTGCGTATAAATTAAAATATTATTTAAAACTAATTATGAACTCTTTAAAAGTGATTAAATCTAATAAACATAAAAATGCCCTATGTAATAGTAATGTTAAAATAATTTCGGTGTTTTCATGGTTTATAAAAAATATTGTCTGTGTTTCAAAAGTTTAACATCATGGATGGTATTCACATATGATGTCATCAAAATATAATATCAACATTGCTATTGGCTAATATACAATATTGCCACCGATGATGTTATACTTTCAAAACACAGACGTGCGACATAATGTAAACTTTAATTCGAAAACTATCGTGGCGTGCTCCATACTCAATCTAAAAATTCTTTTAATTTGATAATTAAAACGAAAAAAAAATTGTTTTGTTATAAAACTTAAACATAATGTTTCCAAATATTACAAAAAAATTTTTTTTTTTAAAACCTTATTCGGACCATGAATCTTAAAAGTGTACTGTTGGTATCATATTTACCCTGATATCATACGCTTTTTTTGGATACAGTAAAGAGCAATATCCTTGAATTTTGACTAATTTAAGCTGAATTTTGTGAACTTTGTTTGCATCACTCATGTATTTGCAGTCTAAACGGTTATGCATATTTGGACCAATAAAACATTTATTTGTAGAGATGTAGGAAATTTTGTAAGATAATTGTAGTCTTTTGTTAAATACATTTTGTAACATTATGTCCACATCAAATAGAATTTAGTTTTGACCACATTTTAATATTTGAACCTTATATTTGATATATATATATATATATATATATATATATATATATATATATATATATATATAAATATATATATATATATATATATATTTATATATATATATATATAATAAATACACTAGTAAGTCTTCTTTTTCATATTTAACCATTTATAGAGACACGGAACAAAAGATAAAAAAAAACACTATATTTTGTTATTTAATGCCCTTATTTATTAGATTTTTACAATTTATATATTTTTCAATATAATATGCAATATAAATTTATTACCATTTTGATATATGAAATGTTACCATATAGTTGATAAATGTGCACTTACTACTAGTAGGTAGTATCTTAGAATATATTGTGTTCTTTTCAAATGCACAAACTTTTATTTTATTTTTTGCAAATTGATTGATTTATTCTTGTCTTGGTGAAGTTTCTAGAAAATGATGCTCTTCGACGAATATTCAAAAATTTTAAATATTTGAAATCGTATAGCCTGAGCCTCACAACCTTGGTATCTATTATAGATATGTTGAATTTAAAAACTATGACCTTAATTTAGTAGAAATACATACTTTATTTACCGAAATTAGATAAGAATTAAGGGTAATAGAGAAAAATTAATTTTATTGTTTTTTATGACGTCATCAAGTTCGGAAAATTAATTTTTACGATATCTTGGCTGAAGTTTAACCGATTTGAGTGAACTTTTTTTTGAAACACACTAATTTTGGGACATACTTTTCATATTTAATACTAATAATTCGCTTTATTCAACCCTTATATAAAATCTTATAGCCTGAGGCCAAGTATCTTGGTATCTATTATAGATATGTTGAATTTAACCAAAAATTTAAAAAATATGACCTAAATTTAGTGGAAATACACACTTTGTTTGCCGAAATTAGATAAGAATTAAGGGTAATAGAGAAAAATTAATTTTTTTGTTTTTTATGACGTCATCAAGTTCAAAAAATTAATTTTTACGATATCTTGGCTGAATTTTAACCGATTTGAGTGAACTTTTTTTTGAAACCCACTAATTTTGGGACATACTTTTCATATTTAATACTAATAATTCGGTTTATTCAACTTCTATTCATCGCCATGGTTTGATATGTCCTATATAGCCAAGATGAACTCTCGCCCTGGGTGAAATCGTTGTTAGCTTATGTTTCAAAGTGTATTTGGCATGTGATTTTGCTGCTTTCACACAATATATATATGTCTTAACTACACCTTCGGCATGTCAATAATAATAAGGTAATGTTATGTCAGAAAATTACTAGCGATTAACAGCTTCATTCCAGATACTCTAGGATTTCAGTCCATTGCGGCCGAACATGTATGAAAGCTTAAGAAGTAAATACTCTTTTATTATGTCCTTATCATATTTTACAAATTTGGTTTTTATAATATGTATGTATAATTGAAAATTCTGAGTAGGTACCACTTTTACGAATGTAACGACCTGTCAAAATTTCAAGTCAATCATTTAACTTTTTCTTTCTCCATCTTTCAATAAATGGCTCAAATCGACAAGCATTGAGAATAATCAAAAATGCAATGTTCAAGAATTTATAACTAAGAATATTGCTTTTAACAATTGGAGATTCTTTGCAAATAATAAGAAATAAAAAATTCGTTTAAACCAAGTAATCTTACAAATGACGAGTTATATTTTAACTGCACAATCATTACCGAATGCTTGGAATGGTGTTTAAAAGGCCACTTGATTGATTTACTTTGAACACAAAACAACTTTTCATAGACTTCCATGCATAGAAAATTACTGACTCTTAAGCTTAACATAAATCTAAATCAGAATGACTCTTAGCAAAATTTCATGAAAATATGTTTCAGTATTTCAATACTTTGATGACTAGTATCTACATATTTTTTACGCCGTTGTGTGTTCAGAAGACCGTCTAAAACGTAATAAGAGAAGTTTTCTTTGCATATGTTTAAAAACAAGTAAAAAGTAATTTGATAGGTTCCGCTTTTTATCAATATTAATAAATAGTTTTTTGGCAATATGTAATCCAATATTATTGAAACCTTACATCTAAAACCGTTTTTTTTTTTATTGTAGATAATGCCAATTATAATAAAATTTTGATTTGTTTAAGACTATTTACTTAATAAATACATTGAAACAACTATGGTACTGGTTTTTAAATTTACAAAAGACAAAAACCTGATTTGTACATGAATGTGTAAAGTAAATATACAAGTCCAATGATACAGACTTATACTAACATAGACATCCATATCTGCAGTGTAATGTTTAAAAAAAAACAGTGATTTAACTCCTCTGTAAAAATGATAAAAGTGAATTAATATGAAATGCAGAAGTCATAAAATCAAATGTTGTTTATGGACTAGATTTTATAGTAAATATCGATATAAAATAAAGGAAATGATACACTGAATGCATTCTTAATTAGTTTATGTTTTCACTTTTTAATTGTTAATGACATTTTATTAACAAGATTATAAAATTAATTAAATAATAGATATACTATTGTGGAAATATTTCCAAATTTAAAGTTTTAAAATATTAAAATAACAATTAATTATGATACAAATTATGATAAAACAAGCGATAACCGCTATTGTTAATCGGTAAATATGATAATATTAATTTAATTAATTTTATGAACTCAAAATTGCTCAATATTGCTGAAACATAAAAATCGAAATACTATCTAAATATTAATAAAAAATAAATTCGTTCAAAATGCTCGCAACACTTTTTACAAACGAGAACCTAGTAATGAAATTCAAATTCAAGAATGTTGTAGGTTTGAATAGCATTTATATTTATGCCCACTTAAAATCTTAAAATAAATGAGAAAATGAAATAATTCTTTACTAAAATGTTAGACCAGAGTAGACGCCTTTAAAAATGGTTAAAAGTGAAAAAAAAAATTATAGTAGGATAAAATACGTTGGAAACGAAAAAGAATATAATAAAAATGAAAGTTAAAATAATTTACGGGCGATACGAGGTCGAGAAGTGGAAGTGAGTTTTTAGGGATAAAACACGGATTATCTCGATTTCCGACAAGTTCTATGGGTAAGAGTTATAGTTGTAGGTAATAAAAAAATCCAATTTTTTGTATTTACACTTTTTTCACATTACTTTTCGACTAAAAATGAGGGTGATTTTTCAATATTTATTCCAAATAAGGTGAAAAAATAAATATTTTAAATCAAAAAAATTACAGTGTATTTGGCACAGAAAAAGTTTTCACCAAATTTTTTTTAGATAGAAATAAAAAGACTTGGTTATTTCAATTTTTCACAAAAATTTTGAGGTAATGTGAAAAAAGTGTTGTAGATCGATTTATTACCTACAACTTTGATATGTAACTTTGTTTCCTTAGGACTTTCAATTTTGCCGGAAATCGAGAAAAACCATGTTTTACCCTTAAAAACGCATCCCCTTCCACTTCGCAATCATTGATCGCCCGTATTTTTCCTCTCATTTTTGTTTCCAATGGGTTTCATCTTACTAGAATTTTTTTGGTAACAAAAATTATCGACCGTGGTTTGTCTATGTATTGATAAAATTTTGTTGTACTTTAAAAGCCGCCTGTTTGTAAGAGTGTTTCATATAGTAATATAATTATGCATTAATAATATATAAAAACTGAATGAATTATTTATTTATATGTTTATGTATATTATTATACATATATGCTGTTTGTTACATGTAAATGTAGGTTATGTTTTTTTAAAGGAAAATAATAAAAAAAAAAAAAATATTATTACTGACGACAACATAATAAACATTTGAAATAAAAGTAAAATAAAAATGAACAAACTAGATTAAAAAAAAAAAATACAAATGAAAAAAAAAAATAAAGAAAGGTCATGGGAATTTATTTTTACTTTAAATAATGTAGAAAAAAAAAAAGAAAGATTATTATTATATTTATACTACATCAAACAATATTTGGAAGTTATTTTTCTGGAGATATTTAGAGGTTTATTTCTCCATTGTTTTTATGATATCTTACTTTTTTTTTTAATTCTCGTGTGAAGTATTTCGATTTATGTTTATAAAACGTTTTATGCATTGAGATAAATTTAATGGATAGATTTTTTTGGTTTAATGTTCAATAATTGATAATAAGTGTTCATCATAATGGTTAAGGATGGTTATTATTTCTATTCATTGTAATGGTGAACAAGCCTATCCAGTCCGTATTGTATGGAGTGAATAATTGGATTGATCGATGCGCTTCGAATAACTGGAATGAATAATTATTCTTATAACACATAAAATGCTTTATCCTGAATTATTCACTGACGAATGAACACACAGCCAAAACCGCTGATCGTGGAGAAGTTAGAGGGTTTATTATTTGTATGCCACAGGAATCTCATGAGAAAAAATTATAAAATTTGATTGTGTGTGCTTATAGTAATTCCTAATTATAAACTTATGCACAGTGTGGATATTAATTTTTAGACCAAAAATTGACTATAGCAAATTTTGAAAGTAATTTTAATTAGTAAAGTCGCGCAACCTGAAGAAGCCTTGAATCATAATACTGAGAAACGAATAGTTTCATAAAATCTGTCGAATAATAAGTCTTTATTTTATACTTAACAATAAAGTTTTTTTGCCAGTCAGATAGTCCATATTCTTTAACCGAAATTAGTCTAGACGATAAAATAACATAAATAATGCTTTTCTACCCAATTAGTTTCTGTTTAACCAATTTTGTTAAAATTAAAATTAATAAAATTCTATAGATTTATTTTTTAACTAAATGTATGAAATAAAATTCTTGATAACAAGGTAATAAAACAGATCTAAATTGTCAGATAAATTTTACACTTTTGAGATGTATTGTAAAGAATATAAGGTGAAGAGCATACAAACACTATGTGTGCATTTAATACTTCCTGTTGAAAAATATAATTCAACTCAACAAAGACTGGTCTCCGACAACAATGTCGTTTAATTTAATAAACTTCTGGTCGAAAGCTTGATCTAACTGAGGAAGTAAGTGTTCGTTTAAAGTAATAATAATCTGTTATGAATAAAATAATACCAAAAAACACCAAAATAAATGTAAAATTTGATATAATACAAATGTGCAATATTTATGTATATATTAAAATATAATAAAATTATTTTATAATAGTTAGTTAGGTTATGTATTTGGTTTCATTAAAAGTGAACTTGTATCACAACTTCACATCATAAAAACGATCGTAGTATTATACACACATTCACATATACGAGAGTACATAAAACACTTCCATTTATACACATTTTTTACGTGAGAATGTATTGTGAATAAATAGAATTCATAATAAAAATCTTAAAGACCGGTTTTAAATACTTTCTTGTATATGTGAATATATATGTATATGTATGGTGTATTTATTTATAAGAGAAGGTATTTTATATTTTCTTCGTTTCTTAAACCATTTAAAAGTTAAGAATGCTTGCTTACCGTTGTGTTATGTTTATTTTATTCCATGCCAACCAACTAATTCTTTTAACTTTACTTATTAGTATACTGCAATTGATATGTAATTTAGGTCAATTCTTACAAAAAAAAAACTGCGTAATAATTAAATAAATCGCCGTAAAATTTTAATGAAAAAAATTGTATTCCAATTTATCAAAATCTCATTTTGTGTGTCTCATTATATTTACATAGATACTTATAATTAATGCATTCTGTTCTTTAAGCACTAGGAAATACATAATCAAATCGATAAAGAACGCATGAACCCGAACGAAATGTTTTAAATATAATTTTTGAAGTTATACTTCTTTTGGCGCGTTTATTTCTTTAAATGACTAAGTTAACTTACAGGTATGGAAACTGAATATACAATACTTACTGTATATACTGAATGTACTATAAGTATGGTACATAGTATATTCAGACTGAACGCAAGGTATCTAACAAAACTTGTTGTTATTTTTAAATTCAATAAGCCAGTTCATGTGAAATATATTATTTTATTAATAACCAATATATTATTAATAATCAATTCTGAATAATTATATATATTTATTATATAAATTTGTCTGTTCCAAAAACTGTGTAAAAACTTTTATAGTACAAAAAAAATTAAAATAATAACTAACAGTGTTAATTATTTAAATATTCGGAAAATGGTTGCGTATCAATGTTTTAGTTATTTTGAATGATCGGCATTCATCCAAAAACCCTTAATACGCAGAAATATTTCTTGATATCCGGTACGTTCTATCGATAAATTTACCAATATTTATATAAAGAAACGTTCGGCTTCCGTCAAATCTGTGGTAATTGCAGTTATTAAAAAAATAAAAATATTTAAATTTTTTTGAATAGCCTAAAAATATCTGCGACTATCTATCATTAAAATCTGGTTAACATAAAAATCTTTTTTTTTTGTTACCATTTTATAGCTGCCAAAAAAAATTTAACCAAATATTTTAAAAATGTTAATTTATATTTGGCACATTTTTTTTTTTTACTATTGATGTGATTCGGTTTATAGTTCTTTTTAAAAAGGTATTTATTATATAAAAAAATTGCCGAAGGTGAACACCATACAGGTGAACATTAATCTTATAGCATCTGTTATGCATACAATAATCTATTTTAAAAATTCAATTCATGAATACATAAAAGATTTTATTTATTAGCTTAGATTTTTTAAATTTTTTTTTATGGTTTTAATAGAAGCTGTAAAAGAATTTTTTACAAACATATACTTTTAATAAGATCCGAATTGCGTTTGAAATAATATATAAAATATATTTAAAAATATCATGGTTTAATATAGAAGTTTTATATTAAAAAAAAGAAGGAAAGTGAATTATATTTTTGAGTTCTTAAATGGCTATTAAACAAGTGAAGATATGACAGCTTTTGATAACAATTGACATATTTGAACTATTTTTAATTATTAAAATTTATAAAATATACTAAATAGATATTCCACATAGTTATGAAAAGTTTGTTATATACACCAGGGTTAATAATTTTTGAAACCAAAAAAAATTATAGTAGGATTTAGCCGTACCAGTGATATCAAATTATCTGGAGTCTTATTGGCTATGCTCTTTTCAGTTTCCTTCATTTTCCTGAGTATATCCTAATTACCAAATTGATTCACGTTTACGTATAATTTTTAGAGAATATAACCACTAACATATTCAGACATGTGCAATGAAATATAATAAGATCATTATCGTTATTTTATTCCATTATATATATATATTTTTTTTTTTGATAGAAAGCTACTGTTTTCTACTAAAAAGTCGAAATAAACATTTTGTGATATTTCAGTTTGAATGAGCATTTCCATGTGCTACAAAATTCTTTTTTGAAATATATACACCTATAAGGACCAATATTGATGTTTTAATGTTCTATAATGCGACACCATTTAGAACAGGAATAAGTTGATCAAACTGAAATGAGACTCAATTCCCTTTTCGTGGATAAATTAAAAATTATAATGGATGAAATCCAAACTAATATAATTGCTTCAATATTTGTTATCAACGTTTAAACTATTTTTAATCATTAGTATAAAATAATCTAGTTTATAAAATTATAAATATTTTAATCATATATATTATTAGCTAAATTTAAGCTAAAATTGCGGCGAATTCAAATATTTTACGAAAAAATGTTTAAAAAAAAATTCATCTATTACGGTTGAAATATTGGGTCATGAATTCATTGGCACTGAATTTGCTCCATTTATCTTGATATCAGATTTTGGAGATATTTTTATCTTAATATAAAAGTTATTGATCTGGATCCTAAGATCAGTCTGGATCATGGTCTTTTTTTTTATTAATTCATTGAATAGTATATATAGTGTAATAAACTCATCATGTAAGTAACTGAAATAAATTATACTAATTCTAAAAGATATTTATCAAAATTGATATTGAAATAACATAAATAAAAATAAAAAAAACAAATATACAAATTTTATCATCAACACAGTACAATTCTATTCAATAAAATATAACCGAATATAATCAGAAAATAAAAAGGATCATTTAAACATTTATATACAAGTTTTCATAAAATTCTAACAAACTTGTATGTATCGAAATAAAATTGATGATGTGTACAATAAACAAATAGAAATTTAATCTGTAAAAAGGATAAAAGAAATTTTTTTACTATCTCTTATTTCTAAAAATAAAAACGGGAATTTGTTAGGACTTAATTTTTGTTACGACTTAAGATTTTGCTTATTCACGAACTTAATCTTACTTTTTTGTGTTTAAAATATCAAAATTTAAGCTTGTTATCTCTTTTTCTTTTTGAGTTAACGTGATGACGGGCGGACAGACAACCGGAAATACTTTTACCCGGTCAATAATTTCCTACCGTTACAAACTTTAGGCTAAAATTTATCTACTCTGACATATAACCTATGTCGAGTATAAAAAGTAAAAATGCCTTTTTTTTCATCTTGTATCCAAATTGTAACCCCATCCGCCTAGCCGTTCCGTAAATACAACTATTTAATGAAACATAATTGTACAATACCACGATGGACATACTGTATCAAGTAAATGTAGTGTATTTTGTGATAGGTGCCAAAACTTTGGCCCTCTTGTATACCGCATTGATTCGGTTTTTTCATTTTGTTTGTAAGTATAACAAATAATAATGTGTTTTTTATTCAGATCCATATGTGTACGTTTTTGTGTTAAACAATATCCAATATAATTTATATAATCTATCTTGTTTTACTACAAACATAGATATATGTAACAAATACATTATTTAATAAAACACGAAATGTGTTCAACATAATCAAATTTGATTATCATCTTCAATCAATTGTTTAAATAAAAACATTGTTACTTTTATCAATTCTCATTCTATTATTATAATGGATATTAAGTAAACAAACCACATACTGTATGAACAACCATAAATAAGTCGGAAAAAACGTGGAAATGTGGAAAAGTTATAGAATAGCTTCGATTGAAAAAATTCTTAATTATATCATTGTTTAATAAGCATTCATAAAATACTGTAAATATCCAGTCTATATAATATTAATAATATGTATTGTAAAAATCAATGTGTCATAATTAGATAAATTTGCTGTTAAATTTTTCTACTATCAAAATCTTGTTCACGCCCAGAAAATTAATAAATAACTAAAATTGATTACAGGAATTCAGGACAATAAACTACATACTAAGTGTTGATTTTAGTTGAACGTTTCGTCCCTTTATTAGCACTTCCTCAGCAACTTAACAAATGTAAACTAGTACGATTAAGTTGCTGAGGAAGTCCTAATAAAAGGACGAAACGTTCAACTAAAATCAACACTTAGGTTGTAATTTATTGTCCTGAATCCCTGTGACCAATTTTAGTTATTTTTCTACTATCTTTTATAGTTTAAAAGTTGGGTCAATGATTCTATTGCACTCAATGGACCAATCTTGCTCATTCACGAACTTAAACTCAGTCTGTATATTTAGAATACGTCACCGAAATTTCAACTCGTTTTCTCTTTTTGTTTTTGAGTTGATGACGGACTTAATAAGTCAACAGGAAATGGACTACTTAGGTGTTTCTACAAACATCTATACCAGCATTTTGTTTGTGCGGTCAATATTTCTTAATGTTAAAGACTTTAAACTAAAACTAATATACTCTGCCATATTATGTATGTCGAGTATAAGAAAAACACGTCATATTAAAAAGTTCAAATCAGTATAAAACATTCATAAAACAAACTAATGGTAATAGAGCGGTTTTATTATGATTATGAAACGTAGAAAACATATTATTAATAGAAAATAAAGTACCAACTAATGCCAATTAAATTTCTATAACAATTATTGTTTTACTCAAATATCCAATACTCATTCAAAAAGTTTAAAGATATTACCAGCACCATTAATAATAAGGTGATAACAAATAACATATTTAAAGTTTGATAAAATTTATTACAAAAGCAGTTAGTTCACTACTATACTACAGTTCAACATATACACACAATACAAACAATATGCTGAAATACCTTTAGTTTAGATTGCTTGTGCTTGGTATGGCTTGGTTCTTGTTCAATTCAAAGCTAACGATATATGTTTAATAAATTCATTGCTGTAAATAGACTGAATTGTATGGGCGCTGCCATTCTATGATGTTCTATAGGATTGAACTAGTTTGTATACTGGAAGTAGAAGGAAGAACTGGTCTATCAAGTTACCATCGTGCGATAGGCTATGTCTTAAATTATTGTCTACAGTGTAACAGGCAAAACAAAGCAAACAAATTTTTGGGCAAAGTTTATTTAGGGCTGATCCAATTTAAGTTAAAAATTTGAATATTTGCAAGATATACGAAATGAATAGTTGAATTTCAGAATTGAATCGGGAGTTGAGTGATAAATCCTGACGAAATTTTTTCTGTACATAAGAAAATGGATTGATATCCAAAAGGAGGTCTCTGTCTGTAGGAATGTTAAAGTAAACTGTCAATAGGTATCGCCTAACGTAAAAGATACAGGTAGACATAAATATATATTTTAGTGTGTCTTATATATGTCTTGGTGATGTCTTATATAAACAAAACTTGAGACATTCCTCGCGAAAATCATTGTCTACTACTGAAAGATTCATTATTTCTGATGGAAGACCGTGAATTTTAAAACGTAGGGATCATATTTGTATAGATTATTTTGCTGATGGCAAAGCATCCGAAGATGACAAAGAAACGTTTATATTAAAACGATATTCTACTAAGTTTATAAAAATTGAACATTAATGAACCTACAGCTTTAAACCAAAGACATTAATTAAATGTATTATTACCAGGAAGTTATACAATTTATGAAATTCATCTTTAATAAAAAATTTACATTGACAAGAACGTGATTTATATCTAAGTCTTAGAAAAATTCACATATATTTTTTTTTAAACTGTATATATATATTATTGTTTTATAAGAAAAACTTTTCTTATTCCTAGAAAATGACGCTTTTTATCCTTTTAAATAAATATATTAATACTATTAAAAAAGTTGATTAATTATTTTATTATTTTCAAAATAATATATTGAAATTATATATCTTATTGCAATGCGTATTAAAAATTATTACGTAGAGATGTTGTTTTGATTTGCACCCTACACTTCAACTTTACGAAAAATCATGTAAGATTTTTACTTACAACCATAGTTATTCTAAATGAATCTTCTTATAACGTTTCAATGCGATTTCACTTGTGATTACTGCTAGTGATAAAAATCAAATGAATTTGAAAAGTCCCATGAAATCATCCATTCTACCTTGTCTAAACGTTAAGTAATTCAAATAATTGTGTTCTGTTAGTCAGTCATAGTCACAGAACTAAAGTCGACACTCGACAGTCACTTACAATAGTCATACAGGTAGGTTGAGAGAGGCATTTATTGATAATGTATACCAAACAACTGACGATTGAATATAATACAAAAAGAGAATTTAGTAGAGATAGATCTTTGTAAATAGTAAATGTTATGCACAGACAATAGATGTTAAAATGCCCTTTTTGACCGATGATGATATTCAAATAACAACAGAGTTAGTCAACCATGTATTCAGTTAGTCACAAATAACAATTGATTATTAAAATGTTTTATTATAATGGATAGAAGTTATAGGATTATGTATCAAATTAGTGGTTGCATATTATTAACGCAATGACGTAAAGAAGATAAAGTATTATCAGACCTTAGTTAAAACTCATTATTAAAGTAGCTCAAATACAGAATAAGTGATTATAACAACTAACAGAGTCAACTGTTAATTTATTTGATATTATGTTTAAAGTAATATTTTTTTTTGTTCCATTCGATTATATAAAATTAAATAAAATTAATCTGTACATATATTTATTTTTATTACATTCACGTATATTTTTATAACGTAATAGAAAATGGTAACATGAAAAAATAGGTGCGGCATTTTGTAAGCCTCCCACACAATTAAAATCATTTTATTTTGGGATTATTTTTGAGAATTTTGTATTCAATTATAAATTATAAATGTTATTTTTTTTTTACATTTATAAAAGAATTATTGGTTTTTGACGGAAATTAAGATTTTTTACCAGATTTGT
The DNA here is from genome assembly GCA_020423425.1 of Chrysopa pallens. Taxonomy (NCBI): domain Eukaryota; kingdom Metazoa; phylum Arthropoda; class Insecta; order Neuroptera; family Chrysopidae; genus Chrysopa; species Chrysopa pallens. The sequence continues at coordinate 72,877,543 of CM035593.1, read as the reverse complement.
AATTATTTATTCCTCTTGGTTGGACATACATAAAACCCTGTATTAGAGACAAAGCTTTATAAACAAAAAGTTAAACGCAATACTACGAAGGTTTGTAAATTTTCCTGATTCCGCCTTGATAAAAAATATAATTGCATTTTTGAAACATCATAATAAAGAAATTTTTGAGGTGAATTCACTGCCCTGCGCTTTACACCGTTGACTTAACAATTAGTGACTGTTCATGCACCAAGATCCAGTTTAAACGATGACGTATTCTTAGTTGATTGAAAAATATTAATTATTTTTAGATTTTTATAGAAATTTTTAAAGATTTCATGATTTGAATTTGTTTTCTTTAGATAATTTAAACTTGCCTAAAGTAAATCAAGTAGCTGAACTTCTGCGCTACCAAAGTGGTGAGTATCAGCTAGTTTATACTACAAAAAAAAAAAAAAATTTAGGCATTGACGAATTTTAAATTTCATTTGAACAAAAATATAGAAAATTATTAATAGAAAACTAATAACTCATTTTTCTCGAAAAAGAAAACTAAACTATATTGGAAATTTTACGTACTACCGTATTCAAGCGTAAACACATCAATAATAATTTCTGTACGATATTCTTGACATAATACCAGTAAAATATACATATTTCAAATATGAATGTGGTATTTTCTTTTGTCTTTATTTCACTATAACAACAACAGTTCGAAACAAAATAGCAACATTAACAGCAGAAAAATATATACCATACTCTTGTTTTTTTTTTTTTTAAATATATTTTTAGTTTTTTGCTATATTTATACTTTGATGAAAGTGTGTATTGGGAATTTAGACAATCCAGTCTTAGTACAGTGTGTCTAAAGATGACGTATACATGTTTAGTAGTATGCGAAAAGGATCCAAACTTCAAATAATAATAATTCTCATGCATTAAAAACTGCGTTATTTATTTATTTTTCAACGGATTATAGATTTTTTTTTTTACAATTATATTTAAAATTAAGAGTTAAATTTTAATTATATAAAGATAGGTTTTATTCAGAACTAATCTACAATTATGGCAAATCTAAACATTTAACGAAAAAAATATTTGTTTTGAAAAAACAAAAAAAATTGATTGTTTTGAAAAAACAATCACGAACTTTGAGTATGCCACAAAAATTTCAACTCACTACCTTTAGGACGAACCCACGGACATCGGGACAAACGGAGATGTACTAATTAGGTGATCAAAATTATATCAAAATTTTATGGTACCTTCAATATTTGCTAGCGTTATAAACTTTAGACTAATACTATAATACTCAGGTACTATATATGTCTAATATAAAAGTTATTTGACATGGAATTACTATGACAAACATCGCTAAATTAATATAAATATGAGCCGTCGTTTATTCATATGCACTCAGTACAAAATAATGATATATTTTTGTTATATAAATTATATTTCGATAATATTTATTTACATTTTTTTTTTTTTTTTTAAATGTGAATATAAATATATATATATATATATATATATATATATTTACATATATATATATATATATATATATATATATATATATATATATATATATATATATATATATATATATATGTATATATATATATTTTTTACTTTTTTTTTGCTATTTTTGTCTTTGTATTTATAAAAAACTATATTTACTCATATCATATAGGTCAATACTGAAAATAGCTTTTTATTTTTATGTTTATTTATATAAAAAATTATATAAATATATAAAAATGGGAAAACAGAACTGTGACATAAGAGAATGTTTTTAACTAAACTTTTATAAAAAAAAAACTGCGAACTATTTTTTTAATGAAATATTATAGAAAAAATGAACTGTGTCAAATAAGAGTTATGTCAAATACTATTTATTTATAACTAAAATTGCATAATTGAATAAATTTAATTTTAAATATAATTAAAATATTCACATACAAAGTGAAATGAAGCTTGAAAAATGCCAAAAGGTCGAAATGAAAATTGAAATATGTGAGTTAAGAAACCTAGTGCGAAATGTCCGTCTGAGTGTTTCGAACAATGCTATATCGATCCCACTTACTGCTAAAACGAGTCATGAAAAATCATGAAATTTAAGAAAAATTTAGATCTTGACATTATCACATTCAAACATAATCCCTGAATAAAAAAACAAATGGACAGACTGACACTATGTCAATAATCGATCCACCAAAAATCACGCAATATAAAAATATGCTCCGCTCGAGTTCGGCCTATGAAAAAAATCAGGGATGAAGTTCTGAGTATCAAAACGCAGAAGAGACAATGGGCAGGTCAAGTGGACTGACTTTCAGATGACAGGTGGGTTATCCGTACTAATGAATGGACTCTATACAGCAACACCAGGAGATGAGGACGTCCTCCAATAAGATTTTGTGACGACCTAGTTATCTTCAATGGTTGCCAAAGGTGAGAGATTGAAATCCATGATGGTTTTTAGGTGAGACCTTCGTGCAGCCAGTGGGTTAAATAGGATTTTATTATTATTATTATATGCTCCTAATTACGTGATAGTAATAAGTACCTAATAGAAAATATTGATGTTTGATTTTGGCACACGATACAAAAAACTATAATAATATTTACCAGGAACTTGTTGATTTTATGGATATTAATAGTATTCACAATCAATATATTTGAGATATAACATGATTGTAATAATGTAATATTAAATTTTTGATTATGAATGGACTATGAATTTAGTGTATTTTAAAAATATGCATAATTAAAAAGAACTCAAACGTTAATACCAAGTCATATAACAAGTATAAAAACAATTATCTATTTTTGTTGGTATCTTCATTGGTTTTGTTATAAATTTAATGAATAATAAAACAATAAATTAAATTGAAAATAACAAAATCGATTGTCTCCTTTAGAAATTTTTAATAACAATATATATTTTAAATAATTATTTTAAATAATTATTATAAATAAATTATTAATGTGGTAAAATATATTTTAATTAATATATTTAATATGATAATTATACAGCTCACACGACTTCCAGATACATAAAAATATATACTGCCACAAATAAACAAAACGAGAACTATTTTTACAAAAAGCAATTTTTTGTCTTAATTGAATTTTTCCAGAAAAATATTTCAAGTAAAAGTTGTAGAGCATAAAATGTTGAACATGCTAAGCTTGAAAAAATCGTTGCTGCTGTTAACGAGAAAATGTATAAATCCTGAAAATTATGCAAATTAAGAGAGAGAACACCCAGTAGTCTGATTTTAACCAAAAGCTTTGCGGTTCCATTAGGGAAAATATGTAGACATAAGTTTGGTGAATTAAGGATAAATCAATCGATACGATATCTCGCTGTCACATACACTAAGAAAGTAAAAATTGACGATAATAAATAGTCCTAATATGTATATAATTGGCAATCAATATTAAGTAGATCGTAAAAGAAACTTATTATTAATTTAAAATGTATTTTTCTTGCATAAGTCATTAGAGTGATTGGAACATGAGTAGGAAAAGAAGTAGCATTTATTCAATTACATTTTGTATCTGTAGGTGTAGTGGCAACCGTGACAAAGCGAGTAGGAAAGATTGCCGCATTCTTCAAATATTTAATAACAAATATACTTGGAATTAAATTACAAAAAAAGTAGTAAAATTTGAGGCTGCAATAATATCTACACAAAAGATTTATTTTTGTTTTTGAGTTATCGTAAGGAGTTAACGGAGAGAACGACAGATGGGTTACTAGAAATGGACTAATTAGGTGTTTCTATGAACATCTATATCGGAATTTTGAATGTGCGGTCAATATTTCCTTAGTTACAAACTTTAGACTAAAATTAATGTACTCTGAATTCTGTTTGTCAAGTATAACAACAAAACAATCAAGTAATGAAAAAATCTAGTCATTATGCTCATTATATATATTAAACGTATTTAATATGACTGTAGTAATTGGTAGCAAAGCTCTTTTAACTACGATGGTACAAAAGCTATAACTAAAAATCAATTGTGTTTGCAGGTTAGAAGTTTGATGTTGAAAATTTTATATTTATATTGGATAATAACCACTATAAATATTAATTTTTAACTGCAATTATAAATTTAAAAAAAAAATTCTATAGAAATTGATAATTGTTTACTGAAGGCATGAATAAATGTACTTTAATAATCGTTTACAATAAACTATTGATAATATTATTAATTAAGTTAATTATTTGTTACAGGTATGACCTACATATAATAACTATTCAATAAGCAAGTATAGGAAATTCATTCGCAATTGTGAGTATTTTAAACATTATCAAAAACTATATAATAAAATATACAAAAACAAATATTGTTAGTGGTTTGGTTATGAACAATGAATAATAAAATTATATACATACCATATTTTGTAAAATAAAACATAGGAATTTTTTGGTTATTTTTGAAAAACATATATAAATAAAGTAAACAAACATAAAAATGAGTTTAATCCATCTCAACTTCGCATTATATCGCATGTAGTTTTTCATGCCTTCATTTTAAATTTCAATTTAAATATGAGATGAAAAAATTTTCTACATTTCAAATATATATAATTTTTTTTGTATCATCTAGCAAAAGAAAACAGTTTCAATATAAAGAATAATCAAATTTCAACAAACTTCAAGTCCCGGATGAATTTGCCATGATTTATCGGTATCTGAAATACTTAAATAACTATATCTCTAGAATGGCTTGATCGTTTGAGTTGCAAATTGTATATGGGTTTTTAAAATACATTTTCGACGTTTATATAATTCTCTGTGGCAATAAACTGACTTAAAAAGTTTTACGTTTATTCGTTTCGAATTTTCTTTAATAACGTTATTCTAGAAAAATAGATTTGGCTCAATTTAAACTTCTTGAATAAACCTATACCACGCATGTGCATCGAAATCGGATGATCGGTTCACAAGTGAAAAAAAAAGAAACGGTTATTAATAGATAAAATATTTCTAAAATGGTATCATCCTGGATATCTTCACTATTTGTTACTACAAATTTATAAATAATATTTAATTAGTTGTGAAGGTTCACAGGCTATGAAACACGAATTGCTCCTTCCCAAACGTCTTCGTATGCAAAAAATTTTGACGGAGCAAAAATTATTATTTATTCAATCAAGAATACAACACTTCCGAAATCAGAAACCAATTATAGCCATATGGTCGTTTATTTTTAATCTACTAAAATCTTATAATAAATACATACTTACCTAACTTAAAACAAAAATGATTGACTAGGAAAGTTATTTCAAAAATTCATCCTTGTCAAATTCACACACTTAACATTCAACACTAAAAACATACATACACACACTCATGCACATATATATCGCTTTGAATTTCTAAAATATTTTGAAAAATATTAATGTAGTGTTATTTTTAGCGACCAATTCATGCCAACGCAAAATGTTTCGATGTCGTCATATTGGAATTTAAAGTTAAATATATGAATGAAATGAATACATAGTTATTAAATAAGATGCTTAACGGATGAACAATTTTTTTATCGCCTATCGGTTGGAATTTAATGCAAATCCCTATTTGCTAAATTTGCAACGTGGTTCGAAAATTTTGAGTATGGAAACTCTTAAATATTCCATTCTTTAGCTTCTTATCCAAATTCCCGAAATGCGCGTCCTGCACTGGCTGATTAACGCCAACTGACTAAAGTGCCAAATGACATTATAGTCAAAATACGTATTGATGTTATACAAAAAAGTTGTGGCAAAATTCGAAAACTATTATTTATATCTTAATTGTGAACATTATTAACAAGCGTTATTACCTCGATTGTGGTCGTAAATAAAAAACCTAAGCCGCAACCAATTAAACATATCTCTTAATCACCTGCAAAATTATTCGTCAATTAGAATTCCTGCTTTCAAACCGTTAATTGACCTAAATATATTCAATATTTAATTTATTCCAATAATTTTGAGGCAATATTTATAAACATAAAACTATGAATAACCTTGAAGTAGGTAAGCAAATTTCTATTAAGTAAATTGTACATGATGTAACGAGGGGCGGTGTTTGGGCATCTAATTTATATCTGTGCATATCAATAAAAATGAACATTTTATTGTCAACCCATACAATGTAATCGAAATTTTATAAAATATTAATATAAACAATTTTTATGAATTAGACCTTGACATGAAAATTTTATTAACACTATTTTACTTTAGTTGTTACATAAAAATATCGGATCGGTAGTATAACCGTATTTGCATGTACTCTTTACTCCTAACTGTTTTTGTATCCCCTTTCTCTTCGACAAATGACGTATTATTTATTATAGGTACAGAAAGACCTAGTAGCGTTTTACAATCTTATATGTATAAATAATATTTTAAAAGAAATTTACAAAGCTTAACGGTGTAAAACAATAAAATGGGCATTAATATTAGCATCAATAACGGTCTTCAGTTACACTGTTTATTCTCTTTATTTTTCCTTTATCTTCAATTCAATTTTTTTTAAAGATTTTTAACTTCCCAGCTCCAAACTCTGAAGTTTAAATTAAAATGTGCTCAGACTCCGACTTTTGCATTTACCCAGAAACACCATTGAAAATTGAGGTTCATCTGGAGTATCTAAAACATAAAAAAGATTCATAAAATAAGAATCTCTAGGTTCAGAGACAAATCCAACGTTGCTGAATTCAATGTTACTATTAATAATGCTCATAAATAATACTCAATTAAAGCTTGGTCCGCCGCATACTTATTGACCATTGACGCTAAGATCTCAGAGCCAAACTACTCACAGCACCCCTAACTGATTATTTTCCATTGACTACCAAAATGTGATAATATATGAAACACTATAAATTATTATGAAACAATCCATCTATTACAAGTTTTATGTCTATGGTGTTTAAATATTGGTAGCTCTGAATAGTTCTTAATTATACCGGAAGTTAGAGTCTTACTATACGTAAGCATGAATGTCCAATACTATACTATATTTGAATGTGAACGAGTGAATGAATGATTAGTACCTACCGGTTCATTAGTTTGTTGTTGTTTTGTAAATATCAAAATATAAAACAATTTCCGGAAATCAAATAATTTATAATGTCAATCATTCTCTTCTATATAATTTGTAATGATATTAAAGTACTTACTTACCTACCTATTTGTCTAGCTATCTATATTTAAATACATTTAAATAGTTCATAACATACACAAAATTACTTACTCTTACTATTTATGCAACATTGCTTGAATAATATAAATAATCTCTTTATATTTAACCATCTTATACTCGGTAACAACAGCAGTTCCATACCTCAATCATTAATGATTTTTATGTTATTTAAGATGTTTACGTTTATTGTGCTTTGTTTCTTTTTCGTTGTTTGTTATTTCTTTGTTGAAGTTGTTTATAGTATCGTTGTGATTTCAAATTCGATGAAACGAAAAACTGCCAGTAAAAAACGACAACCAGATTCATCTGTAGGATATTATTTTACATTAGTATAAGAAGTATCTATAAGATATAACGTGCGAGAGATTGAGATAGAAGGCATTACAAAGTGATTATTATAGGCATCATACAACCGTAATGTTCACATTTATTTGTTGAAAAGGCATAATAAATATTATTAATATTCATATTTCATTATTTTAATACAAATTGTGCAGAAAATGAATGCAGAATATTGTCGAAAATTATTTATTTTTTGCCTCAGTTACCATAAGCTTTTCGTATCATGTATCGAAAATTCATAGACTGGATATATGCAATATAAGTGCATTATACATGTGAATAAAATGCATAATAATTCTAAACTTGGTATCAATATCACCAGAAATAAACCCTATATATTATACTACTATTGTTTTTATTTTAGTAAATTATGAATTTTTAAGTGAAATTCATATTAAATTCATAATAAAAAAATTTTTTTTATCCGACTTAGAAAAAAGAGGTTTATAGTTCTAAAGATGGGTCGAGGATCTATGGGACCTAATTGGCCTATGTTGTCGATTCAGGAAATCAAACTAAGAATTCTGTCTGTATAGTCTGTTTTTGATTTTTGTTATATTCGTGATAGTTTTTAGGAAATGGACTAACAAAGTGGTTCTATTCCATTTTTCTTCAATATTTTCTAACGATACAAACGTCAGACTATATATATATTATATAATCTTATATATTCATCTATGCATCGGAGATAAAATATTAAATATTTACGTTACAATGAGTATTTACTGAAACTTTTAGTGTAGGAATATTATTTTAAGTGGTATAATATGGACTCGTTCAAGTATATTAGGTTTTTACTTCTAAATAATGGCTAATTATTATCTTTATATTATTGTTATGTATAATATATATATATATATATATATATTGTTGTAATACTGACATTTTATGTACTACACCACCCAAACATAACAATAACATATTTTCTGTCTATTATATTTATTTAAACTAATAACAATAAAATTTATTCTTCAATGTTGAGATTGTTCTTCAAATATTGATTCTTTTTTTGTATAAGATTTAAATTACAAACTTTGAAAAAATTACAAATACTCAAAACTTAAACTTCTTGATAAGAAAGTCTTATTTTCGCAAGGAATACCTGTTTCAATATGCTATTTGCTATTTAAAAATAAACATTTGTGTATTTTTCTTTTATCAAACAAATTTGGCCATGGATCTATAGAACTTAATGGATTGGTTTAATCCATATCTAGTGATTTTACACTAATCTACGGTCAAAAATTCCGATTGATTGCATTCGTTTACAATTAACGAAATCGTATACAATTACCTCGAAACATGACGTTCCCAGTTTGATTTTGAGGTGATGCTAATAACTGTATATAAAACAAAAATTTGGGTACCTTGCCATTAAATTAAGAGAGTAATTATTAATTAAAAATACACTTAATAATCTTAAAAGAATTAATAACATTAATTTAAATTATTTTTAATTAATAATAACTCTCTAGATCGGCAAGGCAACTAATTTTTGTTTAATATAATATCTTTTGTAACATACTAAAAATTCGCATCATTATCTACTAATATTTTTTTTCTATCCCGGCCAACGGACCTTCCTTAATTTCGGTTACTAGTTTTTTCAATATAGCATTTTCCTGACAAAAATCAATTGCATTCGAGTCTTTTGATAGAAGTATACACATTAATAAGGTGGTGATATGTAAGATTTTTTTTTTCTTTTACTATTTACGTACAGAGGATAATAAAACGAAAATGCTATTATTTGATAGATATCAGAACATACTATTAAAATACAATTTTCGTTTGAAATAATGTGTAGATAAAATAATAATAATATTGTTTGGTTGTTAAGTAGGTTTTATATTTTGAACGCAATACCAACATTATAAAATATTATTATGAACCAATATGAATAGTTAGTATTTTGATTTTATATCAAAAAAGTTATTATGGTATGGAAATCGTTTATTATGTTTGTGACCTTTTCAACTTAATTACCTTATTTTTTATTGACATTAAATATTTTAATATTATTATAACTATTTATTTCATACCTATATGTATTAACTAAAATCTATATGTTATTTATTATGTTGATACAAAATGTTTATATTTATGATTGAGGTGTGTCAAATTTTAACGAGATGTTTTGCATTACATAAAAAAGTAAAGTTCGCAAACTAGAATTGGGTAAAACATCGACTGTGACATTAAATATATTTTTGAAGATTTTATTTATTTTGCAATGTATGTTCATGCGGGTGAAAATTCAATTTTGAACCAGATATCTTTAACCGATTGGGGTGAAATTTTGTATACACAGTGACAATGTATGGTTCACTGTCACCGTCATTTAATCCAACATAACGGCACAATCAAGATGACAGTATAGTTATTTTAAATACACTCCTCCAATATGGGCATTTAATGAAAGGGCTTGCTAAAAATAAATCTCTAAATCCAATATGTCGAACTTCTTAAGCATGAACCTCAATTTTGAAGCAGATATCGCCAAATTGATGAAAATATGCTGTATAACATACATTTGTGTTTTTTTAGTTCAGTGATAATTAAAAAGTAAATAATAAAATAAAACTAATTTTTAATTAACAATGTTTTTATAACGGCAAAAAAGTATTAAATAATTTCTTTAATTTTATGTCAAGAGTGTGCATGTTAAAATTTTATTACATTTGAATGATTACTTTTTGAGTTATTTTAGAGCAATAATTTTGTAACAAAGAGTTTATCTCAAAAAAAAATTAATCTAAATACTAAATCATTTTTCCTTTATTTTAGAAATATTTCGGAAAAACATGTACCTTATGTCATTGAGTATATATTGTATTGCATTACATTTAGATAGTATGTTTTGAGGAAAAGAAAATTGAAAGATTCTTGAAATCAGGAAAATTTAAGTTGTTACCAAATGATTATTATCGTCAATGTTATGAAAAAGATTTCTTAACACTAATAATGAAAATTGGCTACTTGTTGATCAAACGAAGTCAAGTCTATTTCGATCGATATTTATCCAATCATATATTTATGTTTGTAACGCTGTAACTTTAGAACACATTATTCGATTATGATGAAATTTTCTAGACGAGTTTTTGTATTAAAAAAATTTAACGTAATTGGAAACGTATTTTCCTGCGTTTTGACAATCCTTATAAAACCAAACAATCCTCATAATACAATGAAATGATACAATTAGGGCAAATGAGAAAACTTTAATTGTTAATTGCATAACCTTTCTTTGGAGAAATTTTCAAGTTTAAAAAAATACCAACTATTTTCTAATAAAAGTTAGCCAGAAATAGTTTTATTGCAATCAATGTGCAGTAATGAGGGAACATAAAAAACTATAATTTATTATTTCAAGCTAGGAAGATACGGTTTTTTTTGCAATCCATGTGAAATTAAATTATTAGCAGAAATATGAAAAATTTATGATGTCTTTTGATTTATCTCCCATGATAAATCATCAAAGATATGGTTTTTTTTTACATCTGAGTGTGGTTTATGGTATACAGAGGTACACTAGTTACTTGGATTTGACTTTCGTTTAATAGAATTTGAACATTTATTTTCAACACCAAAAGTACATTATGTGGAAATTGAATAGATGAACTGAACGTTAAACTGAGAAATACGTTAGATGTTGATCAACAAAACAAGTAAACGAACAAGCCAAGCAAACCACTAAAAGCCAAGAAGAAGAAGACGACGACGACGAAGATGTTGATGAAAAAAGTAAGAACATGTCGACCTTCAAAGCTAAAGATCGGAACTAAAGTTGCCTTCAGGGTATTAACGTATACTATTATTGGTCATGGATTGTGAAGAGAGTGAATATACTTTACTATAATAATACCATCCACAGCAAACATTGACTCCACATCAAGATCACTACTACTACTTCTAGTTGAAGAGATGTTTTTGATGTGGAAATATATAACCGACATTATACACTGCACATATTATCATAGGATGGCCTCCTCCTTCTACCATTTTAATATTATCTTCTTTTTATTATTTCCATATAGTTTTTAAAATAATGGTAAATACCTTTCTTTGATATTTATGTTTCTAGTCGAAATTATTTTAGTATTTCCACAAGGTTGGTTTGTTTTCAGTTGTTGTAAAAGAAAACCCTCTAGAGATTGGTATCGTACAATGGGGATACCATTAAGAAATGCTATTTATAAAAGTAAAAATCAGAGATAGACGTTTCTGGGTTTCAAAAAAACAGAGGCAAAGAATATAATGATTGCACAAAACTTACATACAAATTTTCAAACTAAATTCAAAATTTATTAAAAAAGAACTTAATTGCGCCCAAGGACTTAATAAGGCATGGAAGTTTTAGGCTTTACAACGTTTTAGAATAGTAGTTGGGAAAAATAAAGTAAGTACTGAAAACTTTATTGATAAAAATGTCCAAAATACATTAAACATTTATTATTAATCACTTATTTTCATCCGATGACTTATTAAGGCTGTGCTGAGTGAGTCAATAATATATATATTGTGGAAAATAAATCGGAAAATTTAATTTGCACAATTGTTTGTTTTTCTATACATTTTAGAGAAAAAATGTGAAGATACACGATTATAAGCATTTCATAATGTGATGCGGAATAAATTTTTAAAAGAATTAATTGGAAAACATTATTATACCAGAGTAGATAATTTTTTTAAGGGAAAAAAATTATAGTAGAATGAAACCAATTGGAAACGGAAGGTAATATGATAAAAGTTCGGGAAGAAGGAGGGGTGAGTTTTTAAGGGTAAAACAAGGTTTATTTCGATTTCCGGCAAAACTACAAGTTCTATGGGAAAAAGTTAAATGGCAAAGCTGTAGGAAAATACAAAGATCTACAACTTTTTTAATCACACTTTTTTCACATAACCTCTTTGAAAATTACTCATTGTGCCACACTGTGTAGTGTTTGAATAATAAGTGGTGGGGATAAAGATGCTAGATTTAAATGTTTACTTTTATTCATGGACCAACAAGCATTATCGGTTATCTCTTTTCCTCCTTACCTGTGAGTAAAAGCAACGATAATACGATTTGGTCGATGTCTTCATAGTTATATTATATATATGTATGTATGTATGTATAATAAGATGATAAACGATATATGTGTATGTTTTTGTGTAAGCAACGGTCTCTTAGGAATTTCTGTACATACATGTATTATATTTATTCATATTAAATTTATGTTTAAATTTTAATTTCAATATTATTGTTGTGACAATATATGTTTACTGTTATATAACAATAATACATAGAGTATATATGTAAATAATTATATAATTTTATTGCGTGTTTCACATTTATTTATTTATTTTCTAACTATATCTATTATTTATGTTTGTATTTTTATTATATAAAAGTATTAAGTTTTATTTTAATTAATCACACTAAAATGAACTTTTTATATATAATCTGTCAAATTAAATGCCTCTGTTTATATAAGAAAACAGGTCGCTCTATGGTTATGATTCCAAAAGCCAGGCGAACATGTTCATGATTAAATTAATTATCCATTTAATACTGTTTGCTTTTGATTAATGATTTCATGTCACTAATAGTATGCAATGACATTGGCATTGAATCTCAATTTCAAATGCTAATTCTGTTTAATTAAAATACGTACGTCATTAGAGAATCATCTAATTGAAGATGTCAACATGTCTAAGATCTACACAATGCATCTGTCAACTTAAATCAATCGTTAAGTGTTTGCCATGGGAGACTTTGGCAGTAAAATACGAAGACGATTAGAAGAAGAGAAATGATATTGTGTTAATATGTACCACATTTTTTAAAAACACACTTGGGTGTGGATGGACTTAATTTATCTGGATAAACGAATTTTAATTGCAGCTGATTTCTTTTTTTCATTTACCTTACAAATAATGACAGATCACAGGCAATCTAGAAACAAGTGAGGCTTAAAAAATTTAGGTGTAGAAACGGACTAAAAACGGCAAATATTATAAAAAAAATATCGTTATTTTCTAGAGGAACTTAGTTCAAAAGGTATAATCATAAATACTTTCAAACTGATCCAAAATATGGAAGCGCGTGCAGGCTACTATTAAAGTCAAACTCTGACACCTCTGACAAAACGGTTTAGCTATTACCATTAAATCCATTTGAGAATAAAATTGTATCTAACAGCAAGTAATATATAATTAATTTCACTATTTTCCTTTTTAAAATTTCCAATTAATTGGAATTTTTTTAATTAATTTGAATTATAACTGAATATGAATTAATAACACCATATAAAATTTATTTAATATATAGATATATTATTTTATCATATTCAATGGGTCACTAAATCTGAAAATACTACAAATCAAGATTATTAACAAATAATTCACGTTATTCTGTGGGAAATACCCAAAATAATATTTATTCAATGATTCAACGAACCACATGAACTATAAAGTTTTAAAATTTTTTAAATTTATTTGTTTCATCACGCATTTAAAAGTGCTTTGACTTTTAAAAATCACAAATCGAATTCTTCAATTTTATAATTTTTGTTGGATATTTCAAGTTTTAGTACTTGCTTGATTAATTATTTTAACAAAAAAATTAGGTCGTACTTTTTAATTTTAATATTTGAAAACTGCGGTCCAAATTTAGTAGGATAAGATATTTTGTTCGGGAAAATTGGGTAAATATTGAGCCTTATAGAGCAAAACTAATTTTTTTGGTTTTTGTGACGTCACAAGAATCAATAAATTAATTTTCCCAATATCTTGGCCAAAAATTAACCAATTTGAGTGAAGTTTTATTTGAAACCAACTAATTTAAGGTCGTACTTTTCAATTTTAATATTATTATTTCGCTTTTTAAACCTATATATGAAAAATCATGAACATGGTCTTCATATCTGGTAACATATTATAGTCATGTTTAATTGAACCAAAAATTTGAAAACTACGACCCAAATTTTATAGGATAAGATGTTTTGTTCGGGAAAATTGGATAAATATTGAGTCTTATAGAGCAAAACTAATTTTTTTGGTTTTTGTGACGTCACAAGAATCAATAAATTAATTTTCCCAATATCTTGGCCAAAAATTGACCAATTTGAGTGAAATTTTTTTTGAAACCAACTAATTTAAGGTCGTTCTTTTCAAATTTAATGTTATTATTTCGCTTCTTTTAACCTAGATATGAAATATCATGAACAGGTTCTTCATATCTGGTAACATATTATAGTCATGTTTAATTGAACCAAAAATTTGAAAAGTACGACCCAAATTTAATAGGATAAGATATTTTGTTCGGCAAAAATCGATAAATATTGAGTCTTATAGAGCAAAACTGAAATCTTTTTTCATCAATTTTTAGAATGTCCTTATTTTCAAAAAATCTGTTTTTGACCGACATTTTTTTAGATCAACGTATTTGTTTTTTCAATAAGCATGAAAAGTTAAACATTCTATAAATAACTTAAAAATTTAGTATGTATCAAAATAATGTCGAGATGTGGTTTTTGTGAATAAATTGTGATCAAAATCATAATAGTTAAAAAACGAATAATAAATGGACAAACAGATTGTATCGGATGATGAAAGGAAATCGTATAAAAACATGATTTTTATACATTTTTTTTTCATTTGTAAGATTTCCTGTCAATTTAAATGTAATGTGGTTTTTATGACAAAAACCAAAGTTAATTGTATTTTTATAATACATATATTTATGTACTAAACTTGTATTCATGGGAAATGATCTAGTTTTAATCACCCAACATATCGTTCAATATGTACTGAACGATATCAGAAAATTTTATTGCATCTACTTTTTTTCTTTTTATGTTTTTATCCTCAACGGCATTATTTTCTTAGTTTACTTCAATACAGTAAATTATTCAAATGTTAATTAACTTTAATTAAATTATTTTGTCATCTATACCATGCAAGGAAGATTAATCCTTTTTTTTTTTTAAGAGAATCATGTTATTGGAACGTTTTCGCTATTGATACGCTATGGAGTGGTTGATTATTAATTTATAAATTTTTTGATATTTTACTTTGATTGTCAGATTACTGTTTGATTGAGATCTAGACTCGAGAAATAGTAAATTAACCCATTCTTGCAATCTATTCCATTCACCATAAATGATAAAATAGAACTCTAGTCTCCTTTTCATCAGTAAAGGATAGATGTTCAAGGATTTTCATCTTTCTTTACTTTTTGGAAGTGTAAGGGTCTTTTATTCATGAAATTGTTATTTATTGATTATTTCCATCGCATAATAGTAGATGTATACGTACAATCCTCGAAATTTGTACGTATAGCCTCATATTTCTTCGCCTAAATAATATTTTAGTAAGTGTGAGCGAATATAACTGGCACTTTGTTTTATGACGCACCGGATAAAATAGTAATTACCAATTAAATGATTCTCCTAAGAAAAAAATAATCAGTTTTACGCTTGAACATGCAATAGAAAATTTTATGAACGTTCAAATTTTCATAGATGAAAATTTTTACATTATAAATTTGGTACGCATCTTTAGCCTTCAGTATATTAAACCAGTTAAAAATAAAGCACTCGCTGCAACACTCAACTGAAAATCGATTAGCAAAATCATTATTAATTGAATTATTTCCTTTAAATAATTTCTTGATGGATTTTAACAACATAAAAATTATAAAAAAAGTTGAAAAAAGACAAAGCAGTTTCGGTAAAAATGTATTGAAGGAATATTTACGGTGAGCAAAAATGGAATTGTAGATTCGAAATAATTTCTATTGATATTTGATTGATTTTTATTGGCAGGCAAAAAAATTTCCTTAAGAATACATTGTTATTTGTTTTAAGTTTGTGTTCCAATTTTGAATGCTTTCAATCTAAAAGCGGTTTATGATAGCAATTGAAAATGACTTTTGAACTTTGTTAATAAATTTGTCTGTCATAAATATTTCCAATAAACTTTTTTTTTCAATCTAGGCAAACAAATATCAAATATTTATTTAAAACGCATATCAAATTTGACCCAATTATTTCATGATGTATGACATTTTATAAAATAGTATGTGCACGAGTTATGCTCCAATAATAAATTTGGTTCAATAAATTTTATAAATATAATATTTGTCACATTGTTTTATTTTTTTCCTTTTTTGAAGACAAAAGAATATTAATAAATCAGAAAAATGTAAAAAAAGAAAAAAGAAAAACAACTGTCACTCATCTATCTTTTGTCTCTTAATAAAATTGTATTTCATAATATTAAAAATGTTCAGCTGAATAATATTTTTATGAAGTGCTGAATTTTTAAATCAAATCATTGATAGGTAGTAGGTATTTTTAAATGTTAATTAAATTGATAAGTATTTTAAATGATTTCAATTTTTAATAATTTAATAATAAATCAATAAATTCAGTTACAACATAATTTTCAAATTCAAGTTAAACGTACGTTTTGTTTTGATTAATTCATTCACAATGCAGTAAATATTTTTAATTATTTGGTAAACGTTCATACAAACATTATTAGTTAAAATGTTGACGTAAAGATTCAATAAATGATATAATTATTCAAATATATTTTGTAAGGAAAATCCAGTAAAGAAATAATATTGATAGTACTCTGATTTGCATTACTTAAATAGATACAACAAAGGCAAATAAATATAAAAATTACTGATTAGCTCAGAAAATTTTATTGACTATTTACTACCTACAGTAAAACACGAAGTGTCTAATAACAAAATTAAACCCATGCACAAATTAGGTAAGTAGCCTATAAAATTTTTTTACACTTTTTGATAAAATGCCAAAAACTATAAATTTCCACTAAAAAACAACACTTTTATATATATTTTAAGTAATAAAACAGGAAGTGATTAATTTTCAAATTTATAACAATTAATTCATCCGGTCATTTGGCGCCAAATTTATATATACACAATCTAAATATATAATAATAAATATTGCAAAAAAAAAACTAATTTATTTTGGATGCTAGTGACAGTCATTTTTATGCTATAAAATCACTACATAATTAGTAAAATATAGTCATAAACTTTATTTTTATGTTACACAATATACATAATACTATGTGTGTTTTGGAATGAAATTTAAATTTGCTTAACGTATTTTCTTTGACCCCACACAATTTATTTCTGTGTTTATGGTTGGATGACCTATCATGAATGGAAGCAATAGTTTAGTAGTTTTTTTAGAAATATAAATTCATTTTTAAATGAAATACAAATAAAAAGAGTTCGTAAAATATTGATGGAGTATTTCCAACGTACATCTATTATGAGTTTAGATTGATGTTTTATAAAAAAATAATATAAATCCAATAAGAAAATGTTTTTCGAAAATATTCGTCACTTGTTTGGAATAAGATTGTCCTATCTTTTTGGGAGTTTGATTGATATAATTTGTGTTCAGTTCATTAGTATGTACTTTCCCAATAGTATCCTTAAGTGACATATGCTTAAATAAAGGGATACCTATAAAACAGTAGTACGCAGTACCGGGTGTACCCCACCAAATACCGGGTAAATATCGGGTGCATATAATGTACTGGATCCACACTAAATACCGGGATTTCGATAAGAAAGGATTTTGCATTCGCATGTATTCGATGTAATATCGTTTAATAAAATGGGAAAATTAACACAGCAAACAATGAACCGGGTCTGCTTTAGAATATAAATTAATATCATTATTTATTCTTATTTGCCGCAGCTTTTCATTATTTAGAAATAGAGTGTTGAGAATATGTTGTTATACTTAGAAAATGTTGATGTTGATTAGAATTATATGGCAAAACGACGTTTGTATTATAAATATTTCATTTTTGGTTCATATTCCACTGCTTAGTTTGCTCAAGAACTGCAGCAACAGAACCGCAAGTCAGCTGAAAAGTTTGATTTACACTAAACTTTTAATTCTTATCAATATTTTCAAATCTTTTACACAATCGTTATGTATATATCATATAGATTGCTTAATTATGATTATACACAACTCTATAATTATTAATTATGATAATATACAAGTTTGACAAGTTTTATAATTTAATTAAAAAAGTGCGTAAATATAGAAAAATATTCCAAAAATAAATACATAAATAAAAATATCATTAAAATATCAATAACAAATCTTAATTATAGTTATCAAAAATTAATCAATTTTCTTGATACGCATAGTTGTATCTCAAGGATTATGAAATTTGGTGTTTTTGATTTAAATATAAGGAACGATACGGCCCGGAGGTTTTTTTTATGATGATAGGTATCAAGCTAAAAATTTGTAGGTGATTTCATAATGATAAGTGTAAAAATATTTTCCTCTTCTTCAATTTTGAAAAGGGGCTCAAATACCGGTAGTGGCGGTTTGTCTACTTGCGCGAAGTTGCAACTAATTTAGCAACCAAGTTGCTAAATTTGATCTTAAATTGTGGCGAATTCTAACAAAACAAAAGTTATTTGTTTCAAAGAAATAAACATTTTATGTATTTGAATATTTTTTAGTTTAGAAGTTGGGTCACGGATCCATGAGACCCAATGGACCTATTTTGCTCATTCAAAAACTCACTTTTTATGTTAAGAATATACGTCACCAAAGTTTTAACTCGTTTTCTCTTTTCGTTTTCAAGTTATCGTGATGACGGGCGGATAGACAACCAAAATTTTGTTTGTGCTGTCAATATTAGGTGGCATTACAAACTTTAGACTAAAATTAATATACTCTGATATATTATGTATGTCGAGTATAATAATAATGGTTTGTATGGCTTTTTTTTATAGATGTGTTTGTCTTGGAAACGGAGGTAAAACCACATTAATTATTATTAATATTATATGTCTATTCGATCCTAAATACTCAACGTCAGTAATTTCCATTAAACTTACTGGGTGGCTTATTACAAAGAATTCAAAACTAATTGCCCTTAAAGGTGGGCTTTTAATTAATAAAAAGAATTTTTACGTTTATTATTATTTTTTATTAATTTTTTTTTAAATAAATATAAATTGAAAGGGATGATTTTATAATGTGTGACGTTATGCCAGCTAACAATAGATCATTGTGTGAGGTCAATTTGATTGTTATACAATCCATTCGTATATTAAAAAAAAAAATGCCCTTAATATTTTGTTATTAATGACTTTTTAATTGTTTCATATATACAATTTTTATAATAAACCTTATTTTGATTTTATATCATGAATCGTTATTATTACATATATATTATATAAGAAAATATAGTGATTATTTTTATAGTAAACTCTGTATCTTGTTACTCGATAACAGTTTAAGTGACTGTATTTTTTAATTTTCACGTGAAACCTATGATCTCAATTCACTCAAACGAATTTTTGGATTAAATGTCACTCAATTGTAAATTTTTATTGGTTGTATCTTTACTTTTTTTGTTGTTGACTAGAATAGTAAAATAAGAAAGAGTAAGAAAAGTAGTAAATAAAACATTTTCAAAAAAAAAAAATAAAAAAATAATAACCTACTAAAAAAAATAATTAAATTTCTAAAATTATTTTAAATTAAAATCTAAATAATTCTTTCATCAATTTTTTAACGAAAATATGATTGGTAAATTTATTATTGTTCCTCTGTTTTTTTGTTTTCAATTTAAATTTTCTTTATTATTTTTTAGTTGGTGATTTTTGTACGAATTCGGTTAAAATTACTTTTTACGTTGACCGCGGACAAAATTTTTTTTTTTAGATTATGAGAACCTATTTACGATAGCGTGCAACTGTACCTCTGTTCTGTTATAAAAAACGATTTTATATTCTTTAAAAAAAATATATATAAATTCTTTTGTTTGAATCTTGAAAGCATAATCAACTTATTCACAATGACTTTTGGGGGATGAAAATTTGATAATAATGGGAAAAAAAATTATTAACAAGATTTTTATTTATAGAATTTTTTAATTTTTGTTGTTGTATTTTTATCAAATTCTTTGAAGTTCATTAAAAAGTACTTGTTTGTTGTTATGAGAAGAAGGTACTTTGTTTGTGTCTGCGGTTTTAAAATTCCAATTTTTAATAGAAAAAAATATTTCATTTTATTATTATCATTATTGACGACATAATGTTTTTACCATTATTAGTTTATTAATTCAACAAAATTAGTTAATTTTTAAACAATCATTTTGTAATTAAGAAAATTAACTTAAGTAATGAGGAAATTAACTCGAAAAATTCTTGGTCTGGTGAACTAGTTAAATTTAATTTTTGTATACTATGTAGTTTCTTATTTTGAAGTGAAATATTAAGAAATTAAGTATTAGTCAAATATTCTTTTGAATAATCTTAATCAAGTGCTACCTGTAGTTTAACGACTGAACGATTTCCCCTCTTTATAACTTCAAATTGCTCGAATTGATTTGAAAATTTATCAGTATGCAGGAAAGACCTCAAGAAACGTATATTATATGGTTCCAGGAGTGCTTTTACTCAGCGAATAAACCACTCTTTCTAAATGGTCGAGAAATTTATGTGGAAAATAACCACAGAAATCGAAGAATCAGTGAAGGTAATTTTTGGAAATTTAGCTTTTCTGCCTTTAAATTGGAATATTTTAAAAAATACGAATTAAACGCTGCTAAAACCTTTTGAGCATATTGTCAATACCTAAATAAAATAAATTGTAGAGGAACCAGCACGAATTTGACTTTTCAATCTTTTAGATATTTGACTAAATGTATTAAGTAGGAATCAATCTTTTTATTTTTTCCAAAGCTACGTTTTTTGTAGAAGTTATTCAAAAAACGTATTTTTTTGACGAAAAACGGACATTTTCAATACCCAATAAGTCGGTAAGTATTGATATTTCGATATATGTTTCAATGAAACTTTTTGCTTAAAATTCATCCCTCTCTCAATTTCTGGAGATAAATTAATATAATTATAAATTTTGTTTCTTGGTAAAGTCAATCCGAAAAATAATGGGAATATACTGTTTTTTTCTGTTCATTTTTTTCGGAATGCCTTAATGGGCACTGTTTAAAAAAACTATTTTATTTTCTGTTTTTCAGAAGAGAATTCTAATACATTCTAATAATTGTTTACAACCTTTTAGAAATTAAATACTATTGTGGAACAAAGTTTTGATTTGCACAATTTGCAGAATATTATATAACAGAAAAAAAAATTTTTTGAAAACTGACGTTCTGCGTTTTGATATTAAAGTGTAAATAAATTAAAAATTATGTTTTATTTCTACAAACTTTATTAATATTTTTTTAAACTATTATTATTTTTTAAAATTTTATTCATTTAAATATTTACATTCATAGAAAATAAAATAAATTAACTAGATCTAAAATATTCACAGAAATAGGATGTTGGATATACTTAAACTTTAAACAGGAAACATGTTGATTTCCTTAACAATTTTATTATAATATGGTAATTTTTAATACTGATTTTTTAATTTAAAATATGAGTTTGAAATGACCCTGTTTTCACAGTTGTTTAGAATTTAAGATTCAAATTTAAGCTATTTAATTTTATCAACAATATATAATCTTGTAATACCTTTGGATTTGATAAATAGAAATCCTGAGAGAAAGTCCGAATCAAAATCTTAGCCTGGAAGAATAATTATGAATACAACTAATTCCACCAAAAACTATTCATTTAAAATAGGTTGTTAAGTCTCACAATTTCCTAACGCATTTACTGTAACAAAGTTATGAGATCATAAAAAGCTTTACCCCGCCTCTTATAGCAACTGCCGGGGGATCTACATTGCCGTAGGATTAATAAAGTCAATATTCATCGGTTAATTGTGAGTCTATTTAACGCTGACTTTTAGTGTTTTGCGGAGATTGAACGGAACGGATCATACGTAAACTGAATAGTATTTATAATACAATGTTTCTGTATTACTTTAATTACGCTTTCGGTACGTTGCGCTACAATTTGAGTGTTTTCTCGCTACAGGCAATAAACATCACGTCATTTAGATTTGCCTTTAATTAATTTTTAGGTGTTAAAATTCACCATCATATAAATGAAAAACAAAGTGTAAATATATATCATTGTTATTTCTATAATAATTTCCACACAATATTATAATGTTTTTCTAAACTATTTATGACGTATTATTTACATGTTGTATGGTGACGACATAAAGGTAAATTATACATTTGTGTAAAATTAAATTTATACTGTGTGAACAAAGGACAATGTATAGTTTAACGAATTTTAATAAATGATTTACTTGATATTTCATGCGTGTTTTATTTCTGCTGTTATTTGTAAGTTTTTAAGTTTTATACAAGAAAGTCATGAATATCAATTGTAAGGTCATCATTTTGGTCACAATTCTTTCAACCGTTCAAGTTTTGTACCAAATTTTTTACCAAATTCTTCGAGTGATCTATTTAAAATAATTCAATCTTTATCGTAGCTATTGTGTTTGATTAATTTATGATATAGAAAACGGGAAAAAGGTTAATTTTATGCTCTTCTGTCAGTATAAATTGCAATTCATTTTCGCGTCTACCTGTATAGTGATGAAGATGCTATTAAAGTAAAAATATCCATGCATCACGAAAGAGTTCTGTGTTCATTATTGGCAGTGCATTCCTAGTTGTTTCTGGTCTTCCGGCCTTTTTCTTACACTCAGTAGGCTCTACACATACACATAAACATTTATAATAAATGAAATGAAATGTTTTAGCATATAGTAAGTATAATTTTTTAAAATTTACAAAAATACTGTTTGTGTCATGTTCATGTACTTTTCAACATCATATCGCAAATGCGGGAGGGTATGATGGTGGCTGGCTGGCTAGATTTTCTACATAGGTATGCATAGTTTGATATAACGTACTAACTATGTAGAATTTTTTTCTCACCAGTGCAAAGTATGTCCAAATAATGGACCCCATTCATACAAATATTGGATATTTTAATAGAGAGACAGTATGAAATATATAATTAAATTATATTTTGTTAGTGTTGAGAATCTTTCCAATTTTATCATATGAAAAATTGATCTTATTATTATTTGTTGTTAATGTTATTTAAAAATCGCTATCCCTTGTTGCTATCCAGATAAGCTAGATCAATTATCCAGATAATTGTAGAGTGTATTTTTGATAATATTGATACCACGTTTAAAATTATCATGCATTTTAATGACATTTTGATCAGAAAATCTGACGGTGTGCGAGTACATAATAATGAATGTCTGAAGTAGTATCATAATTTCTGATCAGAAAATCTTACAAAGTTGTCTGATGTAGGCCATCTGTTAGTTAATAAAGTAATTAATAAATTTAAAATATTACAAAAGTTCATTGGTCCATTGTGATTCGCTGTACGTATCGGATTATAATCGATGATATGCACTTGCTCAAGGATTTCGTCTGTTGTATGATCAGATTTTCTTATAGAACTGGCCCTTAGATTTTGCATGTCGTTATAAATTCTTACTGGACCAAAGCCGCGGATAGTTTAATATACCGGTATATACTATAGAAATTTTTACTTCAAAAACCTGTGAGCTTATCTATTGCTTGGGGCTTTCCAACAGACAGCACATAGTGTGACTATTTGACAAATATATTTAGATCCGAGTTGTATGATTTAAACCCGACTTCCCTGTTGTTTTAGTAAAATATAATAGTAGATGACACAACATAACATACACAACACAGGGGCACTACTTATGTGACGGCTCTTATAACTTCAAATCTACGTGTGTATGTATGTAGGTTTGTATGTATCGTTCGTTGGTTTTGTCAAAACAACACAAAACAAGCTAGAATAGAAAAAAATGTCATTTACTTTGTGTTGTTCCATATTCGTCGTTTTTTTTTTATTCTGTTTTGTTTATGTCATCTTATTTTCATATATCATTTTACATTCAAAATGTGTTGGTTAGTTCGTTCGTTGCTTTAAAATAAGAAGACAATATAATTTTCAAAAAATTTTATAATTTATTCTGTTCTTTATGGAATATATATATCAGATATCCTCTCTAGTGATTTTTCACCAACCTTCGTGTTTGTAGATAAAAAAGTACTACATTTGAATTTCATTTTTTTATAGTCTCTATTTTGGTGTATTGTTTTAATTGTTTGCAGGATATGGGCTTACCAAACTCTATCCTTACAAGATGGTATTGTATTAGGTAAATGACAAATCCATCGAAAATTTTTACTTAAGGGTATATAAATAATACTATCGTTGTCCGCTAATTTAAAAACAAATAAATATTTGAAATTCTTAATGCATCACATCTTCTTTATTTCATATCCATCTTCCTCTCATATCATTATATCTTCCTTCGTTTCTTATTTGATAATGTTTTATATTCGTTACATAATTTTGCCCATAAAATTATCTTGTCTAAAATTTGTCACTTATAGGCGAACATCGAACTATTTTTTACAAGAGATTTATTCGATTTATTTTTCTAAAATTTAGATTTCTATCAGTTTTTGGAACTGACGTGCCAGATTGGATGGATATTTTAAATAATTTCTGCAATATTCCAGCATCTGGACTTACTTTTATCTTTGATTAAATATATTCTTAATTAAAAAATCCTTATTAATTTTGTTAGTTAACAAGCGCTTCCACTAACAAAATTAATAATTGATGTATGGTAATATATATACATATTTATACATTTCATAATAACAAAAATTTTTAGTCCGCGACTTTGCTCTTTGATGTCAAACTAAAATGTACAGAATTTTTTCGTATTTAACTTTATCTATAAACAAAAATTTATTTCGGAAATATTTGTTTTATTGCAACCTTATGAAAAGTATACCTTTGTTAATTTTTTTAAATTGTTAATTATTTTTGGCAGTTTCTATTCATAATTATAATCAAGTTTTTTTTTCGTTGCAGGTAAGAAATTCCACGGACAATTCAAACTTATTACTAGGTAAAAAGGTAATTATTAATTATTTTTAATTTTTCTTAAAATCAAAGCTTTACCTAGACCAGCAACTCAAAATCAATTCGGTCTTAAAGGTATAAAAGGTTAGTGTTTATGTATTGTTATTATTATAAATAGTTCAAACATTGATACCGAACTATATGTCGATTATATAAACAATTAAAACTGTTATAAATATAAATAAAATCACGGATAGCAATTAAATTTTAAATCACTTTCTTCTAAATGACACTATTTGTGATAATTATCGAAAGTTTTAATTGTCAAAATTACCTGTTTCCTACTCCAGGTAAAAATCTAAGATCAGTTGAAGTAACTAATGGTTGTATTAACTATGAAAGTCGTATGAGTAAATTAAAAAAAAAAAAAAAGATTTTTGATCCCGAGGCGTTATACATTTTTTATATTATCCAGATTTATATTTTTGACATCAAAATAAATATATATCTATATGTATGAATGTGTTAAATTTTGTCGCGTGATTCTTCAATTGCGTTTTCTTAGACTGAAACATATTTTTTATAATAAAATTGTATTCATTGCTGATATTCACCTATTAAATTGTGAAAGATGATATTTTATCATGCGTACCTAGTGCTAAAGATGAATAAATCTTAGCTGTTGGTACGCAAAGCTATATTTTGCGATTTTATTTTAACCCATACTGGATTTCATGAGTAAAATAAATATAAATTTACATATTATTATTATACATTGTAAAATATCAAATTTAATCGTGACTTACAGAAATTCGAAAAAATTTTACAGTAAAACAATGAAATTAATTATTGTTACTTAATTTTTAAGCCCAATGTTTGAGCATATTTGTGAAACGTGTTTACTTTGTTTGGGACGTTTTAAACGTTATTTGACTATCTATTAGACTCAGGCTCAGAATTGAACCAATAATATTCACAACAAATATTAAAAAATAAGCAAGATATGGCCGTTCAAAAACCCTTATTTAACAGAGTCATATATAGACTATGACGTCACCATCAAATGTATTCCCAAATGGGAAAATTTACATCAAGTTTTCGCTTGTAGATTATGAATGGCTTGTGAAAGTTAGTCACTAAGTTAATTTGAGCCAGGTTTACGTAACGTTTTATGTATTTAATTTGCACCGACTCAAATTTAGTAAGGTATTCTTACATTAGTTTGAGAACTTGGTTATTACGCTTAATTGAAGACTCCAAATAATTACAAAAATATATTATTAGGCATACTTACATTAGTTTAAGAACTTAGTTATGAGAAAGGTTTATTATTTTTTTGCTGTTCAGTTTTTTCGGCGGTTTAATTTTGTTGTTAAAACGTTTTTATTATGTTAATTTGTGATTTTATGAAAACTTTTACTTCATCAAAATATTAAATTAACTACTTTTGATTTTATGTTTTCAAGGATAAGGTCTACCATGTACAAATTACTTGGACATATCGGAATTTTAAATTCAATAAATTTCACTTTTGATAAGTACGTTATTGTTTCATATTTTGGCAAAAACAACAGAAAATTAATTATGAAAATAAAATACCTCTGTATAATTTAGTGGAAAGTACATTTTTTGAAGTGAAAATGATGAATATAGTGAGTGATAACAGAGAACCTACATTCTGTTTACATTATCTGCTTGTGACAATATTTTTATTTACATAGTTTATAATATTTGTGTTACATATCTCTCTGTGTGTAAATATGTAAATGTTGGGTATCTATCTCTAGTGTAATAGCATGTACCATGGTACGAATTATACCTACTACTCAATATGACAACTTTAATAGATCAGGATCTAGAGGTACATGAGTGTGCCTCAAAAATAGAGCTAAGCATTCTGTGAAGGATGTTTGGCAAACACAAGTGGCGGAAAATTCAATTGGCAAATTCAAATAAAAAATGTGTGTGTGTGTGTGTACATATGTACATGCGTTAGAAATTATATTTCTTTGGCGTCTGAAAAAAAAAAATTTGAAAAACAAAACTGCAGTAAAGATTGAAGACAAATTTTAAAAGTAATCAAAAAGGTTTTATTTCAGTAAAAATAGATATACAGTAATATTTAAACTATTCTTATTCCATTGAAAGAATGCGTTCCCTTCTACGTTGTTGCACATTCAAGTACCTCTATGTTCTGCTCTAGATATCATATATCGAAACATTCTCGAAAAATTATTATATTTTTTCTATGGAGTTTTTAGTGATTGATTTGCCTCTTTTAACATTATGGGAAAGTCATAAAGGTTAGCCACACTAAAATATTTTTACTACATTTTTAGGAAACCTTAGCACATAATTGCAAGGACTTCAATAGTCAATCAATGGTCATTCAAAATATAAAAATATGAAGTTATGATTGATCCGACGACGCAAAATATACGGACAGGATTGAAAACGACACGAAAAATAAAATCATTTGGATTTGCAGTTCGAGTAAATGACAATTTTTCAAATATTCTTTGCAAAGGAGTTATTATTCACGATCTTTACGTGGGCCACAATATTTAAGCCAAATATTATTTACAAAATTTACATTTCTCTTGGTTCATCTAATATGAAAAATAAACAATTTGAACTTTAGTTTCCAGAAAATAAATAACGCAGGTAACTAAGAACTGCGTTTACCTAGACAACTGTCCCCAATATAACATTTACATAAATAAACTAAATGCATTTCTATTAAATAAACATATTTCAATTTCTTTTCCATTCGATGTTATATTTAGAAAGGGATATTAGTTATTGATTTTATTTGAAAAATTTAAAAGGCATTAATAACATATCTCTGAATACCATGTTTTGTAAAAGCTATTAATGCTATCAAAACCATATAATAATGAGTTTCAAGGGTCATAGTTCTTTAAGAACAAAACCAACTAGAATAAAAACTATGCTTTATGACAGAATCAACGGTTACTCGAAATTCTGAAGTTATCTTTAAAGAATAAAATCAAAATAATTTACACTTAAATAAATCTTTCAACGATTTTTGGATCTAAAGAATAATGCAATTTATCAGCACATTAGAGTTTTCGGTTTGGAATGTACCTCATTGCAATCTATCTATAAATCAAAATTTAAATCATTTAGTCAACTTATTGAGGGTTTGAAAAAAATTTTTTCTTATTTTTCATTCACAATATTATACTTGGAGCATCTGTTCAAGATATCAAGCTCTCCTATTCAGTGGTTTAGACAGTACTTTGATGGATACATTAAAATTTAAACCGCCCTGGCTACTCTTTAGGAGTTGAATTTCCAAATATTCGTATGTTTTTCTCTTCGTTATAATACATAATGTCAAGCTGTTTAACTCATCAGTTTGGAATACTCCTTGATTTATAAATTAATTTATGATTAAAATTTGATGTTTTCTGACTCAGCAGCTTGAACAGTACGTTGTTCAAATATCCAAAATTTCTCTCTTCACTCATTTAGAACTTGTATTTCAAAAAAGTTGGGTTTTCTTTTGATGATTTTGTATTTAGATGTTTGGATCAATATATCAAAATATATTTCTTCATTACCCGCTTTAGAGACGAATTTACAATAATTCTTTCTTTATCCTCACTTACGTCTTGTGGTTTCGGTTCTGCCCTAATATGGCAGTTAATTATTCTTTAATATTTGACCAATAGAAGATAATTGACCAATTGATAGTGCGCAATCAATACAATTAAGTAACAAATTATAAATTTGAAAAGTAATATTTATATTTGAGTGGAAAATTAGTAGAAAATTGACAGATTTGCAGAAAATATTGGATAATTTTATTAATTTAGACACACTCATTTCATTACAAACGAACAATGAATTTAAAATAAACAGAGAGAATCCATAAAACAATGGATTTATTATTATATACCAATATTTGAATTAGATTTATTTGAATAATTAATAAGATATATAAATTTATTTTATATTATTTATAAAATAATATTGATAGGCAGAAAGATAGACACACAAGTACATATTTTGATGAAAAATTTATTCATTAATGTTATTTATTGTATATTTTATTTTATTTTATATTTTGAATTCGGTGAATATAATCGAAAACCAATATTTTATATATATATATATATATATATATATATATATATATATATATATATATAACCATTCAATTTAATTAATAATAATAATATTTGATCGGATGTATAGCAAAATAGCTTTTATTAATACATTAAATGAAAAATAATATCGTGTACTGATAGGATCATCATACAATGTATATTTAATATTTGTTTGATTACAGTACAACTGTATAAAAGTCATCCAAAATCATGTTGATGCATACACAGATAGAATTGATTATTCATAAAATATTACTTAACTTACTATTTAAAACCTTAAATTTATAGTAAATGCCCTTTTATTTTTATAATGAAAAAACAGGCTTGGAACAGGCTATTTTCTTGGTCATTCATTTGACACCAGGGGCTTACAGTATTAAAGCTATGTGGAAATAATAAGTCACAATCAAGTGATACCAGTTGACTTCTATCTTGAAAAGTGAACAAGTTTTAATGTATCCTTTTCGGTTTTCATTGTAGTTTGGCAAGAGAGAATAATTCCCAATCACCAATAACCCGTCTTAGTATCACGGAACTATTTCGATAATCCTAGAAGACAGATTACCCTAACTTTTAATGTTTGATTGTAGACGTCTATGAACAGGAAACGACACAGCAGTTTGTAAATAAGTTACTAAGATACTTTTGCTCCTTGCCTAAACTAGATTACATATTCCATAGACAATCTGAACGACTTTGTAGTATGTGTAAACAGACCCAAACTCACTCATTAACAGTTGCTATTTTTCCAAAAAGGTTTATTAGATTTTCATTAAAATTATACAAATGTCAAAAAATAAAACACTACCATCCAAAATGATTACTTGCTTTGCGAATAGTCAAGACTGACATCAAAGAAATATTCACTGTTTCCCGAATATTTTTGAAATTAAAGGATTCTAAATTCCATTTTGCTTGAATTTCTATTGGTTTTTCCTCTAAGATTCGTTTAACTCTTAATCAATTGTTACAAAAATTTTTAAATCTTTCTTGGAGCTTTATACTATAACTAGTCTTGCTGTAAGCTTTAAAATATTTACATAGTACAAAAATCGAATTTAGTAATATTTATTTATTCTCATGTATTCACTATAAACAACAATACGTATAAATGTACGTGAACTCATTTTAATAATAAATTGTTATAAAATAATTGTTAAAAATTGAACAATTTATAACATCGAAAAAATTTTAATTACTTCGAATGTGCAGTATTTTTGATATGCTATCATTCATGTATTCATCAATTCTATTTTGATCTCAGCTATAGAGAAGTTGCATTAAAAAAATTGCTTTGTAACACGCCAAAATGTAAAAGTAGATTCCAAACCATTCAGAATACGAAAACTTATTTAAATTTTATTCATAAACAAAGAAAATATACGCTCTCAAATATTATTTTCTGTCTCTTTCTTTTGAAAAAAACATTTTACATGTTCTTTTATTGAGATACATTATAAAATCGTATGGGTGATGTTCATGTTGTTTCAGAAAAAAAAAAGTTTCAGATCTATGTTCAAGAAGTAAAGTCTAAAATTAAACAACCGACCCAAAACAGAAAATTTGAAAGTAATACACTAAAATGACCGAAATGATTAAATTTTAATGAAAATTTAAAGCCTACCTTCAATGCCCGCATTAAGTTGAGTAGCAGGTGGACCTCAATTGAAAATTATAAACCTAAAGAAATTCAATGGGTCCTACTTGCTATTCAACTTAACGCATTTTACTTAGGCTATAAATTTTCATCTAAATTTAATCAATCAATCTTTTTTCGAACTTTTAATCGAACCTATTCGTACATCACGAGGAAGTTTTCTGTCGGCAGTGTATTTTTAATGTTTTTGTTTCGATGGAGGGGGAATTTTTTTAAAACTATTTTTTAAAATTGAGTTTTATAACCAAACCAACACTATTATTGATTTGTTTGTTATCGTTTATTTGTTAAATTTTGTATCATTTACGTCACAATTTCTTATTAAATTGGTTTTTTATGTTTATCGTTACTTTTATTATTGATTTCTTTATTTTCATAACAAAGAAACATCATTTTTTTCTTTTATGTGTAAGTAAAATCACGAGAATATTTTCAAGGATATTTTAATAAAATATTCGCATGATATTTACATAATTAGAATATTCATCTATATCGTTCGGCCGTTCTATCAAGCTGAATTTCATTTAAATAAGTTATTTCAAAATTTTTTTTTTTTCAATAAACAATTGCTATAAGATCAATTTTATTTTGAGTTTAATATTAATTTAGTGTTACGGAATCCATTTCAAGCGAATATATATTTTTTTCAATTCAATTTTTAATGCCTTATACGATGTTTACCAATCGAAAATTACCACAATATTCAAAAATGATCTAAGAAATCTATACGCTAAGTATATGCCATCTTATGTTATATTTTGTAAACAGTGGTCCTAAAAGAGATAGAGATATAAATTTTTAGCCAATTTTTTTTTACAACAAACTATGAAGGGTAAATATTTAACAATAAATGTTTTTAATTGTTTTAACAACAAACACATATTTATATAACAACAAATATTTATGTTTAAGCAACAAACACAAATTACAAAAATGTAATTTTACCAGTTTTCTTAATAAATATTTCATATTTACCACTCAGTTGATTTGCATGGCAGTAAGATTTTTATGTTCCAGCGATTAAAACATAAAAGCCTAGATAACTCAAAAATCGCATGTCCAATATACTTGATAAAAAGCAACATGTATTAGAGAAAATAAATTTTTTACTCTAAAATTGAAATCTTTTTCAGTTATCCGTGCATTAAAATAACCACGTTTCATTAAGAAAATGTATTTTTTTGATTTGCAGCGATTTTTCACGAAAAACTCGTTTAAAGTATTTAGTTTCGGAAAAATAAATTCGATTTACTTTTTTTATTCCGAAAATAAGTCTACTACTGAATAAGAAAATTACTAAAAACAAAAAAATTATTATTAATTTTTTCTTACAAATATTTGGCTGCATAATTTTTTATCTGTTTTCTGAATATTAAATTAATATAAACAAAAATTATGGTTGAAGGCTATAATTTTACAAAATATTAATTATTTAATGAGAAATTCATTTGTGTGATCTTTAAATGTTTTATTTTCTACGTCTTCTGTTGAAAGTAATTCAATGGTATTTGATGGTATCTAAAAATATCCGAAAACTTATGTTAAAAATATCACTTAATTGAAGAAGAAAAAAACTAGCCATAGGCTAGAAACCGCCTTTTATTATTTCATAAAATCTTTTTAATTAATTAATAAAGTTTTTTTTTTTTTTAGAAACAAAAAATTTCATTATTACTTTAATTAATAATTATCATTAGTAAATAATAATATGTGATGGGTAGATAATATAAAAGAATTTAACACTTTATGTTTTGAATAAATAATTAGTATTATTACAAAATAGTAGGTATTATTATTTTGTTAAAAATATCATCATAACGTTTAATGTATTTTGTAATACCTGTATATGCATGCTAATTGATTTAATGGAATTTTAATGATTTTATAAATTAATCCGTTACTTTATTTACCACAATTTTATCGAAATACAAATATATTTTCAAAACATTTCCAATTAGTTTTTTACAATATTATCTTTGAAAATCCTTGACCAAACGAAGTAAGGTGACAATTTTCAATTTCGTTTGTCTTTATGCATTTATGTATGTTTGTTTTGCTGTAATTTTCGAACGCGGTTTTCGATTTTTATAACTTTAAATTTCAGTCATAAAAGCATATGATTTATGTATTATCTTAAAATGATAAGTCGAAATTTTTATTTCTCACTAGACTGTCTTGGTGTGACGTCATTTTGGTAAAAATGATTTTACAGCTCAATTTAAACTTCTATATCAAATTAGTAAAAACATATCGAAAAGTGTTTTGTTGTTAATGTGTTATACCATAACATACCGATATTACGTCACTATAATGGCAGGAAGCGTTTTACAGGAATAAAAGGCGTTTAAACTTAAATGTAATTTTATAGCAAGATATCGTGTTTACTTTGCAAAAATATTTATTTTTTTGTGACTTTTTATTAAGAAATTAATATTTAGAAGTACTTTTTTAAACATGGTAAACTACTCTATCAATTTGTAACAAATCAATCATAGTTCTCATTAATATTAAATTGGAATTTATTGTTTTAAACTCTTAAATCTGCGGCTATTTGTATTTTTTTTAGCATACGATTTATTTGATTACAATAAATTGTTCCATTTTCAAATTACATAATTTAGTTTTCAAGCTTATATATCCACGAAGCATTCACAGCATACGATAAATTATAAAAGGATCAAATATATAACGCAAAAGTTGGAAAATTAAATTATGTACTTTAATAATAAAATACCATGTTTCTTTTACAACCAAAAATTATTTTTATATGAACTAACGAAAAAAAACAAACTTTTTAATTTGATTTCAGAATACATTTTATCATTAAAAGCATCCAGCATAGCGTACAGTTTGTTTCAATGCAATAGGTGTAATCATTTGGTTGTGGTTCGTTATTCCAATGTTCTATATCTGTACACATTTTTCATTATCAAAATATATACAATTTGTATTTTGAATTAGATTCGTAATTTTCATTTTATACCTTCTGGCCTTCTTGCATTTTATTCATATTTTCATTTATCGTTATTATTCTCTTGAGAAATGGTTTCATTTTGTTGGGTTTCCACAACGTATCGCTGATTTCAATTAATTTACATG
The DNA here is from genome assembly GCA_020423425.1 of Chrysopa pallens. Classification (NCBI taxonomy): domain Eukaryota; kingdom Metazoa; phylum Arthropoda; class Insecta; order Neuroptera; family Chrysopidae; genus Chrysopa; species Chrysopa pallens. The sequence continues at coordinate 72,843,241 of CM035593.1, read as the reverse complement.
CGGTCAATTCATATGGCTCACTTGAACATAGAATTTTTTCTTATACTCAGCCTTTCTCAAATGATTACAAATGATTTATAGTTTAATGCCCAGTGCGTCAGCGATGTTTTGACAATTTGTGGGATGATTTATCTCGATCTGTTATAAAATTTCTGCTACTATGACTCAAAAACAACTCCCTTCAACATGTGGTAACCAGCTATAAATTGACTGTGATAAAGTCAATTTTTACTCAAAATATTGGCCCAAAGCCTAACGTGGTTTCATACAGGATTCAAATCACTGAAAGGAACTTTAAGATAATAGTTTTTCAAGTCATACCATTTGTGATAAACTACTCGTTAGAAAACCATCCAACCCCAGACTACCCTACCTTTTTTTTAATTACATTAAAATTATATTTTTAATTACATTATTAAATTGTACCTCCCCATCATATTATATAGTTAAATGTAATGTATATACTCATCTTAAAGTTCATCTTCTGAATGTAATGAGTACTTAGTTAATTATTCTTCTATGTTAGTGAAAATATTTGTTGAATAAAATGGATTTGTAGTTTTATAATAAAACTGTATAAATTAATTATAGTTTTATAGAAAACTTTACACCTTCGTCAAACTCATTCTTCTACAGTTACATACACTGTTACAAATAAATAATCCGAATCTCTGTAGATAGAATTTCTTGTCTACTGGCAATTTTTAATATTCCAACATTTATAGTTATTACTTTTATGGACTTGTATATTTCAAATTTACCATCGTTAAATTCGTGTACATTAAGTTTTTTATTGGATTCTAGAAATGGAAAATTTTACGATAGCTGAACCATATAAAGCTGAACCATTTTAACAGTGTAGTTTGTTGTTCTGAAATAATCAATACGAAGCTGATTTCGATTATTTTTATTTTATGAATTCATCAATAATTCAAATTTTCTCTATAAAATAAATATTTGTCGATAAAACGATGTAATTATATTATATAATTTCTCTATGAAAATATTAATTTATGAAAATTAGGGTAAAAAAGGCATAAGTTTCAATCTTGGCAGATTTTTGTTTTTTAATCTATTAAAATCTTTTATTATATTAACAGCTTATAGCAATTACAGTAGTAAAAATGAATTTACAATTTGATTAACAAAAAAAAAAAAATAAATAAATAAAATAAATAATTACAAAAATTAAAAAAATATAAAAAATAAAATTCACTAAAACGACCGAAAAATGATTGAAAATTGGAAACAAATAAACTCTACTTTGGTCTAACAGACTATATATTATGACCTTAAAGCCTAAGTTAAATACCCGAATGATTGTTGCCATGGAAATTCTTTACAAAATTATGGACACTAAGATGTTCACACATTTTAAAACAAAATTTTTCACGTTTCAGAGTCTTTTGAGGACAAAAAATATATATTTTTATTATCTCCTTTGAATTTTCTTTATTTTGATACCCTAATCGATAGAAGGTTTTAAAGGAACATGCAAACATCCATATATGTGTAAATAACATATACCATTCTTGGCAGTCAGTAAAACAGAAGTTAAAATATTAAACAGCTGCCGGAACATAAATACAATATCTTCAGATTGCCGATTTAATGTGCAACCACCTAGGCCATAGTTGCCTTTTCACCTAGCTTCGATTATTATCTACGAAACAGGTTTAACTACTGGTAGATATTTGTATATTGTGATTATACAGGGATTATACGAGTCAAAATATGAAGGTCGCGAGCTCGGCAATCGGTAGCTGTGTTATATTTCACTTCTTTTTAACGTTGGAAAATATGAAAATTTCTATTTTTTTTAGATTGCCAGGCAATTTTTTTTTCGTCACATGATCAATAATACGGTTTTATTGTATTTTCCTAAAATAATTTGTATAAAAACGAAAAAGCGCTAATTTTGTGTCAATAGAGAGAAAAGTAAATTTTTAAATGTTTATAAATTTAAATGAAAATAGTGGTATTGACTATTTAATAATGTGTTATTTCTTTGCAACTTTCTGTATAACAATATAATAACTTTTAGCTCTCGATTCAGAAAGGTTTCAGTTGTTGTACTCCGGGTACAAAATTTGACTTGCTATTTTAAGTTATTCCCGTATTCAACACGAAAAATTTTTATAATTATTTGGCACATGTTTGCTATTCAGATTACATAACTTCTTGAATTATACGATCTTCTTAGTCTGTACAATTTAAAATATGCAGTTCTACAACTATTACTATATTATCCACATAGTAGTAGAAATATTGTGATGTAATAAATTCATGCCAACAATGTAGAAAACTGTTACATGTCTAAACTTCAGACAATAAATACTCTTAACTTTTAAATCCACATTTTTTTTTAAAACAAAATTTAAGTGATTAATTACCATTGTCAACTTTAACTAAAACAAGAGAAGATGAATACTAATAGAGTTAGTTGTTTAAATACGGTGTTTGTTTAAGTGTCGTAGTTTTTTAATAACATGAAATATGAAAGTTCATTCATCTAAATATTAATATGTGAAGCAAAAACTTTGCATCCTATTTTACGAATATTGAACGGACGGAGGGATATGAAATTTGGAACACTTATGTTTCATATAGAGAAGGACTGGGGAATGCTAATATTTTTTAAAAAATTATGTATAAAAAATACATTGATATATATATATATATATATATATATATATATATATATATATATATATATATATATATATATATATATATATATATATATATATATATATATATACTTTATACCAACTAGAGTTCACTTTCAGCGGTCGAAATTATATCACTCAAAAGTGAATCTCACTGCATTTAAAACAAAACAGTATAAAATCACAAAGGTTATAGATCTGCGAAAATTTACGCTGATAACTATCAAATATATTCTAATATAAATTATTCTGTCGACAAAGGCATTAATAAAAATATTCGTTGCTGGAGCCGATCACAACATACAAAGATATTAAGTAAGTATAATAAAATTATAGTCAAATATTACTACAAACATGCCTATCTATAACGAACATCATTAGGTATGGTATATGGTTACTAGCTCTGGCATAAGTTAGTTTTGTATTTGTAATATGGTACAAATAGAATTTGAAAAGAACACACAAAAACAATGATTTCAACTAATAAATTCATTAGTGAATGGCGTAGATGGTGGAGTTGGGGCTGGTACCTAGATTCACACTACAAACATGTATACATTCACCTATATATATATATCTATTGGTAAACCGTATAGGTGTAGGTATATGGAGTTAATAATGTTAGTGAGAATAACAACCATGATATTCGGTAAAATGAGCAAACGGGTACTGAGTGGTAAAAATAAAAACCTGTTCATGAAATAACAAAACAATTACTACGAAACTGAAAACAAATTCTATATTAAAAATAAAATTTTTAATTATTAATTATATTTATTGTGAACAATTTTAATTAATAATTATAAACATCAACAAAAAAAAAAGAATTTTTTAAGTATAAAAATCGATTTATACAATATATCAGTTGTAATTAAATGAAAATATTAGTTTATCGGAGAAGTGGTGAATTTGAAATTATATTGTAAACTTTAAAACGTCCTGAAAAAGTTGTTTCGATCGATTTTTTGATAAGTTATAAATTTAGAAATTAATTTTTAGCACAGTGATGTTTTTAACCTACCGATTTCATCAGGGATTCATTCTTCTCTTTTAGTGTCATGTCTTGTTTTTGTCTTGGTTGTTTGATCGAAAAAAAAAACTTTCTTTTGCTTTTCTTTAGCTTCTTTTTTTTTCATACATTAAAAAACAAAAAATTAAGAGCTTATCGAATTATTCGTGATGTATTGTTGAAAAGCACATTTTTTTCCATAAAAAATAAATCCCTTGCAAATTTCTTCATTCAAGAAGATTTCTGATTTTAAATGATATTTAATTATAAAAAGTTTATGCAAATGTATTTTTGAATATACGCAGAAATCGGAGATGTTCTTGAAGAAATCACGGAAAAGCGAAGTTTATGTATTTATTTATAAGACTATTATTTCATTCTAATTAAAAATCGTTAGTATTAATATAAAAGAAATAAATACATAATAAAAAGCATAAGTGTAAAATTTACCATAAATTACAAACGAATATGATTTAATTCCAAGGTCCAACATGATGTACAATACTAATATTATTGGGTTGATATCTTTAGCTCATTGTGTATAAGGATCATTATAAATAATGTTGAACACTTTTAATGTTAGAAATAAAATCAGCCACTAAATATATTATAATGTCTACTTATAGGATGTAATATGTACATTTAATGTGGTATCCAAATTAAATTATGGAATAAATACGAGTTAAATTTTCTACTTAGTTTTACTGCTAGAAAAAGAAAAGTATTATAATCTGCTTTAATTATCAAAATTTTGACTTCATGTTATAACCGGCAATGTTATGAGACCTCCTGAATCCAAAAATTGGTTTTTAGGAATTGGGCTGTGTGTGTTAGATTATGATATCGTATCGAACGCTTTATCCAAAATTTACTGAACTTGGAATTTTGTTTTCATATAACTTCTTGTTGGTCCAAAATATTGTTTCGTATTAACAATAATTAAGTTTATAAAAAAACACTAACACTAGGATATCATGCTTTTGTTGTTCCTATGGCTATCTACTATCAATTAATATGAAAAAATCTTAAATCTTTGTGGATGTGCTCTCAGTGTCACGGGTTCTCAGTCGATTTTGTTTGTTCAACTTCTCTAATATATTTTCCTATTTACAAAACATGCAAGTTCTATTCGCTATTGACATTTCAAACACTTCAGTGTTACACAATGTAGTCGTTCGTTGCTTTACCTATATGTTGAGTACTGATGATAGATAAAGAATAGAAGCAAGCACATACATATTATTTTATCATTATTCATATTTATATATTATACAAATCAAATTATTATATCATTATTCATTCATATCTTCTACATTCATTTTCTTATTACATTATTTTATGATTATTATTGTTGCTCTTCGATTGTTATTATTGTTATCATAGACATTTTTTTTGTACTCTTGAGTAATAATCCTTTAATAGAAACATCTGTGTACCTTTATGACATGTATGTGTTACGGGCAACGTTATTAATGTGAGCATAGTTGATGAATAATTATTGAATGGTGTCAAGTTATTAAGGAAATGTTTCAATATTTATATCTATTTAAATTATTTTCTATGGACTAATAGCGATTAATTGGCAATTATTACTAATATCTGTTTAATTAATATGAACTGTTTAATTAATGTCTTTTCGTTGTTGAGCAGAATAATGAAAATTGTTTTAATGATAATTTGGGGTGATTACGTACTTAATTATGGGAACTCTTTAGCCTCGAATTAGCATCGAATTTTTTTGACCGCTATTATAGTTATATGCTGATTATTTCAGCTCGAAATTAAATTCGATTCAATCCCATTCAAGGTATAGTCTAACATCAATTTCACGCAAAATCAATTGATGTATCTAAGGCGGTAATTAAACACCTAACTCATATAATGACAGCTTACTAGAGATTGTTATCCTTTAACAGAGTTGCAATATCCAATACAAAAAAAAAGTAAACACAATGTATTAGTAAAAGTTTAAAAGTTTTCATTGCATTAAGAACCATACACACAAATAGTCTAAAATAAAATAAAAGACGAAAATTTAATACTGACTTGGTATATTAATTGAATTTTCCTTAAATTTTGTATTAAAAAAATTAAAATTTCGTTTTATATAAATTAAAAAAAATTATATATTTTTTGTAAGTTTTGATAAATTTCAGCTTAGGCTGTAAATTCTTGATGATTCATTCTGGTTCTCCGCTAGACTTTGGTTGAAAACTTAAGTCATTTAAATTATACAAATACACAGCAACTAATTCCCTTTGGTAAATGTTTTAATTAATACATAGAATAAAAAGAACAATTAAATTTTTTTTTTTTATGGTTACATTTTTTTTTTTTGTATAAATTAGTAAACTAATGTGTGATACCGAAAAACACAGCGGCTAATTAATCTCTGGGGAAATTTATATATAACGAATCACATTTATAAATAAATTTAAAATAATACTTCTTTTTTTTCCACAAACATCACAGAAAAGTTGTTTATTTTAAATAAAATTTTCTGATCGAAGTTTAAAAAATCTTTTTATGAAGAATGTAAAAAGTATTAATGGATAACAGTTATTAAGTATGAAACATGTTATTTATTAGTGGAAACCAAACAGATAGTCTCCAAAATTAAGTTACATTGTACCAAAAATATACTATTATATTTTATAACTGTTATTTCCAAAATCTAAATATCTATAAAAAATATTTTTAAATCTATTTATACATTTATAGGAAACTAAAAATATGACAGAGCTTGTTAAGTCTAAAGTTTATAACGCTAAAAAATATTGGAGCATCAATCCAAATTTTCATATATATGTCAATAGAATCACCTAATTAGCCTTTTCTTGCATGTGCCCTTCATCAAGATAACTCAAAATCGAAAAGAGGTAGCAATTTTAGTGACGTACTTTAGACACAAATGTGGGTTTAGTTTCGTTAGTCAGCAAAAATCATTTATATCCAATGGATCCGCGACCGAATTGTATACCATAAAAGATTCAAAGACAAAAAATGTTGCTTTTTTAAAACAAAATAATTTTAGTTTTTTCGTAAAATATTTCGGTATGCCACAATTTCAAGCCACAAGCGCAAATTTAGCCAGTGATTTTTGATTAGTACCAAGTTACGAGAGAGTTCTGCAAAAGTTATAAACAAATACAGATGAAAAAAGGCATGTGGTTTTTCGAGAATAAATCAGAAACTGTAAGAGACAATAGACCTGAAAGAGGATTTTGGAAATTTTCCTAAAAGTACATCTACCTTTCGGAACTATACCACTTTTATTTATATTTCAAATTAAGCGATACAAAAAGGCTTAAACACTATGGGGAAAGGGGCTGCCTTAAAATGTAAAGAACCATGTACGTTTCAACTACTAAACTAAATACAAAAAAATTATTCAGTAAGAATTTTACAGTAACAGATTCTGGCAGTCAGCCGGTTTATTTAGCGTTTGCTGTAGAGGCGGTATAATTTTTTTTAAATGCTTCGGCTCATGTTGGTGTTTTTGTTCAATTTTAACAGTTTTTGTATATTATCAGCCTTAAAGTACTTACTACTCCCCTTATGCTTCCTGACAATTTAATGAAATTCATTATATATAATCTTAATTAGACCTTGAATTGTTACAAAACTTTTTTTTTAATGATTGTTTTAACTTGGGGTATGTTTTTTGTGATTGTATGAGAAACCTCAAAAACCCGCCAAAAAGTTCAAAATTTTTTTCCCGCTTTTTATGGATTTTCTACGATAATTAAGATCTGCAAAATTTAAAAATAACATTTATTTTACGATCGGTCGACTAGTTTTTGAGATATTATATGAAATACATCCGCTAAATCGGCCTCTAGATCGGCATTATGCAGATATCTCAAAAACTAAGCATCCCATCGTTAAATAAATGTGATTTTTGAAATCTACGGGTCAAAATAAACTTATAAACATGTAATTTTCGAAATCGGATTAAAAAATTTTTTTTCGAATTTTCCCAATTTTTTTAAGGGGTGTACCCCTTTGAAAAAATCGAAAAAATTGGAAAAAAATTTTTTCCTCCGATTTGGATAAAATACATATTCTAGGGTAATTTTGACCCGCAGATTTCAAAAATAACATCTATTTAACGATTGAACAAGTAGTTTTTGAGATATTGCTAAAAATCTGATCCAGAGGCCGATTTATCGGTTGTATTTCATGCAATATCTCAAAAATTAGTCGACCGATCGTAAAATAAATATTATTTTTGAATGTTTAAGACTTCAATTATACAAGAAACCCTATAAACAGCGAACAAAAAATTTTGAACTTTTCGCCGGTTTCTTCCAAGGATTCAAAAGAAAGAAAGCATTCAAAGGATTCAATGATTTATAAACTTATGACCACAAGGTGTATATTTGAGTCTGAATGCGCTAACTTTAATATTCGGAGTAACCTAATTACTCTTGTTTTATCAAAAAAACATTAAAACTAGCGAGAAGTAAGATTTCGAAACCATTGATATTGAACGTTTTATTATTATCAAATTAAGGTGTACATTTGAGGGTTAAGACACTCGGAGGGTTATGAAATGGCCAGGATTATTTTTTAACACTTGTTTTAGCAAAGAACATCAAAACTAACAGGGTTAAGCTGCTTATTTAAAACATTCGTTCTGTTTCGATATTTCAAATTTTTCGCAACACCAATTTTTTCGAAGTTTTGATCAAAATCCTTGCTTAATTTGATGTTTCAATGATATTTAAAATGGACTTAAAGGAATTCAAAAATGGAAAACTTGAAAATGTATGAAAATATTTTCCTTTTTTTATACTCTGCCGTTATGACGTCGTATAGTTTATTCGTAAATAATTATAATCATTTTAATGTATTTTTCAAGGCAGCATTCCAAATACAATGATTTATAGCTCATAGTTTTAGGAGCTACTATAACAATTTTCTGAATTTTTCAGTAGAAGTAGTTTAATAAATTTGGTTGATCTTGTTAATGAATATGATGCTCATAATTTCTACTCCAATTAAAAAAAAGTTAAACATTGTTACAGTCAATTATGAAAAGTGTAAATTGTGCTCTGTTATAAATAAAAATGATATTAATAATAATGGGTGGAATTGAATGGAATGAAGTAGAATTAAATAAAATACCATTAATTTTTATAATTTCAATCAATTTATTGAATAAATTGATTCTATATGTTTTATTTAAAACAAAACAAAAAAAAAAAAATTATTCTGCTGATAATTCATATTATTCACATTTATTTTATTATCTATACGTTAATATTGAAAGGAATTGTATTTATTATGAATAAATTGTATAAAGAAGCGAATATTATTTTTTTTTTTTCGAGTTTCTATTATTATTAAAATTTATAATTTATCTTTATGCTATAGACAATTTATTGTGTATAAGCAATTATTATTATTTTTTTTTTAAAAATATTTTTATCTGTATTGTGTGTGAATTTGTATATTGGGCAAGCAAAACAGTATCCATTGAATTTACAAATGTTACCCGCATCGTTTAACGTCCTTACAGATAAAATATCCATTACAATCTCGTTTGATAAATTATCAATTGATATTTCAACATATAAGTGTTTCATTGTGTTTCAAATAATCTATCAAGTATCCTAATTAAAATAACTAAAATTTTGACATTTTAATTTTTATTATTCTAATATACACAACAGTAATACGAGGAATCAATAAACATAAATAAATACAGGTCATACACATAAGCTTTGTTTATTTTCTTTTTCGCTCTTGTGTGAAAATTCTACTATAGGAATATTGTATTAATGTTATAATTTAATTAAAGTATTTTAGTATTCCAAAAAAAAAAATTTTAAAGAAGGTTCCTCAAATGAATACTAAGGGCTTGTACAAGAATTTTTTCCCAAAAAAATATATCTTAAATAAAAATTTTAATGTTTTTTTACAAATTTTCATATCAAGGCTTTATTTACCAAATTTTATAACTAATACACCAAAAGAGTATGAAAATGTTCTTTTATTAAAATTTTTAAGCCTTACATTTTGCATTAATTTTCTTTAATGTCAAATAAAATAATGATTTTTGTATAATATTGTGTATTTTGTGTTTTTTTTTTTTTGGCACTTTTTGATTCGATCATTTTTGGATCGAATATTCCACTTAAGTAAATAGTTTCATTTAGATTTTTGAATTTTATTCCAAAGTTCTGCTTAACTTAGTATTCATACTTTGTAAAATAAGATAAACTTCATTTATAAAAAAAAAAAATGTTATTTAAAAATTTTGTTTTAAAACATTATTTTATTTTAACTGATTTGTGGATAATTTATTCTTAAACTAATTAAATAAACATAGACGAACATTTTAAATAATGATTAAATACTTAACGTGTATTTGCATGTATACATACATATACAGAGTTAAAGTAGGGCTGGAATGATTTATGACTTTTATATTGTAATGTCTTCGTATTTAAAAGTCACATGTGTGTGTTTGTATTCGTTGATCGTTCGTTTGTTACAACTATGATTATTATTATTTTTCGTGGTGTGTTCTAGGTTAAATGAGCCTATAGGTTATCATTATCTACCTTATAATCAAACGTATGTACTTGATCATGTAAATAATTGTGTAACGATTACGAGCTAAAATATGTTTTGTAATTCTTTCTTTCACTTTTTACCCGATTATATGATTTTGATAAAAAACGAAAAGTATTGCTTTGGCAATTTTGAAGATATCACTGACAGCTTGCCCCTTTTTAGCAGTGAATTAATGCACTGATTTTTATTAAATGAATTTATTGAATTTATATCGAAAAAGCACTTAAAAAGCACCTAATTTTGGTTCTCACATTATTATATAAATATTATTTTTTCACATTACAATACCAGCATGATTTCATGGCTGTAGTGCATCATAATGACTCAATTTTGTTAATTAAACCTACCTAAATAGCATCAAAAACCACCTAATTTTGATTATATTTAAATTCAATTTTGAATACTTTTATCTGCTTGCTTGACTAGCATATTTAACTTATATTTTCTTTAACTGCACAGATGTTCAACATTGTATTTCCACAAAAAAATTATTATAGTGATTAATAATAAAAACACATCTTAGAGCTGAATATATAAAACAAATGAGGCAATTTTGATTATAATTATCCAGAATTAGTCTCTTTTCCCCTAATCAATAGTAATGTGTGATAATTAATTGATTAATTGAAGATAGGAAATAAAATCCCAGTAAAAATCTCAAATAACTTAGAAAAACTGTTGACAAAGAATGTTCTTAATTTAAAACATATTTTTCCATTCTGTTGAGAAACGTATAATTTATTGAACATGTTTCTCATATACAATACTTCTTCTATGTTGATTGTCAACTATTAAATAGCTATTATCAGCGTTTCATACTTCATTTCTTAATACTAGTGAATCTTGCCTTCTTAGCGAAGTTTCCTTACGACCATTCTAGAAAGTCGCACAGTCATTGCTGGCTATAGTTATGCAAGCGCATTGCAATCATTTTTGCGGCTATCCAAAAATCAACTGTCGACTATGTACAACGGACATAAGAAACCCATCAACCAAAATGGGTTTTAGTATCTACTTGATAGTTACATTTCACTTTTGTTTGTAGATATAGTCGAAGAGATTTTGGGGTGATATGTGAAAAATTCCCCAAAACTGACCCCCTCTACCTTCCTGGTGTAGTTGTGAATATAAATCATATAAGGTCTCATTCAACAAAAAATGCTCGTCAAAAACAAAAACCCAATTTTGAATCTATTAGAGAAGTTGAGTGACAAATATACGAACAAAATAATTATTTATAAAATAAAGATAAGCATTGCCAGTCAATGAATAATTGCTGTATAAATTATTTTTATACCGTTTATAAAATTTACTATTTTTTAAAAATCGTTATATTCTGGTTTAAATAACAATACTTTGTATAGTTGTTACTTACTTGTTGACTATGCCATTGCATATATAGTTAGATAAAATTTTATAATAATGAGATGTACTCGTAGAGTGACGATTGAATAGATTATGGTATCAAGGAAACCAATTTATTTCGATTTATGTCATATTTTCTGTAATTTATCCATCTTCGAAACGAGAAATACGTGGTATTTATTTTCTGGCTGCCACCTGCAACCTAAATCACGCAACTTCGCAATTTACATATATGTAAAAAGAAAAAGACCTTTCTTATGTTTTCTAAAATTTTATACTTATCAAGTTGTATTTGAAACGTTCCATTTTTTTTTTTTGAAATTATTCATTCCAAAATGGTTTACTTTGTTCCTGTTTAAAGAATTGCATTTCAAAATTTATATTTTCCCCATATGATTTCAGCTTTTATAAAGTGATGAAAGTATGGGGTTCAGAGGCACCAATATTATTACCTATTTTTTATAATCCATAATCGAATAACCTACACTGATATAAATATTTGATGACCTAACTAAAATGAATCATAATCTGTACATGAATTGGTCGAACCACACTGGATAAAGTATATAATAATGGTATGATGGTTGTAGTTGTTACTTTAACTTTCTGAAGATATTATACTTTAGATATATGAATATATACACCACTATTTTATAACAAACTAAATTTTATTGATGATGGTGTATATGTTAAGAATGGTGTATAGAAAAGTAAATGCTCATGTATTATATAGACATATATAGTAGTTATTCGCGTGAAAAGCGAAGAAGTAGATGGTGTTATTCATTCAACTGAAGTAATAGTAGCCTAGCTTTAGCTCTTACTACCAGTACAGTCAACGTACGTTCGAGCAACCAGTCAGCCACCAACCAATCAACTGAACCATTACTACTATATTACATAACTCTTATACCACTTCATACATAGTCAAACCACCTCTTATTTACAATTTATACCGATTTTTATATAAGATGTTTGTGAACATTAGGTTTAATTCAAAAAGCAAACATGGGGAACGGACGTGTCGGGAATGTGCTGTTGCTAAATCACCCAAGCATTGCTAAAGCACAAATCGCAGAAAACATGTCTTCAACCGATGTTATGAATTTGGTCTATTTATCAAATACTCCTACCGAAACAACGGTCGATTCACATCCAAATTTTGAAAAATGATTGAAGAGAAAATTATTTTTTTAATGAAATATTATATTCAATCCTATTGATTTCCTTTTTATTCCGATTCAATTTCTATAGGAATGAATAGGAATTGTTTAATATACTGTTTTGTTTAAAAGCACGCGTATGTACTGTTTTGTTAAAGACACTGAAATTCAATTTTGATTGATTATGGTCGAATTTTAACCGCTGTAAACGGGATTCTATGTTTATTATGAGGTATCTTTTAATTTTCAATTAATGAATATTTAATGAATTTCGTTAAATAGTCAATTGATTTAAAAACTTCCATAATAATTACTATTTATACAAATGTATAACGCGTTGTTTCTCTCTTTTCGAAGTTTATAATAAATAGAAAACTTAGTTGATCATTATATTCAAAACATATATTTCATTATTATTACTTATATAGAAAACATGTTATACACAACTATATATGAATATATATATGCCATGTATTACATAATACTACCATGATGTTAGTGGAAAACTCATGTCGCCCGATCGTCTGGAAAACTTATAAGTCAGTAATTGGTAAATGCATTCTATCTTTATCGGGTTTATATTGTTGTAGTTCTTATGTGTGTATAAATAACTGTATATATATATATATATATATATATATATATATATATATATATATATATATATATATATATATATATATATATATATATATATATATATATATATATATATACATATATATATATATATATATATATATAGTTACTATCTACACAAATATAGATACATTTAACATCAATAACTTTATTATATGCGATGACGTCTTTTGTTTCATTTCTCCTTTAATGTAAAATTTTTACTCTGTAACATATATTCTACATATTTATATTTATTATTAAGATATTTTATAAGTCAAACCTTATGTTATTTTATTTTCTAATATATTTTTTGTTCTAGACTTTCAAGTCTATACTAGTAAAATCTTTGATTTTATCTTGTAGAATAATTTATTTCTATCGATTCTTGTTTAAAACTAGATTGAGTTTGATCACTTCAGGATGACACTAGGATTAATAGCTGAATTCATGGGAATATTTGCATATATCAATATTTGACATAAGATCAATTTATTACTTATAAAATTTGGACACTGTACAATAACGAATTGCGTTATAATGAGTATAAAAAGTTATATGCCGTAAAAACAATTATTGAAATAATACATTTGTATTCAATAATGTATAAAAATAATAACTGATCAGACTCAATGACGAATTATTAACCGATTTTTCAATCAGTGTCAGTAATGTATTCTTATTATTGAAAATTTTCAAACTATCTTTTACAAAAATTAAAAATTTTGAAAAAAAATGCATTAATAAAAAAAAAATACATCATTAGTATTTAGTATTTTTAGTATGCTATTTAAACTGAAGTTGGCTAAAAATACTTCAGTTGATCTGAAATATGAAGATCAAACAATTATATAGTTACCAAACGATACCCGATTGTTTTAATTGAAAAAATGAAGCTGGGTACATTTAATCTAAACAAAAAGATAATGATTAAAATTTGTATAATCATTGGCTAGTTTTTTTTATAAAAATATGTATCTGTTAAATTTTTTTAAATAAGGATAGATTTAATGGTTGTATAAGTATTCAAATTCTTGTTAAACAGTTGTATTAAGGAGGTTCATCAACAGCTGTTAGAAGAATACGATTTTCCAGCACAAGTAACTCTAAAAATACGTATCCAAATATTATGAAATTTGGAGTGCGTATTATTGACATCAAAACCAAGTACTTGTTGAAGAATTTTTATTAAGCAATATTTTATAATATAAAATTAAAAATTTTAATTTAACCTTAAAAATTGTTTTTCGGGAAAAACTTTTCGCAAATATTAGGTTTGCATGTCATACATACCAAATTTTATAACATTTGGATAATTATCATTTGAGCTATTTGTGCTGGAATATTGAAATACTATATATATTACATGACTTTTATGTCTGGAAAACCGTCATAAAAGTCTGTCGATAAACCGTTTTAATTTAACTGTTGTTTGTCAGTTGCTATACAAAAGACAATATTATATATTGTTTGTTTCGAAACAAGATGAGACCGAAATGAGATTTCTCTAAATCTCGTCTCGTCCCGTCTTAAGTGAAACCCTAATTATCAGGTATTAATCAAATATGCACTTGTAAATAAAACATATTAACCAAGTAATTACTAAAATTTATATAAACTTTATATAAAAGTATCCGTTAAATTCATTAAAATATGTAATTCTATAATATATTTTAATAAAAAAAAAAACAAATTACAGGGTATCATCAAATACTACCTGTATGTATGTCTTCCAGCTTACGTGATACACAAAAATTACTGCTTTAAATAGACATATGTTTAGGTTATTTTATCACATTAAATTTAAAAAAATACCTGTTTAATTTGATTGAATTGAGTTTTTTTTATTTAGGGGTACTATAATAATATGAAATTAAATTAGATACCTACAAACCAACATCATAGGTATAACTGCTACTAGTATTCGAAATAGCAGACATATCCTTTTTATGCATTTATCCATCCGCACATGAATGTACAAAGTGGTTCATTAAAAAAGTTTGGTAGACAATTGTAAGATATTTATATACATTTATACTAGTTTGACTTTTTTCTATAGTAGTGAATAATTTGAAATTTTGTAGAGACATTCTTCGTTAACCAGATGATTATTTCTTATCAAAGGCTGTAAGTATAAAAAAGTGTTGCCAAGGCTATGTTTAATTTGTATTTATGTTTAATTTGTACTTTAATCTATAAATTCATCCAGTTTTTTTATGGAAAATCTTCAAAAATACAATTTTAAGTTCTATTAAAGCTTACAAGATGAAGTTTTTTGTAATGCATTTGAGAATATAAGTGTAAACCAGGGTCAAAGCATCATATGTACGTAATCGTAGCCCTGGTATAAGCTACTAGAATATATTAAGAGGGAAAACGTAACTGCGGCCCTTGTACCTAGACCTTTTGGGTCCTCTGTTGCCTCTTGTAGAATAATCCATCACCTGAAGGCAAAGATACATTTTAGCCCAAGTTGACAATTATATTGTTCCTATGTTGTTGGTAACCGCTGCCTGGACTTGAAATCGCAACCACTTGTGAGTAATCAAATGGGTGAAGATAGAAGTGCTTTTACACACTTGGCCACTGAGCCGGCTGGTATAAGCTAGTAAGTACACAATAGAATTTGACTTTCTTTTAAAAAGTTTTAACAAGCGTCGACTGCAAATCGAACAACCTTCTTTGATGTTGACATATTGTAATACTTCAAAGTGAATCTATCCGTATTGTTCTAGCTAATAACTTCGATGTATGAATAAGTTTTTACAAATTACATGAAAAATGTGGACCATCTTGTATTTTTTTTTTTTACCTATATGTGTTTTTTTATCTACAGAAAAAAATCTAAAATTAGCCATAGTCACGAATCCACTATAATACTAATCATTATCAAAGGTACCTAAGGAAATACAAAAATGATTATTGTAAAATCGTTTTTTTAGGGATTTGTTGTTTATGTTTTTCGTCCCGTAACAAGTAGCGAGAGAACGGATACATGAACGTTTTGTGCAAATATCTTGCATGGGCGTCTACTTCAGTTGAATTTATAATAATATGATAAAATATAAATTTAATTGAGAAGATTTTTTGTTTAAATACTGAGAATATGTATTAAAACATCGGTGTTTGTTTTGATGTGTCTTCTTGAGATAATTCAATTTTTTATTTAAGGGTTTTTGGTACATTAACTATTTTGGAGTGTTCAATAATTCAAAAATTTATGTATGTCAACTAAGTAAAACAACTTTTTCCGATCAATTTCGAAATAAGCTCATATTAAGCTATTAATCGTAAATTATTTTTGAAAAAAAATTTTTTCTTTATCTAACCATTACGGACAAAATTGGTGTTTCGCTTAATTTACTGTCAGCTTAGCAAAACATTAACTTTCTGCGAAATGTTCAGAGCCAAAAATTTTTCTTAATTAAAATTTACGATTAATTAACGGTAAATTGTGAGAATATTTACAAAAATATTGGATTAAAAATAAAAAGGTATTTCCCTAAGTTGACAGTCAACAAACAGAAATTTTCTCAATTATGGTTAGAGCGATTAATTTTTTCCCCTATACTAATTAACAATAAAGAAACGGATAATTATGACCCTATTTTGAATTTAATTGGGAAAAGTTGTTTCGCTAAGTTGACATACATCAAAATTTTATTTCAGGTTGACAAACGTTATCTCATAAACATTTATAACCTGCGAAATTGAGTAATAACTTTTGAAATAAGTACCTTTGAAATGCCATTGGCTACGAAACAAACAAAATTTCTGGCTTAAATTTAATGCAAAACTTCTTGTTATGGACTCCATATACGATCATAACATTCATCTGTACAATATTATCTATATATATGGGCAACAACCAAAATTAATCAGAATCTACAATGTAATTATAGGTAACAAACTTGTTTGGTAGCCGAGTTTTTGCAAAATACTCTTCAAATTAATCGCTGTTCATATTAACTCAATTTATGCAATAGACCGGAAATTAATTTAAATAAATATCCCCTGTATTGAGTTCTACCTGAAGGGTTTAAGGTTTGCCTATCTGTAAATTTATTTCGAAAAGACATATTTTTTTAAATGATTGTTATGAAATGGTAGAAAAATAATAAGGTAAATTAAACCTCTGAAAAAAACTGCGGTTTTCTATTTTTCTGCTATAAGAATTAAATCATTCCAAACAAAAATCAAATATCAGCAATACCAATATAATAATAAAATATTAACTTTTTTTGATAGCAAAAAAATTAATCCAAGTTCTATTTATTATTTGTGAAACTGGCAAATAAATTTCGTACTTAATACTTTAAAATGTTAAAAAATTGTTCAACGGTGTCGCCTGACTGTCGTGGATTTATCACTACTATGTATTGCATGGTAAAATAAAAATCTCAATATGCGATAAAAAAAAAAAAAATAAATGCTTGGATACCAAATTGTGTGGTTGATTTTATGTTCTGACAGACTTTGATATTTCTGTATATAGGTAGGTGGATGAATATGTATGATACTAGAACACAACAACAAAAACGAGAAAAAGGAAAAAAGGAAAATACAAGAAGAAATTGAAACACGCTCTCTGTGAATTTCTGAAAATTATATGTGTTTTAATATTATTTGAAGATGTACGTGTGTAACGAACATATATGTATAGTCTGATTTTTATTTTTGATAAATATAAAACTCTTTTAATATTTATTAGTCTTTAATTCAATCACAATAATTATGTCATCTTTTCTATTTAATTAATAATCAACAACTAAAACTAATGTAAAACGTTTCCATGACAAATAAACAAAACAGTAATAGTTCTGCATTGTAGATGGTGTCGAAGTGCTAAAATTGAATTAGTCACCCAACAATTTTTATTTGCATTGAAATTAAATGTTATTGATTATTTTATCTATTTTGATCTTTATTTTTTTTTTTTATAGATGAGGATTTATAGGTAGTTGAATATAAAATTCGTGCTATGATTCTGATAATGAAGTTGTGTTCAAAATATCTTAAATAATAAGAATTCGTATATTGCCGAATCAATTTTAGGTTCAATTTTTATTACGACCCTTCCATTTTTTCCGATGGACTGTATTATTTAGAGTTATTTTATGGATTGTGTTCGATGTAAAATGTATAAAAATAAACACATTTGAAGTTTTTTTACAAAAATGCTCGGACTATAAGCTATAAGCGATTTACCATTTTTGTATATGCGTTTGTAATTGTCTGTTTTTTATTTGAGGAAAAAAAAATTTATGAAGAAAACAATTATATAATATGTTTATCAATAACAAAAGTTTAGTGTAAATAACCATTATGAATATTCAAAATTAATTACCTTGGTTATAAAGTATAAAAACAGTTTTTTCATGAATAAGACTATGAAAGTTTTATTGTTCAAACATGTTAACACAAGAATAATTTTTTTATAAACAATTTAGTTTTTAAATATCAAATATATATTTTAAAATTCGCAGAAATACATTATTACTAACAACCCTCACAAAAAATATAATTATATTTATCTCTATCTTATTCATATAACTAATATAGTAAATTGTTTTTTGTATATACATTACTCTCAATACCCCCCCCCCCTCGTTACCTTGTTTCGTGCTATATATGTATGGGGTTGGGGCTATTTTACACATACTAACCGTGGGACATACGTCCCAGTGTATAATGATGCCTATCTCATTCCCAAATTTATGTTGTATAATATATCATAAAGATACTTCTATTTCATACTATCGTACGTTATATCCTATAGATGTATTTTGTAGTTTTTTCTTTTTAACTGTCGCATTTTCGCTTCATCCAATTTGAGATCACAACAACATTAAAGAAGTTTTACTACAAAAATTAAAATATATGGAAGTTGGGTAGTTCATGTTTTCAAAATGGTGTTTTTGCATTTTTCATTATTAAAATAAATGAGCTTTTTTAAAGCAAAGCTGCGAGCACATAAAAGAATAAATTAGAACTTAATACTTATATTTTAATAATAGCTCAGCTGATTCAATTTCATCTTATTCATTGTATCACCATGAATTCTGAATAGAAATAATAATCATCTGTATAAAAGGTAAATTTTTCTACCATCGAGGTAAAATATTATATATACATACGTGTTAAGATAATGAGTAAGAGTTTTTTATGGTTTTTTTTTTTGTATTATTAAATTGAACTAATTTATATTTACCGTTACAAAAGTATAAAAAAAAAAATTTAAAAATAAAATAAAGAAAGAGCTTCTATAAAAGATGAAAAAAATAAAATAAAATAAAAACTAAATTAATATTTTGCTGAATGTTATTTTTAATTTTTTTCTTTTCTTTGGAAATACAAATAAAACGTTTCTTATTACTAATACACGATATGATTATTAAAATTTAGAAAAAAAAAAAATTCTTTAAATAAACAAATTTTAGTACCTATATTAAGCTTATTATTTTTAAAATGCGTTCTTATATTTCATTCGCTCAAATTTAAACAAATTATACTCGTTTAAAATATTTATGATAAAGCATTCTTTATTTTTGATTATGAATTTTATTTTTATTTTTCCTAAATGTTTTAAACGAACATAATTTTGTAAAAATAAAATCCTATATTTTTCATTAACTATTTATAGTTCTTTTCAGAACGGATAATAGACACTAAGTAAAATCTTTCATTTTTTAGCAAATTTAAATAACTTTAAGAAAGGTTACCATAAAAATTTTCCAAAATCGTACGATAAAGGAGATTTTTAAAATTAAAGGCTGTAATTTTCTATAGAAAAATGGCATAACATAATTTTTTAATATTCATGTAATTTTATGTAACATTTGTATTCAGAATCAACTCATTTGTGCAAACTTATATTATTTATCTCAAATTTAGCAGAAGTATTTTTAAGTGCCATGATAGGACTTCTTACCGTAGAATGACGCTTATGTATAATCACTATGGAGATGAACATGTATGATGTTTTTTATGAAAAATCTCATTCATTGTTTAATTATGAATTTAGAGCATCTATCTATATTTTGGCTACTTTTTAAGATTTTAAAAATTAACTTCCTATGCGTGAAGCAAAACACTACAATTAAAGTGACAAAAAAATTTGTGCATCTTCCCTATTGTAATCAATAGCTGAACTGTAAAAAAAAACATCCGTTTGTATAATCATTTGCATTTGAATAAATATTTTAGGGGAAATTGAAATTCCGTATACGGAAAATCACTTTTAGAAGTTAGGTGGTTTATTAATTTATTTTTTATCCCGTGAGCAAATTTTAATGAATAAGAGTGTATTTGCATTATACAACCATACCCATTAAATCAACAAAAAAGTTGGTTTTTATGAAAAATTATTACTTTACTGTATGTAATGCATCATCATATTATAAATGACTGCTGTTGTAATAGTTGCATCATTAAAGCGGGTGGATTAGTAGTGAGTTGCAAAAGATGGAGGATATTTAATACCTAATGGTTTATAGCATTACATAATTATTATTCTGCTTTATACAGTGCAATCTCAATATAACAAATTGGAAGGGAACTTGTAAATATTCGTTATATCAAAATAGTTTTATTCACCTGAGTATTACGTACTCATCTTGTTATAGCGAACTTAACTTCTACTAATAAATGAGAAACACATTTTTATCGAATTACTGTATGATCGAGAATGAATCGAGATTGAATCACAATATTGGATTGAGGGTCATATTGGTGGGAACGTTATTTAAAGGTTTTGGGTTGACAAAATTCGTTAATTTGAGGTATTTACACTTTTTTTTATATTTGAAAATTCGTTTGTTATAAAGAGGTTGTTCGCAAGAAATTTTCGCAATGTAAAGATATATTTTCCATTCAATCTTATGGAAAATTCAAGGAGATTACGAAAAATTTGTTAAATCGAGGACGTTGTTATACTGTGGTTCGTTATATTAAGGTTACACTGTAGTTTGTTTTTTATTTTATAAACTGTAAAAATTTTATTCTCCGTTTATTTTTCCTACTTGTTTTATTGAATGTTGCAAAAAGTTTTTGATCATTTTTAATAATAATTTTTATCTA
Source organism: Chrysopa pallens (assembly GCA_020423425.1). Taxonomy (NCBI): domain Eukaryota; kingdom Metazoa; phylum Arthropoda; class Insecta; order Neuroptera; family Chrysopidae; genus Chrysopa; species Chrysopa pallens. The sequence goes on along the minus strand of CM035593.1, from coordinate 72,821,753 downwards.
CTTGACAAGCATCATGCATTTAAGAACAAAATATCGTTTAAATTACATTTTCGGAATTTAAATAAAATTGTCTGGAAAAAAAAGAACAATTATTTCCTTAAAACTTTGTGATACTTCATTATAGATTGCTATGAGAAACGACTCGTCTAGAAGTTCTTTTTTTAAATGCCATACATTTTCCATTAAATTTCACTGTCAAAAAAATAAGCCATCATTTTTATCATTGATTGACCTTTGTAAAACGTTTTACGAAATCACTTGCAACAGCGTTAAAAACATTTACATAAAATTGAACTTATCAAAGAGTGTACGCTATTTGGTAACAAATTTAAAACCGCTCCTTTTCATGAAGATGTTTTGCATCAAAAAGTTGCTAATATCGATGACTTTGCGAAAAAAATTTGCGAACACGTATATCGAAATGTATAATAATAATGAAAATTCAAGATATAATTGGAAATATATAATGAAAATTCTTTTAAAATATTATATTTTTTTGTATCGATGCCAGTATAATTTATAGTGACAAATATATTTATTTTTATAAAAAGTATTTTACTAGAATTTTTTTAGAAAAAAATAATTAAGATGTATGTTGTCAAGAAAATTATTAAGAGATTTTATCGGTAATGTCTTTACACACTATGTTAGTCTAGATATAATGTAAGAAATGCAGATATAGTTACGAAAATAGAAATAACTGGAGCAGTATTCTTGACAGCTAACACATGGTGTATGTTGGTTCATTTCTATCGCACCTGGTGACATACATTATATTTACAAGATTTGAAAACAATACGGCAACGGACAACATTTTTTATTCAATTGAAGCGTTTTTACTTCTCGAACATGGAACTGCTATTTTAAAAATAAGCGAGATATGGGCATTAAGGCAAATATACTAACTTAAGAACTAATACATAGTTGTCAAAATAATTTTTACAACTTATTAATTTTTGATTAACACAACTCAGCATAAAATCACCCCTACAGTATGAATTTTTTTCCAAATTAATATGAGACCAACTTCGGATACACCGTTTCCAATAAAAAAATTATTATTCAAATCGGTCTACTTTGTAAAAAGTTATGCGACCAAAGTCTTATATTAAATTATAAATAAAATAAACGCGTCGACTCGAGAACCTATTATAAATTTGTTAGAAAGTAAACTAAAATTTCTGTATCCTGAAAAAATGCATAGTGTTGATTTCAAAATGATTGTCATTTTTACAGATGACTTTTAAGATTAAAACCAATTAATTGCTTTTAAATCATTTCTGACAACATATTTTGACGATTTAATTTTCCGATATGGTAACCATGTTTCTTTTGTACTGTGAATGCATGCATTTTTAAACACTGAATACCAGACATTTAGATATTAATATAATACAATACTCTATTTATGTATATACGGAACACAGTATTACACAATTCTAAATTCTTCTTGTTAAGAAAAAAAATTAATAAAACAAACATGTCTATGTAAAATAAGTTTGTTATGCCAAAAATAATAAAATTAAATTAAATTGTGTTGAAGCATTATTCACCTGTGTACAATGTAATATTATTTTTGTTGACGCAGGCATTCTGTTCTTTATAGTTTAGGTTATTTTTAAAATTCTAAAGTTCATTTATCAAAACTTTAAACTACTGACGTTGCGATTAAATTCGAAAAAAGCTGTCCGTGAATTTTAAAATTTTATTTTATCGATTGTCAAGTACTTACGTTTAAATAAATAATCGTAATCATTGTCAGCGATATTTTTTCAGGTAGGTTACAGAAATTTTAGTATACAAAATAGTAAAAACGGTTGTTAAATCATTTCAGATTAAAAAGTATAAAGCAATAGTTCGAAACTAATTTCTAATGGTGATAGAGGATTTTGTAAAAATTTATTTTTATTACGTTAATTGAAGAGTGTATCCGTAGTGGGCGTAGTACATAGGAGGGATTACTTAATCGATTGATACGCTACGAGTGTCTACAATTTGAAATCAAACTCATATTCTAATTTTTATGTAAATTTTAAATTTAAAAAATCATTTGATTGATTCAGTAGTATTTCGTAACCATAGAAACTAATGAAAACATTTTGAAGCACGGTACCCATACGTCATAAATATGGAACTGGCAGTTGATTTTTTTCGGTAATCTTTATGATAAAAAAAAATATGGAAGTTCTAAAAAATAAAATTCAAATTGAATAATAATAATTTTGAATTGAGTATGTAAATAAATTATTATATTCATTTTACAGGTGAATGGAATTAAATCTAATTTTAGTTAAAATTGGCTCTGATTATTTATGAATTGTCATTTAGTACCTCTATACATTAAAAAAAAATTCAATTATAATGAAATATTGTTTTTTGTAATTATTTGAAAAATAGTTTAAAATTTATTTTGTAATTTTCATTTATTATAAATTTTGTAAAATTTTTGAAAAAAATATATTACTATAGCACAAAAGGTTTAAACCGAAAATTAAACAGTTGACAAACATAGGGTCAAGGGATATTAACCTTTAGTCCTATTTATACATAAATAATTCTCGTTTGATAACTCTTTGCCTAAGTAAGCTGCTTTTATTTTTTATGCTTGTGTTTTTAAAAATAAAAATAAATCCTTCTAGGAAATTATTGAGAATGTCTTTAAGCAATATCTTCCAATTTACATAATATTAAAATGACGTCACATTTTGACTGCGCCAACTAAAAATTATTTAGGTAACCTTGCATTAGAACTTAGTTATTAGATTGTTTAAAAACACAAAATATTTTTAAAAATACACACTTAGGTGTAATTTTTTGTGGCTCTAATCTACAAATTACTAAATAGTTAATTTTTGAATTATAAAACTTAGCATTAAATCACTCCGGTTCTCCTACAATTAGGGTAGGAATTGTTTTCCAAATTTATATAGGATTATCTTCAATGTAAATCATATAAAAATAGAATTATCTAAATCGGACAATTGTGTAAAAAGTTATGGGTGGTCAATTATTACAATCAATGAGTGGAAAATCAATCATCCCCTGTTTTTCTCTTCTTAGGGTTGAAATTATATGGTAACAATTTCGGGGTATGCCATTTTCAATAAAGAAAAAAGAATTATCAAAATCGGACTCCTTTGTAAAAAGTTATATAATAAAAAATTATACGCATTAACTTGATAACCTTATTTTTTCGTCTGTTAACAATGGTTGATGTGTTTTGAAAAGCCATTAAAATTTTCGAAACTTTGAACAAACATGAAATTAACAACATATTTTTTCTGAAATAATTGACCAATATAAGTCGATATGCTATTTATTTGAGTGGTTTAACTAGCCTATTGTAACGTAACACTAGATCTCCTGTGTAATAATTGTTTTAAATGGTTTTAATCAAAAGTTTTAAAAATAAATTTTAATTAAAAGAATCAAATTACAGTTGTAATTTATTTATGCAAAAATCTGTATATGCTGTTGGTAAATAAAATATATGAATATAATCCTTGAAATGTATTCATGCCAAATATAATTTTATGAAAATATTTATTGTAGCGAATAATGCTTTCCAATATTAAGATAGTTGTAGCATCAAACATTTTGTCTATTTCATATTAACAGGCTCTGAAGAACGTTATCAATGCGATCCCGAAGACTTATTGTTAAAGTTCGCGATTTCGATGGCCACTTCCCATTGAAAACATGTATTTTCTACTGCCCTGCTAACTATTTTCTACTAAATAACAGAAATGAAAAAAAAGTTGGTATGATGAAATGTTGTAAGTGAGAAAAAAAATATTTATAACATTAGTAAGTGTACCTATTATAACATTTATAACATAGCAAATCTGACTATTTGTATTCTACTGGTGGTTTTAACACAGGAACTACCTTAAATTCATACATATTATTCATCAAAACGATACAAATAAATAATTACAGCTGTTGTTCTATTATCAGTTGATAAAAATTAAATAATGTCATGTTTCATGCACTAATTTTTATATTAAGATCTAATGAATATAAACGTGACAGTTTGTAGTAACTGGATATTGCTGTTTTAGCTCAATGTATGCCTTACTAGAGCAGCGGCTTGTCATTGCTTTATTGTTGCGGGACACTTTGAATAAAAATTTGGAGTTGCATTATCAATACATTTCAGCGTAAAGGTACATAAAAAATAAGCTTTTTTGCTTGCTTTTATAAAATTGATAAAATTCAAAAATTTGTCGATCATATGGTTGAGAAACACTAAATAGGAAGGTACTAATTTTCATTGAATGTGTCCGTTATTAAAAAAAATCCATTTTAAAGGCAGTATTTATCAGACAAAACGGTTTATGAAAACGATTTTTTTGTTGTTTAGTTTTAAAGCAGCAATAATTTTGTTTTTGAACTTAATATATGGTGATAAATAGCTTAAAACATAAGCCATGAATGCGTGACAACCAATAAAACAATTTCGGTAATTCACGAACGTTTTACTTCATCTCGCTATTTAATCATATTTTTGAGAACTAGACAAACAGGTAGATGAAAATTGTACGGTTTCGTCAGTCTGTAAGCTTTGGTAGCAATGAAAAGCAGAAAATAACTAAAGAATATGCCTAAGTTTAATTCCTATTTTCCGTTTTTATTTACTCCTCATTATATACGGATAATTCTTTATGCATATTTAGCGACGAGTAGTTTTTACAGTTTGACAAGAATTAACGAAAACACTACAGCAGTAACTAACTCTCTTGGCATTTTAACGAAAATTGGCTACTATTAGTCCATGATTACACAAAACAATGAACAATATTATACTATAACCACAAACATTTATTGTAAAATGGTTCGAAGTTAAACAAATTCCAAACTTAGATTAAAACCCAGAAAAGTAACTTATATTATTTTTTTTTTTCTATTTTACCAATTTGAATTGTACCATATTTTTTCGTATGTTGTTTGACTGTATAATGACTATTGTAAATATAAAAAACATAAAAAAGCATTTTATATATACATATTTAAAAATTTAATTTTAAAATGTAGCATTTTAATAACATAATTTGTATTCTACTATCGTCTGTAGCAATGTTGCACGATATGTGTATTGCACAGGTTAGCTACACGTTTATGTGTTATTATAGTATGAACTTTGTGATTACATAAACTATATTATATATATATATATATATATATATATATATATATATATATATATATATATATATATATATATATATATATATATATATATATATATATATATATATATATATATATATATATATGTATATATATGTTTTTTTAACTATTTTAATTTTGACCATTCCAAACAAAATTTTCATTTGAGTTACAAATTTATTTTAAAACGAAAATAACGCGTTCAATATACAGCGGGTGCAGTTGTCAGAGGGTTGAAAATGGGGACAAAATAAAATTATTATGGATTACAGAAGTTGAAGAAAAGAAATTTTGTTGTTTCTTTATTTGTGTACATACGTTTTTGACTCTATATGAAGTGCATTCATTAATATTTTTTACATTGATGGATGTCATATTTAAAATATGTATCTTGAATATTAATATTAAACATTTTGGGTACTAGTTTCTGATTTCTGGTCACAATTTTCGGAATAAAACTGGATTAATTTACATTAATCCATTTTTTTTCTATAGCAAAACATGAAAACCCATATTCATTTCATAGATCATTTCACGATAGGTCTTTTCGAGTAATAAAAACGGTATTTACTGTAGAAGAAAAGTTAAGAAACAATCTACTTTTATACTTTATTACTGCGTTCATTTCGACAGTCCATATACGAAATCCAGAATTTAGAAAAAAAAAATTTTTAGTTAGTATTTTGTTGTATAAAAATTTTAACATTTTATAAGGTAAATATTACTTCTTTGACAGACGTCACACGTTACATACATGTTCATGGATACCTGGTCTATGCACAAATAAGTATAGTATACTCGTAAAGTAGAAAATCATTTTCGTGTTTATTTTACGCTACATTTCATTTAAGTTATACGTACAAAACGTGATGTAAATTTTTAAATTATTATATTTTTCTTTCGAATTGTATTAAAACTTAAAGAATTTAATATAAATTAGAACTTTAATATATTTTAGTCAACATACACATATTTGTATAATTTTCTAGTTTTTGTATATTTTTCTAGTATTTGAAATTTATATAAAACTTATCGACTTATTAAAAAATGAAAATATTTATAACTAGCTGAAACCCGGCGCTTGCTATCTTAGAAATAATATGTACGATAATTAAAAAATAGTTTTTCCCTGTTTACAATCATGAACTACATCGATTACTATAAAATCAAAAATAATTTAAGCAATATATATCTTGAAACAAATTGATAAAGATGAAAAAATGGTCACTGTTTATTAATTTCAGCTGCCTCTTTCGCACTTTTTATTTACTTTTGACTTTTAAAACAGACTCTATTAATATCCGACATTTTATTTAAATGCGATTGATTATCATTATACTATTGTAGCTTTTTTTGACCATAAAACACTTGTAACATATTGAAATGAATTTTCAATAAAATTTAATTTATTTAAACTTTCTTTAATAAGCAGAACCAAAACTCAAGGTATTTAAGTTGAGTATTCAGATTTATTTTGTTTGGTTTTTTGGTTTATATTATGAACTTTACATATAAGGAGTACCGACATTATTGCTTTTTTAAAAATAATATGTCAAATAAATAAATAAATAAAATATAACTGCAGCTTCGTAGCTTTTATAGAAAAAGTTTGTATATTATTTATTTATTTCATTCCAGATATGCATACATATACAAAATATTTATTATAATTATTTTCTTAAACTTTAATAAGTAATCGTATAATTTTTTTTCTAGGTAAGATTGTTGATCTACAATGACATAATCTCAATATATTGGGTAAGATTGACTTTAATAAATTTTAAGTTTACCAACAGTAAAATCCTTTTTCTTGAAATATCCTATACCTCTTCGTGTGGTCTTATTAAGATTAGCCAAAAAAATAGTAGTTTTGCTTAGTTTTGATTTAATAATAAAATAGTACCTCATGTCTATACCTCTTGTTTTTTGTTAGAATATTTTTAAAATCTTGTTTTAAATTTACTAGTGGATTGGTGTTCTGCTCCGCAGCATTAATTGTTAATTTCATAGCATACATTTGAATTTAAAATTCTAAACAACTGTTATATTTTCCAAACATACCTAAAATCAAAATGGTGATTATGTACTTTGTATGCCAAAATTGGATAAAAATTGACCGTTATACGGCAAAATAAATTTTTTTTAGTTTTTGATGACGTCATAAAGTTGAAAAAATAAATTTTCCGATATCTTGGCCAAATTTTATCCGATTTGCTTGAAATTTTTTTTCAAACCGACTAATTTTGGGCCATACTTTTAATTTTAAACACTACAAATTCGCTCACGTTAACCAAAATATGAAATATTATAAACTGACCTTGGATATCTTTATATTTAATGTAGATATATTGATATTGATTAAAAATTTGAAATCTTTGACCTTAACTTAGTAGAATTACATACTTTGTATGCCAAAATTGGATAAAAATAGACCGTAATAAGGCAGAACTAATTTTTTTGGTTTTTGATGACGTCATAAAGTTGAAAAAATAAATTTTCCGATATCATGGCCGAATTTTAACCGATTTGCTTGAACTTTTTTTTCAAACCGACTAATTTTGGGCCATACTTTTAATTTTTAACACTAAAAATACGCTCACGTTAACCAAAATATGAAATATTATAAACTGACCATGGATATCTTTATATTTAATGTAGATATATTTATTTTGATAAAAAATTTGAAATCTTTGACCTAAACTTAGTAGAATTACATGCTATGTATGCCAAAATTGGATAAAAATTGACCGTAATAGGGCAAAACTAATTTTTTTGGTTTTTGATGACGTCATAAAGTTGAAAAAATAAATTTTCCGATATCTTGGTTGAATTTTAACCGATTTGCTTGAACTTTTTTTTCAAACCGACTAATTTTGGGCCATACTTTTCATTTTTAACACTAAAAATTCGCTCACTCTTACCAAAATATGAAATGTTATAAACTGACCTTGGATATCTTAATATTTAATGTAGATATATTTAATTTGACCAAAAATTTGAAATCTTTGACCTAAACTTAGTAGAATCACATACTTTGTATGCCGAAATTGGATAAAAATTGACCGTAATAAGGCAGAACTAATTTTTTTGGTTTTTGATGACGTCATAAAGTTAAAAAAATTAATTTTCCGATATCTTGGCCGAATTTTAACCGATTTGCTTGAACTTTTTTTTCAAACCGACTAATTTTGGGCCATACTTTTCATTTTTAACACTAAAAATTTGCTCACTTTAACCAAAATATGAAATGTTATAAACTGACCTTGGATATCTTAATATTTAATGTAGATATATTTAATTTGACCAAAAATTTGAAATCTTTGACCTAAACTTAGTAGAATCACATACTTTGTATGCCGAAATTGGATAAAAATTGACTGTTATAAGGCAAAACTAATTTTTTTGGTTTTTGATGACGTCATAAAGTTGAAAAAATAAATTTTCCGATATCTTGGCCAAATTTTAACCGATTTGCTTGAACTTTTTTTTCAAACCGACTAATTTTGGGTCATATTTTTCATTTTTAATACTACAAATTCGCTTACTTTAACCAAAATATGAAATGTTATAAACTGACCTTGGATATCTTAATATTTAATGTAGATATATTTATTTTGATAAAAAATTTGAAATCTTTGACCTAAACTTAGTAGAATTACATACTTTGTATGCCGAAATTGGATAAAAATTGACGGTAACAAGGCAAAACTAATTTTATTGGTTTTTGATGACGTCATAAAGTTGAAAAAATAAATTTTCCGATATCTTGGCCGAATTTTAACCGATTTTCTTGAACTTTTTTTTCAAACCGACTAATTTTGGGTCATACTTTTAATTTTTAACACTAAAAATTCGCTCACGTTAACCAAAATATGAAATATTATAAACTGACCTTGGAAATCTTTATATTTAATGTAGATATATTTAATTTGACCAAAAATTTGAAATCTTTGACCTAAACTTAGTAGAATCACATACTTTGTATACCGAAATTGGATAAAAATTGACGGTAACAAGGCAAAACTAATTTTATTGGTTTTTGGTGACGTCATAAAGTTGAAAAAATAAATTTTCCGATATCTTGGCCGAATTTTAACCGATTTTCTTGAACTTTTTTTTCAAACCGACTAATTTTGGGCCATACTTTTAATTTTTAATACTAAAAATTCGCTCACGTTAACCAAAATATGAAATATTATAAACTGACCTTGGATATCTTTATATTTAATGTAGATATATTTATTTTGATAAAAAATTTGAAATCTTTGACCTAAACTTAGTAGAATTACATACTTTATATGCCAAAATTGGATAAAAATTGACCGTTATAAGGCAAAACTAATTTTTTTGGTTTTTGATGACGTCATAAAGTTGAAAAATTAATTTTCCGATATCTTGGCCGAATTTTAACCGATTTGCTTGATTTTTTTTTTCAAACCAACTAATTTTGGGCCATACTTTTCATTTTTAACACTAAAAATTCGCTCACTTTTACCAAAATATGAAATGTTATAAACTGACCTTGGATATCTTAATATTTAATGTAGATATATTTAATTTGACCAAAAATTTGAAATCTTTGACCTAAACTTAGTAGAATTACATACTTTGTATGCCGAAATTGCATAAAAATTGACCGTAACAAGGCAAAACTAATTTTTTTGGTTTTTGATGACGTCATAAAGTTGAAAAAATTAATTTTCCGATATCTTGGTTGAATTTTAACCGAATTGCTTGAACTTTTTTTTCAAACCGACTAATTTTGGGCCATACTTTTCATTTTTAACACTAAAAATTTGCTCACTTTAACCAAAATATGAAATGTTATAAACTGACCTTGGATATCTTAATATTTAATGTAGATATATTTAATTTGACCAAAAATTTGAAATCTTTGACCTAAACTTAGTAGAATCACATACTTTGTATGCCGAAATTGGATAAAAATTGACCGTAATAAGGCAGAACTAATTTTTTTGGTTTTTGATGACGTCATAAAGTTAAAAAAATTAATTTTCCGATATCTTGGCCGAATTTTAACCGATTTGCTTGAACTTTTTTTTCAAACCGACTAATTTTGGGCCATACTTTCCATTTTTAACACTAAAAATTCGCTCACTTAACCAAAATATGAAATGTGATAAACTGACCGTGGATATCTTAATATTTAATGTAGATATATTTAATTTGACCAAAAATTTGAAATCTTTGACCTAAAATTGTAAAAAAAACTGACCGTTATAGGGCAAAACTAAGTTTTTTGGTTTTGATGACGCCATTAAGTTGAAAACATTAATTTTTCAGATATCTTAACCAATTATATTTTAACAAATTATTTTGGACCCATTTTTATAAACCCATTTATTTTGGGTCATACTTTTCATTTTTAATGCTTTTTATACACACAAAATTAAGGTTTAAAATTCAAAGCACCTAATTTTAGTACTGACAATATTATATTAGTTTATTTACACAACTATGCTTTTGCTATCAAGGCAGCAGTTCATTGTTATAACGTAATTTTTGTAATCAAAAATTTAAGCACATAATTTTATATTGCAGCATCTAAAAGCACCTTATTTTGAGCATATTTAAGCTTAATTTTTCAAATAAAAGAAATTTAAAATACAAAATATACAATAACCAAAAATTGTAGTTTACTTTTTTGTTATCACAAACTTATTTATTATTAAAGAACTGTCAATTTTTGTATCTTGTCTATTTATTAGTTTATTTCTCGTCTTTATCTTCTTATAAATGTCGGGAATTTGTAAACGAAATCTAATTCTCACATAAATTTCGTAATGAAACTAATTATTTAAAATAAATAAATAATATAAATAAATATCTAGCTACCTGCTTATTCCGTATTAATGAAACCATTCTTCAGTAATGTACCACCAACTGAAGATATAAGTAGTTTAATAAGTGCTTGCTCAATTCACCATTATGAAACCATCCGTATAATAAATTGATCAAAGAGATGAATGTATATTTACGTTTTTTAGATTTTATCTGCGTAAAAGTTTTCATTACAGTATAATCTACAAAACTTCGAGTATTAATCGTATATAAATGATCGTGGTTTCGTAGTACGCAGTTTTAGCACTCGTGCTTTGTCAGCAGTTTTATTTCAATCATTTATATTATCAGTAGGAAAATTTAAAGAAAATCTCTTAAAAAATCCGGGTGGAATAGTTTTTGGTTCTCATGCTCCGATCCCGACTAGAGTGTTAGACTACAAAGTGTTTTTTGGCAATTAAGGGTTACAGGAGAGAGGCGTGTTGTCAGTTGTTACTGGAAGTCAATTGGTATATTGGAAATATAAATCTATCCATTTCACACAATTGACTTGCTACAATATCCCAAAAGAGTATTATTTATCTACTTATAACATTATATAAAATATTCTTTTAATAGTGAACGAATGAACGTTGTTTCATTATCTGTCCTTTGTTATACACCTCCGAGATATCCTCCGTTAGATATTGAAACAACTGCTTGTATTATTTAATTCATTTTTATATTTGAGTAATAATCTTATCACTAAAGAAGACAACAATACACAAACCACTTAAAAATAACAAGAGAATATACTTTAAAACCATCGGAGACAATTTTCGAGAAGTACAAAAACATATTTTACGTTTTCTTGACATTGTTTTCTAAGTACTTCTTTGTTTTTGGTTTAAAGTTATAATTTTTATAATAATTTGACACATTCTTCATTTTAAAATGGTAGTGACTAAAATTGTTTGTATTACTCTTATAGAACATATAATAATATATAGCCGAGTGCAATTAGGTTTTTACCACGGAACCCCGTTATCCTGGATGGATTTCAATATGCTATGATTTTTTAAATTAATAAAAAGTTGTATAGTATATTCCTTTAACAAATATATTTAATTGATTTTGCAACGATAACTTAAATCTATAAGAAATTTACTGAAATTCTTCAATTGGTTGCAGTTTATGTGCTAATCAGTACTATCTTCAATTTTTAAATGGCAATTATATAAAATTGAAGTAATTTAGTTGTGTAATTACTATTGTTACTGAATATAACTTTAATATTTAATTGAAGTTGATAATTATTATTCACGTTATTATGTAAATAATATCTTATGTTAATTTGAAATGTCATTACTGCAATATTAATATCGACTATGTGAAAAAAAAAAAAACTTTGTAATGTGTTGTAAATTTATTCATTAGCTATAGCAATAATTACTACAATTATTTTTATGAGAATTATGTTGTGATAGAGTTACAAAAATTGTATGTTTTTGTTTCGCATTAAAATATTTCTTTCTTCCCCTTTTATGTGAATTACGTAAATTAATAAAAAAAAAAAAAACATAAAAAATAAAAACACAAACACAAAGAAATGGTCTAGTTGCGGCCCCCGCAAGGTTTGTAAACAAACTTCCTGATGGGGGAATTTTGTTTTGATAAAATATAATAAATATAATCAGTAACGGTAAATGCCTAGTTATTTATAACATAATCCTAATTGGTTTAATTTATAGGTTTAATCATTGTATAGTTTTTGAATATCTTTTACCCTTCGGAAAAAATTACTTATTTTCTAACACTTTCGAAGTCCTAATTCATAAATTAAACCAATTAGGATTATGTTATAAATAACTAGGCATTTGCCGTTACTGATTTATATATATATATATATATATATATATATATATATATATATATATATATATATATATATATATATATATATATATATATATATATATATATATATATATATAAATAATACGATATAAAAGGTGTTTTTATTGTTCTATTTTTACACTATTACCAAATAAAAATTTGTACATATCAATTATTTTTATTTTCTTATATCAACTCAATTATTTTACAAAAAAAATTAGTATTATTTATATGCTAGAATTAAATTCAAGCCGAATGTATGTATGTTACCGGCAATTCATATAATAAGATATTCTATTGAATCTCCAGGTACTATGCATACTTCATGCAGATAATATATTAAACAGAATTACAGGAAATGGATCCAGTAGAATAACTAACTAGTCATTTTATTAAAATGTTTCACATAGATGATCTTATGCTCAACCTAAATTTTAGGACAGGGTAGATAATTTTTTAAACCAAAAAAAAAAAGTTTTGAAACCCATTGGAAACGCGACTTTTCAGCAAACGCGACTTTTCAGCAAACGCGATTCATACGTTTTTTTGTCGAGGGTAAAAAAACTAAATATATATAAGACAAAAATACCCGTTCTCTTCACTGAGAAGTGCTTTTTTATAGACTTTTTTATTGTTTGTAAAATAATAATAAGTTAAAAAAATAAATATCACCAGGTGAACGAGAAAAACCTCAAGAAAGAACGAGTTACTTTAGTTTTAATGAATTTATTTTTAAAGCTATTTTATCTTTATATAGATGCTTGCTGCAGGACAAAAACTGGACTATTCGCATCAAAGACATAATTTTTGATACTATGCCTTTTACAGGTAGACAGGAACTTGGAGTCATATTTGAATCTAGTTTTTACAAGAGATACAAATATCCGGGAGAGTAATAACGGAATTATAGGTACTTAAGAATCTTTAGTTATTCTTTACATTGCTTCTTGCTTGCATTATAATCATTATCCGTACCATATATAATTTCAGTGTACCTACAACATGATCATGATGCGTGAAATTATTTATAATAATACACTTATTTTAACCATTTGGCACTTCCCAAAGAGTAAATTTTAAATAGATTGTGTATGCATATCAAACATTATTATATAGGCAATAATTTTAAACAGGATGGTTCATAGAAAATAATTATTATTATTAGCTGTATGTGACATTTTCATTTGCATTTCGGAAATTAAAAAAAAAATAAAACATATTCTGTAGAATATTATTTAATACATTATTTATTTTTTTTTGAAATTCATGTTTTTTTAAATAAAAATGTAAAATAAACTTAAAGATCGGTATTATTATTATTTATGGTTTAGTTTTATAGTGAGGAATTTTGGTTAAGGTGTCGATTTTGTGAATTCAAAATATGCCTGTTTGTGTATTTGAATGTGCAAATTTGTGCTTGAAAAAAAGGAAATACGTTAATGTTAAGCGGATGCGCATTATCGACTTTGGTGACACTTATGAAAAAGAATGGACCGCATTTGAGAATTATCGTAGAAGTGCTTGTACAAATCATAAGTTACACATTTTAAGACTACAGGTCTCAATTACGCGATCACATCAACAAATAGGTTGCTGTTACGCGTCAAAGTTTCGTAACAGTGTTACGTTGCTCGCAAACGTGGTACATGTGTACGCGGCTTGAAGTATTCAATTTAGATTTCTCACCAAAAATGATTCGGTCAGTTAGTTAACGGACACTTTGTAGATAAATCATAAGAAATGTAATTTACTAGAACATTTTGTAATAACATTTGTTACATTCTGTCATATAACTATGAGTACTGTAAAGCCAGCCAGCCATAGCAAACTTATGAATGTGCACATAGATAGATAGAATTATATTGTATTTACAACACACTTCACATTAAACTATGTTATATATTGAAGATCGTGTTATATAACATTTTAAGTGCTATCAACTTCAAGTCCAAACATTATCTAGTACACTATAAATTATTTAGTTGGTCAAACTGTTTCATTGTTGTAAATATTTAATATTGTTGTGGTACCTACCAGTCCACCAGTCGTGTACCACTACTAAGTAATAATATGTACTTGTTTGTACCTAACTATCTACTGTATGTTTGTATGCATGGACATGTTTTGTTTTATTTTCCACTGTTCCTATAATATAATTTCAAAGGAAATTTAATTAAGAGTATTTTATTTATAACAACTGACATTTCAAATCTAATTTCTAACTTTGGCAAGTGAAATTTATATATGAGAAATTCGAGTAATGAACGAAAAAAAACTAGGTGATGTCAATGTTTCATATATACATTTCATTATACTTATAAATTTAATATTTTTCAATTTTTTTCTATTTAGTAATTTTTAGTAATTCAATCATGTATATATTTTTTAAAAAACTAAAAGTATAAAATAAATAAAAATATATAAAAATTATTTATTTTTATAAAAGGGAAGAAGAAACTAATCGAATTTTCTAACAGATAATCTTTTATCTTAGATTGAAATGAGTAAAAAAAGAAGACTTAGAAAAAGTCTGGGATGTGAGGTTTTAAAGTCCGTTTTCCGATTTTCGTAAGAAGTTTTATTTTAAATTATTTTAATTTAAATTATCTTTAATTTAAATTCAAAATAAAACCGCCTTATAAAAATAAAATAAAAAATTAACAATGGGCGTGTTTGACAGAAGTAAGTACTTACGAAATTTAGTAAGTTACTTACAATACTTATACAATTTTCGGCCGGGGCACAAAATAAGTGCTAACTGTTGATATAAACAAAACGGACAGGAACAGATCTGTCATTGTTCAGATACACAAGCACTTAATTCACTAAATTATCGATTTTATCCACTGGATTATTTAATATTTTTTCCAAAAAAATATATCTCATAAAATTATCCATTTGCAACGATTTACAGGAATTAAATTATAATCCTAAATTTAATACTGTCAATTATATTCAGTCTATGAGGTAAAGTACGGCGGGATATAACGTAAACCGGTATTTTATACCATGTTAAGCCAGTAAGTATGTCCTGGCCGAAAAGCGCTATAGTCAGCTTGTAAGATTTTAATTTTTTTATGCTGACTGGCTATCTAAGTTTAGTAAGTACTTACTTCGAACAAACACGCCCATTCTAATTGAATCCATATATAACTTATCTTGGATGCAAACCCTTTTTTTTAAAATACTTCAGGCATAAAAATCTTTGATAGAGGGCGAGTCGCCTTTCTATTTTTCAGTGTATTATTATATATGATAAACTTGTAAAGCAATAAATACAAATAAATATTTGTAGAGATGATTAGAAATAGTATTGTCAGTTGTCATACACATAAACACTTTTTTAGCAAATAATTAACGACATTAGATAATAATAATTTATCACTTGTAAGTATTTCAAGAAATGTATTATTATTCATATTATATCTAAGTATTTTTGTTCCGGGTAATCTGCAACGCTAAAGTGTTTTTAAGCATTGTATATTTATAATGAATGTGTTTCTTTATAGTAAAGTGTGTGTTTTTAAAATTTTTATTTTAATCAAAAATTTTATTTTCGTATTAAGTTTACAATATAAGTTTGTAATTTCGCAATCGCTTGCATTGCAGTTTTACTCAATTCTGATTATGATTATATCGATGCTGAAATTAAGACGGAATAAATGTAACAGTAAAATACTGTTAAATCCGATTGTTGTGAGTTTAATGGTAATTCTTATAGCTTAAAACCTTGTCAGAAGATGCTAATTAGTATAAATTTCAATTTTTTCCCCAATTTCCTACATCAAATTATTTTGCATTTTATAAATACGTATATCGACTACAAAGTAGTTATCATCAGTATGAATTGGCTAGTTGTAATGATTCTCTGAGGAGATTTTACTCGTTGCTAATTTGATGACGGTATGCACACTTGTTCGTTCCTGTATGCGCAATTTATACTTTCCAAGTATCTATCAAATTGCTACGTTGCTACGTCAACCAATCAGCATAGATCACGCGTTTAGTATTCAAAATTGAACGTACAAAACTAAAAAAGAATTATGAAATAAAATAATTTTAATTTCAAATACTGTTTCAATTCTAATAGTTCAACTTCAATTTTGAAATCATTATTAAATCAGTATTTGGAATAGGTCCTTTATCTAAGTTCATCGTCTCTTTGTCATATTTTTGAATGTGATGCTTTCATATGCATCTAGTTCGGTTGGATTGAAAACTGATTTTAAGAGTTTTAAATTTGATTTTATGATTGTTATCAATGACATGAGCAGCTACACATGATTTATCGGTTCGTCAAGACGTCAAGACGTACCGGTTCATCGATTGGCGATTTAACTTTGTATCGTAGATTTCTTTACTGATAATTTCAGAAAAGTACTGTCACAATGTAATATTTTAAGCAAGGGCCAAAATTTTTTGCCACACAACAAAAAAAAAAAAGTTCGTGAAAATGTTATTAATTTTTTTTCAGTATTACAATAAATGTAGTTGTTCGTATAGTTTATTTTTGATAAAATTCAAAAATCCCTATCGTAACTACAAAATCGTTATAGCAAACAGTATATGCTGTAATTATTTCGTAAAGAAATTATCAACCAAGAATTACATATCTACACATACATTAATATTATACACAGGAAATATACATACAATAATATATTTTATGACTGACAAAAATGAATGAATTTGTCGTGGAAGTGATCAAGTTGGCACGCGTATCAAAGTATGTCATTTCCATCTGGTGTTAAAATGAAAATATATATATATGTTTATATAATATTATAGCGTACTATATAAATATTTATATAAAATTAAATAACATTTCATGTAGAAATATTATGTAATAATTTAGATATTTCAAAGGAAATTATATAATTTATTTCTTTTTATATGATATTTCGTATATTGATTTTTTTTTATGTGTTGTGTCATGATAAAATTATAATTTTATGCACAACATTAAGCTTTCATGAATAATTTGTTAAGCCTTAAAGCAGAGTAAATAATATTTAGTTGTCGATTTAAAAAATTTTTGCCAACTTTCTTATTCTATATTTATGCTTTCTACTTTTCCGAACTTTAACGATTTAACAATGCGCCCTTGTTTTGTGTTTTTCCTCATAATTATTTTTTCATCTGTTTACAATGTACACTCTTGTTTTGTTTTCGTTGACTTTTTCGTGTTTATACTCGACGAAGTTTGTGAATATGAATTTTTTTTAATGAATATTCATAATAGCGCCTATCCCGATAAATTTTTACAAAAATAAATTTCTACCAAGTCGTTAGAGGTATTTATGGTAAAACTAATCCATTATTATATTTATATAATCTTCGATTTTTTTACTTTCTGATAATCGTCCAAATTTTCGAGTTCGATTTCTTACTTAAATTAGGAAAAAGACTTCTTAAACATATCATAATTCTGACTTCCTACGAAAATTAAAAAACTTCTTGCAAAGTCAAAATTGAGAGTTCTTAATTATGACTTCCTAAAAAAAGAAGTCATCAAGAGGGCACTATTGAGAACATCTTATAGAAGTTTCCATGAAGACCTCTTTTTAAAATCTTTCTGATTTGGATGCTGAGTATATGTCGAACATCTTAACAATGAACTCTATTAATTGATTATTTTTACTGGTTTTTTTTCTTCAATTTATGGTTCGACCATTTTTATGATGAATATCATAGGTTTGAAAATGATAATAAACTACCCAAACTGCCTTAATAAAGAAAACAAATTCATGATACATCGTTTAAACTTAGATGTG
Organism: Chrysopa pallens; assembly: GCA_020423425.1. Classification (NCBI taxonomy): domain Eukaryota; kingdom Metazoa; phylum Arthropoda; class Insecta; order Neuroptera; family Chrysopidae; genus Chrysopa; species Chrysopa pallens. The sequence continues at coordinate 72,803,133 of CM035593.1, read as the reverse complement.
TGAAAAAAACGGAACGGAAGTGTTGACAACTTTAAAAAACGCACGAAGCAATGTGGTTTTATGTAAAGTATATTCGTGAGTGTGTTTGTGTGTATGTATGAATGTGTAAACATTCTAATATACAAATATTGAACGACATTTCTTTACAGAATCATGAATCGTTAATACATTTCGTAATATTACTACAAACAGGAAGTTGTGTTTTATGTTGTAGCAGGTTGGTTTTCACTTTGTGTGTAAAATCATCTCATTAATCACCATTTGTAACTACATATCGAATGAATGAACGTTGTATATTTTATTCTTGCTTTTACCCTGAGATTGCGCGATCCATTAAAAAATTATATTACGTATGGTTTTTATTATTTCACATCCAGAAAATTTAGGTTAAATTTTTGGATTGGATAAAACAGACCGTTGAAAAATTTATAAGCAAATTTTAAAAATAATAAATTTTACGATAATGTGTATAACATCAGTCACTTATAGTTACTCTCTCATGTGCTATTTAGTGGGTTCAATGCAGGTTTTATTTCGGAAAAAGTTAGAAAAAGTTGGAAAAATATTCTAACTTTATTTATATTAAATATTCTAGGAAAGATATTTTACAAATTTTTCTTTCGGAAATTCGAAAATGAGTTAAGATACAGATTTAAAGTCTACTAAATGTATTATTTGTGTAGTTTACGTAGAGTTGAAATTATGATGAATCAAGTTATTTTATGAAAAACTACTTTTAAAACAAATTTTATTTAAATTTAAGCGTACAAGAATAGTTTTTTCAAAATTTTAAAATCTCAATCTGTCGAAATCAATATTTCTTTGATCCAATTTGGTTTATTATTCCAAGATTGTAATAATTGATGAAATCATTTTAATTTTCTATATGAAATTTTATGTTTTTATTTCATATGCAGTTTAAATTTGAAATTTCCGAAAAAGGTAACGGAAAATTTTAATAATCCAATATGTCCGTATATCTTTCTGTAGGAATTACTACGTAAAAACCGGTTAAATTCTAAAGAAAAAAATTTACAGAATATTTTATGTGTTTCGTATAGGAGATATAAAAATTTGTTAACGGACAAAGACAAAATTGGGTGTGCAACAAAAGTTATTCGCAATGATATATTTTAAAATTGTTTTATAATATTTCGTGTGCATACTATTATCTCTCACTATTGACTCTCCTATAGAAATTTAATGTACCTATTAGCATGAGAGCACTTACACTATACGTGTAAATACCCGCGATGCGGTGCGTTGTAAAATATATTTAGATTTTTGGCGAAGAAAGATAAATTTGTTTATCAGTTCTTTTTTTTCTTATATATCTATAAGAAGATGGGTGATTATATTAATATTTAAATAAAATTTATATATATTCACTTTGTCACCGTGACAGCTGATGAGAAGTAAGTTTTTATCTTTCATTTAATAGTAAAAATTGAAATGAAAATTTGCTTTAAAATAACTTAAATCCAAAAACGGTAATGTGCTCTGAAGAAAATTACGAAACAAAAAAATATTCTTGGTCGAAATTAGTTATCGTAGTCTTTAAAGCCGTGATCGCATGCTTTCTTAGTTTACAATTTATATTAGTTTACAAAGTTTCTACAGATTCTCACGAATCAAACCGCATTAAAATTCGTTCTACGGCGCAAAAAATCCACAGTGCATTGCTTTCATTTCACGACAATATGTGTAAGTAATTGATATGCTTCTTTTTTGAATCCATCGATGATAAAACATAAGAAGGTACTTCATTTACTATGTGAATGAAACATTATACTATAATATTGTTTTGTATTTTGCATTATAAGGGCAGGGTTTTGGTTGTATAATAAAATAAACATATTAAATCATAAATACAACTATAACCACTTTTAAATATCCGGTGGTATTTCTTCTAATATGCATTTAAAAAAGTCTTGAGGATCGGTGTTAATCTTGACAAACAATTAGCGTAGGCAGAGTGTAGAGCAAGTTTCAAGGACATTTCTAAGTATGTGAATTTAAATTTTCTTAACTAAGAAAACTGATTTACTTGTGAATGACCTTGTGAGTATTTCTCAATTTTTGAAAAAAAATCGATATAGTGCTCAGAACAAGAAGTTCTTAAATTCTTGTTCTGAAAATGTTGTGGTAGATAATAGATACTTTGCAATGATTTGTTTAGAAAATTTTTTAAATTAAGACTTGCAGCAAAACAACATGAATGGTGTTATTTATTTATGCGAAGCTTAATTCAATTTCTGCGTTCTTATTATAGTGCTTTAGCGAATGCTAAACTATAGCATTAAGGATTTTATTGACCGTTCCAATATCGGTTGAGTGTGCTAAAAATCGTTTAGCAAATTGAAATTAATCAAAAATTTCTTGAGATGAACTATTGATCAGTAAATTCATTACAGTAATTAAGTAAATCTACCATTACATACCTCAAAAAAAAAAAGAGAAATATACGATTTTGTACCCTTTTTTTACGCAAATTGGGAGAACGTAGGAGTATAAAATTTGGCTGATTTATAGTTTCTATAGAGAAGGGCTGCAGAATTCTAATATTTATTATTTTTAATAATGGATAAAAAATTAAATCGATAATCAAAAAACATCATACACATTATGACACATACATATATAAGAGGTTTGGCTTATATTACACACACTACCACACATACGCATACATACTCTTTGTTTTAACTACTGTCTTGTTTAAAGGCAGTGAGATTCACTTTTGAGTAAACATGGTCGAATTTAAATCGCTGTAATATGAGTCGCATACAACGGCGTGATAATAAAAATGTGAATAGAAAACAATTAAGTTCATTTTGCCAACTCGAACAAAGTTTATTTATTTATATGGTTGAAATTATTGTAAAGTATCTTTGGATAAAGTTTCTATAAGCAAATTGCATAATTTTTATTGCTGTTCTTCATAAATATATGATTTATTTTAATTTTGAAAAAAACTATATATTTAACTTTTCTATATATACGTTAAAAGAGTATAATATAAAAGTAGGTATGCAAATGAGCAGTCAGATACATAACGGTGCGGTGTCTGCATTTAAATGTCATATTTTTCTAATGTCATATTTGCTTTATTTTATCCCTTAAATAAATTTGAATAATGACATTTCACATTACTGAACTTAAAAGTCATGTCATATTTTATAGGATATAAATAGGATAATATGTGCTATCAATATTCGTAAAACGTATTGTCGTATACAGTTTTATTACTTCTTATTTTTATATATATATATATAAAATACTAAAAAATTTTCCAGGACAAAAGTGATTTTGGGTTTTCATTTATTTTTTATTTTTATGTGTGTGATAATTTTTTATAAAATTAAGGAAGTAATTTAAAAGCGTACTTATTTCACTCAAACAATACACAAAAAATGTTCCGGGCTAAAGTTTATTCCTCTCCTACGGTTGTGCCGATTTTGATAAATGATACGCAATATAATTTTTATTGTGCGAGTGAAAAAACATGGCCGTCACGGAATGTCCTGCGAATTTGAAACATAAAAGTTAGTAGAACTTATAATTCATGAAAAGCAATAAAGAACTTTTCATATTTTACATGATTTAGAATTTTGGTATTATTAGTAAATTTTTTTGTACTGTGTTCAGTTATTTGAATTTTGAAAGAACAAGTAAGTCAATATCAATTGCAATCAATGGCTTTGTTACCTTTCAATTTTCCTATTATTTTCCAAATTTCTTGAATATGAATTATTAAATAAATACCTTATATTTCTTAATTAATTTCTACACAATGGAATATCATTCAAATTTCTTAAAGTAGTTGGATGTTTTTAAATTAAAAATGACAAAAAAGAAAACAAAAACAAAAAACAAAAAAAACAATACTTATTCTATAAATTATATTTCATTGTATTTTTTAAATTTTAAATAACAATTCTTTATTCTTGTTCTAGGTATGGAAATCATAACAAAAGTACTACAGAATCCCGGTTGCTGTTTTTGTTATTACGGAAATTGAAAAAAAAGAGACCATTATACTTGGATTGCTGCTATTGTATTGTTCTTACCACCAGTATGTAAATACAGTATGTAAATAATAATATCACAACATGCATATCGTTTCAAACAAAACTGTACATCTGAAAGCTCAAATCTGTTTCCGCTCTTAAGAGATTTTTGTGTCTTTTTAACGATTCATATGAAAACAAAAAAAGTACAATGTGGTTGTTATTTTAGCTTATTAATATAAAATAAATTGCGATAGCTTCAAATGGACTATTTAAATATTTTTTTAATAACGAATTTTTGAAAAATAGTTATTTTATTATTTTTATGTTTTTTTAGTAATAGAGATTACACGATATAAAAATATACAATATGTCAGAGTACGTACATTAATTTTAGTCATTAGTTAAGTTATTTTAATATTAATTAAGTTTGTAACGCTAGAAAATATTCAAGCCACAAACAAAATTGTGGTTTAAGTGAACATAGTATCACCAAAATAGTTAATTTCTATATACCCGTTCGTTCGATCACCTGTCTGTCCTTCATCAAGATAACTCAAAAATTTGGGTTACGTATTCTAGTCAAAGAAAATGATATACAGTTTGTTCCATAGTCAAATTTTGAACCAAAACAGATTGAAATGTTTATTCTAAATATTCTAAAAATGTTTATTTTTGAAAAAAAAAAAAATATATGTATATATATATATATATATATATATATATATATATATATATATATTTATAAATAGCTGTATAGAATGGATATTTAGAGTCTTTACAGAATTCGGCACGCATGTTCCACAGATATAATACTTTTGTTTTCAAATAAATGAAATACAATATAAAAATGGCGTGTTTTTATTTTATTAGTGAATATTAATTAATTATGTTGAATTCGTAAATCAAACATTCATTTAACGTATATATAATAATTCAGTCTCAGCAACGCGTGGTCGGGTTAGCTAGTTAGAAACATAAATTTTCATGTTTAAAATATGTTTGAATAATATAATTGACAATTAAGGAAATTATTAAATCATACACAAAACAATTAGTAAAATAATATATATCTATCATTCTATTTAAGATAAGTATAAATAATTTTACCTTAATTCCAACAAAATTATAAATACAGTGAATGAATAAATATTATAAAATGACAAAGATGAAATATTAAAATACTATATATATATATATATATATATATATATATATAAATATATATATATATATATATATATATATATATATATATATATCTATATATATATATATATATATATCTATATATATATATATATATATATATATATATATATATATATATATATATATAAACAGAATATTTATTTCTTCCCATAACATTGAGCTACAGCATTGAATTCTAAACAGTGTGGTGCATGTTTCTATTTATTATTGTACGCATTACTTCTGAACGTATAGTATTTTTAGCTCTAGAGGAATAAAACTATATTTTATGCTTTCATAAAAGATCAGTATAATAGTAATAAAACATCTTCTCTGATCAGACAGGTCACTTGGCATAAGTGTCGACTACTGTAAAGATGCCATCAAATAGTGAAGATGCCGTTTACTTACCGTAGTTTTCGGCGGATTGACTACGACCGGCTCAATAAACATATCATTTAAATAGTCATTGGTGATTTGAGTAACGATATTGTTCTAAAGATTTAATGTTTTCTAGTAATGAATCATCTTAAAGCTGAAGACATTGATTTCTACCCGAACGTTGTTTCCGTACTTTTCATACAATGATTCATCACCCATAAAAATTACTGCCTTACAAAAGGATCGTTACTTAAATCGGCTACGAGTTTAGTCGTGGCCGTAGTAGTTTCAAGCACTGGAAGAATGTGTTTTGAAATACGAAGAAGTTGCACTTGGTCTCTTAAAACAATTGAGAGATTGATGTAGTCAGGTAATTTATAGTGTAAAATCTATGTTACAAGATGTAAAACCAACATTTTAAACGTAATAAACATATAATGTAAGCGTTTATCATTATTATATATGTATTCTAATCATAATATGAATTACCTGTTATGAATAGAATGTTTTATTTGATATCCGAATACATATTAAAGAATGCTTGTGTATGTAACTCTTTTGTCTTCTATTTGATAGGGATGAAACATATGTGAGAGTCCACGTTCATGAAGGTATCGTTTGCTGCATCCAAAATAGAATTTATTGATACTTTGAGTAAATACGTAAAGAAAATCATGAGAAGATTTTAAGACAAAACATTGTATCGAACAAAAAAATGCATAACATATTGTTCATAATAATAATATGTTATGTATTTATATGTAATAACTAAATTTGAGCTAAGATTGTGGCAAATTTAAATAGTTTATAAACAATTTTTCAAAAACAAAAATATTTATTATATCTTTTGTGGTTCAAAAGTTTGATCATGTCGATTTTTTCGAATAAATATAGAACTGATATTTAATATTCAGTAAATTCTCAATTTTCGATGGACCAATCTGTATGTACGTACAAATTTATACTAATATTCCTCTTCATCTTTGAATATGACGGCTATATAGTATAATGAATATGATGTCGTTTCAGCACTTATAAAGTTTCTAGCTGAAAGTGCATCACTTAAATCCGCCGAACTATTAGTTATAAATATCATAAAATTTGTACAGAGTGTTTTAATAAATTTTATTAGGAATTTATATTTAATTAGCTAATCCTTAGAACAGTACAACAACTAGTATGCAATTTAGATGTATATGGAAAGCACGCGCATTTATTCCACCTTTTAATCCATTTAGGTATATTAAATTAAAAAAGCTTTGGCATCCTTCAAGTTGGCTTAAAAGTGTCATAAAATCTTGAGCCGACTTCAAGAAACACTGAGTGTCAATGTCACTGTAACCTTATATTGAAATTAAATTTTTACTAAAAAACGATTCATGCCAATCAATATTTTCGATCTTCTAATCAACCAAATAGAATCAATACATTAATGCTAATGAAAAGCAATAATGATCGACAAAAATCATTTTTAGAAATTAAAAAGAATAATTAAATACAATCATAATATTTCTAAGTGTTTTGTATTTAAATTTCAAGGCAGTTCGCAAATTCGCTTGATAAGGAAAAAAAATATTTTTTTATGCTAAAATTTAGCCCAACATCCTGAAGTCGTTAAACCTGATGTTCAGGGCAGAATAGAAAATATTGTAGTTACATTATCGTTCGATGGTTTCGAACTCAATATGTTTTACGGCAAAAAATGTCGTAAGTTGATCTGGCAGAAACTAGAGGGCCACTTTATATATGTATACACTATATCTTTAAACATACCGGCTCGGTGAGAAAAGGCACTAATACCTTCACTCATTTGATTACTAAGACTGGCATTTGCTGGTTAGAATTTAATTATAACAATATAATTGTCTCATTGTGTTAGATGACATCTTCGCCTTTAGACGATGGAGTGTTCTAAAGGAGCGTACAGAGGACCAAAGGATTTAGATACAAGAGACGTGGTTGTGGTTCCTATCTCAATGTACTCTATTTATTTATATATGTTCGAACACAAAAACTGCTTCGATTGTCCAATGTGTTTCTGTTCTGTCGTGATTAGCAAACACCAGGTATAAAGAGATTATTATAGTATACAAGTTGTTCTAGAGAAATTGTTTGTGGAAATTAGAGTTATTAATCTAAAAGCGATAAACTTGGACATACAGTAAATACACTCGTCGTACATATATAATAAATAGTCGACGTAAGACAAACATTTTCCTGTATAAGAGAATAATAATAGTAGTAGTATGCTGTTGGAAATTCTTGCTGTATCTAGCAAATATGTAAATTATATAATACATACACACATTTTATGTTTAGTTAGTACAAGTTAAGCTGAAATATACATAGAACGTAGAGAACGTAAAGTATATGTTAAGAAGTTAACTTTCCTGCCAATGCCATCATCAGTATAAAGAAGACATTATTATAAATGGGTATAATATAGTCAAGTAAAAGTCTCTTTCCAATGATGAAACCTAACCTAATTTCTAAAACATATCATCATTATTCCTATAACAGAAGAACAAACATGAAAATTTTTACTACTATAAAATAGCACTTTATTTTATTAATATTTATATAATGGAATGGTATGTATGTATTATATAATATAACGAAAAGTTGAACTTGGTTGGAAATATTTGGATTAAAGTTTTATACTACTTATATTCGTACAGATAGTTTTTTAAATATTGACTAATAGAAAATATTAAACATTTATAACGAGTGAATGATTAAAATTCCATAACAACTGACATAAAATAAAAATTTTTCACAAAAAATGTACACTACTTGAGAAAATGATCTGAATAGCAAATAAAATTTTTTCAAGCAAATATTTCAAAACAATTATCTAAAGAGTAAAAAATAATTTTAAATAAATAAATAGTTTCTTTGAGTGCAATTATTATTCGATGTCGCTAATATTTAACATTAACAAAAACTGGTCGAGTTCGTATGATATCAAGAAAATTTTTGGAAGTTGCTTACATAAGTATTAATTTTTACTTATTAGTGTTCTTAAAAATTTGGTTTCGTGCGATTTGTAAGTGTTCTAGAAATTCCATGAAAAATGTTATCCAAGCAATTTTTCTTCCATAAAAATTTCTCCTACCTTTGTAACGAACAAAAACAAAAAAACAAAAAAATTAACAGAATTAACTCTTTCAGATTTTGCAGATTATGTTCCCAATATTTCTTTTCATAACAATTTTCTTATCATTACGATTATTAGAGACAATAGTTAAGTCGATCTAGTTGTTTTAATTTTTGTGATCTCATAAACAGACAAAACACTTCCAGTTTTTTTAAGTTTTCCCAATTTTTATTGTCATAAAATCCTTTTCTGAACTATTTTGAACGATTGAAATTTCCATTATTGATCTCGGTTTAAAATACAGAAACATAAAACCCATGCAAAAGTATTACAAATTAAACAAAAATAATCAGTTTAAAATAGTAGAAAAGTATTAAATATGTAGATATTTAATATGGATTTATCTTTATGAAAATCCAATATAAAATTAAACTTAAAGAGGATTTATTCAAGGAAAACGATAAAGAAGTATATATTTGATCCTTGATGTATTTCCTTAGCATTGCTTACATTTCAATTGGATTAATTAAAGGGTATTATATTTTCATATATGGACAGATTTAAGTGTGTATGAATAATAGAGACATTTCCTCAACATTTTACAAATTCTTCTTATTTGTATGTTTGAATTGTAGATAGTAGAAGAACTATCATCATGGCTGGTAAGATACAACAAACCATTTCATTTCGATAACCATAGATACATGGTACACATATATCTGAAGAGTGTAAAGTCGACTGGATTGTTTTCATCGTTGGCTTTTAGTGGAATTAAAATAGGGATTAATCTTTTTGAAAAGTGATTATTATTATTATGAACTGTATCTAATTGTTTTTATTTAAGGCCATTATTTTAAATACTCTTATTTGTATAATAAATGAAGTTTTATCATCTGTTTTGTTATCATTTTTGACATGATGTATAAACATTGCTTTCAGACCTCTGTCCTTCATTTTAAAGTTGTATAATTTTAATAAAATTATTTGTATAAGTGATTTTGACAAATTTTTAGTTATTGCACACATAATATTTTTATGATTATTTATGATTCTTTGAATAATAAAGTATACAATATATATATTTAAACTTTTGGGCCAAATCTACGCAGTTTTGAGCATCAGTTATTTGGTTTGCTAAACATATGTTTGATACTTCTGGTTACTTTAAAGAATATTTATGATTAGACAAATTAGGAACTGATTTGTACAAATTTGAAGTCAATTAATTGTATTTAATCTAATCTGAAAGTTTAAACATTTTTTTAAAGTAGTTTTGAAATACCATGCCGACAGAATTCACACATTCTTCTCTTGTCCTTATAGAATATACTTGTGCCCAGTTTGATGAATTTAAAATATATCGTTTGATACAATATCGCCGTTACTCACACAGATTTCTAAAAAAAAAACACTTTTTTAAATTCAGGGAACCTTCAAACATATATTTTCGATAAAAATTCGAAATTTTGTCATGACTACAATATTTTCTTAAAAGCATTACGAAAACTCATTTCAAATAATTCCAGTAATTTTTTTCAAGATAAATTGTTAAAGTGAGATATTAGATTTTTACATATTATCTGCGAGTGTTGTAGGATCCGCTCGTTGCTTTTTTTTCTTATTTACTATATCTAGAAATAACCAGAAATAATAAAAGAAAACTAAAAACTGTGGCCACCGTGTCTAATATACGAAGCTCTAGGTTTAATTTTGTATAAACACGTTCCTCTCTATTAGATATGCTTTACGATTAATATTCAATAAAAAAAACACCGTTTTTAGAAAATTTACCTATTTAGAATGTTATTTCTGCGGCTAATTGTTGTATTCTAGTAAAAAACACCGGTATATATGTTTACGTCACACAGAAGGACGATGACTGCATGTATGTACAAAATGCATCATTACCTATGAGATATGAGATTCTGGTTTTATATTATTAGAGACGCGGTATTTTAGATAATTTTTACTATCAATATCTCGATTTTAAAATAAACCTCGTAAGGGCATACAGTTTTTGCATTATATACAGAAATTCATCAGGAAAATGTTACATTGTTATTGAATGCTTTTTTTGGATTTTGCATTTAGAATGCATTCGAAAAGTGCATTATTCTTTTAAAGCCTCTAAAAACGAATAATTATTAATGACACTAAATAAATTTTCAAGGTCGCTGATGATGATCAAAATGTTGATGAGGGCCAAAAATTACTTTATCTGAATTTAGAATTAATTTAAATATAAAATGCATAGATAAAGTGTATAATTTTCTTAAATCCGTGAAATTGAATAAAAATTTATAAAACTCAGTATAAAGGTATGATTTCGAGTTCGCAGTAAGTGTTTGTCTCACGCATAAATTATTTCTAATGTATTTCTGAGCATAATGCAACAAAATGCATGTCTTTATAACCTGCATTTTAAAATTATTTTCTAAATAACCGCGTCTACATATATAAATGTCTATATACCTCTCATACAATGCATATATAGGTATATATATTTGTGCCAATGACGTCAGTTAGTTCATACTTTATATTTCAGGAAAATATAACACTATTAGATGTATAGACCAGTAAAATAAATTTACCATAAGCATAATTTTCCTTAAAGAAACGCCGGAAAATTTACCTTGCGAACCCTAAACTTACCCACAAGCTTAAAATTCACAATATCTCTTTTTTGGATCTAGAATACTACGTCTTTTCGTTTCGAGTCGAGTCGAGTCATCTAGAATTTGTATATTCCAAAATTTTGTCCACACCGGCCTATGGACTTAAGCAGAAATCCAACACTAACAGCTATAAGCAATGTATTATTGCCACTGTCGATTTTAGTTTGGTGGAGTCCGTCAGCATTTTTCTAATTTATTATTTCTAAGTACTACTTTTTATTTTTGGAAATTTCGTGGGGACCAGTAGGCGAACTCTTAAAACGCGGCTGCTTCGTACAATACCGTAAGTTCTTTCTGTTTGTAGTCACGCACATTTTATGCATACAATATTTTTCATTAGTGTAAAAGTGAAAATCATGTGACAATAATTTTCCATCTCATTGCAAAAATGAGTTAAAAATCACAAATTCCTGTGCTCGTGATTTTACCTGCCTAGATAAGTAGGTTTGTCTATACTATGTGTAATGTTGGCTTATAGAATAGAACAGTTCATTTGACCTAATTATAAGTATATATATATATATATTTATTTATTATAAATTAAAATTGTGCACTCAAAATATACTTTAACAAGACAATCAATACAGTGCAAGTAGAAAATGAAGTGAAACTCTGAGAGAAATATTGAAAGAATGTAATTTGATAAATATCATAAACTATTAAATATCATATTTAATATTTTAATTTAAAAATTGTTAATACATCTCACTAAACTAAATCTGTGATATTTTTGACAGGTCATTATATGACTATTTTTAATTTTATTAATTACTTCATTGTTTTGGTAGAATTGTCATAGTTTGTCAATTTCTAATTGCTTTTAATATATGACGTAAATAGCGGCAGCATCAAATAAATTTTTTATTGTTTGATAATGTCTTAGATAAAAACAATTGCTACAATCACTTTATTATACAAGTGCAATTTTAAATTAATTAATAAACATATATTACAAATTTTATTTTGTATATTTGTATTTTACCATAATAATGGAGTTCTAAAATAGTTCAGCTCAACACAATTAATTAAATATTTTTGTACCTAATTTTTGAAAGATTTCTAATTATGATACGTAGTTGTTGCAGTATAAAGCGGAGGCATGTGCCTGACAAATAAGCCTTTCTCAACCCTTTGTATCGAGCGAGCCTTTTTTCAACTATACAACGAAATAATTAATTTTTGTGGCGGTGACGGAAATCTAACCCGTTACCTTATTTAACTGCGTGAATTGACGGGATTTTAAAATTACAAAAATATTATTTGTGTAATCGTATGTAGCAATTAAAGTAGGAGTAGTCTTTACTTCATGAATGTTGAACTAAAGTTATTTTTTTTAATCTATAAAAATAACCAAGCTATTGATATTCAAAATAACTGAATAAATAAAGAGGAAATTAATTGCTTATAAGGCAGTATTAAGTAAGAGAATATAAAATTGATGCCTTATAAATTCGTTGTTTTTTAATGAAAATTTTAATTTAATTTCTTGTTATGGTATTGAGTCTACTTTCACATTTTTGATGTGTAATATAGCAAATTTACAATCAATCAAATTTCCTATTATGTAGTTGTAGATTGAATTTTTTATTTCAATCATGTTTCTTAACTAAGCATCTTAATAATATAGTTCTAAAATTTAAAATATTGCTTTTTATAATTTCATTTTTAATTTTTGTTAAAAAAACTTTAAAACACTTTACTGGTTTTTTAAAGATTTTAATGTACCTTTCTTACTGGTAAAATCTGTTACTAGTTAAAGCTATAGACCTTAGATATTATTTGAACGAAGTTCTTTAACGGAAGCTTCATATAGTAAATTGAATTGGCATAAAAAGTAACGCAACATAGTTACTATAATTACAATAAGTCAATATTATATTATCATTATTTAATTTAAAGAGTGTTTTCTAATTTAAACTAATTACAAATTTTTATAATTCATTAATGATTTTGGGATAATAAAAATACACGAATATAAACAATAGAAATCTACAAATTAATTCAAGCTTAGAATTAAAAAACTTCGTTCTTGACGAGAGTTCCGCGAACGCAATAATTTGGATTTTGTAGTTTACTATTCTCAATATTGATGGCAGGTTTGATAACAGTCGATGATATTTTCAACCAGGTTATTTCGAAAATTAAGTTTCTCTTAAGAATCCTATCTATCGAGATTTCACTGCAATAATAATACTAAATAATCCAAGCACTGTACATAATAGCTGTGTTTAACATATAAAATTTAATTTATAAAACGTATCTGTAATGAAAATAATCACGCTTACACGAGCGACGTATAGCTAGCTGTTTGTACAGTTAGAACGCTAGCTGACTGTCATAGAAACTGTTAAGTTTACATGCATACACATTCTCTAATAATATTTAAATAATGTTAGCATAAAATAGGTATATGACTGTAATATACCTACATATAGACACTAATTAACCAGATATTACAGAAATTTTCTAATAACCATTAAAATTTCCCGTCTAAAATAATATTACAAAAAAGCCTATTTTAAATTAAATTTTGTAATTATATTAAACAGGGTGTTTGTAAACTGTATGTCTTCCTTAATAAAGTTTGACTGCAACTAGTTTCTAATAATTGTTAGTGGAAAGTCGAAGAAGGACGATTCTTAAGGTTATGCTTCAATGCAGTTTTTATAAATTTCCACATTTTGTGGTAAAAATAGTTTTCATTGCAAACAAAAAATAAAATAAAATAAAAAACTGGAAGTGTATTTACCGCCATATAGGTGAATAAGTTTACTCTTGCCTAGTATAAAATATTGAGCCAATGACTCCAATAAAAAAAGTAGGTCTGAAAACTAGATCTAACTCAGATTCAAACAAAAAGCCGCATGGTGTTTAAGAAATCTATCAAAAAATCGAAAACAATAATTAAACTATACTTTACTACCTATATATTTGCTTAATGTTATAAACATTTCAAAGAAATTTAAACCAAGTTGGATCACGCGTAAGTTAGGGACGTCAGAAAAGATATATATAGATGGAGACAGATAGGCGGACGAATTGCAAATTATTCTAGGTTAAACCTATTCTCATTCGATCAGAAAACAGTTTTTCTATGGTACGAATTTAAATATAGATGATGAAATTTTTACTTATTATTCCAAAAATTTTATTACAAAACATGTTGGTAAAAAAATAAAAATAAGTCTGACTCTGTTGATTTTCATCAGTTTGAATAAAACAATGCATAATTTGGGTGAAACTCATTTTTAAAATGATTGCAAAAGATTTTTTTCAAAGTCTTGCTTTAAAAAATTTGGCGAAGGAAATAAAAATTTAAAAAAGGTCGAAAAGTAATCACATTTGTATCCAATGAAAATATGATCTTGTTATTTAAACATAAAATTCGTTTTTTAAGTGAAGTTCTTGAAATAAACAAAAAGTTTATTCGTAAAAATTATAACATCCTGTAAATACGGCGAATAGAAGGATTTAGCAATTTATCGCTAATATTATATTTTCAATAAAATTGCAGTGTTTTCTAAAGTAAATGATTATATTATCATATATGATGTAAGTAATTAAAAATTTGTAGTACATCTGGGTAAAGGAGTTATATTTATATTAATTTCGATTAGCATTGAAAACATTCCATTTATGCAACGTAATGTAGAAACTCTTACTTACAGCTATAAAAATATTTGAGATTGTATTTAGGATCTAGGAGTATGACTTTTAACTTTTTTTCTTTCTTTAATTACAATTAAAAGGAAGTATTGTAATCCAGTCAAAAGTTTTAGTCACGTTTTGCGAACTCCTGAATCCAACAAAATTAGGTTTCAGAAATCGGAAATTGGTCTGTGTGTGTGACAGCGATATCGCTTCGAACGCTTTATCCGAAATACACCAAACTCGGTATTCTTCAAATTTGGCCGAAAATTAGCTGGTGATTCTTCTCGGACTATCGCATATCCCACTTTATAAATATTGCTTTAAGATTTTTCCAATTTTTTTCAGATTTCGCAAAAAATTTTTAGCTCTTTATCTTTTATTCGAAATATTTCTCTGTGAAAATTAATTTTTAAAATAATTTTAATCTTTTTAAGAATATGCTTAAGAATACTTTAGTTATTTTTTCCGTTTTTTAAATCATAAGCCTTAGGTAAACAGTTTTCATTCTAATTACAACGAAGCTATTATATGTGCCGTTTTGTAAATGAAATGATAGATGCTATCTATTAGTTTTGTTATTTCAACATTAAATGAATGGTAAATTATTTTATTTTCAATACAGTATTTGTTATTTGATGCTTTAATATTAATTAATTAATAGCTAGCTATATGTACGTTATATGAATATTGATTTTGTAACAATAGTTGTTTCAATACACCTGGTAAATATAAAACAATACAATGTTTATAATTAAAGCAATTAATTGAATTGATATCGAATTATTATAAAGTGGTTTAGTTAACATTTATGTACACTTATTGGTGGTGGATATTTAGTTAAAGTAATTCTTTTATCCGCTAAAGATAAATTGATAGCCAGCATTCTAACATTATGTTCACGCAAATCCATCAATCTTAAAGTGTTGTGTACCTGGGAGTAAACTAGATAAACGTTTAAAGCACCAATATCTTGGCCAAGACAAGATTTTGACAAGAATCAAAAAAGTAATTTTCCCAATTACTTGATCAAATATAGACCGATTTGATTGAACTTATTTTTGAACGCTCAAAATGGTACTATGTTTCGATAGTAACAGCGCAATAAAATAAACTTTAAAATTTGGTCTTACAGTTTACAGAAAGCCCAATCGATTTTTAACTTTAGTCATCTTGAAAATTTTGGCGTCGCTCAAAATTTGCCGCATTATCGATTTTTTTTTTAGAGTTAACATTAATACAAAATAGTATACATTCTATTATCAAAGATATGTACATTAAAAGATATTCACACAATAAAAGGTTTTTTTTTTTTTATTAATTAATTTTTTTTTTTTTTATTAATTAATTTTTTTAATCAATATGACTTAGTAATTAGTATCTATTTTGTTATCGGTATTAAAATGATCGTATTTTTAATGAGATGCATTGATCAATATAGTGGAGAAATTTCTATCATAAATCTGAATCTCTCATGAACTTCTTAAATTCCGTTTTTTTTCACTTTCTTTAAGTTCTTTTAAACATTGTATTTCATTCAAGCAATTGTATCTGTATTCTGACCTATGCAACAGTATAATCTCTTATTACCGAATAAAAGGGAAGGTATGTTGAATTGTTTTAGTCACAAATGTTATTGACGGATTGACAGCTATATCAAATGTATATATCTTTTGTTATTATAGCCGAATTTATATCTTATATACAATCAATACTAAGGGTTATAATATACATATAGATTTGTATTGTCCTAAAGATAATTATTATCTAATATTGGATTCTTCATTCTTGTATTGAATATGATGCCTATTATATATGTAGATTTCATTTTCATATACATATACACATATTAAACTAATTTACAATCGAAATTGATTTAATTGGATTGGGAAACTAAATGTGATCGGAACAACGCCATCTGACCATTTAAACTATATTCTGTAAATTATAATACAGTGGGGTGCATAAGTGAATATAAAACATTAAAATAATTAATATTTGTAGGAACACACATGAATGAAATTGATATTTTTTGTGATAATTGAATGTATTACAATTTCAAATTTATTTGATTTAGAATGTCGTTTGATGAGACATCTATTAGTCTTTATAGATAGTCGAGCGTACGTATCAATGATGGTAGAAGAAGTCTAGACGTAATATAAGTTAAGTCACCATGTAGTAATGAAACATGTTTTATGTAATGTTCAATAAATAAATTAAAAATTGTTAATTTGCATTCATAATTACATTATTATATTAATTAAATAGATCTTATAATTTTCTTATATTACGCCTAAGCTTCTGTGACATGACCCTAAAATCGAATAATATACTTAATAAAGTAGTAAAAAGTTCTTAGCCAATGTTTTTACATTTGTTGTTCAATAATCTTTCTACATCAATAACATCAAATGCGATTGTCTGTCAAGTTAAACCCTATGGAGACAATCGAAAATTTTATGAGCCCCGAAAAAGAAAATGATGTATTTTTTAGAATTTTTGTAGTGAAAATTGATGTTATATAACTAAAACAATTATTTTTAGAAGTGTATTTATCAATGGCTTGATGTGATTGCGGGAACTGAGGCCATTAAGCTTTATACACTTTGAAAAGTAAACTTTACATGGAAATTCAACTATATTTTTAATTAACCTGTAACTTCTATTATTTCAATTGATCACACAGTATATTAATCCGATTAATTAACATGTTTACCCTTCATGTTTATTCAATATTAATAATAATAATACATTGAATTTATGGATTATAGGTAGTATCGTTAGATTACTAGACTTATATAAGACGATACTTGGTTATCGTCTTATATCTTACTTGTGAACTAAGCTGGTAAAATTTTTACATGTAGTCGGCGGTGTCTAGCCCAACGTGATCTTGTAACGAACAATGGACTCTTGTTGAGCTTTTTAAATTCACTCAAAAGTAAAAATTAAAAAACTTTCAAAAAGGACTTCATGAAAATTAACTAAAAAATTAAAAATAATTTTAAATTTAAATCTTCATAATGTATTTGTGAAGAAACCTTATCTTTCAGCACAGAAAATTTTCATTCGATACACTAAGCTAAATTTTTACGTCATCACAGTAGGTAATGCAATGTTAAAGTTCTTCGTACAATTGATGTTTTTTTACGATCATAAGATTTTTTATATTTCTAATCAATGAACATCAAATATACTTAAAGTATTGCGTTAAAATAAAAACTTTAGCCACTAAAAGTTTAATTTTAGTTAAATCGGTAAAGCTTTGAATACAATTAATAATTTTCCAACTAATACAATGATTTATTTTCTTAGTTTATGAGCAGATGATATACCTTCGATATTATAAACTTTATTTTATAACATTAAAGGTTGAACCGATACAAGTGGGTACTTATTTTTCTTCTAAAACAAGTATGATAAGTGCTAAAACACCATCAATGTTCATCATAACAATAGCTATATTCTGGTATCGGTATCTATCTATACCGTCAACCTAAACTAAAACCTAAGGTTATTGTTGTTGTTTGTTAGTTTTCTTTTCTTAAAAGGAACCTTTAAAATAATATACACATGAAAAGTTTCGTATCTATATTTTACAAGATGTTTTAATAATTTTAATAATATCATTTTTAAACTATAATTTTTTAAATTTCATTGACTTTGTTTTTATGAAGGTCTCTCGCGGAATAAGTTCTGCGTATGCGTTTAAAATATTTGTAATATAAAAATAAATATATAACATAATTCATCATAGTTCACGTCATATTTGATCAGATATAGTAAGCTTAGCTTTGAAAATTGTTTATTCGGTTCTCGAATCCAGAAAAACTGCCTTTTCACATTTCTCAATAACCTCATTCTCATTGAAATTTTCTTTTTATTCAAACTTTATAAAAAATTATATTCATTTTGTGTCCAAGAAATTATCTCTAATGTATTCAGCATTCTGACAATGCGCAATGCAAACACATTTCATAATTAATAAATGATTTTTCACCTGAATGTAATTAAATATGAGCGATAATTCAATTCTTCACTCATTTTAAAAATATTATAAATAATTTATTCCTCACATATGAATTATTACCTAAGTCTTTTTTGAAGTTTGTCGGTTATTCAATTGTTTTATATGTTTCATAAATTGTAGTAATAAAATATTTAAGTAAAATTTATGTTATTCGAATTGAATTTGTCAAATAAAATTCGTAAAATTTAAATCATTTTGTATATATAGTTTGAGATACTTTATATAGTAAATGTTTAAATCATATTATACAGAGAACTAATACTTTATATAACAATGTTATAACATAAATTTATAATAAATATAAAATAATAATGTTAAATTATGATAACATTGTTGGTAAACATGATAGGTATTACCTGGCACACAACACTATACTAGATAGGAACGAACATAAATACATCATCATATATGTATCTACCATAATATTTTATATATACATAAATATTTGTATGGAAAATATGGAACTGTCTCCATTATCTGCGCCGGCAAAGAATATTTTCAACTGATAATGGCGGCAAAATCAATATTCGAATATATTTCCCGGTGCCGGGCATTTAATTAGTAACCGGCAATTGATCTGTAATCTATAATAGTGTTGCGTTAATTTTGACAGATTTACAACGGTTCTGATTTTATTTATTCAACATGAACTACTTATTAATATTGTATTGTATTAATACTGTATTTTTCTTATAAATTTCCAATTTTTCTATATACTTTTGGCCTATTTCAAATTTCCACTGTTAATTTAAATTTTTAAACTGATTAATATTTTTAAGTTTTTTTTTTTTTCATACATTAAATGCGTTTAAATCATCAAATATTATATCAAAAACTATTCAAATTATTATAAGTAAAAAAACAAGGGATATGAACCATAACTGTGATTTTTTGTCTATATAAAACAAATGTGTATATTATAAATATATTTGAACTAGCGTTATCATACCATTGAAAAAATAAACTAATCGGTAATTAAATATAATAACCAGCGCTGGCTGGCATTATTTGTTAGAAATTCTCGTAGCCGGCGCCGGTTACGGTGATAGTTTCATATTTGTATAATTTCATAAAATACATAACACTATCTTCCAATATTTATATAATATTTACCTACCATATTTTTACTTCGTATCTCTTATTATTATTGGTTGGTGATCTATCTATATTGCTTATGCTTCTGTTGTTGATTTATTAATTACTATAAATTGAAAATTAATTTCACATGTTTGCTTTTATTTTGAAGTTTTTCAACTCAAAAACGTATATACATAGTATTAACTGTGTGAGCAGAAGTTTTCACTGAAATAGAAAAAAAAAAAAATTTTCCTTGATTGTAAATAAAAGATAAGTGGTGGAAATTCAGGAGAAAATGATCATTTTACATTAATTGCTAAAAATCCCTTTATAGATTTACATAGAATAATATGGATCATTTTCTAAAACAATTTTATACATTATTTAAATACTTAAATAATAATTATTCAAATAGTTTTTAAAAAAAATTATGAGAAACATTTCAATTTACGAAGTTATTTGTAAACTTTATAAGCTGTTACCTGGCCTTCAAATTTTTAGTAATACAAGTAGTTTTTCATCTTATAATTTGTGATATAATTTATCTAGGATTGTATTATTTCTCAACTATTGAATAAAAATTAAAAATAACAACTTACCAGAACAATATGCTGTTCATACGGATACAAATTATAGGAAATTTATAAAATATATAATATTTTTATGTGTTTATTAGGTAAATTTAAGTTGAAATTGTGGTAATTCTAAACAGTTTACGAAAAAAAATGTTTTAAACAAAAGTGTTTTTGAAGAAACAAACATGTTTTATTACTAAATTTTTCTTAGATTTTTTTAGGTCAAGAAAGCTCTACTAAAATTAATAATGATTAAGTCGCTATATTAACGTTTTTATGTTATCTTGATAACTAATACACGGACGGGCGCCCAAATGTAAATTGAGTAATAAGCTGATTTTGTGAACAGTTTCATCAAAATTTTCGTCAATATTTTCTAGCACTCAAATGTTCAAATAATAGTAAATAAGTTAATACATGTTGATTGAATAAAATAATATGCTTAAATGTTTTACAATGTTTATTATTTTCAGTACTCCAAGTTAATTAGATAATGTGAATTTGATTATTCAAACCATGAAGAAGACAAATCACTTTTCTCATCTATGAACTATGAAAAAGTAAATGTTCATTACCATGATATATTCCGAATTTATAAAATAGTTTTCTGAACGTATTCAATATATTTAGAATACTAATTAATAAAATGATAATGAAGTCAACAATCTATGTAACACTTAGTTATTGGTTGACTGATGATAACAATAATCAAACAGTGTTATAATAAATATTTGTTAATAACACCAGGACTTTAGTTTCCTATATTATGTACCAACTATAGTTGAGTTTGTTACTAGTTAGATAATAATAGATACAATATACATATTATTACATTCATTATATGTTAATTATGATAATTACATAAAGCATTCCATACACATATAGATAAATAAAATGCCATTAGTTTTACAGCTACTCTAATAATTATTGAACATATGACAAATATTAGTTTGGAGTCTTTATTAGAAATAAAATTTATTTAAAGAAGTATTTATTTATGTTTTTTTATTCAAGCATGTTTGGAAATTTTAAAAATTTGTTTATGAAATTTCTATTGGAAAATTTATTTTAAAATAAATAAAATTTATTGCTACAACTAGATGATTGTCCATTTCGTGCGTCTGCGATTTTCTATCTATCTATGTTTGTTTCGCTATAGTTTTTGAATAAAATTTTGTTTACGTATTTAACATATTTTTAAGGGAAATTACATTTTTTTTCTAAGAAAAAATCTGAGAAAATACCAATTTTCTCTCTATTCATACTAGAAAGATGCGGTTTCTTGCAATTGATTCGAAAGAAGATAAAATGAGTAAGGAAAATATTAATAATAAAAATATATATATATATATATATATATATATATATATATATATATATATATATATATATATATATATATATATATATATAATATAACAAAATTGGAATCGATAAAACAAGTCTTATCGCTGTAGTTACGAAAACGACTCCACTCCAGAAAAAACCTAAACACATTATATTCGTCGATAAATTTTGATCAATGTATCTTGGGTGCAAAATTGAAAAAATAGAACCATCAAGCAAAAAACAACTGAATCGGTGAATACATCAAAACCTAATTATTTTCAATTTTTAAAATTCTAAATTGATTTAAAGAACAAACTACAATTAAATTTATTCGGAAAAAAAAAAATTATTCAATTTGTAAAAAAAAAAAAGATCACTTTAAATAATGAAAAACAAATAGATACGAACGAATAGAAACGCCTAAAACTGGATGTGTATTAATTTTACGGAAAAAAAAATATATATAGAAAACTCACTCATCAGAAAAAAAACAAAATGTCAACGTTGAGTGGAAGAATAGGCGTGTTTATACGTTTTTATATACGTTATTGTACGGTCAAAATGAAATTATCGTCAATAAAAGTTGAATGAAACGGTAAATAAAACAAATGTATTTTTATAAACATTAATGTTTTATTTGTAGAAACAAACGTATATAATGTTTTGTCTAGAGGTATTTGTACAAAGTCATTTTCAGAATGACAAATAAATTTTTTTTTGTGTGTTCTAGATTGTCAACTCAAATGAATTATCTATCCATCACAAAGAGAACCATTATCTGACAAGTGAAAAGGTTTCAAATATGAGTACAAATTTTTAGAGTAGTTGCGCCAATCATTTCATAGAAATACGAAATGTTCATTTTCTTCCAAACGGTATTTTGTGTAAAGTATGAAAAATTTTCAAGCTAAATTCTAGAATGATTAGTTCGTTGCGTTATCCACACTGAAGGAAATTTATATTATCTAGTGAGGGATATGAACTTAAATTTTGAAATAAAAATGATCTTAACCAGCTTTGGTTATCCTTTACGTTACCACATGCAACATAAAATCTTGTATATAAATTCTTATCCGTAAATTTTGCGTTCCAAGCGTTTAAAATTCATATATAAAATCTCAATCTTTTATTTGGATCATCGCATGCAAAGCTACTGTCCAAGTAAATTTTCAGATTTTACGGTATTACTACAGCATTTTTTTCAATTTGGCCTAATATACCTTACATATCTTTGACTTGGGAAGGAGATACACAGAATCTCAACCCTAAACAAGCAAAAACTGTCTTGATAAATTTTCACACACCGAAGGAAAGAAATGTTATAGTATATTATAGAATTGGGTATTATTACCGATACAAAAATATCTCTGCGAAATAGAAGGCTTTTAAAACACAATTCACACAAGTAAATACTTTATTATAATAATATGATTTTAAGAAAAGAAAAATGTAAAAAGAATGATGAAGAAAAAAAACCAAAAAAAAAAAAAGAAAAAGAAAAGATCTCTGGTATCGACATATACATACATACTTATGGTATATTATATTTCGATATCAAATCGAATTCCAATAAAAAC
The DNA here is from genome assembly GCA_020423425.1 of Chrysopa pallens. NCBI lineage: Eukaryota > Metazoa > Arthropoda > Insecta > Neuroptera > Chrysopidae > Chrysopa > Chrysopa pallens. The sequence goes on along the minus strand of CM035593.1, from coordinate 72,779,543 downwards.
GTCAGTAACGATATACAACCTCAATTCATATAATATGTACACAGTAAAAATAGTTTATATCGACGCGCGAAACTTTTCCGGTTTAATGCTCGAATTACTGAACTTTGTATTATAAGTGCAGTTCATCTAAAGCTAAAAACATGAAAAGTTAGGAATTCTATTACGTTGAATGTATTGATTTGAAATCATCTGAATTATGTTTGGTACCTATGGACACAATATTTTCATTCGTTTCAATTGTACATAAGTCTATGAATGGCGTATGATTTTACATAGGAAATTTCTCAGAATTTATTTACATATTACAATTTATTATATTTATGTTTGCAATGAAAAACAATTACAAATACAATTTATTTCAATTCCAATTTACAACCCATAACTCCAATTAAATGTCATTTTTTGAAATTATTCAATAATTTGCTGTACAATTTACGTGGAAACAATTAAATAAATGTTTATATTTTCTAGAATTTGAATGTTTTATTGCAAATTTTAAATACTCGTGGTGTACCAATCGATTAAGAAGTCACTTATACACGGTACTGTACACGGTTCGGATATATATGTTGAATATTAGAAAGTTTACCTATGTAATTGTGTGTTTCGCCCTTTGTGGGTATGCTTCTAAAAAATAACTAAAAAAGGAAAAAAAATTTTTCAAAGTTAAATACCTTGTTTAGTTATCCGGGAGTGGGGAGGTGTTCTAGATAAAACACGAAATCAATAAGTAAATACGTTAGCGAAAGATTTTACATCATGATTACTTTATGTAGGTATTTCATACTCTAAATCTGCAATTTATTTCAACGGCCATAAAGTCGAAATACATGATATAAATCAAAATACATGATATAAATTATCATTAAATTCCCTCAAATCTCAAATCTTATCATTTTGCGACTTTTAATGCAATGATGATAAATCATATGAAATTAAATATTTTCAACAACTGTAACGACAATTCCATCAATCGGGTCCAATCAAATTGTCCATTGTTTGAAATTTCTCTGGTCTTTAAATTTATGAAATTTGTTATGCTCGTTTTAATTCCTTGATTGGGAAAGCAATTAGTTGGTATTAGTAGCATTTACTTGTCATATAGTGAATAAATTTAGTGCGTTTAAAATTCTGTTGAATTTCACAGGCTGTTTTTTTAAAGAAAATATACCCAATTGAGTATTACAATTATGTGCTCATTTTTAATTAAAGATTATCTTATTATTATATTATTGAAACTATATGAACCTATTGAACAGAATTTGGTGATGGTGAGAATAAATGATAACGGAGTTTCACTATATCTAAATTTAAGGTATAATATTTCGATATATACCCAAAAAGTATCACATACACACGTTCCAGGAAACAGAAACATTGGTGATTTGAGTAGAATACATACTGTTATTTAGATTACATTCATCTCCCCATAAGTATTATAATGCTTTCACAACTAGGTATATGTATATATTATATAATATATAATGTGTATTTATTTTGAAAAATATTGTTTTTATATCAAAATATATCATCAAATCAATACCTGTCGAATCCGGTTGGTTTGCAACAACAAACGTTTTCAACAGAATTTCTACGAATTTTATTTAAAAACAGGCTTTGAGTTAAAAATATATTTTTTTACCATTTTTTAATAATAAATAAATATATAAATGAATATATAAATAAATAAAGCCTTTATTTCATCTAATTATTAATTTCATATATTAAGTTTTAATTGAATAGATAACAAAATATTTAAAATATAAGAGTTGAAAATTCTAAGAAATTATTTATAATTTAAGGTTTTGATAAAATTTTATTTCATTAAAACACACGATAATTTATATATATATTTGTATGTTTTCTACATGCTTTTTAGATTGAAGCCGTCTTCAACCTCACATCCTTTTCTATCCTATCGATTTGTTTTGGATTCTTATCATTGGCACTTGCATGAAGATAGATTATCTATCAATCTTTGTTAGGGGTTTATAATTCTCTCCGCCTTGTCTTTTCCTGTCCATTCTAGGCTCATTTATCATCTGCTATCCTGCTTATTTGACCAGCTATGCTACATTTCTCCCTTATGCTGTTTTAAATACATGTCGATCTTGGGTCTATATTTCTGATTTTTTGAACTCATTAATTTCTCTTCCTAATTGCTGCTTAAACTCGAGATTTAAATAATAATAGTTATTATGATTCAGAGAACATCGAGAATGCAATAACACCATCTGTTGATGTTTAATTGAACGCAGCCTGTAAATATAAAATTTACTATTTGGACCTGAAAAACTCCACTTTTTGCTTTTATACATAAAAACTACTCCACGTAAAACTTATAGCCGCATGTAAATAATTTCTTTAATTTTTTTGTAACGAAATTTAATTTTTACTTTCCAAAAATAAAGGAAAGATTTATAAGAAGATGTACTTGTTGTAAAATAAGAAACCGTTTTGTATATATTTATTTGTGGGCATTCGGATACATTAATATCATTCTCTATTGTCCGTTTTCCAATTTTATCAAAATCAAACAATTACGCAGAATTCACATAGTAAAATTTTCATCTTTCTTATTCTTTCTGAATAGTTCTACAACTCTCACAGAAAACTATATATTATGATTGAGTAGTTAGTCCGATGTTCGCATTATCTTAACATTTGTATTCTCGACATATATAGAATATATCAGAGAATACTGATTTATCCCAAAATTTGTAACCTTAACAAATACTAAAGACATAAACAAAATTGGTTTTGGTGTTTATTGATTCACTTATTAATCCAATTCCGTATGTTCTCCTATAAAAAACTTGCTTCTGAAATACTCTTTCAGAATATTTATTTGCTCCACTGAAATAGTTATGAACCGATTTGATAATACTTTTTGTGTTGAAGATATCCCAATTTTTGTGTTGAAGAGTGTAATGATAAAGAAAACAAATTTCATCCAGGAAATAGTTTCTCTAAAAAATAAAAATTAAAAAAAAAAAACAAACTGGCTTCGAAAAAATGAACTACAAACTAAAAAATAATTTTAAATTAAAAACTTCTATAAATAATTTCCTTGTGATTATCACAATTACTTTTCGATGTCAATATTATCCTTAGAGAGAAACTGATTGGTTGACGTCGACTGGGATAGGTAAGCGGTCACAACGAAATTATTTATAGACGTTTTAAATTTAATATTATTTTTTACATTTGTGATCAAGTTAATATTTGGCGCTAATTTGTTTATGATTTAATTTGTTGAAAATACATTTACAAGTGTTCATAAACTGTATAATACTACAAACAGAAAACGAGATTCAAGGAAAACTAGAGATTTTCAACGGGTTTTCTTTGGTGAAACACATATATTTCTATATGTATGGTTTTTATTCTGCACATTTCTCAAACAAGAAACGAACGAACAAAAGAATATAATACAATGAATGACTTTATTTACTCAATGTTCGTTCAAATATGTAATATTATGGTTATATAGATATTAGCCAATACCCTCTTTAAAGAAAATAAGCTATTGACTATGTATCAATTATGCAATTTTGTAAAAACTTTTGTAAAAAACCGAAACAATTTGAATCACTTAATTCAAGAGAGTTTTTTAAAGAGTTGAGGTAAATTTTTAGAATTAATCGTGAAATATTATCGATTCTCGAAATTTGTTTAAAAAAAGTTAATAAGAAAATATTTTAACCTATAATATAGGGTAGTTGACTAATTCTGAATTTGCTACACATTACATCATAATGTGCATCTAAACTCAATAAATAGCATAATAAAACGCAAAAATTATATTCTAATTGTTAAAAAAAAAAAGAATTTATAAGAAATTAAAGATTATTTTCCCTCTCTTAAAAAACTGTGTTTAACATGAAGTCTCCATGACGAAACCCCTTATTGACGATTTACATTTTGTATCTTCCTCTCTGTTTAATCAAGAGTTCCACTAACTATAAGTTAAAATATGAAAAAATTCGTAAATCACAAAATTGGCCACATTGCAAAGCGCTTCCTTTTGGGAAGTTAACAATTTATTATTATAAAAAGTGATTATTTTGTTTAGAAAACACATTCGTAGAAATTAGGCATGCAGTCACATGACAGTGCAATATAATAATCGCGTCTTACAAGATGGATTTTACCCCTAACGAGTGTTCATGAGAGAAATCATGTATTTTGCTAATAGTTTATTGGAAACACGTTTGAAATAATCTTACATGAATATAACATGTAAATTAATGCAAAAAATGGATTAATATTCAGTTATTTCACGAGGCATGACTTTACTTAATATGCCATGGCAATCTTTTCTGAATGATAAAATTTCAGTATAAATAATTCAATATTAAAGAGATTTATTATTCAATTTATAATGTGATTTAAATTAAATTCTCACATACCTAAAGTGACTATTTTACTCCTTAAGTGTTTTTAAGACAAAATTCGTTCAATTTTTGCAGGTACTTTATGAAGAATTGTATAGATATGTTCACCAAGTATATTTAGGCGATGAACCAATATTTTTTGGTATATCCGAGTATTGTATACTTTATAGTATATGCGATATATCGCTTTACATTTTATTTTATTTATTTATTTTTATTTTTTTTGATATCTCTTCTCTACTAAATTTACTTTTACGCTTGAATAAAAAAAACTGTTGTTTGGTTAGTAAGAAGTTACTATAGGGACAAGGAAGGGGTGATTTGACTTTTATTCTGGTAACATTCTTGGAACGTCGTTCATACAATATCAGATATTAGGAATTTAATATTTTTATTTATTCGAACAAAAAAAAAAAAAATGTTTACATGCTTTTCATGAGAAATGGTAATGAAAATTTATGATAATTTAGTTTGTGAAAAATAACTTAGGCTATTAAATAATTATTATTTTCGCCAAAATATAATTTCAGGTATCAGTGCTGCTACAAATAATAAAATCTAAAAATCTACTCGAATAACTAAATATATTTGTGAACACGAAATTGTCAAGAAAAAACAAACAGAAACCAAACAAAGTAGGTAAAGTTATTCTTGATTTAAATGGTTGTTAAAAAAGTGAGTTTGGCGAAAATTTTGACCAATTTACAATTTTATCATTCAAAAAAAAAAAAAAGAAAAATATAAATGTGGTAAAACAGCTCCGATTTACGAAAATCTTATTTGCACTTGTTTCTTAAATTTACTGCAATCACTTACCTCAGAAATACTATGAAAAATGAGAAAATTATGGCTATAGCTTTCCCACTGTCATTTCAAAATTTCACATAGAAAAAATTATCGCAGGAAATTCGGCGTCACTGATCACGAATTTTTTATCACCATTACTATGTAAGTTCAGAAAATTACCCCTAGTTAATCATTTTTTCGAGTTATAAAAGGTTGGTGGTGATAAATGATTCTGACGGTCTTAGGTACGGGTATAATCCGGAATTTGAAATCGGAGCAGTTTCACCACTTTTCCACAGTTTTTTCCTGCTTATTTACTGTATTATAGTATTTATTTTTATAACTCATAGCTTTTAAAGCAGGTCAAAAATAAATAAAATGAAAATAACAATTGCATATTTATAAGATAAATTGATTTCAAAGTGTATTTATTTGATTTTTTTTTTTAGTTTTTTTTTTTTTTTTATCGAAACATTTAAATAAATCAATAATCCATAGTTGTGCTTTATAGTACTAAAACAAAACACAAACTACAAAAACTTGAAAAAAAAAAACAACGACAATAAAATATACAAAACAAAACAATAAATAAAATATACATATTACAATAGGACCCATATAAAGACTGGAATATTTTCTTTGTCTGCAATTTTCTGTTTTTTATATTTTTAACAAAAGACAAAAGCAGCATATGATAGATAAGGATCTATTTCGATTGCAAACAACTGTGATAAGGATGTATGTAATGATATGGTATATACTTGTGAGAAAAAATACACAAATTTTTACACCACAAGCTGTAAATCCTTAATTTTACAATTGTTTTAGTTTTATGACTTAAAATCTCTACTAAGTTAGGAGTTTGGTTGGGTCCCAAACTAGCCTACGACTGTAAAAATAAAAAATTATCAATTCAAAAACTGTTTTTTGTAAGCTTTAATGTCCAAAACGTGGTTATTATTTACCATTTTTATGTTACAAGAATTACATTTTCAGATTGAACAATAAATATGTTAACTTATTTTCACCAAACTAATGAATTTCTACAGCATATTCCATTCTATAATTGCAAATTAAAAAGGAAATTATTGGAAAGATAATTTAAAAAGAGAGCGTGGATATGAATTTTTGAAAAAACCAATTTGTTTTTTGTGGATTTAATTTTTTTAAATAAATGAAATCAGTATAAAAGGGTGTTTTTTTACTCACGGTTTGTTCATTCTTGAAGAATAATTTTTTTTAGAAAATAAAATTGAAACAAAAGGTTATAAAGAAATATCGGCTAATAAAATACTCATTTTCGATATAACCCAGGAAGACGGTTGTAGGTAAAATAACAATGTGATACGGTAAAAAAATATTTATGTTTTGTTTTGAATCCATTGAATTCAGTGAAGTCTACAGCTCACACAGGAACTAGTATAAATAATATTATCTTGATGGTGCATCGTAAAAAACGTCCTCGTATAAAACAGGATTACACACTGATTTACAAATTTTATTCGCGTATACGTGAAAGCATATATATATATATATATATATATATATATATATATATATATATATATATATATATATATATATATATATATATATATATATATATATATATATATATATATATATATATATATATATATATATATGTTACTCTATCTGCACAAAACTATTACCTATTTAGTCTATGAAACTTTTCAATTAGTATTGTTTGAAATTGTTGTTTTCAAACATTGTTGTTGTTGTGTCTATACAGATTTTACAACTTTTCTACATTCGCGGTGGTGTTGAAAACAACAACACTAATATAATTTAAATATCAATCATTTATACTAATTTACATTAATACGTATTCATTGTATAAAACTCATTTAAGTTTTTTTGTTGGATCATCTACAAGTGATATTCATTTAATATAGAGAAGTCCATTAAAGTAGAAAATATATATACCAACTACATATTAAGAGGAATGTAACCTTTGTAATAAGCACACTCCTGAATGTATTAGCTTTCGATTTTTGAGCATAAATAACTCAAATAATACTGATCCGAATGTTATGAAATTAAGTATTCATCATATTGTATTCCGTTTTCAATGTTTTTTTTTATTCCTACGTATACCTGTGATATTGCGATACTTTGCATCATTTTGGTAATTCTTCTTCTTCTTCTTGCTTAGCTCTACAGCCCTTGGTGGGCCTTGGCTTTCTCTACAATAGAGTTCCACGTTCCTCTCTCCTTTGCTTTAATTTTCCAGTTCTTTATTTTTAATTTTGATAAGTCTTCCTGAACTTGATCGAGCCACCTCAATTTGGGTCTACCTCTTTTTCTCGTATTGAATAATTTTCCCTTCATAATTTTCTTAGGCATGCTCGTTTCTTCCATTCTTTCAACATGTCCAATCCATTGTATTCTTTTAGCTTTTATGAATTTTATAATGTCTTTTCCTTTAATTAATTTGTCTATTTCAAAGTTGTATCTTTTTCGCCAGATGTTATTTTCTTTTACAGCCCCATATATCTTTCGAATTATACGTCGTTCAAAGTTTCTTAATATATTTTGGTCTCTGTTGCTCAAAACCCAGGTTTCTGATCCGTATGTCACTATTGGTCTTATAAGAGTTTTATAAATTAGCATTTTACAACTTTTTGAAATTAATTTACTTCCTAATAATCTAATATTTGCAAAAACTGCTTTGTTTCCATTTTGAATTTGTTTATTAATGCACTCATAAATTTCACATTTATTGTTGATTTCATTTCCCAAATAAATAAATGTATTTGTTCCTTTAAATGTTTTATCATTAATTTTTAGATCTTGTATTTCTCTTCTTTCATCAGACCTTGACATGGTCATGAATTTTGTTTTGTTTTCATTAATTTCTAGACCCATTTCCTTTGCATTTGCCATTAGATCTTTTACAAGTTGTATTAGACTATTTTTTGTTCTTGCAATAATAACTATGTCGTCTGCATATGCACATATTTGTGTTGATTTGGTGAATACAGTCCCTCTTTGGTCAAATGGTTCAATTGCTAAGTGCAAGGCAATGTTGAACAGCACAGCTGACAATGAATCACCTTGCTTTACACCTTTGTTGAATTCAAATGAGTCGCCAGTTTTTCCACTTATATTTATACTGGCCTTGGTGTTTTTCATTGACATTTTTGTAAGTTTTATCAGTTTTGTAGGTATACCAAATTTGTGCATTGCTTCATATAATTTATCCCTGTTGATGCTGTCAAATGCTTGTTTAAAATCGATAAAAAGCATGTATAAATCAATATTAAATTCATAAAACCTTTCTATAACCTGTCTAACTACAAAAAGTTGATCTACTGTTCCCTTATTTTGTCTAAATCCACATTGATATTCTCCTATGAAATTTTCCACATATTTCTTAATTTTATTTGCTAAGAGACTAGACAAAATTTTATATGTTGTGTTTAACAAGGTTATCCCTCTGTAATTTCTGCAGTCCAATTTGTCGCCTTTTTTATAGATAGGACAAATGATTCCTATGTTCCATTCCTCTGGCATAATTTCTGTTGTCCAAATTTTTCTAATTAATTTATAAATTATTTCAATTAGTGCAGCTCCACCATATTTTATTAATTCGATGTTAATACCATCTGTCCCTGAAGCTTTGTAATTTTTCATTCTCTTGACGCAGTTTTCAATTTCTTCTTTTGATGGTGCGAAATCTTCCTCTTCTGCCTCTTGATTTTCCCCATTATGGGTTTCCTCATCACTTACATCTACATTGGTCTGCATATTCTCCTTAGTTAACAATTCCTTAAAATATTCTGTCCACCTTTCCATAACTAGTTTCTCTTCTCCTATTACTTTACCATTTGCACCTTTACATCCATTTATTTTTGGTTGAAATGTTTTAGTTTGAAAGCTCATTGCTTTGTACAGCTTTCTTCTTTCGTTTTGCTTTTGTAATGAATCAATTTCTAAAATCTGCTCCTTTAACCAGTTCTTTTTCTTTTTCCTACAAACTTTATCTGCAATTCTGCGCATTTCTTTATATTTCTCAAAGTTATTCCTCGTCTCTCTTTGTATCATAGCTTTTCTAGCATCATTTTTGTTCTTAATAGCATTCTCGCACTCACTATCAAACCATTCTCTATTTTTTATCTTTTTTCTTTCTCCAACCTTTTTTCCAGCAGCTTCTATAATGAGTGCTTTGGCTCGGTTCCAATAATTATTTACATCCATTTGTTCATTATCAACCATTTCCCCCCTGTATTTCTTTTGAATTTCATTTTGGTAATTGTATTGTCGATTAATCAAACTATAATTATTATCAAAACTAAGTCTATCTATAAATTTCGAGTTTGTGTTCCAACATCGAAAATTGGTTGATTATTCAAAAAAAGTAAATAAGTATTTCGAGTATAAAGAAGTGATCATCAGTATGAATTACCTAATCATAATAATTTTTTACTAATTTGGTGATGGTTGCACGTCGAAACACGCATTTACTTAATATAAAAGTAAAAATGAAATATTTAAAAAAAAAAGAAATTGCAAATTAGATAAATTTAAAATAAGTAAATTTCCATACATTTATTTGGTTTTATTTAATTGAAAGTTTATTTTCATTTTTTTATATTCAAGTTAAAGCTTTTTTAAAGCTTTATTATTGAAGCTTGTTCCTCCTCAATCTGAAGCAAGACAGATTTATTCTATACAGAAATTAAATTATAAAAAAAACATATTTACAAAAATAAACAAGGGAGCCACGGGATTAATATGCAATGCTTTCAATAATATTTGTCAGCATTCTAATACTTTACTTACGGATTTATTTTTTTTATATTTTATATTAATATATAATGCACATCTTCTTCTATACTGAAGAAGAAAGCAAAGCATTGCGTTATTATGAAGTCAATAATAATCTTCGTATATACCATTAGTTATTCGTAAATATTTAGTCTTCTGTGTATATTCTCTCGTCGATACGATAAGCTTGCATATATAAACGACGTAGTTACTATCCAATAATAATCTTTGTTATTTTAACATCTCCATAATAATAACTATGTGTACACTTATGTGTAATAACGATAATACTCTTATATATGGTCTTATACGTATTTGTGATGCAGTTGTTTGAAGAAGTGTATGCATTTAAGTCTTATCCCTACGAACATTGTTGTCTGTTGCAGTTTTATCAAAGGAATATAATGCATAGAAAACATTTTTAAAAAAATCTACAGTAAGACTTTGAGCAAATAATTTCGTTAAGTAGCAAGCTGTTTTAAATCGTTCACACTTTTAATTTGATAATTTAGTCAAGTGATTTATTCAAGTTATAAATTTCGATTTTTTGTCATAATCTTGATCAACATTTTTAGTATTTATTTAATACGTATTTCGACTACAAAGCAGTCATCATCAGTTTGATTCAGGTAGTCGTAATGATTCCCTGAGGATATGTTACTCGTTATTAATTTGGTGACGGTTTGTAAAAATTAATTCGAAAAATCCTAGAGTTCTCTTTAATAATATTCATATTAAAGTTATTTATCGATATTCACATACCACAGAACTAAATTCATGAACAGTCATTGTTTATTTGGCTAAACAACATTACTATCCACTTCACTAAAATGTTGCCGTTCACGCAACATCAACTAAGTTCCTTCTTAACATTCTTTCCCTTTTAAGTAATTATTCATTACATGATAATGAATATTTATGAGTCGAAAGTTCTCTCGTTATGTTTAATAAACTATAAAATGAAAATTTGACAAATTCAAAATTTTCCAATATTATTTTATAAAAATGGATTACAACAAAATAAATAATACATCCATTAATTTTTTTATTTTTTATTTGGTTGAAATAACGTATTAAAATACCTGTTTTACCGTCAATATTTTCATATTCTATTTGGTTCTCAAATAAAATATTAAACTGATTTGAGAGAATTATTCAATAAACTAGCTTTCCTCATATTCTCTATGCCTGTGTTTATATTGTTCTACCCTCTTTAGATCAAGTCTAGCACGGCCTGTTTTACTAATAATATATACTATTTTTCCAGTATTGCAGGTAGGTAGGTAGATTTATATATAGGTATTTGTTGTTGGTTGTTATTGTTGTGTATTATAAATTATTTGTGTGTCTAATGACTTGTGATATACGGTATTTAATGGAATTTTAATGATGTTTCATATTATAATAATGATTTAATGCAAAACTTATTATCATCGTATTATTTATTAATATATAAATACATAGAATAAAATGAAAAAGAAAACGTCGGCAGATTATATTTCATTTTCACGTTTACGCATAACTTTCATTTTTCTATGGTTTTTCATTCCATACGAATCTTTTTATTATGCTTCTTCTTCGTCTTCTAAATTCTTAATGTAGCTTCAACAGCACTAGATAATGGTTGAAAAAAATTAATAAAACATTATGATTTATAATTATAATGTTTAATTGTTTGATAATTTTATAAATAAAATTATCAAAACAGACATCAGAAAAATAATATTATAACATAGCCATTAGGAAAATTAATGTATTACTCTAGAAATTGTCCTTGTTTTAATGCCGGCGCCGGCTCAGTTAACATTCGAATATAATTGACGGTGTAGATAATTTTATTAGTAATTGGAAGTTACTAATAAAACTTTTTTCATTTGATTCTTCTCGGATATTATCTCTCTGAAATGCAATCATTCTGCAATATGAAATTTAAAATTGGTCAAAAATGCATTTTGTATGTTTTTAAAGAATTAGTAGTGTTATAAGAAAAATACTATACATGAATATTGGTTGACTGGTTTAACTTAACTGGTATAAAATATATAATGATAATATAAAAAACACTGGAATAATTTATATTTTTTTTTCAATATTAATCACTCGAAAGTTTCCCATCTTGAATAGTAACGTCTTGATGTAATATCTCAAAAATAAAATTAATTTTAATATTCTGTGCTTTAAATACAGAACATTTTACATTTCTCTAATATAGTAACTTTTTTATGGAAAACCTAAAAATAAACGCTGTAATAATTTCAAATACAAATTATCATTCAAGTAAGACAGCAACAACCGCTTAGGACGCTTAAAATGAGGTTTCCAAACTGGAACATAGTCTTTATTTTAAATGAAATAATAAATCATTATAAAATATATTCTCATCATTATATTTATTGTACACAATCATAAAATTTTAAACACAAAATCAATTTTTATTATTTTTTGTTAATTGATCATACCATAGATGGATAAATACCGGTTTCGCTTTATATTTTCTTATTCAAATAAATGTAATAATAAATTATGTATTCTTTTACATTATTAACTCTCATTTTTTTGGAGTTTCCGAATTCTGTTATCTTTTATTCCTTGAAAATTTTCAATTTTTCCATAAACTTTTCATAACTGTTGAATTAATCAAATTTCCAACGAAGGTATAATAAATACAACATCGAGTTTGAGTATAAGAAAGACAAAAGATGGATATAATTAAAAACTTGATGTTTCATTTGGACGCAAATATCTTTCGTTTAAAAAAAAACTAAGCAGGATAGAACTGCTGGAACAGTTTTCATTAATTTTTTTAATAGATGCAATGTTTCTTTTATATAATGTACATGATGAAAATAATAATTTTATGTTGTATTTATTTGAAGTCGGTATAAAAATCTTAAAATATTTTCTTTTGTTGTTTTTTTTTTATATTGTAAATAACTGAGATCTAGAAAATTAATTCCATCTGCTGAAATGAACAACTATAGTATATATTTACATTTATCGAGCTATGTGTATAAATAGTGTTTTGTATTTCCTTAGAAAGATGTCGCAGCGGAAATTAGTTTAATTTCAACTATGATAATATTATGAAAGTTTTCTTCATTATAATACTTACTATAGCAGCACTGCACGTCGCCATTTTATATACTCTCAATATTTGAAAATAAACTAAATGACTATTTATTTAAGAGCTTCGTTTTTATTTATTGTATAAATTTGTTGTTGTTGAAGTCTAAGTAGAATGAGGTAATTACGCCCTACAGTTGACGATATTCATTCGCTTCTATATATATATATATATATATATATATATATATATATATATATATATATATATATATATATATATATATATATATATATATATATAATATATAATACAAAATATATTACATTTAACTTAAAATGTGAAATATTATATTATAATTAAAAAGGTTTCATCATACATATATGTATGTTTCTTCGTTATTTGTATATAAAAACATAGATAGTTACACCACTAAGGATTTTTGTATTTTTGGATATATCTTCGCCCGAGATATGAGATATTTTATGACTATTTTCTCTAAGGGGTGAAAAACAGGGGAAATTTTTTTATTACAAATTCTCACTTGAAGAATGTTACAAATCTTTTGTTAAAATGTTACAAAACGGAGACACAGTTTGTATGGGATGCCAACGTGATGCCATGGTGCAAACTACATTAGATTTTACAGGAAATCGATGTAATATCATATGATAAAGTGGGAAAATTATTTTTTCAAACTTTTTTCTATGAAAATTATCACAGCAATGTTTTTCGGGATTTGCAAGTATGAAATAAATAATGATAAATTAAATTTAGTTTGAAGTTTAAAACGTTCGAAAAATGTTGAAAATTTGAAACAACGTTATAAAAATGTTGCAAATTTGAAACAACACATCTTTTTTTTTTCAAATAACAAAAAGTATTTATTTTCTATGCGTAATTATGTTAATATATAGAAAAAAATATCATTTAAATTATCGTCCAAATGTCATTCATAATTTTTATCACTTTGATATCATAATAATGTCATAATCATATTTTATTATTATGAAATATTGAATGAACATTAATAATTTGAATAAAATTTAAATCTATTATAAGCAATTTAAAATTGGGGAAAAAAATTGTATTTGCTTTCTTAAACACATAAAATTATTATTAGATTATAATATATTAACAAATTTTACGTGAAATACCTGTGAAAGATTCTTATTCGTATATATATGAATAATATATTTTAAATAATATGCACATCTTCACTAATTTAAATATATTAATATTCTATCAGTTTAACTACAATCATGTACATATATTTATATATATATATATATATATATATATATATATATATATATATATATATATATATATATATATATATATATATATATATATATATATATATATATATAAATATGGTGTTGTATATTACAGTTTACTTTAAAATTTATATCAAAAGCAAAACCCGAAAGGAAATATGTAAAAAACAGTTTTGAAAAGAAATAATTGGAAAGCCTCTACTGTGACTTCAACTGTATAAAAACCTATAAATATGCTGCTATATATATTACTGGTTACTTCAAAATTTATAACAAAAACAAAACCCGAACGGAAAAATGCAAAAGCAATTTATAAAGAAGTAAATGCAAAATCTCTACTGAGACATCGACTGAAAGTATGAGATGTATCGATAAACATATAATAACCTTTATTTTAGTATCATTTTAATAACCTTTATTTTACTTTAAAATATTTTGGAATTAAATAAATTCTATTAACGTATATGTCTTAGAATGCACAAATTGAATTCTTTCATTTTATGACCAATAAGATGCATTTCAAAGACAAAAATATTTGAATTAACAAGTTTTTTATTCTTACCTCTAGCATATTGATTTTATTCTTATTAAATATATTTTATAATGCGCGAACTGTAATGGCAAATCGATTGACATATCATTCATCAAAATTGGTTCAGTAATTTAGCTGCCACTCTGGAAACTATAAGGTATTATTTTAAAAAAAAGTTATAATAATATGATAATGATTGGTTTTGAATTGGCCATGAAACAAACATAAAAGTAGATATTCAGAATTAACGCATTCTTAATTAATGTTAAAATAACGCCACTAATTAATTCAGCTCACTATCTCTTTTCGTTTTTGAGTTTTTGTGTAAACAGGCGGTCGAAATGGTCTTATTAAGTGAAGCTTTTAAACTCTCCATACCAAAAGTTTGTACCCACCTTCAACATTTGCTAGGGTTACAAACTTTAGACCCTGATTTATTCTGTATATGTCGAGTATAAAAAATAAAATGGCTTTGATCAAAATTTTGTTGAAAAATAAACATGAATTTCAGGCATAAATAAATTCGGACTTTGAAGAAAATCACTGATGTAATAACAGAATGAATGAATATTCACAATAATAAATAATAATAAATTGAAATTTTGTGAGTAAATTAATTTTGTTGGATAATTTTGAAATATATAAACATTATGACATCTACTTCAGTAATCAATGTCACTTTATGTTTTAAACTATGAAAATTGTATTTTAAAGCTGATATTACATAAAACATACATCACATACCAAACAACCAAAAACTATGTAGTCAAATAGTTTTTGGTTAGAAGTTAGCTAGCTGGCTGGCTGACGACTCACCATATGAACACTAAACAGGCACGCAAACAAGCGTCAAATCTAATTATACGTTTATATATATATATTATACAGGGATGTTTCTAAAATGAAACGTGCTCTGTTTAAAATCTACGAAGATGTAATCAGTAGACTATGTAAGACTGCATACATTCGTTATTCTTCATTTATAAATAGGTGTATTTGTATATTTATTTGTTTGTATGAGGTAAAGGCAGTATTTTGATTGTTAATAAAAGACAAAAAAGTCGGATACCTCGGAAATGGTCTAAATTACTCCGATTATGATAATTTTTTTAAAATGTATGTTAAGAAAAGCACGACACACTATATAATATGTCAGAGTCTCTTAATTGGATTTTCAGTTTTGCCGCGTTATCGACGGAGTCAACAGGTGAAGACACGCTACACCAGATGAGATTGATTTACCAAAGAAAGTAGTGAACGCGTGCTGTGAGAAAACATAATCTGAATAAAAAATCTGATTAATATTATTTGAACTAAATAATATAATTTAAACAAAAGTGTCACTTGTTTTCTCGTTATTACAGAGCAAACCAAAATGGTTTTTATTTTCGTATTTTCCTATTAAAACTGGGATATATTAGATAAAAACAAGTTAAAAAAAATAATTCAATCGTTATAGTTTAAAAATTCACGTTCTAGTAATAAGTTTTACGGAACTCCTAAGATTTTATCTTGAGGTCAATACTGGTACATTATTTAAGCTTTATGAGGGTCTTCACAGACCGTTTGATAATTTAGTCTATCATTTTTATAATAAATAATTAATTAATTATCTAGTCCTGATTATTTAAACTTAAAATTAAAGTGCTCTTTTTTATCAATTCCGATACGAAAAAGCCCTTGACTAGACTTAATAAATGCAACAATTCTTTATTACATAATACCAATAATGATTTTTCAGAAATAGAGATAGAATTATTTGGTACATCTTATATTGCAATTTGATTAGATGTATAAGAACTATACCTATTTATAATATAACATAACTATGTAATAATATCACGGCCAAAAACTAAAATTATAGCTGTGTATATTATTTAACGCTATTTATTATGTAACTACAGAATTATTTATTAATTAAATTCAGTTTGTAATATGATGTATAAAACATTGTTCATATCATCATATCATATGAAATATTCAAAAACAAGTCAAGAATATCGCATTAGTAATTTTATATAAGACAGAATGTAACAATAAGCATTCAATATAGGCTACCACGGATATGTAAGAAATTTGTATATTATATTTATTTTAATAGTCAATGAAGATAATACAAATATTCCTTCTGATTTCACCGTCTTTGTCTTCTTTGGAGTCCGTTCTTACTTTCTCACTGACTTATTGACTTGTCCCCGTAGCTTTCGTGGTTGAAGTAGGTACTTTCTATTACTTTTGCTTACCTCCTCAACTATGCGAATCTAATTTATTCAAGTTCAAAGGCACAGTGTTGGTAGACGTACAATAATTTGACGATCAATTCAATCCTCAATCCCAATCCCAAAAAGGGCAATAATTTTATAATTTTCAACATTGATAGTGTAGCTATTTTACATTAATTTTGATTTAGTTGTCTGCTAACACTACGTCAACAAGACTTGCAAGTACATACACATACATTTTCCTAACGTTCTGTGTGATTTTCTTCAAACAATGTTGGTTTGTTTCTTATATTATATGGTCAAAATGACATAATAATTTAGTTGTTGTCTTTTATAGTACAATATAATATAGAATAAGTCGTTGTTGTCTTATATTTATCTAACGTTTATATAGAGAAATATGTATTTATATATGATAATTTTACAAGACAAACATTTCCTTTACAAGACATTATATAAATCAGTAAGACAATTTAGTATTTTATCTGGTAATATCAACTATCTTATATGTCTAATTTATTACGTATAAAAGAAATTGAAATTGTTTTGTACATTTATTATTCAAAAATATTCATTTTATTATGAATTATATGGTCATAACGATTAGAAAATCTGGTAGAAGACAGAAAAATATAAATATCTAAAATTAATTCTACTTTAATGAAATATTTTTTATATTTATTTCAAATATATCTATATGAGTACCGAAATTTTACATTACTATTAAAAATAAGTGATTTTTTATCAATAATGATAAAATTTAAAAAAAACAAAGAAATTTTAAAAAAAAATACCAATATTATTAATACATTTTTTGTTCATTATTGATTAAAAATTGCATGGAAAAATAAACGTCATTTTGACGGAGGTATCAATCATAGATACTCTTTTATTTTAAAATTGATCAATACATATAAGCAACATTTTAAGATAAATATGACAATTTGGGAATCTCTAAAATAACTAGGCCTTTTTAGATTTCCTTTCTCCAATTTATCCCAACAATAAGATTTTGTGATGAAGCGAATCTGCAAACTCGATTAACTGCGTATATTGCACTTGGTGGCATTATAGCCTATTGATAGAGAAAATTTTAAAAATATAACAATAAAAAGGTAATTTTTTTTTGAGTCTTTTTTTTTTTTTAATGTATTTTATTTTATTTAAATACTGGTACTATAAACTTTTTATGCAGAAAATGATGTTGAATTAAAGGAATAAAAATCATTTGAATGAAAAGGAGTACGAACATTAATACAATATTTCATATTTGAATAACTTAAAAGTTACTTAAGACCATATATAAGATAAAACAAAAACGTTTAAGGATAAGAATGGAAGTATAAAGTATGTATTCAGAGACCGGGTAATCTTTTTTGTTTTAAGAATAAAATACATTTTAAACAATTTTTTTTGTTTTAGAAGAATATTGTCTTGGATGCAAAATAATAGATGTAATATATTTGATGTGGTAATAGTATAGATTCAAATTCGTCAATTCATATAATGACTATCTTATGCATCATTACTGAAACTAGTCTTTATTACTGTAATTTAATATCTGTCTGTAAGTATATTTGCGGCAAAAATTTTTACATCAATCATTCATGGATTGTCTAAATATTTTTAAGGTTCATAATTATCCCTTTTTTCTAGTATTTCTATAAGAGATGGGACATATACATATACATATATCTATTCACATCTAGATGGGCTTATTCCCATTGACGACATGCTAAGATATAACTCCCAGCGGAGTTCTAATATTATGATATTTTATAATCATAATAATCATCTAAGGCTTATACTAGTCAAGCTATCAGAGCAAAATATTCGAAATTAAATTTAAATATACCCAACGTGATATCACGGCTGGTGTACATTATAATGACTCAATTTTCTTAATTTAAAATTTAAACACCTTATTTTAATTTTGCAGCACTTATCGGCATCTAATTTTGAGCATATTTATTCATTTTTGAATGATTTTTTTCTGTTATTTCAAAATGTCACTGATAGTTTGACTTTTTTTTTTTACTAAATATTATTTTTTACATTGCTCTACAAGCAGTATACGATAATGTATCAATTTTGTTAAATACAAATTAAAGCACCTAAGTTTTTTACAGCACCTAAAATGAATTTAATTTTGAGGATTTTTAATTTCAATTTTGAATATTTTGTTCTGCTAGCTTAACTAGAATTTAAAGCTTAAATATACTGCAATCAAACATACATAAATTCGATATCGATATTGAAAATTACACACGGAAAAACTGAATAATAATTTATAGCCTGTAAAATATTACTTAACAATTAGACATATGATTGAAAATCAGATTTCAGCTTGTTTTGTTTTTTCACAGGAAGAAAATAGTATTTATTGATATTGTTTCATTTTTCAAATAAATATTTTTTATACAAAATATAAATTATTACTATTTATATTTTTTATAAACATATATCAACTTTTTTTTTTTTTGATTCTTTAGAAATTCATTTTGTGTTATTTGTGTGTATATATGGAGAAGAAATAAAAAATGTTTCCATTAAAATAATTAAAAAACATGTTTTTTTCTACATTACTAACAAAAGAATGAAAATACATTTTAGTCATGTTGAATACAGTAGGTAAAAGTATATATAGTAAGATTATATATATATATATCAGAAAATACTATGTAGTTGACAATATGTAAAGGGAATTCGAAATGTATTTTCGTTATAATATTTGATTTTCGTCATTAACCATTTGCAGACTTTTTCGAGGTTTTTAGCGGTTAGAATTTCAATTAAACTGATAAAATGCATAAAGTCGAAATATAATACTTTCATTCCAGTTATTGGGAACGAAATAATAAATACACCGAGAGCCAGCTTTATAAAAGTCCTACAAAGTACCTGACTCAAATATTGCTCAGGAGATGATAAGACTCACATTCAAAATTTCAGGCGCAAATAAAAATAAAAGTCCAGAAAGATTGTCGTTTTTAATTGGTTTAAGAGCTCTGATATAACCGGCATCTAGAAAAAACGTTCTCAATATTAGAACTTGTAGAACGCATGATACATCTGTTTTCTGAAAACCTTAATTCTAATTATTGGATTTTTACGTTAATTTAAATTTACAAACATTCTTTCTGAGCTCCATGTCTTAAACGATCATAGTTAAGCGGTTGCTCAGATGTGTCACACCTGAAACTAATTCTGGATTCTTTATCCAGTGGAAATGTGAAAATATCCCAATATTTTATGTGTTTTTTGTTTTTATTTTTAATTTAATTAATTACAATGTTTTTTTATTAGTTTTATTTATTTAATTTAATTTTATTTTTATTTATTGAATTATTTTATTTTTTAAATTTACTTATTTATTTATTTTTAATTTTTTTAACTTATTTATAACTTTTTACATATTTGTATATCATATTACACAAAACATGTTATAACAATAATATGGTAAATTTTTCTAGAAATCACTCTCATTTCACTTAATATTCAATTGGTAAATAAACTTTTTAAATATCACAAATTTTTCTAGCTTCCTGTGACACTTTAACACAGTTAGGGGATAGATGTTACTCCTTTCCGAGTGGTAGATGTTACTCATGAATAAATAAATATTTGTATTTCTTATTGATATTGTGTGCATCATGATTATAAAAGTGATTAACCGAATTTCGGTAGTAATAGATTTTATATTCAAAATTTGAAGAACTCCCTATTTAAAGAAATTGTAAAGTGATGAAGATATATATTCAAAATACAGGATAATCTAAAAATTTATTTATCTTTTTTTATACAAAATTAATTTTTTATATACAAAATATATTATATTACTTTTTTTCAAATTTCTTAAACATGTGTAAGAATTTTTTTTTTCAAATTAAATGAAATACTTATTCTGTTATAACAAAAAATTGCACTTTAACTAATTGTATGAAATATAATAAAGCTTGTTACACAATCTTCAGATTTTATATCGTTCTGTTATTATTACTTGATGAAACCCGTTTAAATATTATAACAACAACTTCGTAGGTATATTATAGCTACTTGTTTAACGTATTGGTGTTTTACTTGAGATCTATTAAATACGCTACAATATATTAGTTTTAGTCTAAGATTATAATCAGCCCATTTCCATTTAACCCTCCAACCGTCTATTAAACTAAGAAATGTTTATTGATCTAAAGTCGCTTACACACGTACAAAGTGTGTACGAGAATTGAGATTAACAGAGTTTTACCCTTAAAAACTCACTTCCGGACTTCAGATCGCGCGTCAATTATTTTTCCTTACATTTTTGTTATATTCTAATCCGTTTCTAATGGGTTTCATCCTATAATTTTTTTTTAAATTTAATAAAATATCGACCCTGGTCTATAAATATATATTTTTGTTAATAATTATCAATGACACTTCTTTTTATATTGATAGTATAAATACAATTATGTATTATATAGATTACATACTTCACATGTTTATGTGCTGCATTCAAATAATCATAACATACAAATGGATAAATATAATAATAATTGTAGTGTTGCACTTAACAAAACAGATGATGTATCTCTATATCTATCCTCATTACTATTTGTAATAAAAAGGATATAATATGAAACATATTTTAGAGAGACGACACAATAAATATATAGAATCAAATATGATATTATACACAGAATGGTCTGTTCAATATCCAGGACGAATGATCCAACTTTTATATTATATAGTATTTTATTATGTTTAACTTCTGAGTTGCATCTATTGATATTGGTAGTATTGTGTTCACGTGTGTAAAAAAAGAATTTTTATACTCGACATATGTACAATATCTCAGAATATATTGTCTACCGATGATAACGCTAGAAAATATTGACCGCAGAAACAGAATTTTGGAATAGGTGTTCATAGAATTATCTAATAAGTTAATTTCTGAATATCCGTACATCCGTCTCTTATAGAAAATTACTTAAGAAAATCTTTCTACCGCTACAGAAAATTGTGAAATGTACATGTTTAAATCAATCGGTCAAATTTTTCAGGACATAGAATATTCAGGCATATATAAGATATTTAGGTACTCGTACTAATCAAATTTTTTATGTCCTCCGTTATTAATTGTAGTACTGATTAGATCAATAATTTCATCAAAAATTATTTCATCTCCAAATGATTATTACAAATTTTACTAAAATAAATTTGTTTATTTTGAATCGAAATTTTAAAGTAAATTTCAAGCTTTAGAATACAATACAATTGACTGCCGTCAAGATTTACATATATATTCTAAAGAAACTTAGATTGAATAGTTTTGTGATTTAAGTTTTCGTTGCATTCATATCACTATGTTAATTCCTTTCGTGAGATAGTTGAATGTTAAATAAATGTACCTAAAACTACCAAACAATCCTTGTACACTCTGTAGCTAGATATATATTGGAACATGAGATTATCTATTCAAATAGTATTATCTCCATCATAACATTAGCTAGCTCCAGGTAACAGTCAAACCATACGATTATATTATCTCTGATATTAATTTAATAGTATATCAGTTTAATGAAGGTAATTGATATATTTACACTATTTTGAAAAATAAAAATTTACTAAACTATTCATTTTGTAAAAGTATATCAAAATTGTAATTAATTTTTGGTTACTTATATTAATAATATTATATACTTTATTTTATTAACATTACAAAAGGTATTTATTTTCTTAGTTTTAGAATGTTTCTTAATTAAACTTTAAAATTAAATAAACCAATTTTTTTTCTATGGTTTTGTCCATATAATCCTTAAATACATCAATAACTGCAATGAATTTTATAATAGTTTAATTCAATACTAAATTAATTCTCCAATGAATATAGCTATAAGGTCAATAATTCCACTTACTAGATCCTTGCACAGTTTAATTCAATAATCGATACAAAATTTAAGCTTTCTACGTTTTAGCGATCAGTTAGTGAATATTTTCCTGTTTTATTTAAAGAGAGAGAGAGAGATAAGATTATTTCTATTATATATAGTTATTAAAAATTATTATTAAAAAAGTTTTCTTCTGTTTCAGGTACAAAATCTTCTTTGAATTCTATGGAACACCATATTCATTTATTGAACTAAGAAATTATTTTTATGATAATTACCAAAAACATTATATCGTATAAAGAAAGGTATGTTTTAAAATAAAATTACTTTATAAAATACATACATTTCGTAATTTTCTTAATTAAACAAAATGTCTCCCTCATTTCAAAAAGTATTTGTAAAGAGCTAGGTGCTTTATTAAAAACGTGTGTGAGTTTGTGTAGTACCTTCATCCTATATCTTCTATATCGAATTCAAATGTTATTTATTTAATGAACCAAAGAAGAACGTGTTCGTCTTTATCTTATTTTGTTATATTTATTCATAATTTATTAAAGGTATTGATTTCCATCGTATTTTCAATAACAGTATTGACTTTTTATAAGTTTTCTCGTTATTTATAACAGTTATGTGACAGTATAATTATGGGGGATAGGTGAATGTCACCATGGGTATTACCATTGATCATGCAAATTGAAGATAATGAAAATATTTAAGTTAATACTTTTGTATACAAATTTTCATTCAATTATTGAAGGCTTACATTTTTTATTTAAATATTGCTTAATGCAGTTCAAATGTTATAAATTCAAAAAAGCATCCATTAACAGTATAAGTAATGCTTGTATTCTATATATAGATTATTTTGAGTATATTATTTGAGAATATTAAATATATATATTTATATATATATATATATATATATATATATATATATATATATATATATATATATATATATATATATATATATATATATATATATATATATATATATATATTTATATATATATATATATATATATATATATATGTATATATTCTTGGAATTTATAGATGAAATGTTAAAAATTGGACCTTGTGTATCCACTAAGAACTCAATTAGTACAAATATAACATAAAAAAAATTAATTTTAAAGTACTTAATTTCTCCCATAATGTACTCATAAAAAAGGTTCGAAACAAGAAATGATTCTTATCCGAAATTAGACAAAGTGATTTTAAGAGGACATACGTGGTCGTATTGCACCTGCCACGTCTAATATGTACTGTCAAACAACTCTGTCGGTAAGGTAGCATGCGATGATGATTTTAGGATAAGAATCGTTTTTCGTCAGATATATTCAAAATTTTATTAATGACATTCTTTTTATTTAGTTCTAAGTAAGATTTACATTTTACAAAGCTACAAGTTTATTTTCCAATGTGTGTACAAAAGCTAAAATACAATATGGTACATTGCTAGTAGATAACAAAAGAAATTTATAGAATTAAAAACATATTATGTAAATAAAATAGTGTAAATGCCATCCGAACTGTAAAAGATAAAAAATTACATTTGCAAATATGTAGGTAATTAATATATATTCACATGAGGAGGCCGATAAATAAGTTTACTTTGTTAGAGATAAAACACTATACTAGAAATAACTTTTATAAAAGAAAAATACACGTAAAATAATATACAATAGATTATATAGGAAATAAGAATGAAAAAATGTGTTTATATCCACCTGTATATCTACTGGTGGAAAAGGAAAAACTGTGGAAGTTAAATGTTACATTTGTGTTACTCTGGTTTTAGATTAGTGTCTATGTTGTGTATGGTGGTAGATCTATAGATCTGAACGTTCGTTGTTGAAGCACTAATATCCTGTAAACACACACACACACACACACACACACACACACACACACACACACACACACACACACACAAAATACTCATGCTTACAAATAAAAGATAAAAATGTATAACTCAATCATTTTCTTTATTTGAATTTTATCGTTTTTATCTTATGCCCTACATATTATTTTCTAGCAAAATATCTAAATATTGTGTGTCTCAGAATGTAGTTAGAAATTTTGATGTAGAAATATTCAATTTTACATTTTTTTTTTTTTCAAGAACTTGCATCAGTGAAATGAGTGAAAATGAGATCTTAGGTCAAAGAGCATGATGACGTAGACTTGCTTTGGCCAGGTAAAGTAGACTGTATGTATATGAAGTGAACCATTCTCAACAACTTGTTTAATATGTTTATTTATTCCTTTTTATAAAATAATTCAACTTCTCTGTGGTAGAAAAATGATTATTACTATTATTATGTTTCTTTTCTCTTTTTATCATATTATTATAATAATAAAACATGAAAGAAAAAGATACAATGCCTATTATTTCATATAATTAAGTTTTACATACATATTGCAATGTTTGAAGAGTAAATGCATTTGGAAACATAATCTACCCAAATCGAAAATACATTGCACGGTCCTTTTTACTCACTTGCATTACCTTATACTCGTTGCTTGTATAGTAAAACGGTTATAACATAAATTATACGAAAATTTTTTCTAATTTAATTAATCTCATATTACTATTTTTTATTAAAAGATTATTTTTTATTAGCCCTTTGGTAAACTGAGTAAAATGAAAAGCCACTTTTAGTGACAAATGTCCTAGTCATACATTTTCACCATGGGTATTGAATAAATATTTCGAGAGACACACAATAGTTATTGTAGATAGAATTATGCCTTAAAAAAATGTATTGTATAAGGTAGGTAAAGCAAGGTGGTTGATGGATGAATATCATTGAATAAACTTAACCATGCAAATAAACACCACAGCAAATAAAATGCACAATATTTTATATGTATGTTAGATATTATAGAATTCATGCTATTTGGATTTGAAAAATGGAATGGTGAACCAAACATAATACTTGTACGTTCCATTTCATTTCATATTTTTTTTTTTTATTATTTTTAAATTGAGATAAAGTAGAGGCGTAAAAGTTTGACATCATAGGAATAGAGAACATATGCTAAATAGATAGGAAAATATGATGAATTATTTCTTAATTTTTTTCATTTTTTTTAAAGGAGAACGTAAGATATAGAAATTTAACTTGTTTTTCTAAGCACCTCAAACAGCTTTCTTATAATTGTAGGTAACTGAATGATAATAAATACCACAGTCACTCGTTCTTAAAGATTTTCTTTTTTTTTTAACTTGATTACAATTTGTTATATCACGTACTAAATAATAAAACCATAACGAAGAAAAGTAAATAAAATTAAATGGTAACATGTCCCCAAATCAGAAAAAATGTAAAAATAATAAATATAATAAAGTGATTATAGTATACAAGGGCGACTAGTTATTATAAAAAATTTATAATTCATATTTGTGCACTCAAAAAATGATCTTGTAATTGGCTTGTAATGTAATATAATGAGGCATTTTGATACTTTAAGATTTGGGACACTTTGATACATTCCCACTTACATGTCGTTATTAGTCCAGTGTAGGCAAAACTGTAGTAAAGAATTTAAAAATACTAATAAAAAAATGGATTAAGTTCATCGGATATTCATAAATTATACCTGCTTATTAGTCCTAAGACTATCAAAAGAAGTGTTGAAGTGAAGGACATAAATATATAGTTATGATCTTAGAAATATCAAACATATTGCCTATGAGAAAAACTTCTGAAATTAATTAAGTTTGAACATCCGATATTTATGGGTGGAAATAAAACAAATCATTTACTGAATATGTAATTGCAGTAAAATGCAATAGTCTTTGTCTTATATTAACCATATACAAAAAATTTGTAATACACATATCCAGAATTTTGAAACATAAATGTGCTGGAAAAAACGTGGCAGTATTCAGAGAGAGAAATCACAATATGAATTTACAATAATAGCGGTGGTATTTTTTTGAAATTATCATTGCCAACCTCTTTATAGATGTTGCATTTTAGTAATTATATTGAACAAGACAAAAACCAGACATTCTTGCTTGAAAAAAACAATTAAAATCGATGCAGACTTCTTCAGATACTTTTGAAAAGGGATAAATTATCCTATTTTAAAGTTTGCTCTAGGTGCATAAAAAAGTATAAAATGTAAACATAAATTAAGTGATATAAAAATAACGGCCTAGGGAATGAGGAAAAATTTACCCGAATGAAATAAAAAAGCGGAGTTTGTGTTATTTGATTTTAAGGAAGTACGAGCGCCAGGCGGTGTGGGGATAGGTATCGACTCTAGCGCGGTAAGGGGAACGCAGTAACCATATGATTTTTTTCAATATATAGATATACATTTAACATTGGCTAGTGGCGGCATTTATTTTTCTTTTAATTAATACACTTTAATTAGTCGGGCAAGTGTAAATGTTTTTGAATTAAATTAATCACTAATATATTTACTTTCATCCATAAGTTTTTTAAAAATATTCACCGACAGTTTTACGAGAAAAATACAGAAATGTATCAATGTTTGAAGGTTACCCCATAAGACCAATGTTAAATTGCTCAACTTAAAAGTTAATTATTTATTTAAATGATCGGGCAATCTCCTTCAAATTTTTGGAATTTGTTTAGACATATTTAAACTTTGTATTAAAAAAAAATCAAGCCTTTTATCAAAAGTTGCCTTGGTGCTCGTACTTCCTTAAGTTTGGTATGAAACGTACTTGCAGAGGTTACTGAACACTGGTAATAAACACTGACTAATGTACTTAGGATTTGGGTAAATTATGTTGCCAAATGCAGTAACCCTTCAAACAGTGCAGTTATTTGGTAGTATTTTATACTTATGTATATGAAATCATAGGCATTCTATCCTTTTCACTCACGCTACATTATTTTAATAATGTGATAAAAAAAGAAAACAAACATAATAATAAACATAATAATAGTAATAATAATAATAATATATACGGAAATCGTATGCTAAATTATTTTTTCTACCACAGAAAAGTTTTGTTGTTTTATAAAAAGGAATAAATAAACATAGTAAAGAAGTTGTTGAAAAAGGTACGCTTCATATACATACAGAATGACCTAAAGTTGAGTTTGTTCATTTATTTTGGTTCCTTGCAAAATATTGTGATATTTGAAAGGAATAAATGTCTGCAGAGACATTAAGCAATCAATTTTGTAATGCTGATGAAATTTCATAAATTAATATTAACTATTCAAGCAGAATTTACAGTAATCATTGGTCAGATCAGCAAAATTACTCAGAAGCAAGTGAATTTAACAACTAATAGAATTAATTGTTAAAATACTGGACATTTTTAATCATTAGGATTCAATAAAATATAAAAATATATTACAATAATATGCATTGTATGTATTTATATATGTGCTTAAAAACCAAGTTTGGTCCTGGATACATTGGACCCACTATTCCGATTTTGCTGATTCAAGAACTTAAACTCTGTCTATTCGTCTAAAATACGTCAACAAAATTTTAACTTTTCGTTTTTGAGGTATCTTGATGACGGACTGTCAATATTTTCTAGAGTTTAAAACATTAAACTAAAATTAATATAATTTGACATATATGTATAAAAATAAGGTAATGATTAAATTATTTCTTGAATTTTGGCTTATCATGTTTGGCTTTTATTACTTATCTACAGAATTTAAAAAACTAAATAGTGACTGGTCCTTGCCTATAAAATTGATTCAGAATTCTTATATTTTATTCTAATTTGTGAGCAACCATGACCAAGTGATAAAGGAATTTGGAATACATAAATAGCGGTAATATTCAAAACGAAAGATGGTGTGATGAAGTTCTTGACGGAGTTCACACAACATATTAGAAAAATCTCGATGTAACATTTTTGGGACATCTTATACCTATACATGTAAATGGTACATAAGAAAGCAAAGCACTGAATGAAAATATTAAAGAGTTCAAAGCTTTAGGGAATTTAATATTAATTATTTATGATATTATAACCATCTAAAAAACAATAAACAAAACTATGTTTGCTATATAGAACTTTCTTTTGCTTGCTTGTGTTCGGCTTATACATATATTTATTATACGTTTATGTACGACGAGTATTCATAGATATATATATATAAATGAAAATATGCTTTTACACTATAAACGACAATCTTTTCTTAGAACTTTTTGCTTATACCATTGGATTGAACTGGAAAAAAACAAAACGATGAAAATAAAAATCAAATAAATATTTAATAAAAAACAAAACGAATTATATGAATACGTTCACAGCTTAACACTCAATATGCATTCTTCTTTTTTGTAGCTTCATACTTATGTAATTTTATTTTATATTTAAAGAGTAAGGAAAATAATTTCATTTTTTTTTAATAATAAAATATATAAATATTTTATTTTACTTCCGAATTGTACCTATTGTTATCGGAAGTATTGTATTCCTGTTTACGCAACAATAAATTATTTTTCAACGATTTTTAAAATTTATTCTATTCAAAACGTTATGGCAGAACACATGTTTTTGCTGGGCAGACAAACACAAGCTCCTTTCGATTGTCATTTTGTCTGACAGACACAAAAAATTTGTCTAATTGTCGATTTATTTCTCATATAAATGCCCAGAATTCTAAAATTACTTTACGCATATTTGTAAATATTAAATAAATAGTTGAGGTGTTTTGGATGGTCCCATTTTTGTAAAATCTCACCTATCAATTAACGTTTTGGAGATACAGCGATTGAAAATGATTTACTTTTCACTTAAATGCCGATATCATTCGAAAACCGTTCATTCGATTTTGATGAAATTTTTTCATTCAAATAATTTTTTGCTTTTAAATTTTTATCTCAATTTCAACTCGATCAATCGATCTAGCCGTTGGTACATATTAATTCACAAAGTAAATTTATTTCTTTGCGTCATTTTTGGATTCGTTATCTTTTACTTGTCAGGTCTAGAGAAAAAGATTGAAATCAATCAAAAGTAGCTTAAAGTTTTTTCACTTTTATAATTAAACGAATATAGCTTGTTATAATTTTTATAATGTTATTCTTATACCTTCAATTAATGATTTTACATTATTACAAGACAATCGTAAGAAAATGGCTTTAGTTATTTAATGAACGGTTTTTTTTAAATAGACCCGAATAGTTAAATACTATTTTTTTCTACATTTAAAAAACACTTATAATTAAAGTTGGAGTATTTAAATTAGATAAAAGATTCTAATTAATAAATTTTGTTTAAAACGTCTTTTATTTTGTACACAATAATTTTACATATGTGATATGCTGAACAGTATAGGTTTTGTTAATTCAGTTGCATAACGCCCAATGTTTATGTTGCTCATATTATATATATGTATATACCTATATAGAATATATATAAATCTAACGGAATGTACATACTGAAATTGATTGATATCGAATACATATTTATTTATGAATTTATTCGATAAATTCGCAATTACAGTAACATATTCTAAACATTTCTAAACATTGATTATCAATGTATACATTACAAGCATATGATAGTACAGCGGTACAACCCTAAAAACACGAAGTGTCTGGTTCATTATTTTATACTCCACATGTAAATAATATATTAGAGTATATTAATTTTAGTCTTAATTTTAGTCCTTTTAGTTTAAAATGCAATAAAATATTAACCGTATAAACATAATTTTGTTGAAAGTATAAAATAATCAAAGTAGTCAATTTCGTCCACCTTCATCAAGAAAACTCAAAAACGAAAAAATGTAGTAACCTGAAATTTTGGTAGCTTATTCTAGGCATAGGTAGTGATTTTAAGTTCGTGAGTGTGCAAAATCGGTACTTTGGGTCCAATGGATTCATAACGTTCGTTTTTAAATAATTTTTGTATAAAACAAAACATTTATTTATAAACTGCATAGATTTGCCACTATTTAAGATCAAATATTACTTCAAATTGATTTTCACTATTAGACATGCAGAAAAAAAAATTAATCGATAATTCATAATATTCTAAAACGTTTATTTTGAACTAATATATATTAATAAAGTGTTTTCTTAAGTTTTTGTTACAATTAAATTATCAACCATCGAACTAAGTTCATTAAGATTATTTGTTCGAAATAATATTAGAAAAAAATTTTAAATTCATTCGGACTATGAAGATGAGGGTGGAAAAAGTAATTACCTGGAAATTATATTTTTAATTAGTCATAAAATAAATTATTGGTAGAGGAGCTTTAGCAGGGAAATGTAGGACCTGCAGTAGTCGATCAATTCAAAATTTCTTTTGAGGAACATACCATTCACCTATAAACTATGTATATCTATAACACATAACAAAATTGCATTTAACGAGCATGAGGATATTAATATATAAATATTTATATGTGCTGTATCGTGCATAATTAAAACCAGTCAAACAAAATTTATTATACTATATATATATATATAATGGTTCTGGTAATTATGTAGAAAAGTGTGTGTACTAGTAATTATAGAAATATATCAATTATGATGGGATTTGAAATTACAATAAGTATAAAACTTGATTGATGTGTTTTAAAAAGTTTTTTGAATCATTGCGTGTCATCAATTCATAATTTATGATCTAGTTGAGCTTTTATACCAATAAAATAGGAATAAAAACAAAAACATAACGTTTACTTGTTTAATTATTAGCTGTACTATTAATTAATATACAAAGTGATCCAAAAGTATTCGTTTTAAAACTTATTTTAAAATAAGTATCTTTTTTTTATCGATGCATTTTCCCTTAAATCCAACATATATGGGTCGGTTTAATTATTTTGAAAAAAACTAAAAAATAAATTGCTAGTATAAAATTTATTTTTGTAAAACTATAAAACAAAACCATGGTTACGATCTATATCCAAAAATGTAAACAAAGATTACGCTGTTTGAAAGGTTAAATGCTAGTATAAAAATAAATCGTCTATATACCATTTAATTGAACATTTATGTACATATAAATTTATACAATATTTTTATTTATGCAAATTGTTTTCAAAAATAAACATATACTTATTTTTTTTTAAAATATTTATGTCTATTGAATATTTTTTTAATTTAATTTTTTTTATTTTTTTAGTATTTTTATAAAATTAATTTGTAAATCTGCAGTTTTACATAATGTATCTTAATTACAACCATTATCTACAACAACTCTAACCATTTTATTTTGTTGAAACTATTTCATTTGTCACACAAAACGTGATTTTGTGTTTTAAGCAATTGTCGGATGATAATTGTTATACGTGTAAAACTGTATTTTAGGCATTTTAAGGTATCAAGTTTTGTTTAAATCATAAGAAAATAAATAATTGCTGATAGTATCCCAAGTATTAAATTATATACTTAAGTTAACAAGTAAAATAACATCTAACAGAGTTAATTGTTTAGATACTCGACATATCATTGAATTTCATTATTTGAACTATTTTTAATTAACATTTATAATATACTATAAATATCAAGTCTATAAAGTTTACATGTAAAATAATATGTTTTGTTATTACCTATTTCAGCTAAAATTGAGGAGAACTCAAACTTAAAACAATATAATAAAAATAAAAAAACTGTAAGCAATAGATTGCAATATTTGTTAAGCACACATTGTTGTGAGTTTTCATTTCAGTCCGAACTACCGGAGTGTCCCAGTGTTTTTGTTTTATTAAATTCAAACTAGATATTGCTTTTGTAATAACTTATATATTATAAAAATTTCAAGTGAGCCAGTCCAGGTTTTCTTTGATTCAAACAATGAAAAATTTAATTAATACCAAAAGTATGTGTGCAATTTTTAAATAGTTATAATAAATACATTTTACAACAATTCGTTTATTATTAAACTAATTATTATTGTGTATAAATAATTAGTTGTTGTTGGTTTTGAAATAAATAGAATATATTTATTATATATAATATTATAAACAATGTATTGTTAACAAATAATTGAACGCTTTTTTCAACGAAATAACTAAACTATTTCTACTTGCATATTATTAATAGGTTCTGGTATGGCCAGTGGTCGAAATAATAATCTCTGAAACATTTTGAGTATAATTAACTATAATAATGGTATAAATTGATAATTATATAGAAATATTTTGAATATTTGATTATTTTTCTAAAAGGGATAAAGTAAGAAATAGATGACAAATCGTTTAGTAAGTAAGGCCAATTCAGCAAAAAATTTTCAATCATTCTGGTCTGCATTTTAATATTTTCTTATTTATTAAAAATATTTTCTTTAAGATGAATTTGATTGAAAAATTTACATTGAACCAGCAAAATAAAATCGTAAGTAAAATCACTTTCGATGAAGTTTTTTATCAATATTGAAGCGTGAACATACGTGTCCCACTTTATTGGCACTCAAAAACTCGTTACTCAAATTGAATTAGGCTTATGAAATCACTCATTATGCTTAAAATTGCTTTATATTTTATGGTAATAAATGGGGACTTTCATAACTTTATAATTTTATTACCATTCTTCAATTGTGGTTCGTCGATAATTAAAAAATTGTCTATAAGATGATATGCAAATATTTTCTTTCCTTGAGCGATGGAATTTTTTCTTCAAATTTATATCGACATCATCCCTTACGTATCACTATATAAATCCTTACCAAAACTTAAGAATTATTTTAAAAGGACTACCCTGTAAGATTTTAATTATAAAGATCATTTCTACCATGTCTGATCTGATGACCTCGATTAAATCCAACTGTCGATTTTCCTATTACCATTCTGATCGGCTACCGTATACCATATAGAGAGCTAAGTTAATAAGCGGGGTGGCATATCTCCCATTCATTAATTTGGTACGCTCAACTAAATCCAAAACTCCCAAATTGAGCTCCACTTACAATTTTAAACGTCATCACAATTTATCATTTTTTTGATATTTATTAAAAAATTTTCATTCAATATTTACTGTACAATTTACATAGAAATATTTGCATTTTAAATAGTTTCTTGGGGGGGGGGCACCTTCAATACATTATATGGACGTTACGAATATAAAAAAAAACATGCACCAATTTTAACATACAGTCAAATCATAGACATATGATCTCAATGAACTGAATACTATTAAAGCTGTTAACGAATATGGAATTGAACAAGAAATTCATTAAGCGTATTAAAATATGAAATACACGCCTACCTGTAACATATATCATTATAAGTATCATAATATTCATTCATCTGTTTGAATTCCCATACGAGATAAATCGGTGTATGCAGTATAGAGACAGAAATCATCCCATCATGGATGATGCTAACGAACCAACAATGAGGTGAGGATATTATTCATATATGAGTGCAGTGATGCATAACAGTTTAATGTTTATTCACTAATTTAGGTTAAAATTACAACAACAATTATTTCTCACTGACAGATTCCAAAATCAATTTGTTATCTAAAATGAATTTGAAGATACCATGATTATTTTTTAATATTAAAAATTATTTGCATAATGAATACAGGATTATTTGTTTTACAGTGTTCTTAATGTTTGCAAATTTTTAAAACCACTCAGCAACTCGCTGTTTGAATGATGGAATCAGCTAGCTAGTTTAAACATTTGTTAAACATAATAGCCAAAAAACTCGTGAATATCTACTAGCCGGCCCTAAACTGTTACTTGAATAGTTTAATCATAGGCTGTATGCAGGATCTAAACAACTTCCATTTTAACTCGACTCGTGTATCACTTAGTAGGTAGTATAATTACATCTTGGATGTTAGGACTAAAAAACCTGAATACCCGTAAAAGCTCGACCCCTAATATCACTTAGATACTAGCTCCATCTCGAACAAAATGGGGGTTGCTCAATCATAGGTTGCACATAATTCGCAAAAACACGACAACCCATACGATCTCGGTTTCACTTGGGCAGTTTAATCACAATTTTCTCGTTAAAGCTAAAAAACCGCAAAACCGTACTTACTCGACCCCATATAGCACTTAGGTAGTTTAATAACAGATAAGACATATGGACACAGACCTATAGAATGTCCACGTTAAACAACATGCAATTTTTCAACTCGCGACGAATAGTGTATAATAAACAACAGGCACTTTCAACTATTAACTAGAATCAATGATCGATCAACACAAACACAGTTTGTATTTAATTTTATATTAAATTTTATTAACATTACTAAACACGGATTAATGTTTTAAACATTTCTCCCAAATAGTGAAGAAAGACATTTTTTTAAATTATGTAGAGATTATTACAATAATTATAGTCAGCTTATTTTATTTCCTGAAAATCTACATCAATGATTTTATTTAAGAAAATATTTTCTTTATATCTAGACCTTAAACACGCTGCTCGGCAAATAATGGGAGTATCGAAATAGCCTAGAAAGGAATATAATAAATTTCAATCGGAAGTGTTCGTTGGATAGCTAAAACGACATATATAATTTATTTTTAAACAATAAATAACATTTTTATAATTAGGTTTACTACTTAAATCTACCAGCATTTATTATAAAATCTTTTATCGAAACATTAAAAGATGTTTTTTATTTTTATTAATATAAAGGTATAAATAATTTCATTATTATTTATAAAACATACTTTCTTAATACCGAATTAAAAACAAAAATATTAAAAAGATAAAATAAAATGGTAAAATGTTCTGAATATAAAGAATATTAATTTAGAGCTGTACCTAGAAAAACTTGAGTGTGCAAAATTGGAGATCCACATTTTGACAATGGAAGAGCTTAAGTATTACGTTTCCGGATGTAACCGAATTTCAAATTACTGACCAATTTTATTTAATGATAGCCCTCCCCGTTTTCATGGACCTTTTTAAATGCTTGTTTTATGTGAATAAAATTAACACTTTTGAACGTTTTTGTGCAATAAGCGGTTTACAATAGAAAACAGCTAAAACACGCCATTTTTAATTTGGTTTACCTGGCTACTTTTTATTTTTCTTTAATGCAATTTTTTCATAAAGAGTAATATTTTCATGTAACCTATGTCGCTTTCTCGTCAAATCTCGTTATTCTTCCTCATAGAATTTTGATTGTTTGGAGACTGTTAAATTGCTAATATCGTTGATAGTGTTTATTTTTGTCCAATTAACATAAAACTGAAAAAAAAAAAAATGATTTCAGAAATCTATTGACGGAATGCGCTACTCTAATCTAGCACACTCAAGTACCTCAATACCATGCTCTAGTAAAAATATATATATTTAACAAGTAAAAAAACAGAGAGATATGTCTGCTATTAATTTTATTATTCTTATATTAAATATTGTTATTTAGGTAGAAATTTTATGGGATAAAATATGTTTCTCATAAATAAATACATTTTTTTCAAAATGATAAAAATGACAAAATATATACGCATTTATTTTTAAAAAGGATGGCTGGCATATTTAGTTCGAAGAATAAAATTATTAAATTATTTCTATTGCCTTAAAATATTAGACTCGGCTAAAAATACCATACTTATAATACGTTATAGACTATGAATACGACGATTACGTGGTAATTGGTCGAACGTAGTGCGATCTATGAACAACAAAGTTGAGGTTCAACTCTGAATTATTTTTTCATAGTTTATTTTAGGTTGATTTATATATATATATATTTTCTTTTTAATTTGTATAATAATCAATAATTGGTGAAAGTCAATTCATGAATAGTCCATTGAATGCTCATACTACTAGCTTGATGGTGTAGCTGAATACGTATTATCTATCCTCATGTACATAATAATAATAATTCAGTGTATACCATTCGATCATTGTATCAAGAAGAACCACACGGTGATGTTACTACAATATTGCCTCCTACACTTACTTTAATTCTTTTCTTTTCTTCAATGATGATAATAATGGCGTGATTAAGATTGATGAGCTGTTATCAAGTTACAAAATGTCACAATACTCTATCGCACATGTCAATCGAACTTGATTGGTCAATTAGATAACAACTTATTTTCATTTTCTATCTTTCTTATTTTCACATTCTTTTATAGATGGCTGCTTTCTTGAGCTTCTACAACATATAAATTATTATTAGCTTTTTGTGCTGCTCTATTAGTTAGATATAGGTTCGTTTTTTTTGTTTTTTTTTTTCTATCTTTCATTAGTATTGACAAAATATTTTTTATTGCATTTTATTTATATTTGAGGCTTGTATCATTTTTTTTCATAGATAAGATTGTTCAGTAGCAAAACTAAAATTTAAACGTAGACTAAAATGCAAAAGTCCGTCGAATGAGTAATCGGATCGGTAAATCATATGTTACCAAAATTGATTCGTTCAGAATTTGTCTTACAATTTGGAAAGTTATACGACGTATCATAAAACCCATATATATTGCAATAGTTGACAGTCACATTCTTTTGGGTTTTATATGTGTTTATTGTGTAACAATTCCCAGAACCTGACTTTAACGATTTAAGAAGGCCCAAGCATTATTAATTATATTTGCATAATATATTTGCCTTACCAACAAAGTAGTAACATATTCCACAGGCTAAGGGAGTCCCCCTTTCATTAGGTTATTATCCCCTTAAACGTTGTATTTTGTAGATTTTTGGATTGTCTGAAGATTATTAACGTTAAGATATCTCTAAAAATTGGCTTTGAAACAAAATCGGAAATAGATCAGAATTATCTGTATCAATTGTAATTGAAAGGGATAGTGTCTAGGTAAACATAGGATCAATTAACTTTGAATTAACAGTTTCCTTATTTTGAAGTTGGTAAATAATGCATACTGGATAATTTCTGAGAATCGAGAAATCATGTCAGACCTACTGCTTACTGGTTACATACAAATCACGCTCATCGTGGCTCGAAAGAAGGACAAACTTTATAAATAAGTAAAAAGTCAAACTGGGATGATTTAGAATTAAGAAATGGAATTAAGAAATGGAATTTAGAAATGGAATTTTTGTTAATTTATCAATTTCTAATTACCAACTCAACACTTCTGAAAAAATCTCAAATGGCCACAAATCATTTTTTTCCGAAATAAACAAATATAGATTTCGAAAAGAAAATTTTAAAGAAATATTTTGAAGGAAATTGAGATTTGGATAAAATAATTTTTTTAAATAAAAAACAATTTTTTTTTTTTTTTTTTTTTAATAATGGTATTGACAGTTTATAACTGCCTAAGGGAAAATTTTTGATAAGTGTGAGTTTATAAGTCCCATTACCTGTCAGCGAGGTACCTGATTTTATGATTAGACTAATAATAATTTACATAAGCTTTCATACTGCCTCAAATACCTAATCAAATTTGAACAGCTCTCTAAGTATATATTCCTTTATTGTATGTTCATTTTGTCGTTCAATTCAATTATAATACTTGCAAAACCTACAGATATAATTAGCATATGTAAACCATATGAAAAAATGGAGTCTATAATAATTATAAATAGAAGCATGTGGTTTTTATTAATAATACCACCATTTTAAAATATGCTAAAACATCATTAAATATTTCACATAATTAAATAAGTAAAACGAACAACAACAAAAATCGAAACTATTTTTTAACAAAAATATGATGAATGTTGCGGATAAATGGTGTGTGCAGATTTAAGAAGAATAACGATGGGTTATACTTTAAGTAGGCCTTTTTGAGGTTTCTCTTACTAACACACATTTATTTCAGAACATATAATATTTATACACGTACGTCATATATACATTTATATACAATATATAAGGTGGTAGGATATATATATATATATACTAAATTGTGCGTAGTCTTGTAACTATTTTGAGGTGAACTTGTGCTTACTTGTACGACATTAATGTATATATATATATATATATATATGTATGTATGTGTATATATGCGCCTATGTGAGGTTGTCAGTCTTCTTTTTAGAGGAGTTGTGTTGTCGCCAGGGACCACCAGAATATCAGCTCACCACCATATAGTCATCATCATCACTGTATTGTGTATTTACAGACTGATTGTTTAATTGAAAATGTTTAATTTCATAATGTATGATTTCTTGTTCAGTAAATGAGATACTTGATTATTGGCTGAATTAAAACTAGCATGCTGCTATGGCAGAAAAATAAGTTTACCCATTTTTAAATTTTAATAATAATATTTTTTAGACTGTACTCACTTTCTTGTCCAAAAAAACCCCAAACTAGCTTAAATGACAAACAATGTTTATATTAAAACCTGATAGGAAAAAATCTGATCGAAAAGCCTGTTACAAGGTCTTGCTGTAAGTATGCTTGTCAAACACACTCATATTGCTTAATTTTCTATATGTGTGATAGCCAACATTTGGCCTTGTAGG
Source organism: Chrysopa pallens (assembly GCA_020423425.1). Taxonomy (NCBI): domain Eukaryota; kingdom Metazoa; phylum Arthropoda; class Insecta; order Neuroptera; family Chrysopidae; genus Chrysopa; species Chrysopa pallens. The sequence goes on along the minus strand of CM035593.1, from coordinate 72,740,267 downwards.
CCACGAGCCATATACGATACGGTACATATGTGTGTCATTAGCTTAGTCAGATAATTTGTTAATAAATTATGTTAACATATTTGGTTTAATGATTTTCCTTAGAACAATTTTATTAAATCATTAAAACTAACAGCAGCATTAAAACATGTCTATAGTTTAATTGTTTTTTGTGATCAATTTCCGAGTGTAGTAATGCAACTACGGTATATTGTATGCCATATGCTGAGAAACACATTCGATAAGAAGGACTTTATCTTAAAGTATTACGCTCACAAAATCAAAGAATCACAAAAATATATTTGTCTATGTTGACCCAAAATAATAAGTATTATTTAGGACTGCGTTTTGACTACATTTCATGACAATTTATTGTTGACAAACTTCAAAGGCAGCCGTCCACAATAAAATGGAATTCAAATGTTAATTAATTTTACTATCTTATAAAATCCATCCAAAACCACCACCAGAGAACGTCACATGTCTATTAATATTCAAAAGACATGTATCGAAATTTTTCCTTATTTGAGTTTTTCTAGAAATGCTAAAATATTAGAAATAAAAACTTACTATCGTCAGATATTGTCGAAATGAATTACTAATCATGATGGTCTGTAAAATCCTATTATGATATTCTGATCAACATAAGAGTTAAGAAGGATTACTAGATTGTTATTTAAGCTTGTGATGTAGGTATAGTTGACATTCATCTATCAACTTGTTTATTTAGTACGAATAGAGCAAGCTGTACAGGCTAAGCTTTCTAACAGTAATGACAGTAGAAGTGGTGAATTTAGGAGTTTGATTCTATATTGGCTCACCAACTGTATCGTTACTCGTTCACGAGAATTCTGTGACTCACTCACATACATATATATCTGTGTGTGTGTGATATCGATCGTCGGGTATATAAACGAATAGAACCGAATGTCGGGCCTCGCCCAATGTTTCCGACAATCTGCAAACCAGTACACAAAATTTTCTTTCTCTGTTATTATTATTATTATTATTATTATTTTATACATATATAACGTAATGTATATAACTATTAATAATAATATGTATAATATTTTGGAAATATGTATTTCTATATTATTTTGGGAAATTGTAATTAGTACCTTTCAATATAAATTTTTGAGATTATTTATAAAACTTTAAGATATTAGTTTTATTTTGCACGGTCTCAAAACTTATTTCCGCTTACCGGTAATTATGGTTTATTAAAAAAATTGTAAGAAATGGTCTGAGTAATTGATTTGTTTAACATAAAACTGAATTGAATATTGAATTATATGAAGTATATATAGTACAGATTTTCTGAAACATGTCATGAGAAACTATAACCACTAGAAATTTGTTGCAAAATTTTAGACTATTTTATCCGCTACAAATCCTGGTAAATGAGTCGTTTTGTTTCCTATATAAAGGTCCGTACAACTATATTTTTTGTTGTAAATACACTATTTTCTATTATGCTTTGTCATACGCTTTTCGGTGGCAATTTACCGGAAATATTTATCGGAAATCCAAGTCAAAATCAAGTTTTTTAATTTTTTCGATATTATAATATCGAATTACGCTCTTATGCTAACTAATGCTGAAATTAATAATAATTTTGCCTTTCAATTCATGACAATTTTCATATTGCGTTTTTGAAAACAATTTATCGTTATGTATTCATGTACGTAATTCATATATCTAATTATACATCCTCAAGATCGTTTTATTTTGAAATTTATCACCGTATATATTTTGCGATTCAAAAAATTGATTTTTTTAAATATTCGCTTCTATCTCGTGTTTCACAATAATAATTCAACATTAATTTTTTTTTTTAATATTTTAATTTATAAGTACATGTTTTTAAATTATCCAAACTTTTTTTTTTTTTTTTGCAGATTAGTATGAATTTTCCGTATTTATGTAATTCTCTTTTCTCTTTAAATGCATCTATAACATTTATTAAATATTGTTGTTTTTGAATATTATCTTGTCTTCAAATTCCTTTTTATCGAACAATTTTTTTTTTATATGTGATATTAACTAATCTTTCTCTTACATTAATTAATTAAAAACCTTAAAAGTACTACACTAAAAATAGAGTTGAATCTCGTGCTAAATTTCTGATCAACTTTTTTTTGTATATAATGTTTAGGATCATTTACTTAGTATAAAATCACAAAATTCGGACAAATTCCGGTGGAGTTTCAGAAACCATCTTGAAAAAATACTTTTGGCTATGCTCTTTCAAGAACCAATTTTCAAAAATTGGAATTTCGATGTAACTTGTATAAAAGTTGACGTTTATTATTATAATAATGTTCAAAAAACAAATTAATTTTAAGAAATGAAATTTTATGTATACAACTAGCACTAAAAACACGTGTATTAACAAAAATTGCGATACTTCATACATTAATGCCATAATAAGTCATCACTAAAACCAGCATAATATGGCGACGATTGATAACATCATACCTTACTTCCTAGTATTACCATTATACTTTCGAAACATAGCCATAATGCAATGATGATAACTTTATACCTATTTAAAAATACAAAAAACCATATCAATAATATTCGTTTAGAAATTCTTTGTTCTTATTATTTTTTAAATAAATATAATAAAATACTTTCTTCCATATCACATGCTTTTCTACAGAAATATTAAGTATATATAAAGTATATAGAATAAATACAAAGAACAAAAATAATCTTTACTTTATATAAAAATTTTGTGTAAAACAAAATAAAATGTTTCATTTAAAATTAATGAGATAATTCATTAAATACCTTTTCATACAAATTATGTAGATTATATAATAGCTACCATATTTATGTGAATTCGTACTAAGTGGCCTTCTACGTACATCTAACAAACTTGTGCATTAACGGTGTTGTTTTCGTTATATGTAGAGGAAGTTCTACAGTGTCGTATTCACACAAAAAAATATAAATAAAATAAATTTTTATTTTTATTGTTTAAGATTGACTGAACGCATGCAATTCAAAGAATCCAACATTTTTAAAGTTGTATCAATTACTATATGAATCAATATAAATCAATTATTAATATAAATCAATAAAAAATTGTATTTATGTAAATCAATGAAGATGGTGACTAATTATTGTTTGTTGTATATTACTTCAAATGAAGCTTCAAACCCATTTTCACGAATATGGGTTTGAATTTATTTTTTTTTTAAATATGTATATATAAGCAAGGTGTAAAAATTTAGTTTTAAATTCATACCGACCTAAAGTATTGTAGCCTTTCACAATATTTTTATGAAAAGACTCCTAAATTCAACTAGATTATATAAACAGACAACATTTTCGCCAATTATTTGATTTCTGCATTGATTTTGTGCTATTGAGTACATTATCAAGTACACTTAATGTCTTAGACGATCCAGAAGTTGCAGGTAATCAGTCTCGATTTTCGCAATTTCAAGGCTCACTTGTAAGTATGTTAAATTTACTATCCTTTCGATTATTTTCTATTAAATCACAAAAAATTTTCGATAAATTTGAAAAAAAAAATCTTACAATTATTTTTAATTAATTTAATTTGAGAAATGTCTTGATCATGTTTGTTCCACTTTTTATACTCGACATATATAATATACCAGAATATATTAGTTTTAGTCGAAAATTTGTAACGATAGCAAATGTGGATAGCAAAAACAAAATTTTTCTACGTGTATTCATCAGCTATTTATTCCATTTCAGTATGTTCGCCCGTCTAATAATTAAAAATAATTCAAAAATTGATACTCAATCATATTTATAAACAATCCACTTATCTGCACTAACAATAATAAAATTCTCCAAATATGTTTTCTTTTAATATTATAAATATCCAGGCAAAACAATAAAGTTACTAAATAGCAGTATACTGATGTATATATTACGAAAACTATTTTGAATTTCCAATTTTGATTTAGAATAAATTAGTTTTTTTCATAAATAAAATTACTTACTATGTTGTACTGAAATAGTAATGGCAAATAACATTTTATTAACAAACTTCTGATTACGTTACTGTATATGTGTATCTATGTGTTATACTATAAAGCATTCTATTACTGATCATGTTATTTTCCTAAATTTTGTTAATAGACATAAACAGACACCGACGTATAAATATTTTCAACTTTTTATTTTTTTCATTTTTATTTTTCTAAGGATATTTTGTTTTATTTATAAAGAAATTTCATCAATAAAATACTGAAAAGCGAATTAATCATCGAATTTTATTGAACTAAAATTATGGTTGCTAGAGGCTAAATATATAGGTCATATTTTAAGCGTTGTGTAGTCGATGTAGAATATATATATTATATTTTAATTCTGAAAATTTTATATTAGAATAATATTTTACACTTTTTCTCAGCCTAGAGACTGAGACACAGGAAAGTCTGGCCTCACTGTCCAGCCCTACTGGCTAAGCTTAAGTTTTGAAAACAACAAATTTATTGTATGTATATTCCTATTAACTTGGCCGAATACCGAAATGAAATTTCAATAATTGTGAAAAGACATTGATGTGAAAAGACATATTTTAAATTTCTATTATAATTTTGAAAATAAAGGTTTGTTATTTTTCGTAACTAAACGACTGAACGGTACTCCTAACGAATCAAACGGGATGGATTGATACTCCAAAAAACAACAAAAGAAAAAGTCAATATCGAAGGAGTTATAAATTTATGAATGGTGTAAATACGAACTGTTTCTCAAAACATTGAAAACATTTGGTAGTAGTTGAATGTACATGATACATTTCCCCATTGCTGAAATGTAACACAAGAATTGAGAAATTGAGAACCGTACCTACCAGATAGATAGAATACCTACTGCACACTAGATAGATAAAATTTATGGGAGTACATTCCTCTGATAATACAAAATGAAAAAGAAACACGCACCGAATATCGTACTCGACTAACAAATTCGAGATACTAACAACTATGCTTGTAACAGTCAGTCGTATACACATACTAAATACGGACTAAGGTTAGCTCCATAGAGAAGAACCATGGCTATAGATGATAATTAATTAACACTTCATTAGTTACTTTACAAAACATTTTATTTAGTGCAGCAGCACATTGTATGTTGTTGTTGAGACTTAAGATTAATACATAAAGAATAAATACACTTTCTATATCTTCAGACCATTATTAATTTTTTATAGAAATTGTGAAATATTAATTACTATAAAAGCTTTAAGAACGTTTAAGTTTATTAAATTATTTTTATTAAAACTTAATTCCAGCCGGGATCCGTAGGTAATATTGTTGTCGAACATGGTACTTTTTTACTAAGTCCTTTTTTTTATAAAAATTTTTCTCGGATTAAACCATGATATTAACCTTATGAAGCCTGAGGGATTCTAACTGCTTTGACTGACAAAACCTGGCTTATAACTTGGATTTCCAATGTCGCAACAAAAAATAATTTATATAGTTCAGATAGGCTAGGTGTATGGTGCAATCATATTTGTATGATATATGTATGTAGGAGGTCCAATCAGAATAAAGTATCGCGCAGGTAGTTACGTGTAATGGAATACAATCAGTCTTAAGTCGCATACACACGGGCATAATTCGCATGTAGCGTAACACCTTAACGCAAGTTTGACGCATAACAGCAACCCAACCATTGCGTGGTCGATAACGCATAACACCGTCTTGTAAAAAAGGTTAATACTTGACAATGTTTTATCGCGTCCCACAAATTGTCGGTAAATTTGAATCGTATCAAAAGATGTTGTTTGACGAGGCCACGAATACTTTGTCAAGTCCGCAACTTTTGCAAAGACAAGACGTACACATTATTCTTTTTTGTTTGTGTTGTATTTAAATATTTCGATATAATGTGGAACGAACAAATTACAATACAATTTATTGAAATTTATCAATAGAAATAAATACTTAAAGTGAAGATATTCTGCTTGGTAAACAGATGGAACGTTATGCAATACAAAGCAATTATGTAACATCGCAATACTTACAAGCCATTGGTCTCGCAATACGTAACACGTAACACGAAATACGGAACAGTACAGATTACCTATTGTACCTATTACAGGTACAGTACAGTTTACGTTTGAATGTTGCAAGAGTGTAAGCTGCTTTAAGATTCCGAGTAAAATAAAGTTAATCTATTATATTATACATTATATCTGGAATAACTATACCTTACAGTTAATGTAAGAGGTATTGTTTGTACTTTAAATTGTTTAAAAAATCAATGGATAACAGATGAAATTTTTGCTCAGTATCACCTTTTTTTATAATCTAAATAAAATAAAATTATTATTTAAAAAAAAAAAAATATTAACATCTTGTCTATTAAGAACTAAATAGAATTTTAACTTTAAAGATTTATACTTTTAATATACTTTTAAAAGTGCTTATTATCTGCTTGATTAATAATATATTTTTCTTTTATTGAATTGAATATCCTCATATTTTATTCCGTATATATATCAGCGTGAGACACTTACTACTCTAAACAGATAAGTTGTCAAGACTTTCATGATAATGATTTATCTATAAATGCTAAACAAAATATTACGCAAGTCCATAAGTAAATAGGGAAGAAACACAAAAAATTTTTATTTTCAATTGTAGCGTCTTTACTTCATGAATATGAATTTGAAGTTATTTTATAATAGTCTTACAAAATATCCAAAATATGAGCGTTTTAGACTCTTAATTAAACAAAGAAGCACAGTTGCATAAATAACGCCATACTTGTTCATCTCCATAGTAATTATACATTAGGGTAATTCTACGGCAAGAAATCCTATCGAAGTCCATGGCAATTACATACACTTTCTTCTAAAATGTAAGATAAATAATGTAAGTTTGCACAAATGAGTTGATTATGAATACAAATATTATATAAATTACACTAATAGTCCAAAATTTTGTAGTTTTGATTTTTCTATAGAAAACGACCGCTTATTGTAGAATCACCCTCAAAATTTTTGTTTTGCAAGAAAGAGGTGGAAAACTATGTTTGTTTAGTATTGAATCTAGTTTTCCATTTTGATGGGTAAAATTTAAAATTTTTTTTATTACATGATTGATGATGAACCTTTCGGAATGTTTTTGCATGAATACTCTATAGAAATATTCTATAGAGTATATTTCTATTCTATTCTATAGAAAACTTAACAAAATAAAATTGTTATTGATAACATAAAGTAATGAAAAAATGGTTTGCTAACTTAGCATCACTGCAAATAAGTCATCACTGCAAATTAAGTTTAATCAACAAAGAATCTTAGGGAATAACAAATCTCTAAGTCAATAAAAAAAATTATATAAGTCGAGTATATTACTTCATACAACAAAAACAACGTTGTAATACAACTGCTTACGGATTAAAATTTAAACTTGCTTTTCTTTGCTTATATAGAATTAATATTATCATTCAATCTTTTTGAAATTAATAATTTACATTATTGTTAATCAATATAGAAGAACATCATAAAGTTATTTAAAGAAAATTGTAAAAGGTAGTGAATCTAGATAGATAGATAGGTACTACCTACATAGATGGATAGATTCTATGAAACACATTGATGTAAAACTTTTACAAAGTATATTTTTATCTGAATAACTCTATGAATCACTAGTAAATTACATTCTTAAGGGCTCTTTAAGTATCATCATTAAAGATTCTATCGGCATATACAACACATATAGGTTCTTCGAAAGTGTACTAAATGACTACTACTCGTATATGTTAGTTAAATATATAACGACATTTTAATCATCTTACATGTATCTGTACTTTATTGCTGATATCAACTTATCTATTTATTAATGATGTGAATACATATATATATTGCAAAAAACAAATATTTTAAAATTGATCTTTTATTGAGTTTTTGATTTATAGAGTTTGAAGAAGCTGGCAGGAAATCATTTATATTTCTTTAAATCCGATTCCTTACTTATCCGGTTTATCAAACTCTTCCACTTTTTACCATATGTTCAGGTACATGGGTACAGTGGGAAAGTTTGAAGTATAGTTAAAGTGAAATAAGAAACACAAAGTACATCTATACTAAAGAAAATTTCTTAAGCAATCATACATTAATATGATATATATATATATATATATATATATATATATATATATATATATATATATATATATATATTATATTCTTCAATTTTATGAACATTTATATTTTTTTTGTTTCGAACTAAAAAAGATAATATAGGGACAAATTTTATGCTAAATCCCCAATTGTCCCAATCAGATTTTTTTTTTAAAATATAAACAAAATAATCTTTGCGAATAAACAAGTAAGGAAATGTTCAAATTTGGCATAACGTTTTATATAATTCTGGGGCATTTTGCCCCTTTACAAAACTTGTTATGTAATATTGTACTCGACGTTTTTAGAAGTATATAATTGATCAATGATTTTCTATTGTTTTGTAATATACTTTATAGCTTACTGTACGAAGAACACATTTTAATTATAGTTCGTGGTAATTTTCATTAAATTTAAATATCGAATATAAAATCGTTACTTAAAATAGTTAATAATTATTATGTTTGAGATTTCTCTTTCGGTACATCTGATTTAACATCATTACGTTTGTAGATCATCGAATTCAGCTTTTGAAACAATTATTAAAACACATCATGCTACGTAATATTGTAATTAAACCTTTCTTGTCAACATAGCATACTGGTAACACATGAATGTTCTATTTGAACGTTACCCAACTAAACCAGAGGACTCAAAAAATCAATTCGTATATACACTTTTTAAACAATGCAAATACTGCTTAACTTGCAACGTTGCATTCGTTCAATTATTTTCTTCGCCCCAAAGAGGTATCACTTGCTCATATTCATGAAAAACAAAAAGTGCTACTTAGAGAGAAAATTTTGCAAACATTATGTATTTCTTTTGAACGGTATTATACAAATACATATGAAATAACTATTATTGTATAAATTGTGAAATTCGATGATACTATGTCTTACTAATAATTATTTCTAAATTTAAAGTAGAAAATCTTTTAAAAAGAAATCAAGTTTTGCTTTGTAAGTTGCACATCTATTGCAATTATGTATTATTACTTCTAAATATATTATAATTATACAGGTAAAGTGCCTACACTTAGAAAATACATTTTACTCAAAGTCTCAAGTAGGATAAATTTATTTTATATCGTTTCATTATATATTTGGTAATGATATACTTTAATTTTTTACACGATGTTTCGAAGTGAATTTAATCTTTGTTAACATTGTAGATAAACTAAAATTGCGATTTGTATGCTTAAGCTAATTCTTTTTGATTTGTAAATATCCTTCAAAAAATTTAGTAACAAATAATCCAACATCCAGCCTAATTGTTTGTACAAATATGTCTATTCAATGTATTCAAACCACTTATTGGCTCCCAAACCGCTTCAAACATTCGTGGAGATTTATGATTAAAAATTTGAAATTTGAAAAAATTGAAACGTCACATGTGGTACGAAATTAAAAAGAAAGGCCTTCATTGATATCATTGGTTTTATCAGTGTTCATAGCTATTCCTTACACTCCTTAAATCTATGTGAACCACGTTTTTCAGTTTAAATCAGTTTAAAGGTATTGATTTTATTTGTTCATTAAACTGTGGAAAACACAATATTTTATAATGTATTATTGCAACAATAAGTTAACATATATTTACTCAAACGTTATTCTTGTAGAAGCATCTACATTAGCAAATACACACTCAGAAACTGTGGCTGTTCACTTTGATAATTTCATTATGCCTACGGCAGAAATTCAAGTAATCTTGCTTCAGTTGTAACCTGCAGGCTTTTTTATATCAGCGAAAAACTAAGATCGCGAAGTTGAACGGACTTTATTAATTGATTTCTATAGTATGTACATAAATTTGTTTTACTAAATTTTCCCAACAAAGGAGAATATTTCTACAAACAGTGTTTGATATCAATTATTTATTAATTTTGATTATTTAATACAAAATGACACATTAAAGGGAAATTTTTAATTATATTCTGCTTGATTGTTGGAATATTAAACTAAAAAAAAAAAAAATATAATTATATTTAAACTTTCAGTTTACTGCATTAAAACTACAAAAGCTGTCTAATAGAATCATTATTCAAAAGTGTCAAAAAATGTATAACATGTTTGTTTGTGTTAATGCATATAAAAGAATTTTCACACACAAAAAAAAAAAAACAAAAAACAAATCAAAATAAAAAAACGTGAATCTATAACGACCGACCAATGTAACCACACTCTCCACTAAACCATCTCTCTCTCTCTCTCCATTCAATGAATAAATCTGTCAAAAGTTTGTATCCAACTAAATTGTGTGTAGTTTTTTAACTCGGTACAGGATGTCGTAAAATTTTTTACGAAAATTTTCTAGTTATATAACTTTATGATGAGTTTTTCTGAAAATTATTAATAAATTGGTGATAATAAACACACAACTTCTTCGTGATGTAAATAATGTTCACATTTCATTTAAATAGCAATATTTTCGTAATGTCTTCAACGAATGAGTTGCAATTAGCCAAAACCGGATATATTTATATCTCGATAGCCAAAGAATTCGTGCTCCCTGATTTTACCCTCAGTCAGCTCTCAAAAAAAGCAAAAAAAAAAAAAAAAAATCATTGATGCCATTTGCAGTAATTTTCTTCTTTACTTCTCTTGTTAATGTAGTTATAATTGGATACATAATGCATTGATACTTCAGAGGTAGCAATGCGTATACTAACTAAATAGTATAACATAAAATTAATATCCCTCTCTTTATTTAATCGAGCTTTGAATATCCAATAAATGCAACATTATTAAAGAGCTTTAAATAATCACCTTTGTATACTACTCGAGAAGTCTATTGGCGTAAAAAAAATTAAAAATTTTGTCAAATATCCAATAATTATAGGTTTTTTATTATTATGTTGCCTGCATATTTATTTTAAGCTATTGTTTATACAAATATGTTTAAATTACTCTTAAAATGCTTAAAAATAAATATCTCAAACACGTGATGTTAATTTGATCGGCCTTAATACTGTGAAGATAGCCGAGATAAATAGACAGTCACACAATAATCTCATGAAAAACGGGAATGTCTTGATATATTAGTCATTATTTTGTCTGAGAAATAAAGGCGACACCCTCTGTGTAATTTTTTGTTGTATAAATAACAGTTGGTATTACAGTTTTACCTCATAACTTATTACTAACTCTGTGTATAGCGCAAAGAGCTCTAAATCTATGCTAATACTATATACAACTATACTGTAGTCCATACTCGTAACTCATTCCATACGTACTCATTTCACCTTCCTGGTTAGTTCCTACCCAATTCTAGTCTAGTTTGTAGCAGTCTGAATGGTATGGTTTGGTTTGGTTTAACGTGAATGGTGTTAGTAAACTTGAGTAATTATTTGAAAAATTTATGTAATTAATTATAGAATTTTTATTATACTTTTTGTATTTTCATTTGTTTTCTCATTATTATATTTTATTCAAGTTGTGAGATTTTTTTACAAAATAAATGTTTCATTTAACGATGTATTTTAAAATAATTTTTTTTTTTTTTTTTTGTTATTATGATTTTATTTTTATGTATAAATAAAATATAATGTGGAGCTTTTAAAATCTATTACTTTAGTTTATATTTATCCGTATAGTTGCTGAGAAACAATGAAAATTGTTTTTTATTTTTTAAATATTTATTTTTCAAATTATTAGTTTTGATTATTTCATATTTCAAAACAAGTCATCTATAATGTTCTTAATCCAGCACAATTAGCTAAACTAAAGTCAAAATATCGGAATACAGATTCAAATAAATGAATTTTTGTAGAATCATATAGTTCAAAAACTAAAATAGGAATACCTTATTCTGAAAATAATCCTGTTTAATCAATTTTATAGAGACAAAATAAATTTAATAGCCAAATATTGATTATATATTGTCAACACACATTGTAAAACATTCGGTTCGATATGTAGTTTATAAACAATATTCGATTTACTTAAAAAATTATTTTTCCAATTCCTCAAAATTTCTTTATTTTCTAAGAGAGATTTAAGTCTCTGAAAAAATTTTGTAAGAATTAAAAGAACTTTTTTTCTGCTTTATGAAATATTTTCGATATTTATTGATAATATTTATAAGTGTGCCTCTTCCTTTTCCGTTAAATTGCAATATTTATTAAAATGATGTACCTACCGTTCACATGTCAGATGATTTTATTAAAACATATTTCCATCATTTAAAAATAAAATACACAATCGGATTTTTTTATTAATATTCACAAAACATGTATTTATTTTATACAATATTGTATTATCTTTCCTTGATAAAATATTTGATGTTCTGCCTGTAGGATAAAAATGAATATCTACTACATTCATGAGTGTGACCTTATTTATTAATATTAATCCGAAGAATATAGAGTCGACATAAAAATTAGAGGAAAGTTGGATTGTATTATGAACGACGTAATTTTTGCTTCTAAACAAAATTTCAAAAGCTCTTATCGTATGCCTTGTAAAATGTTACTCAGTGGAAGATTGAAATCATCGCATTTTGTTTATTAAAATTTTAAAATATCCTAGAACTTATTTACGTTTAAAATAAGCCCATATATTCAAACAAACGTATATATTGCTTGAGGTAGAACTTCCCGCGATTATCCAAACTATAGCTTACATTACTGTCCATACGATTTTGTGTACACGAACTACTTTAGTATTTGATAATATTTTCTTGTGAATAGAAATTCTGACTTATATGATATATTAAAATAAATAAAAGCCTTATTACTCTTTAAAATTAAAAATACAAATGTTGTTTTTGAAAAATTTTTACGAAAAAAGGTAATACTTTGTTTTTTTGAAGAAAATAATAAGCTATAAATTTGAAACTATTACATTTGTTCAAAAAAAGATCGTTGAAACCCCAAACGCAAGATTGATTAAACAAATCCAGCTTTCCTGTAATTTTGCGAACTTCGATGTTTTTTTTATTTGTATCTCCTGAATTATATTTTGTTTATAAAAAAAAAAAAAGAATGTACACTTGATTATATTTACAATATTCGTAAATAAAATACGGTATTTATTATTGGTAAATATTGGCTACTTCATATTTGACATGTTTTCTACCATAGTATTACTACCGGTTTCCAAGTATTTATTGGATATTTGTAAATAGCACACATACAATAAAATACACATTTTATATTTGAAGGTTTGCAGACAAAAAATGTGAAATATAAGAATACTGACTTAAGATATTGGCCCTCTCTCAATTCAAGTGAAATAAATTATTTTATACAAACTAGGATTTTGAATCCTATGATTCGATTCATAACATTTCTAAATATAAGAACCTACTCTCAATAACCTGTTAGACCAGTGAAGCATCGATGACATTGGTTTATGTTTCCCGGATATTAGCACCATATAAAGTTAAAATTATACCCCTAAACTATAAAGGAAAGTAGTCTAACTTACTATCAAGTCACGTCTAGGTGTGTCCGAAATTTCGTTGAAATATTATTTGTTAAGTAGGAACATGCGATTCTTTTGAAATTGGGTGGAATGACTTAAGTGATGGCTAAGAGTAATCGTTTATATTTATTTGACCAAAACTTGGCACAGAAATATTCATATTATGAGTATTTCTAGTCGTTCCTGAACGTGATCAACCTGTGAAATAAATTTCATATACCTTGGAAAACACGTTCGAATGTTGCAGAGGAAGATTAGAAATAAATTGTCATAGCAGGAAAACAGGAGCGGGCGTCATAAGACGCAGCGCGGATTGGATTGAAGTAATGCTTACGCTTCAGATCCAGTTTTCCTCGTATTTCTCTTTCAGGAATAAAGAAGAGAAGTCTTTTTAATGGGTGTCTTTTGGTGAGAAGTCTTGTATCTTTGAAAGTTTTTTGCCTCCTCAAGAAAAACAGATAGATAGATATATAGACGGACAGATGGATGGATAGAAAAAGAAAAACGAAATGAAAAAGTTGTACCATAGACATTATATCAAATTTATAACGTGATACACACTAAAAATGTTGATGTAGTAAAATAATAGTTGAACATGAATTATTATTATACGATGACGATGATGATGATGATATATATCCCCATTGATATTTAGTGAAATTAATATTTTAAAATGTTATTAAAAAGTTTTGAACAATTTAAGTACTTGTAAGTAGTCGTCATTGTTATATTATGATGCTTTCAACTTAAACAACTGAGACAACCTACCATACCACCAGATAGGTATGGAAGATACGGATACAAAACAGAACTCTTGTGAAAATTGACTATTTAAATAAATGTATATTTTCAATGACTTTGTATTAAAAACTATAATTAAATTTAACTATAACTATTTTCATCATATAATATTTTTTGTTATAATTCCAGTCGTTGTAATTGTAACACCCTCAAATAATTATTGCAATGATTTACACCGTGTCACATAACGAACGAGAATTGCTTATTTCTTTAAGTATTTTTACTTCCGATAGACAACAAAAATTGTACGTATGTTGCTTTGATATTTGAATTATCGGAAGGTCTTGTATTAATACTGGAATTATTGTGCTCCTGTTTTGAAAATTTAAGTTTGTTTTGCTTTAAAAAATTTTGTATTATATATCGTCGTTATGAAACTTTCTGTGAAACAATCATTCCGTGGCAGGCGGTTTGCTGGACTTTAAAACCCAACCAAATTTTAGCGACATTTCGTATCCATTACATTTCCTTATATTCAACGCTTGGAAGTGATAACTTCTAAACCTCCCGTCCTTCATGAAGATTCCGCTCAAAAAACAAAATGAAATTTTGGTGGCGTATTGTGGACCTAAAAAGTAAGTTTAAATTTGTCAATATGGAAAATCACTTGAACCATAAAAGAAAAATTGAAGAACATAAATACCTAAATAGTTTGAATTTTACGCTAAGTTTAGCAATTTGATTTCTTCACTTGTTTTATTCAGATTTCAATTGTTGAATCTATAAAAGGCCCAACAGTACTATTATTGTGACATTCTGTTTATCTGTCGTTTAGACACTAAAGTATTTTAATTCTGTTTTAAATTTGTTATATAATATTCTAATTTGTAATGTTATTTGGGATTTATATAAATAGACATTATTATTGTTATTATGATAATTTAGTTTGTCAACTGTTATGATGACTGTTACGAGATAGAAAACTGTTTAAAAAAAGTATGTTTAATTTCTTTAGTTCTAAGCTTATTTAATTTCTGTTTTGAAAAAAATGAACACAAATTTTATTTGGTTTTGTAAGAATAATTGCTTGATTATTGTTTTAAGATAAGTGGAATTTTTATGGTAAGGATTGGCAAGGATACAGCGAAAAAGCTACTTGTAGAATAGAAACAAATCATTTTTTTCAAAATTTTCAAAATCTTACCAATTTAACAACACGTTAAAATGTGCTTAAAACAAAGACTATAATCAGGTGCTTATAAATATTTGATTAAAACGGTTTGTTCATAAAACAATTTCACCTGTTATGTTTGAAAATTTTGGTGTGAATTCCAGAGTAATATTAATTAATTATTTACAAATTTGATGAAATGTCACAAAATGTCTTATATTTTCATGTCTTATTGATATATATAATGGGGGGGAGGGGACATTCTGTACACCTACTAGTTAGTAAAGTATATTAGTTATTAGTATGATTTGAATTGATATTACCCAAGAGCTATTAAGTTACCTAAAATACAATACCTATTGATTATTATTATTGTTGACACATTTCAATTAATATTTGAAACATATTACAACAAACTATAACTTTATAACACTATTACATAACCTAAGTACAAGTACATACAAATATAATAATATACATATATGCACACACTCACTATATCTCTAAATAATAATAGACGACGAGTCTCTCAAATAATAATAATAATATCATATTCATTTGAATATTATTACAACTAACTTACGAATATGAATTATACGGAAATATAATTCTCTATCAATATCCTTTACATGTCATACCTACATAGTATAATACTTTAATAGCAGCCCCGAACAACTCCACACCCTACCCTTTTTAGTATTCATTGTGTTATACGAAGTTAATTATTTAGAAAGTAAAAAATTCAAAAATATCCAATATCATTTTTTTAATTTTTTTAACTCGTAAGTAATTTATTATAAAAATGGAATTAATAAAATTTCAAATTAAATTGGTACATATCTTTTCAAAAGCAATTAATACTAACAGTAATTAATATGTCCAGCTTATAAAACGGTTGCTCTGACTGGCACATCCAAAAATATTAAGTTTAAAAATTTGTTGGGAATATACGGTTATTTTTTTATTCATTAATATAAAATAAGTCGTAGTATATTATTTTTCGCCTAAAGTTTGTAACACTCGAAAATATTGGGCTCATAAACTAAATTTTGGTTAAGGTGTTCATATAATCACCTAGTCCATTTCCGCGCATGTTCATTTCCGTCCATCCAAGATAATTCAGAAAAGATTTAATGAGTTGAAATTTTGTTTACGTATCTTAGACATAATGGGCCCAAAATCCAATTTTTGAACCATAAAAGAAAATTTTAGAAGAAAATTCTTGAGTTCGCCACAATTTAACCTATTAACTACATATTTAAATAAATTTCGATATTTTGACCCAATTTCCTAGATCAAATTATTTTGTATTTTTATACATACGTATTTCGACTACAAAGTAGTCATAATCAGTATGAATTAGCTAATTATAATTGTAATAATCATTACAACTAGCTAATTCATACTGATGATGACTGTTTTGTAGTCGAAATACGTATTTATAAAAATAATTTGATCTAGTAAATTGATACAAAAATCGAAATTTATTTATATATGTGCTTAAAGAAATGAAGGAATCTGACATTAAATTATTGTACCATATATCTATATCTGCAGTTATATCCATACATACAAGTCACTTTAAGTGATGTTTATAAACCTTGCAATTAAAATGTTTCATTCATATCGGTTTATAGTTGTTTTTGAAATTAAGGTTCATATAATATTTATTCTTTTTTAACGCCCTGTGGTAAAACTACCCGTATGCGTGACTAACAATATATTTGATGTGTATAAATGTATATGAATGACTGTATATATTTTTTTCTGTTAAGAACAATAATTAATGAAGTTGAACTAATGAATCGACGTGTAACATTACCATTAGTTGCTTTACTCGAATGATAGTCTCGTTAATTGCTAGAGGGTGTTAGGTGTAGTATGTATGTCGTCTGTATTCATACATATGTATAGTATATTGCACAAGCAGAAATTAATAATAACGAAGCTTTCATTGTATAGCGTCACTGTGCCGCTTCTAGTAATTTTCATACTTTATGATCATATAAAAATTTGTAGGCTGGGTGCCCATAAGTGCCATCATATTATTTTTTAAAACACTTCTCAAAATGTATGCATAGCTTGGTTATAATTATAGCTCAGTTAAAAATCCCGAAAGTTGATGCTTTAATTTTTTGTCCGCAAAATTTTCGATTCTCTGTTTTCGACAACTCGTAAAGAATGGGAATTTTTCTGTTTTTGGGCAAATGATATTTCTTTTTGTCACATGTTGGACAAAATGATTAGTGAATTTAATACTCTTTCTATGACAAACTTAATTTATTTGTAGAAAAAAAAATTGGTTAAATTTAAATGGAACACATATTTTGAATAATTGGTAAAACTTAAATGGAGCTGTGTATTTTGAGGAATATTTAATTTTTTTGTTATCTAACAAATTGAGAAACAGAACTAATTATACAAAAAATAAGTGAATTAAAGTATATTTATTATATATGTAGCTAAATATAATTAATTTTTTATCTTTTTTGTTAAAATGTTCTAAGAACATACTCCGTTTGACAAAAAACCCTTGAGCCATTTTCAAATAAAACGTAAAACTCTGAATATTACATGAATAAAGTAGACCAACCGAGAGTCCAAGAGCTTTGAGGTACAACTAAAGGTAAAATATAGACAGAAAAATACGTTTGACGAATTAAGGATAAAATGGTCGATACGATATCGCTGTCAAACACACATAAACTAACACAAACATAGTTGGGGTGTGGGTATAAAAAAAACATACAAACTTAGGAACACGATCAAAGACCTCTCACAGGAGAGCTGAAAACACGGTTTTTCGGTGAATAATTAAAATCGTTAAGTAGTGACCCGACTACACCACTAAAGTAATAACTGGAAATTTATGAATTTTTACGATTTGCAACAATCCAATTTTAATTATTGCCTATACCCAAGAAGAAGTACCTTGGATAAGTATTGAAGAAGTTATTATTCACATAACTAGCTCCCTTTTGTTTGGCACTTGTTTTTATAATTGGCCAGATGTCCGTACTATATCTTCGCACATCTCTTAGCTCTATTCTAAAAGCTTCCATTACTATATTCACATTTTTTTCTAGAAAATCTTTGTTTATTGTAATGCTGTGTATAAGAATAATTTCAATTCCAAAGTGCATTGTAATAATGTACCATCTAATCTATCTGAAATAATGGGATTAGTTGCACGTTGTGGAATATTCGATTGTAATTTTTTCATTCGAGTCCATCGATACCATTACGTAAAAAATTGAAATAATTGATCTGGACGTGAATCAAATTAAGTACAAAAATTGTTTTCTAACAATTAGTACATTTTGAAAGTGAATAAAATAAACATTTACCTACCTTGATAATTATTTTTACAAATTAAACGATTTCAACTACATTTGGTAGATATTCTCGATTCGATAAAATTGCCATATAATGATATCCATTACTCACACTAATGGTGTTGTGAATATCAGCAGTGTATTAATTTAAAAAGGATATTCGTATTTATAAATACTAATTGATGCTTACATGTTTAAAATGTAACTGTGTTAATTGGTTGATGTCGTTCTTGGGTAATCGTATATCGTTCAAACTATTATTTAGTCATATTATATACTCTTTTTATGTAGTGCAAGCTATGTTATTTTACCACTTACGAGTCATTCGTTTTAAAGAAAGAATACTTCGGCAACTTGTTAAAAATTGAAATTGAAAAAAATATCAAGTAGCTCGAACCAAAACGACAGGATCAGGAAAAATTTAAATATCTGACCCACAAATTATAATTTCGATAAATCAAAAATGATACTAAAGCTATTTTTTTAACGAAAATTGTATACATCATTTTTTTCGTCGCAACGTGTCATCAAAATCATAACCCCTCTTTTTGAGATACAATTAGTTTCTTTGGCAAGAATTGTTATTGAGTCAGTAATATCCTCAAGCTTTATTAACTTAATTTTAACACAGCTAAATGAGGAGTGGAAGGTGGAAATAACAGCATTGTCATCAATGACTTTTCATTTATTTTTACAATAGTTTCAAAAAAATTCCAACCTAAAATACATCGTTATCAATATTTGGATACACCTATTGAACAACAAAATAAGTTTGATAAATAACTGATCTTAAACAAATAATGTTGATTTTTCCCTCATTTATAATAAATATTTAGTTAAAATTCATTATAAATAATGTACCTATCAAATTTAATTATGTCAAAAAAATTAAAGAACAAATTTTAATATACATTTCAAATATTGTTGTAAATTGTAAAAGACAGTTTACAATTTACAACAATATTTTCAAGATGAAAAACTGTTTTCCTTTTTGTTGATTAAAATTGCTAGAGAGTTTTTACCAAATCATCGCACCTTATTTATATATTTTGATGATCGGAATAGTGATCAAATACACAGATTATTTCTATATTTGAGTTGAATTGAATGTATTTTCTGCATATATACATATAAATGGATTTGTTCTATCCATAGCTTGACAAACTTCTTCATTAGTAGAACTCTCAATCAGCATATATTGAGAGTAGAAATTGACTTACTAACACCAACTATCAATATAATTCGAAATTCCGATGAGATTCATGAAGAGAACGAATCAACCACTTAGTTAAACTACTATTGATATCGTTCTGATATTATCACCATTTATACGTACAGTGTAATCCTTTGCCAATTAAAATTAGTAATACAATTTACAAATATTTTAGATTTGATGAAAAATATATTTGAAGGAGATATGTACGAAATTATCTAAAAATTATGATCTTAACTTCTATACTTCAAAAGTTTCAAATATAGCCTTAAAAAAGAAGCAAAATATAACTCATCAGAATCGAATAGTCCGTTTCTTAGATTAGTATAAATAAACATATCGATAAATAAATACAATATTTTTATATTTTGCATTGATATGAAATAGATGAGGATATTTTGCTAGGGAATCCCAAGCGGGGATTTTTAGATTTAATCTAGCATTTAATCGAGCGCGTCAGTTAAGATATGGGATATACCTCACCCTGTTGAGTAACTACATCAAATCTTAGTTCTGTATATGATGCAGTGGGTTATGGATGGCCGATCAGATTATGAAGATGATAAAATTGATATTTAGATTTAATCTAGTCTAATTATGATATGGTAGATTTATTGACACAAGAGAATGGAAGGGTCACAAACTTCCAGAATACATGCTACCTACGTCACGCTAAAAACCGATCGATTAGTAAAATGTACACTTATCAGGGCGTAATCAACCCACCATATCTTAATCTAACGCGCTCGATCAAATCCAACTATCAGTTTTTATTAATATTCTGATCGATTGCCTTATACGCTTGGTACCATATATAAAACTAAGATTTGGTGGCGAATCACAACAAAAGGTAATTTATTACCCCTACGACGTGCTCGAGTAAACCCAAAAATCCCTGATTGGGCTCTTTTACTATATTAACTTTTATCGGACAATTTTTTCTACCTATTTTAATTTTAGGATTTGTAGTAAAAACGCTACTTTTCTGAAATATAAGCGAAAAACTGGAAAAGTGTAAGGAGAATCAAAATCCAGGCCAAACTTTTGTCTGCAAAATTGGTGTGCAGCGACCCAAAAAATATGTAGGGTGAGAAAATAAAAATATAGCAACATTCCTCTGAGTATCCTAATATATATAGCCTGTAAATGTAAATTAAATATTTTGAAAACTAAGTAAAGTTTTTAATACCCCTAATGAAATAATATTAATAATAATAGTAATAATTATTGATACATATAATTGATTGACTTTGACTTACATATGAAGTGTGTAGAACGATTAAACAAACTAAGTAATTACTCTCAACCGTCATACCATCCATGTATAAATAACACTATATACGTATAGGAACTACTATCTCTACACATTATAAATTGTAGATATTTCAGTTCTTATCAATAATTATTTAACTAACTAACATATCATTTATTATTATAACTATTATTATTCATATTTTGATGTATTGTTTATAAATTACGTTTTATTGTCAATCTGCACTTTGCTATTTTGAATAATATTGTAAAGCTATTGTTTTGTTTGAATATCATGTGTACAATAAACAAGACATATACATATACATATATATATATATATATATATATATATATATATATATATATATATATATATATATATATATATATATAAATATATATATGGGAATACGATAAAATTACTATCATGACCAAATATATTTTACATATTAACTTAAAATGTATGTTTCGAACGAGCTTTGAATCGTTATACACTAGACTGATCCACCGAAAATTGTATACAATTCCCCAATTTCTCAAGTACAAATTTTAACGGAAGTAACCAATAAATAAAGAATTCTTTAACATATTTTTCAAAACGAAAATTAATAAATAAACTTATAGAAGTTTTTTTTGAGTTAGTAACTACGGATCTTCAGTTTATCCCCTGCGTATTCATTGATTACAATAGTAGTGTATACACAAACGGAAGTACAAGAATAACGATACCGATATATACATTTCATAAATTTGGAAGTACGACATACTGCAAGTGAGAAGAGATAAATTAATTTTATTTTGGATATCCAATTAAGAACTTGGTTGCGATGGAAGTGTTGCTAATATTATTTGTAACATACTTCAAATGAGATCTTGTAAAAAAAAATTGTCTCTGTTTTTTACGCACCTTCGTCATAGCAAGAACAAATCCTAAAATTTTCAGTGTTCTACGATCAGTGGTTCTGGCTGTCTGTGTATGAACCATCAGTCATAAATATTAAACAATTTGTTTAATGTAAAAATTCGAAATACACAATGTTTTTGTCCCATTTTGTGTAAGTATCAAAATGAATTTGTTTTCATCATTTCTTGTTAGAGAAACCAATATATGACTGTCCAAGTGATAATAGGTATAGTTTAGTCTAAATAGAATGTAAATAACCGTATTGTTTACGACAAAACCTAATAAACAAAGATTATTGTCTGACCAATATTTAGTCCCATCTAGATGTGAATTAAAAAAGCGACAATGTGCTTACCGAATAAGTCCACAATAACTATTAGAGTGGAATCATCATTACCACAAATTGTTGAAAATACATTGTATATAATGTCACATTTCTTGAATATTAGATATTATGTCCAAATTAGCAAACAAGAACATCGGTTGCCCTGGTTGTTTGTTGAATGTTCTCTCCATCCAAAATTAAAGCTGCATTTTGCTAGAGGGAAATGTAATATACAATTAAAATATTGTATGTCTATATATACATATTTATACATAGAATACCAATGTATGAATATATGCAATTTATATATGTATGCATATAAGATGAAAATTAATGCCCTTTGACATTGTGACAATGTTATATTATTTTGGTATTCTAGTTTGTGGTGACTGCATCTATTTGTGGCATGTCACAACAAACAATACATAATATTTTACAAATTGTACAAATTCTGATTTTCAAATTTTAATTATAAATTTCATCATTTTGTTTTACTAATTGCAAAATTTCTTACTTTATGATATCTGGTTAAAACGTTACTAAAATTTCCCTTTTTTGAAAGTCGATTAAATATAATATGAAATGATTATTACCAATTTTTTATTTTATTTTTTGAAGTTTAAAATTTTGATCATTAGTACTGAACAATATTTTATGTATATAGGTCAGAATAACATTTTAAGAACATAAGCTTTTTGTGTAATATAAAATATATTCAATCTATTACTTACAGTATCAAGTTAAACATATCTCTGTGAATGTGAGAAACAGATACACATTACCTACTTATGCTCCTCTGAAATAGAATAATTGGCATACATTATAGTCCAAAATAGTCCATCGGTGTTGTAGACCCAAATAAAAAATATGTAATGTAAACTATGGCATGCTGTAAATCAAATTATAAAATACGGTACGACATTAAATTGATAAATTGGAATCTTTAGTAGCAGTTGTTTCATTATCCAAGAGACAAATTATTTTTTATATAAGCAGGTAACCGTTATATTCTTTGCATATTTATTGTATTATGTAAATGTAGATTTTATTTATTTATTTATTTTTTCAAAATTAGAAATGAAAAATATTTTTATACTTGACATATAAAGATAAAAATATTAAAAGTACAAAATAAATTTTGGTATGGATATTTAAAGAATCACTTAATTTATACATTCCATCGTCAATTCATCTGTCTCCAAGATAACTCGAAAAACGAACATAGAAAGAGAGCTGAAATTTTGATAGCGTAGATAAGTTTAAGTTTGTGAATAAACAAAACAGTCCAATCAGGTCCAATGAATCCATAACAAAACTTGTTTACTATAAAAAACATTTTTTTGCTTTTTCGTAAACTGTTAAGATGAGCGATAATTTCAGCTCAAATTTTGCTAATAACACATAATTATAATACATTTTATATATTAATACTGTATGGATTGCATATTTAGAGAATTTTTTCAATGCTAATGATTGAAAATAGTTCAATCGTTGATTCTCATATGTTTAAGAGTTTATAGAATTTCAGAATTGCTCCATTTTGCTCAGTTTAACCCTCTGTCGATATTTTCAAAACGAAAGAAATGGAAAACTGAGATGTTATTGGTATAATGTTAAAAATTCACTTAAAGCTTAATAAAATTATGAATTCTAAATTAACAAAAGCATCAATGTCTTCATAATACATGCTCTATTTTTGAAAATATGGAGATAGAAGAAAAATTAAAATATTTTTTTGTTAATTATTATCAGTTCGACACAAAATTTAAAAAAAAAGATCTATTACCAGGCAACAAATAATTCGTTTGGCAATATTTCGCTCAAAATATTTCTTTAATTCTGTTGTTTTTTAATGTTCTTTCCATTGCAATATAAAACCAAATATCTATGAATTTGAAGCTTGTAGATACAATCGATCAAATCGAAGGCGTTGATAATTAAAATGGCTTAATTTTCAAAAACTAATTATTCACAAGCAAATTTAAGTTCGATGCTTATCCCGAACAAACAAGTATTTTCCAGAAATTTCCCATATATGAAATATTGTATTGTAAGTTGCATGAATCCACTTATAAATGTTTTAATTAGATAGACCAATCATATATCCCTGTGTTACTCTACTGTACCATATTAAATTAGATCGTAAATAGTTAAATTACCCTAAACAATACAAATTAATCATTTTAATAAGATACCGCCTCTGTTACATATTATAAACATACACGGTAGGTAGGTAATATGTTGAAGTAAGTACAAGCTAGCAAGCAAGCAAGTAACTCAAATACAATACATAACTAACGAACATTACTTACTAACAGTATCATAGATGTTGTGTTGGTTGTGCTTGAATAATAATAGCAAATATTATAACAGAACATAGGCGGTACATTTACAATCAATTCAATGTCCATCCACAGAACACAAATTGTTACAAATAATAATATGCTATATAATACATTCAACCAAATAATACATAACACACCATAGATAACTAGTTCTATTGTTGTATACCGTCTGTTTGTCTGTGCAGATATATTAAAATATAGTACAAGTTGAATAAAAACCCTATTCAGGTTTTATTAACGACATGAGACTGATGAAAGTAATTTTGTAAGAAATACTATAGAGATTTTATAGATTGAAAGTCATAAAAATTTTTTAATAAATTTTATTGTCTTTATAAGCTGCAATAAATGTTTAAGACCAGGGTCGATAATACCCCGGACTGACGTAACGTAATTACAGACCTATCAATAAAGTTAAGCAAAAGCAGTCACTGTCACAGTATTTGGATGGGTGACCATCTAGCAATACAGTGTACTGTTGTTTAAAAAAATAATAATTCCCTATGGTTAATGGCTATATGGCTGAAAGTAGCTGAAGCCAGAAAAAAAAAGGATCGATAATTTTTGAAACCAAAAAATAGGTTTAAAAAGTTATAAACATTATCGGGAAAACACAAAAAAGATGAAAACAATGCTTGGGAATGAATAAAGCCCTATTCAATTTATTGAAAATTATAATTTTTTGTTAATCAAGAATGTTGCATATTACCACATTATCAATTGTAATAAATTATTGGATTATTGAACGATACCTCCTAAAATAATTCGCTAATAAATTAAGTATACAATTTATTTTAAGTCATTTTTTAAATCTAATGTGTAAGAGAAGTTATTTCCATAAAAATTTTAGGAAATTAAAAAACAAAAAATTCAAAAAATAAATAATAATTCAACAAAACCGTGCACTGTGCAATTAATAAAAAATTGAACCCAATTTATTATTTACTAGAAAGCAACAGGTATTAAACAATTAACTTATATATAAAGCTAAAACAATAAAGCTATAGTTTGAATTATCTTACGACATTTAAAAAAAAAAATTAAATATTCTATTTGAAAAAAATCTTTTTTTTTTTTTTTGCCATCACAATATAAATGGCTCTCACTATATAGAATGACTTTCATTTACCATACTCAATACCTCTCTCAAACTCAATTATACCACCCTAGAACTAGAGTATTCTAGTAAGGTGAGTATGTATTGTCTCGAAACCATTCTAGTATTGTGAATACAATATAACTAAATAGCTAGTTCGATTACTGTATTATATGAGTACGTTGTCTGTACGAATAGTAAATGTGTTACATTATTATGCAAAACTCAAAAGATATGCGCTTGTAATGAATGTTATAGAAAATGTCTATTGAATTGAATATTTTCACGCTTTTATTCATTCATTAAACCATGTTATTTTAAAATTTTGTATTTTGTTTCATTTATTAACTAATATATTTAATGTCGGTGAATTAAAATTTTCTACATCATGCTTGAAATAAATATTACATCTACCGTCTTGTATGTAATTTGAATGTCAGTCATGATGTGAATAATTTAGTATTTGATTTTTATTATTAATATTTACTCAATTTAGTATTGATTTTTCTCTTATAAAACATTCAATCCAATTAAATCCATAGACACAACAAGTCTCTGAGACGATATCCACCAGCATTTTATTTTCTTCCATTGTTTTAACATGGCCATGAAGTTTACGAGAATTACGATTCCAACTAAGGAGTACTTTTAATGAGCACTACAAACATGATAAGCTCCTAGCTCACTGTATATGGTTTGTGAAAAATAGAACATAGGGCGTAATAATTTTGAAATATTTTGGTTCTTTGCCTGTGTATTTACAAAGCCATATTACTGGCTTCACTTCTACAATTTTTGATAAAGTTTGTAAAAGCCCAGAGCTCGCTGACATACGGTGACATATTCAAACTCCAACATTTCTTATCTGATTTTGATGAAATTTTGAACGAAGAACCAGATTGAGGCGCATCTCATTTGTTAAGGAGCGCTTATTGGTTCAATGTGCATTGGCAGAATTGTACATTAATCATGCGTTTAATATTTATAAGCCACTGTACTTGTTTCATGCATGATAATCGGTATTATTCTTTTTTTATCTAAATTTAATTGAAATATGCACCGATTGCCTGAGTCTCGGCGAACAGAAGGACGACAACGATCGCTGGCACGATCATCTAATTATTATTGATTATTAAAGATCGTCCACCGATAATTATTTAATTACACTAGCATGCATAATGTTATCAACAAAGAGTGAAAATACAAGAAAAATACTAGAAATTTCAACTGATCGTAGCTACGAATACTGAAATTTGCACAAAACAGTTTTTACATGTAATTTTGTACGAATTATATGAACTTGTGCTTGCCGCTTCCAGGTTCAAGGTAGATCATTATTTAGTTGGTATTTGAGGTTTCAGAAAAGTGAATACTCCCTTTTTGGTCGAGAAAAAAAAAAGACAAATAAATACCCATATTTGAAATAATTAACAAATTATTATTTTTATTCTCCTCATTGGAATTTTCACAATTTGGACCTTCAAGAACACTTTGCGTCGGATCTAGAAAACTTGTTTTGTTTTGGGATTTCAATGAAATACTCTTGATGTATTGGCTACATGTTTTAGTGATATATTAAACATAAATCAATTAATTACATCTCTAATGCTAAGTAATAAGAAAGATATCCATCCATGGTAATATTCGCATATATAAGGATTAAAATGCGAATAACCAAAAATATAAGTTTTGTATTGCTTATATTATTGTATGAAATTGCATCATCATTCATAATAACAACAAAGTTATATATTTACCATATATACATATACATATATACAATTTAAAGCTTTTAAACAACACAATTGAAGCAAATAGCACACATTTATTTACGTAAAAGCATTAACTGACTGATGGTGGAATAGTAGAATTGTGTGGATGTGTTCAGTAGTACTAGCTCACTAGCAAAAGCAATGATTTGGTTTATAAGCTTCAATAATTTCTAACAATATACAATAAATCATGTCTATATAAATTTATACATATATATTATGTAATGTGTGTGGAATACACATATAGAAAAAATTCTTAGAACTAAAAATTTATTAGAAATATTTTCAGTACTTACATAGAGAATATATGTAATGTAAACTAGATAATAAATAATAAGAAAATCTTATAAATCAGACGATTTCACAAAGTTTATTTCTGGACAATTGAAGGCAGAAAACAAAACATATGAGAGTATAGAATAATTCATTCTAAGAAAGATAGCGTTTTTTCTTTAGGGAATTGCAATGGCGAACCTAGCCTAAAAATTTTGGGAAGTAAAAACAAAAAAGTTGAGCTCGAATCCAAACGGGTAAAATTAGAAAGTTATAGTTATTAAAATTATCTTTTGATTTATGTGTTGTGCAATATCGGTTTAGTATCAAAAAAATAATGAAGTAAGAAAATTACATCCAGTAACGATGAAATTTTCTTTGCACATGCATGATCTAATTTTACACCAGTGATTTGAATTTTGGTGATATCGATGATTTTGAATATTAAACTTAAAAATTTAAACGGAACACATTGAAGTTAGCTTCGGTGCCTGAAAGCTACAGCCAACCATTGCAACTTATATAGTTTGCGTTACAAGTTAGTATGAATCGGAAACTTGATAATCAGAGAGCAACGTACATTGATAATAGTCATTTTACCCGGTTCTGAACTTCACCCGGTGATTTAGTATTTCCATATGTTTAAATGCAATATGTACCCTCTTTTTATGTAGATTATCGAACGAATTGCTTTAAGCAAACATTTTATATATCCCAAGACTTTTTTCACATGTGTATAGTAGTGTAATATATGTCTGTATTGTAATGTGAATGTTTGAATGCATTAAAAGGACTCTTGTGTTAGATATAACAAAACCGCGGCTAATTTATCTATAGTTTTGTATATGTGTACTATATATATATTTACGATAATGCATATACACATGATTGAATTGAGGTTGGTAAGCTTTAAATAGATCAAATCAGATCAAAATATCTCATTCCGACCAATTCAATTTTCAATTATGCAATTGAATTTACATTGCCTATTGAATTTTCCTTAGTTATTTATATTTTTCTTTCTTTCTTTATTCTTTTATTTATTTATGTTTTTTTACAAGAAATTTCCAATTACTGAAGGGGTATTCACTTTTTTTTTTTTATTTACAGGTAAATATTGCACACTTGCCTCTGAAATTTTCTTAAGTTAAATTTTATAACTTGTTTGCATATTTGATGATTTTATAATTTTACAAATTTTTACTAATAAAAAACCACAAGTTTCCATTAGTGGCTATTATGAAGGGCGTAGTAAATATCCCGGATTGATGGACAAATAATGATTATAAAATGACCACTATATTTGTTTCTACACGTCATGATCCATATAAATAAATAGATTTCATTCCATAAATTGTTTTATAATATTCTCATTCTAACTCATTCAAATGACAAATGAAATGATTTTTCACTTACAATTTAACAAAAGCTTAATAAAAATGATTGAAAAATGTTCTCATATGGAAAAATACGCATTTATCCAATAAAATAATTTTTTTTTCTTCTATTACAACGGTCGTCAATTTTTAACAAAAATTCAACATTTTGTTAGTTTAATTATCAGGACAATAGAAAATTAAACCATCTATTTCTATTCTGTTTTTTTACCTCTATATACGCAGTTATGCAGAAACAATTACCAAATATAACTAAACGAAGCACGATGATGCTTTTCTACGAGATCCAACAATTTTCAAATTAATCGGACCATACCATTCAAAATTGTGTGTACGCGTTCATACCTTCTAGAAGTACAATTTGGCTTAATATGAAACAATTTATAAATTTTATTCTGTATCAGTTTAACATTAAATGGCCCTCTGATTATATACAACTTCAAAAAATGATGAACTGACGCTTAGAACATAAGTTTTATAAATGAAATTCTTTTTCTTTTCCATAATCCTAATACCCCCAAGTAGTTTCAGATGGGATTTTATATATTTTTAAAAATGCTTTGTTTTTGTGAAAAACGATTTAACAGAAAACAATCACCATAAATGAGTCTTATTATATTTACAGTGGTCATATATTGGCAAATTTTTAACAAATAAATTTTTTGATTCAATATATATTTTAAAGAAAAAGGGCTTATCTTTTTACTTTGAATGCCAACACTTATCTCTGAACCAAAAAAAGTGGCAAAAAACAAAAAATTAATCTGACTTTTTTATAATAAATTTTTTGTTTTGACGTTTTAAGCATGAAAAAAGTAATTTTGTGAAAAAATTGCCGTCATTCTTATGCGACCTTAAGGATAAAATTTTGACAAATTTTGAATGTCGTATTCATTTATATCTAATCACGAGTCTAAAAAAATAAGTTTCCAGCTCTTGCTTAAAAATAATGTAATTTCAATTCGAGTCTTCATCTCCTGTTTCAATTCTTTACAGTCCTGCACAGTAACAAGTAGCCAATGTCCTTTCTCAAGCTCTAGACTATCTGTGTGCCAAATTTCATTTAAATGGATTTAGTAGTTTTTGAAACTATGACGTGCAGTGTTGTTTTTTATGATTACTTCTTTTAAATTAAATTAATTACATCTATAATTTTCCAATACTCATAAAATCCGTATTGAATTTTTATCATATATCAAATGGACAAAATCTTTGTATTTAGATATTATGTAATCTAGGACAAAAAATTTATTACAACAAAAAAGGTAACATCCCTTGATGATTGTAATACCAAATGAATGAGAGAGGTGTATTTAATATCCTTAAATAAAATGTCCTTTTGTATTTCAAGGATTCATTCTCCTGAGACTTTATACCAAATGTTGAGTATAAAATCTTAATAAGTCTAACTCTAGAAGTGTGTTCGTAAAAAGGTACAAACTACATTTATTGAAACTAGATTTTTTCATTCAATATAAGTTATTACATCCAGACAGTGGCCAGTGATGGTCATTAATTGACCGAGCAATTAGTGAAGTATGGTGTATCTGATTATAATATTCACGAAATATACTTTATAAAAATACTTTTACTACTCCTTCTAAAAAAGTTTCGATTTGTTATATTTAGTAGGTATATTTATCACATTCAGAAATTTATTATACATATAGTTTTTGTAAAAAGCCCTTTGATCCTTAAATTCTCCAAAAATACCAAAATATTTTTTACCTTTACATTTTTTCTATACATACTATAAAGCCGCGTGTTTTTGCAGTGTGGAATAACATAGCAGTACCTAGTGACAATAGAAAAATTTTATTCTTATTATTTCATCTGGCTTGATTTTGATGAAAATCTCGAAAATTAAAACTTTTCCTATTGAAGGCAGCAGTATAGAGGTTTAGGCATTAAATGTGAAATAAGTAATAGGATAATTGTCTTTATTTCACATAACATAGCATCCCTCCTTATCAGATAAAATTTTGAAAGATACCAACTTTTATTCTATTGAAATTTTAGGGTCCAATGGGGTACCTAGGCAGTCTACCCGATTTTAACAGACGGGCGCCTGATGATTATATTAAAAATTTGTTGTAATAATGGGGTCTCGGGCTTAATATATAAAGATACTTTTTAGTTTTAAATTACAATTTTGAATTTTGTGTGCAAAAGTATAAAAAATTATTTGTGCGAACTTCACATACCATTTTGTTTAAACCATGATTTAGTGTTGAGGAAAAATTTTTTCAAAAGGAAAATCTAAAAAAATACGCAAAGCCAGCCCTATAAGAAGCATTTAATGCTGTTCTAAAAATAATTCTAAAATTAATTGAATTAGGTATGGCTTAGAAAGTTATTAAAACAAAACCATCTACACATTTTTCACAAGTTTGAACTTTTGTATACTAAGTAAATCGGCCAGCTGTCAATAGAATTCGATTATGGTTTATAAATAATAATTACAAATTTATTTTTAGTACATCCAATTTAAATAATTAGTATATGGTCAATACTGATAGTTAATAACTTTGAAAACAATATATTATTCAATTGTAAATATTTAACATCCCACGATATATTCGACTATAAATTATCGAATAGTTTGAGTTTATATTTGAAAATACATTTATTTGTATATTATATGCACTCACAAAATTTAGTATTATTACTGTGTTTATGTTCCGAGACTTCCGAGGACATGTATATTATAAAGTGATATACTTGAACTATAGAATAATGTTGTTATGTGACCTTTACAATTTACAACTAAAATTTACTGAAAACGTGCACTAGTTTCTATAAAATTTGTAGTGTAGTTGAACATTGTCGAACATCATCTATAAATTTCGTTACAAATATTGTTATTTTTTTTATTTAGTATATACTACAAGAAATAAAAAACACCAATATAAATCTTATCGAATGTTCGTTTAATATATGGAACAAAAACTTTCATATTTATTTTCCTATAATCATATTTCTTAAAAGATTTGTTGTTTTTTCATACTATAATATTTTAATAATATAGTAATTATTATTTTTGGAATTTATTGCTTCTGTATAGATGTTTATGTATAATATTTTTATCAAACTACTATTTTCGTGGAAATCAAATAATTATTTAATATCACAAAAAATAATGATCACTTGTTTAATTTACTATTAATCTAGTTGGAACCGGCGCCAAATTGAATAAGTGATAACTAAAGAGATCTGAATAAAAAAGGTCCCATGTGTTTGAGAAATTACGAATTTGGGCATTTTGTATCTACCCATTTAGAATTTACCTAAAAAAAAAATATGAAAATGGTTTTTCTTCTACATTTCTCTTAACGTGATCTTGCTGCGTAACGTCTTTTGTGAAGCCCTTGCAAAATCGGTCTAGTATTTTATTGTGTTGAATATAAATAAAAGTAAACTAACTTAATTTCTTGGAATTTATAAATTATTCCAAATATATGATGGGCATGGCAAAAAATAATTTTTAATTATTTTTTAAAACCTTCGAATATAGGTTATCCATAATTTTTCCTTAGGACAGTCACAGCATAAATTGAAAATAATATCATTTCAACCCAATAAGAATTCAGTCATTATATATATATATATATATATATATATATATATATATATATATATAATTAATCTTTATAGTTAACATTACGCCAATTTTAGCAGGCATACATTTATAATACCGATTGTCTATCGAGTCATTTCCTATTTAAGAAAAAGGGGAAGTTAATAATCAAATACAATTATATAAAATATACACATACATAAAATGTATTTTTAATTTATTTTTAATAAATTTATGAGCGGAGAGTTCAGTTAATTATAATAAATGGTATAACCATATGAACGCAATTTTTTTTGTATGTGTATATTTTATATAAATGTATTTGAACATCCCCTTCCCCTTTTTCTCATACCAAAGCAGTCATATCAACTACTACTATATGTTATCATTAACACTACTTTTATATCTAAAAGTTTTTACAATAAAATTTTATATAAGCAACTTGATAACCCTTAATTTCATATTTTAATCAATTCCAGTATTCTGATTTTTTTTTAAAAATATTTATTAAAAGTCTCAAGTAACCTTTCTGAATTAAATATTAAATGAACATTTAGTAGTGTGTATCTCCATCAATACAAATACATATACAAGGTAGATACCATATTTATATACCCCTTTGGTGGATAATAATCATTAATATTTATAATGCATTTGAAGATTTGAACCTTTGATAAAGTTTTGTTTTCTATGATAGTAATATTATAATATCCGAACTTGCTTGTTGCTTCATTATTGTTTTGAAAACTTAAATAATATATATATATAACATTCTCAAACTTTGATTACTTAATCGAAATGAAAGATTCAAGTTATAATATTTAATTATATTTGTTATTTAATATTTAACATTTATGTTTTAGACACCTATGCTCTTGTAAGATATATCTACAATATCTTTGTTCCTTGCTGATTATTATCATGCTAAACTTTTATAATAAACATCTGGGGTAACACAAATTATAAGTAAATGTTAAAAATCATTCAAGTTTCTCTTCAAAAATTTCGGCATATAAAGGTAATACTATCAACGATTGTTCCTAAGTTCTCTAATCAGAAATTTAATCTTGTAACTAACGCCTTAAATTAATTATAACTTTTATTCAAATTAAATATTGAAACGAAACTGAAAAGCAAAATATCATAATCCTTTTTAATTTAACCTTAATAATAAAGTTCTTAAACTAATGTAAGTATACCTAAGTAATTTTTAGTCTACGACCGCGCATCATCTTTTACTTGTTTGGTGTCGACTCAAAATAACTTGACTGCATACAAACAAATTTATTTTTCTGAAAAATCCAAAAACCACGAACCAAGGCATACAATTCCAATATTCTTTAAAATAGCCGATACTGAAATTGTAATGTGGATTAACAATTAAAATTGATATATTCCAAAACGACTTATTTAAACATTATGTTACTTCGAAAGTTATATAATTATTAATTTATGTATTTCATAGCAAGTATATTTACAGGTCAAATATAACAATTATATGGAATTAGTTTAGATATACGAAAATAATGATTAAACCAACAATAATAACAATTATTTTGATTGAATGAAACCAATAATCGTATGAATGTTATTGTATAAGGAAACAAATAACTAATGTTATTCAAACTATCACAATATGATGTACATGTAGTGGCAGTGCAGTAGAATGTAATCATTTTAATGTGGAATGGAATTGTTTTAAGAAACTTAACTTTATTGAATTTGTGTTCATCATGTACGGTGGTGTTTACATGTAGACAAACAGTTCAACATTTGTATATAGGGTTTGTATAATTTATGTATGCATAATATCTATAGATATAATCGGTATGTATATACACATTTACCAAGTGTGTCAGTCCAACAAATTGAGTTCATGTCTATAGATAGAGGTGATCATATAAGTTTCTTCCATCCTTATTAATTCCAACACACCTGGAATGTGTAAAGATATGTTTTATTATGTCTTTGACATTCTAGAAAATGTGGATGATAGAATCAATTATTAAATCCATTTTCTAATATCAGTCCGTCTATCCCCGCCATAAAATAACTGAAAAAGAGAAATTTATTTAAAAAAATGTATTTTCTCTAAGAAACGAAATTATTTTAGCAGTAACAAAAAATTGAATACAAACATCTTAAATGGTTCTTTTTGACGTTTAAATCATAAATAAGAATTCTCTAGGAATTCTGGCAGAAGTAAAGTGCTATATGGGCTAGGATTCAAATTAAAAATCTAATTGAGCTCGTTAAATACGATTGATATGTTAATTCATTCGTATACACTTAGTATGTATATATGCATGTATGTAACTCTATATACTGTTCATACAAACAAATTATACATACAGAGAGAGATACATACATAGTAAACAATATTAACAAGTCTATTAATTTAATTACAAAATGTATAGAGATGCATAAGACTGTTTAATTAAGGATATTGTGGTTTGATTTTCTGATAATTATTAATATTATCACCATATAATGTGCATATATTTAATAATAGACGATGAGTAACATAGTCTTTCAAATGACAATAGGGATTGTGCTTATTAATAATTAAGCTAGTGGTGTAGGGGGTGTCAAAGAGAAGATTTTTGATTTAACGCATGCACGTCAGATAAAGATAAGAGATATTCGGTTGAGTACCTGTACCCAATTATAGTCCTCTATATGGTCCTCTAAAACGTCTTATTTGAAGAATTTTATTGTAAAATTGTTTCTGTGTCTGTTTTTAAAGTAGTAATTCAAGTATACCCAAAAAATTTAATCGGACTATTGGGTGGGACGATCGAAAAAATAGATTCAATTTTTAAAACCGCCTGATAAAGAACATTTCTCCAAATAATCATCAGTACCATAACAACATTAAGTTAAACTACTTTAAGAAAATCTAAGGCGCTCAAGTGTTATCTCAGCTGCCATGAAAAAATAATACAATGAAACCAAAAAATGCATCATTTTTTCCTAATATAGAAAATTTGAACATTTTTTTAATTTTGGATAAAATTTTCTCTTTAGCGAATAACTTTTCTCTTAAAACAATTTTCACTGTACTATTTGTAAGTTTCACTGTAGCCCTACCGTTTGAACTGGGATCACTTTTAAGACTATTGTGTAAAATTTCACCTGAGATGTCCAGTCGAGGTATACAGAAGAGTATTTTAAATATTTGTTTCAGGCTAGATTTTGTTAATTAATTTTTTTAATTTTATAATTAAATGAATAAAGATTCGTTTATCATAAATATAATATTTTGGAAAAAATACTTCCTCTAATTTATGGTGCATTTTAAAATCTACGACCATCTCCTATGGACTTACCCAACATACTTGTGAATCTTAATAAATGTTTTATCAACTTTATTTGCTATACGAATATCAATTCTGTTTATCGTATCAGCGGAAAATAGTACAAAAGAAGCGTCCATAATGACCCAAATATACTATACCAACAGGTGAAAAAAAAAATAAGAGCCTTAAATACGAGCTTGTTCAAATGAAAAAGAATATTTAAATATTACTACATTAATATGGCTTTTTTATGTGTTTGATAACACTAAATGATCAAATATGATGCCCTATCTTTCTCATTACCTTATTTTTAATAATAATATGATGTAAGAATATTGTTAAATAAAAACTATTATCAAGGTCTGCATGTTATACGAATGTTCATTGTTCTTAATGCTTACCATCAACATTTCCATTGTTACATGCTAGATAAAAAGAAATTATGCCAATCAGGTTTCACCATAATGTGTTTCGTATTCAATGATAGTAATGAAGCTATAATTGTGTGTGTAAGTAATACCGCAAGAGATGAAATATACTAGAAAATACTAGAAAAGAATAAATAAATAGATGGGACGAGAATTATAATTCTGATTTAGGATAAATATTTTAGAGGAAAACACAAGTACGCTCTTCCTTTGCTTACAAATTTTTCTTCCAAGTTCGAAATAATTTTTTTCTGTCTTTTTACTTCGGTTTCAAAATTTTGGTCGACTTTTTAAAACTTTCTGAGAAATTTTTGTTTCATTTTCGCCGGTCTTACAGTCCATGAAACTCATTCAAACACACGCGAATGCTTCAATAACCAACGCATTATATTTATAGGTTTGTGGTACAAAATATTGAAGATTTTCTGGTTGGGTCCAATTTAGAAACATTCTCATAAAGTTCTCATAATTTTCTCATAATAAAGTTCTCACAAATCACAATCATATCTCATTCACTAATCAATTACATTTAAAGGAAATTCAAAACATAATACCGATTCATTGAGTTGAAAAGTTAAGACCCGTTCTGTAATCATATCCGCGACACCCCATTGATAACGATCCGGTACATCACTTGTAGTCACTTTGTTTCAACAATACAATAT
Source organism: Chrysopa pallens (assembly GCA_020423425.1). Lineage (NCBI taxonomy): Eukaryota > Metazoa > Arthropoda > Insecta > Neuroptera > Chrysopidae > Chrysopa > Chrysopa pallens. The sequence continues at coordinate 72,702,924 of CM035593.1, read as the reverse complement.
TATTATATGAACACTCGAATTAGGTGAACAATCAATTTGTGTTAAACTAAAAATAATGTGATGCGTTGCATAAAACTGAATAAACGGCCATTTCTACAGAAATGTTTGATTAATAAATTTTATAATGTACTAATAGAAATCCCATATTCAGCATAAATAAGCATATTTATCTCTTTATACTTCTAACATTACATAAAACTTTGCCTGTATAGTAGTAGCGTATGTATTAGTACAAATATCGTTTGTCGTGTAACTTAACGGGGCAGCTCAATAGCTTTCTAGAAAAATATTATTTCGAAAAAGTAAGTTTCTAGTGTTTTGATATACTATAGATAAATTAAAAATAAAAACCTTAAAAATAAAAAACAAGCTTTTCTTGAAATGCCCTGAAAAAAAAATAAACTTTTACTTAAAAATTTTAGTATCAACGTTTCACATAATTGTACAATTTATATTATATAAAAGCGTGTCACGGGAATAAAGTACTTGTATTCAATTAGTTTAAATATTTAAAACTAATAAAATAAAGCTATAATCAATCACATCCGGTTATTTTATTTACTTATTGAATCTTGGACAAATTTTAAAATTATAGAAAATTATGCAATGACATTATAAAATGATAATAAAAGCTTTAAAGTAAAAGTTAATGTTTTTTTCTAGGGCTTTTAAATTAAAGTTTGTTTTAAAAATGTTTTTTACTTTAAATGTATATATAATACTTTTAGCTATCGAGCTAATTTCCTTCAGGGATTCCTTCCTATCTTCCTTATTCGTCTACGATACCAGGAACTAATAAATATTTTGTTTGGAAGCCAACACTAAGAAATATTTGTAAATTTTTTTTAAAATCCAATAACTGAAATGACAAGAAAAGATTTCACATGTTTATAATATGCAACGTACAATCCAATTATCAATTCAGAAAGAGACAGTTTGGAATTATAAAATTACAAAACTGGACAGAAGCGAACTTATGTAATAATGTACTAATTATGTAATACTATGGAATATCTTAAAAAGTATCGAGAAAATACATTTTGAATTGCTTAGATCCAAAAAACATTAGTCAATAAGTTTTATTCTCGACGTAAAAAATTTCGTTTCGATGTTTTTGCGAAAAATAAAGCTTTGCTTCTAGCATTTGCTAGATAAAGTTTTTCAAGATTATTTTTATCCTGAAAATATAGTTCATTTACGAATTGGACTAGTGGTTTCTTTAATATCGTTCAAATTTCTACGTGGAAGCAATCTTCCCAATTGTTTTTGAATGGTTCTAAAATGTCACTCCCATTCTGAATCGTCATCTAAATGTAGCGTTTTCCTGTAGATAACATAACCTAACACACATACATGAGAAACATGCAAATGTACGTTTTGAAGAGAGATGTTTGCCGCTTTTATAAAAAGGATAATTGTACAAGGAAACATACAAGTACATATATATATATATATACATACAAGTAACAAGTGTTAAAACAAATAAACTGCACCTACCAATACTTTAGTATAGTTTTGAGTTAGTCCAACTGAATACTCTCTACAACATTTGATTTAGTCCGTGTGAATCTGTGGTTATGAACCACATAGTATTACAAAACACTATTTACCTACCTACCTACCTACCTACCTAACAATATTGAAAAGGACTTGTACCAGGGCTCTTTACGTACATACATGAATATCCATTCATGTATTTGAAATCGTGTGTGTGTACTCTAGTACATAACACATCTAGGCGTACACTAAATACACCCTAATTCCACCAAAAAAGTTCCAATCTTTTAATAATATAGTGTTGAATTTGTTATATAATTTGTACTCCTATAAGCAAGAGATTAAGATAATTGTTATATATATACAGCATTACGTATTTATACATATACCATATAAAACTTTTCTATTGAAAAATTTGTTTATATATTCGTATATAATGTTGTTTAGTTAAGTATGACGAAGTCAGGCTAAGTTGAGAGTAACACCCAGGCTAATGATTTCCCTGAGTTTATGTTTTTTGAGTTATAACACCTATCGTCTACTTTTATTTGGTATGTTAAAGATAAATTGACATTTCATCCTAAGTTCTAGAATCGTCTGATTAAAATAATAACAAATTAATAAATTTCCAAAACATAAAAAAAATCATATTAAATGGACCAAGCCTCAAATCCTGGGCTCGTCATATTTCAAACCAAAGTTTTGTTGGTTGCAGAGAAAATAGTTGGTCTAGAGCTTTGTCCCAAAAGGTGAAGGGGGGTTTAAAATACATGTTTTCCAAAGTTAGAAAAAAATTAAAACACTTTCTTACACCGATTTCCCGTAATTATTTTACATCAATAGAAAATAACATATCTTCTTAGTTTTAATAGAAAAAATTAGTATGCTTAAATCTTTTCTCCTAAGGCATAAAATTAAAACAGTTTTATGCACCAATTGGCCTTAATCATTTCAAATCCACTGAAAAAAATGCGTGTTGACCAGATAAAAGGAAGTAAAAAAAAAAACATCGGAATTGATCAATAAAAAGAGTTAAACATATATCATTAATTATTCGAAAGAACCAAACTTGGTTGGAAATATTTTCAACCACAATTTTTTGTTTTTAAGAAACAAATATTTTCTGTTTTATAACTTTTAATCTATATCTTATACTCGTTAGTTAAAAGTTTAATGATGAGTCCATTAAACCCAATTGATCGATTTAGTTCATTCACGAACATAAATTCACTTTTTAGGTCTAGAATACACTATGATAATTAAAGCACGCTATCTTTTTCGATTTTTAGTTATTATTTTGTGTGTCACTTATTGAAAATTTTATTATAATTTTTATATGAAATAAATTTCAGATAATTTATTACATATGCATCGGACATATTTATCTACAACATATTGTTTTTGAATGAAAATTATTGAAATATAACAAAACATCTAAATTTAACACAATACTGATAAATATTGTTTGTTATGCACATTATATAATCAAATCAAATATGCCATAAATACAAATTGGCACATGTATAATATATTTAATATTCTTAATGAAAGTGGGACTAATTTTGTGATACAATTTGTATTTTATGTTTTGAAAACTTTATTGTATTTGTTCAAATACCTTGGGTCGTATATATTCTATTCTCATTGGTGTATATAATAATATCATAGTTCTTTGGTATGTCCATTTGTATATTTATACGTATTTATGTATATATGTATGTATATAAGTGTTTGTGAATGTGAGATGTGAAACTTAAGAGAAAGACTAACACGAAAGTTCAATAGAATAATGCAGATAAACTACAACTAGATATTCATGTATATATATATATAACATTGTATAAAGGATGTAGAACACTACAGAATATTATTTCTATATGCTAAAACATTATCATTTTATGAAAGGATATTCACCTGATGGTTAATAGTATTTAATATCTATATACAACATAAAACCTTTGTATGTCATATTAGTTATTTTATTCTACACACATACATGCATACAAAATTCAGTCACCTGTAGATGAATCAATTATGGTCCTTTAAATTATTTAACTATTCCGTAAGGTATAATAGAGAAACTTCTACAATATTGGTGATGCCATTGGTCGAATTTGAAATATGGGTAAAATCAGTTGTTAGATTTGTATCACTGATACAAATGAATGTAGCAATGGAAATGTAGCAAAAAGTTTCTTCAAAACCTATTATTTCTAATTTCTATCCGTACAGTGTATAGTACGTGGAAGGGATTTCTTAATCGATTAATGCGCTACGAGTATCTGTAAATTTGTAATAAAACATTGACATTCTAGAAAATACAATTATTTGTTCAAAGTTTGTAAACTGTAAAGCAAACAAAAATTATTGAATAATGATTGCAGAAATTTCATTTCTAAATATTTTTAATTACGTATATAAATATATAATTAATCATTTAAAGTCGTTAATAAATTTTGAGAAATGTCCTATGTTTAATCATGCACCATCCACAGAGTTATATATTATTTGTTTGATAAACTAGTATAACGTAACGTTAGAAACGAATAAAAACATTTTAATGCACGATGTTCATAGATATGAAACTTGTACACATTATCAATTGTGGCTGAACCAGAGGCTTAAACATGGACCTTCTAAGCAATGACAAAAATATAAAAAAATAAAAACTTTCTGAATTCCTACATATACCTAAGAAAAGAAAACCATACTATATTCGTTGCTTAAGAAGAATTTAGATAATATATAACTTCTTAAGTCCTAGAATAGTTTATTTAAGTTAAAAAACATTTTACAAAGAATTTGCTAAAAGCCGGAGAGTCGGCCATATTAAAGTCCCATGGATGAGTTAGATGAACAAATTTTGGTTTGAGTGTCTCGACTTCTTTTAAACTATCCAGCATACATGACTTCCGGTGAGATCTTAACGAAATTTATATCAAAACATATGTCTTGACGAGTTGAGTTGTGTCTAGCCGCTTCCATGTATCAAATTCCATACACAAATATAATCTGGCGTTTTATTCCATTCGTCAAAATCTTTGTTTTGGTATAGGTAAATTTAGTTCATGTATCTTATTGTTTATAAATCCGAAAAAATTTTCATTAGATTGGAAAATTTTATTATTATATTGTTCATCGGGTGTGGGCAGATTGCTATCAATATTATTCACGAAGTGAATAACAAGCATAAAATGTGTTTATATTATGCGAATGGGTAATAAATGGCTGCTCATAATATTTTTTTTAATGTCGTAATGGAGATGGTTAAACAGAGTGTGTATCCCTAAACTAAATTATGTATCCTTTATATGAAATAATAATATGAAATTAATTCCACCCTCAATAATTGAAAAGCACTTTGTATTAAAAGAAGTCGTATGTAATAAATTTGTTTGAAGGGTTACTTATTTTACTGTTCTTTAAAATAAAACAAAAATTATAGGTTATGACGATGGTGTTATTATTTGACCATATTATGAGGAGAGTAATTATCATACACCACATTTTCAAATATAACATATATACAATATTTAAAATTAAATTAGGTTAAATTTTGAATAGGGTTGCTTTTGTATATTTTAAGGGTTAATTTTACATAAATATCTTGTATTTATTCAAATATTTTATTCACAAATTATGTCATGGGTATCCACTTCCGATTCATCTTGAAAATGTTTTATCCTTAAAATGTGTAATTTTATATTGTCCGTAAAATATGATATTTCAATAAGCATGTCATTAAAGAGATGTGAGCAAAAATACTATGATTCAATTTCATAATATTTATACAGTAGTTCGCTTGAGTCAAATTTAAATTGTTCTCAGATTGATCAGCCAATTATTAATAAATTTGGGAAATAAAGCATCCATGAACCTCTCAATGTTGATAATGCTGAATTTTTGCATACTTTCGTTTACCATACAATATTAAGAAAGTAAAGAAGGTATTGTTTTCAGGTAAAATTTTCGATTTATAATTTTTACTGGAACTTTTTATGTTCCCATGAGTACAAAAGAATGTTTCTTATAAAATGTTTGTTTCTTCAAAACAAACAATTTTTGTTACAAACATTATTTTGAAAAATATTTAGATTCGTCATAATTTCAGTTCAAATTTATTGAAAAACACGTATGTTTATATAATTTTAATACAAATTATTATGTAACTAACTTTTATAACAGAATGGACTGCGTATTCATGATTGCAAATGATGGAAAATGAATCTAACATTGATTGCCAATCATATGATGGGTATTTTTCCCGTGTTAATTGTTATCTACACTTGTTCTAATTAATTTTTATGTTTATTATTGTTAAGTCAATTTATTCTGAAAATTTGATAGGAGAATTTATCAATTGCCATTATTAGATTACACGCATAGCTCGCCTTGTACTGATCGGAACATGTATTTAGTTTTAAAAATCTACATATTTCGAACTTTTTGTTAAAAACTTTTATTACATAAAACCATCGAAAAAAGTTTTTTTTTTTTTTTTGTATATAATAGACAATTTTCTTTTTTATTTAAAACGCTGTGAACGTGATTTACGCGTCGTATCAAAAATCAATAAAAATTATTTTATAGAATCCAGGTGAGGTAAAAAGTAGTTCCAATATCCTTATTACTTTTAGTGAAAACCTTCAAAATATTAAGGAAGAAAAAAAAAATCAAATCCCTTGACTTAAACTTACTTAACAATTTTTTTTTTCATATAAATATGTATGATATAAACCTAGAGTATTGCTGGTTATTTCAGATATATGATGAAACGTGCTCAAGTTTACTGATTCTTGAAAAGTATATGGAATTATATAGTATTTTATTCCTTTGTGTGCCATATTTTTGTCTCTTTTTCTCTCGTTTATATAATATTACACTTTGTTATATCCTTTTCATAAAAATAATAATAATAATAATGATAATAATAATATTATTGATGATTCGAAATTCTCTGGTTTTATATATTTAGAAAATTTATAGACGTATTAAAATATTTATTTTTTGAAAATCATTACTTGATAATAACTTTAAATATACTTTAATAATTTACAAAAATATTTTAAACAGAAAAACTAAAGCAAAGTGTCTAATTTTAAAATTAGACAAAGTTACAAGTTTCCATTATTATTTTATTTTATATATTTCTCTTGAAGGAACAATTTTACAATAATTTATTCGACCAAATATTGGATTCAAGTTCATTTTCAACAGATTCTAATTATTTATTAAATTTTCAACTTTTGATTCGAGGGGGTTTTTCTCTTTATCATAATAGAAATATAAATGACTTAGTATGCTCTAACCAGCGGATTATAGGAGCGTTCACAATTTACAAACATACAATTTGAATACCGCTTGAAATGGGTATAAACGCTTTTGAAACAGAGACGGATCTAGGGGGAATCAATAAGTAGTCAAGTGACAGAATTTGTTAGTTATATGATAGGTGTCTTGTGATTTGTAAGTGCGGAAGGGGAATGGACGCCACCTTTACCTCAAGTGACCGAAAATGCAGATCCGAATCTGGAACTTTGACAAGTCCAATATAGTCCGCATTGACCGCTCGCGTATACCTGTGTACTTTACATTTTATCATTCATGGTAACCATGCCCTCTTCTGGAAAACGAATATTTCATTTCCTTTAAGATATCTCGTGGTATACACCAACGGATATCAAACTTTTATTTTTTATTGAATATAAAGTGTTTTTATTTTTGGTTACTATTTAGACCTATTTTGACTTCGTTTACAGAGTGAGTGAGGTAGTACGAGGTAAACTTAAGATATGGTTTTCATTTGGAAACATTTAATTAGTAACAACATTCAATAGTGCTTTTTTAAGTTCTTATATGTCTCCAATTTTCATACTCTTCTCTAAATGAGAAAGTTGAGACAGTTGTTGTTTCAAGTTGTTTTCTATACTTTGACATTGATGTTCCAAAAGTATTTTCACCTAGAAGAAAATTAGAATTTATTTAATTTGAGATAAATGAAATGTAATTCAAGAAAAAAATAGTAGCTACCATTATAAATTCTATAAAATTAAAAAAAAATTCAAACGGAAATATAGTTTTCGAGTACGAACTGTATAAATTCTATCTGACTATTCTATTCATAATATGTTTTTATTTGATAAACGATGTTAGTCAATTTAATAGAAAAGGCTCTAGCGTAATCAAATAACACAGAAACTATATGAAAAGAATTACAATTATTTTTACTCGTCCCAAATCCAAGCACAAGTGTGCAAGCCAAGCAGCAAGGCAGAGGCAGCTTCATCATATGTATTTAGTGTTCGATAATAATGTAGCACAAGAAGAAATGAGACCATATCATACACATGGAGAATAATATAGATATTGTCTAAGTTATACTGTGGGCTCTGCTCTGTAAGCTTGCTTTCGTCTGTGAGTACACGAAGCTTAGTACTGTTAATATAAAAACAATTTTATAACATTAAATAAATCATTTTATTTATTAAAACATTTTTATGTTGCCTTGTGAAGCATATTTATCTATTTCACAGGATGTGGAATAAAAAGTATAATGTTTGTCATCATCATCCTATTTATATGGCACAGGCAAATTCATTATTATTATAAATTTAATAATATTCTGAAGAAATAGCAACTAACGTAAACGTAATGAGATTAGTTTTTTAAACTACACTCCATTATTTCAAAATTATTTTAATATAGAACTTCAAAATATTAAAATTAAATGTCGTACGCAAATATTTGAATTTTGCTTTTGGAAAATATATATATTATTTTTTTTTTTTTAGTTTTTGAATCTTCAAGAAAATAAAAAGAAAAGTGAAGTTATTAGCTAACTGAGATCTTCATCGAAATTTGAACTTGAATTGTAACCTATCTATACCTATCTTTAAAATTTTACAATAACATATGACATATAAAAATTGAGCTTAAGACGGCCTTGTCATTCATTAAATATTCCATTCTATCCAGTCGATTTGTATATTTTCATTGAAAGGTATTTGTATCTAAATGAAGCATCAAGCATTGGATTACATCAATCTAATCTCAAGCTATATTCAAACGCGATGATGTGATAGTAGTTTTGTATCCCAAATCTTCTGATGAAGATAGAGGGTGCGTTTTGATCTGTGGCAGTGGAGTGCCGGGTACCACCTAGTTCATAGTGATTTATTTAATTCAACTTTATAACTAAAACCAATAAGTATTACTCTGTCGACAATCATTAGTTTCATTATCAATAACGGGCATAATCTCTGTATCGTACATACAGTATGTCCAACTGTTTTTATCTTTAATGGACTAGAACATAAATAATTTAAACATTGTGACAAAGTTTTCTACACATAATTGTTTGATATATTTTGAATAGTTGACATAATTTTTCGCAAACAATTTGGAATTCTTTTTTCGTAAAATATTGTAATTATTTTGATTGTCATTTACAGTCAATCAAATGAGTGCATTTCAACTAAGGCCATCTGTGGCACAACGCTTGTCATGTCTCTGGATTGGTGGCAGGCGCAGTAAATGTCATCCTCAGAAGATCCACAGACTTAATTTAAAAAAATCTAGTAAGCTACTTGTAATTGGAACATTGGAACACCAAATATGATAATAAAATTGTTTTTATTAATCCCAATTTTGAAAAAATTGGACTTTAAAAATTGGAAAACAAATGGATTTTAATCAACGAAAGTTCTGAATAAATTTTAAAATAGTTAAATAAATACAAATTTGTTTAGTTTATAACTCTATGTCCCAATTTTTCAATTATTTGATAGGCTTCAGCTCAGTACGGTACAAATTTGAAATATTAAATATGAAAAAAAAACTCATTGAATAGATACAATGTCGAAAATTTGCTCCATATATTTATCGTTTTGTCTAATTTTGATCTTAGCATCGAAGCATATCCGATGAGTTTCAACATGATTTTTTTTTTGCCAGATATTTTAAAATTTATTTCATGTATCATTCGTTTCGCACGTCTAAATTGGGATTCTTATATATCATTATAAGTGGCATTCAAAAAATTTGTATGGCTTAGGTATGGTTAGCAAACCAATTTTTTTTTCGCTTACAAGCAGCCGTTTGACAGACATCCATTAATATGTTATTATAATAGGATCATTAATAAACGGATGTTAAAATATACTTGTATATTCATTTTAATCAGATATTTTTTTCCGATTATTTTTACAATTTACATTATTTATTGCAATTTAATATTTCTTTTAAAACATTTTCACTGACTATAATCACAATAATGGTTTCTAAAAAAATACATAGCATTTATGTAGCCATAAAAAATAAAGTATTACTTAATAAAAAAATACTAGTATATTCCGAGCAAGCACTATTTTATAGTGTTAAACTTTTTTTTTTTTTAAATATACAATGCATTATTCAGTCGATTTTTTCACAGTTTTTTTAATGTTCTTTACAGAATGACTGTTTTACATGTAACTCGTAGCGTATACATAAAAAATATTTCAAATGGAAATATGCCATTATGATTAAATATTGATAACAGTTTTTTTTTTACGTTCTACAATAATTTTATTAACAATCTATTGCAATTGAACTAAAACAATGTCTTTATTAACATAAATCTGATAAAAGAGAGCAGATGCGGCCTTTAAATGTGTACCTGTCTCATAAACTTAGACCTTCAGAAACTTAATTATTATTAAATATGTTTAAATATGTTGATCTGGCTGTCTGTGATGCGAAGCTCCAAATGATCCAAAATTGTCCAAAATCTATCTATAAAAATCAGAAAAACTTGTTTTAAAAATTCAGTATAAAGAATTAATACAGTGAAATAATCCTATATTTTGGAAAATAATAAAAATTAAAATACGCTACTTCAATCAAAACGTTTGAATGGATTTATTTTTGTTCTAAATAACTTTTGATTACATTTTTTGTTACTTTTCTTTTTAGATAACTTATTAATTACTGTTTATTTATTTTGTTACAGGTAACTTTCGTCTCCATATTTTATCATTCACTGTAAGTTATATTTTTCTACACTTTGTAGCTATTACATATATGACAGAGCGGCTGCCGGCTATACAAACAAAAAGCAGATTAATTCTTGAAGAGTCGTACATAAACCTAGTGAAAGTTGTCAAAAAATACTAATTAAAATTTGTAATCTACATTATAAAAATAAATAAAAAATATATATTTATTAATTGAAAGTGTTTATAATAAACTACAGGATTAACTGTATGTTATCACCATAGTATTTTATGTTTAATCCAGAAATAATAAGTTTGAAATTATTGTTAATACACCATGTTGATTTACACGAAATGTGTTAAAACGAATATCAGCTAGTTACTGTAGATCTCAGGTGACGACTGTGTTGCCGGACTTTCTTATACAATAATTAATTTTCGATTAAAAATTACATTATCAGTCAGTTTTTATTTTTTTGTGTCGAAAACCGTTTAGTGAATTTTAATAAATTTATGAACATTTAATTCTCTTGAGTACAAGTTACTTATTATAAAAGTGAAAAGAAATTCCTGGTAGCTTTTTTCAGTTAATAAAATAATTTTAACCTCTTCGGCCAATGAATCTCTATAAGATTACATGTATTATTAATATTTATTTAATTGCAATAACTTTTTAACAGTTGAGTGAAACGGTTTGTAATTTGTACAGGTGATTTAGAATTAAATGATGATCATTCTAATAAACTTAATATACCTCCCAAAATCCTTAAATAAATAAAATAAATGAATAAATTATAAAATATACATCCTACTTTGATATTTCAATTTTTATAGTATCATCGTCGAGTTTTTCAAATACATTAAATATTTAAAATCGTTTTTCAAATATTTGTAGAAACGTCTTAGAATAATTGGTTTATATTTTCTCCGTATATCAACTATAGTTCTTTCGATACATATATAAAATTATATCAATCTGTTATTTACTTGATGTGTATTTTGGGGCACGTTGGTATAACCAATAAGATTATATATACAAACATATATCCATGCTTGGTAGATTTCAATGTTTTATACAACACTATGAATATTTGAACAGATTTGCAGTATCACATATCAAATATATAAAGACACAAAATATTCTTTTTATCAATTTATATATCATTCACTAGAAGCTCAGCCAGGCTTCGCATATTCATTTTTAGCATTTATTTATTACTGTACTGACTTTTGTCAGGTCATTATTGAGGGATTTTAAATCAAAAGTTGAATTAAATCCAAATATATAAAAACAAAAGAATAGTTTTTACAAAGTATAAACAAATGAATAATTTTTACAAAGTATAAACAAATGAATAGTTTCTACAAAGTATTAACTTAATTAAGCAATGCTATTATGAATTAACGTATTTCACTCTTAAAATTGATGGTGATTTAATATTATTAAACCTAAATGATTGTCAATCGAGGGTATTAAAAATTGCTTGAATTATAAACAGTCTAATTTCCTAATATTTTGTGTATCGTACACACTTTACTAGTAAGGGACGAAATCTTTCTTACATGAGTCAATTATAATTAAATTTTTCGTTGTTACAACGACTGATAACATATATGCTCGACTAGTAGCCTTGCTTACTGATCCATCAAGGTCGAGAATAGAAAAACAATCATTTTTAACAGACGAAAAAACAAGGTTTCTTGTTGAAAAGTATATTTTTTTTTATGAATGAAAACTTTTTTACCAATTTTCCCAAATTTCTTTTACAAAATGCTTTATTGATCAGTAATTAAAAATTCTCCGAGATTAGTCAGATCATACTTCAGGCAAAGAAAAAAAAGACTTTAATATATGTTATGTATAGATAGACTGGATAGATTTTCAAAACATATTTCAGTTACATGACTCTCTAGTTACGAGTAGTTTTGTACGAATGCAGTATTATTTTCGATTGCTTACATTGAAGTTAATAAGCAAGAAAATGATTTATGGTGTAATTTTTTACATGTACCTACAAAAAGATAAATGATTTGTTCGATAAATCAATATGTGCTTGAATAAATCACGTCTTTTCTCTTTTTATAAACTCTTATCTCGTTACACCTGTCTTTCTGTTTGTAATCAAATATGTTAAATTTAAATATAGGTTAAAATTAATACTATATCATGCACACAAAAATAATACGGTTGCGTTGTAAAACTTAATTTTTCCTCTTTCTTAGGTTTTCCCCATATTTTATTATAAATAATTTAAGATATTTGCATATGTGTACTCTACTTTATTCATTTTTGTTCGTTTACGGTCGGTGTATTTGTATACAACTAGCAAACCTGCTCACGTATTATTGTTGAAATGTTCCCCATTATGGGTTGAAAATAGACCTTAAACCTAGACTTTTTTTTATAATTAATATCAAAAATTTTAAACGAATTTTAAGACTTGAGAACTGAGAAATAAAAGCTTGATAATGCTAGCTAAATAGTGAGTCGTTTGCAAAATTTAATTATAATTGTTATATAGGCAAAACGACTATTATTATTTAGACAATTTGGAAGCATTTTTTAGGCAAAGCATCATATTATTTCTTAAAGAAAGATATGTTATAAAGAAAGTTTTTTTAATTATTTTGCGTTAGCATGGACGATTTCCGTTCTCACGTTTCTTTTTGTTAAGTATACATTACATTAAATTTAATGTATTAGACAAAATGTTTATAAATTAAAAAATGGTTACTAAATATCGCTCATGAAACGTAAACTTAACAGTGTAAAATTATTTTACTCCCATATAAGCCAGCACTAAAACTTCAATAATATAACTGAATATCGAATCTACTACAACCTTATATAGTATTCAAATATTGATTAAATAATGTTTATTTAATGAAATATAGTTCAATTTACTATAAACGTAATCAAATTAATCCCAACATTTAAGCATAGGTTAAGTTAAATAATCTAAGCGTACACCTTAGCTATCATCAATTTAGTTAATAATGGTAATGGCTATTAATTCGATTGATCATATATGCACAATAGTGTTCTATTATGTATGTTGTCTAAAGCAATGTATATATTTAACATTATGAACCATTTGATAAGCCGCTAATTCAATTTACAACTCGGTCAAATTTGATGAAGATAAGATAAATAGCATATAACTGGTCTGATTCTTTTCTATATTGACAGCTTAAATACAAGAGCTACAGTAGTATATTTTGAATAAAAAGTTATGTTTTAAAGTGGTGATTGAGAAAAAAAACCAAGTTTGTACATGCACTTAAGAAGTTATATTTCTTAGACGCGTGTATAAATATCAAATAATTATAATTACAAAATATTATGTTGAACTTCGTTCGGTACTAGGACAAGACTCCAAATTCTTTAGTCCCTAAAACAGTGTCATTTCAAAATTTAGCTTCCCTAGGATTGCTACGGATTTTACGTTGCATTATTAGAACAGCCTGTATCTATAAAATTATTACCATAAATTATAAATTGCAATAAGTCCGTTGCATTTTCAATGTATCATGCATACGCGAATTCTATATAGTTTGTTCACGCGTAAGCTCACCCATCATGGTTTTGTGCCATTAACTTATTGATAAGTAAAGTATGTTGCGTATAAAGATGTTTTGTTGACAATATTTTGTCAATAAGTTTGACTATAATCTTTAAGCCTAGAATTTGATTACATATAATTTTTGGTTGGAAGTATGTTATATTAGTAGTCGAAATACGCATTTATGAAAAATTATCTAGACATTATGGGAGATTTTAATATTATTACACAGAGACCTATACTCATCATTATGTTTGAAAATAGTCACCTACTTGAATTATCACTTCGGAAATTAAAAACTACTTCTAACAAATTATCAAATAAGAGGAGGGAAGAGGAATATATAATGAAAAAAACTTAAAGCATCTGCAATTTTTGTTTCCTCAGTCAGCTAATTTAGTAACTTTTATTATATTTGTAGGAAATATGACTTTAAAAGTTTCTTTTTTCTATTGTTGTATACTACATGAATATAAACTTTCAATAAAAGATCAGACTCAGGTAGTGGAAATTTTATGAAAAACAAACATTCGAATAAATAAAAAGTTCAATAAAACAAAGAAAAATTTTACACCAAAAATATAAAAATAAAAGAAATAAAAAAACATAATCCTATCTTCTATACAGAGTAATCCGTTAAAAATCTAAAAGCTCATAGGCTTTCTTTTGGATATATCAAATAGTTATCTAATAACTATTTGATTGAAACAAACTAAAATAAATAAGAGAAAAAAAAAAACAAAAACAATTTAATTATAATTTTCCATTGGCTATACAAATTTAAAAAATATTCAAATATTATTTGTATATATAATAATAATTTAATTTTGCAATGAACCTACCTGATTCTTAAGACGTTAAATCAAAAGTTTTATTTAAAAAATAACTAGTTTTTTTTATTTAAAAAAATTATAATAATAATAAAACTATATGGATACGATTCCACAATAAATGGAACAATGTTTCCAAAAAACTGTTGATTATTTTTATCCAAAATTTCATAAATTTTTTCTTATTTTTAAAACAAATCCGTCATTTTGAAAGTTAATACAGTGTAAAAAAAAAAAATAAATACATAAAAATCTAGAAAGTCAACTGATACAGTCTTTTGTATCGCTTAATGATACTTTTCACTTAATAGATAGATTGGAAATGACATTTGTCACATTTACAGATGGTTTCTAAAAGTTTCTAAAGGTTTCTAAACACGTTTTGCAAACGTGTTGCAATCTGGGTAGACTATACATAATATTTATTCCTATTAGAATTATTATTTTTGAGCCTTTTGTAATTAAATCCTCACTAAATTAAATAAAAATATTACTAACGAATATCCCTGTATTGACTACCGATTTGAGACTGGCATCAATGACAACGGATAACTAACTACATACCTTGACTTCTGCACACACAAACAGAGAGATTCTATTTGTTATATATACTTTGTAAATATCCAGACACTTCTTGAATGTCTTTCAAATATATAAGAAAATTGGATCGAAGGATTTTATCTGTAGCCATTGGGTAAAATCAAGTCACACAATTACATCAACCAAATAACTAAGTTTGGTGCTTTTCTAAACAAACTAAAATCTTTTAAACTAACCACTTGTATTAAAAAAATGATAGTCAACATTTTTTTTAAATTTCTTTTCTATTTTTAAATTGATGTTAATGAATTATTTTCATGCATTCTTTCACTCTGTGGCTTACTAGCAATTTTTAATATGCTTATCATAATCTTAAATAGTTTTCAATGTACAAAAGAAAACTAAGGGATTTTTAAAGAAAACTGATTCACAATACATTGAAAAACAGTAGCGAAATAACTTTCATTCATTTAAATAAACTAAACTCAAGATATATCGAAATTGTCACAATACTTTAGTTTTACTCTAAAATTAGTTACGTATGTACTAATTTACGTCCGCCGCTCGTCCTTTTCCCAAGACGTAAAAAGTAAGATAAAGTTCGTTAAATAGCAAAATCAGTGCATGGATCAAAGTTTTTATCCATAAGATATAGAAGAATAATGTAAAATCAGACTTCTTCAAAACAAACACCATTTTTTATGCCAAACATATTTTGGGCTTAGATGAATATGTCTTTAAGTGTAAGTTGAAACGTGAAAATAAGAATTTGGCACTTACTAACTGACACCCCCCCCCCCAGATATCAATATGACTTCTGGAAGAATAAGGTCTTGAAGAAGAATCTTGTGCTTTCATCCTTGGGCTATACGCTTAAAAAGCCAACAGTGCTGACATCTTACGAAGTTAAAAAAAAAATTTCTTCTAACAGTTCATATTATTTACTTTTTTCGGTATTCGGAAAAAAGACTTTTTACGAAACTCACAATTCTAACTTCTTAAAAGTTGGTACAAAGTGTAGTTAAATAACATTTAAATATGTGTTCTAAAAAAAAATAAGTAATAACGACGTAATAATGAGACGCCTTAAGAAATTCTTAATTAAGACTTATTTTTGAAGTCTTTTATATACAGACAAAGTCAATCTCAAAACAATATAAATACATAGTAACTATATTACTTTATTTCTGAGATTATACAACAATAAATTCTCTATTAAAATTTAGTAACTATTGCCTTATCTGTGCTCAGATTGAAAAAGCTTTATTTTCTAAAATTTACTATCTTTATATGAATAGTAATAAAACAACCTATACGAAATAATATATGTAAATATAAAATACGATGTTTTCCCTGATATTGTTTTCATTTCATTATTTTGTTGTTTAATGAATATAAAGAGGGAAAGCTGAAAAAACAACACATATAGAATATAGATGTACAAGATGTCTGAAAATGCGATCCGAAGTAAATACTCATATTTTTAAGACTTATATTTATTAAAATTTTTAGTATATTATTTTTAGGTTAAGAGATTGAATATTGAAGTTTTTGTTTCCTTTATCTTCTGCCTACTAAGTTCCTTTCAAATACTTCGAACTATTTTACTTCTAGAAAACATAAAATTAATATTTATTCCTAAAATACTTTTAAGTAATAAATGTAACTTAATTTTTTTAAAATATGACAAGGTGAATACGGAAACATATTGAACATCATTTTTATATTCCCTCATGATAGAGGAATCGAAAGGGGTTGTTTGGATTTATACGAGCGTGTCAGATTAAGGTATGGGAGATATCTTATCCCTTGTTGAGTACCTCCAATTAAGGGTAATGTTTTATCACGCATACTCTGTCAATATTGATTATTATGCATTAAAAAATGGGTAAATATTTTTTTTTTTGCAAAAGCCTAATTTATTAAGCGTGAGGTTTATGTTCTGATTGGGCCATCTTGTAAATGTTTATAGGATTTGTTTGTGTTGAATAATAGTATATATGTACCTATGTAAATAAATTAAATGAACAACTAGCAAGTACAATGGTAAGCGCCAAGTTTTCCTGAGCAACAATATCTACATCATGTAAAGACAGTATCAGCATTCATTCAATAGCAAACAGATATTTGAGAATTTTATTATGTATTACATATATACAGAAACAATATGTTGTATGAACGTACCAATGTTACAGTGGATGTATATAGTGTAAGTTGTATAAAATGTTTTCGAATATTAATAGAATAAGAGCAGAATTAATTGAATAAAAGCCGATTGGAGTCACGGTCATTCTTTCAACCAGTAAATTTTTGCATAGATGAATCACAGTATATGATATACAAAAGCAATTCTGCAAGAAATCAATCCTGCACGCAATTTTCGAGCAAATTTTTATTTACAAAATGTTCTAGAAGTGAGTGTGGAGAATGCGTCTAGAAGTTTGCACATGTCCCGTACATGTGTACAATTTATATAAACCTATATATTAAACAAAATGATGAAAAGTAGAATTGTCATGCCTTGCAAACCCACATTTCATCCAATTTGAATGTTTAAGGTCTCAAATAAAATTTTTTGAGTCATTGAGTGGTTTTAGACTAGATCCTCTATTTCTATTACAGCTGGGGATATTTTGATACAATAATTATCACAACACTTGGAGAATTAAACGGTAAGATATAATATTATGAAATTTGTGCCAAAGAACACTCAGTGATTCAATATCTGTAATTTAACTTATTTAACACTCAGCTATTTAACACTCAAATTGGATGAGCTAGAGATTGTTGAAG
This sequence comes from Chrysopa pallens, assembly GCA_020423425.1. Lineage (NCBI taxonomy): Eukaryota > Metazoa > Arthropoda > Insecta > Neuroptera > Chrysopidae > Chrysopa > Chrysopa pallens. The sequence goes on along the minus strand of CM035593.1, from coordinate 72,684,729 downwards.
GGACAAAGATAATCATCACCTTTTTGTGTGATTTGATATAATATTTATATAATATACATTAATATAATATTATTATAAACAATTAATGCTAAAAATTACAGGCTTATTGAATGATCGTAGCTCAAATTCCAGGTTGTTTGATGTCGAAATAACAAGATCATCTTCAAAAATGGATTGGGAATTTTAATTTTCCTTATATTTCAAGGTTTTCTTAAAAAAACCATTGGAAAATTTTTCAGTAAGTTTTCCATGTCATTGTGAAAAGTACGCTACCAAGTATGAATGTAACAGGGCAGAGTATACATTGATACATTATACAAATGATAAAGACTTCATATTTATCTTCTCCTATTTAAGCGTGTAATATAATAACATCATGAAAATTCATTTCACAACGGATTTTCTTTTTCGTAAATTATATTAACAATTTTAACAGGAGAATGAATTGTTTTTAAATTGACTTAAAATAAGTTACTGTTGTTTCTTAAACAAGATCTTCTGTAAAATATGTTTTTTCAAATTTATATTTTCACTGAAATCAAAGTATGAAGGCGGCGTAAGTCAATTCTATGCAAAATTGATTAATGTTGATTCTAATTTTCTATGTCGCTTTTTATGAATGTCTTTTTTGTTTTTTGTTTAATTTTCTTTCTTTTATTATTATGGTGTGAATATTTTATATCTTACATAACGAATCACCTTATATTAAAAGCAAAGATAATGGCATATTTAATAAGTTTTTATGAGAAATTCTAAATTGAATTATTTCTCAATCCTATTCGTAAAAAATTTAAGTTATATGACAGTTAAATGGCTAAAGAAAACGTTGATATGGCGAAACTGCTGGATACTATGACGAATCATTTCCATTCTTCTATAGACTTTAAGAATGGCTGCGTCACTGACACCGGGTTGCGTGTAACACGTCAATACATTGTATAATCTCATTGTATAGTTTCAAATATTAGGTCTCATATGTAGGAGCTAATATTTGAAACTATAAAATGGGTGTGGTGTCGTGGGCTGCAACACTAATATTATGTATTTTTATATAACTTTAATTTGTAAAAAGACTATAAGCATCTACTGAGTATTGTTTCAATTATATTTTTGTTAAATTATTATTTCATTCGTTAAATTGTAGCTGAAATTAATTAAAAAATTTTCGTGGACTGCCGATAGAAGCAAAAAATTAAAAATATATATCATTACTCAACTTACAAAACAATTATTTTATTCAATCTGTAAAAATATTCAATTATTATCATAAAACTATTTGCTTGGCATTCCATTGATCAATTTACCGTGACTTGTTAGATTTTTTTTTTTCTGTATTTTAAGTATTTGTGGCACTATAGGGGCATTAATAAGGTTTTTCCTACAAAACCAAATAAAACACAACTTCTTAACAAGTTATTTTATTTCATTATATATAAAAAAACGAATGAAAACAGAAACACAATAAGATTATTTTTTCTACACAAATAACTTTTATACAACAAATATATCCTAATATTTTTGACACAAAAATTTTAATAGTTTCAAGGCTTATAGATGTGTAATATAGTTGGAACGTGACTGAAAATAAAATTGGAATGTTAACTGTGATTTCATTCTATTGTTGTTTTACTTAAATTAAATTCTGTGCATTTGTCTTCTGTTTCTTAATTGTATTATTTTTTTGATTCATATTCAGTAAGCAATTGTTTGAGTGATAAGACGTGATAAGCTGTATGAATGGCGACATCTTCTTATATTAAAGAAATTTTTTCTGCTTGATGAACATAATTAAAGTAATAATGTTATACTTTTAATACAGTGAGTTGATTCATATACGGATGTAAATGGTTTAACAACGTGGGCAAAAGTAATGCTCAATGGTCTTCGTGACGTCATTATTATATTATTGTATAAATATTGTCTGACGGTAAGAATCTTATTAAGAAAATCTAAAACCATGAGGGCATTATCTTGTAAATGTAGTCCTATAAAGACCATAAAATCAAAAAGAATTCCTGGAAATTTTCATGGTAATGTTTACGAAGTAACTCAAATAGATTCTACTCATTAGTATACATATATCTTCACAAAGAATGGTTTCTAGTAGTAAACGATAGAATTTTTAACTAAATCTGGTATACTGAAGACAATTTGTAAAATAGTAATTGTTTTTATTACGTAACTATTATGTTTTTTTTTTTTTTTTTTAGTTACAGTCATAGAGACTTATATCGATTTTCTCCACGGATATATTTAATTTAAAAGAAATAATATTGAATGTTCCTCTCATTCCTTGTATATCTATTTTTATATCCGACAATAAATATATATGGGTAAATTAAATGTAGTCTAAGATTTGTAACGCTGAATTTTGAATACACTCACAAAAGCTAGGTATGCGTGTTCATAGAATTACCCGATTAGACTCTTTTCATTTGTACGTGCACGTGTACGTCTATCCATCATCAATTAAACTCAAAATCCGCAACATTATTGTAACTGAATTTTCGATGGTGTATTACGTAATTAAAAAGTGAGCATAAGTTGGTAGTGGGTAGAGCATAATCGACTAGATGGCTCCAATGGTTTCATGACTTAAATTTTAAACCATACAAGACAATAAAATAACAACTTTGGATTGATTTGATAATTAACACATACATAATTCGTATAGAGCATTCCCATTTCACATGCGACTTCGTAGAACTTCAATGCAACTAAAAGTCTCGTTAATATTGATTTTTAATAAAAACATTTATCAAAAATTCAAACTTGGGTTAGTGTAATGTTTGTAATATATATGTGCATAAAATCCATATTAATTTAAAAATCATTTCCTTAATCTTCAAATTTCCCATCTCTTTATCTTCAAATTTCACATCTATCGCGTGTGAGCTGCATATGTGTTTTGTTTATGTTTTTTTGTTTTTTTTTTTATGTTTTAATGTTTTTAGTTGTTATTGTTTAGGAAAGAGTAATTATAGTTGTCATTAATAATATACATTTTCCCATTAAACAACACGAAAACGAATATTCGTCAATTTCATCCTTGGGGACACTATTTATGGCTTCCATAAAAGAACACAGATAATCATAATTACTTAAAATATAAATTTTTATCTTGCGAATTATCATCCGGAGCAATGGTGCTCCACTCACTCAACATACTCCAGCGAAAAGAATATCTAAGCCCTATTTTTGTTTGTAAACCAACAATGCAATAATTACGGCACACAATTTGTGAACATAAATAATATGAGTAATTCATTCAGATAAATAACGAGATATTCGATAAAACGAATGAAATAACAATCATTTATTCAACATTGGATCAACACCAGATAATAGTGATTATAGAATTTTGTACGTAATGAAACGAAAAATTTTTCAATTAATATACTAACCTAGTTAAATAGAATTTGACTGTTTCAATTACATGGAATCATAAAACTATCATTATTTATCAATCGGTCGGTCAATTACAACAAAATTTAAATCATTGTTTACAGTATTTTAAATATCACATAAAAAATTTTCATATCTGTTCGTAGTATATTTTTATTTGAAATGCAAGTCAGAAATTTTCAACCCGAGATAAACAAATATTTTAATTTTTGTTCGAAATTATTACTATCTATACAATTGTCATTCGAAAACCAAATATTGCCTTTCAGTTTTTTTTATAAATATGACACATTCAGTGAAATAAGTTTTTCATAACTAACTTTCATAGTTTTCTTTAAGCCTTCTCAGTTAAATTTTAAAACACCTCTTTGTTGAAAGATTAATTCGCCCAGACTTTTGATGAGCTATTTTTATTATAAGTTGCTTCTCACTCACTTAATGCAATAATACATTGCAATATTCTATTCATACAGCTTTTTAACATATTCATACATCAGCAGAAACTTCAGTGTCCATTATTGGCAATGTATTTCAAAATTATAATGAGATTTAACCAAAACAAGTACATATTAAATACACAAAATAAAGATAAAAATAATCTATGCAATTACCTTTTTTTTTTTTTTTGCATTCACACGTAACTATAAATGTATACAATTTCATTTTATGTATATATTATTTAACACCACCGTACACCATTTGTATTTATTTTTTCATTTTACCATTTTATAAATATATTTTTATTTTGCTGGTGCTATCTATTATCTAAAAGTTAATATGTAAATAGTGTTTTATGAAATTTACATGTTAAAGGTAACATTTTACATGTTAAGGATAAAATTTTTTGTATTCAACTGACATGTTACAAGAGATGTTATTCACACGTGAAAGATGTAATAAGATATTTCGTACCAATAAAAAAGGTTTTAATAGATATTTTCGTCATATTTATAAAATTTAGTGTAAAAAGTGTACAATTTGACTTTCATTTACTAGTAATAGGAAATATAGTAATCCTGTCAAAATTTCGATATCAAGCTCTGAATCGAGAAAGAAGGTTTTCCGAAATTGCTCTGTGTTGATTTGTGTGTTTCTTTGTATGTGTATGTTTGTCTGTATTTGTATAAATACGTGTAGAAGTGATATCGTATGGAACGCTTTACCCAAAATTTACCAAGCCTGATATTCTGTCTTTTTATGATCCTTAATTGTGCCTCGATGTTTGTGGTTAAAGACCGCCGGGTAACTCATTTTACTCGAGTAATTATCATGCTATTACGTTTTTTTCCGAAAATGGCTAAACGATTTTCTTTAAATTTTGTATCTTCCCTGGGATTTTTATTTCGATCATAATCACTCAAAATTGAATATCACTGCAAGTATATATAATACTATATAAACTACAAGTGTGTCATATTACATACTCCTTCGTCGACCACTTTCCGTTTTACAAAGGGTACACAGTTTTTGCTTCACGTATTAATATAAAGATTTTTTTATAGTTTAATTTTTTACCAGCAGTAGAAAGGCAAATAATTATGAAGAGGTGATTTTTTTTCAAATAACATAAAATCTTGTGTTTGAAGTCTTCTTTGAGTAGCAGATTTTTATGAACAAGACTCGATGGTATTGAAATTATTGTTAATATCTAACAATAAAGTCATCGAACAAATATTATTTTACACTAGCATGTAACTAGTCATATCGTTTTATATTTGAGTTGATAATAATAATGCAGAAGGTTGGATTGGTATATATAATATTAGGTTCTAGGTTCCACCTGTAGTTGGTAATCATCATATCATAATATCTACCAATTTTATTTTATTTAGTTTTTATTTAGTATTTTAAAATATCTATCTATGTAAATCTGTATGCATATCTCTATGTATGTATCTCTATTTGGTTGTTCATTTATGTCATTTGTCTAGTATTTTTCAATTAATACGAATATACGTTTTTATTGCCAACTTATTAGTTCATCCCCTGGAGCTTAAAATACGAAAGTAGAGGTTTTTTCGAAATTTCAGAGCGGTTTATAATGACAATTTAACATTAAAAAAATGTGTACTCGTAAAACACGAAAACCTTACATTTACTCGAAACACGTACATGAAAAAGGAATCAAGATTATAAAAAATAAGAACAAAAATATGATTTAGATTTTTGTCAACTTTAAAACAAATAATAATTAATTTTAAAACAATTCCTAAAAATTGTACAAGGCTATGAAATTGAGTTTATGTTGAAATCGTTGAGCTAAGGAACGATTGGAGTAAAATGAAAATATAGGAACTTTTTTAATATTTAAATTTATGATGTCTACAGTTCACAGAGCTACCAGTATATATTAATTAGAAAAGAGCTATATCTCTATGCAGAAAATTTTCATAATATTTGTAACATTAACCTAACTTCATACAGTTATTGTATTATAGAGAGATACGTGCAACACACTAAATATACTAAAGCTGAATATTAATTACAATTCATAATTATAATTCGTCCAATCATATTACAAATGTATTTGGAATGTATAAATGGCCAATCATTCATTGTATGTGTTATAAGATATTCAAAAATCATGTGTACCTATAATATTTACTACAATGCGTCTCTAACAAAAATAATTATTAAAATACATAATAAGTATGCAATTAATTTTATGAAATACTATTATACATACAATAAATCGTATCATATCGCTTTAGATATTAATTATACGTCAAGTTTCTGATATTTTATCACGCATTTATCCACTTTTAACTAATTATATATGGTGCTTTTTAAACAATTATTTTGTAATGTTTCGATTTTACTTCCTTGTAGAAAATAACGGAAGTATTTTAATCACTTTTGATTATTACTGAATCGATTGTGAATAGTCACGACAGGTTGTTTAAACGTATCTGTAGTAAGGGATTCCAAGCGGGGATTTTCGGATTTACTTGAGTGGGTAAAATTAAGATATGGGAGATATCTCACTACCTGTTGTGTCTCTCCACTAGAAATTTTCATTTTTTTTTTTGCTAAATATATGTTATCTTTATAAGAAAATAGTTTTCAGAATACATAAAGAAAACATAAAATCGTTAGACTTTTTTCACTATTCTGGGGGCAGAAATGAAGTCTTATCCAAAAGTGGATTAAAACGAGGACAGTCCTTAAATTCTCCTAGTTCTAATTTTACCTCTGTGCAAGAGACCATATAATTTTTTTGTGATTTTTAGAATTGTCCCTATATAGCTCTAAAAAATCAACTATCCTTATACTGTGCCATCTTCTATTCATAATTTACACAACTAAGGTGGATGAGTAGCATTTAATTATTAGTCGGGGAAGGGGATGTACACCTTTCACAGTTTTAAGATTTTTCCTTATAATGTTATATGTGCCTTCTAAACTACAAAATATAACATTCTGAATGCCTTGGAAGTACTTAGCTAAACTGACGGCCAACTCTTAATCATACTCGGATAGTATCTATTTCAAATTTCCCAACAATGCCTTGAGCTTGGCCAAAGCTACAGTGGGTCAATACATCGCGACGTATTTCGTATATTCTTACACATACTGGGATTGTATCAATTTCCAGTATAGGAGTATTTATTGTAATATACAATGCGTGCAGTATGTTGGTACTTGGACCCACATACTACCGTGCTGGTAGATATTAAATTTTTGTAAAATGACGGCAACATTTCATTTATTTGAATTCTGGTGTAACACCTTCATCTGGTATATTTGTGTTTTGATAAAAACATTACTACAGTATACACGAAAATCGTACAATATTTTCATGTCAACATAAATAAAAATATCAGTAAAACACCCACTACTAACGACACTATGAACGAAATTTATTCATGATTAACCGACTTAATAAAAAATACTTTCTTGTTATTTTATGACTGACTTTATATAATTTCTGTTGTTTTGCAATTTCATTGATTAAATTGATATCCTTCTCAAGTATATACTCGTCGAAGCTTTATATTTTTTGAAACATTAAATTCATATTTTATGGAATAGTAATTTAGCCAAAAATCGGAAAACTACGACCCAAATTTAGTAGGATTAGATACTTTGTTCGGTAAAATTGGATAAATATTGAGCTTTTTAGAGCAAAACTAATTTTTTTGGTTTTTATGACGTCACAAGAATGCGACCGTTTTGAGTGAACTTTTTTTTGAAACCAACTAATTTTAGGTCGTACTTTTCAATTTTAATATTATTAATTCGCTTCTTTTAACCTAAATATGAAATAGCATGAACAGGGTCGTCGTATCTGGTAACATATTATAGTCATGTTTAATTTAGCCAAAAATTTGAAAACAACGACCCAAATTTAGTAGGATTAGATACTTTTTTCGGTTAAATTGGATAAATATTAAGCTTTATAGAGCAAAACTAGTTTTTTTGGTTTTTATGACGTCACAAGAATCAATAAATTAATTTTCCCAATTACTAAGCCAAATATTGACCGATTTGAGTGAACTTTTTTTTGAAACCAACTAATTTTAGGTCGTTCTTTTCAATTTTAATATTATTTATTCGCTTCTTTTAACCTATATATGAAATAGCATGAACAGTTTGATATTATAATGTTTAGTAATTTCTACGCATCTTGTATAGTATTATACTATAATTTAGAATATAATTAAATTTTTGATAATGAAAAAATAATTTTTAAAGTTAATTTTTGTTCTAAGCTTCACATCAAATTAGAATCCATTTCATGCAAGTAGATAAAATAATATGAACAGGTGTAGCGTTCAGTTTTAAAACTGAACGCAATTCTTTGAGCTAGCGACTACAACAAAAACCCGTTTTGAAAAACTTTTTACGTCGTTTAGAAACTTCTTCATTTTATTCATTTCATCAATAAAATGAAAGGCTTGGGATATTGATGAAAAATCATATAAAACATTCACAAATGGGGTGGCCAATCCATACACAATAATTTTATTTCATCAATTCAAAATTTTTGATAGCTTATTGCATTCGGTCAATTCGATAAAATCGTTTCGTTCGTTATGGGTCGGAAATTTTAAAAGCGGTCAAATTATTGATAGAGTATGGTTCGGGACTTCGTTAAAGTCACAAAAAACACCTTACCTACTATATTTTTTTTCTACAATCAAAAAATTTTAATTGGGTAAAAAAAAATTTATGTATTTAATATACACAATACAAATTTAATATAAAAAACTTGTTTTTATTAAACATTATATGACTGAGGGAGAGAAACACATATATATTATTAACATTACTATTTCATATATCTTGTTCATTCTTTCACATGTATTTGTTATTATATTTATCTATGTCGCACTGCTGACAGAGCTTACAATAGCTCTTAAAATATATGTGCTTTGACTATACACATTCATACATATGGTAGCTCAGGCTATTGCTGTACTTTGTGTATATAATATATACCTATAAATGTTGGTGCTAGTTTGTGAATAAGGGGCATTAGGGCATACAGATCGATATCAACTCATACTCTATTGTAAATGACGTCGAACAGACCCGCCCATGACGTCATAACTTGTCATATACATATATACACGTATTGTATATTTTTATATTCTATCTTTATCGAACACACATAGTCGCGATGAATGTTTCATTAAAGTATTTAAACTGTTGTTGTTCAGTGTTTCTGTGTGTATCTGACTGAATATCGAATGTTTATTGAAAAATGTTTGAATCGAAAAGAAATCGTTAATTATATGTTAATGTTGTCCATCAATTTATTTATTTAGCAGTGGAAAGTTCTTATAATGAGGCCGATTTTGTAAACCTTAAATCAAGGTCACTACAATCCAAATCAAATGTTTTCAGATATATGTCTATGTTTGTTTATGTACGAGTATGGTTTATGTATGGGCGTTCGGAATCTTTTGTCTTGAGTAACTCGAGAACAAATAACAATATCGTCGTGGAACCACATTTATTCGAATCATTATTACGTAACTTGAATGACAGCAAAAATGGATCAGCAGTTTTTTAGGAATATAAAAACAATAAAAATGATTCAAACCAATATTTGTTATAAAAAAAATTATTGTTTTTTTATTCAATTATGTTTTTTTTTTTTTGTTCCATTCATTGGAGAGATGTCGTGTGGACTTTGCGGATCGCATCGAGACCACTTGTATTATAATACAATTTTAATAAAAAGAAGTTCCATATTGCGTGCCCAAAAAATCATTAAAATATTATAAGCCACATGCCTGGTAAATTTTCTCAAAGGTAGCACTTACTTACTCAAACGTTATATCAAGACCTGAATACGTAATATCCTCCCTATAAACCAAACATCAAAATGCCGAAAATAAATTAATATAAATAAAAATATTTGAGTGTAATAACAACTAGACTTTTTGAAAACTCTAGATTAAACTTTTATTTTAATTTATATTGAAGAACATCTTTCAGTGAAACTTAAGCCAATAATAACCATTATTGAAGATTGTTTGTAAGAGCAGTTGTTGTATACATTGTGTATAACAACGATAAGTTGTTGTTCCATAGAAAATTGTTTATATTCATTCACCATAGATGGTAGTCGGCTGTTTGTTCCATTCTCTATTTAAGAGACGCGAAACAAGAGTAAACATGCCGATCTATATTTTCTTTGTTTGAAAAGTTATATCAAACATGTTTATAAATAATATAAATATAATACATGTATATACATATCTATACATACGTATACATATTCTATTTATATTACGATAAATAAAAATGATTAGAGGTCGGATTAAATGCTGTTATATACGTGATTTATTTTATTTATTACAATTCGTTCTCATAATGTCCTTAAATTTTACTCAAAAACATACATAATTTCACAAATGAATAATCACATAGCTCTTTAAATAAAATTTTTTGAATATATTTCTTGATTCATACGTTAGTTAGTTTGGCGGTATGTGTTGACCGTTTATTTGTTTATGTCGATCTCAGAACAGTTGATAGACAGTAATGTTGAGAAATAATTTCAATATTAATATGATTTTATACTCGACATATAAACAATACATGTCGAATGTATTAAATATCGAAAAAAGTTCAAACAAAAATTATTGAATAAAACATGAAATTGCAGTAATTGGGTTCAGATAGTAAGTATAGTTGAAAAAATTGAATTTATTTTTAATTGCAAATATAAATAATTATTCATTTAACGTAGTTTATAAATTTTCAGCAACTTTCTATGTTAAATCATACAAGTGTGGAAATACACCATTTAATATTTCATAACCATAGAAACGAGTAAAAGCATTTTGATACACCGTGCCCATAGGTGCTCATAGATTCCGTCTATCCGTCACCAAGGTAACTAGGCAACGAACGTTGAAAATTTGATGACGAATTCTGAACATAACAGTTCGTTAATGAGCAAAGTCGATCCATTGCATCTAATAAATCCATGACCAAGAAAAATTCATGGGCGAAAGTTGTTTTCTGTTTGTTTTCTGAAAACGAACAATCTTTGTTTGAAACATTTTTGCGTAAATCGTTTGGATTCGTCACAATTTTATGTGTTAACTACTTTCAAAATATCTGTCTTTATAACACTCTTTTGCCTCGAACTAGCCGTTGTATCTTCATCTACTATATTAAGTTTAACATTTCAGTTTAACATTTATTTTCGAAGTGAAAACCGTCTTCGATAGTCTGAAGCAGCATCTGAAACATTTCCATTGAAAAATCAATAAATAACAACATAATTGCATAATCTCGATATAACAGAGGCGTGCAGCATTTAAGAATTCAAAAGCTCCAAACACGAAATATATTATAATGAAATTGTCACAATGCCAAATTATAAATTTAAACAAATATTTTGTAAATGTAGGATTTGCACTATATACAGTAATACAAAGAATAAATATAATTTTCGTAAGATTTTCATTAGCAGTCATTTTTCCGTAAAAATTTGTACTTAAGGATAATAAAACCTACAAAAAAAAAAACATAATGGGTTTTTCGTGATATTTGCACTACTTTTTACCTTTGGATGTGTTTTTTAGTGTTGTCTGCAAAACAATTGATATGTTCAGATTTTGGAAAAATTCGATAGCCAACATTATATCGTATTTAATAATAGTCAATCGCATTGTTATATAGTCCAAAAAAACACTATTTTCTGGTAGTATCGGCATTGTGCATACCATATGGGTGGAGAATCTCAATCGATTGACACGACGCGAGTGGTCAAATATGTAAAATAAAACATTCGTTGAACGTGAAGCAATTATTGAACGTGATGAAAATCCTATTAATGCAAACCGTCTTTTTTTCTACAAAATATTTTTGAAATGTTGCACTCTTAAAACTTTTAAAAGCGGTCAAAACGTTTGAAATCTAATTGTTTTTGCTAAAATTATACTGCAATATATAATCCTAGCTCTAACAATAATAATATTTATAATTTATATTATGATGTGGCATAATGTTAATATATATTTCTAGGTTATATTTATTATTATTTTTAATTATATTTAGGTATGCATAAAAATAAATTTATAATAATAATCAACAACAACATATCATATGATATTTAATAATATAATATTTAAAAATAATAATGTTTTTTTTTATATACATTTTAATATTTATTTATTTTACATATACGTATTATATATAATACAATACCTTACAATAATACAATATTAATTAAATTTTAAATGTATGGGGGAAAAGTTAAATATGTTTTTGTTTTTTGAAAAGTGAAATCTTATTACTCACAAAATATTCAATTTATCCTAGTCATTAGCATATGTTGTTTAATGCGAAAGGTATAATATACAAGTATTCAGTTAATTTTTACTCAAATAATGTAATGTGATGGAAGCCTTGGGAACAACTTTTATAATTGTTATACACTTTTAATAAGTGGCAAATGTTCAACAAACAATAGTGAGCATAAGAAAGAGCTTTACTACAAGATACTGATCATCGGTTTTTATTTGATACTAGTACCTTGAGCCAGCAGCTTCGTTCGCGTTAGTTTTAATATGAACTGATAAGGTTTTAATTTAGCCTTAAGCTTCTTAAGCGTTATATTTTCTAGTTTAAAGAAAAAATTGAAAAATATTATCTACAAAACATCTCTATGAACAAAATATTCTTGATTTATCTATCAATGGATGTGCAATTTGTGATGTAAACAAGCTACATAGAAATACGCGTGTATAAGCTCCATAGAAAATATGACGGACTTGATTATAATTGCTTATAATACTAAAAGCGTAGTTTACCATATTTAAAATTTTTTAATAAATACGATTTCTTCCCATCAAAATTATTGAGAATACTAGGCTAACACATTGATAACAAAACATAATCAAACACTTTCAAAATTTTTATCGCAATTGAGATAGCTGTTTAGACTGAAATGACAAAAACAACACAAAAATTTTGCCAAAAAGGCCCCACACCATGGCAGTCTAATGTGTTATATCAAGTGATATTAACATAAAAATCCAATTTTTATTTTAAGATTATAAATTAATCATGAGCTTCAATGGCTAAAATATAGAATATTTACGAATATTTCCACATAAATTTAAATTTTTGTCAAATTTTATTTTTCACTACCGAAAGTACCTTATTATATTAATATATCTCAAATCGATATAAATAAATACAATCGAAAATAAATTTATAATTTGGATCAATACAAAAGGAAAAATTAAGACTTTTTAAACGAAATTACTTTTGTATTTTTGCTATTGTAAAAGTAAGATCAGCATCCTTTTGGTTATCATAATTTACATTACGATAGTCTCTCAGTTCACCTTTGAGAACATCACCACGAATCACCTTTGAGAACATCATAAATTATATATATAGTCTTATATACAAAATTTGCTAGAAATCGATGGAATAGTCCCAAAGATTATTCCCTACAAATAAAAAAAAATTATAAAGATTAATAAATATAATTCAAATTCAAATCCTTACCTTTATAATTCCACGTAAATAAATGGCATTTTTAATATCATAAAAAAATTTTCATTCAAAACATTATTGGTAATAGAAATGTCATAAGCAAAATATATTTTTAACATCAACTTTGGGAGCGTAATTAGTTTAGAATGAAAATTTAAATCTAATTAGAAGAGCTTTTACATACCTTCCCAGGGATACAGCTTTCATCATCTATGCAAATGTATTTGTGATTTTTGAATGCATTTTAAACAATTATTTAATTTAAATTTCGAATAAAATACAAAATACCAATAAGGAATTAAAGTGACAATGGCAATTAATTGTTTGAAATCTGTAAACGTGTTTTGTATAAAATAAAATAAAAAATATAAAAATAAATAAATGAAAAAACAATACAAGGAAGTCCATTCACCTTCATCAATTAGTCTCATAAAAAGAATACAAATACCAATAATAAATTCCTGAGCAAATTATCAAACTCAACAAAAAAAAAAAAATAAAATAAAATAAAATAAAATTTAAAAGAGATAGAAAACAATATAAATCAAATAGAAAAAATAGTGATAGATGGAAAACACCTGGTTGTGTTGATTTCCCGCGGGTAGGCACTACACTCGTCGTCAATAGTCTACAAATGATATATAGGAACATTGAAAATAAAAGAAAAGCAAAAGAAAAAAAGAAAAACGAATTGTTACACAAGGAAAAATGGACGAATGAGAAAGAGAAAGGGTGGTTGAAAATTCAGTTGGTGGTCTTTGATAATTTTTCACTTAAAAACATGTTGTTTTAAGTTTAGAAAGATATATTGTTGTTTTAGGTTTAGAAAGTTACCTTTTTCATACTTTTTTTTCCCTACTCCACCTTAGTACTAACATTCTCTAGTATTTCATACGAATAAACCTTTTTAAGGTATTAATTGAATGTATTTTTTATCATTTTTAAATTTTATGATCATAATTTTTGTATATTATAGTTACTTGAGAAAGTCTTGATAATAAAAACGAAACGTGGCACTATTTAACAATAGTTTGATTGATTTATGTAGTATCAAAATTCCTGTTATCCTTTTCTGAACATTACATATTGGACGTAAACATAATGCCGAATTCTCTAGTCATTTAGATATTTAAACTCTTTTAGTTTTAATAGTTTATATAAGTGCAAAGCTATGTACACATGGTTTTCTCTCTGGTCTAGGTTGTAATATTGCGACCACATATTTGTATTATAAACAAGTAAAAACACAATTAATTATTAAGATACTCGGCATATGGTTCAAGCCACTTAGATTGAACTATTTTTAATTCTTATGCGAGTGAAATAATTCCAAAAAAATTACTGTTTGGTTTGGAAAATTTTATTTGATCTACAAACAATCAAATACAGGCAAACTGTTGTAAGGTAGGTATGGATTCCTCGAATTGAAGGAAAGTTGTACCCTGTTCTATTGTTGGTGGCACAAGGTTTTGTAGGAATCGAAGTGGATTTCCCATTGTACAATGTACATCTCTCATGAGAATTCCAACTCCAAGTTACAAGCATTTCCTTTAACCAAATGGTATACGTGTATGTATAGTATATACACTTACTATATAGATATGTTTTATCCACGTTTCTGATACTCCATATTCTTTATAATAAGTATGAGACATATTTCAATTTCTACCTTATACTGTAGGTTATAAAATGTATATACATAGTACAGTAACCTACGTTTATGCATCTATCCATAGGATCTCAATGTGTTTACTTAAGCGATCATTGTAACTATGTGTGTTTGTGTGTGTCCTATACGATCATAATAATCTTGTTTTGTTATTTGTTGTAAAATGTTTGTTGAGCTGACGTGGAGAAATTTCACTTTCATTTATTATAATCTTTGATATTTTATAGTTGAATAAATCATATATACTAGATTCTATTGGATTAGCTTTTATCCGTCAAGTTATCAGAATAGTAATTCATATTTTTGTAGTTTTAGAAAAAAAAAAAGATACTTGAAATTTTTAAATTCAATTAATGCTGCCATATACCACGAAAATTAACCATAAAAATATTTTTTATAAAACTCCCGAAACTTGCGAATTATACTAAATATTCGCTTAATAGAATATAACTAATTAAATATTACATTTTGTGTGATTTAAAGAGAATAAAAGTTAAAGAAAACTAATATTGGTTAATATTATTCAATTTTAAATAATTTCCTATATCATTTTTTAGTATACTTAATAAACAAATTTTCGAGAGATTTTGATTTGTTTTCTAAATGATGTGAAAACATATATATTTGGTTTACTCTCCCAATTTTTCGAAGGGTCATCGACACCTCCATTAGTATCCCTTACCCGTTCTCTCTATAAAAATTATAATAGTACAGAACACGAAACTATATAAATGCATGAAAAGAAAACTATTGTATTTTTACTTATAAAAAACAATCAATCTATCTTTATTTCCTATTCATATTTTTCAAAATTTATTATTTTGACATAGTAGCGTATACAGTGAAAAAAAAAAATTGAACTTGTATGATGTATTCAAACTTATACTTTCGAAATAAAAAATGTCAATATGTTTGAAAAATTGAAAAACTTTTTCAAAATATTGATATTGACTTAAAAATAATTAATTAAATCTAAAAATTAAAATATATTTGCAAGTTTGTTTGTTGTTTCGTTGTGGGTTTCTTAAATTTCTTTGGTTGTGAATAAATATGATAATTAGTGTCCAAATGTAGCAATAAACATTGGATTACATCTATATTTTACCTTTCTCCAAGTGTTGTGATAGTTTTGTATTCCATTATCTCCAGTTCTATTGAAGATAAGAGGTTTTAGACTAAGAATACTCAGTGAATCGAGACCTTTCATTTAAGATAATATACACTCAATGCGGAAAGCAAGGCGCGGGCATTCAACTATTATTTGAGCTATTAAACACTCAAATTACATGAGTTGGAGATTGTTGAGAGCAGAACACACACTCATCATCTTTTTTTTTTTTTTGATCTGAATGATTAACACTATCAGGTCTTGGAAAATGCCACAGTTGTTTAAACTATTATCAACAATTATTGCTGCGGAGAAAGATGGAATCACTGCAATCCTGCGTAAGTTTAGTAACGAAAACATTTTGCTCCGCAGTTTTATCAAACCGAGAAACAAAAAATACTGTCTAGGCTTCTCGTCAATTACATGGGCCCGTGCAACTTGTCATCGCTGAAAGTCGAATGCATAATATATACAAATCATGTCTATCTCTGTTTAATCAATAGTGTTTTCCGTCCTTATTTTTTTAAATTTGGCATCTGGATTTATCGAATGTTTGAAAAAATTTCTTGCTACAATTTATGAAGCTTTTTCAAGCAGAATGCATGGTATGACTATGAACGAAGTTTGACGAAATTTTAAATAAATTGCGGAAGAAATAAAAGAGAGTAAATGATTATTAAATATTTTAATTTGACGGAAGCTTTATCATCGAAGGCAACTCCTGTATATGTAAGCAATATATAAAAAGTCAATGGTGGGTTGTATATTGACCATTTTACCATCCCACAAAACTGTTTTATGTATATCTTCACTCAATAATTTTATTTTTATTGAAATGTTTTGCAAGAATACTTTTTCCTAAAATAAAAAATATACGATTTTATCACATTTATTCTAGATAAAAATCTAATAATGTATTTTTATATGGAATATTACATTATTTATATATATCGGCGCTAGATAACTGAAATCGTTTTTCACGGGTTTTTGATGATATCTCAAAAACTGTAAATCCAATCCTGTAATAGATATTAGTTTTGAAATCTGCCGCTCAAAAACTACCTTAGAACATGCATTTCATCCATATCAGGAACAAAAATTTTTTTTTGATTTTCTCAATTTTTTCAAAGGGGTACCCCTTAAAAAAATTGCGAAAATTCCGAAAAAAAATTTTCTTTTCGATGTTGAAAAAAACTATGTTTATAAGTGTAATTTGATCCGTAGATTTCAAAAAAAACATCTATTTAACGATCGGATTCACAGTTTTTGAGATATCATCAAAAATTCGATCCAGAGGCCGATTTGGTGGATGTATTTCATTTAATAATTTTAAAAACTAGTGGACCGATCTTAAAATAAATGTTATTTTTTAATTTTTTAGATTTAAATTATCCTTGAAAAACCATAAACAGCGAAAAAAAATTTTTGAACTCTTGGACTGTTTTTTTAGGTTTCTTATACAATCACAAAAAGTTTGTTTTTCGACGAAATTCACCAGTTAAGGTCTAATTCAGATTCAAGATACAATGAATCGTATTAAATTGTCCTCAAACTTCGGGAGAGAAGTACGCACTTAGTGTATATTAAGGTTGACATGCGACAAAAACTATTAAAACTGGACCCAATCACCAATGTCTTCAGCTCACAAAAAAGAAACTCATCCACTTCCACAAACCGAACTCAAATCGACCGTATAATTATTTTTCTTTCATTATCAAGCACTTTAAAACATGAATAGACAGACTTGTTATTAAAAGACTGTGGTAGCCAGCCAATAAATCTCATTACTAATTTCATGTATGTTATATTTTTTGACATAAAATGTATTTCAAAATAACGCCTTACTTTTAAACAGTTATATTCTATAAATATATCTATTGTGTGTTATACTGAAAATGATCAATCTTAATTTATCTTTTAATATAATTGAAAAATTGATGGAAAATGATAATAATTCATTTGATTTGAATAAAAAATATTTATAAATGTAAAAAATAAATATTTTATGTGATATACTTTTTAATCGAAATTTTTTAAAAAGTATCATTCTTATACTTTGTTTGATGGTATGTCCGATGCGCTGATCATGTATCTTTTATATTTTCATACCAATCGATTTATAATTTTATTATCGATAACGCTTATTTTTTATTTGCCCCGAACACTTCACTGTGGAATAATGCAGATTAATAAATTAGTCATTATGATGAAGTTATGAATTAATAATTACGATATATATTGCAAACTTACAAATCTGAAAGACTAAAAAATAATTAATCTAGTCAATTATTTTATTTTAGATCTTCTTGAGAATTCTGTTTCAGAAATTATTTTTCTATCAAATTGTTAGAAATAAATGACTTAATTTGCACGATTGGAGTTTCTTACAATTGAGAACATCTCAGGCGATTTATTTATAGCGTCTGTCTGTCATCCAAGAGATGCTTTTGACACAATGCATGGGCAACAAACTATTTTAATTATTAAATTCGTAGAAGCCTCAATTGTAAGTTGAGTGAGTATTAACATATATGTGATTGTCACGTTCCAAGATGAGGTTACATATAAAACATTACGCCTCAATAATATTTTAATAAATTTATTCGATCTACATAAAATTTCAATACCGCTGACTGTCTATCTTTAAAATATAAAATGTTTCCAATTTGTTGATGTTTTTTTTTTGCATTATAAATTAAATGATCACTTTAAAAAGTTAAAATATGTATGCATAAACTTCAAAAAGATTCAAACAAACTTTTCCATGGCATAAAGAAAAAGCACATTTAAGAACATTTAACAGTTTTGTTTTTCTTGTTATTGTTTTAAAATAATAATACTTAATCTGGTTGACAGAGATACGTAAAATACTTATTAAAATGTATTTGAAAATCAAGTTACAGAATATATTGTTGTGTATTTATAATATAAAATAAAAGATGCATTAAAAAAAAAGTTTGAGGTAATATTTGGTTTTTGAAATTCGACCATAATCACTCCAAAGTCAATGTCACTAACTTTAAACATAACAGAATATAAAACGAAAGAGTATATATGCGTGTATATGATAATGTGTGTAATATAAATAAACTGTAAGTATGCAAAAATTTTACACTTCCCCGTCCGCCCAATTATCGTAAAAATGAGTACACAGAAATTTTAGTAAAGTAAAGAATTTAGGGTAAAAATAAATAATTGCAACCAAACGTTTTGCTCGATCAATGTGTGTCATAAGTATTGTGAAACAAAAAGTTTTTTATCCAACGTTTTTGTTTAATTAGTGATTGTTAAGATGTTTTTCGCTGCGGGAAAACCTTATACACATTATATATATATATATATATATATATATATATATATATATATATATATTAAATAATATGTAATTTCTATACTTACACCATTTTGTAACTAAATTAAATAAATTTATTTCTACAAATATTAAATAAACTTTATCCTACTCTAATTTTATACCATAATATTTATTTGAAAATATTTAATTATTGGTCATAATAATTATAACAACACTTACAACTCGTTATAAAACTGTATAATATGTTGAGTAATTACCATATTCAAGCAAAAGTGGATCATTTATTCATTTCTATCTGTATGGCAGGGAAAGTTGTCAATGGTGAAGGTACTAGCAAATCTAAGCTATCTATATGGTACCGCACGAATAGGGTAGCCGATCAAAATATACGCCACAGTCATATCGTGAAATTAGTAAAATGTACACTTTGCAGTTTGTAATCAACCTATCATGCCTTCATCTGATTCGCTCAATTAAATCCATTAATACATTTTTTCGTTTCAATATTTTCTGATCGGTTACCCTATACGTGCAAGCACCATATAGAGAGGTATTATTTATTGGTGGTATTCAACCATGGTAAAGTATCTCCCATATCTTAATATAATGCGATAGAGTTAATCCATAAATCGCCACTTTTGCTGTCATTCCATAAGGTTTATACAAACAATTTGGAAATAAGTATATTAACAGAGTTGTAGTTAAAATGCAAAAATTAGCAATAACTTTTTCGTAATGATACATAGATAAATATATTGAAAAAAATGAAAATAAAGACCTCGAGTCCTCCCAATCGTTTTATCATGCCGAGGTTTTATTTTTTTTAAATAAAACGTATTCAGATGAAACATTCTCCAGATGAAGCATCAACCATATACTCATCACCGTTTTTGAGTGATTTGAATGATTAAATTTAATACTCAAATTAATTAAATTTAAATTTAATACTCAAATTAATTTAATTTACTGAGTTATTGATTATAAAAATATCGGATATATATTTTCTTTTTGTTTTTAAAACCATTCTATAATTTTGAAAAATTTTGTTTATAACAAACTCAAAAAAAAAAAATGTGTAGCATTAGTGTAGTTAAAACCACAAGAGATAGATTTGGAGAATCTTTCGGAGATGAATATGCCGACGGCAATTTTTGGCGACCTTCTCATAATAGATAGCAACTTATATCTGGGATAGTGATGAAGACAAACAATTTTAATCATTACACATGTAGATTGTAACTACTCAAAAATACTTTGTTTAATCTGTTGCTCACACAAACGATTCTGCACAAATTATAAACTATTTTAATTTAGATCAATTATTCATTTTTAACGAATAGGCGAAAGAAAAAGTTTTGTTTTTTTTTTTTAATCGAATTTCAGTAGATTTAATACAAGAAAATGGATTGATTTTACGATATAACTGAATATAAAAATAGCCTTATTTTGTTTTATAAAGAGCTGCGTTTTTTTTTTTTTTTATTCAATAATTAAAATATGAATAATCAAATTTCTCTACTATATTTTTTTTATTCTATTTACAGGTAAAATTCATCGAAAAAGATTTCAAGAATCGTAAGTAACGAGAATTATTTTATGCGAATATATTAATTTATAACGATTTAAACCTTACATTATATACATATAAATCAGTTTGACCAATTGTTATTTAAGATATTTATTTGTTTTATAAGAAAGATTTTGTTGTATAATGATAAAAAGTTATTTCAATATAATAAAATAATTATTTTAAAAATGTTTTGTAAAATATAAATGTAAAATATGTTTGTAATAGCATGGAGTGTATAATATCAAATATTTTATTTAAATGTAATTATAAAAGCAGGATTTTTATAAAACTATAATAAAAATCAACGCAGAAACGTTTATAAGTGTGAATTTGCATTTTTAAAAGTTTAAACCTTTCACTTACAAAAAACAGTTACGAGTGTATGTTGACGAATGGAAGTACTTTTTATGGTTCGAAATGGTTAATTTAATCATGTTTTCGTGAATCTAAAGCCGCGTACGTATCTGGAATATTTGCGTAAAACGAAACATCGTAACGCAACTTTGACGCGTAACAGCAACATATATGTGGACGTGAACGCGTAACACCATCGTATAACAAAAGTTGATACGTGACGATGTTCCATCGCGCCCCACAAATTGTCCGAAAATTTGAATCTCATCAAAAGATATTGTTGGGTAGAGTTTAAAATAGTGTGGTCTCAATAACGTAACATTTGCGAATACAAGATGTAAACTTTCTTTTTTTTTTCCTTTTAAATGCATTATTTCGATATGGAGTGGAACGAACAAAATACAATACAATTTATTAAAATTTATCAACATAAAACAATACTGAAAGTGAAAGTACTCTGTTTGGTAAACAGATGGAACAACACCCTCAAACCATTGATCTGGTAACATACAACGTGTTACACGTAACAGTACAGATTAACGATACGGTGACACGTTACAAAGGCTGATCAATACCTAAAAACTAAAATATTCTCATAAATATCTGCGATCAATAAAATTATAATATATTTGCAATTCTTTTCAATCGGTGTTCAACGACCTACTATGCAACAACAAATATATAATATATCTTATAGTGTGTGTACCTTTATATTCCTACCATATTTTCATCTGGACTTGACAGTACGAATAAAATGGTGAGTGGACACACTGAATGAGGTATGAGGCTTGGGATAAGCAAAGAGATATAAAATCAAGAGTATAGGTATAGTGTAGGGTTGTTTGTATGGTTGTGGTGGAGTTGAATGAAATGTGTGATGAGTAAAACTCTACTGACTCGTTTCTACTATATACTTTAAGAGACGACAACGAAAGAAGTAATTGCATTCTTGAAGTTCATGTACCGCACACAAACAACAATGCCCGTCAGCACAACAACTCATTCGCTAAAGGTTTTCAACGCTTCCTTATGTATGTTTTTTTATTAACTTTCTGATTAAAATTAATTGTTTTCCACCCGAAAATTGAAACATTGAATTATATTTTATATCTACGTACTGCGGGTCTTTTAAATTTTCAACAAACTATGGAGAGTATTTTGTTTATTAACAAGGTGAATATTTTTAGGAAACAGAATGGAGTTTTACCTCCGTTTTTTAAATACACATATATGCTGGAATAATAGCATGAATACGACCCAACAATAGATTTTATTTACATTTGGCTAATTTTTTAAACCATACAAAATCGAAAAAAATAATTTTCAAATTTAAAAAAAAAAGCTGCTGAATTCAGACGTTTTTGATTTGCCTTAATATATTCAATAGCTTAAAATAAACTTCGAATTATTGAG
Source organism: Chrysopa pallens (assembly GCA_020423425.1). Lineage (NCBI taxonomy): Eukaryota > Metazoa > Arthropoda > Insecta > Neuroptera > Chrysopidae > Chrysopa > Chrysopa pallens. The sequence goes on along the minus strand of CM035593.1, from coordinate 72,661,925 downwards.
GAACGATTATCCTAAATTTGGTATCATTTTAGGAAAAAAAAATCATGAATATAGGGAAAAAACTTACAGTCTATTACTACTCTATATGACACAGCTTTCAACGTAACTCAGCTTTCGATTTGGATATAATCTTAACAAACTTTAAACATTTATTCAAAAACTATAACTCGGGTATTTGAACGTTATCAAGCCTCAGAACATATCTTATATATAAAAATGAATTGCAAAATGTGTTGTAAGCGCATAACTCGAGAATGGCTGGACCGATTTGGCTAATTTTGGTCTTGAAATATTCATGAAAGTTCAGGGAAGGTTTTAACGGTGAGAAACATAAATAATAAGTAAACGAAAATACTATAAACGACAATTTAATTTTCGATTACAAAATGTTCCTAGCTGTGAAACATATTTTGTCTTTTTTTTTTCTCACATGTTACAAATCATCATTTCCATAGAAACCAAAATATAATTTTGAAATTCAAAATAAAACTTCTTTATCTATTCAAAATAAAACTTCTTTATCTCTTCTCACTATCAGTATGACGAACTGTCAACTATATAAAGTGTGCATATCGCATTGTTCAAGTATTAAATAGGAACAGAAAAATGTAAAAAAAAAAAAAATCATGTAAACTTTAATGATAAATAAAGAAACTTTTAAATGTTAAAAAATGTTCAAGTATTAAATAGGAACAGAAAAATGTAAAAAAAAAAAATCATGTAAACTTTAATGATAAATAAAGAAACTTTTAAATGTTAAAAAAAATGTTCAAGTATTATAGGAACAGAAAAATGTAAAAAAAAAAAAAAAAAAATCATGTAAACTTTAATGATAAATAGAGAAACTTAAAAAAAAAAAAAAGTTCAAGTATTACCGGAATCATTCTTGGTTCAGGAGGTCCATATATCTTTCATCAAGTGTATGTGTACCACACCAAAAATTATCGGGTTAACGCGGTCCCGGGTGTACCTCAGCAAATACCAGGTAAATACCGGGTGCATATAATGTACTGGGTGCACACTAAAAACCGGGAATCCGATTAGAAAGGATTTGAAATTCTTCCCCTAAGGGTAGAATCGCATCCGATGTAAACGATGTAATATCATTTATTAAAATGTGAAAAATAACACAGCAACGCGTAAACCGGGTGGGTATGCTTCAAAATATAAATTAATATCATAATTTATTCTGATATGCCGCAGCTTCATTATTTAGTTATAGACAGTTGAGAATATGTTATTATATTTAGGAGATATTGATGTTGATTAGAAATAATTTATATAAATAACAAAACAATGTTTACCCGGGTCAGCTATTCAAAATAGAATTTATTTATCTCTTCTTTTCTATATTAGTGGTTCTGGACTTCCTTTTACTATTTTTCATCAAGTATATGAGAACCACAGTACAATATACACGAATTGTGGGTGCACGAGGTACCGGGTGTCCCACATCAAACACGAGTGTATATATAAATATTTCGTGTCACGGGTATCCCACACCAAATAGTGGGTTAAACATCAAATACCGGGCATCCCATAAGAAAAGATTTCCTGAAATTCTACCCCTAATGGGATGAAAAGAAGAGGCAAAGTTTGTATGGGACAACGGAATTCCTTCGTCCAATCTGCTTCAAATTTTGCATGCAATCGATGTAATATCAATTGTCACCGCAACGTGTCCGGGTATGCTTTAAAATATATATTAATATCATTATTTATTCTAATTTGCCTTAGCTTTCAGCCTTAAGAAATACAGGAAAGTTGTTAAGAATATGTTATTATACTTAGAAAATGTTGAAGTTAATTAGAAATATGTGGCAAAACGACGTTTGCCGGGCCAGCTAGTAATATTATAAAATAATTCATTCATGATTACAGTAGTTTAGTTAATCGCGAAGTTCATTATTGGTTTGACCGGAATAGATCATATCCAGGATAGCCAATATGTTTTTTATTTTTACTAGTGTATACTACTATCTTTATGGATGTTGTTATGCCCTCTTGTTTAACTGACCAAGAGTCCAAGTAAAGTTTAGGGGTAAGTCTTCTCTATACAATTGTATATTGTATTAAGGTGATTCTTATTTTAGTTGTTGTATTTTCAATTTCCTTAGTGGTCACAACCATTTCCCTCCTTCTTTTATTTTCTTATAGTTTCTACAACATACACTCATTGTTTTATACTATTTTTTATGAACATAATTCGATGACTTTCAATGTTTTATACTAACGTTCAATTACACGTATATTGGAATCTAAATTATTTTCACAAACTGTATGTTAGCATGACCAGATTCTAGGTGATGGAATCTGTCAAACTAACTTTTACAAACAGGCAGGTACATGGCAATTCAATATTATCCAATTATTTACCCTGATAAGAGAAGATGCACACATGATTTTATCACTTCAATTGAAGCGTCTTTATTTCACAAGTATCAATTTTTGAGTAGTTTGTAATTATTAACATTTATAATAAACATAAAATACACAACGATAAATCAATGAAAAGATAATGAAATGTATTATGTTATATATATATATATATATATATATATATATATATATATATATATATATATATATATATATATATATATATACATATATATATATATATATGGATTAATTACATTAGTTTAAGCATGAATTGCGGCGAGTCTTAACAGTATTTAACATATTCTTCTGTCGGTTTCAATCTAAAAGGTCATAGTCTATCACTAACAGATTGCTGATGCAGTAAGCTTAAAATACTAAAAAAAAAAATTCCATATAAAACATAATCCTCCAGCTATAAGTTCTGGGTGGATAATGTCAAAAATCGAAACTAATACTAATCTAAAGGCTTCATTTTTCCATATAAACAATGAACAACATAGAAATTTAGGCGTCTTACAGGTTTATATGTGATGACTAAACTTTTCACGAATTAAAAATGTCTCGTATTCTAAACATCTTTTTCATTATCTACTTTTAAAATTTCAACTTACAACCTTTGTCGCATGGTTATGGAAATCCATATCCGTAAACGAAGAACAAATGGTATAATAAAAAACATATTCTTCTCTAGAACATACACTAATTGAATGTCTCAATCGAATTAACACACAAAATCGTTTGTTACATTAAAACTGTCTATTAATCAAGATATAAAAATCAGAAATGTTAAATTTTAATTCAAGGAAAATGTCATTATGTTTTTCCTTAATAAACATTTTATTTCTTATATCATGATTCAATCTACATATACTAAAGTCCTTTCAGTATTTAACCTTATAAAATATTACTAAAATAAAAACCAAGTATATATTATACATATTATTTAGTTTGTTCAAAATAAAATAATTAATATTTGTCTGGTAACGGTGTAAAATTCCATAAAGATATCTAGCTTTCTAAAACTTGTTCTGAAAACGTTTGATTTAATATTTTTAATTCACGTCAAAATATTAACACTATTTAAAGCGTTGTACATACTTGTTCTAAATCGTTTCAAACTAGCCAGTGTAAAATTAAGACAAATTAGGACGTATGAGCAGACCAATACAATTCAGTCGATTAATTTTCTTCACATCTAACGTAATTTTTTAATTCGAATCGCCATGTAAGTGGGGTGTATAAGATTCAAGTGAGTATTATGCACCTCCGTTTATAAGGTTTCATCTTATAAGAACTGTTTACCGAAAACATATTTTCAATTCGTCTAACCAAAATAAATGTTTTCATAAATTTTAGCTTGTTTATATTTTCAATTATGAAAACAGTTTAAAATGACTGTTGTCATATACCATGTACTTCTAAAAGGGTTTTCAATATTTTCATTTGGGTTTATGTATAACTTAAATTTTATTTGCGTTTTAGTATTATTTAAACAATACATTCTTATTTTTAGGGGTTTGGTTCTATTCAATTTTATATGTCACCCATTCTTTATATTAACCTTTTTCTCCAAATAGTTCACAAAAATGTTTTTTTTATGGGATAAATTCGAATTCAAGTACATATCGTTTAATAATATTTGACTATGTTTTTACATTGTCTTTATTTTAAAATATTCGTATTGAGTACACTTAAAAGAAATTTTAGATTGTAATTTATGGTATTTTTAATATACTCTAATTTCTTTTCAACTATAATCAATTTTATGAAGACTGGAACTCATAAGTTTGTGTGTCATTGATACGTTAATCTCGTATTTGAGATATATAAGGATTTGTATAAATGCGTAAACAATTGGCGTATATGCGTGGTATATGTTTATAACCAGTTTTTTTGTTTTTATATTTCGGAAATGATTTAATTGATTTCGAAAAGCATAACCAAATGGAAAAAAAATCATTGGTAAGGATACTAATTTTCAAATGCCTCCCGAATATCACTGAGGAAGTGATTCGTTTCAGGATGGGGAATACACTTAATACTTAGATAAATTACAGAAATCGAAAAATTTTGTTTCCCAGATGAAACGATTCAAGATTAAAAATAGAAAAAAAGCTCATTTATCAATCAAAATGAAATCAACATAATAACAATTAAAAATTTAAATTGACTATTTTTTATCAATTCAACAGAGAAGTCAAATTTGTAAGGAAACAGATCCTTACAGAATGAAAATGAAATCCTAGCGTAATGATACATATGGTTTAATCTTCATCACAGACAAGTTCGTGCTTGGGTCTTTTACACCCAAAACAAAAAACTACTTTACGCTTTAGAGTTGAAGTGGTGTCATTATGCTATCTGTAGTTTCATAGTCTTGAAAACTAAAATTTTGAAATGAATAAAACTATTCATATCTTACAGCTACATATCTTACACGCTGCTGAATCTTCTTTTGTTACGCTCTGCTAATTAATTTTAATAAATTTTTTATTTTTTAGTAAATAAAACTTTTTACTATATTAAACACTTTATTTTCAGATTATCCTGTGTAGGAAAAAAATTACTTAAAGTGGGTATTTATTATTTAAATAATGAAAGAAAAGACGAAAATCATAATCTTTTGTCAAAAACTTTTTTTTTATCCAAGTAGAAAATATTATACTTAGATGAAAATATATCTTCGTTCGGTTAATGCTTCTTTCGTATCTCCCTTCCCTTCACTACGTCTATATGTCGGTCTTCTATATGTTTGTCCTCTCGTCTTGAACTTTGTCACTTACTGTAAAGAATAAGAAATAGATTCATCAGTTACAAACATCATCATATTTTCTTCATTCCAAGTTATTTTACTTCCAATATATTTATTACTACAATAATTTTTGTTCATCGTGTCTTTTTTCTGTATTTTTATAATGAGATTGTTAGTTCTTGAAAAAAAAATCCTTACTAATATTAAAAATACCAATGTGAATGTGTGTTTGGGGCCTATTAAATATGTCGGAAGATAATGTATATCAATTTTTTTATCCTTAGGAAACAATATAGCTTCAAAATATATTGAAAAAAATGTAAAGACCCAACTTAGTTAGAGGTAACCAAAAATATTTGTGGTCTACATTCAAAAAAAAATACACCATTTTAAAATTATATTTTTAAAATGTGACCTAAGGGACCTACAGATTCGTAAATGATTAGTTGAACGCAGCATGGATGCGCAGACAATGAAACAAACGTATAATAATTATCAGTAAGGCTGTAAAGATTCAAATTTATCAAATTCAATCACTCAAAATTTATTGACTTGTTGAAGTTGTTTCTTTGTCTTATTATGGCCATTCAAAATTAATTTGACACACCACACAAAAATGCAATAAAATATGCTGGAAACTGCTAATAAAAGTACTCATGTTAATTTTGGTAGGTATTAATCCATAAGCGTTTCTTAATCAAACATGTACAAAATAGGTAAACATATTACTGAAAATCGGAAAATTAAATAGTTATAACTCCGGAATAACCACTCCAATTTTGATGAAATTTTGTTCTGTAAGTATTTAATCTTGATATGTAGATTAAAGGTAAATTTTCCGAACCGTATTTGTGACACCGCCCAAAAATCATGGTTTTTGGATGGCCGTACGGCAGGTCGAGATAGCCACCTACATGCCATTTAAATGCATTTCATAGTTTTTTTTTTATTCACTCAAAATACCTATAGAACACAAGTCAAATGTAAATATGAACTTACAGTCGATGATGTCATTATATTTTTAACTAAATTATATTGCCAGTAATACATCAATTTTTCCGAACATTTTCGGTTGGTATATGTCACAGTCAGTCAGTATTCAAGTTATTTGTGTTCGTTCAACAGTGTGGTTAGTTTACTTGGTTGTTTTGCTATGAGAGATATGACATTTCGTTCATATTATTTATTTACTTGCCTTTCTGTCCAAAGTGTGAACAAATTCACACACACACATACACACTTAAATTATATATATACTATAAAGATCGGTCAGAATTCAATGAAAGCTAACAGCACCTAAGGGGAATTATAATAAAAATTGAGAGTTCTATAAAAAAAAAGACAATCTTCAATGTCGTATACATTGTATTTCTTTCTATTTTCGTGCAAAAATAATCAAAAAATAATTATCCAAATGTTATGAAATCCATTTTTAACAATGAAAACGAAAAGCTCTAAATAAAAAAATCACAGGCAGTCTGTCCATGGTATAATATTCATCAGTAAAGAGTTGGCACCCAAATTGTGAACAAAAAATTGGAATTGTGACCGAACAATTCAATATCAGAAATAAACTTGTAATGAACTGTGTCGGTTATTATGTGTCACAAATTAATTCGAAACAGGAGGGTAATTGTTTGAATGAAGCCTGTGAGGCAGTATATCCCAGTTTGTCGCTTCTTATAAGATTAAGATTTTCGAGTAATTCTGTACCGAAATATAAATTCGAATAAAATTAATTTACAATACATTCATTATTCATTCATTAATCTTCTTGATAAAAAATGTTTCTAGAATTATTGAGAACTTATATTTGTTGATTAACAAATATATCTTGATCAATTTTAATATACCAATTGAAATCTGAATTTCATGCACTGTGCACTGAGGACAGTATTCGATTTAGATTCATTTTACTCTTTACTCGCCTGTGTGGAAAACGTTTAACAAATTATATACGCGAGTGAAATCTCTCACTCGAAGTATACATATAGAAATAACTCGTCAAACTCAGAACAATTGATCAAATTAGGAGTACTAACCGGTATCGTTTGCTTGAAAGTGGTCTCAAATACGGACTTAACAGTTTAACAGGACTTAACTATATTTCAAAATCGAGTCGTTTAGTAAAATGATGATTATTAATAATAGGCGAAAGAGTAGTGCAAATGAGGCTTGGACGTATAAACAACAAGTGATTGATAATGTTATGAACAATGAGTATTAAAATCCCTTCCACGTACTGTAAACAGTACTGATAGAAATAGATTGCATATAATTATAATTACCATTTTAATAAATCAAACCGGAATTAACCGGAATACAATTCATTGAGCTTGTATTGTTGTTTACTAAACATTTGATTGAATTTTTACCTCACCTAATAGTAAGCACTAACAATATATTATGAACTTTTAAAAACATATATTCTTTATGTATATTTTTGAATGTAAAACAATATTCTTTGTAATAAGTAACAAAGAAAATTATTTTAATAAGAATATATTGTTTTAATTATCGTATCCTCTCTAACAAAACATAAAAGCATAAAAAAAAAGATACAAAATATAACGAAGCTATTATATATATTTACCTACCACGAAGAAATATATTTATGAACATAAACTATTCCCATACATTCACATGAACATATGAATAGGAACGTCGCAAGGGTAATTCCAAATCTATTTAGTATTTTGCCACAAATTTCAAACTGCATGAAAAGTATACCAACTAAAAATAATTGACACAGAAATTCATACTCAAATAAACAATAAATTCAAAATAAAAAAACTTTTTAAAAAAATAAGCTTTTATTAAAGTTCTCTATAGAGCAAAAATAAACGTGTACTTTAAAACTTTTATTATCGACTTAAAACATCATAGCACAATTGGCATGATATAAAAGCTTATTGCGAGCTTTAAGTACTTGTATTTACTTAGCTTGCATATTTTAATAGTTAAAATCAATCAAATAAAGGTTTTAAATTTGCTTGTAGATAAACAAGTAAGTTTAAGGCTTTGATCATTGAACTAGTAAATCTCACAACTAGCTTTTATATCATATATATTATGTAAGTTTTAAAGTAATTTTTTTTTCTTTATAAATAAAAGCTTGTTTTTTAACAGGTTTTTAACTTTTAATTTATTTAATTAATTTTAATTTTTTTTTTTTAATAAACAAAAATACATTTTATTCATTTTTACCATATAAAATTCTCCATATTAGCTGATTTTTTATACAAAAAAGAGATAGCGAACAGAAATTTAGGTGGTGTATTTTAGACTTAAACCATGGGTTTAAGTTCGTGAATGAACAAATTCAAATAATTTTTATATGAAATATTTTTTCGTAAACTGTTTATTCGCCACAATTTCAGCTCAAAGTTTGCTAGTAAACACATATACATATATAATTATAATATATCTTATTATTATATATGTATTTATATCTAATAAACTATACCTAATGTAGGTACTGAATTTTCCTACACAACTTTCTCTTATCTAGGAGTAAAACTATAGGAGGAAAAGATTTCGGCCGTTAGATTTCGATCTTATGATCTTGAGGTAGTCAACATCATATGATATGGTGGTCTATATATGTCCACATTCGAAGACATACATACATATTTGTATATATACCAGTGTTTTAGTGAAAATAAGAACAAAGGTGATTCCCAAAGTGATGCTTTTAATGATTGATGACCTTACCTTCAGCATAGGCATAGAAACAGAATCGTTGGTACGAATCTACAGATTTCTTAGTTTAATTGTCAACCATGAACAAATTCTTCTCTAATTAAATTCTTTGTTTTTATGTAAGAAAAATCATTTTTCAGAATAAATATAAAATCGTGCCATTTAAACCAATCACAAAAGATTTCAACCGGAAAATACATTCCCAATTCAATTAATTTTTCGGAAGCACTTTCATTTAAATGTTTTAAAAAAGTGGTTCAAATTTTTTTTTAATTATTAAGGACTTTCGATAGGTTATGAATCTATCAATCACGAAGACTATATAAATTATGTATCTTCATGTTTTCTAAAGAATTGGCGCAATCGTAGCATACAGTTCCAGTAAGGTTAAGGCTAAAACTTTGTAAATTGGTGTTTTATTAGGTAATTCCGAAAATAATGACCAAGCAAATTTGTTACCAAGTCATCCATTACAATTACTTCTACAAAGATTTAACTCAAATTCTGTATGTTTGTATAGAAAATTTATCTACCAAGAGTATTCTTGGCAAATGTTCGCCAAGCATCTTCTTTTTTTGATTGTCCATTTTTTTGTTTTATTAAACACAAGGTACTCAAAAATTATCAAGAAATGTAAAAATGTGTTATGATATAAAAGGATGATGATTCTGGTACCTGGAGGGCTCTTTAAGTTTATCCTTTTTTTTGGCTAAGTTTATCCTTGTGCTAAGGAATCTAATCGGACCATTAGGCAAATTCATATATTTCAATAAACTATATATTCCATTTTGGTTTCATTGGCTTTAAAACTGAGTTTTGAAACTACAAAAATCTATTAACGCTTGGTACCATTTTAGTGGTACGCATTTTACCGCAAAGAATGAATTTAAAATTTAATACCTTGATCAAAATTATGATTTGAATAGAAGAACTGAGACATAACAGAAATAAATACGCAATTTCATTTTTCATCATCTTTTCTTTATTGTAATTTACAAGTTCAAGCCCAACAGTTTGGTATTTCAATATCCAATGAATTTTCAAAAATTCCCAACAACTTTTGAATTATTTACAATGTAAACAATCCCAGTTTATGGTCTAATATGTGAAACTTCTAAAATAGAAATAATATGATTGATACTATGATCTTTATTATTCAACACAGTTTAATCACATTGAATTATCTCTTTGCAATGTTGAATTCTTTATAAGATCTGAAGATTAATAATCAACCTGTAAGTCCATTCATTTATATACCATATACCAAGGTTGGTATGTGTGATATAACTGTACTAAGTATATGTAGTTCGTTTTTGTGCTTTACTCCTTGGGTCGTGTGTATTTTTTGTATTTTCGGTCGAGTTATATTACGGTACACACACCATAGAGTATACATACATACGTATATAGGGAATAAAACGGTAATGACCATAAATGAACAAGGATAGTGAATCATATGAACAATATATATATATATATATATATATATATATATATATATATATATATATATATATATATATATATATATATATATATATATAAATATATATATATATATACATATATATATGTATGTATATATATATATATATATATATATATATATATATATATATATATATATATAGTTTGATGACTATAAGCGTAATGGTATGAGTATATTATGAGGGTGCGCCGTCACGGCCTTCTCGATCAATATGAGGGCGCGCGGTGGCAGCACGACATTGTAAGTAATGCGCATATGCAAACGGAGCCCCAAAGAGCAACCCCAAGTCGCGCCCTTCTAACTACGACACGAGCTGGCTGCTCATACCGTCTCCAAAGCCTTTACTAGGGCACAACAACCTAAAAGAAAGGATAATAAATATATATACACATATACATATTATTATAACCCTTTTTTTTAATTTTTTATCCGGTATTGAGCTGATTCAAAAATAATATTTAAAGTGTTCATTTGTATTCCAATCAAATTATATAATATTTGTGTGAAATTATTTATGTTATTTATGCAACAATTTCAAATGGAACTGTGTTATATTTGTATTGGTTAATATTATTTGTTAAGACTTTTAATATATCTCAGACAATTAGTGGTGTAAAGTTCAATTTTTTTTCAAGATAATTTTATTTCATTACGGCATATTTTCTTAGTGAATTGTACTAATCAAATAGTGACTTATTTCTGTTTATTATTTTTTAATTTTATTTTATAAATGGTGAACTAACTAATTTGTGTTTTATTTTATTGTTGAAATCATAAAATATATATTCAAGTATCAAACACCAAAAGAGAAATAAATTATTGTATATCAATTTTAAGCTCAATAATTCATTGGATTTTTGATTGGTAATAAATTATTCATAGTGAAATGTTCAATGTATTAACGTAACGTTTGACGAAGAATTCTTTTAAGGTTTGTTAAAGTTGAAAAATTTGTTAGTTGTACCATTAAATAACAACATTTTTAGCAAATTATGAAATACATAATTTTTGGTTTTGTTAATTATTTTAAATGTTTTGGTTTTTAATATGGAAATGTGGAAAACTAAATCAATACAGTTACCGACAATAGTAATGTTATAATTTAAAATATTTAACACAAATATAGCCATATAATATTGTTAAACGTTAATTGCTCAAATTTTCCACACATTTTCCTTCCACTAAACTGTATTATTGACAACTTAAGGGTGGCGTAAAGTGAACGTCATGAATACTTTATTACTCTTTTTATTTAACCGATAATCATCGTATTTTTTACCTATTTTCTATATATAATATTATGAATAATTTTTTTGATTTAGTATAAACTGTATAGATTTTTCTGTTTTATAAATTGGGTATTTTGCAGAATATTTCTTAAAATGCCGATTTGCATGACGTTTCTATGATTAATTTTGGTTTTTATTTGTTTTAAGAGATTGTTCCGTAACCTCAAAATACCTAATAGCGGTGAAATCTGGTGATTCTGGAGAATAATTGAAACCCCATTTGGATAAAAAGAAGTTTCATACCATAAATATTGAGGGTTTCGCATTATAAACAAAAAATTGCATTCCATGCTGAAACCAATTAGAGCATTAAACCGTTAATTTAACCGGTTTTTTTTTTGTGATTATATATTAATGATTCTTTAATTTTCTACTTAATCTAGCATTTATGAAAAAAATAAGAAGCCATTTTTAAATCAATTAAAATAATTAGTGTGAAACATTTTGCCGACAATTATATTTCGTATCATTTTTTGGGCAAAATGGTCTTTAACGAAGTAGATATCGCAAGAATGATTGATATGGTGTTGTTTTAAAAAATCTTCCCTATTTAAATACATATGGTGAAATTTGCTTGTAAGAAATTTTTATAAATTAATGTGGAGTAGAAGATAATGTTTATATATTTTTCGGTCTACAATCCTTTATGCACCTGAAAACATCACATTTTTGTAATACACGTTGTTTAACATGTAATGAATTGTCTGCATACATAGCTGTATGAAAAATCTTGCAGGAACAATATTGAGGCAACTCCGGTTGGCTAATAGAATGGTTGGTCATTACTTGAATGGAGCTAATTATGGTCAAAATTATGAAAAAAACAAAATTATCACAATATTTAAGTGAGGCACGCAAGATCCACACTTCGAAGTTCACAAAACGGAGAAACGCAGCACCTGATTTTGCTGAAAGTTAAATACGAGTTCCAGCCGATATCACTATTCGTTCTCGATATAATCCAGACAAAAATTATTACGAACGCTGGTATACACACACAGACCAGGCATGTCTCTAAAAACGGTGAAATTGGTTTCTAGTGACCTTGAAACGTAAATATACGACAATATTCAGGATTCAAAATCTCAGGCTTCAGGCTTCATTACAATAATTTCTCCACTGGGAAGTTATTCTTCATACAAATTTAGAATACGTCTTCTTGTAATTTTCACGAGTTGTCATGAAACACTATTTTAGTCGTATTGTGATCATTCAGGTTTTCTAAAGTATACCATCTTAAGAGAGAAAATAACAATTATGTCGGCTTCTTTTCTTATCTGTAAACAGTAATTTATAAATCATTGTATAGGAATAGTTTGAATCAGTAACTTTTCAAAAAAAGCTACATGATATAATAAGGAAGATGCAATAAAAATAATTCACTACAACATTATTTATCTTAAATTTTGAGGAAAAATGTATATAAGTGCCATGGATATCGATAGGACCTCTTACCGTAGAATGACCCTTATGTTTATATGGGGGTCCAATATATGAAGTTATTACGAAGTACTTGATGGCTCAATTTGCCTCCAATAAAATTGGAGCACGGTTTCGAAATTTACAGCAGAACAAACATAGATGCAGACCAACGAAATACAAAATCGTCTAGTTATACCATAATTCTCAATACATTAGTTCAAAAAATCGAATCCTTCTTTTTAGCTTTGCTGTAGTTGGGATATGTATTTAAAAGCAATTAGTACTTCAAATGTGAATTAATATTACGATAGGAGTAACACATAATTTAAAAAATACTAAGTTTATGGTTTTATAATTTAACTTGACACAGTTAAAATGCTATTTGAATGTCAAATATATTGATTTTGGTTTCGATGGAAATTATGCTAAATGAAGATTCGATACAGTTTTAAAACTGATATAGTTGACAGTGATGCGTGTTTTGAATTTCTTTTTTTCAAAAATTCTTCTTTTGACGTTTAGAAGTGCGGAAACAGATTACCATATAATCCTTTTTATAACCTATGTTTTAGTTTAAAATCTTTTGAGGTAAACTTAATGCTATTAATGTATATTTTTGAAATGTACTACTTGAGCTCTTTCAATTAATAACCAATAAGGCGAATTTTAAAGAACGAATTATTTGTAACTTCAACGGTTTTTAAATCTTACTTCCATTATAATAATTTTATTATTATAACTGGTCTGTAATAACGAAAATATTTTATTGTGTAGATTTATCATATAACATGGCCAAAATATTTAAGTTGCCTTAATAAAATTTATAATTCCGAAGTGTTATCCAAACTTTTATCTAAATTAGTTTTCTCCTAAATCAAATTTAAGCTTGATTGTAAAGATGTTAACACGCTTATAAATAAGCTATGTTTGGTATTAATGCTTGTTAGATATCATTTCTCTAGACATATTTTTGTGTCTCAGCTTGTGATAATCTATAAATTATCAGCAAAAACAACTATTTTTAGGTTAAACCACCATTTATTAATTGTTATTATTTTTATTTTTGATTGTTCATTTCAATTTGCCCAGCATGACAATCTTGATCATAAATTTTTCCTTAGTGTACTAAACACAGCTATTACAAGATGCTCCTTTTAATTTATTCATATTTAACCATCATAATTAAAAAATGGAAGAAAAACCCAGTTTTGGTTACGTAAATTAGACATATAAAGTGATTTTAAATTAATAGTTCATAGTTCAGTTGAATGATCAAAATCGGTCCATTGAATCCAATAAATACATGAGCAAATTTTTAAACCCTAAAAAATAAAATAGTAATTTTAAGTCCAAAAATTTTTTGTTTTTTAAATACAATCAACTTTTGCTTGAAACATTTTTTCGTAAATTGTTTTGATCAGCCACAGTTTCAGAACAAAATTAGCTAATAATCACCTATATTAGCAACACACATTTTTATATTTATTTATACCTGCCTATATATTTAGACTATTGAATAAATGTTTATCATTAAAAAAAACATTGGTACTAAGCCATATGTCGAGTATCTATACAAATTACTCTGTTAGTTATTATTTTCACTTGTTAGTTTTAAGACTGTCAGGTTGTTTTAGGCAAAATAGTTTTGAAATAATAGATTAATGAAACAAATTGATATTTATCAGCATTCAAATGCGAATAATGACGTCAAATTGAATTTTTATCAAAACACAATTTTGTGTTTTTTTATTTTTATCTGGAAGAAAAAAAACATTTTGTGAGAAAATAATAAGAAAATGAAAAACAAAAGCATAATATGTATATAATCGAAAGATATAAACGAATTGAATAAAAAAATTGTATATAAATATGAACTATGAAGACATCTTGATCTTTTGTTTGATATTTTATATTGGAAAATGAAACAAAATTATTCATATGTGAGTGCTCTTTATGGCGTTCATAAATGTATGGATGCGTACTGATATCAGTGGTTGGCTTTATGGACACATATATACGCGTACTCTCAAACACGCACACATACGCATATTAAATAGAATAAAGAGAATGTTGACATGTTGTTGACATCATCATTCACGTTAGGTAAAAAAAAAACAAAAACAAGGATTTGTAGGAACATTGGTTAAAAATGTGTAGTAAAAATATATTAAAATGGAGATGCCGGAGTTTGGCGAAAAGATGTTTATTGGAGTCCTTATTTTTTTTTAAGTGTAGTTAAAAAAGTTGTAGATCTTTTTATTACCTTCACCTTTGCCATTTAACTTTATTCAATAGGACTTGTAGCTCTACCGGAAAACGGAATAAACCATGTTTTACCCTTAAAAATTCACCCCTTCCACTTCCCGACCTCAGATCGCTCGTAAGTTGTTTTTCCTTTCATTTTTGTTATATTCTGTTCCACTTTTTCACTTTTTACCGTTTTTAAAGGCTTCTGCCGTAGTCTAATTGTTAATTAAAACGTTTTTAAACAAAAATTAAATAATTGTTTATTTTATAATTAACATATCAGTATATGTGCTAAATTAAAATACTGAAAAGTAATATTTTTATGGATTAACAAACCCAGAATGCGGCCGAAGTAGAGGCGACTGATCGTTGATACTAGCGACTGGAAAAAATTGAAATTAATATGAGGCATTATACATTTTTCATCAAAGATTTCAATTTTGTTGGAATTGATCAATTCTGGAGACTGACGGGGGGAAATTCAATACAATTCTACATGCATGCATTGATAAAAAATACCTTAATGCAATAATACATTAATTCATTAAATTATCGTAATATGTGTGTATTATTCCATTGTAGTACCCGTTTAAAATTTTTATAAAAATTCCCTATCTAAAATATTTTAAAGTTAAATGTGACATAATTTTAACATACACACATATTGGTGACTTATTAGATCTTCGGTTATTATTGGGAATATATAAAATTGGAAATAAATAAATAAAGAAAAATGAAAATCATTTAGAAAGAGTTTTTTTGAAAATTTATATTTCAAGTCGGAAAATAAATTTTTATACTTCATATCAAAATTGCAACTAATCCGTTGAAAACTTATCAACATATAAATTATTTAAATCAGCCTATTCGTACACCGCCAGGATGTTTTGTGTCAATTATTGGAAATATGTTATATATGCATTCTTCTTTTAAATTTTCTTGAGACAGATCTCAAATATGAATTTAAATAGTTCATGCTGTACTCACGTAGAACATTTTCTAGATTATTGTATTTGTTATACAAATAAAGATATATGTGTAGAAAAACTGAACGTAAGTAGATTTCCCATAGGTGTTTTGTATATATAAATAATACTTATATGGTATCCCAAAGGACTGTATACGCGATATTTCGGTATTATTATACCAGTTATGTTTTTCCTTCATAATAATATTCTACAATTGAAATATAACTTATGTATGCAAATTATGTATCTTATACATTGATATATTGAAAAACAGGAAACGAGATATTAAAAAAAATAAAATAAACTGGCAATAACGGATTCAAAACTTCCTCGTGATGTATGAATAAGCTGACCCAAATGACAAAATGCATCTGACGCAAATAAAGATACGCATAACTGAAATGTACTACAAATTCTGATTTTGAGAATTTTAAAGACAAAATCAACCTTGCTACAAAGTTTTTCTATTTGATGAATTCTTAAATTTACGAAAAAATTTACCGATAACATAAGATAACATTTTATTTATTAAAAACAATGTTTAATATGGTCATAAGAGTGATATGAATTTAATGCCGTTAATGCCTATGGCCACGTTTTATCCATGATTTTTATCGGCATTATAAAGTCATCAAACTAATTCATGTATTATAATATATTTTGTTGACGCACTGTAACTCACTTTTTGGTCTAGAATACGTCACTAAAATTCCAAAATGTTATTGAGTTATTTTAATGACAGCCTCTGATTTCCAAATTTTCGAGCTATTTTAAAGGTTTAACATTAATGAAATACACTAAATACGTATTACATACAGCTATGAATAATTTGCCTATATATAAATAGGTAAAGACAAAAGAGTGCAGCCACATTTATCCTCTGTCTATGCAGCGATTTTATTTTTTTCTTTTGTAGCTAATATCGAACTTCATAGGTATCCGGTAAACAAATATTGAATAAATAGCAACTATAGCAGTATTTTGTTAATGCCTTCAATATTTTCAAGCGTTGCAAACTTTTGCTTAATTATCAAATAATTTTTTTAACTATTGACTTCAGTTTTTTAATTCTTTTCTCAAATTTAGGTTCTTTTCCAAAATGATTGGAAATTTTCAATATTAATATAGTAGTATTGAAATGTAGAACTCAAACTCTAAAATGTATTATCTTTAAATCATAAATTGACCCTTATAGAAAATTTATCCAGATTCCAATCATTAATATTTATACCATTTAAAGAAGATGATTGAATAGATAAATTTTGTGGACATATTTAGCTATAAAAACTATTTATATTGTCCTAAATAATGAGGAAAAAAACTAACTATTGATCTTTCTGAAAATAAAATAGAATTGGTTGATTCTACAACCAACTTTTAAATTTCGATTAAACCATTGATGACTAACTAATATATCAAAGAATCAGGAAGTTTTTTTTTACCTTTGTAATCGAATGTCTTTACAAAAAATTGACATATAAAAAACAAAAAAACAAAAAAAAAACCAAAGGAAAATTGAGAACTTCTAAACAGGTATTGGTTTAACTAAACTAGATTTCCAAAAGAAAAAAAAAAGGGAAAATAAAGAAAGAAAAACAAACAAGAATTGATAAATTCTTTGTTGTGAGTTATAATCTCAATAACCGGAATTCATATTTTTTTCATTTCAATATGGTAATTTTCCAATGCGGTACAGGTATTCAAAAATCACAAAATGTTTTTGTTTTTCAAATGTATTTTCAGAAATATATATTCTAAGTAAATATGAATATAAACTGTATTTATTATTATATTGCTATCAAATATTCACCACACAAACAAAATTTTGATACAGGTGTTCATAGAATTACATAATTAGCCCATTTCTGATTGTCCATTCGTCATCATGGTCACTCAAAAATGAAAAGAGATAACGAGCAGAAATTTTGTTGTGTATTCTGGTCATTAAAAGTAAGATCCCAACTTTTTAACCAGAAGAGATTTAACCAAGAGAGATAGATTTTAACTAGAAGCGAAATTTAAATACAAAAAATGTTTGTTTTTGTTAAAAGGCAACAATTGTTTGAGACATTTTTTCGTAAAATATTTGAGTTCGTCACACATTTAGCTCAAGTTTTACATATTAAACACATATAACTACAATGTATATTATTATCTTACTAGTACTTATAACTGTTTAGACTCGATTTTGATAGTATTTAATGAATTCGTATTAAAAACTAGCTCAAACAATGATAGATCAATGATAGGATCATTTAAGTTGTTGAATAATTGGTTACAAAAATTTCATGAGCTTACTTTTCCTAATGAAAATTCCTTTTTTTAAAATGTTAGTACATATTACAGATATAAACTAAGTATGGAAAAATCAAAGATAGAGATTTAAATATCCTAGTTATTAAGAAACCATATTGAGTACTTGCAGTTTTTTTGGTTTATTACAGAAGAAGCTCCTGCAGTTAAAGTAAAAATATATTTTCTATTTTTAGTTCAATAAAATTTTCTTTTTACTTCCATTTGTTTTCATCGAAAGTTTTATTCATTATTTTATACTAAAACTATTAAAATTTAACTGCAAATTAATTGTTATTTTGTTTTATTTTTTTAATTTTATCCAAACCATTGTTTTAATGAAAAAGCGTTATTCTATAAAATAAATTGGGAATTGTTTAAGTGTCAGTAATATATCATAAATTGAAAATATATAAAACTTTTACATTGTGTAAAATGAATTTCATAGGTTTGAACAAATGTTACTGTTAAATTGGTTTTGAGTGACATGAAAAAATGTCATTTAAAATACACAAATTTTCACGATTGATTTATATGAACAGTTACAATGTACACCAATAGAAAGAAGTATTGAATGTTTATATCCAGTAATTTATAATAGTAGGATAAATTTACAAAAATTATAATAGTCACAATAAAAATAAATAATTAAATAATACCACTGCCCAGTAAAAAAACGTCGAAAAAACGAAATTAAAAATAAAAAACAATAAGCTAGTTTTAAATATGGTCTAAGCAGTTAATCATTGCAGTGATGGGCGGTTATTTATTCTTAGAAACCATGATGTTCCCGACTACTCTGATTACAGATCTTACTACAGGTCTTACTTTGATTACATCGTTTTCAGCGAAAGACAAATGTTTATATTTCATAATCACCCTGTGAAAAATTTATGCATTAATAAATTATAAAGTAATAATTAAAATTTGTTGTTCGAATAGTTTTAAATTAAATATGTCTTGTTTGACAGTTAGCATCAAAATAAGCTTTTCTCTGAATACTGTAACAAAACAAATAAAAAATCATGTATGCACTTTCACAAGCGGTAGAGATGTGGAATATCAAGACAAGATATATTGTAGGATTTATTTCTGATGATATTGATACCAAATATAATTATTACATATTTTTTGTGTGCCCACATTCTATTTAAAAATAACGTAGCAACATTCCTCCATTAGTATGATAATATTGATAACTATAAGTTTATTTGGAGTGTGAGAGAAGAGCTAAATGAGGTAGATGTTCTGATGATGAATAAAAAAGTGACAAGTAGGGGACTTTAGATCCAATTGATCTGGTAATTATATGATACTTATGTAAAACCAAAAAATTCCCTGTGAATTTCCAATAAGTATGTGAACGGAAAATGATTGATAAATACTTATATACAAAAATAACAATATCCATAAAATTGATTTGAACAAAGATACTATTTTTGTGTAATAAGTAGATTGTATGAGAGTGTAAGAAATAAAATATGAATAGAGATAGCAAATCTATAATATATGTTCAATATATAATAAATTGAATATTGTATATAATAATCATACCTACCCGTTAACAAGAACACGTTTAAAAATAAGAATCATTGGTATATATTTTTATAAATAAGAATAAAAAAAAAACAATATATATTTGTAACGTATTATTGAAAGGCTCTTTTCTGTGTATGCGCTAGCTTTATGTCTACGTCATAGGTATATCATTTTACAGAATCGACCTAAAAAGGTATTGTGTGTAAAAGTATTTACTACTTGTTATTGAACTTTGAAGCTTTACATTGACAAAGCTGACGTTTTTTCATAAATTTATATGATTTAATAGTTTTTTTTTTATGGCTTATGAAAACTCAAAAACCACCGTAGAATGTTTTAATTAGATATTGGATGAGTGTAAATTTCAAGTTTTTAAAAATTTTCTTGTAATCAGTAGTATTGTAAACAATGAGAACGATGTCTCAGTTCTTAGATCATTTTTATATATGGCGATTTAGTTAAGATTTCCCTAATTAAGCCTACTTTATTTTTGGCTCTTAATTTCCCGCCACTAAAATCAGGCGTCCTACACTCGAACCTACTCAGCCTGTTGGTAAATAAGCCACAGTACAAAATTTATTTCACAATTCATGCAACACATTGTATTTTGATATAAATATAGGTTTGTTATATCCCGTACAGATAAAATATCTTTCATGTTCGAGTTCTATATTGAGAGCTGGTTAGCTTCTAGCTCATGAGACAGATACCATAATACATTATTTATATATATTTCTATAGTATCTAAATAGAGTTATTTAATTTATTAAATTTTACACTAGAATTTATATATGATACTTGAAAATTTTATAGTTATAATCTTTTATTGTTATATATTTTTATACTTTTGTATGGGATAGAAACTTTTCTAAAATGTTTTTTTTTTCTCAATTTCTCTTCGCAATGTGTTTTTTCTCAAACTATTGTCTAGTCGAACCAATTTGAACAACTTTTAACACAATTTACGTTATATTATCTGGAGAAAATTTTGTTTGTAACAATATGTCCTTACTATTGTTACTATTTGTAAAAAATTGGGTTTAAATATTGAAAAATTATCAGCCGTAGAAAAATTTGTGTTTTTATATTTATATATATATTTTTTTCATTTAGTTATAGGTTGCAAAATTAAAACACAAATTCTACTTTCACTTGTACATATTTCTTAAGTTCGCAGCCACCTCAACGAAATAACTGTTCATTTTTTTATCCTTTTTTTTTTTTTGGCCATAATTAACCGTTAATTATTCGTTAATTAGTTAAATTAAAAAAATTTTTCTCTAAATATTACAGAGAAAATTGATATTGCAGTCAACTTAGCGAAACTACTTTTTCCGATCAACTTCGAAATAGGCCCATAATTAGCCACTATTTATTTTATTCGTTAATAAGTCGTGTAAAATTTTTTGTTCGCTTTAAATGTTACGGAAAACATTTTTGTTTCGCTAAATTAACAGTCAACTTATCAAAATAACATTTTTCAATCAATTTCGAAATAGGCCCATAATTAGCCGAAATTGAAAATTATATTGAATTAAATTCTTAGTGGGTATGGCTTGTTTTTTAAATTTGTCTTAACAAAAATAATATCGGAGTAATGAGTATAGATGCCTCATTTTTGAGAATACAGCTCTTAGATTAGATTATTAATCTGAAATGTGTAAATTTAATAGCAGATTTCTGACTGCTCAATTGTTCAGTATTGTCGATCTACGTTCCGACTTATTTTAAAAATATTTTCATTTCTACAAACACCGTTTGAAACCTTAACTTTACGATATAAAGAATTATAACTATAAGTTAAATATTTTTGTATTTTAAACTAAAGATGTATCTGAAACACTACTATAAAACAAATTTTTATTATAAAATTTTTTTAAAATATACATATTTTGACAAAAAATACGTATTTGTTCATTAGATACATCAGTAGTTGTATGTAAACTTTGTGGTTTATACAAAATATTAACTAAACATATTTATTACATATGATTTATTTATTTTACAGGTGACTGGTGTGCAATGCGAGGGCTATAGCAGAGACTATGGGAACAGAGGGATGGGCATGCGAGGGGACCAAGGGGCCAAGTTATGTCGCCAGGCAGTGACTCAAACCCTCGGCCTCGGCTTCCTCCACCTCTCGTGCTGCTGCGCGCTATTTCTACTTGTCATCATAGCTACACCAGGTATGTAAAAAAAAAACATTATCTCATATTTGTATCAACACAAATTTTAGCATTTACACATTAAAATTTGTTTTCTTTAATTTTTTCATTTATTCTTTTTAAAATGGAGACTTGAAAGCAATACCTTTAAATCAGCACTGGTAAAACTGACACATCTTAAGTGGTCTTTTTGTAGTAACCACTTTGTATTATTGATAGTTCAATGCAACGAATAGCATGTAATTAATATAATAAAATTGAAACATGATTTTAATCATTTTCCTTCTATCAATCAGTTAGTTTTTCAAGTAGTTTCGTTTTTTTTATTAACCGATTATATATTTTTAAGTAGGTTAATTGGATTGAAGTTTTAAAATATTATTAGTTTGAAGTCTCTCTCTTATCATGCAGTTTATTATTTATTAAATTAAACTTGTTGATAAAATTTTATTATTAGTTTGTTGTTTGTTTATTTATTTTTTCATAAATTCAATATTTTATATTATTAAAGTTTTATATAAAATTGTATATAATAATATTATTATTTTTCCACAAATTGCACAAGTTAATTTATTTTAAAATGTAGATTGGTTTTTCAAAATACTATACCTTGAATTACATTTTCCTATGAATAATAATATTAATCTAGATATATACAATTTAGTTTTGTATAGGCCGATATTTAGATTGAAAACGTATCTTAGTTCATGAATCCTGATTATCTGGATTATCTTGAAGGCAGATTTTGATGAAAGACAGGCGAACATACGAAAATGCACTAACTAGGTGATTCTACGAACACGACAGCTAGTAAGTTTTTAACATATATGAAATGAAAGGCATCTATCTACGATCTCAATTTAAAGGGATACCTATAAGAAACTTTACCTCTATCGTTAAATGATATCGTTCAATCACCAGCTAACTCCCCAAGTAAGTTACGCGTGACTAAAGAAGTTATGTTTAAAAAAACAATCAAACCAACCAAAAATAAACAAATAAAACTATCTACTGCTCATGATGTCACGCGCGTAAAATGTCAGCTATTAAACATACATAATAATAACCATATTTTTAAACCTGTGAAACCACGCATGATCATGAATATCTTACAATCAAATTATTTCCATTCTGATTATCCATGGATGAACAATGCATCCTATTCACAATGCTGAGCAACGTTACAAATGCTTAGACTAACAATAAAAAAATTCTTAGACTAACAATATAAACTGTTTATATATAAAATTGGCTGATTGAAAATAAATAATTTCATAAAAATATAGAAGAATATGGACTAGTTCATCAGTCATTATTATTTAAAAGAGGAGTGTGCGGAATATAAAAACATTAAATGATTCCTCGAATTTCTCGCAAATATTTATACATTATACCATATCTTTCATCATTCTTAAAGACAGAAGTGAATTAAATGAAATCGTGGGCTTTTTATCAGTGTTTAAAAGTTTGTCTTAATTAAATATTTTAAATAAAACAATGATAGGCTTCTATTAGTTTCAAGCTTGAAATTGACATAAATACATCCATATAATGTTATTTCATTTCATTTAACCATCTTTCGATCTAAAATGTAATGGTTTTGATGGAAGAAATTAAAACAAAGCACACAAGAATAAAAACGAAATAACAAACATACACAAATAAAAATTGACAAACATACACGTATTTTTACAGAACATTCGAAAAGAAGTGTAATTTGTTTCAATAGTAATAAAACATTTTAATGGAACGTGAAGTTCTTTCTGACTACTTCTGGATACATTTCTTGCAGCACAGATTATACTCCATAGACTGAAAATAAGAAAAACATATATTATATACAAACAACAACTATATACTCGTTAAGTTATTCCTCTTTTTCTTGTGTTCGCAGAAGAAGTTTGGTTCGTATGCTATTTTGTGTGTGTTCAATTCAATGTAACTCGTTGTTGCTACCAGTTCATATAGTTAAACTAGTGGAAGCAACCTGGGTTAAATAAAAAATTTAGACAAAATTTCACGAGAGCTTTCTATGTAGAACATTTTCACATCCGGGGTACATTTTATAGTTTTCTTTTGATTTCTCTGGTCATAACTATCCAATTTAAACAAATGAAAAAGAATATTGATATCCATTTTATATATCATCCAAATTAACAGTTTTTGTATTTTGGAATTTGTTTGACTAGCTGTGTATTTTTATTTAACTTTTGTTTTTCTTAACAGTGCTTAGTGAATCGTGTTTTTAGAGTAATGGTAATTCATAAAATGAAGATATGATAAAGACAGCATTGTGAATTTTTTTGTACTAAATCTATTTATTAAAAGGAATGGTTCATTAAAGTATAATATTCGAAGCATATTGTAAAAAGTTTTGATAAAGAAATGTTACGAAAAACGTTAATGTCAGCAATTATTCGGAAGCGAAAAAAGTAGAATTACAGTGTCACCCATAACCGATCGCTGGATCATCTGAAATAAAAAAATCAAAGATTCTTTCGTTAGATAATTGCCTAGGTAACACGAGGAAAGTTTTTCGAAATTTCTATTTTCCATTGTTTGGGAACACTTTGAAGTGAGAAACGCGATTTACGCAGAAAAAAACTCTCCTTTCAATTTATATACAGAAATAGTATTCAAAATTATAAACGGATCGATGCAGTAGTTTCGCAGTAATAACGGGCACCAACTTTGAGAATTTTAGTTGTGAGATAAAAGTTTGAAAAGTAAAAATTTGAAATAAACCAAAACATTCATAGTTTTATTCGCTTATCTTACACTGAATCATCGATCTACAGTCGATTAAGGATGCTACAATCATCCATGATGTCTAAAACATCTCTTTGTCCTGCCTACGACAAATCCTGCCTTCCCTAGTCTGTTTTTTTTTTTGCTTCATCATCTGCTGGGCTTATGTGAGTGTGAAACAGCGGACAATCACTCAAACACTTATAACATCGTTAATTTTGCTCCGATCGACTTGAAATTTTGACACAATATTGTTGAAATAGTATGCAAAAAAAAATTGTTTGTTGCCCTCCATTAAAAAATCGAATACCAGAAAACTATTACTAACAGAAAACTGGTTTAATTTTACCAAAATAAATTTTTTACCATTAAATAAATCGATGCAAAAACAATATCCAATTCAAAAAACCGCAGTTAGAATTTAATATAGTTTTTACTCCATTTGCTTCCACTAAACTAGTAATACATTTTCGTATATAATACGGTTTGCAGTACTTACAAGTAGAATGCATTCATTCATCCATTCGAGTAACCATATTACAAAAGTTACCTCATCCATCGACCGAAACAGTTCACCTTTTTATAATGCTATTTTGTGTACGTGTTTACTAGTAACTGATATAACGAATAAATATATATTAGTGTAATTTATATGTAAGTATATATTTTATACATGGTGTTTACAATCATATGCAATTATACATTTAATAATATGCTTGAAGAATTTTTTACCTGTTTGTAATATAAAGACATACAGGTGGGCATTAACTAGTTCATTCTTTGATCGTTAATTAACGAATTAAAGAATCTTCTTAACATATTAACTTTTAAGTTACCTCTAAAAATGTTATCGCCCTTAATCATTTCCGTTGAAATGATCTTCCGTTAATTTGGTTACATTGGTTGACATTCGGATTTATACTGTTTTTGGCTTTTCTCCAAGTATCATTAGCAAAGCTATCTATCAGAACTTATTTTAAAGAATATATAATTTATAAATTAAAAAAATTTTCTTGTTTTAAGAACTATACACTAGGTACCATTCTATTTTATTTACAATGGAACCTGGTGAATAGTTTAGAAGTCACGTGATTTTGGATCCATAAGATAATTTTAATTCGTATTATTTATTTATTTTATTTCAAAATTATCGATTTTTATCTATAATCCCACAAACGGGAGATAAATAGGGTCAGACCTCTCTCTAATGGGGATTTTATACTGCAAAATAAATATTGATTAAATAACTTCGATATGGAATGATATGGGGAAATGATATATTTATTTTTTTTATTGGGTACAGTGGCAAAATATCTAACTTTTTGATAAAATGAGGAATTTTTTAAAAATAATATTTATCAAAAAATTGAAAAAATACACTATCACGGCAAAGCTGACTGAGTCAGGTATATATACATAGGGAAGCATTATATAAAACTAATTGTGAAAAATATTTGCACTTTTCAGTTTTATTTCATTTGTTTCCACTCCAATGTGTTTGTTGATATTGGAAGGAGTTGATTTTCGATTAAAACGATGCACAGTCAATTATCCATTAATTATGTTGGTAGTTAGTGCATTTAACGATAAGTAGAGAGTATATAATATGTTTTAAAACGAACTTGACTTATCAATTTTCAATAAAATATAATTTCCTATACACATTATATAATTTTATTAAACATTAATTATACTATATGTTTTTAATTTTTTCTTTTTAAACTAAAAAAAACTTTGATAATGTGATAATGTGCAAGTTTTACAAATATAGTCCATAAGTTCAATCTTTAATCCTGATTAAACGAAGAGGGCGATACGATATTACGACGTCATTTTCATGTATCTCCATAAGATGATTGTATCTTAAATTTAGTTTCAAGATAGAGATGAAACATTATCTTCGATAGTTTTCTTGCTTTTAAATCCATTTTAATTAACATATTTTGATGTGTAAAATATCACATTTTTCAAAGAAAATTCTCTATTGTTCATTTTGATATTCTGTATTAGTTTTAAAATAAAATTTAAAGATATAGCAAACTGCCAGCCAGCATGTAGTTGAATGCATTCGTACTTGAAATGCATATTTTAATATTAAAAAACATAAATTAATTAAGTTTGTTGGTATTTAATAAAATATAATATTTTTTAATTATAACAACGTTATGTTACATATATTAGAATTTCCGAGTAATTAATGAAAAATTTTTTATACCTACCTATTATATATTTAAGTATAATCATATACATGTTTCGGAAACAATAGTTAAATATGAATTTATTTAAATTACTTATACTAAGAAATATATTTACATGTAAAAAGACTTTTTTTTCACATTCGAAGTAAAATTATATTTTCTGTATTCGTGAAGAAAGCATTTTATATTAAATACACAACTTTTTTTTTTAATTTTTATTTAGGTCATTTTATATGATTAATATAATATTACATTTATAACTTATCCTTTATACCATGTTTATGTTGTATTTACTAGAAGTACAAAAAACACACCAGGATACGATAAATAATGTAATGCATATGGGTGTATACTGATGTAACGTAATTACTGATCTCAACCAATCAACAAAGTTAAGCATCATTATACACAGTTAGTACTTGGATGGATGACTGCATAGAATTACTGTGTGCTGTTACTGTATGATACAAATTGGTAATGACGCCAACATTATAACATTAAATAATAGTAATAATAACTTAACAAGTGCAGACCGTCACCAAATTATCAACGAGTAACATCTCGTCAGAGAATCATTACAACTAGCTAATTCATACCGATGATGACTACTTTGTAGTCGAAATACGTATTTACAAAAATACAAAATAATTTGATCTAGAAAATTGGGGCAAAAAATAGAAATTTAATTCCCCTGCTCTTGGAGTAAAGACACACTGAAGAAATAAAAAAATTAATGAACATTCCTATTATAAATATAAACTGTAATATATCTGAAAATTGGTCTTAAACAATGCTCGTGTTAAATATAACCGTTTTATTAACATGATCGTGTTAAATATAACTATTTTATTTAATGTTTATTATTGGTTTTATTTAACCTGGCCTTGTGCATAACACCATACCATACGTTTGAAACCTTACTATAATATTCCATTCAATGATTGTTGTACTAGCACTACGAAAACACATTACAAACAGTATAACAGCATTAACGCGTGACTAATATATTTACATATTGTTATTTGTTTGTGAAAAATTTTCATTTTACCTTGGCCAACTTTCAATGGAAAATTTTTATATAAAAAATAGTAACTGGGGTAAATACTTCAAAGTATTTATACAATATATACAGGAATTACATTTAATTGTATTTTGTCACATACTCTACGAATAAAATTTGTAAAAATACAAAATGAATTACTTTTTCTCATAACTCTTGAAATATTTAATAGCGTGTTATTGAAAATTAACATATTCGAAGAAGAAAACTGGTCATTTTTCTTCATTTTATCACTATTTAGGTTAAGTTGGATTGGAAAACTACCCTAAGTTTATCAATTTTCAAAGTGTGGCAAAAGTTAGTAGTGATGAATGTTCCTGACGGTGTAAGGACAAACAAGCATTGTTTAAATAAACGATTACTTTTGGGTTATAAAATATATGCTTTGGTTTAGTAAATTTTTACTCATTAAAGAACTCTTTAATAATTTTAAATATTTTAAGTAAACATAGATCTATATCAAGTTACATCAATATGATTCTTACAATCTCGTGTCTTTTTAAGTTGTCTTGATGACAGACCGACGTACAGGTGGACTAAATGATTCGTAAATTTTTTTCAGTCTTATAAATCCATTTTTTTTTATTTGCTCAGGATACGAGACTGACTTGATAGTTATTTAAAGAATATACTCTATTGTTACATTTCTTGTTACTTGTTTAAGTTACATAACATCGAAATGAGCTTATAAATCTTTGACATATATTGGAGTGATAAAAAAAATTTTATTACAAAATTCGACAAAATTTTTCATTATTTTTTTTTTTTTTGTCTATTATATTTTACCTTCACTTCTATACTACGTACATAAATTCACCAAAAATGTCAAAAAATATTTAATGAAAATGAATATCAGTATGATGTTTTGTTGTTTATTGTTCTCTATTGACATTTTCCAGCCAATATTGGTGATGACCATAAATATACGTATTTAGATATCCTACCTTACCTGCTTGGTTATCGACTATAACCTAGTTTTGTATATTAAACATGGTCGTAGTTAAATACATTTACCGATGACATAATAACAGAGTTCCAATAACCGAATCTATTGTTTGGCAACAAATAGTAATTAATCTTCTCCTTGTCCAAACATTGTAAACATCAATTTACAAAAAATATCACACTTTAAGCTTACATATAAACAAGTATTTTTAATGTTTTTACACAATTTGATAAATATTCAATGATTACATTTTTTCCAAATACTGGAACTATTTGTAATAATTCTTGGTCAAATACACGTCAAATAAATGAATGAATGCACTCAGCTTCCAGAAATCCAGAAATTATTTAATAATTTTTGTAATAAACAGTCCATTTAGGTAGCTAAATATGTTACGGTTTAAAAGTTGGTTCAAGAATCCATAACCCAATTGACTAATTTCGTATTTCCACGAACTTTGAGTTATATTTATGATGGAGAGACACACGTACAGGAGGAAATGGGTCTAAATTAGTGACTCTAGGAATAATCATACCAGAATGTCATTAGTATCTTCAATATTTCCAAATAACCTTTAGACTAAATTTATTATGCCCTCAAATATTTCATACTGTAATAATTTGAAATGTAAGGGGGTAGTAACTATATTTTGTCAAGGATGGCCGAGAGTTGATCATGTAAAAAAAAATCGGTTTAACCTGGTTTTTGTAAGTCACTCAAAAATTAATAAAACGTGGAACTTTAATACTACGTGCGAATGCATTTAGAGCCATGTTGTGGTTCGCACTAAAGATTCACAGTGACCTATATATTTAAAAATCAACAAGGGAAATTAAATTGTATACATATTTCATGATGACATCATCCCTTAATAATACAATTTTGTTACATGTATACATAAAAGTACTAACAATGATTATAATGAATGAGTCCATTTTTTTGTTTTTCCATGTTTAAAATCTAATATTTATTTGAAAATTCTTCACCAATTTAAAAAAAAAAAGTATTAACTTTCCAATTTGAAGTTCTTGTATAATGAAGTCGATTTTGTGAAACTGGAATTTTTGAATAGTTTTTCCATTAATGGCCACCGTGCATTAAATTTTTCCATTCGTATCTATGGTTACAAAGTTCTAGTTTATCAATCAAATGATATATAACTCGATGAATAGTGGTATGATTTAACATAGAAAATTTCTGAAAATTTATTAACTAATTTAAATGAATAATTATTTAAATTTGTAATTAAAAATAATTAGTAATGTAATTCCTTCAATCATTCTTACAATTTTCAACCTAATAACTTCAGTTAAGAGTGTCTTTTTTGTGTAATTATTCAAATGCAATACAGTTAACAGGGAAACATTTGAACAAATAATTATATTTTCTAGAATGTGAATATTTTACTACAAACATTATACAATCGCAGCGCTTAATTCGATTTAGAAGTCTCCTCCACGAACTAGGCACGGTACGGGTACTTCCACGTATTAAGATTTGCTTGTTACAGTATTAATTTTAGTTATATTCATTTTTTTTTTTTTTTTTTTTTTGTAAAAGGGGCTTAAAATTAGAAAACGGAGCAAAGGTTGAGAATGACGGCATTATCGACCTTCTAGGCTATTATTTAACAATTTTTAATAAAAATAAAATATCGAAGTTCTCTAGAATTTTACGGAATAGCGTTAATTTCTGAAACTTAAAATTTTTACCATTTAGCTAGAAATTTATTCGAAATTTTGTATCAGTATCAGTTGTTTTATACTTTCTATTTTCCGAAAACAAGCCTAATTTTCCGACCTGTAATATTTTCTGTACTAATTTTTGAATAAACTGTATAAGTGTGAAAGTAAACATTAAACAAAATGAAAATATTGTTTAAGCTTTCACCCCTCTCCACATACATTAAATAATAAAATATTTAACCTTTACCTATTAAATAATAATACAAACATATGTAAGTTTGTATGTATATCTACTTATCTACTTAGGTACTACATATCTACAAAAGTATTATTTATAAATAAATATTATGTATTTTATTTTATTATTTAGTTCATTTAATTATAAATATTTCAACATAAATTATATGTTATAACATAAAAACTGAAAATATAATGGACAGGAAAAGTCCTTTTAACATAGGTTTGTTATTTATTTATTTATTTATATTTTTTTTCTTTGAATAAATATTCTTCATATTATTTATTATATAATAAAATAATATTATGACAATTTTTTGTCATTTATTTGTATTATGACAAAATGTTAGTATTTGAATGTTTTTATGTGTTATTTGTTTAAAGGTTCAATGTTGATGATGAATAATTTATTATGAAAAATATAGGCTGCTGAAAAAAAAACTAGAAACAAAAAAACGTATCGCTTTTTTGCTTTTTCGCTTTTTCGGTTTTTTTTTTTTTTTTTTTTTTTTTTAAACCTGGTTAATTTGCTGTTTTTTTTTTTACTAAGAATAATTTTGTTCAAAAACTTATTTTTATAATCGACATATATAATATCACTGTATATCAGTTTTAGTCTTAAGTTTACACCGCTAGCAAATATTGAAGACACTAACGAAATTCACATAATTAGTCCATTTCAGAATCACTGGTAATATAATATTATATGTAATAATTCAATGGCAGGTTTTTGTTGCTAACCAATTTTAACAACGTCAAACCATTTAAATACAATTAATTTTCAATGAAACATTTAGGTTATTTTTATATTATTGGCACGATTTTTTATTCAATTTTTTTTTAAATATAAATTAATTTGTTGGTAAAGAATAAATAATGAAAACATTGCTAAATAAATAAATATATTTATAAATACATATATACTCACATATATAAAATCCCCTAAAAACAAAATCCGAAAACATCAGGAAGGAAGAATGGGTGGGAAAATTTGTGGTCGATGTATGTTATATTCTGGTAAACAATTTTATACAATACATACACGTACTGTATGTGTGAAAAACCACCCGACTTTCCTGAATTATGATTATCCCATACATATATATATATATACAAAGTGAGGCAAAAATAAAATCACTATTTGAATAGA
Organism: Chrysopa pallens; assembly: GCA_020423425.1. Classification (NCBI taxonomy): domain Eukaryota; kingdom Metazoa; phylum Arthropoda; class Insecta; order Neuroptera; family Chrysopidae; genus Chrysopa; species Chrysopa pallens. The sequence goes on along the minus strand of CM035593.1, from coordinate 72,629,654 downwards.
GAACTCACATTAATTTTTTACCGTAAGTAACTATATTTTGATATTTCTTTTTTTTTTAATCAATTTCACCTACAAATTAATTAATTAATGAAGCGACTTACAATAACTTAAACTCACTTTTTAGGTATAGAATACGCCATCAATACAGTACCCTATTTCTTTTCCTTTTTAAGTTATCTTGATGACGTACGGACTGACAGACGGGTAAACATAAGGACATGATCTATGAAAAGGTTCTATGAACAACCTTACCAAAATTATGTTTGTTTCTTTACAGCCATATAGCTTATTATGATTGAAGGGAAATAAAGTGTATTATGAATCAAATATTATTATCAAATATGTAACACCAACAACAAGAAGATATAATCGAGACCTAGTACAAGACCAAGGTTTGAAGTAATTGAGTGAAACTAAGATCAATATAGACTATGCAATACCAAGACTAAGAGTGTCCCAGCCTTAGTTGGCTTTGTTAATCGCTAGACATTACTTTTACACCACTTTGTATAGATTTTCAGTATCGTAACACCATTCTCGTACCTCAACCATTTCATTATAAATGAAAACTGGGTGGAGTGGTTTAGTGTGTTTTGAGGTGTTTTAACAGAATGTTACAACGCTATACGCATCTATACATATAACAAACAAAGATACGTGTATTTAATTAAATGTATGATAGAATGAGATGGTTATATTATGTATTTACTTCAAATGTGTGGTTTTAAGTTTTTCAACGTCACTTACTTGTATTTTCGTTTCGACACCGTTACACAAACCGAAAATGAGTCCATGTAGGCAGGTATATTTTTTATGCCTAGGTGTTTTCTTATACAGCGTTATATAACACATAGATTCGTTATATGAGCACCAGCACTACGTTACCAAGGTATGGTGTGCATTATCAAAATTTTATAACCTCAAACAAATTACCTTCTAGATTTTATGCACGTTTTATTTCCAACTGTTAGAAATTTTATTGTTTTCACTACGAAATTAGAAATGAAATGTTTTTGCTATTGGCAAAAGTACTCATGGGCATGAAGGTATCGATTGTAAAAGAATATTATAAGTACCAAAGGACAAACTTATCGGTTTTAAAAGAAGTATAATTTTACTTACTATCATCAAGATTATGTATTTACTTTTATTTACTAACATCGTGCCCTGGTTAACCCCCATGTATAAGAAATTTAGGCAAGGTACTATTTTTGAGCGCCTGTAGAAAGGACGAATGAGAAATTTAATCCACTCACTTATGAATAAAATAGAATCTCGAACTATCGATAATATTTTAACTTCAAAGCATTAATTTCTGATGCTACAAAGTAATTAGCTTAATCGGTATCAACAACTTAAGGTATCGATAATTTTTCGATACTGCATGATATCAATTCATTTTACTGATAGAATTTACATAAATAATTAATCTACGAAATCAGAAAGCTACTAATCTGGCTTCTATGAGCCTTAAATGCACCAGAGCTTGTTTAATGTATAATTAGAGAGTATTTGTTTCTCTTAACACTCAAATTCATAATTACATTTTGTACTAAAAATTATTATTTTAATGAGATGATTTTTTGTATTTGTAAATTAGGAATAATTATAAATGTTATATAAATGTGTTTTTTTTTTTTAAATTGTGTTTAATCAAATATTTTCTATACCTATGGTATACAATATAACTGCTGTTTTAATATTTTACTAATTAAAAATTATAATTGACTGACTGTTTATTTTCCAGCATTTTCCATGCTGTATTTATCTGTAATTTTTAAATTCTATAAGGCTGAAAAATTTTTATAGTATAAAATTGTATTAGAAAAAAAAAATCATAATAAGCTTACGTTTTTTCCGAAACGCATAGCGAATATTACAATTTTTATACATAGATACATTAAAATTGTAATATTCTATATTCTAATTTCAACATGTAAACATTATTTTCTTTGCAAAAAACGATCTGTATAAATATTATGCATATTATAATAATCTGTTACAAATTGTATGGATTGGATATTTAGTGAATTTTTAAATGCTAATGATTAAAAATAGTTTCTAATGTGAAAACTGAATCATAAATCTGTTATTTAATAAAATGACATTATTGGTTGTTTTCTTCACATGTATTTTTGTATATTTTTATATAAAAAACTATCTGTATACCACAGCATACTTATTTCAAAAACACAAATGTAAAAGCGCTTTATATACTTAGCAATTGAAATTTCTGAAGTTTGTCTCATAAATAGTATATAAAATAATAATATATGATATAATAAGATCAAAACTTAAATTTTGTAAATTAAAACTTTGACACATGTTTATAAATTATAACATAATATAATTTTCCTCTCGTCTTACACAGTTAAAATCAAGCTTTAAACCGCTATATACGTATGGAAATGAATGTTTATAAGTTGATTATGATTAATGTTGGGACACCAATATCAGTTAGTGGTTTTTATGTTTCAACAAAAAGTTTTTGTTTGATGTAAAATTTGTTTTTTATTATAGAAATATGTCATCAAATATAATTGTATCAGATTTTTTGTTTTTACAAATTTTATAATCCATAACATAGTGAAACTTTGCGAACTGCAATATGAAAAGACAAACCGACAGTTCGAAATTTTTCGGAACTGCAACGCAAGACATATAATTAACTTATTGAATACAGTGGATACAAAAATTTCGAAGACTAAATAATTTTCAAATATCCATTAAGAAAAGCGTAAGTTTTTTTTTCCATTTTCATTATAGTAATTGTCACAGAAAGCGATTTCTCTTATGTGTGAAAAGTAACATTTGTCTTTCTTTTAATGAACCAGCTATAAACATGTGAGTGAAATTCGTAAAAGATATTTTAGATCCAGTGGGTCTTTCAGGATAAATAGACAGGTTTTTAGACCTCCCTGTTGAAACCGATATTATAAAATTTGTGTAATGGCAATAGTTAAAAAATCCAATTTTTCTTAAGGTATTAATTTTCAGTTATGTAACTATCAAAACTAAGAAAAGTAAATTTTATGGTACCAACATAAACAGAATTTGATATGGTTCATAAATGTTGACTACAATTACAAAATTATTTTCAAAAGTTAACATTGTATACAATCATTGATATTTTTCGCAACATTTTGCTAAAATAGTTTTTTCTAAAAGTTAAACTTTTTTAAGTATATTAAAAATCGTAATTTAGAATATTATACAATTCAATATTGCTTGAACTAAGTACGAGTTGTTGTTTATTTATTATACGGTTGAATTTGTTGCAAACTTTTTTTATTATTGTTTAACTTAAAAATTTTCTTCAAAAGTAATTTTATGTTTAATCATTTCCTTGCTATAATCATTTTTTTGTAACTTTGATATTTTATGTGTTTGTTTTTCGTCTTATTATTAAAAACTTTACTATAATGAAAGTTTTTTATGAAAAAAAGTGTGTATATAACATAGTTTTATTCTTTACCATGTGAATAAGTAAATCCTAAATAAAATAATTTCTACATTACTTTTCTTAAATAAAGTAGTCTAGAAATATAAATTACCTTAACCATTATGAATATAATAAAAAAACACATACAGGCACATCGTAACCCATAGACATATCTTATTTATAAATACCTAAAAATTTGTTAAGTATATAGATTTTGCCACTACAAAACAATTTCTTATAAAAATTTAAATTTTTTAATAAAAATTCTTAAAGTTGGATCAGGCTGTTTTCTTTTTTGGAGCCCGTAAAAATATTTCACCAAAAACTTGAAATTGTTTAGAATCTGGTGTTTTGTTATTGTTGTAAGAAGATCATTCAATAAGAAATTTTGTCCAAAATGTGACGGAATGTGTAATGTGCGAAAGTTCAAACTTTATATTTTTTACAATTTCATGTTTAATGAACGCATGATCGTCCAATTGAAGCTTTTGGGAGTAAATGTAAAAAATATCTGATAAACAAAAATGCTTTCTTTTCAGAATATTCATATAGAATAAATTTGTAACAATAATAAAAAATTAGACGTATACAAACTTTTAGATGAGTATTTAAGTATTGTTTGCCGAATATAGAATGATTTTTTTACTGTTTTACACCCAAAACTTTCTTTTTGAAGAACACTCTATTTTAAAATGGACAATATACACAATAAATAAATGCTCTTCTACTGTTGTACATGTTGTGAATAGTTTCATGGTTCATACTTAATATAAAGTTCATTCTTGTTCAGTTAATCCTATATATATGGTGTGTATAAAAATTATGATACAACAGTCTGTTGTTTCATAAAATAATTATTAAAATAAATTTTGATAATCATAATGGTTATAATGATGATGGGTTCCCTTTTAAAGTTCCCTACAATATTATTTTCATAAAATCTACAATATTATTATTATTATTAACTTTCCAACACTTTTATCTGTTGAAAGTGAATTAAAAACTTATAGATGAGATTACGTTTAAATATTAATCATTCATTTTATATTATAAAAGTTTTGCTACGGCATGCCATATTTACTATACTATGGAATCCAGTTTATGTTGGTTGCTTCTACAAATACTTATACGAAGCCATTAGTATGGAGGATAAGTACTTGTAATTATGTCTTTAATTAAGTGGGTTTTAGTGTTTAAGAAATTTTGACATATCTAATATTGGGTTGAAAAAAAATCAGAAACAGCATGATAAAATTGAAATTTAACAAATTCTCCTCTTAACTCATTTGGAAGTTTAATTTAAGTTAAAATCCTTTGGTATATCAGTCCTTTGTGATTCTAATTCTACGACATAACAGAGGGCTATTTTTAAAAATTTTCGCGTTTTATCTCTGTGGTGGTTTGAACTACATCTTCATAGATCAAAATTTAAAAGCCCTTTTCACACGTTAAGAAATCAAATTTCAAAAATTCCCTTCTTTTGCCTCGTATGTATTATAACATGATCCTCAGATCTTATTTTGAAATATTTTTCTTAGCAGTTAGAACGAACCCTCTTTACTACTACTTAGGTAACGAATTTCCGAAATTTCCTTCTTTCGATAGCTCACATCCGATACGACACCTTTATAAAAAAAATTCGAACTTCTAGACGTTTCTACATGATATGTCAATAATTCTTTTATATATAGCGATAATATATACCTACCTACACAATGAATTGAATCTATATTCGCATATAATACTTGCAGACTGGAATATGAAGTTGGAATACATTGTATTGACGTAGGTAGTTTAGTTTCCCAGAAATCTAAATATCAACAAAGAGAGAGAGAGCAGATTATATAGGTGAATGTATTCACACATATTATATCGATATAATATTCATATGTTTTGTATGAAATAACAACACAGTAATACTTTATTATTATCTTGATGTAATCCAGTATTACAAAATACAGCTTTAATAATATTTTGTTCCAAGAGAATTATGTTGGACATTATAAGGTAAATTATAATAGCTATATTCTATATTCACCATGCCTTATGTGTATATATACTTTATCTCATAGTATATACTTAAAGATATACTGGTATATAAGCAAAAGATAATATTATTAATTTACTTTACTTGTATTTTTTAATAATCCCGACAGATCTAAGCAGATCATTATTTTATTATTTTTTTAAATTCTTAACTGCTTTTTAATTCAATAATCTAGTTATATTTTGCAATGGAAATATATAACGTTTCTTTGACGTTATTCATTAATCTGCTAACTGCATTTTTGAAAAGTATAACTTGTATCATATTTTAAAACAATATTACAAATTTTAAGAAAATAATTTCTATATCCTTCCCTCAAATTGAAAATGGGAAAAAAACATTACGCATTAAATGAATTAAATGAATAAATAAAATAATGAAATAAAATAAAATAATGATTACTTATAAAATTATTTCATATATTATTAGTCGTTTAGATCCTAAAATATACGTGTGAGGCAACCAGCACGTGGATGGGGGGCAATGTTAGTGCAAGTCTGAGGATTAAGCGATTTTCCATTTTGGATACTTGGTGGAAGCAAAGTATTTCTTATCCTTTGAAAATTATGGTCATTATTCCTTTCCTTCGGTAGATAAAAGTATTGTATTTGTATTCTATATAAAAATTAATTTTGGTCCGAAATGGAGTAGGTTAACGAATCATGACGAAAGTATGTAAAACTAAATTGTACGTATACATGTCTAACATTCAAGTGATTATTAAAATTTACAAAATTTAAGGCTCCCCTCCAATTGTAAACAGAAAATCTGCATATTGATCAACTCTCAATCAAGTTACCTCTCTAACAAAGAATACTAAACCAAACTCGGTTCAGTTGAATACGAGGCCTGAAGTTTATTTACATACCAACAACTTTTTCTTGGAAGTTTATAAAAATGAAGAAAAAGAGATCTTTTTGAGATTTTGGACTATGGTATTTTTCTAAACATGTTTTATTTCAATTAATCAATTATATATTTAAATAGATGATGGTAAACTTAATTTCAAAGAGGAATATAAAAATGTTTTTTAAGGGTTAGTTTTTTGATAATACAAAATATGAGAAATGAATGTTGGTTGACATTGATCTTTATTTCTAGTTTGAATATCTAAATTCAAATATTTTCATCTCGTTTGTGATGACATTATGTTCATATGAAACCACCCACTAATTTAAAGACTGATTAATTATACATCAGAACGATGCCATAGCTCTTGTATGAGTATTTAAGTATATTTTATGGATGAACCAAACTAATTTACATTAGTTCACCATCGAAACACAGAAACCCATTCTGTTACTACTTTGTTGAAGTCTCTTGTGAATAAACTAACTGGACCTAACTCGGACTACTAGCTTGTCCATTATATAGTTTATAGATAGAAGATTGGCTATACCTTTATTAATAATCTCCTTAATAGCATAGTCATAGATATACAAAGATGTATGCATATAGTGTGAATTGTATCAGGTGAGTCGTAAATATCAGAAATAATGAAAATTTAGATTACAGTCTAAGTACTCAAAATAGAAAATTTTATGCATAGGTAGCCTTCATAAATTAGTAGCGAAGAGAGACATACCTCGTTTGATTATACAAAAGGTGGCAAAGAGAGGCGAATGATTTTTGGGAAATGTAACGTTCGCATTCCATCATACAATTGGAAAATTGTCTATATTTCAGTGACAAAATCATGCCCAATGCCTGAACAAAAATATAAGCAGAAATTATAAATAATAAATTCGAAATTGATTTTTCTTTTTATTTCAAAATTTTTTTATAAAACAAATGTTTTTAACTTATTAAATAAGCTAATTAGATTGGAAATTCAAAATCATGCGAATAATATTAAAAATTTGCTTCTTTTGCGATTTCTTATATCTCTCCTATTAAATCTTCTTATTAAATAACCCATTGATTTCAGCAATAGAAAATCGTGAATGTCTAAATGACATAATCGAAAGCCTATTTGGGAAATAGGCACCAGTAATTTTTCGATCACCGATACCCTAATATTTCTATTTCATGCCCTAATAGTGCTGAACAATATATACTATTTCATATACAATTTTCTTCTGTCGAATCACTGACTATTCGTCACATACGCGTAATTTTAAGACGTAATTTCAATCAACCATGGATCGCACTTTAATTCGTTTTAACCTTAATTAGTACACTTTTGTTAATAATCTATACTAAATATAGTATGTATAAGATATTATTGGTACATTCATTGGGGCATTCATTACATAGGAAGGTACTTTAATATAAATATAGTCTAGTTGAATATATAGTTGAATAGTAAAGCATGAAACTGAATTAATCTGCTTTTCAAAATGAGCCCATAAATTGTAAAATATATGTACCATATCCACTTTAATAATATTAGGTATTACATATTACATGACGTCACAAAAATACTCGAAAATAGTACAATAAAACACCAGAGATAAACATCACCAAACAAATCTTTATGTACACGGCATATATAGAATATGTTATGCTATATTAATTAAGTTTTTACGCTAGAAAATTCCAAAGACTAATTAATCTATTTCTGCCTGTCTGTTCGTCCGTTTGTAATCATGGTTACTCAAAACACAAAGGAGGTAGCAAGCTGGAATTTTTTGGGTGTATTCAAGACCCTTACACTAAGATCATGTACGTAAATGAACAAATCTGAGTCCATTGAGTCACTAATTTATCAATCATATGATATTTACAGGTCTGTGAATGATATACGATTTAACATGAGCAATTTCCCAAAATTTATTAATAAATTTATATGAATAACTATTTATATTTGCAATTAAAAATTATTACCAATGCAATTTCTTCAATTGTTCTTACAATTTTCAATCCGAAAACTACAATTTAAGGCTATGTTATCAAGTTATTCAATAAATTTTTGTTTGATATTCGATATAAAATTTATATGCAAATTATTGAACAAAACAATTATATTTCATAAAATGTGAATGTTTTACTACACATTTAAGATATAGATATCCCTTCCCCGTATTATGCACGATAAGAATGTTATTCAGTCCTATAAATTGAGGACACAATCCGTATTAATATTATATTATAATAAACGTATATATACACAATATGTGTACATTTAAATTTTGATATTACATCATAATAAATTATTTTATTACTATAAAATGTTTTATTATTTACATAAAGCTTTCTATACTGTATTTTACGCAAGCTTTTTATATCTCATTATAAATGCTGCTGTGCACTACTTTAATAGTGCTGCTAGTATTATTATTACACAAGCTCTATATAAAGCATACAAATGGACGGACAAACAGACAGACATCACGCTGTTGTTAGAGTAGTTAATGCAATCCACTATTTTAGTCCACATACATGTAGTAGAATAGAATGGTTGCATGTACTAACCTACAACATCTAACAACCATTCTTTTTTATGCAACACAGTCAAGTCAGTAAGTATAAAACTAAAACGATATACGATTTATTTAAATAAGATTTCTATTTTATTATTTAATGGTGGAAACTGGTTGAAAACGTTGACGGTAAATTTAACGGAAACAATCGATTAATACGTCACGAATTGCTAAAATTTTTAATAAAACCTTCAAATTCAAGAAAATATATTTATTTTTTAAACTGTTTACGTGTAAATTTTAAATATTAAAAAAAAAATTATTGAATAATCCCAAATAATAAGACCTATAATAGAAAAATTATTTAAAGGAAATCAATAGGATTGAATACGAAATGACATTTCCTATACAATCGTATTCAATGTTAATAATAGGATTAATTTTGAAATTAATTTATTTGAATAGAAAATTTCCTTAAATTAAATCCTCTTGATTTCCTATTCATTTCCATGGAAATTGAATAGAACTTTTTTTATCAGGAATAAAAAAAATTACATTTTAATGTATTTATTGGGTTCCAAATTAAAGTTATCTAAGAAATTTAATTAATATTTACTTTTAATTGAAAATATAAAGGAATACCAAAATATAAATAATTATTTATTTAAACTTGTGATTTCACAGACTTTTATGAGTATATCAAAATTCGCTCGTACAAAATAATCGATTCTTTAAAAGTTTCAATGGTTGAGCTTTTTTTTGATAAGAACTGGAAAAACATTAAAACGTTTGCCATTTTCTAATTTGGACAATATCCATGTCACGTCATAGTTTTAATATTTTAAATTATATTTTGAAAAAGGTTCTTACATATATCATTGTTTGTACTATTGCAGCATTATAATATAATGGCTGACGTGTTTTAAAAATTATGCAAAAATTATGAAACACGAAATAAAAAATATTATATAATCATCATATTTTTTGTAAAACTAACTTATAAATATTGATGTTCTATTTTATTTTAGAATCTCAATTATTGTAAAGTTTGGAATATTTTATTTTATATAGAAGAACATTGCACAGTTAATTCATTGAACAAATTTAAAATATTACTATGAAATATATTTCACTGTTTTATGCTGCTGAATTATCTTTTCTGTTATATTTTATGATTTTATAATTATACTAGAAAAAAAAGTGTGCGTGTAACCTTTACGCGCGATTGAAGTGAAACTTCTTTGGCGTTGACGACATATATCACTGAAATGATTAAATATTAACTTAAATAAATAAATATTATATTATAATTTAATTATATTTATTATTCATGTGCTTTACAAAGATTATTTAAATGTTATATTAATATTATTCATTCGAAACAGGTAATTGAATGTCATCATAATTTCTTAAAATAATTGAGAGTAGCAAATTGAAGGTTAGATCAGCACATGTCAATATAACCTTGTTATTAAATATTATAAAATGTCGCAATTGTCAGAAAATTTATTTTTAATTTACTTATTTTAAAAGTAATAAATAAACAAGTATATTTAGAGATTTTCAAAAAATTTAATTAAGTCAAGAAGCGTGTAGTATATGACATATACTTACAACCAATCAGAATTATTATTTTTAAATGGCGGAAACATACTTACAACCAATCAGAATTATTATTATTTTTAAATGGCGGAAACGTTACTTCCGTCAGAAAAAAAATCTGAGTTACTCCCTAGTCGCGCCTAAAGAAGTTTCACTTCAAAAAGGTAAAATTTTATTTTAGTTTTAAGAGGGTTTTAGAACCACTTACATTCTACATATATTGACAGTCAGTACGTCATAAAATGAGCATGTCGTACTTCTTTATTGGTACGAACCTCGTAATTCTAAAATACTTAATCTATACATTAATTTACAAGTGATTGTCATATGACTCTAGTCTTCATAACAGTGTAGAATAACCCAGAATATAATATCTATATATTCTAGGTGAAAGTGGTGTGCAATGGTTCGTGAATCTCTGCCATAACATATATTATTCTAGAATGAAAATATACTTTATTAATCACTAAACAATTTTATTTTTAAAATTTCTTTTTATTCTATAATACTTCTATCAATTTTTTCGAGGGAATTAGAAATTTTACATAGTGTACATTGACGTGAAAGCATTACAGAATGTTCTAAATAACTTTTAATTATAAATAAATAGTTATGAAAAAGATTTGTAAGCTAAACAAGTCAGTAGTTACCCTTTGATAAAAAAATGTTATAGTTTAAATTTAAGATTAATTAATAGACCTTTTTTATATTTTTTGCGCAATCACAATTTATTTAAAATAATTAAACTATTTCTCCTCGTTTTGCTATAAAATTCATTTTTGATGTTAAAGTATAAGATTTCCGAGCTATTCATGAAAACTTACCAAAATTATGAATTTTTTAAAAGAGGAATGGCCTAAGGATAAATCAAAAAGTATTGTCTTTTCGAAAAAACCTTAAGGAACACTTTTTGTTTAAAATTTCTAGTTTTATTAATTTCATTTTATAATGAAATTTTCATCCTTTTGAAAAGATGGAATCAGGGTGGATTCCAGGAACACTTTTCCAGGATTTAAGGAACACTTTTTGTTTAAAATTTCTAGTTTTATTAATTTCATTTTATAATGAAATTTTCATCCTTTTGAAAAGATGGAATCCACCCTCTCGGCTAGAGTGTAATTTTTTAAACTATAAAAGGTGAAACATTTTTAATTCTATTTAAAACAAAAATTATCAAAATCCGAATAGTTTTGACCTGTTCCGATACACTTTTTTTGTCTAATTTTCATCCATTCCTGTTTCATAATCTCATAAAACAAATTTTTATATTCAAATGCTAAATCTCACTCTATTTGCGAGAGTTTTCTCAACCCTAGCAAATTTGTCTTAAAGGTAACGGTAAAAAAAATATTTCTTTTAGGACAAAATTTTATTTTAAATTTTATACACAATTTAAAAAAAAAATAATCATAATAATAAACAAATAAACGTAAAAGATTATTTAATTTTCATTCTTTACAAATTAAGAGAAATTTTTTAAGGGAGTAAAATAAGCCCTTAATATAATTTCTTATAATTAAAACAACTCTAAATTAAAAGTAAAATTTGTGTTGATACTAGATAGTCTATAGGTTTATTGTAGGTAATATCGATTAATTTGTCATCGTAGTAAAACTTTTTACACTTTTTACCTTTGTATAATTAGGTAAGACATTGTTTATTTATCAGTTTATATTTATACAGATTTATTTTTTAATTTTATTTTCAATAATATATCAACTACCTATTTCCATTACAAGTTTACAACAACATTATTATATAAATTGTTGTTTCCACTTACATCATATGATGATTTTTTATTCATGTTTCTTGACAATATAAATTAAAATTCATAAGTTTCTTACAAAAATTTATTTTTTAAAATTGAAAAACTTAGAATTTTCTCATACATATAAGATTCAATGCAAACATGTTATATACGTTTAACACAACACCCAACGATAAAACATTAATATATGTATATTAGTATCAAGTATATATCTTTTATTCTTTTTTACTTTACATTTATTATCGCAGTACTCTTTCCTTATCTAATTTAAATGAAACTTTAATGTTTGGCAATTACATTTTGCATATAAAATGTTTTTACAACGCGATACTAGCAGCTCGTATTTTGTGTTTTCTAAAATGGTTTTTTAAATAAATAGAACCATAAATTCATGAACGTTTTCCTATAATTTCTTATATCACTCCGTTTTTACTTTTATACATCATTTACACTTTTTATAGATAGACGTTGAAATTTGATTCTGATACCATTTATATTAAATGGCTACTTGCCTCTATAAAAATCATTATTATAATTCAATTTGTTACTCTAAAGTTTTTAATGCTAGAAAATTAGGTGCTCATAGAATCATCTAAAAAGCCCATTTCTGCATGTCCGTTCTTCTGTCTGTCTGTCCGTCACCATAATAATTCAAAAACGAAGCAGGTTAAAATGTTGGCGTATTTTAGACATGATGATTAAGTTTTAATTCAGGAATGACCAGAATCGGTCCCTTGGATTACTCAAGTTTTGATTCAATAGAAGAAAAATTTAAAAAAACAAATATGTTTGCTTTTTTTAACTAAACAACTTTTGTTTGAAACAGTTTTTTTTAAGCTTAGGTTCGATACAATTTTAGTTCAACTTTAGCTATACTACATATATATTTATACCTGTTTAGACTGAATATTTATAGTATTTAATGAATGTGAATGATTAAAAATAGTTCGAACATTGATACTTAATCTTATGTCTAGTTTCAAAACTGGTAACTCTGTTAGTTGTTATATTCATTTGTTTATAAGATGATATACATACGATAGTTCATAAAAAATATAAATATGGTTTAACATGTGCATTCCATCATTGTATTCTAAGTCCATAAAATGATAAATTTAAAAGAATTTACACAATCAATGGTAGAGATATCCAGAGATATCTGTATAAAATGGCAGAATGATTTTTTAAATTAGTTGTTAGTTCACTTTTATTTTATTGTAGAACAGTGCAATTTTATTTCAAAAGTATAGAAATTGAGCATTTCAGTTTCTAAAATTCATAAAAGTTAGTTACACGAATCGAGGTGTTATGTTTTGCAATGGATTAAGAAAAATGAATAAATAATTCAGCATCCCTTTTTTTTACAGAAATGAATCTCGTAGCAACTATAGCTCATGTTTGCTCTTGTAACTGAGTTAATCCCAAATTTTTAGCGGTTAATATTTGGATATTAATATTATATGTCAAGTATAAATATTCAAAAATAGGCAAATTTTCAATACTTTTTAGTCAGATTAATATTAAAGATTTCTGTAACTTACACTATGAGTAATATCAACATTATCATACGTACAGATAAAAAAATTATTATATAATAAATCGTGGCTACATAAAAATGCTATTTTCATTTTATCAGAAATATACTTTACGGGTATTACTGTTAGTCAACTAAATCAGCTCGCAGATATTCAAGTAATAAAATTATTTATTTCATTTTGGTATAAATTTGACAGAAAATATCGTCAATTTTATGACGAGATATAAGTATACATATATACTTCCAGTCAGCCACTGTATATATACTCACTATATATATATATAGAAAATTTAATTTTGTATGTTTTTTAAATTTAAGTATATACCAAGTATGTAAAACACTTATTTAGCTTCAAGCTAACAAGAGTAATAAAAAAAAATTTTAATCACTTTAGTAACGTAGTAAGTATTATGTAGCCACCAGCAAAATTTTTCTTTTTCTATGGAGTAATAATATTTTTAGAAATTTTATATTTCGATTTTTCATGTTTAGGTAAAAATCTTCATAAATTTATCTTGGCGATATAAAAACATCTATGTTTTTATATCAGCATTTTGCGTACGAATTTTCATTATTACTGGATAACTATTTTTTGTGTTATTTATGCACGAAAATGTCCTTTTTTATAGAGGGCTCTATCAAAAATATATTGCCATCTGCGATATGTTGCACTAGACCCGTGTGTCAAGTAACTGTAGCAACCTGTTCTAAATAGGAAATAGATGTAGATAGTATACAACTGTAGGTGGTATTATATATTTGTTTCTTAATAATAAGTTTGTCAAAAAGTTGAATTGTAATTTTTCAACTTTTGTATCAAGTAATAAGTAGTAAAAGATATGTATTGTTATGTGTAACAAAACTTGAAGATACAACGTAGTTACAACATTTATTGTCTTGTTTCATACATTTCGTCTTGTTATCGTTATTTTGTATTACTGTCTTCTGGTTATATTATTATTATTTGTTTCCTTGCCATATTGTTTGCACATTTTTATATATATATAATACATGATTTAAAAATATACGTATGGGATGAATACTACTGAAATGATGATACTACTGGTGAATATAATACATACATTTTTATAATATCATAAATAGAATTCAAGACAATAAAATATATTACGCTCTATATACGTACGACAATATCTGTTTTGTGTTCCGTATCAAAAATAAATAAAATAAAATACGATTTTACGATTTATCATTTACTAGCTGTTACCAGTGACATCAGTCACATATAATTCAGTTTCCAACATCTAAACCAGGTCTGGTGTCAAAATATTATGATTGTAGAATGCAGAAATTGAAATTTGCAAATAATGCGTGTGGAAAAAATGAAAAAAAACTAGTATTAATTTTTTCATTAATATGCCTGTAGGTTCCAATTTTGTAGGTTGTGCTTAAATGTGAACACACTATGTAAAAATGTCTATGTGAAAATCTTTCCTACAAGAGATCAAGTACAATTGAAGATATAACCATAATAAATACAAATTCTTCTTCAGCTATACTCTGTTATAAAAATATTTGTCTCTAATACAAAATAATTTTTTTCATCGAATCATCAAATCTTCGTTTTTTCTCTTGTCCGCTCCAGTATATCAATTATTGACCAATTTTAGTCACTTCTGTACATAAAATACACACAGTTGACAGGGGTGAGCGTTATGCCTGTGTTTGCATTTGATGATTCAATTACCAGACACTTTTTGCAATGAAAGAATACGTGAGGCGTATTTTCTACAACATTATACGAAGTAAAAAGATCTTTTTCCCACAGGTGAAAGCATTTCTCATAGATATTGAACCACTCATGCCCGTTTAGAAATCGGATAATATCGTAGTCGAATTCTTCATGTTTACGCCGCAATCACTTGTATAATTTCGGTATAAGCTTTCTTGATCAAGCGCTATTTTCAATATTTTCCCATCTTTGCCACTCGGTGATGATGATATATATATATATATATATATATATATATATATATATATATATATATATATATATATATATATATATATATATATATTTATAGTATATCTTTAGCCTGAGATTTGCAAATTATAAATTTAATAACACAAAAAAATTCTTCCTATTGTTAAACTTTAATATTTATCCACTTTAAAATTTTTTTCTACTGTGACTTAAAATAATTTTATACAAATTTTATAAAATGGAACATTTTTTGTGAAGTATAATTTCAACTATATTTTTTAGTTAGAAACTACTAAACTATTTTTTCTAAGTTAGAGAAAAAAAAATAATTTTTTGTTCAGCTCATATTCCTTTTGAAGTAGTAATTTTTTTAACAGTATATTGGAAATTATTTCTAGTATATTATATTTCAGTAAACGTTTTTTTATTCAAATATTTGAATTTTTATTTTTTTACGAGTACAATTGATTTTATACTTTCTAAATTTTTTTTAATAACTTTTTTTTTTTGTCGGAATATGTTTTCAAATAACTGTGTATAAAAAAAAATTAACTAAATTAAAATATATGAAAATTCCATGACTAATATAAATGTTATATATTATATTCGAACCCTAAATGATGTCACTGGAGAATATGTTCAACGGTATATTTTTTATATATATATATTTTCATCGTCATTCATTTAAAATGAGAACGAAGAATCGTATTATATAGATAATTGAATAATTAAATTAGTTAATAAAGAAATTTAATTAATTTTATTTCTGTTCACTTATTTTGCTATTATATTAGGTATCTTATTTCATTTATTTCTCATATTATATGTATATATGGATCGCTGCTATATATATATATATATATTATATATATATATATATATATATATATATATATATATATATATATATATATATATATATATATATATATATATATATATATATATATATATATATATATATATATATATATATATATATATATATATATATATATATATATATATATATATATATATATATATATATATATATATATATATATATATATATATATATAATACAAAAAATTTATTAAAATAACTTTTATTCTTTTTAAGAAGAATTAATTGTAACATGATTAAACAGATTTTTTATTTATTAAATAAACTATGTATTTTATTTGTATATCAAATCATTTCAATATACAAAGTGTACATTAGTCATAATAATTCAAGTTAAATACCAACAAATATCCAAAAAAACAGTTTTAATATTCAAAATTGGATATTTCTATTCACGAAAAAAGTAATATGTTGGTATATTTTACATAAAAATATACTGATGATAATGCACACGAAATTTCCTTGAGATGTATGCATGTGTTTACTTTGTTACCAATCAGGGGCGTAGGAACGAAATTTTTGCTGGGTGGGCAGGTTCGAAATTATCGATGAGTCATCTAATCCTCTCTTAGACTAGAAAGGTCAATTTTTCGTGAAAAACTATTGTTTTGCCCTTAAAATTATCCTACACAGTTATGTAAAAGAAACCAGGGAAATTCCTGGGTGGGCAGCTGCCCACCCTGCCCATACGACTCCTACGCCCCTGTTACCAATCCATACCCTGTTTAATTCACAATTCATTACATTCACATTATAGAAACTATAATGATTTGTTGAATTGTTTGCTTTTAACTTTGACAACTAAAAACAAAATTTATAAAAAAAAGTTTTATTTTGAAGAATTGGTAATTTTTTATTTGAATTTTGAGGGATGGGTTTGTTGAGCTCAATTGACAGATTTTAAAAATTCATAAGCTAAGTAGGATTCTCTCACATTTAAATCACCCACCACCAAAATTTCAATATGTGTTCGTTTGTAAGATAACTCAATGATAGGAGAACAGACGCAATTGAACTAATTAAATGATTCTTTGAACATTAATACCCACAATAAATTTTGTTATTGACTTCAATATTTCCAAGCACTACATATTTTAGACTAAACTTAATATGCCCTCGTATATTCCATCTGGCGGATATAAAAAAATATCAGTGAAGTAATTACTCAATACACAAACCATTGTCGGTAGTTCGTCTGTATATCAAATAACTGTAATCAAAATTATTTTATGATTCAAAAAAAAAAAAAAATATATATATGAAATATTCATTATTTATATTCACTTGATTTAACTTTGTTGTAATAAAAAAATTTTAATATCGTAAGAATACTTGATTAAATTTTTTCCCCTGCTTTAATTTAATTTTCTTTTCATGGTGTTTTGTTTTTCTGTGTATACATTTCTCTCTATATAGAAACTTGTATCAAAAAGCCACAACATTAAATATAACTTAAGGGTGGAAAAATGCAAAAAAGTATGAAAAAATCAAAAGAATTTGAAGGATATTTTTTTTATTTTGTAGACATATCACTTTGATTGTTGATATAATGATTCAAATAATAATAAAAAACGACATAAAAGAGTTTTTGTATGTATGTGAAAAATACATATATAATTAAAAATATACATAATATACTAAGTGTAAAGAAGGGCTACGCTACCAAAATAACGCGAAAAATGATCGAAACACTATTTTTTTTTATGTTCAAAAGTTTTTGTTAGTAATCATGTAAGGCTATTTGACAGCATTAAAAATATATAACAAAATATGGTCATCCTATAAGATTTTAACCTAAAAAACATATTTCACTTTATTTAAACCAAATTATGTATACTTTTTGCAAACAGTGGTAACGTCACTAGCTAGTAAAATATAGAATATATCTTATATTTCATATAATAAAGAATTATTTAAAATGATTTTCAAAAGTTAGCCAAATAGCCTATTCCAGTGTGAATCTATTTGGCATAATTGAAGATCTGGCTAGGGCCTGACTGGGGAATTTACAATATTATAAATGTTATATTCAGAGCATTTACTATGTTATAAATGTAATTAGCATTTACTAATCTTATAAATGTAGGCAAATTGTTTCCCTGTCTACAAGTTATGACGGTAAAAGTGCGTGAAAAAGTGTAGATAAAATTAATATTTTCATTTTCATATATAACGTTATTTTCTAAATTATTTTGCATCAAACTTCAAAATTTCAAATAAATAAATTGAGATAGAAAATAAATCAAAGAATTTTACATCTTAAAGGCAAAAATATCTAATGATTTTAGAGAAAACTATTAGAAAACATTTTTGCACCAAGCATTATTATTCATTTGCCCCGTTCTTTTTTTTACACCCAGTATGAATACTTTGTAATTGTTTGCTTACGTGCAATACGAACGTATTTTTCTGTTTGTTTGTTTATTTGTTTGTTATCAATTATAGCGTTGTTATTTATATTTATAAAAAATGAGACAAATAATTTATGAAAAACCGTTACATAGCAGATATATAATTTTTATTATTAAAAGTGTCTTGAATTAAATAAAAGCATATAAAAAGTTATATTTAATGAAGATCTAATATTTAACACGTTTTTGTCTGTACTCAAATATTGGAAGTGAAATAAGATCCACCAGCCGTTTGCCGATTACAAAAATTTACAAAATAATCGACTTATCAGATGTTTCACCTTATTCGAGTAATTTTCAGAATAGTTACGTTTTTCCCAAAAATGACTTCAACAAATAACTACAGAAGTATTCACAATGCGGAAATCAACTAAGAAATATTATTAAGCTACATCAACTTATAAAATTGCACTGTTAATTAATTCCACTGAGAATGCGATATTCGTAAGTTGCACTCGGACGAGTTATTTAAATATTAAATGGTCCAATAAAATCTAGTTCACTTACTCTTAGAAAATTCAATAAGTATTCTTTTTTTTTATATGCTGATTAATAAAATTACAGTAATACGATGTTGAATTTTTAATTTCCGTAACATATGCACAAATACTGTTCATTAATAATAATTCATAATTCTACATGTTGAATATTTTTCTAGTTATCATAGATAAAATAATTTATAAAATAATTTTTCTAGACATTAATAAAACATAGAAATGAACAAAAAAAAATGTATAAGAAAAACACAGAGAGGAATATATAAAAAGGAATAATCAATAATAATATAGAGTAATTTAAATTTCATTGTAAAATGGATTTATTTTAAAAGTATATATATATAGCGAAAATTGTAGTCGTTTGCAGTAACTAAATTTTGGAGTCAGAATATGTTAAGTAAGACTAGGACTATAATATGTATTAACCGCCTCCAAATGAAGAGCGTATCGTCCACAATTATAGTAGAAGTAATTTGTCAAAAAAAAAAACTTCGTTAAATCAAAACTGGTCAAAAATACTCCGATTTTAATAATTTTTTCATGAAGGTAATTAATAATACTTCAACCTTTGTAGTTTAAAAATTGACGCTCTTGTGGACAGGGCGGGTTCCTTCAACAGGATAAAAATTAACACAGAAAGGTTTACATTAGAAAGTCAGTTAGTCATTCAAAAATTTACGATTTCCGAGATTGCCCCTATACTTACACGTTTAATTTTTATTTTTTATCGCAAGTATAAAATATGCAAGTTAACATAATATGGCACTCATTGTAGATCACTGGATCAGATTTCATAACAATTATGAAAACTTACTAACCAACAACTTTCAAATACACGATGAAATGGGCAAAGATATATTCATAAAAGTAAAATATCATAAAAGTTAAAGTAAAAGGCGAAAATATTTCCACAACCCTCATCAAATAGAGATCTACAATATGATCTACAATAAAGTTCGTTTGCCCGAATGTCAGTAATACTACAAATATGTAACTTGTCTTTCATAGAATATTTCAGTATATATTGAATACTTGTACTTGGAAACCTGTTGTTTTTAAAATAACGTCTGATAACTCAGAGTATCAGATAATTATTTTTAATTGATGAGTAAGGCGGTACACGTAGATGTTACAAAACGATGGCTTCTATACAGAAAAAAAATAATGTAACAAACAAACACGTAGACGTACTACCCCCAACCACACTATAAAACTTTTCTAATTACTCTTTTACATCATAATTGTAAACATCATTATCGTAATATTAAGCCTTATAGAAGAAAAAACTTACAAATAGAAGGCTGCTTAGAATTGTGTTAACACTTTCAAAAAGCAGGTTTTAGTCTTACAATAACCTCAAAATTCATGTAGCAACAGTATGATTATTCTTGAACATCGATAAATAGAATTAAATTTTCTATTGGTTTGTCATTTTGAAATGTTAACAAGCGGACTGGCCGACATAACTTAGACATTGGTCAATCTCAGTTTATGACATGTGCTTTTTTATATATCTTAAAAAATGAAAAAATCATGTCCAATGTTTAGACTAAAGCTAAAGTATTTTCTAAAGAATGATATAAATTTTCAGTTTTTTCGGCGGTTTAATTATTATTGTTAAAAAGTTTTTGTTTTTAAACTCTAATTTAAAAGCAAATTTTATTTAATTTTGCACGAAAGGAATCTATGTAAACTTTCCATTTAATACTACTGTCAATATTAATACTAAAAAATTTTATTGATATATTTACCATACTTTCCAAAGTTATCCGACATCGAAATGATATTTTCCATAAGTTAAACAAGAATATTCAACCACTTCCAAAGCTACCACACTATAGCTATTTCTCCTTAGAGAGTGACTAGAACCTTATCGAACATACTCTATATTTATCATACATATGTGTCGTTATAATATAATGAACATAAAGTCTAGTTTTGAACTCACACAATAAAGATTCTTTATGTGCAAACATTCATGTATGCGCATATTTAATGCCAATATCGTACTTTGTAACATTAATAAATAATTATAACTACACTTACTGAAGAGTGAGTGCATAAACCTTCCATCATCATCGTTTCATTATTCATATCAGCCAGTATGTACAATTTTAACATGTAAAAGAAATTAGTACTCAAAGCTAAAAAATGTTTAATTTTCTATATAATTTTAATTATTTCTTCGAATGAAACATTTTTTTAGAATGCATTATTTTCTAAAATTCTTGTTTTTATAACAATGACCGTAATGGTAGCCCAAACAAAAGTTATTTGTGTTTAAAAAATGAATATTTTTTCTGGGTCTTTTTGTTTTAAGAAAATTGAGTCCTTATTTAGCGTGGCTGCCGTGAAAACGCTGACAGATCAATGTGAAAAAATACAATTTATATAATAATGTTTGTACAAGAATTAGGAGCTTTTATACTGTGCATTTAATAAATCAATTTAATCAAAATTACTGCGGTGATTACTGCACTTACATGAGTCACTGCTAAAAACAGTGTCGAGCTAGCGATCGGGATTTCACCACTTGGATTTCACCGAGCGCTTCAGATTAAAATATGGGGGTTTGTTTTTTTTTTGCACGTTTGTGAACCTCCCATTATCTTGTGTGTAGCTCAAATCGCCAGAATAGTAAAATGTACACTTATCAACACGTAATTAATCGAACATATCTTAATCTTACGTGCTCGATTAAATTCAAGAAACTAATTTTTTTAATAATATACTTTTAATTGAAAACTTTTAATCAATAACTTTAACTAAATATTAGGGGTTTATTTCTGTATCACATTGTATATAAAAAATATTAGGGGTTTATTTCTGTATCACATTGTATATAAAAAATAATAATATTAAATCAAAAATATTTTTTGTCAAAAGAGTGAAAAAAATCTGCTATCGTCATATAAATAAATTCATTATAAAAGAATTTTATAGTAAAAGATATATTTTTTGTGTGATGTTTAGAACCGTTTTATAAATGTCTGAGTTATACAATCATATTATACATGTTTTCAATTTCATCACAAACCTTCATAATACAGTTTATGTAGTTTGATAGTCAACAATGTTATTTTATATTGATTTTATTGTGTTTTTACAGACTTTTAGCGAATTTTTTATCCAAAGAGCCCAAGAGGGTATTTGTGTATTTAGTCAATTGTGACAGATTAAAGTATGGTTAATTTTATGTGGATCAATTTATATTTCAATAATCTGGCGATTTGAGCATGCGTCGAGGAGTTCAGGGTGGTTCACAAACCACTAAAAAATCCGATAAGGATAACCACCAGATTAAGCAAATTTCAAATGAAAGAGTGCCGATTTTTGAATCTAAACGACCTGGTTATGTAGCTAAACCGCCTAAAAATGAACTGCTCTAACTTTCTCCCGTATTATTAAAAATTTACATATAATATAGAAAAATGATGTTAAACTATTTTGCTATCAGTTTAGCAACCAATTTGTCAATGATTCAATATGCTTTAATTCTTTTTACTCTCTCTTGAAATATACATAGAAAGTGTTTATCATAATTTTGTGCTTTTAGAAAACCTAACCTGAATAAAGTACCTAGATAGTTTGAACAATCGACTTTCAACCAACAACAGAATAGTTTGTAATTTAATTTAATGATTCTGATCAAATAGTGGTTTTTCTATCGTTTCATACACAAAAACAAAAGCAAATTGCACACACGAATGAAAAACAAATAATAGTCTATTTTATTATATTCGCATACATCACAACTCACACACAAAAAAAAAAAGTGATTAGATGATATGTGACCTCGTTTGTTATAACAACAGCACATGTTTTAATCATTAAAGCATTATTTTTCACATTTATAGTGTTCGATGTTCCTGCCAACGAATTGTTAAAGATTAGAAAAGAAACTAGGTTAAATTTTTTTTTATCTATATGCGAAAATAACCATTGCTTTTTTGTTCAATATATTTTTAGTTGTTTGATTGTTCTGTTATGGTTTGTTGAATTTTCTATTTTAACATTTCATTCATAAAAAGTTAAATTTCACTAACATCACTGATTCTTAGTAACATAAAATTACAATAAATGTTATAAAGTATTTGGAGTTCTAGGAACTGATATCCTTATTGAGAATCATACTAATTACGCAAAACTGATAATAAAGGACGATGTATCACAAATCATAAA
This sequence comes from Chrysopa pallens, assembly GCA_020423425.1. Lineage (NCBI taxonomy): Eukaryota > Metazoa > Arthropoda > Insecta > Neuroptera > Chrysopidae > Chrysopa > Chrysopa pallens. The sequence goes on along the minus strand of CM035593.1, from coordinate 72,605,979 downwards.
GTTAAAACAAAAACATTGTAGTTTTTTCATTGTGAACTAGAGTTTGAAACTGTAGAGTTCGGCTGGAGCCGCAACATTCGCTTTTGTCCCTTTTTGAACTTTTTTGAGCTTTTGTCCCAATCTCTATTTTGGATTACTATTTATGATATTTTTAAATTTTTTTATTTTTTCACCAAAATACCAGCTTCTTGGCACGATTTCATTCGCGTCTATGTTTGGACGATGACAACAATGTACTACAACGATAGAATCATGAATATTTCTCAATAACGAGTACACGAATTTGGTTGAAATAGTGCTCGCAGTAAGAACAAGGATACCTTTTATTTCAGAATTCCATAATAGAGATCTTTACCGAATTTCAAGTATACATCATGATTTCGCTTTTTGATAATCTCACAGGAACCTAACACTCTCTTTTTTACAACCAATATGTCAATCCAGTTAATAAACTTTGTGTCAAATCTTAAACTTGATAACAAATAAACATACAAACTTTCAGATTTATAATATTAGTAGTATAAGGATAATTTTACAATGCAACACCTAGCATAATCACGATTTAAAAACTACATAAATAGAAATGCAAAAAAGGAATGCTCAACAAATCATGCAATTTATTTTATGTCACGATATAATAATATTCTGAGAAATAAAAATGTATCTTGATGTACACGTTCTCGAAGTAAATAAGAAATTTAATAATAATTTTTTTATAGTTGCCTCCTGCAATGCTATTTATTATTATATATTTCGTCTTGCATAGTTTTGTTTTATTTTCTATTCCAGAATTGTACCTTTGAATTTAAATACACAATTATTATTTACACGAGAAGAAAATACTACACATTCAAAAAAATCCCAAACGGCATTAACCAGAAAATAAAATATAAGTCCAATACAATTCTTGTTGTCTTTACGGGTATGTCAGATCTTGGATTACAATATACATTTTTATTGTTTTAAAACAATTATTTTAAACGATTCTCTACAGATGTATATTTTAAAACAAATGTAAATATCAAATAAAAGGTAGTAAATAAAAACCTATTTATATTTAATAAGATTTTACACGTGTCTTTGGTCACGCTAAGTTTGATTTTGATTAATAATAAGTTTTAGATTTATCCTTTAAGCTTGGCATTTCGATTTTACAAAAGATTAAAGTTAATGTTAAAATTATCAAACCATTATGCGAAATTACGCGAAAATATGGTGGGCTAATTCAAAGTAATAACTTATGGGCTAATTGAAAGTAATAACTAAATCATTAGGATTTTCACTTATTTTTATCATACGTATTTATACAATTACAAAATAATTTGATCTAGGAAATTGGGGGAAAAGAATCGAAATTTATTATTATCGCCATAGGAAATATTTTATTGATACTTTGAAAATCCTCCACGGTTTTTTTATTCACTTATAACATACTTTTCAACAGGAGGAAAATAACAATTTCAACTGTCTTAATATGTCATAATTTTCATGTTCGTTGCTCACCTCATTATAATGCATAGTACCTTATTACAATTCGACTATCCTAACTTTATCTCTTCAATACAAAGTTGCATAATTATTTTCATCTCTTCAATTCAAACATCCTTACTTCACAAACATGGATCTGAAGTGAATTGTTTTTTAATCTTAAAAATATTATGACGTATCCCATAAGATTACATGTAAAACTTGGGTTTTCAACAAATAGATGGAAAATAGTCTTTGAGATCTTATAAGTTTTTTGGTTTTTTTTTTGTTTATTATAGAAAACTGAAAATCACCGAATATAAATTTTTCATTAAACGCTACGCATTAAAATATTAAAGAGTATTATTTATAGTGATGTTAATTATTGATTTTCTTGTTTCAGGTATTTGTTTCCAAGATGCAGTACACATCACAGCAATACTCGGTGAGTCAGTGGTGTTCAACTGCCACGTGGAATTTCCGGGAGAACATCCCGTCCCATATGTGTTGCAGTGGGAGAAGAAGGTAGGCGAAACGGTACGATATCGCAATTTCTTCTGCTCTCTTAACTACATGGTCGTCTCTCTTACGTAATACGGTCCAAAACAAAAAACGATGATTAGTGTTTTGATCAAAAAAAAAAAAAAAAAAGAAAAAACATACACTAACTATCGTTTCGATAATATATTTAACGCATTTAACTAAAACCGTAACGTATTAAAAATTCTTTACTTACATAATAATTATATTAACTCTGGAATTATAAGTTCGCATCTATATTATTTTTACGTTTTTTTTTTTTTTACTTTATTTTTATTAATTAATTTATTTTTTGACGTATCCCTGATATGAATTTGATTCATGATTTGATTGATGTTAGAATACTTAAAGTTTATATTAATTTTATTCACTCAATATACCTCTGCCTATGGATCAGAGTATGGCATGAATGAACGAAATTTTTTAATACTTCTAAGAACACTCTGCAATTATAATACAACAAATATCGACTAAATAAATAACTTTTTACTTCATAATTAGTTCTTTAAATTTGTTTAACTAGATTTTATTCTCGAATCTCTGTATAATTTAAAACTGAAACGAATGCGATACATGATGTACAGATTTTATAAATTAAATTATATTTGTAGAAAATTTTCGTACTCACTGAAAAATATTTTTCAAACAGCTTCAAAATACGAATTTCAATCTTTTTGGATTTTCATTCCAATATTCCATATTCGATGAATTAGGTAGTTGATTTCAAACCTCGAATTCGGTAGTTTTTATTTTTCGAGTTTGAATCTTGTAAAGTGAACTCTTGAGAATGGTTTCATAGCCGTGCAACCAATAAAAATAATTTTCCTGGGCAACTGGCAGTTAACTGCACTTAGTAATGTGAATTCTATATTATTGCGATAACTTTTTTTCTTCTGTGGTTAAGAAACAATTGGCACGAGTAACGTGTTGTTTTCGTGCATTGCATGAATTTCATACGGCACCACGTATACATGAGAATAATAATTCCTAATTATAGGAAAGTGTGTCGCAGTCCTCGTGAAAGTTTCTTTTTTGGGCCAGTTACTGATGAGGTCATATTATTCGAAGTAAATCAATATTTATGTCAGTTATTAAACACAATTTTATTTGAAAATAAAGTACGATCCCTCGGCAATAATAGAAAAAATAAAATAGTAGATTATAATCCAAATTTTTATGTTAACGAAAAAAACAAGGATATAAAATTAAAATTTGAATATCTTGTCGATTAATTAAGACAGTAATTATTAATAAAAAAACACTAAATAACCTTAATTCACATACTTCTTTTATGGCTATTTAGTGTAATTTTAATTAATAATAACTCTCGTAATTGATCGGCAAGTTACCTAAATTTTTATTTTATATAATAAGTTTCGTCTATAGTTTCTAATTGATTTTTTTCTATTAATACAGAGGGCCCTTCCTTAACTAAGTATTCGCTAGTTTCAGTTTATTATGCCTGACTCTCCTATCGATAGAAGTTAACATTTCATAATAACCAATAATTTTCCTTATTTTCTGAAGTTTGTCCTGTAATTAATATAAACTTGAAGTATTTAGAAACATCAATTTTAGAGTATTTATCGTATTACAAAATTATTTTGTACAGTATATATATCAAAAATTATGGTAGATTGATACTTACATATTTTACTATAATTTTTGTTTTAATTTGCTACTAATTTTTTTTTTTTTTTATTTTAATTTGGAATTAAATTAACTGATTAGAAAATAATTAATGTATGGCGTGCCTGAGTAAAACAAGAGTTTCGGCGTGAAAAAAACGTGCAAACCACAATCACGTTCGATTTCTCTAAATATAATTTATCCATTATCGTAGACAGTATTTTTTTTGTTACCAAGCGACTTGATGATAAAAACGAATTAAAGATTTTTAAATTAACGACCAAATTTTTAATATGATTTTTTTGTCGGTGAAAAAAGAGAGAGCAGCAGATTACAGTAGAGAAAGAAACACATTATATTAGGATTACACAAAAATTTTCACTAACTAACCAATTAAAATCTCACAACTTAAAAATGTTATTTGGATAGATTCTTCTCAAAACAATAGAATTTTTCAAATTGAGTAAATTTGAAAAATTAAACAAAGTGTTTCTTCATTCACAAAAGTTTTTTGTTCACATGTCTGGAATTTTTTCACATAGTCTCAATTAACCAAAAACCAAATTTCTATTTTTTTTAAAAGCACAAAGTACTTTTAACAAAAATGACAACAGCTCTTCTCTATCCTTTTTTTATTACAAAAATATATAACAAATAATTAGTTTCTTTTTACACTTCAAATATATTAATTGAAAATAGAACATCATTTTTCTTAACTTTTTGGACTTAAGAGCATTTTATTTTGTTTTTTGTTTACCAACATAATATACAAAGTTGTTTTGTTTTCTTAATGTAAAAATTGTCATCATGTCTTCTTACATTATTTCACCTTGTCTGGCTTGCTAATTATTGCATACTATGTGTGTATTGTGTTTAGATAGATATGTTTCAAATGTTATTTGTTTTAAATTTTCTTGCTAAAAATGTGTTTTAATTCAATAAAATATTGTTTTTATCATTTCTTTCTTTGAACTATAAACAAAAAACTCAAATTATAGAAATTATAGAAATTACAAAGATACCAGATCAGCAGTTTTAGAAGAGTCTCCTAAATGACTAAATTATTTTAGGGATAAAATTATATCATCCATTTCAACAAAATACGGAGGTGATTACAGTTGAAATGGTAAATACTATATATTCTAAGTTTATTGAAAAATAAATATGTTTTTACAGTAGACATAAAAATGTTGAATTTATTTAATTTTTAAATAGGATTTATTTAATAAAAAAAATTTGTATAAAAATGAAAAAATAAAAAAAAAATCTATCAGAGATATTTAGTATTATGTTTTACAAATATTAATAATACAATTTGTTTGGTTTCATACGAGTTACATACAGATATATATATATATATATATATATATATATATATATATATATATATATATATATATATATATATATATATATATATATATATATATATATATATATATATATATCTGAATATACCATGCTTATATGAATGGATTAATACCATATAGTTTAGACGATAAGCGCGAATTATAAGCCTCGCTTTACATTTTAAGTACCTGAATAAAATTTGATCCAGAAGTTTATCTTCGTTGATTAACGCACAGATTATAAAAATCAAATACATTTTAAAGGTATAATCGATGTGCCATTTCTTTATTACTTTATGTTATATGTAAGCCAAATTTTAGTATAATGAAGTTACTTAAGAGTTATCATAATAAAGGATAAGCGTAATGAGTATGAAAATTCATCGTATGAATATTCGTTCAATTTTCATAGTTAGAACGTTGAATCGCATGATTTTAAAAAATATATAATTGAAAGCACTTTCTTTTTTGTACTAATGTGTTTGAATATTCTTAATAAAGCTTTTGCATATTTCATTCACTTAATTAATCACGTACAACGTAAACATCGCCTCTTACAAAACCAAGTTCGTTTTTCAGTTCTTTCTGAAAGTGAAAAATGTATTGATGGGTTCGGAGATCATCATGCAAGCAAAAATGTTAAGAAATCGTTCATACTTTGAATATAGGTAATTAAATACATAATTATTAAAGTTGCTGTTCAAGTTGGATAATTGGGATAATTGCAATGAAAATATTTTTGTACACGTATCATGGGAGGAGCGTGAGAAAATGACAGATATATCTATTTTTGTGTTATAGTGAAAATGACACATATATTTATTTTTGTGCTTGAGTGAATTATTCAAAAGTGAACTATCTCTAAATCACTCCTACAGTTTCATACATATTTAATAATATTTTGACGTTTTGTTGAAATAACGTGAATGCTTCTAAAACTGCTGATCGCACAAATAATCTTAATGCAATACAAAAAAGTATCATAAAGGATACAAAAACATGCAATTCTTCAATTCCTTCAATTTGACAAAAATGGTTGTTCTTTATTGTTTTGGCAAAGCTGTTGCATGTTTTGAGACATGTATGCAATCCAAGTTTTTGGAGGCTGTAAAAAGTACAAGCGATGTAACACTTATGTTACTTATAGAAAGTAAAATGAAATTTTATTATGGTTCATCAAAATGCAAAGTTTTTTCACTCAGCTTTCGGCCAATTGTATAGATATATACCATGAAAATAAATATCGTATTTTATATTATTATTCTTGGTATATTGTGTACCATTTTTTTCTGAAATAAATGTTCAATAAAGCTTTTTATCAATATGTTAAAAAATTTCTATTTTTAGAAATATGTTATCTTTAACTCTACGCTTCAAGCAAGTCCCTTGTTTTATAATAACCAATAAAATTGATAATTGTGATCAAATATCGTTATATACTTGTGAAAGCAAATATAGAATAATATAAAATCAAAAATGCTTTAAGTCATTTATACGTCAGAAGTAAAAGATTTAAATTTAACAGTCATAAAAATAGTACTATTGTTTGAATTGCGTTAGATTTTAACTTTTTATATTAATCAATTACTTTTTAAATTTCCCGTAATAAAAACAAAGCGGAAAACTTATGTAGGTATGCTCAGGCAGTTTTCCAAATCACCAAAATAAATTTCAGATGAAATCCCATAAGAATGAAACGTAGCAATGTCATCATTGTTTTCCTGCTCAAAATTAATTTTAATAACTTTGATAAATGATCATTGCTTCCATAACCGACCCAAAACTTTGATTCGTTTCAAAATTAGTATAAAGTTTATAAAGCTGGATTATACGAAATACTTACTATACCAATTAAATTTTATATTTTAACATAATTTTCAAAACCATATCATGTCCACATATTTTTTATTAATATTAAAAATTAAAATAATTGAATATTTAAGTGATACACATCCATGTGTAGATTATATAAACAATGAACAATTGTTTTTCAAATATTTTTCACTGAATATATTCTTTGACTTCATTAAAATTATTTCTTTTCCATTGAATGAATGTACTTAGAGGCTTACAAAATAATTCAAATAAGACATGTATTTTTCCCAATAGACTGAATACATAATACTATGCTACTGATATAAATAATTAAATTTAACTAATAATTTACAGAATCGAATTGTTTCCAAGCATAAATATTTAATTATCTGCTTCATTTAATACAAACAGTAATGCTAATATTATTTATTATTCAATTGAAGAATTTTACAGAATATTTTATGTGTTGCTGTTAAATCATTCATTCTCTCTGCTTATCTGTTTTTACATTATTTATATAAAAAATTTATTGTTTTCAAAGAAGGAGAGAGAAAGAGAATAATGAAGTCAATTAAATTGATTTTAACCTTTTTTTGTTTAAGTACGTTTTGAAGAAAATTGAACTGTATTCAATTAATATAAAATTTTATTCTATTATTTTTTTGTTTCATCGTAATGTTTGAATATTCAGGTAAACATATTTTATGTATAAAACAATTAGCATGACCACTGTCGAAATTTATCTTAAACAATTATTTTTTAAATACCACAAAAAAATTATTTCTAACAAATTTGTCTCGAAATATTTTCAATGTACTACATAGTTCAATTTTTAATAATTACCTACTAGCGGTGCTTTTAAAAGATAAAAAAACTACCTACTTAATCTTTTAGTATAAGACCAATAATATCACAAATTAAAAAAAGAGAAAAAAAAATTGAAATTAAGGCATCCTGCACCTTAAACCGCAGTCATATAGGGCATACCTGTTGTTGACAACACAAAGGTTTGTGTTCTGGATCAAAAGATCAGGTAGTACTACTACCTGTAGACTTAAGCATATCATTTGTAAAATCTTCTCCTTTATTTTTTCTGAATGAATATTCGAATACTGTATCTCATGTGGAAAAAATATTGCTATAGGAATCCTTTTTGTTTCTTACATTATGGACTAAAAAAATTAACATCCCTAGAAATTTAATAAAATCCAAAAAAATATAACTTTCCTTCATGTAAATAATGTTTCTTTTATTAATTAATTTAAAAGATATATAGAATGTTCTCATTAATATTATTCATAATAAAAACTGCAGTATAAATGATAATAGATTTTAATATAATAAAATTTTAATTATAAATATTGAAGAATTAAAACACATTTTTTATAAAATCGTCAATAAATAATTATTATTGTTTATTATTACGTATTATGTTTAACATTTATGGTATTATATTTTATAAAACTTATTACTTGTTATGTATATATAGTTTTATAGTTGATTTAGTTCTTCTATATGTTGAATGCGTTGTGAACGTAGTTAACATACCTGTATTATATATATAATAACTAACCTATCTAGAATATTATTATTATTCGAAGTATAAATTAGAAACATCATACTTAAAAACTTTCTATTGTGTATAAACCTCATTCATCCACCCACCCACTACATCATATATCTATATTATTATTATACCTCTATTATTAATTAACTACATTATTTATTCTCATTTTATTTAATAACATTCCTGTATCTGTCTTCTCTCTCTTTCTTCTTGTCTATATATATACACATATGTATCTTTGTGCGTTTATTCCTATATAATACATTGTGTTTAGTCTTTCATATCATTACTTACATATATATCCAGGTGCTTTATTGTTATAAAGATAGAACAATATTAAGTGTTATAGATAATGTTATTTATACAACAGTTATATATAATACTGATGTACCAAAACAAAATGAATTTAGCAACCATTTATGAGTTTGAATAAACTCGTGGTATATATTTACACATTAGATGGAAATTGAACTTAATCGATTTTATTGTCGTTGATCGACAGCAGTTCTAGCAAAAACGCCATATGATTTCCACAATTTTTATTATTCGACAGATATTAGTAAATGGTAGTATAAAGTATATTCAACAATTCAAGCTGAATGAAAATATAATGCACCAGGCATTCATTAAATAACGTTGACTCTTGTTAGTTTAGATTCGTCGAATTCCTCTGAATATTCGATTCGATGTTCGAAGAGGAAGATCTACTATACTAACAATAGAGTTATTGTTCGGTATTGCACATAGGCTATTATAATAATTATTATGCAGTGGAAATTGGGTAGCAAGATCCTCAAGGAACCTAGAATTTATTTAGACTTTAGCGACCTAGAGTGATTGCTCACTTAAAAAGCTTTCCTCAGCTTTTCAAAAATTGATTTTACCAAATAGTCACGGTAAAGAAGATGCTTTTATTTTTCATTTCCTTACGAATAACCAAACTATGATAATTGTGAAAAGGCGAACTTGATTGGAACAAAATTCTCTAAACCTAAGATGTGTTTCGTTAAAATACATAAAGTCATTTGAAAATTTTACGACAATAACAATAATTACTTCTTAAATTAAAATTAAATATATTTCTATGAAAAAATGCAGTGAAAAATGCCCAACTTTTACTTCTTAGAAAAAAAACCTGCTAGCTCGTAGTAACTTCTTTCATATTTTTCATATTTTGTAAATATAAGTACCATGCATGCAAAATCAGTTTTTATAAATAATTACAAGTCTATAATTGAGATTAATGAAATTTTTTATCTGAATCCATACTTAAAGTTAATACTAACGTATAATAACAACTTATTTTAAGAATTATATATTTAGTTCATATAAAATAGAGTAAAATTATTTAACGTCTAAGCGTAACTTAAATTTCCCCAAAAAAATAAATAAATAGAATAAAATAAAAAAAACTGAAAAAATATTTTAACCAAGAAAATTAAAATTACTGAAACTTTTAAGCATGAACAATTGCTATAAATAATTTATTTATTTATGTATTTTTGAAATAGGACACGTCAAAAAACACTCCAATAAAAACACGGTGCAAAATCTCACCCAAAACTACTTGTCACAAAACGACTCGTCACAAAAACAGCTCAATAAAAATCACTATGGTATTCAACAGAAATGCCCTTGTCCGGTTGTAAAGTTCATTATATAAAATTAAATATAACCGGTTTTGTGTTGATCTATTATTGCTAATAGTTGTAAGTCGTTAAGTCCTTGGTTCATTAGCGTTCCTGTCGTTTACTATACCTTTCCTGTTACATATAACCTATGATATATATTAACATTCACCTTTATTATTCATATTTTACGGAGTTTTTTTTTTGTCGCGAGTGATTTTGCTCCCAGTGGTTTTGGCCCGTGTTACTTTTTTGAGTTGCATGGTTTAAGTTCGAGTGGTTTTAGCCGAGTGGAATTGTCCTAATCTTTTTGAAATATCCATTAAAGTTTTATTCTGTTAATACATGCTTTTTATAACTTGCTTAAAAGTAAATAAAAGTTTATGATTATATATAATCACATATAAGTTATTTAACAACATACGAAACATTGACTGTCTAAGTAATTATTACTAGGGCTTATGCGTGTCTTATGAATTTAACAAGTACTTTAATTAACGAAATCAATAATATTATTTCTGGTCACATTGGCTGGCGATTTAATATTCACCAATTCAATATTCATAAATTAATATATCTAAGCCCTTTTACATAGTTGTCGTTCGCAGGCACGTAGAAATAGCATAAACTGAATTGTGTTAAGAGTCGTCAGCACCTTCTGTTCCCGGGTGTAGGCAGTGTTAATAAAAAAATTTATTTATTACATTAATAATAAACTTGATAAATAACACGTGTTCAGTTAATGCCCATAATTTCTCATCGTCTATTAGTCAATATGGACAAAAAAAACGAACATAAAACCAAAAGCACCCCTACCATATATATGTTTGTAAATGTATAATTACTCTGAATGTAGCTAATTCTAGTAATATGATAATAGTTTTGGTTTAACTCTATTCACTACAAATAATACCCATTATACAATTCGCTTTGTACAAAATGTATCAGTTTTATAAATATTTCAACAACACTCCTAACGACAGTGTATTCGAATTTAAGTAATGGGTCATGTCAAAATGACATTAAATTATTAGAACCTACGGAATTATTTTATGGAAGACGGTTTATCGATATGATCTAAAATATGAGAACTTCTCAAATTACGATTGTCATTTCTTTTAGTCACAAATTTAAACTACTGTTAAAAAACTTAATAGACAAATTTTAAATCTTGGAAATAAATACGTGAAAATATTCCAAACTTGGCAGTGGATATTTTCTTGACGCTGAGTACGATTCGCATGTGAAAATTTAAAATTAAGGGTAGAATATAGCTGATTTTTCTTCAAAAATTATTATTTTTAACCTCAGATGCAAAACGACGTTATAAGTTTGACGTATCTGTGTTAGTGTGTGAGTATGTAATTGTTTGTGTCTGTCTGTGCCACCGTAGCTCCCGAACGCATGAACCGATTTTGATTTTGGTTTTGTTTGGGAGTGTTCTTAGCTATGTTTGATGAAAATCAGTTCAAGATTGCCGCCGCCACAAAATGGTTACATTTTTTTTCACAACTTCCTCTATATCGGTATTAAGTGAAAGGACTAAATCACGGTCGAACGGACGATCTTGAAAATACAAATACCTTATATTTTTTTGTGATCAAAGTCATTATTTCTCTTTTAAATGGAAAGTCAAAAAATTTGTCTCGAACAATATTTCTAAAATATAAAACAACATTACATTAGAGATTATTTTCGAAATCACATTTTTCGTGACAATTGCACTTGTTGAAATATTCTAGAGACAATATATAATCATAAAATTTCTATCAAACACAAACGGAAAAATATTTTTAATTGATGTGTACATAATAATAATTATAAAACTGATACAATTTGTACCAAAATTCATTTGATCATAATAATTTACATTTGTACTACATAATATACTATAGTAAAATGCAAAATGTTTAAATGCCGAATGTTAGTTGTTATATATGCGACTACATATTAGTTAACGAGTATATATATATATATATATATATATATATATATATATATATATATATATATATATATATATATATATATATATATATATATATATATATATATATATATAGTATTGTAGTGGTGCACTATTGTTAATATACATAGAACATAGTTTTATTATATCGTTTAACTTTAATACATATTATATTAAATTATTATATAGTTTTGTTTTAAACTACCACAATTACTCACTGGTTATTATGCATTGATTCGATAGTTAGTTTTGTGTCTGGGTCTGATTGGGGGGTAGTAAGCTAGTTATAGCTATTAGTTATTGATATTAAATATTAGTTGTTATAAACTTATTATTACTATTTATTTACACAATAATAATATATCTAATAATCTAAGTAAATAGTATACAATAATAATAATACAATGACTTTACAAGATGTTACAATAGATAACAAAAAAATAACTAACAATGGTTCTTTAATAACATTATTATCAAATTTTAGTTATAATTACAATATTTAATACAATAGATATCGAAAAGATGTATACGCTTTGTATCCTTTAGGGATTAAATCAAATCAAAGTTCATTTGATAACTATGTTGTAGTTATAGTCTACGCTATACGTGAATTAATCTAAACAAAAATTACAGAACAATGAATAGCTAATTTGTAATATTTTATTTTACATGCAGAGGTTAGGATAGTTGTCGCTACAAAAATTTTTGTTAAACTTGTTAAAAAAGAAGTCGATAAAAAGGCCTAGGAAGCTTACTTGTCCGATATTTCTTCCATTCACTACTATTACAACTAAGAACAACATATTTTATCTGATGAAAATTAAAGCAAATCAAATTTTGATCTAAATTAGTTCTCTTACATTATTTTTTCAACGCAATAAAATGTTTTTTCCCAAAATGGTGTACAATAATTAAAAATGGTGTCAGTATTATACTGTCGAAATATATCTATCAACTATTCAAAATAAAACATTATGTATCTACAATTGGATATTTGACAATAGTTTTTTGTATAACTTCATTCGAAGCGAGTTTACTTCATAAAAAGGGATCGAAAGCTATTTTGATCACAAACAGGATCACGTACACTTGATGAGATAATCAAATTGTATATATTATAAGAATAAATTGTTTTTAAAATTAAATTTTTTTTTTTTAATGAAAATAAACTCTAAGCTGCCACGGATGGGTTTGTGATAAATTTCAAATTAAGAGTAAACATAAAATTTATTTTTGACATATTATTACTAAATTCTTCAAATGAAATATTTTATCACAAACTTACAAATAGAGCAACAGTTTTAACAGTGTGTTATTGAGATAACTCAAAAACAAAACGAAATAGCAAGCTGGGAAATAACGGAGATTTAGTGCTAGTTGTTATTCAAAAACATATATTGGTTCACCTGTGTCTACAAATTAAGAAACTTTCTTCTCAATGGAAGTGTTATTTATATTACAAACAAATTGCGAACATACATTTCTGACTGTTTTATTAAACTAGACGACAAACCACATCTCAGCTTAACCAATCCAATGACAAATGTTGAGCATGATGTTCTGAATTTTGTTCAACAGCTTTGGCTGTAATATAAAACGTATTCTTAGCGATATATTTCTGAACACCACTAGCATGATGTTCTTATTAATATATGTATAGAAATAGTAAATCAAATAGAAAGATTATTATGATGATAATATAAAAGATGTTTTAACAGATTAAAGTCTGTTTCAAAACATTATTAATAATAATTCTACAGAAAATAATATCGTCACACGATCTTAACCAAATATGATTTTATATAATGAAATTTAATAATTTTAAATGAAAATTTTAAGTATAAAGATCAAAGGTGGTTGCGATTACATTATGTATAACATTACACTTTAATCATATTCATAAAATTAATAATAATATTAAATTCATTTAGTCATAGTTAAAAGTTATATAAATGCTTTAAATTGTTTATTTTACTTTAACTTTAATATTATAAACTGCATGAAATTATATAGGGATAAAATAAATCGTAGTGTAGACTGGCCTTATAATACGCACCCGAAACGCGTCTAAATGAAATGTAAGTTAAAAGAAAGTGTTTTTGCGAAAAACAAATTAAAAATCTAACAAAAAAAAATTATAATATTTTAACCTATTTTCTTAAATATTTATATCATTTTGAAAGTAATTTTTTAATAAACCTACATTGCTAGAGTGTTTCTCATTAATTTTATGTAAATTAATGATTTCACTAACGATTTTGATAATTTTTACAATGTTTTTAATTGATATTTCATTTTACGATACACAGACAGTAATCGTTAATTTCTTAGAACGAAAATTTTTATCTAGTATTTTTGATAGGTAACAAGAGGTATAATTTCCGTAACGATAAGTTATATTTTTTCTGTAATAAAGTTAACGAGATTGACATGGTTGATAAGTAAACAACAGCTTACTTACTATAAAACATTCGTTATACTTCGCTGTGGACTTTGTAACAGGCGTGTTATAATGTTTTTTAAATAATATTACGAATATATATATTTTAATATCTTCACACCTTATATTCGTTAAAATTATAGATAAAGTCAGATATATGGTATTCTTAAAGAATATGCTCGGCAATAAATTTACAACACATCTTGTGTAAGACAATTCAAAATAGAGTTTAGATATATTTAGTTATTTTCGAGCTATATTAATTTCATTTTCATATTCCAAGACAGTTTTCTATAAAAGCATTCTTAAGAGAATTTGTATTTTTGTTCAAAGTTGATTCATTTTGAAGTAAAAAATGCTCAACCTTTAAATTTAATACACGATCTGAATTAGATACAACAGGCATTCAAAATATCCTGAAAATAACATATTTATTTAATATTCCCTATAAGGGTCTTAAGTGTGTAACGAGAGAAAATTTATTTTCTCCTTAGTTAAATTTGAGTAAAGGTATTCATTCATAAAATCAATTTATTTTCATCTCATTTTCATCTGTATATTTGTCCGTCAGTCGAATCAAGATGACTCTAAAACGTACATATTTTGCGAGCTGAAATTTTTAACGCCTCCTTTAGACAAGTCTTAAAAGAAAAGGTGTGTTTAAGTTCGTCATGGATGAAAATCGGTCAGTTTGTTCGCTCATTACCCAATGTTTAAGCAATAAGAGAACAAACATATTGTAACAAAACTATAAGAATAAGAAAACTGAAACACCATAAAACAATCAATTTCTTTCATTTCACCGCAATTCAAGCTCAAATTCAGCCAATTTAAATATACCATGTAAATTATACATTTTATTATATAACAAACTTTTCATAACTGTACAGCTCATGTACATTTTATAACTATTAATGGTTGTAAGTAGATCAAAAATTTTTGCTCGGTCCTATGTCGGGTATATAATCACTTAATGCCGATAGTTGTGGACACTGTTAGTTATTTGTACTTGTTTCTAACTAGTTTTATCAAGTAATGAAATACCTGAAATATTTTCAAAACAATTTAACTGTATTGAAATGTCGAACGCTGTATTTGAATTAACATATTCCACTTTTAAACTGAAACTGAAATAGAAATTCCACCAGCTTTAGCCATAGTCCAGATATCTTCTTCGCCTACGATATATTTTTACTTCTATCTTGACTTCCAAATGACATAAAATAACGTTTGTCTGTCCTTTGTTTTCTAAATTACCAAACATTATTCTACATTACTTAGCATGGTGTTGTAACAATCTAAAATTCTATGCAATTTATTTGACGTTTACTATAAAAATATCATTAATGTAAATATGCAAATATTGTTTTCACGTCTGTGACCCTTACCAGGTAATACATGATAATACAATTTAAAAACATTAATCAATGTCAAAGAATTATGTTCTATGAACACTGATGTTATATTCTGAACATAATTTGAAAATGTTTTTACGTAGGTATTAATCATAAGGGCACAAAGTTTGCGATTACGAGGAAGTAGATTGCTGGAAATCCAGATGGTTACCAGCTTGTAATAACATGTTTTTAATCTTAAATTAACTTTCTTTCAATCACTTCATCATTTTTTTTCACTATTTGAACAAATTCATCTTCCAGAAAATACTTAAGAATAAAGTATTTTACTTACTCAACTGAATCCAAGAGGCGAGAAAGATTTTTTTCTTAATACAACTATTTGCCCAGTGAAAATGAAATAAAGATTATTATGAGCCGTCTTCAAGTTAATACCAAAATGTTATTGAAACTAAATTATAATCCAACAAAAATCATATTCATCTGAGCGTGGTGAATAACGTGGTTTGGTATAGCTAAGATAAACTATTAAAAATATTATTGTAAAAATATCATAGAAATATCCATTTTCGGTTGTCCGTCAGTCCATCCGCCCAACCCGTCCGTTATCAAGATAACTCAAATACAAAAAGAGATAACGAACTGAAATTTTGGTGACGTATTCTAAACATCAAAAAGGAGGTTAAGTTCGTGAATGAGCATAAGCGATCCATTGGGTCCAATGGATGTTTGACCCAACTATAACAAAATATAAAATATCTATCTATAGAAATGCGATTGAAATAACTTAAGAAATTATATAAATACAGTCGTTCAAATGAATAAAGCATGTCTATTCTATTTAGTTAAAATATTAATTAATTAAATTGGGAGTTTATTAAGTAAACTTAGTGTGTTTGATAAACCATATGATGATACTAAATATTTTTCGTTATTCTTAATTTTGTAAAATATATTCGAGTAAATAAAATCTAACTTTAATTACATTAAATGTTTTTACTTGTTTTTCTAAGCTTGTGAAACATACGCTTAAATTCCCTGTTCATTTATCTCTATGTATGGATGTGTATTTATTCCAGTTAAAAAGTTTCATAATTTTTAATTGAATGTATTAAGACGTATAAGTCAATTAAGAATATGGAGAAAACCTTCTGTATGATTTTCATATACACATATAATTTTTCTCGGATCATTTAAAATAATTGGAGTGTAACTTCACCCCGAAAAGCGAATCTTAAATAAAAAATATTACGTTGAAAATTCAATTTGAAATAAACGTAATATTAGTAAATAGTTATTTGAAATTTTAAATAACATATTCAAATTGCTATTAATAGTAAAAGTGAATTATTTATATTATAAATAAAAACACTGACAGATTTACACTTGACTTTTTCTTATTTCTTGTTTTAATAAATATAAAGAACTGGTAAATGATTCATCTTGTTGAAAATATATTTAACGTAAAAAATATTCGAGTGTTTTTACACCGCCGTTTTTGTCGAATTTATGATTTTTTTTTTTAGATCTTTAGTTTCTCCAATAAGTGATATACATATATAGAGCATTCCCTTACCTGGCTAAAAAAGTAACCCATAAGTTATATTAATCCAAAATTATATTGTAGGTACAAAATTATACTAGGGTTCAAATCTTTTCGACAGGCAAAGTTTTATCGACAGACAAATAGACAAGCACACACTACGAAGTTAAAAGATAGGTAGTAAAAATGAAATAAATCATAAAACAAATTTTTTAGAACATGGAGTTATGAATGAATATAAGCTGATTTAACATATAATTTTGTGTAGAAACGGTAAACATATTTGTACTTCTACTAAGGCTTATGAGTATAGCTACTGAACAGTGTTTACTGTTGGTATTATTACTCTATATATAACCACTAGTATCTAATTCCACTATTCTATCCATCAATAGTGACTCTTATATATTTATGAGTTTTGAACAATTTTTTTTTATTTTTTATTTCCGAATTAAAATCGACAAATCAAATCTGAAACTTTAAAAATCTGTATCCAACCCAACCGAACTAGTTGCATATGAAAGCATCTACATTCAAAAATTTGGCAAAGACACGAAGAACTTAGATTAGAATTGAAACGGTATTTGAAATTAAAATTATTTAATTTCATAATTCATTTTTAGTTTTGTACGTTCAATTTTTAGTTTGAGACTTTTTAACTGACAATACCACGTGGTCCAATACTTCAATATCATTCGCAGAACACTAAACACGTGATCGATGCTGATTAGTTAACGTAACAATTTGATAGATACTTGAAAAGTATAAATTTTGCATAAACCAAGATACAAATGTGCAAACCGTCACCAAATTACCAACGAGTAACATTTCGTCAGAGAATCATTACAACAAGCTAATCCATACTGATGATGACTACTATATAGTCGAAATACGTGTTTATAAAAATATAAAATAATTTGATCTAGGAAATTGGGGCAAAAAATCGAAATTTATTCGAAAAATCCTAGAGTTCTCATTATTAATTATAAAAAAATAAAAAAAAAATTAATTAAATAAAAAATAAACAAATACATTTAGATGTATAAACCTACTTTATTTCGATGTAAAAACTGATACATATAGTTATTTTTTTTAAATTTGTGATCATGGACAAAGGTCTAATTTTAGAAGATTGGATTTCACACTCGCATAAATATTTCCTTAATTGTGAATTCGCTTCTAATTTAGTTTGAATTGATCATAAGTCAAATCAACAAAATTTTATTGAAAAACTAGAAAAATAATAAATTAAATTGATTTTATCACTTAATCAATCAGTTTTATGCGATTTAATTTTTGTCGAAATGTAAAAAAGCACTACACCATGTTTTTCTTTTGATTGGATTCTAAAATTGCCAAAATCAAATTTACAACCGGCATCAAATTAATGGAATAAATTTAATAGCTTTCTCAAACACTTCTATTTCAATATTAACGGCAATATGTAAAACAACATGTAAATTAGTCAAATTGTTCCATTTTGAAATAAACGTGAATTTAAATTTGAGGAGTAACGTCGAAATATATTTTGTAAGAATTCCAATAATCAGCCTCCGAACTTTTATCAGTCTCAATACCAATCTATTAACGTAAACGACATTTTCAAGTATAAGACGACATTTTAAAGTATTAAATATTTAAATATTCAAAAATCTTATATACATTTTTTCCTAATAAAAGAACGATAATAATATTCAAAGCATATAAAAAAACAACAACAATTTTTATCCTAGTATCAACAATATTTTATTAAAAAAAAAAAAAATAATATAATAACACTAGAAAAAGCAACAAAAAATTTTTTTATTCCCAAGTATCAACATCATTGTATATAATAATTTTATGTTTTGAAAAAAAAAAAAGAATAATAAAGTACAAACTTATAGTTTTTAAACATTTTCGAAAGAAAAGGCAACTTATCAAACTTAAAGCAAGTTATTAAAAAAGTATATAATTTGTTCATATTGTTATCAAAAAGTTTTCTAGAATCAAGAACAACTAAGTACTAATATTATATAATACATTAGCGAACATATATTATCATCATTGGGTTCAAATGAACATTTCTTGTCAAATAGTCTAAGATCGTATAACAGTAATCAGTTCGCTATAAAACACAGAAATAAGTAAAACATTTTACAAGTATAGAATTTTTAAAAAAATTTATCCTTGGTTTTCCTCAGAAAGAATTTTGAAAGAATTTTTTTTCACCTAAATAAAAATACATGTTTTCTAAACTTTTTTGCGCACAATTGGCTAAATACAAAAACATTAAAAGAGTGTTTATATTTATAGGCTTCATGTATGCGTAACATATGAAGAGTATATATAAATTTAATCTAAATTTTGTAACGCTTAGAAATATGAATCGCCCTAACAAAACTTTGTTTGGTATAGGTACTAAAAAATTCGTTTACTTGTCAGTAAACTCTTTTCATTTTAGAAATTCAGTAGTATACCACATTGATACTAACATGGGCCAAGTATTTAGAAAACTAGACAAAGTCCCGAACATCATCTTAGTAGTAACAATAAAATCAATGCCAATATTCAGTACTTATTGACATTTGATGCTTAATTAGTCAGTGATCAGAAAAAACCTTTTTTCTTTGCTAAATTTATTAATTATGCATTGCGGTTAAAACTGATTAATGTCAATAGAAAATCTATCAGATGTTTTACTACGGCAGAAAAATTAGTCTCAAAATGTATAATAAGTGAATTTTCTTTGGTTGGTAAAAATGTACTAATTCAAATATTTATCAATTAAAGACAGCAAATTTTGAAAGAGTTAATCTTATATGAAAAATATTCTTTACAATTTTCATTGAATATTAATTTAATTTTCATATATTTGCCTCCTATTATTATTTGAAAGTACAAAATAGTAAATAGTTTATTTGTTTTTTCGCCGACAGTTCAAAATTAATCTGTTTTAATTTGGACATTGCTTACCATAAATCGTGAAACAGATTTTATTCCACGAGATAACATTAAACAAAAAATTATATGTTGACTTTACTATATTTCTTTCATATTATCATTTTCGTCTATTTTTAAATAGACGAAATAGTCTCTTTCGTTATTTTTTTAATATTTTATGACGTATTGGTTACTGATATGGAAGCTTGAACTAAAACATTTTATTACAAAATTATTTAATTATTGCACTTTTTACATTTTATTCTTTTCAAGTACTATTTATCATTTTATTTGTTTGCCTTGTTAATTTTCCAAAGAAATAAAGTCATGAAGAATAAAAAAAAAAGACATAACTAAACTTAAACCTGAAAAATAATTATTTTTGAATTTACAAACAAAATAAAATAATTCGAATTATTTTTACTTCATGACTCTTTTTTTTAAAGTCTTCTTAATGAACTTGTAGAAAAGTAGAATTAATAATATTTCACTAAGCGCACGATTGCATGTTTTATAATTTATTTGTAACGAAATACTTGTTATGTATAAATTTGCCTGTGCTAACATTTGCAATGAAATTTGGTATTTCTACACACAAAATAAAATAATTCATTCTAATCGGTCAATCAATAGAAGCATAAAACTTCTTCTTTCTTTCTAGATATTATACAGGAATTACTGATACATTATTCAGCTGCCCCCTGAATCTGTGTAGAAACGTAACGGTTTTGGACTTTAGTTTGACAAATTATATCGTTATTTTGACATTAAATATCTATACGAACTTCAAAATAAAGACATTAAATACTCAAATAATCATATAAAATGTCAATGTAAAGGCAATTGTCATGTCGTTTATTTGCAGAATCAGGAGGTTGAATATCTTCTATATACTTATGTATTATTGGTCTTATTGACCTTACAACTTTGAGTGGTTGCCGTTTACAAGATACAAGATATTATCTCTTTTTCTTAGAAATTATTAACATATTTTGTTTTATTCATAAATTAATTTGGGCGCATGACAACTAATATTATTGCCCAAAGGCGGCCGCTTATCCTCTGAATCTGACACATGAACAATGTTTGGTGTGAATATAGTATAACTATAAACTTATATGCCGACATGCCAAAAATGGTTCCATTTTACCTACATGTATGTAACTTCCGGCTGTGCTGCCGAGCGCCTTCTTCCTTAATAAGACACATGAACCAAATTGTTAAAAAAAAAAGGTTTTGACGAATAAAATAAAAGTGTCAAGCGTTGAACCCCAGGTGTCGGATAAATAAAACATCTTCTATAGAGGTCTACACATTATAACGGACAACTCGAGTTGGCTGACAATAGATACTTTTATCTCACTCTTCGAAACCTTTCTTTTGATATAAATTTAGTTCTTAGGTTAGTAAGATGGCGCTCAAAAATGCCAATCGGAAGTTACATGTATGAGGACAAAGTGTTACAATTTTATGGTAACTTCCTTTAAGGTCTATAGTAATACTTCACACACAACAAAAATTGTATCCATAGAATTGCCGACTCTTCTATTCTTAGAAAAAACTACTGATCACGTCTCTTTCACAATATTTTTTACGATATCTTTCGTTGTTTGAAGAATATTAACACAAAAGTTATTTTCTATTCCTTCCAAAGTTAGATAACTCAAAAATACTAATATCCATTCCAATGAAAATATTATGTCGCAATAAATGATGTACATTCTACCATGTAAATCTACCTATTGATTAACCGATAATACACAAATACAAATAAAACTGTCAAATTCATTACAAAAACAACAATCCAAAATGTTATTATCCTAGCGAGGGTGAATGTTGTGTGTGTAGAAATACTGAATACCCAACTTAGAAAACTTTCCATCGATATCTGTGATGTATCATGTGATTATTTCAAGGGACAGGAGATACCCATATACATCTGGTACGATAGTTACCCAACCCACAGCGGAGAAGGATATGAAGGCAGAGTGTCACGAGTTTCACAAGATTCGCCATTCGGCGCTGCATCACTTAACTTGACCAACATCCGAGAGTCCGATCAAGGCTGGTATGAATGTAAAGTTGTATTCCTCAATCGTTCACCAAACCCAAACAAAAATGGTACCTGGTTCCACTTGGATGTTCACGCACCACCTAGATTTAGTGTCACGCCAGAAGACATCATATATGTTAACCTCGGCGATGCAATTATCCTTAATTGCCAAGCTGAAGGCACACCTACACCAGAAATACTCTGGTACAAGGATGCAAATCCTGTAGAACCATCAGCAACAATAGGTATCTTCAATGATGGTACTGAATTACGTATATCAAATATACGGCATGAAGATACATGTGATTACACGTGTATTGCACGTAATGGCGAGGGTCAGGTATCGCATACAGCACGTGTTATAATTGCGGGTGCTGCTGTGATTATGGTACCACCTACAAATCAAACCAAATTGGAGGGTGAGAAAGTACAGTTCACGTGTGAAGCAAAAGCTCAACCTGGTAATGTAACTGTAAAATGGTTTCGAGAAGGAGCGCCTGTACGTGAGGTGGCTGCTTTAGAAACTAGAGTATCAATACGACGTGATGGTTCACTCATTGTGAATCCAGTGAGTGCTGATGATTCTGGACAATATTTGTGTGAGGTAACAAATGGTATTGGTGAGCCACAATCAGCTTCTGCATACTTAAATGTAGAATGTAAGAAATATTTTTGTTTACTTTATATACTACTACAGCAGTCATTTTAGCTTTTTATCATTCAAGTTAGATATTCATACAAGCATACTTTATTAGACACTTTTCGCCTGTTTATTTGTCTGTCCAGGATCAAATTTTTTTTATTATTTTTCAACAATAATTTCGTTTTGATGATAGAGGACACAAAGACGGAAAATAAAATTTATTTGTGATATCTTCCAAACTAATTTGTGATTATCAATACCTTAAAGAAATATAATCAATACAAAATATTCCAGAATCGAAACAATCGAAATTTTTTTTAAATGGTAAATTACAGCAGGAAACTTCTCTTTATTTTGTATATCCTCCAACATGTTGTTTGAATTTCTAGTAACGTTTATTAGAGAAATTGTTTAAAATGACTGTAGTATTTTGACTTGATTTTTATTATACTAAATAAATAAATATTAATAATTTATATATTCCAGATCCTGCAAAAGTTACATTCACACCAACAATACAATATTTACCATTTCGTTTAGCAGGTGTTGTACAGTGTTACATAAAAGCAAACCCTCCCCTACAATATGTTACGTGGACCAAAGATAAACGATTGTTAGAGCCTTATCAAACAAAAGACATTGTTATTATGAATAATGGTTCATTGTTATTTACACGTGTCAATCAAAATCATCAAGGACGTTACACGTGTACACCATACAATGCTCAAGGTACGCAAGGTTCATCGGGACCAATGGAAGTATTGGTCCGTAAGCCTCCAATATTTACATTAGAACCAGAATCAATGTATCAACGAAAAGTAGGTGCAACTGTCGAATTACATTGTGATGCTCAAGAGGCAGAAGGTACTCAAAAGCCAAATATACAATGGCAAAGGAGAGACGGTGCACCACTACCAAAAAATCGAATACGAGTTGCGGGTGGTAATATTACAATAGAAAATTTACGTAGAACCGATTTTGGTTTTTATCAATGTGTAGCAACAAACGAAGTAGCAACAATTGTATCTACAACCCAATTAGTTGTAGAAGGAACACAACCCCATGCACCTTATAACGTATCTGGAACTGCAACACAATTTGGTGTTACACTATCTTGGATGCCTGGATACAGTGGTGGTCCAGATTATAAACAAGATTATACGATATGGTATCGTGAAGCTGGAGTATCAGAGTGGTCGACAATTCCCGTTACTCCATCCGGTAGCACATCGGTTACTATAAATCGTTTATCACCTGGTACCACTTACGAATTTCAGGTGATTGGAAAGAATGCGTTAGGCGATGGAATGCTTAGTAAAGTAATCACCATTCGTACATTAGGTATGTATTTTTATTATTGTGTCATATTTAGACTCAATACTTTTAATATTCCAATATTCTTGAAAGCTTTCTCTCTAAAAAACTAATTTAAAATTTCCATAACCTGATCTCTTAACAATGGCAGACGTAGGAGAACCACAACAAATATCAATAACGCCAACTCCGTCGGATAAAATATTTCAACCAGCACCTCCTGGTTCGGGTAAGCCCAGGAATATAAATGCAATTAACAAGCATAGAAGTTATTTTATTTTTTTTTTTTTTTTTTTGTTGCTTTCATATTATCAATTTTCCCCACTGAAATAACGCATGGTTTATTTCATATTAATTTTATTTTAGGATGAAATTTTTATATCATCCAAAAAATGCATGTACAAATTTTACGTTTTTTTTTGATTTATTTATTTATTTCCAGACGTTTTTGATTTAAGCATTTTTATTTTTCCAACTGATTCTTCAGGAGCCACTTTAATTCCACCAGTTCTTAGACCTAAAGGTATTTTAATGTCTTGCTGTTTTTCGCTAAAACGCTTTCTTGTTTTATGTTGGGCTTGCTTAGTTGCTATTTATTTTTTTGTAGTGCTTATGCCATACCTAAAATTTAGAATAAATTTTTCTAATGATTAAATGTCCTTTATTTAGGTCCAAAACCAGGTCCACCACGTAATTTAACAGTAACTGAAATTAGTAACGGCTTTTTAATAACATGGCAGCAGCCTTTAGAAAGAGCTCATCTTACTCAATACTATACAATTAAGTACCGTACTGATGGCCAATGGAAAACATTAAACAAAGGCCAAATTCGTCCAGAAGAAACTTCGTATTTAGGTTTGTATAATTAATTTTGTTTTCATGTAATTAAAAATATATAATTTGGCTTATAATTTAGTAAAAAATTTGGTTGGTGGTCGAACATATTATTTCCGAGTATTAGCAAATTCAGTAACCAGTTATGAATCAAGTGATATGGTCAAATTTGCGGTGCCTGCACGAGTGAAACATAAGGCTATCACTGCCGGCGTAGTTGGTGGCATTTTATTCTTCATCGTTGCTATTATATTATCAGTTTGTGCGGTTAAAATTTGCAATAAACGAAAAAGACGAAAACAAGAAAAAGGTAAAGTTTATAAAAATTTTTAAACAAGTTGCAGGATAACTTTTCATAAGGTATTTCAACCAAGATCAAATGGCATGATCACAAAACTAAACGTATAAGCTAAATACACTTGACTACAAAGTTGATCCGTACTATTACTACATTTTAGGAAAAGTACGGATCAACTACTATTTCTACATTTCTATTTATTATAAATCCGCCATTGTAATTCCTCTGTAACAACTTTCAGTGGTACGAAATAATACTTGTTGTTGTTTGATAATTCTTTATTAACATCGCATAAATACAAGTCATCTTACAAACTATAGCACCTAGCCTAAGCTTTGTGTATAATACATCATCTTATATATTAATTACATCGTGATTACAATTTTTGAGACATCGTTTGGGAAATGGAAAGAATAAAAACCATTGAGAGAACGAAGGAATACTCATATAAATAAATTTTAACAAGACAGTATACTCTATACTTATTATTTTTAGCTACAGTATATTCTATACAACATTTCTAGGCGGTCATTCATCCAAATACTGAGTTTATCTAACTTTGAGTAATGATAAGTTATTTGAAAATATTATTCAACCACTACAATTTCATGGTGGTATAGCAAGGGTGTTAGACTTTATACTAGACCTACTTATTTTGAGTCGTACTATGCGTGAAAAATGAAAAATCTTTAAAAGTCATCCTGTATAGCTAGGTTATCAACAATTATATAATTTTAAAAAAATATTTCAGCTTATAATATGGTAGCATGTCGTATAACAGACACGAGAAACGGTTCGAATACACCTGCAGCAGAAAGTCAAGTGCCTTTGAAGAAGTAAGTACCAACTTCATGAATTACTTCTTATTTTTTATTAAATTTTCTGCTCTAAATAAATTATTATAAATAATATTTTCTTTTATATAAATAACTATATAAAATATACCTCAGCTAAATTTCTATCTACAAATTAAATATAAAATTTATTAAATAGTTACTTTATGAAGCACACACACAATGTGCGAGAACAAGCCCCTTTAAAAAGTGTCTATTATTGCCCTGTAGGACAGTTGAGTGCGAGTCCTATCGAGATTACGAGAGCGTGTTTATAATTCCTGGAACAAGCGTTCACATGAACCGTAAGAGTCTCACACCATAGTGAAAATAAAAATATATAATACCCGTAGTAGATAAACGCGGGATACTGTGATTTTTATTTCATATATATTTTTTAATTTTTTTTGGATGAACAAAAAAAAAACATTTATTTTAAATTAGTGTAAAATGTTTTGAAATTTTTTTGTTTCGTTGTATGTAAAGGGTGTACCATACAAATAATGTTATGTAATTTAGAATAATATTAAATTTTTTGCACAAATTTGCATATAATATAATAATGATTTATATGCCATGCACATAAAAAAAAAACATATCCCTGTATATACAGGAACGCCTTTTTTCTAACGAAATTTTATTCGGGCATTAATTTTTTTTTTTAATTTAAAAAATTTTTTAGTATTACGACTAAATCTTTGGCCTCATAATTTGAAATATAAGGATTTTTATATTTTTATATCGCACTGTTCGTCAACGGAAATCATATTGATCCAGTATAATTAATAATTTAATTCAACGTAAATTTAAGCAAAGACATTTATTTACGATTTCACTACGAAAAGGACGCTTGTTAGAACCATATACTTTTATTTTTTGAAGATAGCAGATCTTTAAAAAATATATGGGTCTTAAAATCATATAGCTCCAATGAATTCAGGATAGGTACATAACATTTTTTACTTGAATTTTGTTTCCGACAGTGTTTAGTTACTTCTTATTTTTGCGAGGTTAACATCAGGAAGTCCTATTAGGTCGTATATATTTTTATACATTTTATACTTATAATTGTGTTATTGGAAAATCGGACTCAAACTTTAATACTTAAAATTTTTTTCGGGAGCTAGAGACTAGTAATTCCCACCATTTGAAATAATCTCAAAAATATTATTGAATTCACTTTCTGGGTCAAAAACAAAAATAGAGACAACAAAATATTAATTAATATTTATAAAACATTTTACATTCCATCAAAACTATATGATTTTTGGCCAAGTGCAGTTCACAGTTTCTTTTTAAATAGATACATAAACCACTATTTTGGTAATAATAAGTGTGATTCTTGTGTAACTCCATTAAATAATCCAAAATTGGAAATTATAATGTCGATGTTTATCATCAGGTAAAAAAATTTTTTTATTATAATAACCTGTTAAAAGGTTAAAAATACACTGTTAATTTACCACTAAATACCCGATTATGCCTCTGCAATTTAAATTAAATTAAAACTTTTTACCTATTTAATACTGATTTACAATCTAATTTAGGCATCAGTGGCCAAAAAAGACATCTTACAGAGATAGATTTACCCTTCTAGACTTACAAAATAAATTTCATTAAAATTTTGACTATCGACAAATTGATCAATCATTTTGAACGCTCTTGTCCAACGAACCAAATATTTTGTAGTATAAAAAGTGTAGAAATATTGATTGCATCTGATGATAATAATTTTAAAAATATTTAACTGGTGTCCAATATTAATAGATTGTAAAAGCCCTTTGAATAAAAAGTTTTCAATTAAGAAAAAGTGTTCAAAATGATTACATATTCTTAATAATCTATGAATCATACAATCTACCGTACCTATCTAAAAAAATTTATTTGGATGCACCAAATGAGAATTACTTTTACTGTTATGTCCATAGGTGCATCTTACATGAGCAATGCAGGCATTCCATCACAACGTAACAGTTCTTAAAAATGTATGTAAAAAGTATCATTGTATAGTACTTCAATTATCAATTATAATGTGTTATATTCAGGGGTATAACTACTAAAATATGTATGTACTTTACAATCTCTCTTATAGTAGGACAGCTTATCATATAAATGTGGACACATCGGTACCAAAAGTGGCAGAACCAACCTAAACTTCTGGAAAAATTACGTATGTAGCTTTAAATTTTTGGTAGGAATCAACTCCTTCGTTGCAATCAAGAATATTGTAGATTCATTATGGAAAACAAAATATATATTGCCATTTTGTCGACTTCCAAATCAATGAAGATCAAGGTATAAGATAAGACTGTAAGCTAAGGAAAATCAAGTACTTGCCTTTGAAATCAACTTAGAAAGACACCATAAAATATCAGAAAAAATTATTTTCTTACCCAATAGATTACATTAAATTTTAATTAAAACCCAATAGAATTAAATATTCATTTTAAATTACAAAAAGAGAGCCTAAAATTATCAACTAATACGAACTAAAAATTTTATAAGCACTTAATGTTTTTTATTTCTAATAAACAATTTCAATATTTTTATCATAAATATGAGATATTTTGCCGTTTAATAATATAATATTTTTCATTTTACGAAATTCGTTCAAGAAATGTATCAAAGCCCTTGGGATAACACTGGATCAAAGTCGAGTCGTGTTTATCAATATAAATAAGGGCTGTATTCACTCGGACATGAAAAATTTAGGAAAGGCATTCCCTGTCTAGAAATTGTTTATATACGTATTTACATACAATACTAAGTTTGTGACCCTAACGATTTTGTAATGGACATTGATAACACACTTATATTTCAATTAAATCATTTTTATAAAATGTTTGAGAAGTTGATTCGTATTACAGAATAAAAGCCATATACAGCAAAAACAAAATTTGATGCTTTAATCCGTTTTGTTCACATTCATATGAAATTTCATAATAAACTGTCGCACTATATTGTATTAAATCTTAAACAATTTTTTATACATTTCGAAAATTTTTGCCCATAAGCTTTATTCACATTTAAAAAAAAAAAAAAAAATCACATAATTTATTTCATAGAAAAAAGGTGTAAAATCAGTTCAAACAACGCCCACAACTGTATAAAATTTTTAAAAAAATACACAGCAATAATTCTTACGAATAAATTAATTCTATAAAAATAACATATAAAATAAATATAATTAAAATTAAGAGAAAATTATTCATTTGATTCTTCAAATTTATTTGCTTCATCAAATCGCAAAAAAAGTGGATTAATAAGCTCGGATGGATCAAATACATATACATATGTTCAATGAATAACGTTTCAATTTTTAAAGTAATTTACAGATTTTATCTAACCTAACTCATTTATCCACTGCTTTTAAATGTAGGGAAAATTTAAAACAAAAAAGAAAAAAAAACGAAAAGTTACCAAAAAAAAAGTAGTTAAACATTCTTATTGTGTAATTATTATTATTCTTTATTTAATAAAAAAATAAATATATCTTTATTATGTGTATTTTATTTCTAAAACAAAATACCTCTATTTATTATATTTTTATTATACCATTGACACATTCAAGCTTTAGTTATTTATTATTACTGATCCTAATATATCTGGATGGATGATTCAATGAATTAAAATTTATTATTAATTCTAAAATAGCGCAGGACTTTTCAAAAGTCATACCATATTAATACAATAATACAATCAATATTCATGAGTATTTCAGAGCCATCCTGGTTTAGCTTGCAGTACACCCGTAAAAGGTTTACTCTCATTTAGCAATGAATCATAATAATATATAATAATAATACGTATAAAGTATTGGTGTAATATTTGAAAATTGCTTAGTTCTAAAAGCAATCCATTATAGGTTAATATTCTTTATTTTGGCAAAAACATCATCCATACAGTTAAATAAAGATCAGTGATAATTTAAAGCGTACTGCACCGATATGATTCACTAAATATAAATCTAAATATACACATTACATGAATTAATTTCATCGTTAGTTGAATTAATTTCAAATTAAATCCAAAAGCTTTAAAAAATAGCGCTTGGATACAATATATAGACGCAGCTGTTTTTAGTCAATTAAAAAAAAAATTTAATGAAAAATAGCGCACCGACCATAGCCTTATATTATTTGATCACCAAACTTTTATAGAGATAATTGGCTGCGCTACACCTTAATAGGTATATATAAAGAAATTTAAACGTTTGTAGAAAATTATAAAACGTAGCCTTTTGCAGTGTAATATTGTTTACTTCCTACGATAATTTAATCCTGGTGTTTAACTCTTTCGATAAAATTCTTCTGGTATATATGTAACACATTTATCTTAATTTAAATATAGAAAAAAGATTGAAATTGATCTGCAACGGATTAAACAATATTTTATAATTTTTATTTACCATTAAAATGTTTATACAGGTCTTTCATTATTATTCACCATGCTTCCTATCATTAAATTTAGCTGTACTTATATTAATACTTCACAAACAAAATCACGTATAAGAACTACACATAGCTACGTTATTAGCCTTATTCTATTACCCTTGCAAAAATAGTAGCTGCACTCCTCTAAGAAAAAAAACAACCTACATATTTTTGAAGGATAATTCAGGATTTAAAATTTATTTAAATTGTGTACTTAATTTCAGTTATTACATAATATAAATCGTTGAACAACAGAAATTTTAGTGGTAGGTGTTATTCATTTTATACAAATAAATATGTATTAGCTTACGCGACACTTTACACATGCTTCAACGAATCTATCCACATATATGTCTTATTTTATCTGAATAGTCTACTTGACAAAGGAAAAACAATTTTTATGCAATGAAAAAATATTCCGGACAATCGCATACAAATTATTAAATGTATAGCACGCTTTATTTCCAGAAAAAATTCAAACAGAGTGTGTAAATTTATGTGTAAAAACGTATATCATTCCATTTCAAATAGAATTGCATTTTGGTTGTCATACCATAAGATTCATAAATAAATAGATGAGTTATTTTAATATAAATTGATTCCGCTATACGTTCATAATTGATTCATTGTATTTATCACGAGTGTAAAGTAATTAAGTTTCGATCACACTTGCACCAAAATAATCACATGTTTTGATCGTGCAAGTAGCAATGCCGGATAATTTGGACAAAGCATCTATAATCACAGTATTGTTGAATTGCTACGTTTCTGGTATACTTCAGAATAAAGTCAGAACGTAGAAATTCAATAATACTATGATTTTAGTAGCTTTACACAAGTATCGGTGATTCCATAATAATTTGTTGAATATTTATTCAACTTTCGTTATTTTGTTCGAAATTTAACATGTTAAACAATAAAAAAAATCCGATAATATTATACCATATCGCACTTCAAACGCGGAAGCGTAACCGGAATAACATAATCTATTTATTTATATATCTTAATCATTTTATTGTTATTGTTTGTTTATTTGTATTTTTTTGATTACTTATCACTAATTTGTATGATACACTCTGTGATTAACAACATCCAAAACACTTATTTTGCTTTTTGGAAAATTTATAAATATTATTGCAAAAACAAAATAAACTAAATATTATAAAAAAATAAACTAAAGTATAAAAGGAGATATCAACAATATAACAATCATAATATCCCGAGACTAAAAACAATACAATGTTTGTGTGATTGCTTTGACTACTTAATTGTACGTAACAATTCCATTTTTTTATAATTTTGTTTCCTTGGAATGGCTTCAGAGTTTTTCTAGAAATAACTCTGAAAAATTTGTAGAATTGCAGTAGAATTTTAGCTGCTCATTAATCCACTATATTATTTAAATTAAATAAAATTCAATCATTAATTAAAGATAAATGGTATTGGAAAATTTTTTTGTTGAATAAGGGTCTGGCTAAAAAATAACAAAAGATGTAAAGTGTAGTGCTAGACACAATATAATAACTTACACCGACATCTATCAAAAGCTTATGAAACAGATTAATCCACATCACCGGCTCGCTATTCAAACGTTACGTGACCACATCTGGCCGCCTGGTTTTTTCCCAATCAAGATCAGGTACCCATTTTATTGGGTTGGGCAGAAAGCAGATTATCAAGATTTTTAACATGGTAGGTCACGGGAAGAAACTTCGTCGCACTGGGAATCGAAACCCGGACCATTGTCGTCAGAGCTTAGCACGCAACCAATGGACCACTTACGGGAATTAAACGCTGAATTTGGACCAAACAAATTTTTCTCCACCCTAAATAAGTCAATATTTAACATAGAATTCATACACATCTCTCATTCTCTCTGTGAAAAGGCTTTTACTTTGTTTATTTATATTTTTTTTAAAATTATTTGCCAAAGATGCTCGAGTTACATTCTCGTCTTACTAGAGTCAGATAACCACTTACAGAATAACCTAGACGAGACTGATTTATGAAGTAAATTGGTACAATTTAAAAATACAAGAAACAACGTATATTTCTTGTGCATAATTACGTTTAGCCAAAAGAAAAAACCAAAACAACCCTATTTTGACGACAATTATTTTTGTTTGTATTATATTCAAATAATTTAAATAATATGGTGGATAAATAATTATAAATAAAATTAGGGTTAAAATCAATCAAAAATTATAAAAAATATAATAAAATTGAATAATAATAAAAAAAACCCTAACAAATTACAAAATGTTGCTGAATGGTACCTTATATGTGTGATATGTTTACTGTTCCCTTTAATGCTCACTTGGATCCCAACAACAACCAGGAGGAAAAAAGGTGAAGAATTCGGGAGCCACTGTTGAAACTCCTGCTAATCCTCATGCCACTACCAATATCCGCACTCTCACATGTATTAGCCTATTATAATTAAATTGTATTTATTTTTCTGAATTGTGTTTTGTGTGAAAATGTTTTCATTTTTTGTTTGTTGATTTGCCATATATTTTTCCTTTCTTAATTGTGTAAATATAAATTGCACTATTACTTAAATTTATTTTCATTCATTTTGAAGCACTCAAGAAATGCACAATTTTCTTATGATATATCATGAATGTAATGAAATTAATACATTTGTACAAAGCATGTTTTTTAAATGTGTTTACACAAATTTTATGAGCGACAATTCAAAAGAATTTATAATAACCCCAAAAGTGCATACAGTCTTTTGATCGATGTAATTTTCTCAGCAGAATGTTATTTTACACCTTCAAAGATACTTTCTATTTTTTAAATTTTATCGAAAAGACAACCAAATCAAATTTTGCCATTAATTTTGCACAATTTTGATTTTGTATATTGTACAATATTATAAATGAATATATATTAGCTACATATTCTCTTGCAGAAAAAATAAATCAATAAAATAAATTGATCATTTATTGGAAACCAAATTATATCGAGTTAATATTTTGATTCAGTATCTTACAAACTTCCAAAAACTTTAATAACCTATGTATAACAAAAGTTGTTGCTCATAATGTTGGATTGGATTTTTGAAAATTTCTTGAATGATTCAAATAATGAAATTCAATTTTGATTTTCTATAAATTGTTTCTTTACTTTAAACGCATGAATGCCATTTAATTGTTTAATGTTATTGGATTGTGTTTTTGTCAGGCATGTTTTAAGCACTTTTTGTTTCTTAGAATTTGCATTTAACTCACGTTTTAGTCTTTATTTTAAATAAATCAGTCAATAAAGTTGCATACTGGTTTTTTATTTTATTTTTTTTTACATTTTTGAAACACAGTACATTTTTTTATTGCAAGGAATTTATTTTCATCATCACATGCAGTTTTTTTTTTGTTATGAAACCATTCAATTTATATTGGTGGTGCACCTAGACGTTATTTACTAGGAATTCTACTAAACGAAATATTTGGATATGAAACATTCTGAATTATGTTGTATACGCTAATTACTAAAATAAAGACTCATTTAAAATTCAAAATAATATAATACATGATTCGATAAAGCAACCTTAGATAACCTTAGAGTTTTCCTGTAAAAAAAAAATGAATATTTGTTTTACCCGTATGTAGATATAATATTAATCGAATTGCTCATTAAGGGTGCCAATTCTTCGTAGAAAAAACGTAGATAAAACGCGGAACGTTTGTTAAAATACGTAAACAGTCGTAAACATATAAACTAACGGAGTTACTGCTTTATCCATTTCTTACAGAAAAATCAATTTCTCGATGAAAGTTTTCGAGTTTTTTGAGTCAAAACATGCATTTTTTATGTTAAATCGACTTTTTAGTCACGAATAACTCAAAACGTAATCACTTTTCAAAAAAACTCTCTGGGACATTTTTTAATTTAACGCTTTATCGATTAACTATCACCCCTCCGCCCTTAAATAGGATGATTTGCACCTATAAGGAGGTACAAAGAAAATAGTAAAAATTTTAGTAGTAAATATTAACAACATTATTCAGAAAATTGCACATCGATATATTCGATATATTCACTGTAGTAGAATTCCGGCCTTTTCATATTTAGGAGAACTGCACTATGTTGAAAAAACACTGCACACATTTTTTTTTTTATTAAATGGATTTTTTTTTTTATTTGAACAAAATTTGAATTTTCATTTTTAATTTTTGCAAGCACTTGAAAACATATATCATGTTCAGCTGTTAAATCAAACTACACGGTATATAATCTAGTAAAGCTGATTTGCTCCAAATCAACGCGGTTTCATTAGATAATCGAAGTTAATTTCAATTCAAATCTTAGTTCATAATTTGGAGTTCATTATCCAATTATATACCATGCAGCTCAAGCTTGCAGCCGAGCATGATAATATCTTATATATACACATTTACTTACATATTTTTTTGCTTAGACTTAGACAAAGCAGAATACCAAGTGTAACGCTTCTTGGTCTGATACTGAATTGGATATGGCCACGTGATCGATGCCGAAGTGCAACAGCAAGTGTTAGTGGATCCATTGATCATTGGAGTGGCCCAGAGTTTATTCATACGGATTTACCAAGTGCAAGCTTAGGACGAATACATCGTGCACCAGATGGACGTTTTATATTAGTGGATTCAGCACTTGCATCTCGAGCCAATAGTATTTCTAATTCTAGTAGCAGTGATGATGGTGGATTTCTTCCACGTCGTGGAAATTATCGTTTACGCGCATCTTGGCGGCGACCTCTAGTAGGTTATCCAAGTCAATTAAGTTTACGATCCGATGGTTCAGGGCAAAGTGCAAGAGGTGGCTTATCTGCATTTTTAGGAGTACTTGGAAATCTTGCACAGCAACCAAGATTTCATAATCATCCTGCTGCTCTTATTCCAGCAATTTATTCTCCCTCTGCACATAATTTTCCAGTCACACCACGTTTTCAATCTAGTTCACCAGCCACACCTAATGCATTGTTGCCATCACCATGGTCGCCTGTATATTTTAGTGATTTAAGTTCAGTACGTCATCCAAGTTCAGCAGAGCGTTCATTTCCAACACCTCCTGGATACATGCAATTACGAAATGTTCATCAACGTTATTCGCAAGAATTGCCATCGTTACGTGCTATTCATGAAGAAACTCGAAGTAATCAAGGTTTTATTCCAGTTCATCATCCATTAGCAACAAGTCCTGTACAACGTCGTGTTATTAGAG
Organism: Chrysopa pallens; assembly: GCA_020423425.1. NCBI lineage: Eukaryota > Metazoa > Arthropoda > Insecta > Neuroptera > Chrysopidae > Chrysopa > Chrysopa pallens. The sequence continues at coordinate 72,570,142 of CM035593.1, read as the reverse complement.
TTCCACCACCGTATCCAATATTACCAACCATACGTCCAAGAGCACGTTTGTTTCCAAGGCATGCACGAATCACACGTAGTGCACCTGAACTGGCATCACCTGATCAACACACATCATTTCAAGAAGCTTCACCAGAGAGTCGTTCAAGTTCTAGTGGATTTGGTAGTAAAAATACATCATCACAACAGAATCAAAGCTCACGTTCTGGTAGTAGCGTAGAATGGCGTCTACCACCGTACCGTCCACCACCACCTCCGCCATCAACTACAACAATACCAATGCAAACACAGCAACAATTACCTCCACCTCCTCCACCACCAATAGTTGGACAATGGTTGGAATTTACTTCACGTTTACATGACAATTCACCAATGAGCTCCGATCCTGTTGTACATAAAGCTGTGGATGTTGGAAGTGTTGATGGACATTATGAATTTGATCCAGCTACTCCAACACCTACACCATCCACACCCACAGGGCCACGTGATGATTTACGTAGTGATTCTGAAACATTAACATCACGTAAAACATTTGGTCAATTACGTAGCACCAGGTATGATAATATTGAGGCACGTGTACAAGCAATGAAAGAAGAATTCCATGAATTTCGAAAACGACAAGCGAAACGTCGTCGTAGTCAAGAATTAGAGAGTGCTTGTTAATAAATTTGTGTGTTCGCTCGAGAAATAAACTTAATATGCAGTTAATAAACAAACTCTAAATAAAGACGTTTTTTATTTCGTTTTTTTTCTAAAGTGCGCGTGCGTGAATTCAATGTTTTTAGTATTTAGAATTATTTACATCAAAATAATATATTTAAATATTTAAACGAAACATGTTCTAAATTTCTTATAATTAATTATAAAGAGAACCAAATACCCCAAAGAACTTTTTAATTAACATTAAAAATAAATAAATAATTAAGCAAATTAGTTGTAAAATTTATTATAATTAAAACACATATAATAATAATTATTTATTAATTAAATCGATCGGATTAAATATTATCTTTAACGATTATTTAATAATAATTATAAATAAACAAAAAAGTAACAAAATTTCGAATAAAAATTTATTACCATATGAGAAGAGCATATCGTTTTTTTTCTAAAGTGAACGAATTATATGAAAAATCATTGATTAGTGAAAATTCAAGTGAAAATAAATAATAGCTCAATCATACAAAACGTCAATAAGTAAACACTATTGTCTTAAAAATTAAAACGTTTATCAATATTTTTTAACTCAATTATGGTTAAAATAACAATAAATTATGTATTTCAAATGAACACGAAATAATATGTAAGCAAATATTGATTTAAAAAACAAAACAAACAAAAATTTAAAAAAAAAAATAAGGCAAAAAAAAAATAATTAGGCAACATTTGAAGTATAATATTTGTACCAAACTTAACGATTCACTTCTAATTAATTCTTTTCAAAATTTAATATGAATTCAGTCATGTAAATCTGTAATTGGTTTTGGTTAGTTCATTTTCAAATTTAAATAAATTAGATTTTTCATGTCCTAAATTGTTTTTGATAAATATACTTAACGTATCATGCATTTATGATACAACAATTTCAATCTAATCTATCTGTTAGAGATTGCAAACTAAAAAATTGGATTTTAAAAATCTGCCCGTGAAAATTTCATTCTTTTTATATACTCTCGTTCATTTTACTTAAATCGTACGACATTCAATTTTCTTACTTTAGAATTATGAACAATATTTTATAATATTGTAATAAATTCACTACCAATTATAGAATATGTTCGAATTGTTTTTTATCTTTGAAATTTCTTCAATGTCATATCCATGGTCAAATTTAAAGAAGCTTTTAATCGAAAATTGAGTGAAATATAAAATCAGCGAGGTAGTAATTAGTTACACTTCATATTCAGCTAGACTTCGAATAGATAATTTTTATTTTACATATTGAATGTAGAAAATGATAGATTTGATATTGTTTAGTAGCAAAATTATTAAACATAAAGCGTCTAAAGCATTTTCATATCAAATGGAAGTCTTAATATCTTAGTACATGTAAATGTATTCTTTTACACTTCAACGAAATTACTTACAATGCTCATGATGGTTCAACAACGGAGTGGTGAAATGTAAAAATATGTAGTCAGGAAAAAAAATTATAAATCGTTTGAAAAGACCAGTAGATTGAATTATTAAAACCCCATAAAAATAACCCCAAATATTGCAAATATTATTTTTAATTTCAGTATAACCGGTTAAAAATTTCTATTAAATTAATTTAAAACAATTTTCTTAACTTAAATGAAAAATTATGATTATTTACAAACGACTGAAAATTTGTACTATATTCTTCCAATGTTTGCCTGTAATAATTCTAACGCTTTAGCACTGAGTGCATATTATTAGCGATAAGTGAACATTAATGTCACTAATGCGCAACACTCAGTGACTATATTTTAAACACATAAACGAGAGGCTGTTGCGATATTAAATTAATATTAGATGTTCTAGAAATATTAATTATAATTAATACTCTGTATTATATATTATATATTTAAATTAATAACATTAATTTCTTATGTAAATTTTAAAGACGCACCTAAAAAAAAAAATTAAAATAATTTAATAACACCCACTTGTTTTGGGTGAAAATGGCGTTTATTTATTTCAAAGAGATTATTCAATAAATTTTTTTAAAAATTATTAAAGAAAAATTATTGAAATAAATCTTCAAGTCTGATTCGTATTTTTAGAAGAAAAAAAAAACCAATGAATTTTTTACGTTGGTTTCACAATTATATGGTATTTTTTAAATCTTTGATATAATTTTTTTTTTTAAATAATTTTCAAGTACAAAAACATTGTAATTTTATAATATATTTAATTGATTAATATTATCTGTTGTAATTTGAATTAACAAAAAAACAAAAAACAAAAAAAACGTTTGCAATTCTATAGTGATATTAGTTTTGTAAAATTCACGTCCTAAGTACAATTTAAATTTGTTTATTTTTTAAGAATAACAAAAATGAAAATAAAAAAATAGGTCTATTAATTAATTATTATTATTATTATTATTGTAATAAAGTATTCTAAATAAAAACAAACAAAAAAATTATAAGAAAAAAAAAATATTGAAAACAAAAAATTTATTCAAAAATATTTTTATTAGGCAAAAAATGTATTAATAAAAATATATATTTAGAAAATGTTTTTTATTTAAAAAAATATGAAATTAAAACTTTTTGAATTTTGTTCAAATAGATATAATTATGAAATTTTGAATATTTTTTGAAAAATTCTCTTTTTTGTAAATAACATTTTTATTTAAAATGTGCATATATTCATAAAATACTGTGCTTAAAAAATATTTAATACTACTGATTATTTATAAATTAAAACAGTTGTAAATAGTAACTTACACCGAACTCGAAAATTATTTTACTGAATTTTCAAGTAGAAAGTTAAAAAGTGTTAATTCTGCTACAAATTAAATTTTCTATTAAAATACGAATTATTGAATAATTCAGATTGTTAGCTAATTTTAGTAAAATATACATGTCTAAATGTACGAATACTTTCCGTGAAAATATACTAAACGACTTGGCAGAGAATTTGTGGAAAGTAAATTGGCGAGTTAATCAGCATTGTCGTAATTTACTAAATCTAAATAAATATTTAAAACTTCAAAAAAAAAATATTTTATTGTTACAATAAAATTCCTCTTCATCGACAAGTAAAATATATTTTTAAATAATTTTAATAATTTTAATAAAATCAATCAATACTATATATTTATTTAAATATTAATTATTTATAATTTATAATTAATATTAAATATTTATAATTGGTTTTAAAATTAATAAATCTAATAATTTTAATATCATGACACATTACATAGAGATGATGTATTCAACCGTTCTATTATTTGTGGTATTTATTCTAGCAACTCGCTAATTCACTTTTAAAAAATGCCCTTCCTGTATATTTTCCTAAAGGTTTTTTAACAATGTTAATCATTGAATAATTCTTATTTTAATCAAAAATTTAGAATTCCAGAATATCAGAAGGTAATCTCAAATATTAATAAAAATTATCATCTAATTCTACATCTAAATTTATTTTAATATTAAATTATTTTAAGCATTGTATTTTTTATAAAAAATTATATTTAAAGAAAATTTACAATTACAATACCTAATATTAAACTTAAAACACGAAAATAATACAAAGCACACTAAAAGTTTTGGCTTTGAAAATTAAAAACTAATTTTAAAAACACCCACCTCTACTTTTATGAAACATAAAAAAAAAAAACTTGCCATGATGAATGATGATTAAAAATAATCTTGCCTATAATATTTCAAATTTTTTTCTAGTTAAATATATATTTATTGCTATTAATTATTATTATTGATAAAGGCTGAATTGATCTCTTTAATAAAATATAATTGATTCGAATTAATTACAAAAGTAAATAAATATAATTTAATTGGTTTTTTTTTTAATTAATTAATTTGAGAAGAAGAATCATAAAAAATTATTACAAAATTATCCAATCTACCAGACACATTGGAAAAGCTACTGTTTTAATTAATCCATGAAAATTACTTTGAAGATATTTTGTGATGGAGGAAATCATTTTAAACAAGAGAAAACTAATTAACTACTACATTAAATGGCTGATTGATAGTGCGTATGTCTTCAAAGAAATTCAAACATCTGTTTGTAATTGACATTTATAACTGATATCGAGCCCCCTTCTTGATAAACATTTTCATCGAAAAATTATTTGATACAAACGCTTAAAAAAATCCCTAACAATTTGCAATTACTCGAGTAAACTTGTAAAAGATCGGAAAATTTTATTATAAGCTTTTCTTGTGATTTGGGGTTTTAAAACCCCAAGGGTTTCGACGGAGTATGCTCTAAAACTCCCAAAATTATTTCCATATACGCGATATAACATACCATCAGGAAGTAAGGTATGTTTATTCGATTTTTTCATTTTTTAGCCATCAATTGCAATTTTTGAACATTAAAGTTAAATTTTTATTAAGAACATACAAAAAATCAGTACGGCGAAAACATACTTCAATAAAAAAATTCTGTGGAAATTTAACGTATTTCAGAAAAAGTCATCTATACTTTCATAGTAATTTTCATAGACTAAAACAATTATGTATCCCTTTACTTAAAGGGAATTGACATAAAAAAGAGACCTCTGTAATAAAGACGATTTCTAATGTAATATACAATTTAGTTTTTTTAAATTTTCGTGCCAAAATTATAATTCAAAAAATAATTATCCAAATGTAATGAAATTTGGTGCGCACATTCCTGAAGTATAAAATTTTATTTTTATTTTAGAAATTTTTCCCGAGAAAAACTGTTTAGCATATTTTTTTTTTTTAATGACAAAATTGTTCATACGAAATTTCATAACATTTGAATAATTATTTTTTAAGTTATTTGTGCGCAAAAAATATAAAAAAACAAAATTTTTATAACCTTAGAAATTGTCATTTATTACAAAGGTCATCTTTTTTGTATCAATCCCTCTCACTTTCCAGACATCGATATTTGTAGAGTTCTGCATTATCTCAATTTAGTTAAAATATTCTTATTAAATTTACCAAGTTTAGAAATTTTTCCGCATTAATAAATCGAAAATAAGCATTTAAAAGAAATACAGCATAAGGAACGGCAAAATGTTAAGTTTTGTAAAAAACTACTACAAGAGAAAATAAAATTACTGAGATCGATGTCTAAAGGTCCTTAGAGTAAATTAATTTCTATAGCAACGTTTACAAAATATTTACAAGTTAATAATTGTGCAGGCTACATGTACTTACAAATATGTATAAAAGCTTGCCTACCAGCATTTCAAATATACTTAAGTATTTAAAATAATCTTTTATAAAACTGTTTTTTAAAGTTAAACGTTGCTTAAAAATTAATTTTATATTAATAAAAAAATATACATCACACCATTTATAAAATAAGATAAAACACACAACGAAAATCAAATATAGAATTGTATTTGCACGCATTCGCATAATAATTGTTTTTTTTTCTCTATAAAAAAAAAAGTTCCTAATTTGATTTGAATTCGATTAAATTTTCAAATAATTTTGTAATAATTATAAATTTTTAAAACAATTTGCTGCCACACAACGTTTTAATAACTAAAATAAGTGAATAACATATTTGTTAAATTATTATTATAAAATTTTAAGTTTATGAATGATGATGAATACATTTTTTTTTCTCTTTTTGTTAACATAATAAAAAATAAAAATTATTAAAAAAAAACAAATTGATACGTGAATATATGAAAATGAAAACAAACAAAAACTTACCTTTTTACAGCATACAATTAATGTAATATTTATATATATTTTCCGCACACTCATAAAAAAAAATGAAAAATCTAAAAATCATTAGTAGAGCTAGAGATCTAATTTTTAGTTATTAAGTGTTGAAAAACTAGAATTGAGTCGTTACTGTGTAACTCTGACTTTACATAACAAAAATAAAAAAATAAAATAAATAATAAAAAAAAAAAAAACAAAATTACTGAAAATGAAAATACAGCTGTAAAAAAATTATCACTCATGATGAAAAAATATATACAAATAAAATAAAGAATATAAAAAAAAAAATTTTCTTGTTTATTTTTAACACGCTTTTATTAGCTTCACTCGTATGTTTGTTTGTCTGTAGGTAACTCTCTGAAGTTGGCTGCAGAACGCATCTGAACGGATCCTTTGCATGAGAGTAATAAAGATAGAGCTAGTGCGCGAACTACGCATGCATGCGTGTTTTTTTAGTTTTTTTAAACTATTATTATAATAGAACCTTCAAAAATTTTTATTTTCTAATAAAGTTGATCGGTTTCTCTATAATCAATAATTTGGAATAAAAAATATTACGTCACCAGATAAGATAGTTGGCTTTACTTTTGTTTTAGCATTCTAAACATTATTTCAAAAATCTCATAAAATCTAGTGCGTCACCAAATACCAGGACTCAAATGTCACTAAAAATAATTTTTCGTATATATTGAGATTTTGTATCGGTGACTTCAGCCAATCAAATGCTACTGTCTCTTGTGTAAATTATTTTAAATTGTTTAATACGGATGAACGGATTATACAAGTTTAATCCGTTGGATAAAATGAAAAACGGATGAAATGAAAACAGTCTTATGCAAATAGTCGAGTTATATTGTTCTTACGTACAATTTTCAGTAACCCAGAAAAACATTTTTCTGTTTAAGTTGTTTTTTAATACAATAACAGGCGTGAAAAGTGTAAATAAAATATTTATCGTATAAATTGTACAACAAGCCTAATAAATTAATAAAAAATGTAATCCACAGATTATAATACCTTAAGAAAAGCGCAAAAGAAAAGAGAAAGATGAAGAAAACAAAAAAGACAAAAATATAAGAGTACAAAACAGCAGAAAAAAAAATAAAAAGTGAAGAACAATTACGTTCACTAAACGAAAAATTTCATATAACTCTAAAAAGCAGAAAATAATAATAAAATAAAAAATAATTTAGACTAAAAAGTATAATATAATTTGCGTCCTATGCTTTTTGTTTGAAATTAGACAAATTATTTTATACTTTTTAGTGCATTATAAAAACACATTAAAAATTATTTTTATTTTATTATATATTTTTTTCAAATTTAATTAGAAAAGTATAATAATATATGAATACCTATTTTTAAGTAATTATTTATATTCACAGAACGTTATTTGTAAATTCAATTTCGCTGCTGGATTGAAGTAGTAAGAGAAATATTTCTTAACAATATTATTTATGTATGCGTTTTATTGGACAAGTAATTTCTTACGGTCACCAACCTTTTATTAAATAATTAATAAAATACAATTCATCTAATATTTTAATAAAAATAAACATATTTATAATACCTAGCCTACATAATCAACATAACCTATATACAAATTTATTATATAAGGCGTAAGTATCTGATAAATTATAAAATGTGTATTAACTTTCTGCCCTCTATATTCTTAGTAATATTGAAGTTATGTTTAATAGCCGAAAATTCATTTCTATATATATTGCATTTGTATCTTGTACGAAATGTTTTAAAGCATCTGAAAATCTGAAAATGTCATTTTTGATAATAGATCACGACATTGGTTAATGTATGTGAATGATTGTCATCAAATTGATCCCAAATGTCGCTCAAACATAAATGTATATAAATAAGCATATTCCGTTGTTTTTTTTATTTTGAGTGAAAACTTCTTCAGGCGTACTATTTGAGTTAGTTAAAACATTCAAGGTATCATGACCAACAGCATTGTTTTAGAACTCAAGCCTTTATTTTAAAAAATGAAAATATTAATCATCGTCCATTAACAATACTTACATCAATAGTTCAAAAGCATAAAAATATTTTTTGCAATTCTTCATTTCTCGTATCCTACTATTTGAAACACTGTAGTAAACATTATTATGAACATAATTTTCCTAGAAAAAAATGATTAAAAATAAATAAATATAGAAAGGTTCCAAAACGTCGAAATGAAATGAAAAATTTTGAAAAAAAATTTACTTGGAATTAAAATATTGATAGATTTTTCTCTCGAAATTATTGCACGTGTATTACATTATACTTATATAGACATTACATGGTGGTCACATTGGTATTTTTAATACGTCATCAGTGTTAAGTAAATAAGAATGGGAACCATGTCTTAAAAAACATTTTTTGGCCAATTGTTCATTCAAATATATGTATTAATTCTATCTAAAAATTAACGCCTACATTTAATTGACATTTTGATATGAATATTGTGTTAATTGACACTGACAAATAACAGTCTATTATATAATCTAAAATAAAAATAAAATAAAATGTATATACATGTATTGCATCTTTGAATAAGTCCTTCATAAACAGACTACCTTATTTAATAAATTGGTTTTACCTATTTTATTTTATAAACGCATTTATATTCGTTGACAAAAATATCTTCAGTCGAATAGATCATATCCCGTTTTCAATTGGCCTACTTTTCACAACAGTATAATGGAGAAGCCCATGAGATGATTTTTGGGTTGTCTCCAGTATAGTATATCGAGTCTATAAGAATACTAATAAAAAATCGATATTTGGACTCGAGCAAGTCATATTTAGATCTAGAAGTTTAATTCTATGCTGTAAATGTACATTTCACTAATATGACCATTTAAACGTGACGCTAAAGGCTGGGAGAGTTATAAACTTCCACATAAATCGTCAGTTGTACATTTTCCACACTCCTTTTGGATTTTTTTTTATTTTGAAGAAAACAGTTCAAGAATAACGAAAAAAAAATTATGTAACAATTTAAGTGAGACGCTAGGGAGGAGAAAAAAATTGTCTGACAATTTGAGTGCGCCAAAAGAGGGTGGGAGTTTCATAAACTAAAAACCCACTAGGGCATTCTCAAATGCACTCGATTTTTTTAAATTTTAATTTTGAAAGAATTAAATAATAATACGAAAGAATTTTATCTGACAATTTGAGCGCGGCATAAAGGATAGGAGGGTCTTAAACTTTCAAAAAAAAGAAAAAAAATGTTTAAAACCGTTTGATCAAGTAATTCACTCTAAATAATCTTTAGAATAAAGATCAGGGCGATCTGAATATCATTCTGAATTTCCTGTATGAAAATACGATGCACTTGAGAATTCCCAAATGGTAATTGTTTTTGAATCGTCAGCCTTCTGTTTGAAAGCATTCGGGTTCGCTTAACATCCCCTATGAAATTGTTATGAGTTAATTTTATTCCTTTCCCTTTTAATCCATATGGCCATCCCAATCATGAAAACTAGTGATTAACATATCTCCGTCTTCAGAGACTCTAAGGACTTATACCCTATCAATTTCGAGTATATTCAGATATTTTTTTACAATTTTAAAAGCCTTACTGGACTCTCTGCAGAAAGAGTATACAATACCAAAAATTTATGGTTAGTACATATTTTATTGCATAGATAAATTATTTATTATTCATCTCGTTTAAGAATGAACTTTTACATTAAGAAATATCAAGAAAATAATTGAGATGGTTTGTAAAAGTTTGAAGTTGTATTTATAATCTCATACAAAGTCTATAAGCGACAAATAGTAGAATATTGAGTTTGGAACACGAAAATAATTATCTTCTTATATTACGTATTGTATAAAAATAGAGTAGGGCCGCCACTGTTTATTTGATTACTAACTTCTATAATGTTAGCGCCTACATGTTTTTCTGATTTTAAGAATTCCAGGATGTTTAAAATATTTGATAATTATCTTTACTAATTTTTGACTAGGAAGTAATCTGTTTTGATCTATGAAAATGTCTTCATTAATTTTGACCCAATTATTGAAAAAATAATGACGATTATTATATAGTGCTTAAGTTAATATAGATGGCAAGAAGACTAGGGTTAATGAATCTTCTGCGTACTTTTTCGGAGATGCAGAAGATCCAATATCAATAATCGTAACACCGAAGAGTTCTTGCAAAGACTACTGGTAACATCATAAATGTAACGGTGACGATCATCACATGAATTGATGGCATGCAGATAAAAATAAACGAGGTAAGTTCTTATTGAGTTGTATTCTAAGAAACGGACCATTAGAGAACATTTAAAAGTAGGATATTATTGATTCAGCCCCAGTCACAATTAAACTGGAAGGTTAAGGCATTATAACAAGATTGTGGTGTCAATCTAATTATAAAACTGATTGAAATTACTGAAGATTGTGCCCAAAAAGCAATATAGTCACCACGAATTTATCACAAAATAATCGAGTATATAAATATTATTCATAATTTTTTTAATTAATATGTTTTGCTTTCAGACCAGAAGCTTGAAATAGCACAAATTTCTATTGTATAAAATAAAAAGCATACAACTATTATAATATTTTTAAATGCATCCTGCAATAATTCTACATATTTAGGCCTAGATTTTCAATTTGCATTTTATTATTCCTTATGCAGAAATAGTTTTTGTATAAACTCTTATATTATAATAATGAGTAAAAATTATTTAACTGCGCCCACATGCAACAACACAGCACAACAAACATTGTTATTATTCATTTAAATTATTCATTATAATAATATATTTGTATATTGTTATATTATTTGATTATTTACTACACTTGTTCAACTCTAAACGTATACACTGTTTTACATATATGTTTGTTTCTGTCATACATATTTGATATAAATAAAATTGATTATTGTTCCTGCTAAATGATTGCGTTTATACATTCAATGAATCAAATTAAAAACTGTTTGGCCCAAAATCTGTCATCAAATGCAAAAAAATTGCTTTTTGTGTCCTTGAGTGATCCGTATAGTATATGTATATAATATATATACGCAAATCTAAAACTGGGCAATAAATAAACAAGTTTAACTAGGGTTGGTTAATAAATATCGATGAATCGATATATCGATTTTTTTTTATACCTCCATATCTTCAGGCGACATATTTTATTTCTTATAAAAAAGTTAGCCATCAAAATTTTCAAATTCATTCACATTTTAATTTTATTTATGTTAAATAAATATAAACATTAATAAAACGCACAAACAATATTTTGGTAAAGCTGTTCATAGAAACATCTAATTACTTCATTTCCGAGACAAAGAGAAGAAAACCAATAACGAGTTTATATTTGCTGGCATATTCTGAACCTAAATAGTTTGATTTCGTAAATGAACAAAATTTGTTCATTGAATTTTGAACCATAAAATATTTTTTCGTAAAATTTTTTGATTCGCTTAAATTTAAGCTCAAACTTATCGAATAAACACATATAATTTATACATTCGTAATTTTAAGTAGGGTATAACAGTGAACCATGCCCCACAGTGAACCATAAGTGTTTACCATTAAACAATCCATCGTATTAACAAAACAGTTGAAGAGCATTTATCTAGCGAGAATATTGTCCACCAATGGTAATTTGAACGGACAACCAAATAGTTTCAAAAAAAAAAAAGTCTTCCAGTTCCTGACGCATACCATAATATAATCGTTTAAAATTATTTTTTTAAACATTATTTTATGCTAAACATTTAACATAGGCATTCAACCAAGTTAAAAAAAAAAATAGCTTCGATTTTTACCCGTAAATAATTTATGCATCATGTCCAACAGTGAACCATAAGCAAGATGAACACAGTGAACCACTAGCTTGCATACTCAACAAACATACATTTTGAACAAAATTTCGACGCAGTGATTTCTAACATATTAAAAGACTTAACTGTATCTATACTTAATGTTGTTCCTGCGAAAAACCACTTTTCGACCTTAGTATTTGTTTATAATCAGTTACTTTATCTCTGTGTATCAATGGTGTGTGCATATGTTCTTACTATACTATACCAAGCTCGAACAATCCTAATAACATGTAAAGCCTTCTGTTTTCGACCTAAACTATTAAACAATCCATAGCTGTATTCTTCCAAGCGTGAACAAATCTAGAGACCAGCTTTATTTCAACAAAAGAGAGCTTTTCCAATGGTGGTTTTATCTAAACCATACAGTATTACTCTCATTAATATAGTTTAATATTCTGTACATTAAAATACATAGCAGTCATTCATATATTATGCTATACCAATAATATACTGATTATTGTTTACTTGTTAAAAAATTTAAAAATATAATTATATTAAATTTAATTAGAATAATTTGTACAATGAAGTGAATCATCAAATTTCAATAATACTATTTAATTTCAATCCGAAAAATGTTTATCCGGTGTTGATATTTATCTGCAGCTATGACACACCTAATAATGATAATAATGACATACAGTTTCTAGTATCATCTGCTTTATTCATCTAATAATATGATGAAAGTGAAATCCTTGCTCTATCCAAATACTTTCGAAGTGATAGAAAATCTATTACATGGGCTAGTCTGCATGCCGCTGAGGCTGAAGAACTTGTAACAGATCATGTTTGATACCTAAAAATACACTTTAGCATAAGGATCTCAGACAAAGTATTGATTATTAAGATTAATCAACAATTTACAGTTCTTACAGATTCAATTCTTCTACATTGACAATACAATTCTTCTGCATTGACAATTCTTACTAAAACCAATGGAAGTTTAGTTCAGGTATCACGCCAAAATTTGTCAAAATGAGTCCGGTAGATTTCCGTTGAAGTTTCAAAATTTTTCAAAGAAACCAGATCATTAACAGATCAAAGTAAAAAAAAAGTCATACGTAACCCATTTGGAGAAACTATTTACTCTTATCCGTAAGTTATGCTTAGCTTTACGTATTCTTTGAAATTACTTCTTTGAATTCAAGTTAGATGTATAAAGCGAAGGAAAATGAAGTACACCTGAATGAAATTTTCACAATGCTTTTGGAAATTTTTATTCGATTTGTATTACATACCTGCTAATTTACTAGCTTCATCTTTTAATAACTATTATTAGGAAAATTTTGCAACTTAAAGAATCTTTTTTCGAATTTAAAATATCTGTAATAATTCTTAAGATATCTGCGAAAAACAAACCCATTACCTTTTTTTACTAAATTTTTTATATCTTTTACATTTTTTTTTCGGGAGTCTCATTTTTTGAAAGAGTTTCTAAATACCATTTCGAATCGAATGTCACAATGATCATATTTTTCGAAAGTGGAGAAAAATTATCACTAGTGTATTTCTTTTCTAACATTGTTTATTATGCATATTACTTGATCAATGATTTAAATTAGACAATTAATTTTATATGATTCCATAGTTAATAAAAATTTGAAATTTTAATTCATTCAGTTTTTTGCTTATAATAATAATTGTAATATTTTTAAATCATTGCTAATTGTGTAAACGTCATAAATCAAACAATTACATCAAGTATGTACAATGTTATTATTTATGATGTCGCATTGTAGGTGTTAAACAAAAAATATTTATTTTTATGTTATGAACACAAAATACATGCCGAGCACCACTTTTTTATATTAAACTCAACTTAAATCAACGTTTTATTAGTAAGTTGGCGTATAAGTGCCTTCAAGTAATGCGTTCGTATTTTTTTTTTTTGAATTTACTTGATGTCTCTTCTTTTTGAAGTTATACTTCCTGTGGCATGTTATAACAAAATTATGAGAGTGAAATTTCAAGATCCGCGTGCATCACCGTCACGCAAAATTCACAGGTTGAAGCTGTTGTTATGATTTATGTTACACTTAAGAAAATATATATTTATTTAATTTTTCAAATTTAAACTGAGCCTTATTGACTGTGTTGACTATCTTTCTCCAGTCCTGTTATTATTTTATTGAAATTAATTATTTGCATACAATTAAAAATTGTTTTTAAATGATGCCAAAGAAGTATAACTTCTGACAAGCTTACATAAGTACACGCACCCATTTTTTTTTTTTTTTTTTTTTGTTTTATCTGTACATTAAGAAACAGTTCCCTCGGTCGTGGTATCCAGTCGATTTGTATTATTTTTAATGAAAGGTATTTGAGTCCAAAGGAAGCATCAAGCATTGGATTACATCTGTCTTTTGCCTTTCTCAAGTTATACTCAAACACGATGTTGTGATAGTTTTGTGTCCTAATATTTCTAGTTCTAATGAAAATAGAGGGTTTTTAGAATACTCGGTGGCTCAAGACCTTTCATTTGAGCTATTACACAATCAAATTGGCTGAAATGAAGACGCGGACTTTCAATTTGACTTTCAGCACTCTAAGAGATTTTCTCCACTCAAAGATAGATATTATCTGTTCTAATGAACGCAGTAATTTTTTCCCTTTTCGCCTTCGAGGTTTTCTGAAAATTATGATGGAACCACCTCAAGCGTATATCCTTTCAAACAAAATTAAGATTACAAAATTATAGAAACTTTGAACTTTGTCTAATTTTAACTTTAAAATTTTTTTTAAATTACGAGAACACACTTATAAAGTCATTATCAATTAATGAATAATTATTCTTTTATTTTGGAAAAATATAGGGAAACCAGGTAAGATTATTGTGAATGAAGAAAATATGGGTGGAGTTGATAAATATTTTTACGATATTTATAATTTCAAATTTATTAAATGAGAGCTATTAAGATCTATTTCATTACTTAAAATTGTATTATTTGGGTTTTTATTTAATTTATTTTAAATAATCAATTAGACCTTTAGAACAACTCCTCTTTATTCAATTTGAACTTATAAATATCGTAATAATATTTATCAAACCCACCCATAGTTTCTTCATTCACAATAATCTTACCTACTTTCCCTATACTTTTTTCACCAGAAAGTTCTTGGTCCATTATTGGTATTTTATATATTTGTTTTGTCTCTGCAATGAACTATGACTACAACATATGTCATGTAATTCATAAATTACACCCACAAATTAAAAGAAGTACTCAAATCATTTTGATCGTACAATAAATGTTACATATCAGGATAAAAGAATGAAGTAGCAGTAGTAGGTACATAATATTTTTATTTATATGATAAGTTTGAATGAACGAAGAGATCATTCAATAATATACACTTCATATTCTCGATTATCTTTTCGATTATTCCAGAGAGTTTAACTTGAAAATGTATAATATATCTCAAGAGTGTTCCCAAGTAATGTCGTAATAACATATTTTACAAAAAATAATATTGTTTGAATATACTTAAAATTGACTTATTATTTAATAAACAATAACACAACAATGTTTAAATTAATAAAAAATTCAAAGTGTTTTTCAAGAAATTGTGTATTATTAGTGTGTGTATTTATATTACATACAGTTTATTTAAATAGTTATTTTGTAAATGGATTATTAGAAGAAGAAAAGCAACCATCGTTTTTAGCCGCTGGTGTTGGTGATCATGTTGCATTTAATTGTGAATTGGATTTCCCGCATGAAATTGAAATACCATATGCATTACATTGGTATAAGCAAGTAAGTGCATTTCAGACTTTATATTCAAAATAATTTAACCCTGTGCCTTTGTACGAAATATATCTTAAGGTAAAAAACTTAATGCTAGAAGAATTTTGAAAAATGCAAACAACCCACAAATCGAGCACAAAATCTGTAGTTTACCAACTGGAGCAATTATAAAAAAATTTTTATAATATAAGCTGTAATGAATGGCATTAAAAAGTAAAAAAGATCTATTACAAAGTATATGTCTTCTTAAAAAGAAATTAAAATGCGTATTTATTACAATATGGTGGGAGCGCAAGAAAGTCTCAAAGATTTACATTTTATAATCCTGCCATATTACCTTTGTATTATATTATGTTATTATATTGTTTTGTCATTCGACTTACATATAATCGAATATTGAGAATTGAGTCTAATTTTGATTTTTAGATTTGATTTCATACACATAGAGCTCCGGTCCGCTTAACTAAATAAAAACCTGTAGAAAGGCCATGTTACAATGTAAAAATATATATAAAAAAGAGCTAAAGAATAATCATTATTAATTTCTTTTGATACAACTTTAGTCTTTTTGAGTTCTTTATACAAAGGCTTTGTTTTCAATGGAAATATCCAGTTTTAGCATTCTTCAAATCTTTAGCACTAGTTTCAAAGTAACTCCTAACCTAGACACCTCCGTTTTGTATTTTCTTCCATATAGTGATAATCAAAGGCTCCACTGGAATTGACTATATGGACTACCGAAGTCGAAATTTTTTAGTAAATTATGATTAACTCATCACTACAGGATGTTTACTTAATTTTTTCTATCCATTTAATTAGACAATATTAAAGACGTATAATGGCGTAGTGGCTTAGAATCTCCATAAAAGCTATATATTTGAACAAAATTTCAGATTGGACAAAGGAAATTAAAAAGTGTGCGTAACTACGACACATACTAATTTATTATTCCTGGATCATAACGGATGCAGCTTTCTTGTTTTCTGCTTTCATTGCTATTTACTTAGATTTGGCATAGCAACAAAATAAGTCCTAAGATACTAGTTTTCTAACTTCACAGTGGGAAATTCATGTAATGGATTCGATTTTTTTGAATCCCGAATTTGGACATATCTATACTTTTCAAGGTCACTAGAACCAAAATCGAACATTTGTACAGAGTGAGTATGTACGAATGTACGTATGTGTGTGTGTGTTTTTTCGTCTTGATTATTTCAAGAACAAATAGGGATATCGACTTAGAACCACTTTCATTCTACCCATAATTACGTAAGTTAAAACTGAAAGACTTTTCAGCAAAAACAATCTAGCCGTTTCTTTTCAGCAAAAAGAAAAATGAAAAGAAAAAACCAAACAAAGAAACAAATTAAAATCACTGATATTCGTCATATTAAAAAAAGTATTGTTTTTACCATCCTCATTAGAAAATGGGTTACACCTAGACCTCTTTTAGTTTTCTTGGTTTAAAGCTACCCTCAAAAATTAAATTAACCTTTCTTAATTTCTCATTGCTTCTTCTCTTTTTTTATTTCCCACTTCTACCCTTTATTAATTTCCCACTTAACATTAAAGAATAATAGCCACCCACAATAATTTTTACTGTTACTTTATTGATTTTTTCAACAAAATCAAACTTTGTATTTTGATTTAATAAAGTTATCTCCACAAAAAAAAAAAAAAATTAAGCAATAAAGATACACTTTCTTTAACCTATACTAATGATAGCATAATAAAAGTCTAAAAACAATTTAAATGACTAAATAATTAAATGAAGAAAATGAAAAAATATTTAAATTTTATGGAAATCTTAAATAATATAGAAATAATATATGTTATCGTTGCAAGTAATTAATACCAATTAAATGATATAAGATATCTAAGAAATATACAAGATGTTATTTTTACCTCGACACAGACAAGATCTCAATGTTAAATTAAAATAGTTTTAATAATTATTATAATAGTCTCATAGTCGTGTCAAAATAGATCAAAATTATTAGAATCCGTGGGTTTTTTTGTATGGCGCTCTATGGGTTTGATTTTTTTTATTTTGTATCAATCCACATATTAATTATCCAAAATATGTCAAATTGTGTTTTGTACTTTTATACTCGATATATAAATAGTGAATCATAATACATTCATTTTAGTCTAAGCGCTATAGCATAACGCTATAGAACATTGAAATCCCAAACAAAATTTTAGAATAGGTGTTCATAGAAACACCTAAATAAGCCATTTCCGCCGTTATGATGATAACGTAAAAACGATAAGAGAAAGCAAGTTGGAATTTTTTCAAGACATTATAAGTGAGTTTAAGTTCGCTTATGCAACAAAATCGGTCGATAAGCTCCAATGGATCCATGACCAAACTTTTGAACTCTAAAAGAAAAAAAAAACTCAAAAATAAAAAATAAAATCCTTTGGCTTCTGAAAACAAACAACTTGTGTTTGAAACATTTTTTCGCCAAATGTTCGGATTCGCCACAGTTTTAGCTCATATTTAACCAATTAAAACATACAATTACAATACATAATTTTGTTTTGTCGAGTATCTAAATAATTAACTCTGTTAGTTGTTTTCTTCAATCGATAACAAATTTTCTTTTTAACATTTAAAAAAAAAACCAGCTTAATTAAATAATTTTAAAACGCTGTCAAATAATTCGTGAAAACGTACCAAATTTGTTGTTCTGGAGTTTTGAGGTTTGTATTGGTACTTGGTTATGGTCGTGTCCGATAATCACGATTCAGCTTTCAAAATGAAAAAATTTGAAATGATGGATCGAATATATATCTATAATAATATATCTAATATATCTAATGTTACATGAGAGTAGAAAATTTAATTTTTTACCTATTTTAACTGAGCATTTTCTTACATCACAAGAAAGTTTTTTATCTGTTATTGACAGTATATTTTTTGAATACCCACATCGATGCATTTATAAAAATGGTATCTTTAAAATTTTCATGTTTTTCACTACAAATTAAAACTTCAAATAAAAATTTTAACCCACACAATGTACAAAGAAACATGGGGAAATTAACCGTAACCTTTTTAAAACTTTTTTGGGGAAATAGTATAATACATTTTTTTAATTTAAAATATTACTGAAAACAATTGACTAAAATTATATAGTACTTCCTTGACAAATATTTCTACATCGAAATAAATGAAATAACTTATCTTGATGTTTCTATCTTAGGTATACAACCATGTACATTGTTTTCGTTATCATTGATGTAATTGACTAATTGATTTTAATTATTTAAGAAATTGAATTATTTAATAGATCTAATAATTTGATTACAAGGTTATTTTTTAGATCCCATTCTTTCAAAAAGTCGCAACTTTATATGTTGGAAACGAAATAAGCATATTTTTTAATTTGTACATGACTTAGTTATGGTTAGTGTATCAATTTTCATCTCTTTTGAAAATTTAAATGAATAAGAAAACGTATTTTGTAGCTTTACTTTACACTATTCATTACATTTGAATAATGCAAATCAGTGATTTATAGGCAATGTCTACTAAGGATTCTAAATAAATAAAAGGACACGTGCGAAGTTGGGCGGGGTTTGCTTGTGATATAAGTTAAATTAAATTAATTGAATAATTTCAGTTATATGAATAATCAAATATTATTTGATTATTTATTATATAAGTAATTGAATCAGTTAATAAAATTTTATTTATTGCGACTTGCGTGACATGTATAATAACTGTAACAAAATAGACCAAACATTGTCTGGAATGCTAAGATTGCATATAACATAAATATTGCATGTTTATAGCTCATAAAATTTATTGAATTTTGTTGATAAAAAATTATTGTTTTCACATCAAAAATTGAAAGCCAAACTTAATTATTTTATTTACTGTCTATTATCCTAACCTCTTATAAGGCCAAGAGAATACAGTTAATTGTTTAAATAATCTGCAGATACAACAGATGTCAATTTTAAACTATACATAATCCATTTATATTATATATTCATCCATTAATACTTATAAGAGATATTTGTCATCATAAGTGCTTGCAAATTTTTGTCTTCAAATTTATTTTGCAATTGATATTTTTGGATCGATCAATGAGAGCAGTTTTGTTTTGAAGACGAGCATATGAGTATTAACATAGTATTAAATAAGAATGATTTACTAATTCAGAAATGTATTGGTGTGGTCTTTATGGTCTATATACTCGACTGAATTTCTATGTGACGAAGATGAAGAATGGACGAATATATAGTAACATAATATTTAAAGTGAGGAATGTTCATAATATTTATTTTTACTTAGTTAATAATTTGATTGGCATTTTGACCCTGATACCAATTCTACGTTCAGGAAGTGTCAATTGTAGTCAACAAATGATCACATATCTACGTTTATATAAAACATATATCGTAGCTATATTGTGTACAATTTTTACATCTGGTTGATGTGATTGTTGATAATATTTACAACAATCCAATAATTA
Source organism: Chrysopa pallens (assembly GCA_020423425.1). NCBI lineage: Eukaryota > Metazoa > Arthropoda > Insecta > Neuroptera > Chrysopidae > Chrysopa > Chrysopa pallens. The sequence continues at coordinate 72,549,688 of CM035593.1, read as the reverse complement.
TATGTGTAATGCATCATCAATTGTTTCAATCAATGTTTATAGTCTGCAAATATACACAAATCTTCTTCTTTGTATTAAACGCAAAACACACATACTACACCTCTATTTACTAGACTGCGGCAAAGCCAAAAAGATGAGCTATAATTTTAGCAGTCTATTGTATGTATGTGGGTATGCACGGATGTTCTACCATAGCCGCTAAAACTGATTTTCATGAATGGGATGTTCATCGATTCGTGATTACAATCCGGATGTTATAGGCTATATATAATAATTCTCTGAACGGCTATTATCTGAACATCACTTTATCTAATTTCGGATAAGATTATAGTCTTGTTTCGTACTTTTTACAGTCGATTTTTGTATTGATTGTTGTGAAATGACTTATATCATCTTATTTGGAAAAAATATCCCTAATTATGCCAGATCGAATTGTGCAGTATCTTGCATACTTAAAAAGAATAAGCAATGATTTTCGATTGATGATATCAAAAATATGTCCCGATTTTGTCAGCGACAATTTTTCTACTTTTATTTTTTAAATAATTCATAATTCATCTTTGATAATTCATCCTGCAATTTACTCACATTTAGTAAAAATATAATGGAATAAATTAAAATATGCGCACAAAATTGTGCTACAAATTTTGGCAAGAAATGATGAAAATTGAATAAGATAATAAAAGCTAATTACTACCGTTATACATTTCTATATACCAGTTTTTATATTATTTACATAAAGAATGAACATGCTAACTCTGTTTAAATCCAGTGCATGATTCTTACACAAACCAGATTTCTATTTCAAATTTATGTAATTAATATTCATGAAAATGCCAATCAACACAAACAAAGCGCAGTAATTTTATGCAAGGACAACGGTCAGCTTAAATATATAATGCACTAAAAGCTAAAGTATAATTAGGTAGACACAAGGTGCCAGCCATAATACTCTGTTCATCAAACCAAGAATCGATTAAGCAAAAACATATGATTTGGGAAAAAAAGCAAAATGTGAAAATACACTGAATACTATATCAAAACTCGCAAATTATTCTAAAACTGAGCCAACTATTACTCGAAATACGAATGTTTACATATTATCTCAATCAAGATACTTGGTAGTGACACTTCATTTCTGTAAATATCTTTGTCTAATCAGAAGTTACGAAATTTTTTGTAACCTATTTTCATATTTTGTGAACGATTCGTAAAGTCTATTGAAAAATCGTAAAGTTTGTCAAACTTTACATCAATATGTGGAAGCTTTCAAAACCTAATAAAATCTGGAAATTTACTGAATAGTTTTTGAGCCAAATCGGGCCATCTGGGGATTCGTAATAACAAACTATTAAAATTATTTCAATTCATTATATATCAATATATTGTACATTTAAACCAATTCGATAAAAACGTGTGACCTCTAATTTATTTATAATAAAAATATTTAGTTTTTTTGATACTTTATAAGTAAGGGTGGGGTCTCATTGTGAGTGAGATCTTCGCTTCAACGGTGCTACTGCTAAATTATGCATTCACAATTGAATTATTTCAATACCAAGAGCATAGATACATAATGAACAAACTTGACATGAACACGGTAGGAATGATGAAAACAATGTATATTACATTATACACTGTCTTTATTATATATGTCTCTATCGAAAAAGTAACTTCTTTATGTATATACAGCGTGGCATATTCTATTATTCTCAGATCTTGTGAGATTAATATCTTCATGAATACTGTTTTGCTTTTATTGATGAACAATTATTTCCGTTTTTCCCAATTTGTCCTCTTATTTGAATTAAATTTAGTTCTACAAAAAATGCCAACGCCATCTTTGTAATTGCACATTTGTGATGACTTGTAGAATATTGTACCTCTTAGATCTGTGTCTTTAAAAGTCTCTTTTTGCAATATTTTTGACAGTTTCAAACCTCCGAATGAAAGCATACATTTAATACTTAGATTGCGCTCGGTTTTCATTTATTTTACAATGTCTATAACATTAAATGCATAATGTGGGTGGAAGAAAAGGTTTGGTAAGTAGTGATGAAATGAAATGAGCCTGAAATCGTTTTTGAGTGGAGTACGTACAATGAGAAATGTACAATGTAATATGTTAGATATTTTATTCTTTTTCTAAAACATTTATTATTTAAGTGTTCATTTCCCCCAAAGAATGATTTGTACATTTAATAAGTAACTATGTAAGTTTTATTTATATGATAATTACATCTATTTATTTGTTTATAGACAACGACGGCATCATCCATGCTCTAACGACAGTAATTGTACTTAAAATACTGGGTGGGATTGCATAACTTCCATTTTACAAATACTTTTAAAACTAGGGATGAACATAACTGGTCTTGTTCTTACAGTCTACAAAATAATAAGACTAAGGCCATGATTATCTATACACCAGCAAAAATACTTCTATTATAAAAATACGAATATTATATAGCCACAACTACAAGCAACTATAAACATAGCGCTCAGTCCAAAATCATAACAAACAAACGGGCGGATCGAGAAGAGCACACATGCCACATGCAACAAGGCGTAAGTGTCAGAAGCACATTGAGTTAAACGCGTTAGTATCTTTTATCAGAAAGTAAATGATAATAATCTTCATAATGATAATGCATAACATTAACCGATTTCTAACGTTTGACATCACTCCTGTCAGCACAGCAGACCTTATATTGGCAATTTCATCTTAGATATTTGTCTATAAATCTTATATCCTTGGACGGTTTACAAAAATATAGTATTTTAAAAAACTCCCTACAAAAAAACACATTCTATAGGGTTTTTTGAAATCGCGTGTTAATATGAATCGTCTAAGAACCCTATAAGATTTAAAGACAAACATCCAAGAAGAAATTACCAACATGCTATATTAGTAGGAGTCATGACAAACGTCAGAAATGGGTTAACTGAGTGTATGGAGAATGCGGCACGTAATCTACCTGATTTAAACTTCAAAACTAATTAAAACAAAGTTTTAAGTATGTTCCTATATTATAAAAGCCAAAACTAATTACAAGATTCATACAATGTTTTATTAATTTTTTAAGAAGTTATAAACCGCACCCTGTATAATAAGTACAATATAAAAATATAGGACAGTTATTTAAATATAATATTGTAAAAGTATAATAAACGTAAATAAATTAAAGTTGAATACAAATACAAATTTATGAAAACTCCTTAAAAACTGGATATGAACAAATGAATATCCATCCATATCCAGTTTTTAGTAATTTAGGTATCTATGCTGGATATTAACAGTTTTAGAAATGTGCCCCTAAATAAAATTACTAATATTATCATTCAATGTCTTTACATATGTTTTGTCCATTTACAGTTGTATTCAATAAACGGTGTTGATTATAATAAATAAATGATTTGGAAATTTTTACATCCGATTAGATTTAAATTATTGTATTATAACTTGCGGGTATATTACATATATAAAATGTTACACGTACACTGCGTCAATGTTACCTGTCCACTTTTTCCAAATAATTTTCCCAATTATTCAATTGAATACATCTAAAACAGAATATGGTATAATCATTATGTAGAATAAAGAAAAACATTCTAAATGCTCAATAAATGCTCAAGAATGACACGTGTCAATCGAGTTTTATTCTCTAAAGTTAATATAAATTGTATTCAAATCTATGTATAATTTCTGCAATGTAGAGCAAAGCAAACAACAAGACAAATTAATTTATACAAATGATAATAATAATCGTTTTAGTCGTGCATGATATTTAAATCAACATAATAAACACATAATACAAATAAATGGTTTATAAACATTTTAAATGAAATCACCATTATTTAATATAATCATTAAAGATTTTATTTTTATAATGTTATACAAACTTCTTTTATATAACTTTATTATCAAGACGAAAGGCTTTTTGTACAACATTCAATGAAAGTTTATCGCACTCTTGAGCAATTTAAATCTGGTGTGAACTTGTATGCACAAATCAAATAGTTTTAATAAATCAAATATATAGGTCACGAGTGACCATGACGCTATCATTACGTTCCTCTAATTCAAAAGGTCTGTTAAAGTCAGTCGTCAATGAGAGGCGAGATAAAAATGAAAAAATATTTATTTACGAAAGGAAACGGACATCTTATCGGACTTAAAATACATTTTATATTTTTTATTTTGTATTCTTACCGATATCCACAGATGCTAATAGCAGACCTCGCTCAAAACCTAACAAATAACCTCATTTTTCTTGCTTGCACGAAAATAAGGGATATATGGTATAATATATCCCTTGAGATATTTTGATATAATATATACATTGAAAAATGGACCTATTTGAGTGAACTTTGAGTTGAAACCAACTAACTTTAGGTCGTACTTATCAATTTTAATATTATTAATTCGCTTCTTTTAACCTATATATGAAATATCATGAGCAGGATCTTCGTATCATGTAAAATATTATAGTCATGTTTAATTTAACCAAATATTTGAAACTACGACCAAAATTTAGTAGGATTAGATACTTTGTTCGCCAAAATTGGATAAATATTGAGAGTTTTAGAGCAAAACTAATTTTTGTTTGTTTTCGTGACGTCACAAGAATCAAAAAATTATTTTTCATAATATCTTGGCGAAATATTAACCGATTTGAGAGAACTTTTTTTTGAAACCAACTAACTTAAGGTCGTACTTTTCAATTTTAATATTATGATTTCGATTTCTTTAACCTATATATGAAATATCATGAACAGGGTCTTCGTATCTGATAACATATTACAGCCATGTTTAATTTAACCAAAAATTTGAAAACTACGACCAAAATTTAGTAGGATTAGATACTTTGTTCTCCAAAATTGGATAAATATTGAGCCTTTTAGAGCAAAACTAATTTTTGTTTGTTTTCGTGACGTCACAAGAATCAAAAAATTAATTTTCATTATATCTTGGCCAAATATTGACCGATTTGAGTGAACTTTTTTTTGAAACCAACTAACTTAAGGTTGTACTTTTCAATTTTAATATTATTATTTCGCTTTCTTTAACCTATATATGAAATATCATGAACAGGGTCCTCGTATCTAGTAACATATTACAGTCATGTTTAATTTAACCAAAAATTTGAAAACTACGACCAAAATTTAGTAGGATTAGATACTTTGTTCGCCAAAATTGGATAAATATTGAGCGTTTTAGAGCAAAACTAATTTTTGTTTGTTTTCGTGACGTCACAAGAATCAAAAAATTATTTTTCATAATATCTTGGCGAAATATTGACCGATTTGAGTGAACTTTTTTTTGGAACCAACTAACTTAAGGTCGTACTTTCAATTATAATATTATTATTTCGCTTTCTTAAACATTTATATGAAATATCATGAACTGGGTCTTCGTATCTAGTAACATATTACAGTCATGTTTAATTTAACCAAAAATTTGAAATCTACGACCAAAATTTAGTAGGATTAGATACTTTGTTCGCCAAAACTGGATAAATATTGAGCCTTTTAGAGCAAAACTAATTTTTGTTTGTTTTCGTGACGTCACAAGAATCAAAAAATTAATTTTCATTATATCTTGGCCAAATATTGACCGATTTGAGTGAACTTTTTTTTGAAACCAACTTATTTAAGGTCGAACTTTTCAATTTTAATATTATTATTTCGCTTTCTTTAACCTATATATTAAATATCATGAACAGGGTATTCGTATCTGGTAACATATTACAGTCATGTTTAATTTAACCAAAAATTTGAAAACTACGACCAAAATTTAGTAGGATTAGATACTTTGTTCGCCAAAATTGGATAAATATTGAGCGTTTTAGAGCAAAACTAATTTTTGTTTGTTTTCGTGACGTCACAAGAATCAAAAAATTATTTTTCATAATATCTTGGCGAAATATTGACCGATTTGAGTGAACTTTTTTTTGGAACCAACTAACTTAAGGTCGTACTTTCAATTATAATATTATTATTTCGCTTTCTTAAACATTTATATGAAATATCATGAACTGGGTCTTCGTATCTAGTAACATATTACAGTCATGTTTAATTTAACCAAAAATTTGAAATCTACGACCAAAATTTAGTAGGATTAGATACTTTGTTCGCCAAAACTTGATAAATATTGAGCCTTTTAGAGCAAAACTAATTTTTGTTTGTTTTCGTGACGTCACAAGAATCAAAAACTTTATTTTCATTATATCTTGGTCAAATATTGACCGATTTGAGTGAACTTTTTTTTGAAACCAACTAACTTAAGGTCGTACTTTTCAATTTTAACATTATTATTTCGCTTATTTTTGAATCCTCAAAATGGTTCTATATTTCGATAGTAACAGTAAACGCAATAAAATTTGGTCTTTCAGTTTTCAGAAAACCCAATCGATTTATTTTAAGTCATCTTGAAAATTTTGTCGCCCCTCAAAATTTGCCGCCCTAGGCTCGGGCCTCATGTGCCTTAGCCAAAATCCACTACTGTTTGATGCCATTAAATGGTACTAATCTTTTGAGACACACATATTATCGAGACAAAACGGAAAACAATTGTAAACAACTTCGTATTTATATGGTCAGTATTATAATTCCATATATAAAAGGATACATGATAGACTAACATATAAGTGAGCCCTAAGAAAGGGTTTTTGAAAATCCCCAAAGGGTTTGAAGCTTGGGTTAAAATTTTGTTTCAGGACATGTAACGAATAATGTAATGCTCAAACCGCTGAGCCCAAAAGCTTGAACTATTGAAAAGAGGATCCTGTTATATCGTAAACAAAGTGTATTAAAGGAGATGAAATTCAAAATATTGAAGAGGTGGCTTAAATTTTCATGCATCCGTCAGAACTAAGTCAGAACGCTTGATATTTTTAACAAATGTTCCATCCTCAAAGAGGATTGAATTCAAATTTTATAACATATTTTAATACATACGTCAACGTACAACTGATTATATTTAAAAGCACTTAATACTAACTACAATTTGTAAGTCTTTTGGCTGCAGATTACCTTGTAAAATCCGTACGAAGAACGATCGAGTATTAGTAGTGCTTAATATTAAATAATCACAATTATTTATATTAACGGTAGGTAAAAATAAACAATTAAAAAAAATTCTTGATTATTAATTGTACATCCGAAGGGCTCAAAAGTCAATCGAATTAAAATGATGACCTCATTTTTTTCTTGACTGTCATTGAATCATTTTATACAATTAGTTGATCAAATACTGCTGCATTGGGAGAATAGTAAAATATGTTCGAACTGAAACAATCATTTCACATGTGTTTATTTTTAATGCGACTCTACTTAGATAGATGATCGCCTCCTACATACCTTGTTAAAAATGAAAAGATAAGTATTATTTATTAGTAATAGGAATAAAATAATTAACTAATTACCACCTAATAAAGTAATAAAACTTTGAGTGATTTATGTACAAAATTTTATTCAAGACAAGCATGAACAATTAAATTCCAAGTTTATATCATGTGAAAATTATTTATAAAATCTACTACTAAAATTATTTTGTTAATATTTTGCCACGTGCTTCTTTTTATGGCGAATGCACACTGAAGCCACAAGCGATGAGTTCACTGAACTATATAAAATTTTGATAGAACAATCTACGGTAACGTTTGCAATTTTTTTATCATAGAGTGCATCATAGGAAACAGCATATCATCGAATCGGCCTTCGAATAGATCACGTTTGAAGTTTTTATATTACTTACTTTCCGACTTTCTGAGATTGAAAATGTGTAAATAATTAATTTCAGTAGTAACATTCTATAGAATGCTGATAGAATTCATCGCAAAACGCTAGTCCCAATTGAAAAATTCGTCGCTGATCGCGTGTCGAGGGACTCTAGAATATGAATTCGCCATAAATCAACAAAATGAAACTCATTACGTTGATTAGGAGCTAACGAGGTCAAAGAAATTTGTATCTCTATGGTAGTTATCGTACCTCATTTTATTGATTTGACATCATAATTTTGCTATAAATTTTCTTAGCGTTTTTTATTACAAACTCGTCATTAAAACGCCATTCTAAAAAATTAAAAACCTGTGAGGATTAACTACAGTTGGCCTAATAACTTTTCCACTTCGAGCATTCTGATAAGTGGAGAGTTCTTTTACACAAAATTTTCGATTACACGCACAAACAGTGCTTAAGTTCAACGTATTAAAATATAAACTGTTTTAAATTAAACGTCCTGAACTGCATTAAATGATATGAAATTCTGTTAATTTTTATTTTTACAAACGCAGAAAGCGATATTTTTAAGTATACCTAACTCTCTAAATTTTATTTCCGCCACCAAGATGTACCGTCAACACTAGGGCGGTCCTAAATCTATTGGAGGCACTTGGCACATAATGAAGCCCCTATGACCTTTCAGATTCTTAATTAAATTATTATTAATTATTTTAATTTTTTTAACATACGAATAATTAATGAAATGGTGAATTAATAACGCAAAACCCATTTTGTATCAATTTTTTATGTATTTTCTCAATTAATTCAAACTTGGTGCTTCAAGCGTGCTTCGTTCGCATAATTCTAATTGCGTCAGTCACTATCATACCTCTTGATGAAAGACACACAAAAAGAAAGTGTATGTACTGATAATACAATTAAATTGTTTTTTGATGTATGTAAATTTATGTCAACATGAAAATTAATTAAAATTTCAAAGACTTCCACAAGTTTTTTTGTTTCTATAAAACCTATATGTGATTTGACGGCCATTCATGACTTCACCCTTTACTGCTTATATACTTTCGAAATATAGCCTATATGTAGTAAAGAATCAGAAAATTCCACAAGTTTATAATTCGTTTTTGATTCCTCGTCTTGTACAAATAAAGATGTACCTCTTATAAAGTTTGGTATCAATGTCGACTAAGCTATGGAAGTCTCGGACTTTTGCGCAAAATGAATTATTATTGACTTTTAATTTCTTTTCAATTCCTTTATGCACTATTAGTTTCAAAATTTTATTTTTCTACAACAGATTCATTCCATCACGCTTATAGATAATTTTACAAAGTCACAGTTGTATTATATCTTTTACAGTTGTGTGTCTGTTTCAAAACATAAAGTTGTGACTAGGCAGTAAGGTATAATGTCATTATTAGTGTATATTAGTTATATTAAATATCATATTTGATAACATCATATCTAACTGTACAGTAACATCATCTGGGTTTCGAAACACACACATTATATTAAAACTATTTACTTTTAATTAATCTACTAAAAAATTTTAGAATCAAGAAATATTCTCTGTGTATGAAGGACAAAAGACTATTATGGAAGAATATCAAGGGCGTATACAATTATTGAATTCTGGAAAAAATGGCTTTGGCAAAGGCTCTATCAATGTTACAAACATACGAGAAACAGATTCGGGTTGGTATGAATGTCGTGTTATGTTTCCAAATCGATCGCCAGTTTCTAGAAACAATGGTACATGGTTTTATTTAACTGTTGATGGTAAGTTATTCAACTAATTATTCATTTTATTCATTCAATGATAGGATAATGGTCTAGGAAGAATCTGCGCATGAATATCAAAAACTATCCCATCTCAAATTTTTTTCGCAATTCTCTTCAAATTGTCCTACTGTATATTGTTTAAATAATTGCACGGAATATATTTTAACAAATATGAAACAAAAGTAGATGTTGTTGCAACTTTAAAATAATACTTATTTGAAGAAATTCTTATAGGCAATGGTTTCGTACTTTAATGTGTTATGAATAGTATACTTAATATATAATACACATTCATATTGTAAGTTTTCTCAAATTTGATTCAATGTTAAAATAAAAATGCATCTGCCATTTTCTAAATTGCACTTCATGAATATTACGTTACACTTGTAATGTTTTTAATTATAAAAAAAAAAAAATTGAATAAAGTAACAGAAACATTAAAATAAGAAATACCATAATTTCTATTTGTTACATATTTAAATCTCGACGCAAAAATGACGGGGTATTATTAGTTTGACGTGTCTCTGTGTTTCTGCCTGGGTCATCTTAGCTCCCGCCAGACGTGTTCTTAGCTATGCTAGATGAAAATTGGTCCAAGATGGCCGCCACTACAAAATGTTGCATTATATATTCTTTTTTACAATTCCGTCAAAATAGGTAGACAAAATGAAAAAGCTTGACAATACATAGAAAAAAAGATGATATATTTGGAGAATTTCCCAAAAAGGGGAAAATTTATTTATTTTAAATAATTTTAAACCTTTTATTTCAGGAGCAAATCTTTTAGCAATACCGCCAATGAATATTACAATACTTGAGGGTGAGGAAGCATATTTCCCTTGTATAACAAAAAATCCCGAGACAAGAGTCTCTTGGTTTAAAGATGGTGTGCCTTTAAACGAATATTTAGATTTGAGTCATCGCTCTTGGCTGTCGGATAATGGCTCGCTAATTATAAATCCAACAGCAATGGGTGACTTAGGTGAATACAAATGTGAAGCGGTCAATGATAATGGTGAATCACAAAGTGCAAGAGCTTATTTAAATGTTCAGTGTAAGTTATTAATTCCATCGTCTAATTTATCCAATCCTTGTGTACCAAATAAATTTTTACTTTTATTATTTTCTTTATTTCTTTATTTTCCTCATTTCGATTAAAACTGTTTCTAAAAAATTTACTTAGAATTTATGATGATTTTAGCAATTTAATAATAAATTTCGATTTTTTGTCCCAATTTCGTAGACCAAATTATTTTCTGTGCACACGTCTGCAGACCTTCACCAAATTAGCAACGAGTAACATCTAATTAGAGAATTTTGCAGTCGAAATACGTGTTTATAAGAATTCAAAATAATTTGATCAAGGAAATTGGGACAAAAAATCGAAGTTTATTCGAAAAATCCTAGAGTTCTCGTAAATAATAATAAAATTTAAAAAAAAAAAAAAAGCAATTTAATAGATTAATAGTTTAAGTTTTTAATAGTTCAAGATTAATGCCAGAGTTCAATAAACCAGAATTAACTTGATTGAAAATCATCAAAAATATTGCTTTTTTTGACAGAATTTTTTTGGAAATTTCAAATTCGAATAATCTACAAAATGGGGTCTATTTTAAACTATATTTAATGATTAGTATAACTACATAAAAGTAGTTTTTAATAATCCTTTGTTCAAATTTTGTTTGTTCAGATAAGTTTTACCAGCATTCATTATTCACATTACCAGTAGTCCTTCCATTCAAGGACTACTCATTTTAAGCTTAATTTATTACCTTTTATTTTTGTCTTACATCTTTTGTTCATTATGAATAAAACCTCTCTGTAGTAAAAAATTTGCTCAAACCATGCAGAAGTTGATTAAATTAATTAACTATTTAATATTCACTTAGAAATATTCTCGTAGTATATTGAAATTTGATAATAATACACGTAAAAACACTTTTCCGCATGATTATGTACCATTATTTTTCTGATTGCGAAAGATTAGAGCAAAAGATTAAAGGCAGATTAGAGATTTCGTCTTAATTACCGATTACCGATATTTGTTTCAGAATAATTCCAGCTTCGCATTTATTTTAAAAGGCCGATTGCATGATTTGCATTTATCATATAAAATCATTTTATTTTTAGACAAAGCCAAAGTTGTGTATGCACCACGTGAAGTTTTCTTTGCATATGGTCGTCCAGCATTATTGGACTGTCACTATCATGCTAATCCACCATTAACAAATTTACGCTGGATGAAAGATGGATATTTATTCGATCCATACAATGTACAAGGTGTATTTTATCGGCGTAATGGAAGTTTATATTTTAGCCGTGTGGACGAATCACATAATGGACAGTATGCATGTACACCATACAATGACTTGGGCACTGCAGGACCATCTCCAAATATAAATGTTGTTGTACGAAGGCCTCCAGTATTTACAGTAAAACCACATAATTTGTATTTAAAAAAATTGGGTGAAACTGTTGATATGCATTGTGATGCAATCGATGGAGATGGTGTACATAAACCAATTATTAAATGGTCAAGGGTAAGAGAAATGTATTTTAAAAATATGTCGGTTTTTGCATGATCCCTAATTCGCCAGGCATAATGAATGTGTGACATAAAAATGCTTAATTTTAGTCCGAGAACTATAGAGGCTTGGTCCTTACGGAAACTAAAAATTTTTTTAATTTGATATAAATTTATAATTATAACGTCGACAATTAATAATGTCGACATTTATGTTTGAAAATATTTCATAACTAGTTGATCTATTGTTTTGTAGAAAGATTTAGCACCACTTCCAGCTGGTCGACATATTATTCAAGGTGGTAACATAAGCATAGAAAAAATTCAAGTTGACGATCGTGGTTTATATGAGTGTACAGCAATAAATGAAGCTGCTACAATTACTGTTGAAACGGAACTTATGGTTGAAAATATTGCACCAAGAGCTCCATATAATTTAACAGCAAACAGTACACAAAATTCAGTAATAATACGCTGGGTACCGGGTTACATTCGCCCCTATTTAGAGTATAGTATATGGTATCGGCCTACAGATACACAAGAATGGCGTACAATGAGAATATTATCAAGTAAGACGACCGAAGGTATCATAACGAATTTAACGCCAAATCGTGAATATGAATTTATGGTCCTTAGTCAAGATAAACATGGTGATGGTATGTTTAGTAAAGCATTACGTATATTTACTAAAAAGGAAAATGGAGACTTTCCTGACTATGCTGAAAGCCGTAGTACAATTGGAGCTTTTCAACAAATTGGCGCACCAGTAAATTTATCGGTGAAATTAACAACGGAAGGATATTTAGTAACATGGGATCCACCAAATTTTGGACGAGAAATTCTAAAAACCTACATGTTACAATGGACAAAAGGGCCTAACGAAATATTAGTTGGAACTACCGAAACCAAAGAAAATTATTATATAGGTAATATTAATTTTAAAAAAAAAGTTTTGTCTAGTCATTATATACAAGCATTTTCAAATCTACCAGCCCCACCATTATTATTGTAATAGTATGCCATAGTGAAGGGGACCTATATATGGAAGACTATAAACTGAAACCCACAGAATATTTCATCTTTTCAAAGGTCGAATGCGTTTCTTTCATACATATCTAATTTGAACTTTATATTACACTACTCAACCGTAACATTCATGTTTTATGGTGACGGTAGAAAATACACAACGACGGTAGAAAATCTGCAATCTCGTACTGCTTGCATCAGATTCGACCACACAGTAAACTAAGTTACCGGGGTATTTTCCTGTCTTTGCATGATCCTTTTCTTAATTTAGAGTAGTTGAATTGTTTACCATAAAACATAGTTTATAAAAACCGCAATATTTCAAGGGTTATTGAGGTGCATAAAAAAATTAAGGATCAGTATAAAAAAAAGTAATTATTATTAAAATACTTAGTTAAAGAATTTTACATTCTTGCTTCATAACACTAGGGTCATTTTAACTCCAGGAAATACCATATCCAATCCTTACGCACATTAGAACTTAAAGCGTCATGAAACCAAAGAATCCCCCATTAATTTTCTTGTTTTAAATATATTTAACTTTATTGTTGTTGTATTGAACTTCTTATTAACTTTATAGAAACATTTTATTAAGATAATTTTTTATTTTTAGTTCAAAATTTGGACGAAGATGAAACATATTATTTCCAAGTGTTGGCTGTTTCAACAAACGAATATGAAGCAAGAAGCTCAAAATATGTTTTAGCAATACCAGCATATAAAAAAATTAAAGCTATTTCAATTGGTATTATAATTGCAATAGTAATATTAGGTTCAGCATTTGCAGCTTTATTTTATGCACGTAAAAAATGGTGTTTGGAATATATTTCGGGATCAGATTCCAGGAAACCTATGAATAGTTAAAAGAAAATATATAAAATAATACTAATGTATCAGACAGTCTAGGCGATGCGATTATACATATGACTATCATTCGAAAAAAAAGAGATTATGATCACGTTTGACGACATTAAAAACGAGAAACATTTAATTACTATCACCAGTAGTAAAATTACGACATTCACTTGATAGTTATGATTTGTGTTCATTTAACCCTAAAATACTTAACATAGTTGAATGGTTTTACGTGTTTGAATATTCAAATTATCTACACAAAGTAATTTTATAAAAAATTAAATTAGCAAAAGCGTACCTTAAAATCTGAACAAAGGAAGAATTATTATTGAGAAAAAACTTGTAAATTACATTTTTATACTCGACATACGTATATTTCAGAGTATATTAATTTTAGTCTAAAGTAACGCTAGGAAATTACGCTAGAAAGCCACAAACCTAGCTGCCCGTCTGTCCGTCTCTCCTTCATCAACAAAACTCCGAAAAGAGATAGCGAGTTGAAATTTTAGTGACTTATTTTATTCATAAAAAGTGTAGGTTCGTGTTTATTGCGCAAAATCGGTGCACTGGGTCAAATGGATCTATGACAAAAGCTTTAAACTTCAAAAGAAAAATTCAAAATATAAAAATTTTTGTTATTGTTTACAAACAACTTTAGACTGTTTGGATTCGCTACAATTTCAGCTCGAATTTATATAATAAGCACATATATATGCAACTATTATATTGAAGGTTGAATATTATTTCAAAAATTTGTTATAAACAAAAATTACCTAACTGTATAATTTTAAAAATTCTATATAACTTTCATCATCATTAATAGTTCATTCAAATTATAATTAGTTATACCATCCTATCCTATATAAGGACTTAACCTCAAAATACAAAAGAACTAGCTAAGCTTGTAATTATCTTCGTCTAAGCATGCTAACGGCTACCTCAAAGATCTAATACGATCTATTGCCCCTATCACAAAATATCAGACACCAAAATCAAATTTTGATATTAGAAAAACAAGAACAAACATTTAACGAAAAATGGGCCGTATTTTATAACAAACAGTCTTATTCAATTTTGCCCACTCCATTTTATTAAGTAGTACGTATTTGATTAAGTCGCTCTTTCAACTGGGGCAACGTTAAGGCTTATTTGGACACAGCCCAGATAAGAAAAACATTTTTTTTTCAAAAATTTGTAAATGTAAATTTTTGAGAATACAGCGAAGGACTGGTGGATCAACCAAAACTGTTATAACTACCCTCTTTGCTACTAATTCATCTTTAAAATCATCTTGTTCACTTTCATGACCACTGATCCCGGATATTTTATGATACGGACATAAAAATTTATGATACTTTTGAAGTAACTATTAAAATATCGAATCATGAATATTTACAAGTTTATAGCTACTTCTCTTGCTTCCCGAAATTTAATCCCTTTTTGATCACATTTAATTGGGTTATATTACGAATTCGATAAAGTATTTTGGGGTGAATTTTTGTAATAACATATTATTTAGTATTCTTGTAAATATCATATTTTAGTTTTTAATATAAACAGAGATTAAAATATTTTTATTTAAATATCGTTATTATTAGTAAAATTGTTATACAGCTGGTCATAGACGTTACGGTATGTCCAGGCTGTGCCTAGGATGGGATACTAATATAGTAAGTATACTTACCATAACGTGTATGACTATCTTAAAATTTTTATTTTAAACTAAATTCAAAATAAATTTTTATAAAATTCATATTTTGTTATTTAATTGAATAATTTTTATTATTTAAAGTAAGTACACTTTCAAAATAAGTCCCTCACATTACAAAATAAGATTCTTTTTAACTAATTAAATAAAAACTTGTAGAAATAAATTATTATTCTATGGATTTCAACTAATTTTATTATACGCAATCACGATAAGAGACGTCCATGAATTCATGATCCATCTTTTAAACCGGTTTTTCTTCAAAACAACAGGTAATAAACATATTTTATGTATTTTCTTAATTTCTTAATGTCACTTATTATAATTAATCCAAAAATCGATGACTGTTAGTCTACATTTGCTATCAATAACAGATTAGTTTCAAAAGTTTAAAAGTGGAATTTTATATTAAGACCAATTGTTTTCTTAATTTTTTGTAGTTAAAAACTGTTTGATAAAATCGAAACGTCCTTTGTCCATAATCTTATACTTAACAGACTAGATGTAATGATAAGCATATACGTCATTGTAGTTTTGTGTATTCACACATTTTTAAGGGTCAAACTTGACTCGTCACTTCATATGTTGAACAAAAGTTATTACTGTTGAAAGTGTCGTGAAAAAAATTTAATTGATGAAACGTTACCTGCTTTGTTAAAGGGCTTCTCTAACTTGGATACCATGCGACTTGGCCTGAATAATGAAATGTCTAAATGAGCTCATTTTTATCCAAATATTGACCATACAATCTTGCATCAAAACTATGGCAATGCAAGTTTTCTTATCCTATTATTATTCTCATAGTTGTATTATGAAATATCTTAGCATTCTAATTTAAAGACATTATTACTTAATGAATGAGACAGAATTGGTTACACTTAACAATTTTGTGGTAGATAAAATAAAATTCTGTATTTACATTCATGATAAGCTACAGGGGATTAAATAAAGACCTTAGTGGCGAAATGTGTAAGGATATATTCCAACGGAAAGTTTCGACATTTTATGTAGCCAAAAATTTTGTAATTAAAATACTACTTTATAAAACATGTTACGCTGTTAATTAATTTTTTTTTTTTTTTACTCATAAAACGGAACGGAACGGAAGTCCAATATACAAAACTAGTTGCAAAAGATATAAAAATAACTTACATTCTAATCAGTAAATTTTATATTCAAATCAGTACATTTTTATTTTTAGTAAATAAATTTAAATTATAATTTTGATATATTCAACGCAATAAATAAATTATTCATTCTTGAGTCATAATTGACTTTTTGAAAAAATTTTGATGTGTTTCATCAGTCTATTTAGTAGTTTATTAGAAGCATAGTTTTGTGGAATGGTATCTAGGATCCAATAAACAAGTATTATTTGTTCCATAACAGTTGGGGCTGTCTATGACATTATTTACTAATTTATAAAGAAACGCCAGGCAATGATATTTATGATTCTTCTGAATGCCAAAGAACTAGTTTGAGATTTTGAACTTACAATGTCATACTTTTGTCTGGGGGTGTACCACAACGAATGGCTATTAGCAGCAAAAATCGTTTTTCAAGTTTATTAATTGAAGTGCTATTTATAGGAAACCGTATAATTTCCACTGTTTACAGGGATTAAATCAGAAAATAAATTTTTTTATTTTCACAATTTCCACTGTGCCCGCTAGGTACGAAGCAAATCAGGATAGAAGAGGATCTCTTACACCGTTATTGCTTAAGTTTTTGAATCAGTTAAAACTGATCCACCCGATCCAACGCTTTTGAAAAATCGGTGTATATAACATCGTCTTGTGTATATAACAATTTCCTCGTACAAATATCCAAAAAAATAATAATAAATCTAATGAAATTTGGCATACACAGTCTTGACATTAATATTGAGAATGTTTCGAAGGCGCCCATTGTTTAGATTATGCAAAACAAATGTCATTACAATTGAATAAGTATTTATTTTTTATTTACATGTTTGCAAAAAAATAGCTCGAATATCTTTCATATCACATATTTTTATTTTCGTGTTAAACGTAACTACTTAACACAAACAAAAGATTCAAAAATATTTAAATAATTGAATATAATACATTCTTAAATTGATAATAAATAATTAATCAAACTAATCCAAAAAACTATTGTCTAAGTACTTCAATACATTGTATGCAACCAATGGAATAATAAAAATATAGAAATGATAAAATACATTAAACAAATGATTTACTAAAACAAAACAATAAAAAACGGTTAATCACGTAATTACAATTCTTGTGATCAAAGTTTATTTTTAAATACAAAGAAAATAAATAGTTTTATGCACATACACTGAAAGCAGGCGAACGTACATATTTAATATATGGGCAACGATACGTTAAAATTTAGCGAAATCTAAAACTATTATTAACCAATATTCTGTTAATGATTTCATATGTCAAAATACCTGAAATCAAAATCTAAAATTTATGTTTTCATAAGAAGAATTCGAAATTTTATTTTATATTTAGAAATTTTTATTCACTGAAAACTCTACGACATGACTTCCGTTTTCATTATCATTGAGCATACTAAATTATAACATTTCGCTAATTATTTTTTAAGTTATTTGTGTGTGGCTTTTTTGTAGAGGCGACCAAGCGTAGAGACAAGCGTATTCTCTAGCCTATAATGTATATATATCTTAACAGTGCGGATTTTTCAGATGAAAACTATTATTGCATAGGTAATGTAAGAAGAAAACCCATTGTGTACCGTATTTTCAATTAAAAAAAACACACACACACACAACATGCTTCAATTTGTTTATAAACAACAATAATATGAATTTTCCATAGATTTGTCAATACAACATAATATTACAACAATATTTCCTGTTTTTCCAATGCATTGTTATTTAAAAAATGGTGAATCATTACAATGTTTTACAGTTCAATCGGACAATCGCTATTCTCTAATATAGGCTGCAAAAACCGCTTGTCTCTTCGCTTGGTTGCTTTCACTTAAGTCTCAGCCATAGGCAACATACTTTGTTATATTTCTTTCAATTTTTTGTTCACAAATATCTCAAGGTATAATTATCCAAGCGTTATTAAGCATCTACACAAGCCGTGCGTTTTCATGTATTAATATTTTGCATGCAAGGTTTTTTATTGTTTCATAAATAATAATTTCTTTTTTTCTAAAGCGAAAATACAAGGAAATACAATGTATGTTTCCTTAGAGACTATCCATATTATTCCACCAAAGCGGAGCTAGAGCCAAAAAAATATAAAATTAATATGTGCCTTTTATTTGAGAATTTTTTTTCCCATACCAATATTGTTTCTTGCGTTATTTGTAAGCTCTTATAATGAAGATATTGGTCTTTGAAATTTAAAAATTTTGAAGTAGTGAAAAAATCATAATTTGTCATCTACTTATAGTATTTAATTGTTTTATATGTATATATTATTTTTGAGTTTTTGTGTGGTAAATTGTGTACAATATAAATACAGTTTAAAAACAAACAAACTAAATATATTATCAATTTTTATACCAAACTTTTTGACATAAAACTTCAAAAATAATATTTATAAAAAAAAAAAAAAAAAAAATTAACTCCACGAGTAAATGACGTATACATGATTTTAAAAATGTATTATTTTATAATAGCAAGATTAATTACTGGTTATTATAATGAATAATAAACTAATTTTCTCTTTCTAAACTATTTTATATCAGTTAAATAAAAATTTTATGATCCATTTTTCTTTATGGTAGCGTTACAGAATTTCTCCATCATAGGTAACTCTTTTTGTAAATAGTTTATTGCAAAACAGGTAAATTCTTTCACATCTTTGAGCATTTAATTTTAAAATTAATACAAATTTCTAGGGTGTGTATATGGAGTTATCATAGATATTCTAGCAAGAGGTTTTATTTAAACAAACAAAAAAAACAGAATTTAATATTTTTTATTTACGTAATCATTCATATGATTATTGTTTTAATTAAATAGTAATTTGTATAATTAATATTTAAATTATATTATTTTATTTCAGAGATCAAGGACTTTTAGTGAATAGTTTTAAGTCTTACATAATATCTTTTAGAAAAGAGCGTGTGTTAATAGTCAATTTTTATCAAAGAATATATTTAAATTTATTATCAGCGTTTGTTGAATAAAAAACTTACCAGAACCTGTTTTTTTTTTAAATCTAATTAAGTCATACATCTCATTTCACACTTGGCAAATACAAAATATTCTCACTCATTTGGAAACTTTTCATTAATTATTCTAAACTTAAATATAACAAAAGTACTATTTAATAAATCGGGATGGAAAAGTTTTACATGTCAATCCTTAAAGCTCTGGAAAAGATTAGGATAATAAGCATCTAATAAATTAATATTATTTTTGTAGGCGAAATATGTATGGAAAATAAGTATTTTTAGTTCGGTAATGTTTTTATAGATATAAACTAATTATGTCTAAATAGTACATCAGTGCCACGCATATAAATTTAATTCTCCTATTATTTACTAAAGTATTTGATAAACACCTAATTAAGCTTTTTAAAAAAATGTGTGAGACAATAGGTAGGATCGTGTCGTAACAAAATAATTTTTATTTTTATTTTTTTCGTTATGGTTATAAAGTTATATCAAATTTTAAAAAAAATTTTGATCAGTCACTATTATAGTTCCCGGACCAAAGTTTAATGTTTTTATGTTCCATGAAAGTACAGAATCATGGAAGGCATCCACATATCAAAATAGCATATTACCCTATTATTATAGTATTTTGCCAACCATGATGTTATATTTTCAAAACACAGGTAATATTATTAACAAAATCATGGAAACATTGAAATTATTTTAATATTATGAAGTCATGGCGCATTTTCAGTTTTTTAAATTTTATCACTTTTAAAGAGTTCATAATTAGTTTCAAAACAATTTTTAAAAGGTTTTCACCAAGTTTTTTCTTAAAAAAGTTCTGCTTATTGATTTTTCTAACCTATATTACGAAAATCGCTTAATGCATGAAAACGAAGTTTTACCGAAATAATTCTATGAGTTCCAACGGGTTCGTTTTATGTAGAAAAAAGTAAAAACTTATGGTATCTTCTCATTTTTTCGCAACATGGTACGTTCAAGGTCCAAAAACAGTCACCAAAAAATTGAAATTGCAGTTAACCAAATTTTAAAAATGATGTCTTTTGCATTTTTCAATCTTCAATCGCTTTCGGCTTCAAACGAAGCTTTTTAAGGAAAAATTTTAAGAAAAAGTGTTTCTCTTTGTCTTTCTTATAACATAGTTAAAATCAGTTCAAACCTTATAGTACATCGAAAAAAGCGAAGGAATGTGGTATAACCAATATAGACTCAAGTGGTAAAATAAATTTGAACCAAAAATAATTCCGATATCATCCGGATACTTATTAATATTTAAGCTTATCTGGCACTTGAATAAATGCGGTGCTAGGTTTTTGCATACTCAAGTACTCCAAAATTTTCTACTAAAATGAACATTTTAAAAGTCCTTCAACTTATCTACACATAAATTTGCTTTTTGCTTAAATAAACAATGAAATTTCTGTTCTTAGTATTTTTAATCATTTTAAATGAATTTATAAACAAATTTATTTAAAAACAAAAAGCAAATGTATTCCACAAAATGTTATTAATTTATGACACGTCATTCATTAGCTTATTATTAGCTAATTTATTTAATTTTTATGCATTTAGAATTTTTATAAGCAAATAAAAGCTACGTAAGATAAAGTTAAAACAAAGAGAGAAAATTGCATCGACATTTATTGTTCAACCTGTGTTTAGGATAGCAAAAACATAACGGTATATTAAATTTAGTAAGACACTTACAATATAGGTTGTCATAAAATAAATCACTTTATTCTTAATCAAGAGATAACCAGATGAAATTAGCATATTCTAGACCTACCAAGTCACCTTAAAGTTAGTGAAAGACCCAAAACTATCAATTGGCTCATCCATTTAGGTCATAAAAGATTTGTGTCATAAAAACGTTTGCCTTTTGTTGGTCAACTTTGTATAAAATAAACTTTGCTTTCGTGGTAAAAAGGAAATTAAGTTTTCTTATTCCACACAGTTATAAATACATATATAATATTAACATAAATAATAATAATTATTGCAAATGCGGTATTAAATAATTCGTAGAGTGATCGTACGAAAGATCTACCTGGATAACTGAAAAATGACAAATTTTGTGTTTCTATAAATAATAAGTTTTCAAAATTTTTTATAATAAATTTGATACCAGACAGACTAAAATATGAAAACGACCAAATTATTTATTAGAAATATTCAAATTTGTCTTGAAAATATATATCATACAAAAAAAAAATATTATAATTAAAACCAATGAAATACTAAAAAAAATATATAAATAAAGTATACGAAAAATTCAATAACTTAATCTTGTTGAAATTTAATGTATATGTAGGTATTTAAATATTACAGTTAATATTTAATCAAACTATCTTTACAGTTATATTAATCTATAATTTAAACTAAAAAAGGTATACTGAATTACAAGATTAATAATAAACAAAAGATGAAAAATTATTATATTAATCTTATTACAACATATATTGAAGATGAATTATGCTACTTTCATCTTTAGCCAATAGACCTTTTTGTTTCGGTCACAATAATTCAAATATTTTTTGAACCGACTGAGCAACTTTTTTTATGAATCTGCCTGTCAGTCTGCCAGCTAGTCTGTGTGTCGGTCTGTTAGGACAAATAGTTTAAGCGAGCGTGCAACAATCCTCAGTTACTAGGCGGATATTTGCAAATTTTTGGTAAACATTAGATGTGGCATTAAATAATGGCCACATTTAACAAACAACTCACCTATCAATTGACTACAACCTTCACGTACGTTGACCTGTAAAGTTTATTTTGCAATCTATAATAAAATACACACTTTTGATTTCCTACCAAATTCCCCTCAAAATCCGCTTTATCCTCAGTAATCACTGATATTTTCCCCATCTCGCTGGTGGGCTCGCGTAAAATATTTTCGTACTTAGGCAAATATTCGAGAATGTAAATAATTAATTATAAATAATATTGTAATTCTATATAAGTGTAAGAGTCAAGATTTTTAACGAAATTTATATGTTATTTAACTGCAATAACATATTTTATTACTCAAGCTACATGTAGAACTTTTATCGGTTATTTGAGGAAACTTTAAGTAAAAGTTTATTCATTTGTTAATCAATAGTACCTATTTAAAAAAAATAATGTAGTCTTCAAGATACTATCTAAAACTTTGTGGCCACTTAAAAATATTTATGCGATTAAGTCTATATATTTTCAGTCGCGACAAGGTTTTAAATAGAATTATTTCTTCGTATACATTTGAATTGAAAAAATATTTATCACTCGATCAAAATCGGTGGTAAACTTTGAGACGCAAACCTATATATTGTGTAATAAACACTGTATTAGTTTTTTTTTTTTAATTATGTAGTATCGACTAACAAATAAACAAACTTTCAATGTTTTCCCCAACTCAGTGAAAAAAGTTTTAAGTAGTTTGAGTAATAAATTGCATATATTATAGTAGTTTCACATTTGCTTTTCACTTTTAATATTTAAATTCCTATAAAAATATATATTAAAGAAATAGAAGTTGAATCGTCTATTATATGAACTAAAATAAATTATTTTTCAGGGCAATAATAAAATTTTATAATTAATTAACATAAAATTATAATAAACATAATTAAAATGCATTAAAAAAAATTAATTATCTGTTGTTTAAAGTTTAAAAATAACTATAAATAAACATATTTGTTATTGAAATAATATATCTTTTGTTCTTATAAAAACTAATTAATACTTTTGTTTTAGT
Source organism: Chrysopa pallens (assembly GCA_020423425.1). NCBI lineage: Eukaryota > Metazoa > Arthropoda > Insecta > Neuroptera > Chrysopidae > Chrysopa > Chrysopa pallens. Next base: position 72,526,159 of record CM035593.1, on the reverse strand, counting down.
TGAAAACAAATGTATTGTTAAGAGTCATTATTATTGTTGTTTACAGAAAAAATTGTTCATCTTTATCTTTTCTTTTTATATTTAAATCCATTACAATATTACCTTAATTTAATTATATCTATATACAAATATTTATAAAGCTTGTCATTATTCAACAGGAAATCCGAAATACATTCATATTAAAAATTTGCATTAATAGGCATATTTATAAAGTTTATTAAGCTAATACAAAGTATAAAAAGTCCATAAATTCAAACGCTTTTATATTTGCAACAAATGAAAAGCATTACTATTTTTTTAAACAATTTTTTTAAATTTTGAACAATGGATAAAATAAATAATCGTTTGGCGCATGCTTTGTTTATAGGTACAAGTGTACTAATACATATATGAAATGTACCATTACTCATCCATTCATTACGTTGTCTATTACCCATCTTTGTTTCACAAGATAGTATTCTTTAAAATCATTTCAAAAATTATACTAAAATGTTGTTCCATTCTTTATTATTTTGTATAGTAAATATATGTTGTATGGTGTTTAAAACATACATTCCACTAGTTTGTCCTGTAAAGTCATTCTAAATAAATGTATATATTCTTCACTCTTTTTTACAGTTCAAAGTATTTAAATTTACACTCATTATTAGTTGTGTACTCTTTGTTTGAATTCATAAGAGAAACAAAGACATGTATTAAAAAAATGATCGTAATGATCTGCTTTTGGTTTATTAAAAACAAAGAGAAATATACACACATTCATAGTACAGGTATCCTTGTTTCTTGTTTAGTGACTCCAAGAATGAAATGAAATATGTTCCAGCATGGTTTAATTTGCGCAACAAACTCTTACAGGGTACTAACCCAGGAATATATACATACGCCTCACTTTGTCTAACAGCCTTTATAGCTGGCTTTGTATAGTATAATATTGGATCTCTCGTTTGTGAGAGACTGTGTATATGTAGTATTGTCAGGTCGATAATATTATACAAAATATTGAGTACAACTGTACTGAAAAATTGACATACAGTTAGTTATTAAATAATAATACTGAATGTATATAAACAGTACAATCATATGATTAAAAAAGATATAAACAAACTATTAATATTCATCAACATAAAAAAATGATATTATAAACATACTGTGCGGCGAAACGAAAATCAAAGTGTCTTTGTGTTGATATATCATAACCGACAATCATAACCAAATGTACAGTATTCGGTATGATGCGAGAAGTGAGAGATTAATATTAAACAAGTTTATAGTTATCAAAGAAAAAATTAGTGATTAGAAATAACAATTCTTATTTTTTGAAATTAATCAATAAAAATCATGATTAATTATTTATTATCTAATCCTTATTCCATCAAACTTATTCAACATTTGTTTAATTCAAAAACAAAGTTTCTAACAATAAGTGAATTTTAAAAAATTATGTAGTAGTTTATTTTAATTATATTTTTACATTAAAAAAAATGCGATACATTGTTGAATTATTTTCGCCTGTACTGAATTGAAACATATAAAAAAAATCTGTGATAGTTTCAAATATAACGTTTATTTTTTTAAAGTTTTTATTTTTTTTTTTTTAACGATCTGGATTTTTTAGTTTTTATTTGTTTATTTAGGTAAGTAAAATCAAATTTGGGTAACAAAGGATTTGTGTCTGATTTTAGATGAATTTGATGTTTGGTTTGTTAGGGGAATATGTTTTTATTGAGTCTATGTATTTGTGATTATTTAATAAAACTACCCTTAAAAGTTAAAATGGAATCTGCCTATTTATTATTTTAATTATATTGTTGAAATAAAATCATTTTGAAATTTAGTTTGAACAATGAATGAAACTGAACAAATCAGAAATCTGAATAGTCGCTTCAATTTCTACCTAACCTAGAAATGTCGGTGTTTACAACAATTGATTATAATGTTAAATATTTAAAAAAATAATTTTTTCCAATGTTTGGTATTTGTTATGTGATTTTAGTTTTTTATTTTGAATTCAAATTTGTATAATTTTGAATTAAATGGAATATTTTTATATTTATTTACAATTAAATTTTTACTCCAGTTAAGTTTGCAAGCAACAATAATTATATGTGAAAATTGTTATTAAATGTGAATGTATCTTTAAAGATGTGATAAATACAGATTTTCAATTTGTATTTGTAAAGTTTTTTTTAAGAGGTTGCTTCACTTTTATGAAAATAATTATTTAATTTATTTATTAATTTGGATGCCAACTAAAATAACCGGTATTTACTACGTTTCATATGTAGGTGAGATTAATTACATTTTCTTGATAAGCTTTTTAAATTATCGTTAAAAAATATTTGAAAAATATTTTTAATTTTATTCGATTTAAATAAAAGTTTCTAATGAAATTAATATCAAGGTAATATCTAGATTAAACCAGGGCGCTTATGTTTGTAATAATTATATGGTTGTAATTTATACTGGAATATCAAGGTGATTTAGATTACGATTGGTACACATTGTGTATTATTTGAACCCAATATTCTCAATATTATTAATAGAAATAATTTGTATACTTTATACAAAATTATGGTGTTGATTTTCATTTACAATTTCATGTAAATTATTTCTTACAGTGTATTATAAATATCTAAATATGAATCGATCTCAGATTTCTTTTAGTGTTTCTAATTTTTCAGATTTTTCAATTATTTATTTTTAACAAGTTCTTAGACTATCTGCACAATGTAAAAAAAAATGCAATAATTTTAAATTGCATATCGAAAATAATGTAGAAGTATTTTTGTGAGTAATTTTATTTTATAATAAACAATGATAAACCATAAGTATGAATCAACTGAAATGTTGATAGTAAATTTTATTTCAATGGTAGTATTACGCCCCCCGTATTTATTTTATATATCTTCATTTTATTTTTAATAATTTGAATTTTTTGTTAAATTCTAACATTCCTTTGTTTGTATGGAATTAAAAAATAAAATTGAAACTCAGTTCTCTATTACGGATTTTTAAAAAAAATTAAGTTTGATTTTTCGTAGTAAATATTGTGTCTGAATTTTACTGATTTACCACTAAAAGCCTCTTGGTCACTTTGAAGTGCAGTCTCTTGACTGCCAATTTAACATAAATGTGCATATACATATCAACTTCTAAACATTCAGACCTGACAAGGTTTGACACCTTTTATGTTTTAGGCCTATTATCAGGTTGTTCAAATCATAACATAATAAATAATATTTATAAGAAAGCGTTTTTCACATTATGTTTAACATTCCACTTATAAGTTTTTCTATATATACTTTTTTGTAGGAAGCCCCTAATTACTTGGGGTCCTTGGGTTACTTGGGGAGCTTTATTGCTAAAAATGCTCCTAAATTATCGAGTAATATTTCATAACTCGCCTAAAATTTTTAGTTTTTCATGCATGTACGTTTCATTGAATTACAAAAGAAATTTTTTTTCAATGAATGCTGTAATTTTCTCTTTTTATTTTATATATAATTATTAATGAGAACTCTATGATTTTTCGAATAAATTTCGTTTTTTTGCCCCAATCTCCTAGATCAAATTATTTTGTATTTTTATAAATACGTATTTCGACTACAAAGTACTCATCATCAGTATGAATTAGATTCTCTGAGGAGATGTTACTCGTTGCTAATTTGGTGACGGTTTGCACGGTTGTAATTTTCTCCTACTTACTGCCTGGAATTCGATATTTAAAAAATTGAAATTATTGGCCATTCATAATTACTACAGGATTTGAAATTTTAGTCGCGTAAATTATTTTTTCAAACGCTATCGAAATTTTTGTTGAAGAAAAAATAACTGGCTTCAGATTATGAGAAAAATCCAATCCATTTGGGTAAACTAATTGCGCTTATCCGGTTTATTGAATATAGAGAGGTCTATCATTACACCTTCTATGGTTAAAAAAGCAAAAAAAATAATTCTTTAACGTCTATTGTGTTAATCCTTATGCAAATCATTCGAAGCATATTTATTTTAAGCAAACTTTTAAATTCTGATGAATCTCTATATAAATCAAAGGTTTATTTATTGATAAAATTTTTATACATTGGTAAATGGATCAATGGACATTTGTTCATCATACTGACTATTTCAGATGAGGCTGACAAGTAAAGAAAGATAATAATTAAATGACTAATTAATTAATATTGACCAAGTTTAATGACTCATCACTGAAAACACATCGTGCTTGAAATTAAATATAGGTAATTAAATATACTCCAACTTTATGGGAGTTGAAAAATTGACGCACTAGTGGAGTGCCGCAACTTCTGAATTATTTTCACGAATAGCCCAAAAACATTACATTTTAAAGAAATTTTGTTCCTTTGTAAATGCAATAATAATCAAATAATATCGCTAGTAGTATCAATTAATGATGTTCATAACTTCTTGAATCTTTTAATGATCCAGTTGATTCAAAAAATATTTTGTAAGGAATTCTATGGCTGCAAGTCCTTTTGCCCTGTATCTTTATTTTGGATAATTGAGACTTAATCTCCATGAATAAAAATCGAGTTTAATGCATAGTTAAAGTAGTCCTTGTACTTAAGTATAACACATCCTTGATGTACCTTATTGATATATACCACGTATGGTTAAGAAGCTTACGCACCGATTCAACGCAATTAAAATGACCGATTTTCAAGCAACTAGTTGCATCAGTCTGACACATTAAGATTTCATAGAAGTATTTACACTGGTGATTTCATACGACTGGACAGGTCGGTCGTACCGGGATTAGTTTCATCGGTTTTGTATGTATGCATATGTCATTATTTTCTTTATTTTTATTAAAATGTACGATTCAGCGACTAGATTATAGTCGTATCGATTGTACCATAGTCGATCTCATGCAACTAGTTTCCTGAGTCGGTCGTGTGTGAGCTACGTTGCATCAGTGTGTAAGCTGCCTAAATGATTTCCAAATCATTAAAAATTTAATTTGTAATGTAATTAAAACTTCCATAATATATTACTTTTTGCACAACCTTACAACAGTAAAACAAGTAATAAAAACATACAAAACTGATGATTGATTGGTTATCATGAAATTATGTAATATTGATATATTTATTAAAATATATTCATAACAATGTTCATATTTTACATTTTGTACGATATAATAGGTATTGAATAATTATTTGCTTTATTAGCATAAAATATAAGTCACAGTATATGATGGTTTAATAATGAATAAAACAAAAATTTTAAATATACCCGATCTCTGATAAATCCAAAGTTGTTATAACAAATACGCAAGAGCAGCGCATGTTTTTTGAGGATTTATGGGACATTCTTACTATTATAAATGTCAAAAATGGCTTTTACTACGCTTGCGTACGTCTGACATCCGACTAACGTCTTTTTTTATTACGTCTAATGTTATTATAATAATTTTTCTAAATGTTAATATGAATCAATATCTTTATCTTCTGATTAAATTTTTCATTTTTTTCATGAAAATTAAAGATGGCTTGGTAGAATAAGTTAGTGGCATTTGTAATATTCTAGAGTTAACTTTTATATAACTGCATGCCAAAAAATATTTTGGGTAGTGTCATGTTTGCTGCGAAACTGAACACTCCTTTTCTTAAATTGGAGACCCACATAAAAATTAATTAATACTATTTTGATATAAAGTAAAGATGGCTGGTAATTAACTTAATTATAATTTATTGTAATTAAAGTGAATAACCAAAAATATGGTGTGCATTGCTAGTGAAAAACATATTATTATCATTTTTAATACTTAGATATTTATAAATATATTTCCCAAATAATTCTTTTTGGGGAAACTTTGACCTAACTATTTTAGTGTATCCTATATTTTTAACGTAATTTTCTTTGTTTACATTCTTCACATATTGTAAATAAAATAAATAGGGTAAGCAAATTTTGTGTGTATAAAAAATTACATAAAGAATGAACAAAAATTAATGACAAATCATTCACCGTTATATTTTGTTATATAATATGGGCTAAGTTTTGGTGACATTTGATTGGATTAAAAGTGTATCTCACAATAAGAACGTATTGGTTTTAAGCCAATAAATTCTGCATATAATCCCGGAGATATTTTACGAACTTTCTGTACATACATAGTTGGAATACGATTTACATCCGGTAATGTTTAACGGAAAGGTCGTTGCTTATAAAATATGTAGAATCATTTACAAACATCTGTTTTGATTCAGTTATTTTGTTTATAATGAATACATTACTGTTTTTTATTTAGGTCATGAGGCAAGATAATATGGGATGCAAATTGATCATACTTTCGATTTCCAATCGTTTCTTAATAATAATAATAATAATAAAGGGGTTTAATCTCCGTTCTTTAGACATATATGTCTCTATTCCCGGAATTTACTATAGTAATTGATTATGGTTCCAGGAAATTTAGAGCTCTTGGGAAAATTTACATGAATCCTTTCAGGGAATAGCTCCAAAAATATCAACTGATTGCCTATAATTTCACACACAAAAATAGAATTTTAATTAACTACTTGACTAAAAAACTTGACTAATATCTTACTGCCCAAATACGTAACTAAAATTCTCGCAACTTGACTTAATATATTTAAGACGGTATATATTTAAGGGTGGCCCAAGAAATTTGTTTTCGCTAAAATAGTTGATTGAGAAATTAAAAATGAAATAAATTCTGAACGGTAAATCGATACTTAAACGATCCTCTGAAATTCTGAAATGACTGCTACAATTATTTGTGCAGTGAATCACTAATGAATAAATATTTGATCAAAATTAAACGGGTTGTATTTCAGTGATTGTATAGAGATTGTATGTTTGACTAAATATCTTCATCTAATGTCATTTTAAAAACATATCCACTTTTATTCAAAAGAACTTTTTAAAATAATTGGTGGAATTTTTGGCTTATTTGGTAGGTAATTTTTTGTAGGTTGGTAGGTAACATCAATAAATAGACAGAAATTGCTATATTTTGATATTGTATGAAGATTAGTTTTAGTGAAATTATCAAACATTTAATAAATCTTTCTTAATAAAACTAACAATTCAATTGAACAAATCATTGTAAAAATATTTAAAAATTTATCTAGATTTTCATGAACACATATTTTATACCGGATGGGTGGGAAACTAAGTCATACTTTGCAAAAATTAAAATATAGTTCATATAAACTTCAGATATTTAGAATATTTACACAAATAATTGCTTGACTGTAGTATGTCTGTCAAGTCACTTTATATACCACCAATAATTTTCGTCAGCATACTTATTTCTACTACTCTCATGTTCGCAAGAAAATTATTTTTTTTGTTAACCTCGGTACTTAAACCACTAAGGGCTAAAACTGAAAGTTAGATAGCGTGATCTCTTGCTTAATAAGCAGATAAAATCAGAATTTTTCAAATGTGATTTGGTAGTTCCTAAGATGTTTAGCCAAACAAACAAACTCTGCAGAAACTTTCCTTTATAGCATTTTATGAACAACAAACTACTTGACGGGAGACTAATTCGTGCTTTCAGATGATGGAGTGTTCTAAAAGTGGGTACAGAGAACTGAACGGTCTAGGAACAAGGGCGCAGTTACGATGCCCCTCTTAATATACTCTATCTATATAGTTGATCATGTGGACCTGAGAATGGTTTTACATGAACTGTTTGTATTTAAAAATTTAGAACGTTACAAATATTTGTATTATTTTCCCGAGCACCCATTACATGTTTAAATGCAATAAATGCATAATATAATTTTTGGAAGATTGCCTAAACATGCGATACAACATAAACAATACGTTAAAAAGTATGCAATACTATGCCAAGATAAATAAAATATTGCTAATTTTTTTTAAATAAAAGTTACTCTATTACAAAATTTAATTTAATACGAAAAAGGTATGAAATATGATTGCTGCTGAATCTTTATCAATAGTATAGGAGCAATGCTAAACCGATTGCTTTTGTTTAAAGATTCTGTGATATACCACGGGTGGTATTAACCATACTCCACATATTTCGATCTAGAAAGTCTTATGTTTCCAATCTACACTAGTTAGGCACAGTACTTCCAGTTAGGCCGGTATTAATTTTTAAAAAAAATTGATAAAAGATCTTTCTTTTATAAAATCTGAAAGAAAGTTTACACTCTAAACTGGTATTTTTTATAAAAGATTTTTTTGTAATAAAATATCTTTTATCAAAATATGCTTCATTTAACCAATAGAGGAATCATCTTTCTCAAAGTAAGTATGCACAAGAGATTAATCAAATGATTAAAAATTCAAATGGGCATTTCAAATGATAAAATATTTTTTTAAAGGAAATTCTTCGAATTAATTTTTTTTCAAGGTTCTTTTAATATATCAAGGTGAAGAAAATTACCTGTATATATATGTATAAATAAAATATGCTGCGCGTATTTATTAGTAATTTAAAATATATATATATATATATATATATATATATATATATATATATATATATATATATATATATATATATATATATATATATATATATATATATATATTTACATTTATTTGATAAAAATTACAACACAAACCCTACCGTTTTATTTATGTTAATACAAGTAATATTTCTTATCAATATTAATTACTTTTATATTATTATTATAATCTATTACACTGTATGCACACATTATTTATACGAGTTTATTATATCTTATACGAATTGACAACTTTAAAACTAGATGAAATCTCCTAAGGCTACAATCAAAGCTTCTTCTCAAATTTTTAGCTAATAATTACATATATTTGAAATATTTATTACTATTAAAGGCCAGCTGAACGTTTTTTTGTGATGATCCATTTTCAATTGTTTATTTTTTGAAGTTAGGATATTATAATCAATATAATGTAGAATATGCATATTAATTTTATTCTAAAGTTTGTAACGCTTGCAAATATCGAAGACGCGAACAAAATTTTGGTATAAGTGTTTATACAATTGCCTTTTAGACTTAAAAAGTGAGCTAAAAGGGTAATTGTGCTCAATGAATCCATCACAAAACTCTTAAAACATAAGGGATAGGTGAAAAATTTAAAAACAAAAAACATAAAAACAGGCAACTTTCTATTGAAAAATTATTTCGTAAGCTGTTTAGATTCGCCACAATTTCAGCTTTAATTTACCTACTAATATAATATTATAATATTTTCTATTATTTTATACGTATGTATGCAAATTTAGAATATTTTACAAATGCTAATGATTAAAAATAGTTGATTCTCACAGTATTTTCACAATTAACAATATTAGCTTCCCATGTTTATTATTTAAAATCGTTAAATAAAGTGAATTTGTGAAATTTTTAGGCAAAACACTATTTCTTTTTCGGTCTATAAATGCTCTAAATGTGTACAACACCACCAATGTAATATGTTTTACGTAAAGAGTAACTCTCGATCTTTAATGAAGTTTATATCAGATGAACATAACGCTCATATTACTCTTGGCATGTTAACATGCACATTACTGTATCTATTTTCAGCTTCAATATGTCCATACACCCTTAATAATTTTACAAAACTGAAACATATCGAGTAAATATGATTGTCTACTTTCACATACTTTAAATCTACATTAAATATATCAATGTAATAAAAAATCATTTATGGATTAGAAAGGTCGTTCAACTTCACAATATCGTAGAGATAGTCATGGTCTAGAAAATTAGATACGATAAACAACACCATTTTTTTCAGCCCAAATATACCTATAAATCTTAAATTAATTTACAAAAATTTTTTTAAACAAAAGTCATTAGCTTCGGTCACATAATTTTTATTTACATTTAATACGTCTATTTACATACGATTTATCTATCGGAAGGGTCGTTAAACTTCAGAATATGGCAGAGACAGTCATGGTCTAACAAATTAGTTACGATAAACAAACAACAAAGATGTCCCATATTATTATCATATGAATCATATGCTTGCGTCTTTTATTTTTTTAATAGTTATTACACCTATAAATATATTTTATTATTTATACAAAATAATAACTATTGTATCTTTTATTTGTGCATTTGATTTTTAAACACAATAGACTGGGCTTGTACGAATCGTTGTTATCGCTAACTGGAGTTATATTTTCTGTTGCACCAACCTCGAGTTATTCTTTTTTTGAACTGAACATCACACTTGAGTTAAAATACTAACGTAGACATAAATTTGGTATGAAATCAGATGTTGATATTTTTAGCCAGTTTCAGCTTTGATATCCTAATTAAATACTACTTTCCATTGACTAATCGTTTTTCTTAGTCCATTGTTTCTAAACAAAAGTTTCACGTGAACATTTGTTTTCTACAATTTGATTGGTTGTTTCATAGTTATTACATGCATCTATAAATAATAGATCACTATTTTTAATAGTATGCAATATGGCACATACTACATATTATGTATTTTTAATATAATATCAAAAAAAAAACAGAATCGCTAAATCAATTCTTATAGTGATCACGCAGGGAATGTGTGATCAGTGGAGTAACGAAAACGATTATATATATTCTTGGTCTCAATGTTGCTTATCTGATCTGACACTTGCATGTTTTTTTATTAATTTTTCTAAGCATTATCATTATGAAAATTATTAACGGTAAAAATTATAAGTAACTCAAAATTAATAACCTTGTTGATGGGCAGACATGTGGACATGCAAAAAATGGATTAATTAGGTGATTTTATGAACACCTTTATCAGAATTTTGTTTGTCACTTAAAAATTTTTAAGCGTTATAAACTTAATTAATTCCAAAGAAATGATTGACAATCTTGATTAAATACTGTAAACTGTCTCTTATAATCTTTAAATAAAAAATAAGCCGACATAAGTTATTGCTTACATCGTATAACATCTCTATGTATATTAGAAGATTAATATTTCATTTACATGTTATGTTAATTGCCCAAATTTAATATTAAAAGATATATTAAACCAGGACAACATTGAATGAGGGTTTGTTGACTCTTCAATAATGCAAAACGATATTCATGTAGAGAGAGCAGTTAATTCTCTTGACGATATTTAAATATTGTTTGAGGATCTTAGGTTAATTCTATAAAACATATCCATTGGTTTTCTATTTAACTATTGTTAATGAAATTGTAATTTATATAACAAACAATTGATTTCACGATTAAGAGCTAACTAACTTTATTATTTATTGAGGTTTTATAGTTATATTACAAAATTGTATGTTTTAGGAATAAAACCTTTTGAATGTAGATAAAAATATCTTATTAGGGAAAATCAATGTTAAATTAAAATGACAAAAATGTTCGCATAAGAAAAATATTGAAGGATGTCGTGTTTTGTATCCATAAGCAGTGATGATTATATAAATACTTATTTGTTTGCGATGTAATACATATTATTTCTTATATTGATTGAATCAAATGTATTTTTTACTGATTTATATAAGAATTTGTTAATAACTATTGTATTGGTATTTTATACTTATTTTTTTAATAAAATATTTAAAATAAAGACAGCGGTGGTGTTTGGCGGCGGCGACATCAACGACCTGGCTCGTGTGAAAGGCTCAAAAGAAAGTTTTTAAACTTATTAAAAATTTAGTTTTTTAATGTATCAGAAGTTTGGCGGGATCAATGGCACTATTAATGTAGTCAAATAGAAGAGACTTAGGCAAAACATTTTAGTGAGGAATTTAGATATAAAAATTTCAAATAAGGATAAATTTTATAAATTAGTCTAAATTTTTTAGATTAGTGATAAAACTTTTCATTTTCAGAGTTCGAATAATTTTCGTTTGAGCTCAAAAACTTGAGGGAATTTTTTTTATTTTTTGTTATTTAATAGGCAAATCCTTTTATACCAAATTGAAAAATCATTTTGATCAAAATGTGATAAAATCTGGTGACCGTTGGCGACAGCTTGAAAATTGCAATTTTAGCTTGCCGAAAAATGGAAAAATTCATTTTATTTCGAGAGACAACGTTGTTATATTAATCATAATTCAGCCATAAACAAACTTTTAAATGGGTATTATAAATAATATCATATTCTTATGGGCGGGCACTCGGACCATTAATTTAATATACCTTTATATAATAGATACAAAATTTCATAAACAACAACAAATTTTCGGATTTTTTTTACATAAGAATAATAATTTATTTTAATTAAATTCATTTTTATTTTGCATAAAATCCACTTTAATTTTTTTATATATCCACGTTTGAAAGATGTCCTTGAATAAAAGTCAAAACCAGATTGCGGAAAATTTTGTAAAAAATAATTTTAGATTTTTTTATCAAATTTTTTATTTTAAGGAAGTACGAGCACCAAGGCAACTTTTGATAAAAGGCTTGATTTTTTTTTAATACAAAGTTTAAATATGTCTAAACAAATTTCAAAAATTTGAAGGAGATTGCCCGATCATTTAAATAAATAATTAACTTTAAAGATGAGCAATTTAACATTGGTCTTATGGGGTAACCTTCAAACATTGATACATTTCTGTATTTTTCTCGTAAAACTGTCGGTGAATATTTTTAAAAAACTTATGGATGAAAGTAAATATATTAGTGATAAATTTAATTCAAAAACATTTACACTTGCCCGACTAATTAAAGTGTATTAATTAAAAGAAAAATAAATGCCGCCACTAGCCAATGTTAAATGTATATCTATATATTGAAAAAAATCATATGGTTACTGCGTTCCCCTTACCGCGCTAGAGTCGATACCTATCCCCACACCGCCTGGCGCTCGTACTTCCTTAAGAAATATTAACATACCAGTTTTTAATATAAAGCATGTTACAAATCATTTTAAACATGAAACGAATGATAATAATTGTAGTTTTTAAAAAATGGTCTGAAAAAAGTTCATTTGCGACCTGGAAAAATCAGGGAATTTAGTCATTGAGATATAGTAGTCACCATCGTGAAGTAGGAAACAAAATATACGATAGAATTGAGACAACTACTGAGATACAGTAGGGCTGTTGGAACGTATAACTTATATGATATTTTTTCATCATAGAATTTCGCTTTCTTACGGTTTTGTACGAATACAACTAGCGACCTCTACAAATAACTCAAAAAATAATTATGAATTTGGTATGCAAAACCTTAACATGAAAACGAAGGGCATGTCGAATATAATATAAAATATTAAAATATAACATATAGATTTTTTACTTTAGGATTCGTGTTATTTATGTTCGAAAATTAAAAATGTATATTACATTACAGATCATATTTATTGAAAAACAAAATCTTCTCTATCAAAAACTCAGACCCCTATTGACATGAAGTAAATATTATTTCAACAAGAGATTATGTTCCATTGCAAAAGTTGCAAAATTTAACCGTAATTTGAAAAATACCTTATAGAGGATTAAAATATCTTCTGAAAAACTATTATTATTTCATATTGGCGTGTAGGTAGAAACTCATTTACCTACAAAAATTGATATAAAAAAGTATCATTCTTATAAAATTACATTAGTAAATTAAAATTTTATATTTGCATGCACTACTAATATACCGGATGTATGGGACCTCTTTTAATATACAATCCAAAATATTTGCATCTGTAAAGAAAAATTGCAATTGTTATAAACACAAACATTGTTTGTGATATTATAATAATATTATGTTGGAAAAATTTGAATAATTTCGCCTTTTTGCTGTTTTATAAGCATTTTGGGAATTCAAAAATGGAAAATTCTAAAGTGTAGTAAAAATTGTCCAAACAACATACAAATAATTTTCATAATGATTTTACTGACAATTTTTGGATAAATATTTTAAACTCTTAAAATATACTTAATCGGGTCGGGCCCATTAATTGAATCAAATACATAATTTGCATACGTTAGAACATTCATATACATAACCGGTTATGTTTGAGTGTATTATGAAGTTTTTTTCCTACAACTTCACACTTTTGTCGGCATAGTTCCCTACAATTTCAATTGCTTGTATTCACGCAACATCTATTCACGCATAAAACGAATTAAAACTCTAAATTACTCTATGTCTAATGTAGACGTGTATATTTATAAACGGATGTTGAAAACCGGTTAAATAAATTTTTACATAATAATAAACAATTTAGTATTTAGTAATAAAAATTTGAGGCTAATATTTCATCGAAATATTTTATGTTTTATAGGAAAAATACGACCTGAGACATTTTGTAATAGTAATATTTTCAATTATGTTGAAACTAAAATTATTTTTATCTTTTAATATTATAACTTAATATTTTAATATTATAATTATTGAATTTATTTAAGAATTCACCGACAAACTTTAAATACATAAATAAGTAGGAAATAGCAAATATGGTATTTTATTAACTTTACATAAGGAGGAAAATATATAATTAGCAACCTTAATACGAGATTGTCCTTATAAATAATTCAGTACTGTTGTTTCAGTGAATTTTGACGAATTCACGAATGTAATTATAGTGTACTCTGGACCATTGCTTACTCTCATGTAATGCCAGGTTGATATCGATCGTATTCAGATGTGCAGATAGTGGGATACAAACATTACATTGATCTTTCCAAAAAATAGTTGCTGTAACATATACATTTTTTTTCAATTTTTTTTTTTTTTAGGACAACGGAATTTTATTCTAAACGTTTAAATACAAATATTCTTCAAATTTTTTCAAAATGGACTAATTAAATGTTTCTATCTACTCCAATACCAAAATTCTATAAAGTTATTATATTATTTTTTATTTTTATATAAGTTATAATTTTATAATAAAACGTTATATATCGAATTAATATTCTCGAAAATAGTTAATTCCTTAAACTTGACCTCTAATAAATTATATTTATTTATATAATATGGATATTATCCAATACATACCACACACACAGCTGTTCGTGTTGCAAAATTTACTTTTAGATATCGTGTTTTACCATAAATTTCGTGTGGGTATTATGTATTTTATATAGAAAATATGTATTATGTTATTCGAATAATCAACACTAAATTAAGACACAGAAAAAAAAATAAATGACACGAAATTATATTTCATACAAAACATTTATTATAAACAAAAAATAAATGTATTTTACAGATTAAATGATAACAATAGTTTCAAAACATTTCAATTATTTATTCGCAATTAAAAAAAAAAAATTTTGTAAAACATCTGGTGTTTTAAAACGTAAATAAGGAAATATTAATTTAAAAACCGTTGAACCGTTCTCGAGTTAAAGGGAGCAGAAGATGAAGTGCTTAGCCATAATAAATATCAATAACAACGAAGAAATGGATGATGAGAATGAGTCTGAAAGAGTTGGCAAAATGAAAATAACGATGAAGAAGATTAAGATTAATAATATTAATATTATTGATTTGAATCAACACAACATTAAAAGAAAATATTATCTCCTTTTTTTATATACTGTAAATACAATTATGTTTAATTAGAAAAACATTTAAATAAAATATATATTATGGTTTACAATTAGCTCTAAATACATTTAAAATGATTCACAATATTATTTCATTATTTATATGCAAATGGTAAGTAATATTAAATGACTACTTGACTTATAAGGAATATTTGTAAATTTAAGGTATTTAATTGATAAGTGATATTTGATGAATAATCAAGTAAAAAACCGTATAATAGATTGATATTAATGATTGAACTTCTATCAAATGTTTCATCTTCTGCGCCCTCTATCACCTAAACGGTTCAACGTAAAAAAAAAAATCATAAAAAAATCCCCCAGGTGTATTTATATTAGTATTTGAATCCATTCTGATGTATATTGATTAGTTTAAGGAAGGATGAACAAGCATATGTATGCAAAAACTATTTTTTTTGCATACTACGTTTCATCAACTTTGTTGACTTCCTCAGGGTTCCACAATGAGAAACATTTATTAGAATCTAGTCAGATGTAATTAGATGCTAATGTTCTACTTGTATTCTGAATTTTATAATTTATAATTGTGTGTTGTTTTTGTTTTTTGCAAATAAATATTTCTCATTGAAGAGTCCTGAGGAAGTCAATAAAGTTGATGAAACGATGATGAAAAAATTAAAAAGTTTTTGCATATAATTATTGGTCCATCCTTCCTTAAAATAATCAATGTATATCACGAATTGAGAATGTGATTGGGATACGACTTTTGACTGAGACCTTTGACTTTAAATATCTAAGGTTTCCTACACGAGGCCAATTGACACTTTTTGGACCACTTTTATAATACCAAAAAAAAAAAAAAATTTTAGCTTATGCCGTTATATTCCGAGGTTGACCCCTTTATATGACTAAGATGATTGGACTAGAAATCATATCTATGTTGAATAAATAATACATATTTTGATGAAAAATCATATATTATGTAGTGAGTATGTATAGTTAATTAGAAAACCATTGACTATTTCATATTATATTGGGTATATTCAATCCCACAATTTAGTTCAATCTATTTTTAGTAAAATCAGTTTAGCAATGTATGTTAATAAAATATTATGCATACATAGTAATGATTACATTTTCGATGTAATTCGATTTATATTTCCAAGAATATAATTTATAAATTTTATGCAGTTTCAATTTGAAAAATATATTGTGTGACTGCTGTTGCTAACATTTTGCGCAACACTGAAATTGAAAGCAAAATAAATGGTCAAAATACTGATTGAAGTATATATCCGTTCTGTGCATAGTACGTGAAATGGACCTCTTAAGCGATTCATGCGCAACGCGTAGCTAAAATTTGTAATAAAACATTCGCATTCTGGCAAATATAATTTATTTCAATGAATTATTTTTTGTATTGAATGATTTAGGGCTGTAATTTTTATAAAATTTGTATACTGTAGAATAAAAAATTCTAAGTATTTTTATTTTTTTATTATTTTATTTTTATGGTCTATTCGTGTTTTTCCATATTTAATTTTTTCTATTTAAAGAAAAAATTAATTTGAAATTTATTGCTCTATGTTTTAACTAATCGATTTTGCATTTCCTTAGTTTGTACCTGTGTTTCTATGTACGTTTGTTGGTTCCCCTGTAAATTTGGAATCCAATGTAATTGTCGGTTTTGAGGAAATTTGTTAGACTCGTTTATCACGGTAATAAATTTTCAAAAATTTTGTTCCTGATGATATGTTGAAGTTTGTAATATAAGTATTGGAACAATTTAATCAATTTCGAAACATTAATAAAGTAATTGGTGTGGCCCATAATAATAAAGTGGTGTGGCTCATATTTTCTTCTTAGTAAGGAGAAGGTAACACAGTGAAAAATGATAGCCTCAGAATGGAAAATACACCATTCAAATCTTCAAGATTCGAGTTTTAAATTCCTGTAACTAACATTAAAATGTCTTACGATTATTGCCTAATTTCTAAAATAAATGTTAACAAAACAAATAATTTTTAATAATTAATTATATATACTTTTCAAATTAAATTTTATTCTATACAATTTTATTTCTCTGATTTAAGTAGCGGTAAGTGTTTTTTTATTCAATTAACAAAGTACCTTGAAATCTGTAAAAAGTTCCTTTCATTATTTGATTAAAGTTTAATTCATTAACAATTTTCACAGACTTTACACAGAAAATGTATTGACAAAAAAAAAAATTATAATTGTAAAATAAATTACGTAAACTTTTGTTAAGTCGCAATAATCAATAAACATAATAAATGGAAAATTTGTTATTAAATATAGGTATTATACAATCATTTTATATTGAAATGAGGAATAGAAAAAGAACGTTAAAATATCAATCTCAAAGCCACATATATACCTATATATTTTTGTATATTTATATTTATATACTTTAGTTAAATTTTTCATTGTGTTTTTTTATTTGGATACACAACTTGAAAACGCCAATTTTATGTATGTTTATCTTTACACCGCATTATTCATTTGTTCTCTTTCCCTTCTCTCGTTTCCTCATCCCTATCTCAACTTTTCTTGGGAGGATTTCTTGAAAGTGAACAAAGTAAGTTATCAACTAAGGCTTTAAAATAAATTAAAATTTTCCATACTACACAAAAAAATAATCACAGCTTCCTGCATTAAAATCAAAATTGAATTTTATATCTTTGAAAAAGTATACTTTTTATCCTTGCAATAGTTCAATAAATCAGTGTTTTTAAAGTAGTGTTTTAAAATATTTTATGATAAAGCCTTGTTTAAATTATGTTTAGTTCATAATTATTTTTCAAAAAATAATGATGATAATAAGCTGAAAAAAAATTGAAAGGATAATTTATCATTAAAAGTTAAATAATATTACTAATTGACTGAAATAACATGAAAGTTAGCGAATATAATTATTTTAAATTAAGTAATTCTGTTATTTACTAATTCTTTAATAAAATACATCCTTTTATTAGTTGATTAAATTCATTTATTGTACTAATTAAATTGGTTTATAATATTGCAATAATATTTAATGAATGGCTCGAGTTACTTCTTTTTTTATAAATATATGATTATTATGTGTGACAGCTACTAATAAGTGAAACTATTATTATTTATTATGGATGAAATGTTTTTATTGTTAAATTCTTGATAACATTTTCCATTCATTGTTTTTGTTTTAAGGATGATTGGGAAGTATATAACAATATTACGATATGAAAGAAAATTTAATAGACCGTTCATAATTCGCTTCTTAATCACTTATAGGAATTACAAGCCGATTCACTAAACTGTTTAAAAGTTATTACAATTTTTAAAAACAGTAATTTACATATAATCATATGGGGAAGATTCGTTAGCCGAACAGATAAAAAATTTATTTTTATTACCTGAAAAAAAATTAAAAACTGACTGATAATGTCGTTTTTAATGAAAAAAAGACTTTTTCCTTTGTAGTTAGTACTTAAGGCATTGTTTATAGTTAGTACGTAAATTAATATTCTAATTTAAAATATCATAATATCGAATGATTACACTAACAACATTATCTTCAGACTGTCAACATGAGAAGTCTTCAGATTGTCAACAAGAGATAATAATACTATCTATGTATACAAATTTATGAATGTGCTCTTAAACATTTTGGAGGAACAATGTTTATAATTTGGCCTAGAATACAAAATCAGTGAATTTATATACATTTATTTGGATTGATTTATGTAGACAACTGATTTGCTAAATACCCAACAGAAAAAAAAACATATAACCTGTATATATTTTTCTGTTGTCAGTGAAAGAACGCACTTTTTTTTTATCAATAATTTTTTAAGACTATATATTCGTACACCACGAGGAATTTTTGAATCTATTATTGGCAGTAAATTTTTTATTACAATATATTAAATAAATATTATACAGCTACAATTACAAAATGTCAAAACATTATTATTTTTCTAAATTGTATACTGTCTGGTTGTCTAGTATCGTTTTATACCAATTATTATATTTTAATGATGTGTCAAAATACGTACAAGATCGTTAGTTCTGTCATTTACTCTCTTTAAGTAAATCATACGAATGGCAGTTGATTCTCATATTAAAATATCATTTTAGCGATCCATAACATTCAAGTAGTTTTTAAACTTAATGACGTCATCAAAATAAAAAAATTAGTTTTCCCTATTTCACTCAATTTTTATCCAATTTTGGCAAACAAAGTATGTAATTCCACTAATTTGGGATCATAGTTTTCAAATATTTGGTTAAATTAAACACATCTACAATAATTATAAAGATAGTGGGAGTCAGGTTATAAAACTTCATATAAGGATTAAATTGAGCGAAATATTTGTTTTAAAAATGAAAAGTTTGATCCAAAATTAGTGGATTTTAAAAAAAAGTTCACTCAAATCGGTTAAAATTTGGCCAAAATATCGAAAAAATTAATTTTTTAAACTTAATGACGTCATCAAATTAAAAAAATTAGTTTTGCCCTATTTCCCTCAATTTTTATCCAATTTTGGCAAACAAAGTATGTAATTCCACTAATTTGGGATCATAGTTTTCAAATATTTGGTTAAATTAAACACATCTACAATAATTATAAAGATAGTGGGAGTCAGTTTATAAAATTTCATATAAGGATTAAATTGAGCGAAATATTAGTTTTAAAAATGAAAAGTTTGATCCAAAATTAGTGGGTTTAAAAAAAAAGTTCACTCAAATCGGTTAAAATTTGGCCAAAATATCGAAAAAATTAATTTTTTAAACTTAATGACGTCATCAAATTTAAAAAATTACTTTTGCCGTATTTCCCTCAATTTTTATCCAATTTTGGCAAACAAAGTATGTAATTCCACTAATTTTGGATCATAATTTTCAAATATTTGGTTAAATTAAACACATCTACAATAATTATAAAGATAGTGGGAGTCAGTTTATAAAATTTCATATAAGGATTAAATTGAGCGAAATATTAGTTTTAAAAATGAAAAGTTTGATCCAAAATTAGTGGGTTTAAAAAAAAAGTTCACTCAAATCGGTTAAAATTTGGCCAAAATATCGAAAAAATTAATTTTTTAAACTTAATGACGTCATCAAATTAAAAAAATTAGTTTTGCCCTATTTCCCTCAATTTTTATCCAATTTTGGCAAACAAAGTATGTAATTCCACTAATTTGGGATCATAGTTTTCAAATATTTGGTTAAATTAAACACATCTACAATAATTATAAAGATAGTGGGAGTCAGTTTATAAAATTTGATATAAGGATTAAATTGAGCGAAATATTAGTTTTAAAAATGAAAAGTTTGATCCAAAATTAGTGGGTTTAAAAAAAAAGTTCACTCAAATCGGTTAAAATTTGGCCAAAATATCGAAAAAATTAATTTTTTAAACTTAATGACGTCATCAAATTTAAAAAATTACTTTTGCCGTATTTCCCTCAATTTTTATCCAATTTTGGCAAACAAAGTATGTAATTCCACTAATTTTGGATCATAATTTTCAAATTTTGGGTTAAATTAAATACATCTACAATAATTATAAAGATAGTGAGAGTCAGGTTATAAAATTTCATATAAGGATTAAATTGAGCGAAATATTAGTATTAAAAATGAAAAGTTTGACCCAAAATTAGTGGGTTTAAAAAAAAAGTTCACTCAAATCGGTTAAAATTTGGCCAAAATATCGAAAAAATTAATTTTTTAAACTTAATGACGTCATCAAAATAAAAAAAAATTAGTTTAGCCCTATTTCCCTCAATTTTTATCCAATTTTGGCAAACAAAGTATGTAATTCCACTAAATTTGGATCATAGTTTTCAAATTTTGGGTTAAATTGAACACATATACAATAATTATAAAGATAGTGGGAGTCAGGTTATAAAATTTCATATAAGAATTAAATTGAGCGAAATATTAGTATTAAAAATGAAAAGTTTGAACCAAAATTAGTGGGTTTTAAAAAAAAGTTCACTCAAATCGGTTAAAATTTGGCCAAAATATCGACAAAATTAATTTTTTAAACTTAATGACGTCATCAAAATAAAAAAAATTAGTTTTGCCCTATTTTTCTCAATTTTTATCCAATTTTGGCAAACAAAGTATGTAATTCCACTAATTTTGGATCACAGTTTTCAAATTTTGGATTAAATTTAACACATCTACAATTATTATCAAGATAGTGAGAGTCAGATTATAAAATTTCATATAAGGATTAAATTGAGCGAAATATTAGTATTAAAAATGAAAAGTTTGACCGAAAATTAGTGGGTTTAAAAAAAAAGTTCACTCAAATCGGTTAAAATTTGGCCAAGATATCGAAAAAATTAATTTTTTTAACTTAATGACATCATTAAAATAAAATAAAAATTAATTTTGCCGTATTTCACTCAATATTTATCGAATTTTGGCAAACAAATTCCGGGAATGAAAATAACAACACTTTTTTAATAGACTGTATAAATTGAATTTATTTGGATTTTTTTAAAGGCATTAAAATTTTAAAGAATCAAAATAACATTCATATTTTTAGTGATAATAATAGCTGGAAAAATGTGTCAAAATTCCATTTAGTTGTATGTTAGATTTTGTTCACTTTCTATTCTTTATTTTTTATATTAATCGCATATAGTTTTGAATAAAACAAGTAATTTGAATTTTTAAGGATATTTAAAAGGCTATAAAATCTGTAGGAAAGATTTCACGAATCTGTGGGATTAAAAGAAAAATTCAAAAAATAAACTATAGCCGTAACATTTAATTAATTTTTTATGTTTTTTTTTTAAAATAATTAATAACATATCTGATATTAAAATATTATCATATTTCAAATATTGTATATTATAAAAACAATTCACTAACCAAGTTTTAAAATGAAAATCGAATACTGCTATGAATAACAAAGTAGATGAATGTCTCAAGAGAATATGAACCTAGATATTTTATACAAACCTTTGTGCATAATACAAATTTTCATATATTGATATTGTTTTAAAATTTTATTATATAGTTGACTCTGTGAATTTTTTATGGTATTCTTTTACATAGTAAACCTATATAGATTACCTAAAAACTGTGTACGTCAAAAAATTTGTACCGATTTGTATTTTGATCACAGCCATACATCTAGCTTTACTTTTTTTATTGTGATGCATGGTTAGGTTCAGAGTAACGTTTCTATTTATTTGAGACTAGGGATTCTAATGTGTACTTCGAAACATACACAATGTATATCTCGTTGTTTGGTTAGACATTCAATTGTTTGAGGTTTCATTTTTTTTTCAAAAGCCTAAGGGGAAATGAGGAAACACTTTATATCTGGGAATTTTATATCTCTTATGGAAAAAATTTAATGATTAAATAAATGACAATTAAATATGTTTAAGACTTGATACAGATATGCTGTTTTTTCATTAGATGTGGAATGATTAGGAGAAATATTTTTTTTTGCAAGCTAGGAAGATGCGGTTCTTTTTCAATCGATGGAAAATGGATAAAATAGGAAAAAGAAATATATATAAAAATAACTTATTTACGTTACAATATTTAGATTGGGTTCTATATATTTATTTTTAATCAGTCCTGCAACTATTAAACATAATAAATTTTATAAATACAATAATAGGGCATCAACTTCTAAATGGAACTTAGAACATTAACTTGCAATTAACAGAGAGAATAATCAATATTGTATAAAGTAAACACGATTTACACACGGAATATACTAGATAATATTCAGTATACACATTTGCACTAATAACTTCACTGTAAAAATTTGTAATGAAACTCTAAAATGTAACTTTTCTGTAAAATAAAAGTCTGAAACAAGGCAAAGGCTTTCAAAAATGCTCAATAATAATCAGATTTTAATGAATATTTTACAAAATATTCCTAAATAAGTGACCAGAATTCTCAAAAAAAAATTTGTAAGGTTGCTGATAATTTTCCAAAGATATTCGGCGTTATATTTAATTTTTTTTTTCTAGCAGAATTTAAAAATTACTATACCTGTATACATATTGCTATAAATGCAATTTAAAAATTTTATGTATAAAGCAATTTAAAGTATGTTCATTTAATCCTCAAATATGTTTTCCTGTTACATTAAACTATAAAAGGATTTAATAAAGGATTTAAAGAGTAATTCCCGGAAAAATCAATAATATTTCAAAATTTATTATTAGTTTATTCTCTTGAATTGTTCTAGAAACGAGATTCTGGGGAAATAATTTAAGATTGATTTGTTTTGAAAATTATAATATTCAATATATATATATATATATATATATATATATATATATATATATATATATATATATATATATATATATATATATATATATATATATATATATATATATATATATATATATATATTTACGTTTTTATCTTGAAATGATTTTAAGTTTTTTGTCACGCATTCAAGGCAATATAAATTATTATTTAATCGTAATATTAGTACAAAAAATTAGTTTGATAAAATCTTTTCCCTTACCCGTAGACATAAAATATTCAGATAAATCGAAATTTTGCCTCTCACTGAATGGATTTTTTCTATAATAAAATTAAAGTTTATTAAAGTTTATAAAAAATTATTTAATAATTTATAGACATCCTTGTCATAGTTGTGTTTCAACTTTGAATCTATACTATAACTTCTTCGTTACACAATAATATGCATGATTGACCGATTTTATTATAAATTTAGTTGATATATCAACAATTCACATGTTTTGTATTTTAAAATTGATATCGGATATTGAACTTAAAATATTTATTATTTATTTTGTTCATTAATAGGACAATGCAAACTGCTATTTATACAGTTGATATTGTTCGATTGATTTATACAATTATATTATACAAAATATTAGCTGATCTCCAAAACTTCATAATGCTGTAATTATTCTATGTAATAATTATACTCAAAATAAATTTAAAGAAAAAAGGATAAAAACTAAAACCACGTTACGGAAATGTGCTTTTAAAAAACAAGTAACATTTTAATTTCAGAAAGTTTATCAAACATTTCATCTTACCAAAACAATAATACAAATCTGTCTATTAAATTTTGAAATACCTAATTTCGAATGTCGTATCCGGTGGTACCATGACATGAAATCAACAATTTATATCCGAAAATAAAAAAATTTTCATATTTTTTTTTTAATATTTTAATAACCATCACGTTTTTATTTATAATAACTTCACGACAAAACAATTAATTAAATTTTGATTTTTTTTTAACGAATTACTAGGCTTAAGATTTAGGCTTAATAAATTGGTAAAGTAGGATACAATATGGCACTAATGTAAATAACTTATTGTATTATGATATTTTTTGCAAAATATATTTGAACCGTTATAAAAACGGCGGGACCGATTTTGATGAAATTCAGTTTTTAGTTACGTAATTACGCGTGGAATAAATGTACTTCGACGTCGATATCATTATTTGTTCTCAATATAATTGTAGCACAATAAACTAACGCAAACATATACACTTATATACCTCTCAAAACGTGGGATATGAGTTCTAATGACATTGAAACGTAAAAATGTGTGTAGAAATTCGAGATTTACAAAATCGAGACTTTTTTCGTTTTATTTTTTCATATTTTATTATGATTGATATCAAACAAAAACTGACTAGTTAAATAAAGTAGAAATTCTTTCAACAATCAATAAATATTTAAATATTTCTATTTACTATTGTAGTTCGAAAACCTTGTAAAAAAATGACGTCAATTGAAATTGATTTACATTTTTTTTTCTCGCAAAACACCTTTATTTTTTATATTATTATATCTATATAGTTTTGACGTGATGAAATGCTTCGTATCGTAATTATATTCAATGTTAGTATTATATTCAATTATAATGTAAAACTTACCCCTTGACCTGAAATCGTATTCATCGTACATACCTTCTGGTATTTTATTATCATTGAATTGATAAAAATGATGAAGATTACTTACTACCATACAATGATAGATACATCATGCTTAATACTTTTTTTTAATTTTTACTACTTTTACAGAATGATGTTGTGTATACTAAATATTAAATTTTTTACTATTATTTATCGATTTCAATACCTAGGTAGCAGTTTAACTTTAAAATGAGGAGGAACACGCGTCTTGGACGAGTAAATGAAAAATTTCTATACGTACTACCTGTAGATAATATATTTTTACATTGATGAAATAATTTTTCGTATCGGTTTAGTAGTTTCAAATATTACTCTTAGTCTCGACGATCCGACATTTAAAAATCTATCTTTATCTGTTAATTGACTGAAATATAAAACGCTTATTACAATATAAATATATATTATACATTCCATGCGATTTAATAAAGTAATTAATATTTTCAATTAACACATGAGGGAAGTATATTAATTTTTTCATACTAGAGAACACCTGGCTGCAGGTATCCGTAGCAGTAATAAGCAGCGCTGCCTGCTTTTTACAAGGATTGTAGTAACGTATACTATGTTATTTTTCAAGCCAAATTCTATTAACACGCGAAGGATATAATTATATATAAATTAATTATGAAGTAATTAATGTTATAATTAATTAATGTTAATCGAAGCAAGACTATACTATATTATACTACCCTGACAGACAATGCATTGCGAAATTCCATATATTGTATAAAGCGTTTTAATATTTCAATCAATTAATAAATTATGGTAAAATACAAAAAAAAAAAAAAACCTTATGACTTCGGCCTAAGTCAACAGAGCAAAATTTTGCAGAAACCTGAAAATTGACATGAATGTTAGGAACCCCATTGTAAATTAATTGTGAAAAATCTCCATCACACAAAAACTAACTATTTGGCTAAAAAATCCAAAAAAAAACTTTTTTAACTTGGAACTTGAATTAACTATTAATTTCTTTAATTATGAATTTTTAGCATTCATAGGATCGATGGGAACATATCATAAGTTATTTGCAATGGTGTTCCTAACCTTCTTACCAATTTTCATTTTTTTAGTAAAAGTAGCCCTATTTTGCTGACTTGACCGAAATAATTAGTTCCTTATAATATTAGTATAAACTATCTAAATTCGATTTACTAATAATTATATTTTCATATATGTTAAGTATGAAAATAGCTTCTAGTTGGAGTAAAATTAATTTTGTCTGCAACACAGTTTCCTGAGTAAAACTCCATTAATTTTTTCATTCATCTGTTGTATGCGTATTTCTGAAATCATTTTGTACCAATCAATAAACACTTCCTAATCTGATATAAAGATATTTCTTTCCGATTACTTAACTCGCGCTTGCTTAATGATTGCATTGAACACTATGTCTAAATAGACAGAAAAGAACATAGCATTTTTATTTTGTACTTTTTAGCCATTGTTTTAATAGAAATCAACCCTATTTTTGACATGCTTAAATGTGAATTTTGTAGATTGTATATGAAATGCCTATTTTTAAATAAGAATTTTACCTTGAATTATGTATTTCACAAACGAATGAAATAAACATTTTTTATTTTGATGATTTCTGCGTATAAAATGTCCTTCACAATCAATTGTAACTGTTTATAGTTCGAATATATAAATCAAACCGTTCCACTAAAAGGTTCGTGCGTGTGTCTTAAATAAAAAACAGTTTTCATTTATTTAGAATATAAAAAAATAACCATAAATTGTTCATATAGTGACGAACGCACATAAATCATTAAAACTCATAATTCATAGAAAATTACAAGGCAAAAAACTTATTTTGTATCATATTCTCAATTTATTTCTTACGATTATGTAAGAAATAAAATGATGTTTCTAAAGCTGGAGAAACGTGACTAATATAAGTTCGGATTTGTGATAATATACAAACTGAAGAAAAATGATTATTTCACGGAAACTTTGATTATATTAAAAGGTTATGAACCAATGAAAGCACGTGTTAAATTGTATTTTCTCCAAAGAGATAATATACAATCTGTATTATACCGGGAGCACACATGGAACTAAAGCTTTTAAATAGTTTTAAATAATTCGATAGTAAATTGTCATATAAGCTCAGTATGACAGGATGTATCCTGTTTTTTGTTTTTATGTGTGTTAAAAATTCCGGATTTTGATGGAATAAGAAAATCTCCCCCATAAGACTGCTATTTTTTCAAAATCTACGGTTCAAAAATTTTTTTCATTTATCACTTTTTCGAATGCTTGTCATTAAAGAAGTGCTATTTATCACATAAATATGAATATTTTTCTGAAAAAGTGATAAATATCAACAATTTGCTCATATAATTGTTTTTGAAAATATAACAAACGACATAGCTAAGAAAAAATGTTCCACCATGTCTTAATTTCAAAACTAGAATTCAGAAAAATTATTTATGGTTGGGGAGCCCAAACGGGGAGTTTTTGATTTATTCGAGCGCATCAGATGAAGATATGGGAGATACCTTGCCTCTTGTTCAGTACCTCCCGCAAATTTTCGCTTTATAAATGGTGCCGACCATATAGGACAGCCGATAGTAAAAAAAAATCGAAAGTTTAATCTAACTTTTTGAAAGATTCAAAATTTTTCGATTTCACTAAAAAGATTTTGCCATTGTCCTAGTAAAATAATATATTTGGTTACATTATTATTATTATTTTTTTGGTATATTATTTTATACAACTTCTAGAAATTATATTAATCATAAATTTATTTGGTTAAATAATAAAAATACAATATTTAAAAATATAGCCCAGACATACATTTAAATTGAAACTTGTTTTATGTATCAAGTAGCAAAACAAAAAACCTTATAAAGTTTAATTTATGTCTACATTGAAAATATATTTAGTATTTATTTTAGATTTAAATAAGAAAAATGAATCCATACAAAATTATATTTAGATACAGAATGTATTAAGAATTACTTACGTTATTCCCACGATCATGAATTCATTACACAAATATTTGCATATCAAATTAGAACTGGAGCCAAAGTGAAAAGTTAACATTCGGGATTAAAAGAAAGATCTTACAATGTTTGGATTTGGCGACTAAATTTTTTGGTGGCCTCAACTTTTATTACTACAAATCTCAAAAAATAATAGTTCAGCATTGTACCATTCTCTGAAAAATTACGTTCGAATTATTAGTTTGTTAGCAGTTTTGACCTTTTCATGTTCCAAATACACTATAATTATTTTGATTTAAAATAATAATTTTTTCATCTTATTTTGAATAAATATCGAAAAAGCACCCTAATTTTCAATCGAAAAATTTTGAGGTTATGTGAAAAAAGTGTAAATTCAAAAGTTGTAGATCGTTTTATTACCTACAACTTTGCCATTTAACTTTTTCCCATATGACTTGTAATTTTGCCGGAAATCGAAATAAACCGCGTTTTTTCCCTTAAAAACTCATCTCCTTCCACTTCCCGATCTCAGATAGCCCGCAAATAATTTTTCCTTTCATTTTTGTTATATTCTCTTCCGTTTCCAGCAATGGAATACATCCTACTATAATTTTTTTTTATTCCAAAACTTATCGACCCTGGTCTATTAATATACACATACTTATTTACTGGTATACATCTCTCCTATTGCTTGCTTTCTACTTATACTCATCTTATTACTTACATACTCTTATTGTACACAGGCTAATTATTTTTAATACAAGAAATCAATAGCTTTGTTGTAACATGGTATAAAAGGCAATAAAGTTGTGAAGTGTATTGTGTAGGTTTACCCACTATCATCGTATCTAATACGATAGCTAATTATTCTATAGATACTGTCATATCCATTTTTGATAAAGGTCATGTACGTGATATTATCAAGAGACGCGGAATCATAGCTAAAATGATCACTTTCCTTATAAATAATGTTCAAGATTTTTAATACGAAATTTTAAAACAAAAAAGAACCGCCTTCAAAAAACAAAAATTATTTTAAATTTACCAATTATCTTTAAAAGTCGACGCTGCAATCAATCAATGTTTTAGCTAAAAATATAGAATCGGTACCGACTTCGAAAGGTAATTGATCACAAATAAAAATTTAAAATTATTTTTTACTCTTTAGTTCATTTTATTGAAAGCGGTTCTATTTTTTTTTTATTTTACTTTTGAGTGTTGTATACAACCACGAACAATTACTCATTTGGATGAAATTTTATCACTAAAAATTGTTTTTGTCCCTTCCTTCCCCTTTGGGACATCAGATCCTGCATTCCTTATCAGGGTGTACCATCCTTCAAACAACAAAAACTCGTCAAAATTGGTTCATAAACGATGAAGTTATCCGCGAATACATTCATCACTAAAAATTGATCTTGCCCCTTCTCTTACCTTAGGGACATCAACTGTATCATATTGAAATGAGACCACACGGAGAGCACCATTTTTCAAATAAAAAAATCGAAAGCCAGTAGAAAATTCTGAGGTAACACATTAAAAAAAATACAGTCGCATTGCGTACCTCCTTTTTTCAAGTCGGTTAAAATTGAAGTTGCATTCAGATGATTACAAATGTAAATTTAAAAAGTTTTTATGGGTGTCAATTTTGTTTAATTCAACGGCGGTAATTGAACCCATAATCCACTTGATAACCGATTGCGATGCTTCAGTTAATAGGAAACTTCAAAATTGAAATTAAATATACTCAAAATTAGATGCTATTTGGGTGCTGCAAAATTAAATTAGGTTCTCAAATTATGAATGGCCAGGTGAAAAAATAACATTTATAATATAATGTAACTACCAGAATTAGATGCTTTTATGAAATGCATTCAATAAATCAAGCTTGACTAGTCTAAAAATATGTTGTCTTGAATTAAATAATTGAAAATAACTAAAAATAATTATAATAATTGGATAATTATTTATTTTTAATATATTAAATATATAAATATAGCATTTATTCGACTACAATGGTTTATAATAATTTGAATAAACTATTTAAAATTAATATAATAATAAAAAATATAAAATGATCCGTCTGATTAAATATAGATTGAACCGTTGACAATACGGTAACATGATCCTAACTCGAGATCGGATTGTTTATATTTGAAGAATATGTTCAGTATATTTGCAATTTTATTTAGTTCTTGCATATTCTTACAGGATAGATTTTCGATTAGGTCTGTGAGTTACGGATTTTGGGTGGCACCATTTAAGAGATGGGAAAATTCTAGGATACCAAATTTTAACGGCAAAAAATGTCCAATTTTTTGGGACAAAGTATCATTTAATGTACACAATAAATGTTCTACAAAATAATTAAAATCAAGTTTGTGTAATAAATTAATATTTAATTAGTAAGAAATTGTGTTATTGTTTTTTCTTGGATTGACGAAAACGGCTTTGTCAGGATCTAAAAGCTCACTTATAAATTATATCTATGCGTCTGCATATAATCGGATCTCTACATTATAAATATGCATTACCCCTACACATAAAATGGTTGTTAATAATACAACTTTTTAAATTACTAACTGGATAAATAATTACAATATAATAAAGATGTCATTTTCCAAGTTAGATTACTAAATTACAGTTTAAATATAATATGAACTAACTATAAATAGCTACAAATCTATTTCAGTAGAGGAGTAATGGCAATCAGTATACATTAATAGCGATCAGCATCATTACTCCAAAGCGAAAAAAGTAAGTAGTGATGGAGTATGTATCAAACAATCGAATTAGACTATCTATGAGTAAAGTTGGGAAACTCATGGAAATATCATTTTCAATTCTTTAAAAAAAAAAAGTATACCCATGCATTCTGTGTGAGTTGCTTTCTGGACCCACTCTTCGGTGTAGTGAGTTGGAGTCAGTCGGGAGTTATGCATGTGAAATTTGCTCTGGATCTTAGACATTTCTTCTCTTTATACATACACCAAAACCATTAAAGAGTTTCCGTATATAATTGAGATAATTTGTTAAATTGATTGATTTGTTAGATTGGGTTAAATTGCTTTAAATAAATATGTCGTTTAAAATTTCCACGTTTTTCCCATTTTTTTCTTAAGTTATTATCATTACCCAGTTCTCCTCTACGTGCACATGTACATATTTATACAAATAATAATAAATAATACCACAATTTTATTCTAGGTAATGCGTTAAATATTTATTAATATGATACATAAACATACAACAAATTTGTAAATATTTTATTATTTCAGTATAAATGCCTTTAAATTTTGAAGCTTAATGCAGTATGTTTAAAAAAGAAATTATGTTAACAACAAATTAAAACAATTATAAACTTGTAGTCCAGGTACCCATAAGCTATGAAACATCCGTGCATTTTACGCTGAAATTTACACACAATAACTGTAAAGTTACTTGTAATGTGTAATTTTATTTAAAACAGTACTTTTAACAGTTTTTTGGGTTGAAACTGGCACAAGACTGTTTTAAAGAAATAACTTTCAGCTAATCA
Source organism: Chrysopa pallens (assembly GCA_020423425.1). NCBI lineage: Eukaryota > Metazoa > Arthropoda > Insecta > Neuroptera > Chrysopidae > Chrysopa > Chrysopa pallens. The sequence goes on along the minus strand of CM035593.1, from coordinate 72,494,288 downwards.
AATATAAAATACCTGAGAGGAAATTAAAAATATTTGAGTATCTGTCTTTGTATGCTGAAAATACTATAGTGGCATCAAGTTACCCCCTCTTAAAAATAGCCTTATTAATTAACCGACTTCAAAGAAGGATAAGGTCCTCAATTCGACAGTATTTTTTTATGTTTGTTACCTCAGATTTTCTGACTGGGCAAACCGATTTCGATAATACCTTCAACTTAAGTTTCAAAAGATTAATAACAAACTGAAATAAAACAAGTAGTAGTTTCATTATGGATATTACAATACTTTTTATTCCGTTAATGCAATAATAAAGTTGACCATACTGATGGTCAAATTACTGGAAAATCTGGGTTTTCCCTTAAAAGGCTCAAATTTTGCTTAAAGTAAGGGAGTGTGTTTTGCCAATAAGCAATAAAATCGATAAATTAAAAATTAATTATTATTTATTTGATATATATGGATAAAAAATTTTTAATAACTAATTCAAAAATATGGTTGAAAACCTAATAACTCACTCGAAAATTTAGAATTACCTGTTTTATTTCGCAATTTAATATTTTCCTCTGTAAATACTTTAAATTTTATATACTTGTTTAACAATTATTCAAAAAAATTTTAATTTGAAATCTAATAAATGTTTTTTTTTTGTTTCAGATTTCTACTTAACAATAACAAGAACAAAAGCAACAAATTAATTATACTTACAAATATTAAATCCGCCCCTGTTTGTTTCGATAATAATTATAGCAATGAACAATAACAGCATTTTGGTAGGAACAGATTGCTGACCAATTAACAAAAACGCATTTAGAAAATAAATATAATCAATCATCAATTGAAACATCTGCAAACAATTATATTAATAATAAAATAGCAAACAGTTAGGGAATTAGCCAATATGTTAAAAGTATCATTGCTTTGACCACAAAATAATTGGACCAAAATTTAACAAAAAAAAAAAAAAAAGAAAAGAAAACAATTACGTCATATCATACAGTATTTTATTATTTGGTGCTAAATAAAATTCCAAAATGAGTAGTGATACTTTTGGACTTTTGCCACAAAATAACCGTGTGCCAATAATTATTGATGACATTGGTGCATGCGGTAATAAAGGATGTACAGGAGGGTCAACATCATCGTCATCTCAACAACAAACAACAGTAACTGTGCCTGTATCAACAACCATTATGCCAAGTAGTATTGGAACTGCAAGTATTTCAGGTACCACTTGTGTTGCATATACAACGATTAGTGGAACTGGAGGTCTAGGAAGTGGAGAATGTACACCACCATCATCTGCAGGGCCATTGACCTCAAAAGTCCGTTCATCACCGCCACCTTTACTGCCACTTGCTGTTGAACCACTTAATAATGGAATGATCCTTGGGTATGTATCCATAACAATATGATTGTGCTATTTAATATACACTCTTGTTCAATAAATGTTGTTGTTAATCGAATAATAAGGACGAAAATACTTTTTCTGACTATAGCATACTAAGTATGTTATACAACATAGTCTTTAGTGCCTTATTATAAGTGTGCATTTCCGGTAGAATCAATTTTTCCGAATTCGAAAGTATATGTTCGGTATAATCATAATCGTAAACACAGTATATACATGATATACGTTGTCCTAGATTCTATTGTTCTACAATACATGTTTATTTGTCCATTGAACATGTATAAAACATGCTATTGTTACCCTGTTTATGTTATTGTTAAATGCAAACGATCAATTTTATAGAAAAAGATGTTATAGTTATTATTATTTATCAAACAGTAATCAATTGATTTATTGATTGATAATAAATAATTGAATATTATTGTGTCAATATTTTATATTATCTACAAAAGCCTCTACATGGAGCTACCACTACCAAAATTAGGATGCACTATTCTAGAGTCTAGCGTTGGGCCGAATGTTCGATTTCACATATTCGCGAATATGAATGTTTATGGGAATATTTATTTTTAATACATTTCTTTAAATTATTAATTTTAAGACTCTGATAGACCTTGAGCTCATGGGTGGTTGGAGTATAATGGCCTTTTTGTATAGCTCTAAACCAAAATTGCTCTAATCAAAAACAAACAAAAAATTATTTCTCTTTTTGGACCTAAATAGCTTTTTTAATAACATCCAAAAATGACAAAGAAAACCTTTTTTATTTACAATTGCATACCCTTTCAAATGTATAATAGCTGATTCCTGACAGAACATAATTATCGTACAAAACATACTACGAGTCATCACTCAAAAAATGTACACCCTTTCACAAAAAAAACCATTACTCAAACTGCCCACGAGGACTTAAGTTTATAATAAAACTTAGCAATTAACAATTTGCTATATTTGTTATTACATTACTTTTATTTTATTTTATTTAAACAATTAACTCAATTAGTTGCTATCTTCACTTTTTCTTTCTATTGAATAAAGATAATGAAAAGTTGATGATGACAAGGAAAATATATGAATTATAGTTAATTATTTGTAAAACATAGAATACTGACCATTCACAACAAAATAAATAAATTCATATATATTTTTGCGGAGTATAAATATATTCAAAATAAAAATGGCTATTTCCTGCATGCATTACATCATTAATAAAAATTAACTCAAATTTAGCAATCATAAATATTATAATTTGTTAATCTAAATCAACACACAAAAAGGTTTTAAATAGCTATAAATGGTCTAGTTGTTCATCTGTTGAAACTATTCATACCAGTGATTGATTGTTGACTGAAGTGATTTAATTCTATCTAAATGCTTCGCTTGTTTTGTATGCAGTTTTGTTGAAATTTTTCACTAACAACAGAATGAAATTTAAACCGGATCAATCACACGATTCGGCTGCTATGATGTTTCAGTATGGATTTTTCATAAATTATTTGAGAAATTATAATTATTTGAATCAAATTTTTGTCCTTTTATTTTACAGAACATCGCCGTCTACTCCATCAACAATTAAAAATGGTGCTGCCAAAATTCATATACTAGAAGGAAAAAAACCGATACATTCACTATCACATCTTCCAAAACGGCCTCCAGTAGATATTCAATTTTTAAATTTAAATTATGCAGTTAGTCATAACACAATATTAAAAAGTGTTAGTGGGAAATTTCGTTCTGGTGAATTAACAGCAATTATGGGGCCATCAGGTGCTGGGAAAAGTACTATTATGAATATTCTTGCTGGTTATAAGTAAGTTGTTTATTTAATCAATATAATTTTCAATTATAAAAAACAACAATTTAAAATTATTGGAAATAATTATTTAATTTTTGTTTTTGATACTGGAATAAAAAAAACGTATTTCTTTTTTATTATCTTGAACCGTATTTTGTAGTGAACTATATGACGTAGTATTGGCAATTTTTTAAATAGCTATTCGTAATTACTATTTTTCCTAAATTAAAATAACTCTAATATTGACTTCAGATAGACAGATTTTTCTCTTCTCTCATTTACTTAGTGTTTCACGATGATTTTTTTTTTGACGTCTTTATTAATGATTACTTACTGCTGAATGCGCTTCAAATGGTGCACTATGAATACCTTTTAAATACCATAGTTTTAACCAATAAAAGCGATAAGCCGATGTTATGTTGACTAAACATTGGTCAACTGATTTGATAATTCCCGAAAGACAGGGAGGAACACGTAAGGATTATATTAATATATTTTCAAATGGGTCCATTATCCATCTCAACTAGGCATCGATTTTGTCCATTTACATATGCATTGAAACTCCAACAGAAAATTATTTCTTCGAAAGTTGTTGAGTTGAAAAAAAATATTTTTTGATTATTTACCTTGAATAAGTGTGATCTTCAGTTTCAATTTCAAAGTTAACTCATGTTCTAACTGAAAGAAAATAGAACACCACTTTTTCAAAACATAAATTTAATTTTGTAATATTCGTAATAAATTATTGATGACTTCTTAATCTCATAATTATCCGATAATGATGCTCAGTCATGAGCAAGTCACTGTCCACGTCTAGAACTGGAAATCATTTTAACAATGACGAGATTTGATAAAGTCAGGGAATTTCGTTCTTTATATATAGTAGACAACCCTGATAGAATTTGTTACTGAATTTTACAGGAAAGAATCGTTGGAATGCTAGTATAAGAAACAAACCAGTGCAGAGATTACTTTTACTTTATTAAAATCAATTTTTCTTTTTAGAACAAAAAATTTAAATGGTACTGTATTAATAAATGGAAAGCCACGTAATTTACGATTTTTTCGTAAAATGTCATGTTATATAATGCAAGATGATTGTTTATTACCTCAATTGACTGTAAAAGAATCTATGTATATATCGGCAAATTTAAAATTGGGTCGGGATGTGTCTACATCTGGAAAAAAATTAGTTGTAGATGAAATTATTGAATCGTTAGGTTTGACAAATGTACGGCATACGAAAGCATGTCGATTGTCTGGTGGGCAACGTAAACGTTTAGCAATTGGTTTAGAATTAGTAAATAATCCACCAGTGATGTTCTTTGATGAACCAACAAGTGGTTTGGATAGTTTATCATGTTTACAATGTATATCATTGCTCAAGTCATTAGCACGAGGTGGTCGAACAATTATTTGTGCAATACATCAACCATCTTCAAGAATATTTGAGATATTTGATCATTTGTATACATTAGTGGACGGTGAATGTATGTATCGTGGTAGTGTGACTGCATTGGTTCCATTCCTGAATTCTGTTGGTCTAGAATGCCCAAGCTATCATAATCCTGCAGATTTTGGTAAGTACTACAATTTAAGATTGCACAAATATTCTTTAGATTATTGTATAAAAAAGGAACTGTATTTGTTAATGATTGTCGTAATAATCACAATTGAGCAACGAGTTTGATGAACTTTCAAAAAATTGTATGTTAATAATACTCAAACTCTAAGTCTTAGATCTAATCTAAGACTTACATACCTAACGCACCTATGGTAATTACATTTATTCCCGCAAACTCATGTCCAAAAATTCTCGATGTTTTGTTTTTAATATTATTCTGCTCAAATCTGTCAAAAACTATTTTTTGCCCAACTCAATTAGTTTCATGATCCAATTTTTTTTTTTTAATATTTGTGTCATAAATTCGAAATTTAGACACATAAAATATATTTTTATAAACATAAGTCAATTGAGTGGGACTTTATACCCACCGGATCATCGGAAAACGTTTGGCATGAGTGTGAGAGAGTAAGTGCCACTATCCTTCAGCGTTATGTTGCAATTTATATTGAGATATTGCTAAAGGTGTTTTATACAAATATTCCATACTGCTTCACAATTTTATTAATAGTTTATTCATTATTCACTAAATAATTGCGTGTCCCGATGTATAATCTTCATATTATAATGCTAAAATTTATATACAAACCATGTGGGAATCGAGTTACATTTCCGGTGGCTTGAGAGGATTAGTGTTTGAATTACAAACATTCTCATGGCTTAGTATAACCAGTACTGGATAAAAAATTTGAAAATATTTGTTCCATAAATTACACTTGATAATATTTCTAAATAATGATACTAAATACTCATTTAATTTGCAGTAATTGAAATTGCAAGTGGGGATTATGGTCATGAATGGATACCAAAATTGGTTGATGTAATGAATACGGAAAAGGCTGATAATCTCAGTAGAGATATTGATCTTTATAGTAAGGATGATAAAAAAGAAAGTAATTCTGTTGCAACAGCATCAATAACAGTTGACGCTACTACATCATTAATATATTCGGGTGAAAAACCATCAAGGAAAGGTTTTCCTGTTTCGTCATTTTGGCAATTTTGGATATTACTAAAACGTACATTCATATCAACAGCGCGTGATAAAACATTAACAATGTTACGACTATTAGCACATTTATTAGTTGGTATTATTATTGGTGTCATTTATTATGATATTGGTAATGATGCTGAGAAAACATTCAGTAATATTGGCTGTTTATTCTTTTTAATTATGTTCACAATGTTTTCTTCAATGATGCCAACGATTTTAACGTTTCCATTGGAAATGGGTGTTTTCGTACGAGAATACTTAAATTATTGGTATTCAGCGAAAGCATATTATATGGCGAAAACTGTTGCTGATATACCTTTTCAAACTGTTTTCTCAACGATATACGTTGTGATGGTATATTTTATGACAGGCCAACCATATGATGCAAAACGTTTCTTTATGGTTTGCAATATTAATGTTTTAACATCACTTGTTGCCCAAAGTATGGGCTTATTATGTGGAGCTGCGTTAGATATTGAGGTAAGCGTGCACTGATAAGAAATTTTATAATTTTTATAATAAGATGATAAAAGTTACTTATCGTAACTCCACAATTTTTCCAATTTTTCTTTGGCTAATATAGGTCTATCCATCTGAGCATTTTATAATTGTTTTATTTTTGTGTGAGACTCGCAGATTGTACAACTAAAATATTTTTAACAAGTATTATACTATTTACACATTGTATGTGGTTTACAAAAGAAAATAAATCACTTGTTTTGTAAAGTAGCTCCCTGCTACTATAGCTCCAAAAGAAAAAATCCTACCATAAAATAATATAACATAACATTTGATATTATTTACAGAGTGCAACATTTATCGGACCAGTATCATCAATACCAATGATATTATTTGCTGGATTCTTTGTCAATTTTAGTATTCTAAGTAAATGGATAGCGTGGGTACCATATGTGAGCTACCTACGTTATGGTTTTGAAGGAACAATGATTGCCATTTATGGTGAGAATCGACCAATGTTAGAATGTAACGAAGTATATTGTCCATTTCGATCACCAAAGAAAATATTGGAAGAGCGTAATATGGAAAATGCTGAATATTGGATAGACTGGCTAGCGTTATTAGTATTTTTCTTCGTTTTAAGAATAATTGTATATTTTATGCTCAAACTAAAAATGCGTTCATTACGATGAACAACAGTAAATAATTTTAAAAAAAAGTTATTAAATCAAATAAGTGTTTTTCATATTGAAATGGAAAAAAAATATATCAAAAAACTATGTGCCACGCTTTTCTTTATAAAATTGCACAAGGCATATCTTTAGTTATTTATTATTTAATTCACTAATGTTAATTCCAGTGAATAAATAAAATAATTAAAAAGTTTTTCAATAAATAAAGCATTTTAACGTAAACGAATTATTAAAATAAGAATTTGTTTTTACAATTACTTAAATTAATAAATTTAGCTCCAAGAATTCCGTCAAAACATTGAGATTTTTATCTATTTCATGGTTATACTTTACATTGTACCTGCATTTTTAGTATTTTCATTTTTAAAGTTTTTCAAATTTTCTTACGCCTTTAAATTTAATGTCTGTTTAATATCCAAAAGTTTGTGTTCAATATTTTGACATTTTTATACTTACCTGAAAACTTACTGGAGAACTCAGGTTTGTCTCTACCCATAGACATACTAGGATGTAAACTTATTTAGAGAACGAAAGTTAACCTTAGCCTTCATCTATTAAATAAATTTTCTAGAAAAACAAAAAATAAAATAGAGCCAATTTTCAAACTTTCGCCAAATCTCATTACGCGCAATACTTATTTTCATTTGTGTAGGGGCTATATGTCCGATAAAAATTAATGACAGTGTATATAGGTTGTAAAAAAGGAGTGAAGAACTGTTTTGTGAGCTTTGATTTTCAATAGCTCCATTGCAGATTAACGATATTTTCCAAGGTAGAGATTTGACTTGCTTATTTGCCATCGCACATAGTAAAATGATTTCAAGAACTGCTCGTTTCTTTTTTTATTCACTACGTAATCTTAGGTTTCAGTGCCCATCTTTACTAAAAATTGCCTTAAGTTTTTTATCGCTTTTTATAAACATGATTCGATTCACGCAGTAAGAAATTATGGTTAGTGTTAAGCGCTAATCTGAGGGGAGAAAATGAGTTCATATAGTTATAAAATGAACTTGATACGGTTAATACTATTAAAATTAAAAAAAAAAATACTATAAAAATCAGTATATTCGAAAAAGAGCTAATTTATTAATTTTTAGTAAAGTAAAAATATGCGTTACTTCAGTTTATAACGTTTAAATTAATCTGCAATATTTTAATTGCAGATAATTATATTTTGTATGCTGTTTCAGCGATATTTTGATTCTAAATAAATAAAAAAATTAAAAACATTAAAAAAATTATTTAAAAAAAGTCAATACAGTATGATTAAAAAAATATTGCATGTTAAATAATATCATTTATTTTTTCAAATGACGTTCCATCACAATCCATGCGAGGTGCTTAATTTCATTACAAATGCTAAAAAATAGTAATAAAACAAATATTTATAATTATTGAAAAAAAGATTATTTTTTTTAATGAAATTTTTCTAAAAGAGACTGATGGTTACTTTATGCATAATTAATATTATTATTATGTTTTTTTTTTAACTGTATAATTGGATAGTAAAATCAGTCGATAGACATTTTATAACGAATTATAATTATTGTCAAATAATATACTCATTTTATTTTTGTTTCTTAAAATGGAAGGATGGTGAACTTTGTTTTATTTTTTAAACAATATTAAACAACGATAATAAATTCATAATTTGTCTCTTCAGAATAAAGTAGGTTAGAATTTTAATATAAGCCATAATTAATACTAAGAATATAATTACATCATGTAATTTTAAAATGTAAATCAATTCTTAGTTTTGTTCTAAATTATATCTGGGCTAGAATTTAACACAAAAATATATAGTTTGCGAACTATGTATGTACCGTTTTACTACCACCTGAAATTATAGTTTAAATGAGGGTAAATAATTTTCAACTCTTCAAAAATATTACCTGATTAAATTTGGCTAATCTATCAAATCTCTACTCTAAATATTCCACTTCTGCCAGTGAAACACAAAAACCAAAAAATTTTTACTTATAGCCTCTGCCAATCGTTTGTGAACGTTAAGGACAACTTTCATTTTGTTTTGGGCTAATTAAGTTTAGGGGAAATTTGATGATTAATTTAGGCATATGGAACAGCCAACGTAATCACAAATGGTAACGTGGTTTTCAACAAGAGTTTGAAAGCAAATTCGAAAAAATTTTATAACGGCCAATTATTTAGTAAAAATTGAATTTGAAATTTTAACTTTCCTGCTATTCTTATCATTTTTGAATCGTAAGGAAGCGTTTGTAACCAATTAGCTTAAGATAAATTAAATTGCTAATTTGGCATATAGAATAGCCAACATGTTTTTAACATAATTGATTGTGACAAAGTCTTCCGGATGCTCATTCGATTGGAAATCGTTTGTGACTTCCTTATGTTTGTGTGAACGTAGTTTTATAGAAAATAAGAAAAATATTTTTATAATGCCATCTAGCTTTACAATTAGCAATTATTTGTTTAAACTTACTTATCCTAAACTAGTCACAAACGAATCACAAACGATTGGCATAGACAAAATTGAGTGAAAGAAAAAGTTGAGTAGGTTGATTAAATTATTGAATAAATCAAGAACTTAGCTGCCAAATATCAATATCAAATATGTTCCATTCTAAGAAAAAAACATCTGGATTGTCCTCATTAAAGTTTGATTTTATTTTTTTACTTATAGATATCGCAATTATTAAAAAATGCATAAATTTCTTTTTTTAAATATAAAATCTATTGCTTAACATTACTAGTGAAAGATGATCAATGTTTTTATTGGAGCGTAAATTAATATTGTCAAAGTATTTAGTAAAACTTACGCTTTCATTCAATGTATAATGAAAACTTTTTATGTGTTCAAAAAACGAAAAATTCCCGTATTGTAAAAAAAAAAAAAAAACAGTGAAATGTTCATTGCCAATAATGTAACTTTAATATACTCTTAATAATATACAGCTCAACTCAATTCAGCTATAGGTTTAGCTATAAAGTTGTTAGAACTGGTCCACATCTTTCTGTTACATAAAAGTTTGAACGCATATATGTCTTGGAAAAGTTATTGTATCTTTTGAACATATTATAGCATGACTTAACATTTTCAAAGAATATTTACATTTTTTTAAGATCAAAATACATCAATTATTTTTTAGTATGGATGGAAAGGCAAGTAGGATTTCAATTTCATCGTAAATTTTCTTTTGGTAATGAGTACTCCGAGCTCAAAGGCTCGCGAATATTTCGTTAACGATATCTCTCGAACAAATAAACCAATTTTCACGTTCTTGATGGCGATCGGCGCGGTTTATTGAGCTTTAATAATAATTATATTCCATCAAAAACAATCTAAAAAGAAATGTCGGAGTTATGTTAAAAAACCACTCATTCCCAAATATTTCGAAAACGGTATCTATTGAACCAATCAACCGATTTTCACTTTATTATTGGTGGCGATTGACGTGGTTTTTTGAGCTATAATAATTATTTTCTTTCATCAAAAACGATCCAAAAAGAAATGTCGAAGTTATGTAAAAAAATAAATAAATAAAAACACTTTTGAAATTTTTCGTTTACGATACCTCTCGAAAGAATCAACCGATATTAAACATATTTGCGGCGATCGACGTGGTTTATCATGGATAAGAGCTGATTAGATTTTAGATCGATAGAGCCATTTAGAATCGAAAAAAACCACATTAAAAAAATTTTTTTCTTAGTTTTTTTGAGATTTCTTCTAGGTCAAATCGAAAAAAATTGTATTCTAAGTTTGGTCAAGCCCTTTCGAATGGCACCAACCGCGATGAAATCGATCGAGCCGTTCAAAAGTTATAAGAGGTTTACATTCTTTCACAGACATACATACACACATAGTGACAACTTCGCGGGGATAGTCAAGAAAGCTTCCTGTAACCTCAAAACGTCGAGATCTGATGAAAACTCGATTTTTTCAAAACGGGCGAAATATGAAAATTTTTATTTTTCCATTTGATTTTATAAAATGTAACTATTCAATTCTAAAAAAGTTTTTTTTTTTTTTTTTTTGTAAAGGATTATTTATTTATAATATTTTTGGTTTGGGCTGTAATCATTAAAAAAATGTAACAAAAGTTATTTAAACGAAATATATATGTATGTTCAATAACAATAATTAATAAAAAAAAAAATATAGGCTATAAAAATAAAAATCACAGACTTTTTGATATTAAAGACTAAAAAAAAATTTAAAATACATCGTCGTAATAAAATATTTAAAATAAAGTGTATAATAATAATAAAATAAATAGTTAAACAAAATACATATTTAATTCATAAGAGTAAATTTACACGAAGAGCATATTATTAATTTTTATTGAATCGTGGTAAGTAATATCCAAATTCAATATCAAATTTATTATTCAATTTACATAAAATTTAATAATATATTTGAAAATTGATATGGAAATACGGCTCGATGACGATATACGTGGATGGCGCCTCGATGGATTTTGGAAAAACAAGCCAAAATACGACGAAAATGAAGAATACCAATTTTCGAGTTTTCGTCTATTTATCGACTTATATTTAAATGGGTAGTTTAATCACAGGTTAAACGTGGGGGCCAAAAACCAACCCGTCCCGTGCAAACTAAATATCACAAATCTATAGGTAATTTAATCACAGCTTGAACGTAGGGGCCAAATTCCAACCCGACCCGTTCAAACTAGACCCCAGAAATTCATGGGTTAATAATAAAAGTTGAAAATACTATTATGTATTAAATATACAAGTGTTGATTTTTTTTAAATGGATTAAATTTCGGTTATTTGTGCTTGAATTGTGTTTAAATTCAATTCATTCAAAAAATAATAATTAAATCTTGTAAAAAGTTTTAAATTGTGGTATATATGTAACATAAACACAATAATTTCTAAAAATAAGTGTCGATAACTCGAAAACTAGTAAATTGATATTCTTCATGTTCGTCTTATTTTGACAATTTTTTTTATCAACATTAATCGTCAAATCAATGCGCCACGGATATCGTAATCTCCCCCGGAAATACTATTTAGAGTCCTTTAAATTTCATTCAAAGAGCTATTGTTAATATATAGCGTGTGTTATTAGTTTATACATTTTAAAGAACAGTGATTTTAGAGATATGTGCAATTGTTTCTATTTTGAATGTTTTTTTATATTTAATATGTAATATTATTATAATTATTATAATTAATTTTCATTTTAAATGATATATTTCAAAAATTATTAAATAAATTTATAAATATATATATATATATATATACATAATTATAATACATATACAAATAATACAATGATTCTTTTTATTTTTCTCTAACTGAACCCGTAACTTCACTGATATAACTTAAATTTTACTGAAATTATTCGTTTAAATATTTTACACAAAGTTTATCCCTTTTCTCCCATTGGTCCGCATGGAATGTTGGTGGGGAGGGGGCGCAAAATTAGATTAGGTAACTACATATGCAACCGTTCTGCATATGCGAAGTTTTAGATCTGCATTTCCGACCGTAGTAGATATGGCATACGTTTTTCTGAGTCGACATGGTGCCTGGTATTGGTGTTATAGGATAGACATCTAGAACGTCATTAGTTCTATCACTTTTTGAAAGAATTGTCAGATCATCCTGGCATTTGTTTCTAAGCTGGCTGAAAAGACCTGCCAGGAATTTGCCCTTGAAGCCACATCTTTTGCAATTGTTAAACAATTATTTCGCAAAACTGTTTAACAGTTTTGCGAAATAATTGTTTAAAAAAATAATCAGTCATATTAATTTGTGATTCTTTTTAATATTATAGCCTTCGACAATTACAATTGGATTTTTCGTTTTCATTCTTTGCTGCTCTCTTGTCTTTCGACCTCTTCACGACTATTTTGTGAGTGTCTAGGTTTCCTCCGCGTATGATTTTCAGTAACTCTTACACCTATTTAAATATAAGCTTTTTTATATTTAAAATTCCCTTTTTTGATAGACTCCGAAAACTAGGGTGGTTTCTATTATTTTTTCAATGGTTTTTCGTGATGAGGTGATGATTTTACAGGATCCGATTTAAATATAAAATTACGTATACTGTACTCGAACGATTATTAGTAATCGAAAACAAACTTTTTGTCTTTTTGTCCTGTCAATAGCAACAATATAAACGTATTTTTGGAAATCTATTATTATACCAATTAGAAGGAGAATTTCCTAATTAAGTAAATTTTATTTAAAAAAAAACTTCGTTGGTTAAAAATGTTTTGACGTTTTATTGACAAATTAACATAGAATTCTCCCGAAAAAAAATTTTTTGTCATTTTCTTTTAGAAATTAATTTATAATATACTTTGCGGGCTATAACTGATTTATTCCTTAAATGAGACGATTACCATAAATATATTATTTATTTTACTAATCTAAATGTTCTCAAAACGATTTTTGATTGATGTAAATAAACCTGTGAAACGAACTATTGTATTGTTTATTCATAAGCTAAAATTATTTACATTATTAAAAGAAGTAATTGTTGGCTAAGGCTGTGTCTTATGGTATGCATTTATTTTGAAACAATAACGGAAAAATTTCAACCGAATGAATTATATGATCCAGCAGCTATGATGTATGAGTATGAATTACAAAATTAATGGAAATTGATTTAGTTTTTAACTAACTCAATTAATTTAAACAGAGCATCGCCGTTTACTCCATCAACATCTATGACTGGGAAAAAAGAAGCAAAAAAACCCATAGAAACATTAGAACGACTTCCAAGACGACCTCCAGTTGATATTGAATTTATAAATTTAAATTATGATATAAATCATAAAACAATATTAAAAAATATTAGTGGAAAATTCCGTTCTGGTGAATTAACAGCAATTTTGGGACCGTCAGGTGCTGGTAAAAGTAGTGTTATGAATATTCTTGCTGGTTATAAGTAAGTTGTCTATATATTTAATATAAATCTATTGAGAAAAAACTGGGTTAATCTAAGATTATAGAAGTTGTACGAGAAAGATTCAACCCAAATAAACATAAGTATGTAAACTGTAGAGCTCAATCAGAAGTAAATATGCTCATTAAACATATAAAAGAAGTGAATATCCTATATGTTTTAATTGTTTTTCAGAAGAAAACATGTAAGTGGTACTGTATTGATAAATGGAAAACCTCGCAATTTACAAATTTTTCGTAAATTTTCATGTTATATAATGCAAGATGATTGTTTACTACAACAATTAACTGTAAAAGAAACTATGCGTATATCAGCAAATTTAAAATTAGGTCGAGATGTACCATCAGAAGGAAAAAAATTAGTTGTAGATGAAATTATTGAATCATTAGGTTTAAGTTCTGTGCGTAATACAACTGTACGTCGAATATCTGGTGGACAACGTAAACGTTTAGCAATTGCCTTAGAATTAGTACATAATCCGCCAGTGATGTTTTTTGATGAACCCACTAGTGGATTGGACAGTTTATCATGTTTTCTATGTATATCATTGCTCAAGTCATTAGCACGAGGTGGTCGAACAATTATTTGTACAATACATCAACCATCATCAAGAATATTAGAATTATTTGATTATTTGTATACGATGGCAAATGGTGAATGTATGTATCGTGGTAGTGTTACTACACTGGTTCCATTCTTACAATCAGTCGGCTTAGAATGTCCTAGTTATTATAATCCAGCAGACTTTAGTGAGTATTGTAACAATTGTTTATACCTAAAGAGAATCCTGAGGGTATATATAAAAATTTAATTTAAAAAACTATTTTTACTTTATGTTTCGATCTACTGTCCTCAATTGTTAAGCAGTGCTATATTTATAATAAAAAATAAAATATATTTACCTAAGCACCATTAATGCGACACAATGCATACCTCATAGATTACTTTTGCTGCAGTATCTCAGACCATCTAATCATTAATCTATAAAAATAACACGTTTTAAAGCTTTAACTCAACAAATCCAGTATAGTAATCTATATCTTTGATAGATAGACTTTGAACGTTTACCCGTATAGCGTCGAATGAAACCCTATTTTACTTTTAAAAAATAAAAATTCCTTAGTATCTCAATTTACAGTGTTGTCGACTGCCATATACCAATTTACTATATGGTATAGTTCTAAGTTAAAGGTTAGATTCCACAAAAATTAAATATAAAAATTAATAGATGCACCCTGCCTGTTGAAATGAGGAGCTGAACTAAGCAGCACTTCTATGGATTGGCAGATTTCACAGAATCATTATTTAGAATTCTGCTTAGCGGCAAGAAGATTATGGCAAAGAAGGTTTTTATCACTTGTCACACAAAATATTACCTAATACACTATCAGTGTTACTGCTTGCATAAGTTCAGTTTTTAAAATGTACTTATAATTTTAAACCACAAATTATATGTTAAGGTGAATTTAAAATAATTCACGTAGCATATCTTTGAATAAATCTCAGCCAATATGAATTGTTCCTGAATTGTAGTGATTGAAATAGCAAGTGGCGATTACGGTCTTCAATGGATACAAAATTTGGTGAACGTTATGAAGGCAAAAAGACCAGATGAGAAAAAAAAAGAAGAAAGTAGTGCTGTTGAAATTACAGTTGATGCCGCTGCACAAATATTGTATTCACATATGGAAGGTTATCCCGTTGCGACGTTTTGGCAATTTTGGATTTTACTAAAACGTACTTTTATATCAACAGTGCGTGATAAAACATTAACTTTGTTACGGCTATTAGCACATTTATTAGTTGGTACTATTATTGGTGGCATTTATTACGGTATTGGTAATGATGCTGAGAAAACATTCAGTAATATTGGCTGTTTATTCTTTTTAATTATGTTCACAATGTTCTCTTCAATGATGCCAACGATTTT
The DNA here is from genome assembly GCA_020423425.1 of Chrysopa pallens. Lineage (NCBI taxonomy): Eukaryota > Metazoa > Arthropoda > Insecta > Neuroptera > Chrysopidae > Chrysopa > Chrysopa pallens. The sequence goes on along the minus strand of CM035593.1, from coordinate 72,478,459 downwards.
AACGTTTCCATTGGAAATGGGTGTTTTTTTACGGGAATATTTAAATTATTGGTATTCAGCAAATGCATATTATATGGCGAAAACTGTTGCTGATATACCTTTTCAACTTGTATTCTCGACGATATACATTGTGATGGTATATTTTATGTCAGGCCAACCATACGACACAAAGCGTTTCCTTATGGTTTGCAATATTAATGTTTTAACATCACTTGTAGCCCAGAGTATGGGTATGTTATGTGGAACTGCGTTAGATGTTCAGGTAAATATATATAAGTATTAAAAAAAAGTTAACAAAAATTTTGTTATTGAATTACACTTTTTTTGATCAGCTCGGCTCTAATATGTTAACCCATTTGGGTATTTACCTTAACCCGTTCTTGATAGTTCGAATCCAGGCAGCGGCAGTTTGATCAATTAAAAAAACAGTGTGGTTGGTTGATCACAGTATCGTCGCTTTGATAAAAACGAAGTAACCGGTTCCACCAACAACATAATAACAATATAATTGCCACTTTGTGCTAGAAGGCATCTTTGCCTTCAGGTGATGGAGTGTTCTATAAGAGGGTAAAGAGGACCAAAAGATCTAGGTACAAGGAACGCAGTTGCGTTTACCGTCTTTATATACCCTTAATATACTACTTTTTACTACATTTTGCTTTGAAGTTTCTTTTGAAAACTAAGAATATCCTCAAATATTTTAAATTTTGAAGGTGATTTAGAAAAAACTATTCGTGCCATATTAAAAAACAAAGTACTCCTACAAGTAATGTCTCATGTAAGGAGGCAAAATTTCAAGATTCATAAACATTAATTTTCCTGATGATTGATAGGCACTCACAGACTCGGTTTTATGTTGTTATTTTTTTTATTTTCTTTTCAGAATGCTACATTTATAGGACCAATTTTCTCAATTCCAATAATATTATTTGCTGGATTCTTTGTTAACTTTAGTATCCTTAATAAATGGATAGCATGGTTACCTTATGCTAGTTACCTAAAATATGGTTTTGAAGGAACAATGATTGCAATCTATGGTTATGATCGTCCAATTTTGGAATGTAAAGTAAAGTTTTGTCCATTTCAATCACCAAAGGATGTATTGAAAGAGCGTGATATGGAAAATGCCAATTATTGGGTGGATTGGTTAGCATTATTAGGATTTTTCTTCGTACTCAGAATAATTGTATATTGTATGCTCAGACTAAAAATTTCACATTCATTACAATGAAAAATTAATATAAAATAATAGGATCAAAAATGTAAAAAAAACGTTTAAAAAAAATTAAAGAATTTTAAAATAAAAAATATTGAAATCGAAAATTAGGTTATAAAAATTTAATTTAAATATTTATATAATATTAATACACTTCAACATATCGGAGACAGAAAAACAATAATTTTAAGAATTTATTGTTTTGAAAATTTGAGGAAAATTTGAAATTTAAAAGTTCGTCTGTGACTACCAAATAAAAACAAATTGAAAATTGTCATTGTGAAAAAATAGAAAAATTAAAAATCGATTAATAGATGAGAAAAATGACTGAATTGTTTTATTTTTGCCTGTTAATATATATTGTCACGTTATAACGGGTGAAATTCGGCCATAATCATTCAAAAAAGAATCTCACTGCCTTCAAACAAAACAGTAAATATGCGTCTGGATGATAGTGAGTGTAATATAAGCCACATTTCTTATATATGTGTGTGTCATAGTGTGCGTAATATTTTTTTTTGGTTGTATTTTTTATTCATAATTAAAAAAAAAAAATATTTGCATTCTTCACTTCCTCTCTATATAAACTATAAGTGTGCAAAATTTCATACTCCGCCCAATTTCCGTAAAACTGATACTGTAGAAATTCTTTTCTAACAGAAACTTCTTTAACTTTCTTTTAAATATATTATGTGGGGTTCACATTTTTTATTTCTTGTGGGATCATGTTATAGATATGTATAAACTCTTATTAAAAAGTCCGGTATGTAATAATTTTTTGCATATCAATAAAATTAGCTTTATTTCTTGTTTCGTATGTGTGTTCCTAATTATGATTTTCGAATACGTTCACGTTATTTAAAACAAAAAGAGCGTAATTTACTATTTAGAACGATCAGAACTCCCAATACCTGAAATAATATTCAATAAATCATCATAATTATATTTTTTTTAAATAATAATAATTCAAAAAGAATTATTACTCATACCCACTTGACTTGAGAATAAATATATTTTACGTAAGTATGTGGATTACAGTAAAATTGATAATGCATGTTGTCTTAATGAATTCCAAAATAAAATTCAAAATCATCGCTGTTAAATTCCAAAAACCCACGTTTTATTCTTATTTTGGATATTTTACCCATTAATGTATATCCTACATAACTTTTGATGTCATGCGAAAACTTTTGTTTGATTTGAAATTTACATATAAGGAGATATAAATAAACCGCGCGTACAAAATAGAAGACAAATAATATAAATTTCAAACTAAGTTTTTCAGCATTTTAATGGACATGCTTCTGCATATAAGCCCTTTACACTACTCTTATAAGTCCTATTCAATACTACAGAAATTTAATGGGATTGAATAGGAAATTTCCTATTCAAATGATTTCAAATCCCATAGAAATTATATTTTGTATTTATATTTATTTGAATTTTTTTACAAAACCTTTTTCACTTAAGTATATAAATAAACAAATAAGTTACGTAGATGATATATTAGAATATATGATTATAATGAGTATTTTTTATCATGAATTGCATGTAATCAATGAGCAAACAGATAATTGCAACCTTTTTCAGACATATTTATGAAAAACCAAGTTAAAATCATAAAAAAATAGTGCAAGCATTGATAACTCTATTCTGTTTACATATGGTATTAAACAATTAAGGCAGTCAATTATTATCTTCAGTTATTATCCATCAATTAATTATTATCTATCAATTAATCGATACATGTATACTTTGTATAGTTACAAATCAACTTTAGTTTACCTCAGTATACAGGCATAATGGAATCAGATTAAAACCGAATATCTTATCCGCAAATTGGTTATATGGAATATAATGCCTTAGGAATGACATAATTTCCCGTGAAGTATTTCGTCTTCAGAATACAAGTTACTTCCCTGTCAGATTTGATAAAGGTGGATTTAGTGAATAATCTATGAATAAAATTTTATAGGAACTAATATATATTAAGTCTAAAGTTTGTAACGCTAAGAAATATTGACCACACACACAAGATTTTGGTATAAGTGATCATAGAAACACCTAATTAGTCCAATTTCGGACTGAAATTTTGATGACGTATTCTTAACATAAAAAATGAGTTTAAACTTGTGAATGAACAAAATCGGTTCATTGATTCCAAAGGATCCTTAACTCAAGTTTTAAACTATAAAAGATAGAAGAAAAATTCAAATATAAAAATTTATTTCTTTGAAACAAACAAATTTTGTTTGAAAATTTTTTTCGAAACTGTTAGAATTCGCCACAATTTTAGTTCAAATTTAGCTAATTATCACATATTGGTAATTAAAGTACATATTATTATCACATATTAGTAATTACAGTACATATATAACTGTATAGACTGGATATTTATAATACTTTATGAATACTAATTCAAAATATACCAAACAATGATATTCAATCATAAGTCGAGTTTCTAAACAAATAGCTTCGTTAGTTGTTGCCTTCACTTGTTTTAAATGATTTTTCTACTTTTAAAATTTTCTTTCGTAATATAAGTAATGAAAATATTTTAAGTATATACTGTGGTACCTTCATCAAATATGTGTATCCTATCAAATTTTGATGGTATTTTTAAAATACTTTCATTTTGTATGTGTTTTATTTATGATTAATAAAGATTTAATACCCAAAATACCGAAAAAATTATACCTGGTATGCTAAATATTAGCTAGTATCTATACTAGATCGCAGATACTCAAGCTGGGCCAACAGAAATTTTACATTATGTTAGTATATACAGGTGGTTTATTAAATACTCTACACGATTCATTTTTCACCACAATGGTAACAATATAAATTTAAATATAAAATTTATGTTTAGGGCATACATTGGAAAGACTAGATTGGTCTTATATTTACTATACATTAATAATTTTAATCAATGGTATTTTAATAGTTTAAAAACACAATCTATGGAAACCTATGTTTAATTTTTTAAGATCTTTTATTTAATAAAAATTATAATTATGACCACAAATGGTTTTTATGTACGCTATATCTTTTTTTTACTATGTAAGCTAAGAAACGGGGCTTTTTTTAGAAGTGATGTTAAAATATATGATAAAGGCCAATAAACACACAACTTTGTCCAAAAATAAATTTAATTAAATTGGTTTATCTTAGGCCGTCAATTTTTAACAGAATTTCGTAATAAGACGATCCTTTAGCCAGCCGGTAATTTGATTAGTAGTTTGGAAGCTATAAGGGGATTTCATTATTTTTGTAATATAAATATTATATAAAAAAATTTAACTTGAAAAGTTGAGATATTCAAATTCTCTGTATATAGAGGCTGTGTGGCATTGCCATATCACATTTTCTATTTTTTATTCATTAAATAAAAAATGTGAATTTTTCATACAATCCAATGATAAGATTATTACCAATTAATCACTGATAAAAAATAACAATACCTTTAGGTGGACACATTTCATTACAAATATTCATTCGGTATCCATAAATGTTTTGAATATTTGCATAAACATGAATACAAAATATATTTATTTTTATATTTTTACTATCATTATTTCTCTTAAGTGTAAGTATCAATTTAAAAACGCTATCGAAAGAAAAAAATTATATAAAATTGCTTTTTTTAATTATTAAATTGTATCTATTTTGATGATTTATTATACAAATTTAAATAATATTTTGCATTTTTGATAATTAAAAGAATGCAATGAATAAAAGCACATGCAATTTTAGATATTAACTCAGTGCAAGTACCCCAAATCCCATGTACAACAAATGCAAATTGTACGGATATTGGAGGAAGTAAGTGTATAAAAAATTTTTGTGATTGTGAAGATGATGAAATTGTGAACTCGGCTTTTACCGAATGCGTTACAAGTAAGTAAACTTTATTGCAATTTTTTTAAATTAAAATATTTATAAATAAGCTAAAAATAAATATTCGTTTTTAAAACCAATTGCAAAAAAATTTCAATAAGAATGAATATTACATCTATTCTATATGTGTATGTGTTTCCTTTCAATTTGGAAGATTATTTGAACTTTTCATGATATATTTAACAAATACTTTATACATTTTAAAAGGATTATAATAATAATAAGCCATAAAACCCATTTAGTGTTAGTTATCCATGTTCCTTTGACTATTAGAAACTACTAAATAGAAACGGGCTCAGATAGACAGGCTGCTATTCGGGCCCTTGAAGCTTCAAGATTTCAATCGATGAGGAATCTTGAAGCTTTGGATGATTGAAGACTCATTATAAAAATATGAGCCACCGTCGAATTAGACTGCGTTAGATATGGTTCTCTCATCTAGTTGCTTTGATTTGAATTTGCCCTAAGAGTAATATTTTGCATATTTAATTTTGGAGCTATTATGAATTGTGAAAAAGTGATCTGCGGGCATTTTTTATAATATAGCAAAGTTCGTGCAGTCAAGCAATCGGTTGACAAGCATAAGCTTTAATTTAAGTTTATAAATTTAAATGCGAGCTAGTATTCGCGTAAGCAGTAAGCAATGGGTAGTACAGATGTATCTGGAATGCAAGTCACTAAAACATTTTGTATTTTCACAGTCCATTCACTTCATCCCTCATCTCACATGAAAGTCCCAGTAAGCCCCATTATGACGAAACCATATATGTAGTAAAGGAAATATTCAAATACTGTTTGGCTTAAGCGTTTTCCATCTGCTGAAAACATTCTCTTTCTGTATTAATTAAATTGCATTTTTTTTTTTCATAATAATTTTTTAGTATCCACCGGTTATGATTCAGCCTGCACTGATTCATTACAATGCAGTTATTGGATGCTAACAGGATCGGAATGCAATTTGTCAGAAAAAAAATGCCAATGTAAATCCGGTTATCATTATCGAGCCGGTCGATGTTACAAATCTTCTAGACTTTCAGAACCGTGCAAACGCAATGAAGACTGTTACGATGGATATGACATTGAAGCATTGCAATGTAAAACAGATATTTGCGTTTGTAGTGACAATTATTTCAGTCGAATTGATTTAGATTGCCGACATAAATCTGCAAGTAAGTTTCTAGTATTCAGTGCACTTATCTATTAATTTAGTTAGTAGAAACGTTATCCATTGATTACATTGTTTAATGTCTGATAGAAATTGGTGACCCTTGTATTATTGACATTGAGTGTCAATTTGATAATGCAACATGTGCCAAAAACCGCACATGCCAACTTGCTGGTAAAGATGATGATTCTTCTTACGCCGAACCTGAAAAACCTCCAGAAGTAAATGTACCGAATCCCGGTAAGTTATTCCCGATACCTTCGCATTAAAATTATCGAAAATTTTAGAGGAAATCAGAAATGTTTACTACAAGAACTGCGATTTGGAGAATTTTTTAGAATTGAAAGTAATCTCAAAGCAGAAAAATATTTATACATTCGAAATGCTGAATATAAATAAGGATAATTTGTATGTTATAATCATAGACAATATTGAAGTACATTCTGCCTATGAGGACTCTTAATGGTAACGAAACAAGGGATACCCATCGATATCTTTTCCAAAGGAGATTTTTTGCAGTCAATATTCATATACGAACCTAATATACGACTTAGGTCTGTACATATGAATACAGGCTACAAATAGATATTTTTGAACGATTTTGATAAGTCTCTGTTTAATCAATTCAAAAACTGTTTGAATGCCGGTGCGATTTCATCGAACATATTTTATATTCCTGAATAGATAGTATATCTTTCTTTACTACTGTTGACTTTCACAATGAGTATTAAGGATATTGTTTTTTGTGAACAATCACAATGTTTTTATTAAGAATCTTCGTCACAATGAAAAGTGACAAAGATCCTTAGTGACAAAGAATGGCAGAAGGTTATCATTATTATTTTATCATTATTATCATTATCATTAAAAATTCAAAGTTTAACACCTCGCAGCAGAATACTATTTACTTTACTTTTCCTTCAGTATTGGGTTCCAGTTGCAAAGAAGATTCCGATTGTAAATCTGTGGATAATGCTTACTGTTTGAATAAATGTAGATGCCATCAAAATTATCGAATGGATATTAAAAATGATCGCTGTTTACCAGGTAAATAATATATTGTGTTACAATTAGTATCGGATTGAAGCTAGTTTTGACTTTCATTTAAGGTCATGTTTTTGTAAGAAAAATATAGTAAACATGATTATAATCAGCCATTGGCTGAGTTTCACAATTTGATATTTGTCCGCTCAGTATACCGTGTACATGTCCAATCACAACGAGAAACATTCCAAATTTAGCCAAAACTAAAACTAAGCACTTTTTTGCCGAAAAAAAATGTAAACCCATTTATATGATATAGACGTATAATATAGACATGTCAGTTACAATCTCTACATACATCTACTTCACAATTATGATATTTCCTTTACTGCATATAAGGAAGAACCAAAGAATATTTGTTACTGTATTTACAGATGCTAGGTGTAATCACTAGAAATTTTAATATCGTATATTTTTAGAATTAAATGTAGACACAAAACAGAAAGATGACTGTTTATACATTCGTAACGCTGAATATCGAGATGGGAAATGTTTATGTCCTGTTGGTTTTGCATACGCAAACAATATGGCAGAATGTATTAAAGGTAAGTTTTTTTTTTTTTTTTAATTTTAATTTTTATTACAGGTAAGTTTTTTTGAAATTTTTATTTTCCTTTTTTTAAAGTAAATATAAAATCATATACTGCATGATTTTCGGAGCTTGTATCTCTAATTTTAATTACTCGGGGATTAACGACAATCTGATAAATCAATTCATATTGTATATAATTCGTTCAATAAATATATTAGAAATTCACTCACTACGTAACTTTATAACAGCAAATAATCACAAGCAATTTTATTTTTCTTTTATTATTTTGAGTTTGTAATCAAAATAACTTTGATAATTGTAATTACAATATCAAAGAGATAAATATAATTTTTGAAAAAACAGTCCCAGTTCAGTGAAGATAATACTACCCCCTGATGTCCATCTTTCTCAAAGTTTGAAGTAAACCAGAATAAATGAAGCGTTTGTTATCCAAAAGCACTCTCCGCTCATAAATACAATATGATTTCAAATTACCAGGTTTGGAGAGGATATTCTCTTCAGATACCTGTATAATGTCTGTCTTCTCCGTTTACAAAAACTACGAACTATTTTTTAATATATTAATGTTTAATTTTTTCAACTAGCTACTCGAATAATAGAAAGTCATAGTTGTACAATGGATGTAAACTGTCACACATTTGGACCAGCGGCAATTTGCAATACAGAAAATAAAACTTGCGAGTGTGGAAAAAATTCTTGGTATAGTGAGGAATTTATGATTTGCAGAGTACTGAAAGGTAAAATGAATTTTCAATAGACAAAAATAAAAATAATAAATCTGGAAGATTATAATAAAATATAATTAAAAAGAAAGATTTTGATTTTTGAATTATTAAAAGTGTGTTATAAAATAATTAAGAGATAAATAAACTTCAAGACAGAACTAAGTTTATTAAAATAAGTGTTTTTTTGGATACTCCATAATGCCAAGCGATTAAACTAATCAGTATTTATTAAGAATCGATTATAATTCAGAATATTTATGTTTTCAGGAATTGATGAAAGTTGTATTAACGATGATGATTGTTATTTAGATCCAGAAATTAGTGAGATATCTCCAAATTGTAAGGATAAAAAGTGTTTGTGTCCCAAAAATTCATATCCAGCTGCTAACAATACAATTTGCCAAGCTACAGACGTTGGTAAAAGCACAATGTACATTAAGAGAAATTAGAAGAATTAAAAATGAGACATCTATAATAAAGAAATCCTTAATTCAATAAACATTGTATTTCTTTCTATTTTTGAGTTATTTGTGGGCGAAAATAGGAAGAAATATAATATATAATGCAATATAGAATTTCTTTATTATTAGTATCTCATTTTTATCCTAACTCCTCTTAAAACAATAATTAATATTTAAATAATATTTTGTATATGTTCTTAGAATTGGATGGGAGATGCACTCAAAATTCTGATTGCAAAACTTCTAATTCAGAATGTTTAAGTAATGTTTGTCAATGTAATGAAAATCATTATGCAAATAAAGATCAGGACAAATGTAATGCAGGTAATGTTTTAAATCTTTGTGTTCAACAAATAACACAAACACATTGATTAAAAAAAATTCACATTCAAATTTGTCACACGTTTTTTAAATTATGAATATTCTAAGAAACTGAATAGTTTCTTATGGTGTGAGACATTAGGTTCATCTTGACCCACAAAGTTTTGAGTTTTCTTGCTAACATTTAATTTTTTTTTATGATGACTTTAGTTCATATAATATAAATAAAGCAAATATTAGATGATCTACAGCCACCGTCAAAAAAATAAAATGTGGGCAAAAAACTTACAATAACTTTGGCTCCCATGGATCCAGATGACACTTATTTCTCACAGCATATCTCTTCTTGAATGGATGAAAGAAATATCGTTATCTAGAGCAGCTGTTTATGGTCTTATACTAAAAGAAAAAATTCCTCTACGTCACCACACGAAAGATTTTCAAGCTAAAATCTTTGCCCTGGTGAGTGTTTCTCAGATGTGTAACAGAATGAGTTACATCGGAACTCATAGTAGCATTTTTTCTGATAACCATGCAGATATTATAGCTCATGAAGCTTCAACTCTTCAATAGATGATATAGTAAATGCTTTCATAATCTGAATAACTTTTTTAGTTAAATATTACTTTAGTTAACACCATGTAATCTCTCTAGCACAGTATAATGAATTTGAAGAATAATTATTAAATTGATTTTCGAATTGTAATATGTTTATTTGCTTGTGATAATCAATTTGGCTTAAGTTTTATATTCTCGATCATCTCATGATCTCTTTAAGATCATATATTCGTTAGAACAAAGAAATTTATTTTTTAAAATCTAATAATTATCAATTCAAATTTATTAAACATTGCTATTGCGTAAATATTAAAAAGAAAACGGAAAAAATTTGGAAATATCTTCAAAAATAATGGAAAAGCGTTTTTTTAATAAAATGCCACCAAAACAAATAAGACAATATCAAATCGATTGCCGTACTATTAATCTCGGTAATAATTCGTATTGGATAAAGAAGAGTACTAAAGAAAGGGAAACATGTTTTTCATCAAACGAAACAACTCTATAAATTGAAAACACTGGCACACAAAAATTTTTTAATATGTACAATGAGATATTTAAAAAATATATATATTTGCATAAATGAAATTGTAGGTATTGGAAGCAAATGTTCAAAAAATGCAGATTGTCAAGTAGAACATTCACATTGTAATGGCACTGATAAGACTTGTCATTGTGAAGAAAACTACGTTGATTCAAATCATATATGCTATGAAAGTAAGTTTAATTATACTATTAATAAGATAGGTTTCTGTTTAAATATAAAATTCAGGTAAAGTGTAAAATAATTTTAAAATTATAACTAAGCTCTAATTGAGGTCCCTAATAAAAAAAGTCTGACACCATCATATTGAATCGGATTGATTCGGAATTATTCTAATTTCAGTAAGATTAAATCAGATTCGTTTTATTAAAGAGTACCATCTCCCCAATTTTTGAATTCCATATAATATTTCAAAATTAAAAAATGAACGCGATTATGATGAAAACGATGAAACTTCATAGATAGCATTTATTTAATAAAAAAATTAACCAAAGGCATTTTTCAAAAATATAGTAATTTACAAAAATTATTTCGGTGAATTTTGAACTGATAGGAATTGTCTACGGTCAGTCGACAACTATGAAATTATTATTATTATCTGTGTAACATCTTCATTTCAACTATATTTATGTTTTGATACTCTTATATTGTGAATTAAACATGATCCGAATATTTTATTATTTGGTATTATGAACACAAGCGAATTGTTTCATTTTTTTGTGTGTAATTGTTAAAAAGTACAAAAATACGTATTAAATGACATTTGCACCTAAATAAAGAAATAATTATGGTATTTTATAAGATAGAAAGAAGTGAAAACATTTCATAGCTACTGGCAAAGGTTGGCAGATTTAAAACAAGATTTAACTTTGTTAATTCTTAACTTTAAGTCTTTTCGGATGCCACCAACTGCTATGAAATCGGTCCAGCCTTTAAAAAATAATAAGCGGTTCAAATACTTTCACACACACACACACAAACAGACATAGTCACAACCTCGCATGGGTAGTCAGGGAAGCTTCCTGTAACCTCAAAACGCCGAGATCTGATGAAATATCGATTTTTTTAAAACGGGATAAAATAAATAAAATGTTTTTACTTGGAAGCGGAACATACAATCGTAATAATTGGCTTATCGGCGTATTCGTTATTATCAATTAACGAGTTAATGTACACCTCTGGTCACTGGAAACCAAACTCAGCACCTTCACTAATTGCCTGAATTTTACATTTTAACGGTATAATTTTACACTTAAAGCTAAATATTTTTCGTTTAGTTAAAGATATTAACGAAACTTGTGAATATAATATACAATGTGAAGAAAATCTTAATTATAAGAATAGTTTTTGCGACAAGAATAGTGGCACTGGAAGATGTAATTGCAAAGATGGTTTTCATTATAGAAATGGGAAGTGTTGGCCAACGAAATGTAAGTTTGTTTTGTTTTAACTATCTATGCATAGAAATGTCAAGTCGCAAAACCTCTTTAAGGAGGTAAAAATCAAAAAAAATTGTTTTCTGGAAAGCTTATGATGATAAAGCATTATCTGAGGTAAATCAAAAAATTTGTTTAGTTATAAATAAATGAAAAAAAAAAATTATTTTATTTATTAAAATAAATTTTTATTTTATACAGAATTTGAATCAATAAGCTCTCAATTACCATTTCAAAGTTACTCCCTATTTCCGCCAAAAGTTTTTCCCGAGTTAATAGCTCCGTTCAATTACTTTCCTAATAATAACTTAAAAATTTTATTCAGATTTAGGTGAAATATGTATTCGTGATGGAGAATGTTATATTGAATCAGATCCGTCAACAGTTGAATGCCGCAATGGTGAATGTTTATGCGTTGTTGGATTACAAAATGACATCACAAACTTAAGATGTGGACGAGGTAGCTTTTCTTTATAATGATATATTTTTACCATTTTCTCTAATTAAATTATAAATATTTTAGATGGTGCTTTCAATTTACCTGTACCGTATATTACTTTAATTTTAATTATTTTATTATCCACAATGTAATAATTAATTAAAGCTTTAAATTGTATAAAAATACTCGTTTTCTAAATATTTTGTAACTTTAAGTATCAATAAACTAAAACTTAATCGCTTGACACCCCTCGTTTTAATATTATTTCGTATTAAAAGATACAAATCATTTGAAGTAAACAAAATCTGAACAATCAACATAATTGAACTGAGCTGAAAACATGCTACGACCAACTAGGGTTCGAATACGTAGCGGCGCGATTTTCGGTATTTATGAATTTCGGTATAATAAGGCTAAATTAGATGAAAATTAAGAATACCAATTTTCGAATTTTCGCCTATTTTTGGAGTTATCGACACTTTTCGTCAGTTTGTTAAACAAATAAATACTACAATATAAAACTTGAAAACATGATTTAATGATATTTTTGGGTAAATATTACCAAAATAAAGTCAAATTTTTGAAATGTCAATTTGATAAAAAATAATGCCATTTAAAAGTTTTCGGTAATTATTTGTAGCACTGTTCGTTCCATCACTTTTAAACATAAATACGATAATTTAAAACGTGACAGTAAAATTTAATGATTATTTTTGTGTTAAATGAGTAAAAATGAAACAAATATATTAGTCCAATTAATCTACGAAAATGTTCCAGACAATTGCAGTCAGAAAAATATGAGCGTATAGAAAAACTAATTCAAAAAACGATAATGTTTTTTTTTCGGAATTTCATTGGTGAATCTAACCTAAATAATTCGTGCAAGGAAAAAACAATTTTTTGCTAATAGTGTCTTCGACATGTAGAAAAACGCAAAAAATCGTAATTTATTTTTTTTTTTTTGTATTTGATCAACTTTGAAACTTTTTACTAGGTAATAAATAATATTGCTTTTGACCATCTGAATCTTCATATTTTTTTGGCACGAAATTTTTTAAATTTATTCATGAATCTCTATACTCTACAGCTCTCTGAAATCGTAGAGCATTTTTTCGGAGCTGTATTTCTACGTTATAAGTTTTAATACCACGCATATTAATTTAATATTAGATTTTTAAATTTATTAAAAATACATTTAAAAAAGCGATTTTTTGCGTTTTATTACTAATCACTCAAAAATGTTTGTTTGACATTTGCTATACAGTTTATATGCAAACAATTGAACAAATAATTCCATTTTCTAGAATGTGAATTATCAATAAGACCCATTCTGTTAAAAAACGCAAATAAAATTCAAATATTTCTTCAAAAACCATAGTGATACCATATTTAAATAAACGACTTTCCACATTATCTCACCGCTCACCAATTCACCTCTCAAAAATTCTCTTCCTCAATTTGACTACACATAAGTAAACAGTCCTTTTTCTTATCAATTGACTTTCTTAACACTGAACAGTGCAATGTGCATCATTGAACGTATGACGGAAAACAACGAATTCACATGTCAAACCCTAACCTAATTATGTAAAAAATATAAACAAAACCACGAAAAAACTATATGAAACAGAATAGAAGTAACGATAATTAATTACAAACATGATTAATTATGAAAAAGGGGATATTGTCATTGTGGAATTAAAAACCGGTGAAATTTATGATGGAATTTTGTTTTCAAAATCGTCACAAAGAATATCACTTTGTAGCGTCTTTGAATACCCCACGGGTAAATTATTCGAAAACGTTTGTAATTTTTCTATAAATGAAATAAGTACAATAAGATTATTATGTGATAAAACAGATAATAATAAAACGACAAATAATATCAATTTAAATATAAAAGAATACAAACATTTGACAAACATTATAAATTCGTTCAAATTTATCAACCAAATGGATATTAGATTTTACGATGCAATACAAGAAATAGAAAGAGCGGAAAGTGTTGGAATTGACGCTAAAGGATGCCAAATTGGTCGTTTCTATAAAATTTCTTATCTAATAATAAGTGTTTGGAATCAAGTATGCAAAAATGTCTTTTTTAATACGAACTTTTATATATTAGCCAGACTAACTTTTGTAGCTGATTTTTGTTGCCATCTCCAAAGTTTTTCACGCATTTTTACCTGATCTCTTATTATAAAATTGAGTTTTTTTATTTTATATAAATTTTCAATGAAGCTTGCTTGGTTGTCGCTTTTATAAACAAATGTATTATTGTAACTTATTATTTTACGACTTACCGCTTTTGATTTGGTTAAGATTCTGAAAACTTTCCATATTACTATATAAAAAAACAAGACAGGAGAGAGCCACGGTACATATAAGATAGATAAATCCAACATTGAATTTTTTTGAAATGCATTACTTTATTTGTACAAGAAAGCAAATAGTTTCGTTAAGACTGTATAGGCAATATTTACAAAGCTATAAAAAAAAATTTGTTTCTTAGTTTTTATCCTTGAAAACGGTTATATTTGCATTTTATCACACATTAAACTAGTTATACTTATAACTTAAGCAAATTTATAAAAAAAAGCAAGATATCTTTTTTTTTGTTTAAAAAGGGTTCAAAAAGTCGAAAAAAAAATGGTACCTGTAAAACGTAGGAAAATTTTTCGTGCTGCATTTTAAATCTCCTTCAGCTACAAAAATTAGTCAATTGCTTAAAGTAAACTGTATCTAATATTTATTCATATATTACTTAGGTTTTCGTTTTCGATATGGTGAATTTGGATCGAATTGCATTTAATTCAGGATTGCAGTTAATTTTTGAAAATGAATTTATTTTAAAAGTTTGTTTTAATTCACAAAAATTAAACGATTGTTTGTTGCATAATTACGGTGTAAGTATTTAAAATAAATTATTAAGAAAATAATTTATTATTTCAATTATTACTATTTAGATAAAAATGAAAAACGTTTTTGATATACTACTAGCCGATATTACATTACAAGTAAGACGTAAAGAAAAAGATCCAAGGCATCGATCTATTGAAGAATGTATAATAGAATATTTGAATTTACCCTCATGTTTTGTGGATAAAATAGTAAGTATAAATAAATTTAACCTTTGAAAAGTAGGTATACATCATTTTTATAGTCACTATTTGGGAATTCGATATAGTTAGTATGGTAGTTTATATCACCCTAACTATTTAAGATAATAAAATTTTTTTTGGGCTATTAGCCTATTACATAATATCTATAAATTTGATTGAGAATATCTTTGGACTACAAATTATTTTTTAATACATCGAAGGGCCCGCAATAAAATGAACAAGCTTTTACATTTCTATAGGATTTTCTAACGTTTACATTATATTTTATTTCATTAAATATTTTTGCATCTCGCGTATACTTTTTTATCAATCTTTGAACATTTCACATAACGGTAGGGGTACAAAGAAAAAGTTTTTAAATAAGCTGTGAGTAGTACATATCCAGTAATTTCTATTGAAAAATACTGTATTTGTTTTAGTGTTTGCATTTTCCTGATTTTTTACTATTGTAATACAAAATTATTAATTTTCAGACAGATGGGGAGTGGGCTAAACGACCATTACCAATAAGCTACCAAGAAATGATTGCGTCGCGATGCAGTTTCTTATTATTTTTGAAAAATATTTTACAGAAAAAGATGAATGAATCAGTACAGAAAATGATAAATATGTTTTATAGTATGAAAATGGATGCATTGAATCCTCCTGAAGAAGAATCAAATTTTCCAAAAAGATTATTAGAAATGTTAGAATGAACTACTGCATTGCATACTTTCAAAACAAGTACACTAGCGTACTCAGGTCGGTAGCAAGTGGGTCTCAAAATAAATTTGCATGAATCTCTTGCCTTTGATTTTATTTTTCATTTAATAAACAAAGTGAGGTCAATGTTTGCAACATTTGCGGTTTGTTATATAAAATAACATCCGAAAATAAAACAGAAGTATTTTTCCGTTAAATTTGGTAATCTGGCTTGCTAATTCGAATCGCCAACATGGGAGATCAATTGCTCTTGAGACCATAAACCATCATTAATCGATATTATCTTTCCAACATAATGTAATGAATTTATACCTTTGTTATATACATTATTTGTGAAAAATGAATCAAATTGTTTTCATTTCTAACAAAGTGATATCTAATTGAAATTATGACATTAGGTTTAACTTCCATGTAAGGAAAGTTTTTGGAATTGCTCCGAAATAGAAAACTGGAAACGACGTTATATCTACATGATCCGAGGTCATCAAAATCATTATCGCGACATTTCACAAAATTATGTGTGTGTGTGTGTGTATACGTACGTTTATGTGTGGCAAATTTTTGAAATACGATGTAATACGAACTCGAGTAGAACGAATTCAATCAAACCGAAATTAATACCGCATTTAGATCACCATGCAAAATCGCGATGCAAAATATGGGAATTATTAATTGAATCGTTTTCGTTAGTCCACTGGTTACGCATTCACTGCGTGATCACATTAAGGCTTCTTTTATCGATTCTATTTTTTTGGTTAATACATATATTATAAATATATATGACGTGTTACATATTATAAATCTATAATTCATATTGTAGGATACAAATGTTCACATGAAAGAAACTTTTGGCATATAACACTGAACTAACAAAAACGATTCAACTATAGAAAAATTAGACAATTGAGTCCCATGAATTCATGATTCAAGTTTAACACCATAAAGCCACGTACGCACGTACAACATTCTAAACTTAGATAATGATTCTACGAAAATATTTTGATTTGTTTATTCATAAATGCAATTTATTTGGATGTTACTTTTAAATAAAAATAATTACTATCTAAAGAAATATTTTTATTATAATATTGAAAATTCTAAAGTCATAAAGTAGATATATGAGCAATGACATTTTAAACTGATGTTAACTTATAAATTAAATTGAAATCACAATATGGCAGTCTTTTAACAGTTTTAATCAATTCAAAAAATAGAAAATAGAACGAATCTCTTTAAATACTCATTATATTTAATACAACCATTGATTTGAATTCGCTATGTTTGATACAAAAACTTCAAGACAAACGAATTTAATTCAACTTTACACAAATCGTGATATAGTAATTTTACAGTGAAATTGGGATCTGACAGAGATTATAACTCTAAGTACATTCTAAATTAATATATATAAATAATTATTATTTGTAGATAGTATTTACAACTTTTGTATAAAACTCTAAACGATTTGAAGATTTTGGAAAATATCAATTTATATGAATGACAATGTAATAGTATTAAGATGTTAAATGTTGTATCAAATGACTAGAACTAATAAAAATATCAGCATCTCAAATATAAATTTAATCATATTATTTTATTGCCATCATTCCGTCAGATCCTTTTTGCCTTGCCTTTTTTCACTCAAAAAATACAAAAGCTGATATGCTCAAAATTAAAATAAGTCTATTGATTGTAAAATAAAAAAAAAAATAAAAAAAAACAGAAATTTGTAAACATTTGTTATAACAGTAATTTTATAGCAAAAAGTGTGATGTAATCAAATCGATTACAATAAAAGATACATTTACAGCAACAATAAATGAATGAAACAAGATCATACAAATGGAACGAAAACGTTTATGCATTTACATTGGATGCAAAAACACTAATTATTTATAGTACATATCTATTATTTACTTGCAATTAAATATTTATTCAATCATACTCATGACTACTTTCACGTTTGTTAATTAAATTATCCTTTTCTTCGTCTGTACTTTCTAAAATCGCTGACTTATGAACATTTCTTGCAACTAATTTTGTAAATCCTTCTTTATCATCTGCTTCTGTTATCCTGTTCAATTAAAATGAGTATGTTGTCAACAATTAAAATAATTTAACGTAATAGATTATATTAGACCAGTATAGATTATATTAGTCCGAAAAAAATGGTAATTAACTTTACATCATGTGAAATTCATATTACATTGCTAGGATTTCTAATCTCATCTTTACTGTTGATAAAGAAAGGAGAATAGTAGCTATAATATTAAAAAATGTATATCATTTTTTTCTCAAATATGAAGTAAATAACAACTATCAGAGTATTTCATAGTTAGAAAAATTTAACAAAAATGAGGAGTATTAAACGTTTCTTCTTCGGAATAAAACTGGTTTATATTGATTTTATTTTATTTGCACTTACACAATATCGATTTCTTCATCATCATCATCATCGAAACTCAGCATAAAGTATGGATTGGCTGAAGCTGGACGAAATTTGTAACCCGTTAATACAAAGAATACGTAAGTTGCCATTTCTTTGAACATTTCATCCAACCATTCATATTGGAAAGGTACTGTTATCTGGAAATGAAATTATAATTCAATTTTAACTCTATTCGAATTTGTAAGAACTATGGTAATTAAAATTTTACCCTTAATAAATAGACAATGATTCGTGTAAAATAAATATAGCATACAATCATGATGTAAAAATGTCGGAAAAGTTTTAATTTTCTAAGATTAATTGCAGCTTTACCATCTGTTTGTGATGCTTCTTGTAAATGTCTGATAGACCATACTACGGGGAACAATATGGCACCACAACACATTAAATCAACTAAAACAAATATATTTAACCATGTTTTATGTTCCATATCTCCTTCTTCACTTTCAGCAATTATTATGTCAGCAACATTGGCCAAAACCTAAGAATTAAATTATACTTATATGTATTAGCTTTTATTTAAAAACATTAAAAATTGTAGCGAATTCAATTTTGAAATATATGAGCACTATGCATTATCGTTTTTAATGAAATAAATACATAGAAAAAGTACACTTCCAATAATGGATACAGAACTTTATCTTGATGTATTTATATTTACTTAAATAGCTATATGTTCTCATATCAATTGAATAAATACATTTACTACATTTATCACGTACAAATTTATGGACAACATAAACAAATTTATATCTTATTCACAAAGAATATGTCATAATTTATGTCGAACACCTTTCTATACGTTTCTAATTCATTTATTCAATTTTTTATGGATTTTCAAAATTAAAGTAAAGTATTTAGTTTAAGATTACATGTTATATGCGAAGCATTTTCGGTTGTATACTGTTATTAGCTATTAATACCGGTCGGATTAAAAAGATATATTTAAAAAACATTTCTACTACTTCCAATATTTTTAGTTTGTTATGTTAGGTTTTAAGAAACATATATTTTCAAAACTTTTAAATATTTACAGAAAAAATCTTAATTGAATGGGCTATTTTTATATTTATCTGATAAAATAATATTCAAACCTGCAATGGAATAACAATCATAAACAATTTCTTATCTTTATCAGCTAAAATATGCTTTATGAAAGTCCATCCAGTTCCAATTAAAACAATTGTAATAAATAACACTGCTCCTTTTAATCTAAAAAGATTGAACAAACGTTTAAAACAAGTTTATAGATAATTAATTATATACTAATCACTTACAAATGAGTTATATAATATAAAATCGCCCAAGCAGCTACATGTTCGCCTTTTGTTTCAATAAAATGATAATTGATTCCATGAAATAGCAGTGATAATGACTTCAGATAAACAAGAACTGCCATCAAATAATGTATTTTAAAAACAGGATGGCTATGGAATAAAACATCAATTTTCAAAATTAGTAAAAGAAAACAAGATTTCGATTTTAAAAAAAAATGAAGTTAGATGGAAGATTTTATTTTTGAAAAAAATTTAAATCAGGCCATTTTTATTTGTTGAGAAATATTATTAATTATTTAAAACTATAAGAAAAATTATAAGTCATTAATTGCTACATTAAAAAAAACTTCATTTTAATTTTTTTTTTAAATAACAAAGTTTTATTTTTCTGTCAAAATTCAGTATAGGATCGCGATGATTAAAATATCCAGAAATTTTGAAATATACCCTGACTTTTAATAATATTTATGTTTTTTTCATGATTTCCATGACCAATAGACATTCTATAAATGATTGTGATTTTTTGGAAGTTGTGTATTATTTATATTATCTAATAATATAAACATAATATAAATCTATGGGTGTATTTTTCTTTTATAGTTACCTGCTCTTATGCAGAATAAATACCCAAAAACAACCAGACAAAAAGAATAATAAGGACATCATGAAATATAATGCAGGAAGTGGCATTTCTCCGGCTGATAAATAATTTTTATGTGAATCCCAATAATTCTGTTCCTCAATTTCCATCTAAAAATATATTCAATTGAATTTTATAGTATTAAATAATTCTTAGCAAAATCCTTACATCAAAATTTAAAGCAACGGTCTTTTTTTCATAATTAGGACAACTATGGAAATATAAATTATAAAGTCCTTCTTCGGCTTCACTTGCAACCCACATTACAAACTAAAAAATTAAATATCATCAATTAAAATTATGAATATAAATAATATAAATTACGAATTTTTCCCCAATTTCCTAGATCAAATTATTTTGTATTTTATAAATACGCATTTCAACTACAAAGTAGTCATCATCAGTATGAATTAGCTAGTTGTAATGATTCTCTGAGGAGATGTTACTTGTTGCTAATTAAATTATGGAAAAAAAAAATCGAAATTTATTCGAAAAATCCTAGAGTTCTCATTAATAATTATATAAAAAAAAATAATATAGTTACAGCCAGTAACACAACTGAATTAAAATCTCATACACAACAACATTTTCATTTTTTGGTAAATTTGAGTTCCAAAATTTAAGTAAAGTTAACTAAAGTTAAATTTAAAATATGTGTATTGTTGAACATTGTCATATGATAGTAGTTTATAGACGCAGGATAATTGTAAGTCTGTGAATTAAATATTTGACACATGCGTCTTAATGCCCTTATTGAGGACTCAAGCGAGAAGGAAATAAACTCTCCATGTGGACTATAATATTCCCATCTACTTTTAAATCTATTATCACTGTGGTGTAGCTAGACTTTTAAATCTATTATCACTGTGGTGTAGCTCAGTAGATAATTGTGTATTATGTATGTATCATTTAAACACATAAAAGTTATAAACGTTTTCACTTCTTATTATATTGATCGAAAGATAGAAATAAATGAAAATATTATACATTTTGTTGTTTAACATCATAAACTATAATACGTTTTATTGTAATCATTGTGATCGACAGCATTCAAAATGCAAACTTATATTATTATAATTCGGTTGTATTGACAAAATGTGTCAGTAATTTAAATTAGAATTCTTACATTTGTGTTGTAATAATTATATCCATCTTTGCCTTCAATTTTCTGTAATCGGAATATTTGATTTGCGGATTGATCAAATGATTCATCTGGGAGAACTAGATACAAAAAATTTTTAAACTTAATTAAAATTCTTCAAAAAATCTTTTTTTGACACTCACCTTGTTGTGTTTCTCTTTTCTGTAGAAAAAGTGATGAATCACTGATTTCTGCTAAGGAATTTCTTTTTAATCGTCTTATTTGATTTTTATCTTTATAAATATGCAATTTCTGCCTCAATTGTTCACTACAATTCAAATCTAATCTATAAAATACACAAAACCATTAAAAATGATATTAAAATTTAAGAAATACTATTGTTTCATGGCAAAAAATTTACGAAGAAGTTTATTACGGGAAAAATCTTTACAATCTAGTATCTTCTAGAAGAGTCTTTTATTCAGCTTCAAATATGTTTACGATACAAAGAATATCGCAAATATACATGACATAATTTTTGACGGAATATTGATCGAATAGGTTAGCATTAAACTTACAAAGAACATTATTGATAGAATATTACGTATTAGGGCAAACAATGCATGCTTACCTAAATACATACTGAGAAATGTTTTTGATAATGAATTAGTAGCAAAACGGCCAGATTTTGTTTTCAAGAGGCAAATATCCATAGATAAGATAATTAGACCGATAACTTCTTATACAACCTATGGTCTGTAATTTTACAAGTTTAAGCTTTAACACATACAAGAATGAATAATTTCTCACTAATAACTAAATATAATCTTGTCGGGTGGGAAAAATATATAGATTTCTTTGGCCAACATATTGTTCGGGTATATGCGCGATTGTGATATTGCAAAATTTTTCACTTATTTCAATTAGGTGTGGTGTAAAATCAATTTATAGAAAGTACTCTAATTTAGAGGACCCTTTATGTTAAAATAGTACAGTGGTTTTTTATGACCGAAAGAGTCTATGGTATAACTCAAAACTTACTTCAAATTTTTAAAATTTAATGTGAAATATACAACTGATGAATCGTGTCCATTTGATGGGAAATTTTGTAGCAAACAATTCTCTTGATGGCTATCTAAATATGGATTCATGGCATCATTCATCGTGCGATCCAATGAAAATCCAAACTAAAACAATCATTGAGTTAAATGGGGAGCCGGTTAAATTAAAAACCATTTGAAATTGTTATGAAAATTTCGGATTACCTTAGATGTTTCATCTTCTGGTTTAACACGAAAATTTTTTAATTTGACATCTAAATATCCGCCTTTGTAAAATCCGAATGTACTGAGTGCAATATAACGCCGAACGTCATTCTAAAATTCATGCATTTTTCATTTGTAAATATTCTTTTTGATAATAATTTATATTGATTTTTTCTTACCCTTATCTCTAATTTGTGTATTCTTCCAAAACAAACAGGGGATATCAAAAATAATAAATATAAAAATTTGTATATCATTTTTAAATACTTTCTTGACCAGTTTTTAAGTAAAATATGTCATTTTTGTGTTACTTTACAAGTGTCAAAATAATTTTGTGATGGTTCGCTTCCACATTCACAAAGTTCCTAAATAAATATTGCCAACACTAAAGTTTATTAGCAATGTTTATAGGTAGCATGGAGCATGCATTATCAGGAGTATTCACATATGTTAAAGTTAAAATATATGATATCGTACTTAAAAACATAGAAACTACATTTTATCCCTAGATAGCTTTGTAGTAAATATATTCGATGTAATAAACAATTTAAATAGAATAATTTAATTTACGAAAATAACAAACAAAATAGATTATAAATCCACGAAAGTATTAAAATTAAATAATTAAATTTAGGGCAAGGCAAATTACTTTTAAAAAAGAATTAGCCGAAATCCTGCGAAAAATTATGTCAATTTAAGAAGAAATAATATTGAAAGAAAGTGATATGAAAAATATACTAATTAAAGATAAAAAAAGAAAATTTTAAAAAAGAACATGAAAAAAACTCAATAATTTAATTAAACAAGTTGTTTAAAATATATGTTATATATTAAATAATATGAATATATTAAACTTGGATAACAACTGATTACAGAATTGATTATTAAGGATGAAAGAACAAATGAAAATCTTAATACACATTGGCGAAAAAACTTTTTCATACACAGATAGTGATAATAAATGTAAAGTACAAAGCGGGTTAACTCGGCATAAACGAATGTATACTGGAGAAAAACCTTTTCCATGTGACCAAAACCATTTAATTATATATAAACGAACTAGAGAAAAATGTTTTTCTTGTACATTTTGTGATAAAACGTTTACTAACCATAACTGTACATATACGAACTCACACTGGGAGGGAGCTATTTTCATGTCACACTTGTAATAAACTGTTTAACCAGAAATCGTAATTTGCTAAACATAAACAAATTCATACGAGGTTATAAGTTTTTCATGTGATATTTACTCATAGACAGATTTGAATTCAACAAACCTTATTTTCTTGCTTGTAGATAAGCGAACTCATACTGAATAAACATCTTTTTTTATATTGATGTTTGTAATAAAAAATTTACCAAGGCCAATTATAAACTTAAATGAAAAAAGAAACCGCAATTATGTGCGATGGAAATTTTATTTTAAAATGTCAAACATAGCCTTGTCTTTTTGTTACTTTGTTCCTGTTATTTATATATAAAACTGAAACATACTCACCCACTTATCGCTTTTTCTCCTAAACGGTAAGATAAATAATATAACTGTTTATATTCTATCACAGTGTTTGTAAAGTTTGCTATCTATTACCACAGAATATATATACCAGACGATTATATTCTCTGATATATACTAAATTATATACTCTGTGCCAATATGGTAAATGGAGATCGGTGTATAGGCTATGTGCACGAATACTACTTGCGCCTCTAGCGACAAACGAAAAATTATTGACCTATAGTATATCATTGGTTGTATCTATGGTTAAAAGCTTCCACCAATATACAAACTTAAGTAATAATCGTATTTTTCAATAATATAATGTAATGCGATAGGCCATATAATAGTGTATTATGTTAATCTTGGAGCACGGTATTGCACTTGGAAGTCCAGCCTACAACACGGTGGTGCAGCATAAAAAGTTTTAGCCTACCGCTCGCAATGTGTATATTACACAAAATACAATATTTATTATTAATTAAATGAAAGGCGTTGTTAATCGAAAATAAAGCAAAATCCGAATCGGTTTATGCAACAATAACATGAAAATAATTATGTTATTTAAAAAAATAGCGTGTTTATTTAAAAATACAAACTAATAAAATAATATTATTAAACAGGTAACAATAATTTTTATAAAATATTTAAGTTTAAATGTTGTTAGTATAGTTACAGTTTAATGTTCAAAGATTCGTTAAATAGTCGAAATATCCATTATATAAATTTTAATTTTATTTAATAATAATCAAAATTAAAATACACAAAATATAATCACGAACTTTAAACCAGATGATATAAATAACAATGTTTTCTTAAACTCTCGCTTTTTTAAATACTAAATTGCCAATTTTATAATTTATTAATAATTTTAATTTTTATACAAGTGAAGTTAAAAACAAAGAATATTTCAGAAGTGACTTCCTGGGTCATTTTATGCATATTAACTTTTTGTCTATATGGTTTTATTTGAACCTAGTATTTCGAGCCGAAGAAAAATATTGAAAACTCTACACGAAGTAAAAAAAGACTTTATACCGTTGGAATATACTATGTTTTATGTATTAAAAACAGTATTCTTGAATCTTTTATAATACAGACAACCACGTAAGTTGTTTGACAGATAATTATATGATTTTTGGTTATTTAAATTAAATTTGAATATATTTTTATTATCCTGTCATGAACAGTATGTTGAACCTATCATAATTTAAACCAAGGCGCGTATGCGATACTGACAGTTTGTAATATCAATGATTCTTTATTAATAATTAATAATTAACTAGTTTAAAAGATGATGTATTATAGATTAAGCTTAGGCTAGTTAGTATAGTTGGTAAGTTTACATGACACAACATTTTTGTAAAATTGATTTTATAAATAAACTTATTCATACATATGATGTTGACATTAATACTAGAGTATCGTAAATTAAAAACGCTTGGTATTTGAATGTTAGTAGACGGTATTGAAATATGATGTACCCTTGACACAAATTCTCATGATACAAATTACATCGTGGTTCAACAATTCAAATTTAAAACGAGCAAAAAATATTTTTTTTAAACAAACTTAAAAAGGTAAGGCGTATTTATCAAAACTGGAGTCTCGTTACAACGGTTGAAATTCGACCATAATCAATCAAATGTGAATCTCAGTACCTTTAAACAAAACAGTATATTAAACAAAATAGTATATATGCATGTGTATGGTAGTGTGTAATATAAGCCACACTTCTGATATGTGTGTGAAACAAACTAAAAGAGCTTTTAAAACACTGATTTGTCCGTTTTTTAGGATTAAATTCCCTGGAAACTTGTCTTGATAGAGTAATTTTTTTTTGTTCACAATCGAATTCAGCACGTTAAGCTGTTTTATGTTTCATGTGTATTCGAAGAGAAATTTTTTTATAGAATAGTAATTTATGCCGTTGTTCGACATATTGTTTAACTTTAAATAGACATGCTAATGCTATTTAAAAAAAAAAAAAAATTACAGCTTTTATTGTACTCTGTATGTTAATGTTTTTAAAAAATAATTTGTATACAAAAATAAATCATATATGAATTGGTATTATGTAAAGAATAAAACTTATTTGATAAACATAAAATAACTTAAAATCACTACTGAAAACTGTCTTCATTTCCAAATGACATTCACTATTATATACATTAAAAACTTGTGGATACATTATATTTACAATTATTATTGTTGGACAATTATAGTAATATTTTTTAACAACTTTTTTTTCCGTTTATATACTCCGTTGCAAAACAAACTCTACAATCTGCAAAAATTGTCTCATAGCATAGTGAATAAGTATTTTTATATATTTATGTAAGTCTATTCAGATATAATAATAGTCCTGTACTATTGAAATAAGTTTATAAATTGATGTGTTTATTTTGCATCGGATATTTGTATAGAATGAAAACAAGTTTTTTAAACTACTTCGTAAAGAAACTGTTATCCTTTTTATTAAATATTTTTTTAATTATAATTTTAAATCATGGAGAGTGCAGTCTTTTTTATTTGCGATATCAATCAATATACATATCTTTTTCATATACGACGTGCCTATCTTTCACAACCTTATATTTTAACAAATGTGTTAATAATTATCAATTGGACCAAATTTTCTACATATTTATTCTAGGCTCTAATTTATATTGCTATTTTTGTGAATATACTAAATTCCTACTACAATATAAGGCCTTACACTTTATGACAAAATATTCGAATTACTGGTTTAAACACTGTTATTATAATGTTAGAAAAGAATTAAATTCATTAATATATTAAATACAATTTGTTTTAATAATGTCATTCAATTCAATTAAAAAGGGATATTAAGTATGGCGGTTTTTTTAAAGTCAAACTAAGCGTAAGTATCGTTTATAAAAACATGTAATAAAATATTATAAAAAATCAGATAATACAAATATTGAAAGACCCTATTGGAAACATTATTAATTCTAGCAAAAAATATTAAACACAGTTTTGTCTTGAATATATTAAAAATCAAATTATTAACTTTTTTTTTCGATAAGCACATCATTATCTGAAAACAATATATTAATAAAATTTTATGAATTTTAAATGAGTATACAATTGAAAAAAATTCCATATTATAATCACAGATTTATGGGAGGATTGATTTAATATTATTTTTCATAATAGTATTGATTACGAAAATTTCGCGATTAAAAAACTGATTACTTATAATTAATTTCATGCATTTTTAGTTTTATTTGAAACAAATTTCACAAATTCTATCATCGTTATTTAGTGTTACTGTTTTTGAATATTTCGCTTTACCACAATGCTCGTGATTGCATTATTGATTTTCTGCAATTAAGTTTTTTTTATACTATTTTCAAGGTGAAATCCTATATAATCTTGAATATATTTAATCCACCCAAATTTTTATTATAAAATACATGTTATAATAAAAAAAACTATGTTATTAGTATTTAAAAAAGAAAAAACAATAATTTTATAATAAATAATTGTGACAATTATGTTCCAATTAGGCTACTAGAAAGAGTATAACGAAAAAAAATATTATACGCCGTAACGTACGTTAGATGGTACTTGCATATAAGTTTGCCTCTCATGTGTTCAATCTGAGTTTTGACCATAGACATATAAGAATATGGATATGACTCATTTTCAATAAATAAGCAGCGAAGAATAATTGATATATTTTCAATAATCCAGTTAATTTTAACGATGTACTGATGCGTTCGGAAATTCATTTACTTGATTTACAAAGCTAATGAATGTGGATTAAAGAAAAATATCTTAAAAGTGTATTCTCAAGGTTGATTTTCATAGGAAATAATAATTTACAATACGCAGAGGAATATGTTTGTTTTGAAAATAAAAGCTTTGCATTAATTTTAGCAATAACGCATATTATACTTTCATATTAAACGTTTTGAAGATGAAAAAATAATGAAGAAATTGACGACAAGTCCGCTGGACACAAGAAGAAGCAGATCAAATAACCGATGATTTGATAAGATGAATAAAAATTTTGCACAGTAAGGTATTTGACTGATTCTAAATTTGCTATATTTCACATCAAAATATGAATCTAAACTTATAAGAAAATTTGAAAATTAAATTAAAATTGATCAGTTTGCTAATAACAAAAAATAATTTTCAAAATTCATTTATTCTCTATTTTGCTAAACTTTTGAAATTATTAAATTTTCTTCCAAACTTCGCCAGTTATTACTGTCTTAAAATTTGTATTCTTAATTTAATTGGGTGCCCACAAAAAATTCATTATATAACAAATTCTTCGGCGTAACTATGTAATATTCAAATATTCTAGTGAGTGGACTGGCGACGGATTCGCCGGTCTTTAGTCAAAAACTCTGATCATCCTCATCGACTTAGATACGACTGCATTTATTTTCACTGTATCCGTGATTTTATTACATTTCATTGATAAAAGTGATTATTACTGAATATTTGGGTGGTCATTATTTTAAAGATTTTTTAAATTTTCCATTAAAATTTTAATTTGGAAAAACATATAATTTTACTTTTAAATATTTTTATCCTATATGTGGATAAAATTAGGTATATGATATGCTTTTGATATTAAAAAGGAGCTTGTTCGTATTATTTTCTAATATTGTAAAAAATTATATCTACTTAATATTTTCAGGAAAAACGATTCTTGGGACTGTATGACATTAATTTAACAAATTGTTAAAATAAGTACCACCCTGTTTCATTTTCAATAAACATTAAAAATCAATCCAATTTTACTAAACGTGTATTTTTTCTAATTTTATTTACAGATTTTTAACATAATATCAATTTCTTTTATTGGAATACAAAAACAAATTTTCTGATACACAAAATTTATGATCAAAATGTTTTGTATTTGATTTAATATAACTGGATTAGTATTTATTAAAAATTTTTCAACGATATAAATTCATTTCTAATATCTACAGTTAACTGTTTTATTTTGATTTAGTTAAAAGAAGTATTTTCGTATAGCTTGAAACATGAATACATTTTTTTTAATGCGTTTTTGTACTTGTTCTTCATACACCTATTCAATATTACGCTTAATTTTTATTTGTACTTGTACAATCGCTTCTATTATAATTTGCGATATCTAAATAAGTAAAATAAATATAATCAAAAAATTAAAATGATTTTCGGAAAAAGGCTTAATTTACTTTATATTAAGTAAATAAATAGGTTATTCGATTTTTATCTCCCAGGATCCAATGTTCCATACAGTCATCATTCAGAATTTAATGTAAATTAATGCTGATTACATGGAGGCTGCACTCTAACATAATTGTATAGCAGACTGCAGCGTAAAAATATAAATATGTGTTAGCATTCAAATTAAACAAATTGTACAATTTTGAACTGTAAGACGTATCTAAAATTTCTCATGCGATTTTTTTCCAGATAATTTCATACGAGGAAATTAATTGTGTAGATTTGTAATATAACTCAGTAATCTGAAAATTTTAAACATGTTTTTTAAAATTATGTAATATAACAAGACAAAAGAAGCTGTGAAGAATTTTTCAAGTTTGGTGAAATTAATGCGGGAAAAATGGCACTGTATCAAGTAATCATTATTTAATATTAATTGAGAATATTAAATATAATCTATTCTATCTCTATCAAACTTCGAAATTTATTATAATTTAATTGATTTGAATCATTTTAATAAAGATTAATTAATTGGAAAAATTATATTCGAAAAGGAGATAGCGCTAAAGACTCTGATTCTAAGCTGTAAAATTTTAATATTTAAATTTTTACGAAGAACACTCACTATCGTTTTGAATAGTAATTTTTTTACAGATTGAATTTATAACAAAAAACAACACAAATACCTTAGATCAACCACTGCATTAACAACCATTTCACCTATTTGATTCTTTACTTAAATTTTTTTCTTAATCGAAAAATATCTATGGAATTGCTAGTTTGGGTTTTATCATCTGTGTAAAGGGTCTACTTTGAAAGTAACGAAATAAATATTGGCATTTTAAAAGAAAAAGAAAAATACTTTGGATTTCTTATTTACAAGTAATATATTTTATACTTGGGTCGATTTTATTTTGGTATGGAAATCTATTCCTATGCAAAAAATTTCATGTTTCAAGGTAAAAAAATAAAAATGAATCTATTTAAAAAAAAATTTGTTTTCAATTAACATCCGCAATATTATTGGTAGAAGATTCAGTAATCTCACTCAATTTATTTGGATCAATGATGATTTCACTATGTATTTTACAATCATCTAACATCTCTTTTTTGTCGGAAGTTTGAACAATTAAAGTACTTTTTGTAGATGGGGAAATAGAATTATCTTGTAATTTATATTGATTATTTAATTCTTGAGCACACTCTTTCATTAACATCATATGATCCAATTTATCAACTGTTGCATTTAATTCAGATTCCCAAGATGCATCATCAGTTGCACTACGCCCTTCACCGCCACCATCAACAGGACGTACAGCTAATTCTCGTACACGTTGTCGTAATTCATCTAAATCTTCTTCTTCGCGTGTTTCAGTTTCGTCTTGCTCTGAAACAGCTGAACTGGTTGTGACGCTCGAACAACTATGTACTTCACATCGTTCTAATTCTAAATCGAAATCAGGTAGTTGTAATTTAGAACTAGTATTAGATGTTACGACTTGTGACGTTGGTGAATATTCTTCTTCAACAGGTGTATTTAATTCAGCTCCAACACCTAGTCCAATAAGTTTAATTATATGAGATCGTCTAAATGAGAAGGGAGGGGAGAGGATTATGAAAAGTTAAAGCTATCAACAATTTTTACGAGTTTGGGAGTTTGTCAGTCATAAATAACCATTTAACTAAATCGATAATTTTGAGTGGGAATTAAAGTTTATGTTTTCGAAAATTCAAGATACATATATCATACATGGAATAAAAAAATAAGGTCACATTAATAGTACATACTAAATATACATCCAATTTAAGTAAACATATACTCTTCATTCAACTCAAATTGATTAATTATAAATTTCTGTTGGACTCACCTGGTTCTCTTGGACCACTTGGTGGTAATTGATCATCATCTTCTTCCCGATTATTTTGTTTTAATTTGCCACCATTACGTTTTTTATGAATCTCTTCCGAAATAGCTTCTAACTGTTTTAAGGATTGCGCATAATCATATTTAACTTTAGTCACAGCCTTTTGTAGTTGTTCAATACGATCTTTTTGTGTTTTCAATTGATCATAACATAATACTTTTTCTTCAAAATATGGCCGTGATTTTATTATATTACGATGTAATTTTTCTTCTAATTCTTGTACTTTTTGTTCGGCGGCATTAAATAATGTAGCACGTCTTTGATGTTCTCGTCCACTTTCAGCTTTTTGATTTTCGGCATCCATCACCTGAAAAAATAAACAGGTTAACAGATAATAATAAATAGGTTAATAGATAAATGGTTTTGTTCTAACAGGGAAAATTATTCAGTTCGTATCAAAAATTTTAGATTTTCTACCCCTTTTAATTTCTACTCCTTTATATTTTCATTTCCACATTACGAAGTTTCACTTCTTCCGCGTGGAGGGACTCCACGCATTATTTTTTTTTTTATAAAGCCTTTAGACATATGTAATTTTAGCTCAAAAGCAGCTAATTAAAACAGTGAAGCATATAATAACTACAGCTGAAATAATTTTTCCCTTCAAAGCAGTAAGGCGTAAAATGAAATGAATTTTTCTTGATATTTAACATCACTCAGAAGCAAATCTTCCTTGTAATCAAAAACTTCTTAAATTCAATTATACTCTTAGGTAAAACATGATTCATTTGTGCCAACTTCAAAAGAAAAGGAACTACATGGAAATTATAAAAATTTTTAATTTAAAATTATTTTTTAGTTCACTTTTTGTAGTCGGTTATTATAAGATCAAGTTTTTCCGTCTCAGGATTTTATTTTATGTACAACATTTTACAAATGACTTTTTTATGTTTGAATTAATTTTATTAAATAATTTGAGCAAGCTAATACAATAATTTATTATTGTATTATTTATTTATTAGTACTTTTGTTATATTTCAAAATATGATTTTAAAGTCGAATCAACAAAGTAATCTTATTATGAAGTTCATTATTAGTTTCTAATTAATTATTAGACAATTAATAATAAATATTAATAACAAAGTTCATAAGGTCATTATACTACTTATATTAATAATTTGGAGATATACCAGGGTAGATAATATTTGAAAGTGAAAAAAATATATAGTAGAATGAAACCAATTGAAAACGGAAGATATGATAAAAATGAAAGGAAAAATAAATTACGGGCGATCTGAGTTCGGGAAGTAGGAGGGTTTGAAATAAAACACGGTTTATCTCGATTTCTAGCAAAGATATCAAAATTTTGTACAACAAAAACTACATAATTATGTTTTTTTTTTACCAAAAATTCCTAGAAAAATAAATAGCAAAAAAATTATTCCAATTCTAATATTGTAATCATTAAAATATTTAATTTGATATCCAACATGATATAATTATTGCAAATTCACTTTAATTCCGCCGGAAATTCGAAATTACTAAACAACATTCTTTTATTTTTATCAAACCAATTTTTTTTTTTGTATAAAGATAACGGTCAAAGACGAAAAATAAATTGAGAATATTTTTATTTATATATAATAGTGGTGAAAAAAGTTCTAGAATCGACACTGTGTGTTTACACAGTATGCAAAACATCTAAAAATTGAATACACAATAAATGCATCATAAAATAAAATATTAAGTCACGACGATACAAGGAAATATTCATTATTAGATATAATTATGTAATCACCTTTTATTTTTAACTATGATATCAACTTCATTCTACTGTCTTCTTCAAATTTATTTGTCTCAAAAAATAATTATATGCTTCTTTTAAGCTGTATCTTTTAACAAGATTTTGCATTTCGTTTGTTTGTTTCTATTTATTTATCTAATGTATGTATCAGGGATGATGCAAATATTCGCATCCACAAATGCGAAGCTTCTGCGCATAGATATGGACATCTGCATCCGCAACAATCAATGCGGATGCAGATCTAATACAAGTTACGACAGAATGATATTAGTTACAAGATCCGACGCAATTATTGTGGTGCATCATTTGTTTCTTGTAAATAAATCATAACGTGTTTGCTTGCGCTGTGGATTACTCATCGTATAGATAGAAATTTTGAATGTTATTGATATACAGTGATCATTGTTTACTGGGAAATCTTTATATTAGTTTTAGCTCAGCTAATTAAATTAAGAGCGCCAGGTAAAATTATTTTTGATCCATCAAAATTACCAAACTCTCACACAGTAAAAATCACTTGAACAGAGCTGCTGCTTCAAAAGAAAGTTTTTAGAAAGGTGAAATAGACCTAAGAGTGTTCTTTAACCTAAAACAAACTTTAAGTGAAGTTGAAGGCTTAATAAATTATTTTGTAGTCCTTTTTTTATTGCGCGATCTTTGTAGCCAGTCCTTTTCATATATGAGTAGAAAGATGCGTTTTTTTTGTTTTTGAAAATTTATAATGGAGAAAATTCTTAATATAAGGATAATTTTATGTTTACATAGTAGCAAATCATTAGTGCCAATACTAACTATTCTTCATAAAATCCCCTTTATCTCCTTCTATTTTTAAAATAAGATTATAAAACACAAAACTTTGGACTCAATAGAGGAGAATCTTTAATTAAACATCTTCATTCATTAATTATTTAAACAATGCTATAATAAAATATTTCTTCTTTTTATTGTAAATTGCTATGAGAATAAAGTTATATAATAAATTGATATCCGCCAAGGCCCACAACCTTGAATTAACTTTAAATACAAACAAAATTGGTCAAGCATGGATTTTTTGTGTTATTTCTTTCTCATTACGGGAAGTCAATTACACGAAACTTCAATCTGAACTTGAAGAGTTCAGTTTCTATTAAAGCATAAATAACCGCGTTTATTTTTGCAGGTAAGATTATTTGAATGATGAAACTGTGGGTGGAGTTGATATAAATATTTTTACGATATATATATATATATATATATATATATATATATATATATATATATATATATATATATATATATATATATATATATATATATATATATATATATATATATATATATATATATTATTTCAAATTTAATAAAGGGGAGTCATTAAGGTCTATTTGATTATTTAAAATTGAGAAATTTGGGTTTTTATTTTAATTATCTTCAGGGCTTCTAGCAAATTTAATTATTGGCTTTTGTTGACCTCTAAAACTTATTTGCTAAAATGCTCTAAAAGACGAAAATTTTCCAAAATTGTACTCCCTATTTATATTTCTTCAATATTGATTTTGGTTTACCTCCTAAAATTTTCATAACCCAAGGGGTACTCTCGCCACTTGGGACATCAGTGGTATAAAAGACAAATTGGTTTTAAAAAGGATTGAAACATAATACTGAAACACTCTCAATTATGTAATAATCTTTCAATATTCGCGCCCAAATAACTCAAAAAATAATTATCCAAATGTTTTGAAATTTGATATGCACAATATGGATATGAAAACGGAGGGCTCGAAAAAACATTTTTAAATATAAAATCGAATTTTAATTTTTACCCTAGAAATTTTTTTCGAGAATAACTCCTCGACAAGCCCTCCGTTTTCATGTCAATATTATACATATAAAATTTCAAAACATTTGGATATTTTTTTGAGTTATTTGGGCCGAAAAATTGAAAGCAATACAATGGATATTTCATGATAATTTCAATCAATAGCATGTTAGAAGCACATTCTTTTATGTCAATAACAGCTCGTAAATACATTTTTTATAAGTTAAATAGTAAATAACAAAATT
Source organism: Chrysopa pallens (assembly GCA_020423425.1). NCBI lineage: Eukaryota > Metazoa > Arthropoda > Insecta > Neuroptera > Chrysopidae > Chrysopa > Chrysopa pallens. Next base: position 72,443,158 of record CM035593.1, on the reverse strand, counting down.
ATTTAAAAGAAATCACAATGTGTGAAATAAATAAAAAAATAAAAAAGTTATTAAAAGTGATGATGCGATGCCCTTTTGAAAAGGTTAACTTTACATAAAAAATAAATAAAGTGAATTAAAAAAAAAAAAAAAAACAATAGAAAATTGGAATATTGATTATAATACCCTTAATAGCAACTAAAGTGTATCTACGCCACACAATGATAAATTATAATAAATACTTAAATGAATATCATCACAATAGACAATTGTTTATGTTTACTTTCATGTATAGGTACGATATAAATGAAGTAACTAAAAATAAAAACATGGCTGCTAATTTGGAATACTGGACTTATAGACCAGGGTCTATATGAGGTTTTGAAACCAAAAAAAATTATAGTAGGATAAAACTCATTGGAAACGGAAGAGCATATAAATAACATTTATGTGAAAAAACTGTAAATACAATGGATCTGTTTATTACCTACAAATTTGCCATTTAACTTTTTCCATAGGACTTGTAGTTTTGCCGGATATCAAGATAAACCGTGTTTTACCCTAAAAAACTCATCCCCTTTCACTTCTCGTCCTCAGATCGTAAATTATTTTTCCTTTCATTTTTATTATATTCTCTTCCGTTTCCAATGATCTCCTTTCTATACAATGATTTTTTTGTAAATTATGACAATTTTGTAAATTATCATAAATCATTTTACATAGATATCTATTAATAGATGCAAATCTGTGATTGATAATGGCTACTATAATTAATTTTATATAACATGTTTAATTGGATTCATATAAAATGTATACCATAAATATTCTAAATAATTCTAAGGTAACACGATTTGAGGAAAATTAAATTTTTGATGAATAATTTTCCAATAGTATAGAAAATGATAAGCTGTATAAATTTATGAGATCAATGAAAAATATTATTTATAATAAATAAATTTATTAATAAATTTCGAATTCTTTTCAAAGGTTAGATCTCAAATTTTTTGTAATATGAATTATCGTAATTCCTGTTATCCACTCCTTAACCCCTTAAGAGTTCATTAAATTTTCACTCCTTAAGAGTTCATCAAAGAAAGTTAAATGCGACAAATGATTTGATCGCCAAAGGCGAATCATTTTGATAGTTTTAACAAGAACACAAATAAATTTACTTTTTACCTAGCTAACATACAAAAAAAAATTTTAATATTAGTATTAGCTAGTAATTCATGAACACTATAACTTTCGGGCCGATAAGCCTCGCGATTCAAAGGTATTTATTTTAGACGAATACGAAAGTCACATGAATATTTATAATCTATATTATTTCAAAAAAAAATTGAAATAATAACTAACCTTTTAGACCACAGTACGTAACAGTGTCAGTTTACATTGATGTTTTTGAAACTTCATTTTATTTATCAATTATTTAATTATTAAAATTATTAGCAATATTGAAATACGTTCAGTATTAAGATACATGAAAATGAACGCCATGGCGAAGAGATAACAATTGAGTCGTAGATCCAAATTTCATATCATTTCGTTTTCGAGTTATCTTGATAACGGATAGATCGGCGGGCGGTCCGACATTCAGAATTGGACTAATTAGGTGGTTTCATGAAGTCCCATACCAAAATTTTGTTTGTTGCGTCAATATTTTCTAGCGTTACAAACCATACACACAATAATTAATATACTGTATATATGTTGAGTATAAAAATTACAAATACCGTACTATGGTCTATTATTTGTGAAAGTTATATCATAAAACCAATTAAATTTTTTGTTTAGGTGCGCTGTAGTGTAGATAAATAGAAAAATACGTTTTAAATCTTGTTTAAATAAAATTTTGTCTTTTGTTCAAAATGACTTTACCTTCATAAATGCATAAAATTGAAAATTACTTTTATAAGTTACTTTTTTTGTTTGCCAATAGATTTACAACTTTCGGAGATTTGAAGAAATTCTTAATTTTCATTCAATCTTAAAAAGTGTAAATGCAAAGGTTGTAGATGTTTTAATTACCTACAACTTTGCCCTTAAACTTTTTTTCCATAGGACTTGCAGTTTTGTCGAAAATCGAGATAAACCATGTTCACCCTTAAAAACTCACCCCATTCTACTTTCCTCCCACAGATCGCTCTTGAATTCTTTTTCCTTTCATTTTTGTTATGTTTTCTTCTGTTTCCAATGAGTTTCATCTGACTACAATTTTTTCACACAACCTCAAAATTTATGCGAGAAATTGAAATAATGACGTTTTTGGTTTATTATTTCTATCTTTTATTTTTTCACGAAATTTGGTAAAAGCATACCTTTTCATGTTAAATACACTGTGATTTTTTTTATTTTTAAATATTTATTTTTCACCTTATTTTCAATTAATATCGAAAAAGCACCTTAGTTTACAAATGAACAATTTTGAGTTTATATGGTAAATGTGTAAATAGAATAGTTTTGCTGGAAATCAAAATAAACCGTGATTTACCCTAAAAACTCACTCCCGCCCACTTCCCAATCACAGATCGCCCGTAAATTATTTTTCTTGTCATTTTGGTTATATTCTCTTCCGTTTACAATGGGTTTTATCCTACTATAATTTTTTTCCCTTTTTACCATTTTTAAGGTTTCTACCCTGGTCTAGAATGTAAAGACAGAATTAAAAAATGTATTATTATTTTTTTTCATTTAACACTATGCAAGTGATCTAAGAGATATTTTACATTTTTCAAAGTTAAAATGTATGGCTTCAAATACTAGTTTAATTAAATTGTAAGTAATATTTAAAGAAATTTTCCATACATACATAATATAATAATTTACTATGCGAATATATGAATATTAATATTTCTTGTAATTTAATATGTAAAATAGTTCGGTATGTACTTAAAACAATAAATATTAATCATATATGTTTTCATTTTGTAAACAGAGTAATTTTCTTAGTAAATGAATATTAAAAGTTTATTTACAAGAATTGTGTCTTGTATCGAAGCTGTTCTTAGTTATTTATAGGTTATTAGTTCCAATACATTTCAAGGCATTATTATCAATATCATTAGATGATTAAATGTATAATTTTATTAGATTTCAAGTCTGTATTGGTAAGATTAAATTAAAAAAAACGAAAAGTTTGTTGAAGGACTTTATGAACATACTATATAGTTTATATTACCTAAGAGTATATAGGTTAAATAAGGGGTGAACTAATGGCATTGGTCATTTAATTTTCAGTTTAATTTACGTAATAATTGAATTTATATGAATCATAAGTTAAACATTTATATATAACTACAAAAAATTATATATATATATATATATATATATATATATATATATATATATATATATATATATATATATATATATATATATATATATATATATATATATATATATATATATATATATATATATATATATATATATTAAAATATTAACATACATTATCAAGAAAAAATATACATTCTCAAGGAAATCCAATTTTATAGACCAGGGTCGATAATTTATGAAACCAATAAAAATTATAGTAGGATGAAACCCATTGAAAATGGAAGTTAATATAACACGAATGAAACGAAAATTTTGTTACGGGCGGTCTAAGATCGGTAAGTGGACGGGGTTGAGTTTTTAAGGATAAAACAAGGTTTATCTCGATTTTTGGTAAAATTATACGTCCTATGGGAAAATTTTGTAGGTAAAGATATCCAACTTTTGTATTTACATTTTTTGTATATAACCTAAAAATTTTTTGTGAAAAATTAAAATAACCTTTTTATTTATATATTTTGTAAAAAAAAATTTTTTTTTCACGAAATTTGGTGAAAACTTACCTTTTAATGTTTCAAATACGCTGTGATTTTTAATTTAAAATATTTATTATTTCACCTTATTTTGAATAATTATCGAAAAAACACCCAAATTTTCAATTGAAAAATTTTGAGGTTATGTGAAAAAAGTGTAAATACAAAAGTTGTAGTTCTTATTATTACTTTCAACTTTGCCATTTAACTCGTTTCCATATGACTAGTAGTTTTGAAATCGAGATAAACCGGGTTTTACCCTTAATAATTCACGCTCTTCCACTTCCCGACCTCTCGGATCGTCCGTAAAGTATTTTTCATTTCACTTTTGTTATATTCTCTACCATTTCCAATCGGTTTTATCCTACTATTATTATTTTTCTTTTTTTTACCATTTTTAAAGACTTCTACCCTGGTCTATTATGTCAACAACGAATAATAATTGATGGTTGTAATGGTGGCAGGGGGGAGAGTAGAAAAATTTATCACGCCACAATTTTACGTTTAACATACAAAATTTAAATATAGAAATTGTCGAATATCTTGAGAAACCACGTCTAATATACATGTTTTTTTAACTTGGCATATTCAAAGAAAGTCGAAAAATATGTTAAATACAGAAAATTGTTACACAATAAAGTTGAATTATTCGATAGGCGCCCTTTTAATCTCGAGGGTATACTTATTTTTTACGAAAATGGGTCCTAGGATAAATTAGGGTCAACTTCTATTTTAAACCCTATTTTTAACTTCTCGCTACGAACTTAGATTTTGAATACAATTTTGGATCGATTTGGATTTTAAGAATTCTTAAAAAAACTAAAAAAAACTTAAATATGGAATTAGCGAGAGATTGCAGGGATGGCCTTTAGGGTCAATCGTTTTCCAAATTTTTTTACTAAAATCAATAAAAGTTAAATGAAGATTATAAATAATCAAATTATTGCTCAATAAAATATGTTCATATGAAAACTATTTCAAGGCACTTTAATTCACATCATATCAAATACAATATTATTATAATTAAATAAAATTTTATTAAGCATGCCGTACCATTCTTTGAAAATAGTCAGTTTTAACAAATCATAACTTTTTTAAGGATACATTCTAATTAAGCCTTGGTCGAAACGTCAAATTGTCCATATTTAAGAAGCTGATATGCAGACATACATAGACCGCTGCCGAAAAAAAAACAAAACTGCAGTAAAGATTCAATAGGCATGTGAGTGACAAGTATATGAGTTAACTTAGTCATTTAAAGAAATAAATATTATTAATTCTATTCTGTAGCGAACTTCATCATCTCGTTTATATGGAATCGTGCGCGAGCAGCTCACAAATTCACTCTCATCCAAACGCGCCAAAAGAAGTATAAATTTAACAAGTCATTGTTTTTATTATATTTTTAATTTTTTAAATAAAAAAAAAAACAATAATAATAATAATCTAAACATTTAAACTAAGGGTTTGTTTGGTTTTATAAAATTCATTACATTTGAATATTTTATTTCGCGAAAACAGTGTCTTTATTATCTCTTTTGTAGTTCGTATTTCAATTAAGGTATATTAAAAAATCAAAACGGTGCAAATAGGCATAAGTTACCTAAAGTTTATCTCTGAAGAGCGGATCTATATATAAAAAGAACGCACCTAAATATTACATCTTGACTACTCACAAATAGACGTTAAATGTGTTAAAACAGATATGTCCATGACTTTTTAATTTACATCATTAATACAATAAATCATATTACTTAAAATGATGGAATTAACTACAAACAGCTTATTTATTAATAGAACAATTAGATTCTTTGTCACATGATTTAAATTAAAATCTAAGACCAGACTAATAATAAGTTGACACAAAGAATCAATTAAACTATTGTATGATACACATACAGCTGTTTAAAGTACTACTAATTTTTGCAATAAAATATTACAATATTTTTGCAAATATAAGATGCGTCTATAAAAAAGTCTGTATAATTATCATATATGTAAATAATTTATTTTCTGCAAAATTACATGCTTTAAAACCGTAAGCCTGAACCAATACATCAAGGCTGTAATACTGTTTATAAGTAATAGAATACTTTATCATGTTTAAAAAGTACTTAATATTTATCGCTTAATAAAAAATCACCAAAAATAAATAATTTTGCAAAATGAACACGATTTATTGCCATAAAATCACATTATATTTTAAACGTTTTGTTATTCCTGTAAAAATACTGCCATCTTGATGACGTAATATCGGTATGTATTATTGAGAATACTGGTATATTGAGAACAAAACATAACCTAATATTTTCAAATATGTTTTTACTAATTAAGATAACTGTTAAGACTATAAAACATAACCTAACACTTTCAAATATTTTTTTACTAATTAAGATAACTGTTTAGATTGAACTGACAAACACAAGTAATAATTTTTACCAAAATGACGTCACAACATGCCAGCCTAGTGTTTTGGGTCACGTGATATAACGATAAAAATATCAAATTTTAATTTTAAGATAAAAAACTAATCGTGCTTTTAATTTTTTTCAAATTTCGTGCTTTATTTTTCACTACCGAAAGTAGCCTATTAATTTAGTTATTCACCTTGAACTATCAGTATATTAAATTGTTTTTTAAAATTATTAGCTGCCTATTTTATTAGTTCTGCTATAATTTTCAAAAGATTTTATCGTTTTAATACTTTGGATATTTAGGTATAGTTATCTATTATCCAATCTCGAAATTTTAAGAAGATCCAAACTTAACTGTTACATTTTCTTGTAGTTGAATATTTTTACCAGCTACAGGAAAATTTCACTACCTAATTATTGAGCCTAGCCTAAAAAGTAAATAAACATTTTGAAACTTTCCATAAGAAGAAACTATTAAGTTTAAAAAAGATTTTCATCTAAGATCTTTGGAAAACCCCAAAATTTGTTTTCGTCATAAGTAAAATCTGGTCAGATAAATTAAAAACATTTAAAACGGATGTCAAACGTACGTTACTTGTAAGCAATGTTAACAAAATAATTACTTGTATGACAGTAGCCTTATTTATTTAATCTTAAATTTCAATTGAGATCAACATTTAAAAAGGAAGTCAAACGCATGTTAGTTTTAAGAAATGTGAACAAAACAAGTACTTGTGTGGCAGTAGCTTTACATAAGCTTAATTTTCAAATAAGCCCAATTTAGCGATTATGAATATAGGATTTTAAACTGCAGTCTTTGGTTTCTAATAGGCCAAATTTATCCTTAAATAAATGTATATAATATTATAATTGCAAGTTTGTAGAAGTAACACAAATTATTAATATTTAATTTTATGAAATAAAACGTAAAAAATTGTAAAACCGCAAATTGACAAATGAATTTCACATAATAATTGTTCAAATAATTAACATTTTAATAAAATGAATAAACATTTAATAAAAACATCTATAAAATAAATTACATTATATAATAAAAATAATATATAATAAACAACTAACCTTAATTGTTGCATGATTTAACATTTCTTGCCATGCATTATCAAATTGCCATTCATGTTGATTACTCATAAATCTTTGTTCAGCTAATGCCACGGTTTCTTTTGCTGCAGCATGAATTTCTAAATCAAAAATATTCATTTCATCAATTTATTTCTTATTATAATCTATTTAAATGATTTAAAATCACGACATTCTAAGCCTTTCTTAACAACTATCTCCGATTCTATGCACTTTTTTTGTTTTTTAAAAAATAGCAAAATTAGTTAATTGCCATTTTACAATAAACTTGCCACATTTTCGTAACAACCCTACATACATAAATGTAAATAAGTACACACTCACACACATTTATTTAAATTCCAAAGCTTGGAAACCGCCTTTCTATAGCGATTTTTCGAAAGTAACCTCATACCACTGATATTTAATTCATGGAGCCACCAGATAAGTGGTAGTTACTAGTATTCTTAAGTCTTCATACTTTTCAGATTCTAATTTAATTTTTTAAAAATTTTTTAAGCAATCCATTAGAAATACTTATATTTTCTTATTATAGATATTTCATATTATCTTAAAATTACTTAACCTTAATTACTGACAAAAAAAGGTATGTTATATTTTACACAAACTAAATGTGAGCTAAAGCCTTAAAGAGAGAAAATTTGGGGAAAATTTTACCATAGTTTCTTCAATTAAATTAACAATTCAATTGTCAAACAACATAAACTTTGTAAAAAAATTAGCACCGAAAAGAAAAATCGATAAAAAAAAAGGTTTGATTATTTTTAAAAGTAATTTAAATGTGTAAACACAATTTAGAATGCAAAACCGGTTTTATTTATGACTAAATCCACAATTTTTTTTATAGTGTTTTAATGTATAAAATAAATTATTTCTAGTAAATTTTTTTTTTTTTGAAAATAATAAAAAAATATAGCTAAGTATTGGAATGTTATATTTACAATAGTATTTGTAAATACTTGATCAAAATACAAGTCAAATATTTAGCAATCTTTCCAATAATTACGAAAGATACTTAGCCGAGAAACTATTACTGCCATCAAGAGAAAAATAACTGTTACTATTATAATGATATGTAAAACATTAAACTTTTTGAAAAAATTTAAGAAAATCAAAAATAATTCACGAAAATTTCAGATTAATAAAATTTCAAATTTGCTACAATAACTGAATCAATTTAGCTTATTTCGATCGACAATGTAGTCATAATCAGTATAAATGAGTAAATCTGTGATTACTTTCGTTAATCCTCATACTTTTATGACAGAAAAAAAATTATTTAAGAACTAAAAATTACAAAAAGTACAAAAATTTTACAATTGAACCACTTGTAACTTTTACTAGAACATGACTTTTTATACAAAATACTCAAAGCATTTAAAAAAACAAAAAATTTTTGGAATAAATTGTTTTGATTGAGAAATTTACGTTCTTTAAGGATGTTAGTTGTTCACTCTAACTCAGAGTGACAAACTCTAATTTGAAAATCTCTAATGATGATAAGAATTAAATTTCGTTATTAAACCGTTGATTTTGTAATTTCTATCTTCAAATTAAAAAACGAGTAAGTAAACCTACATTAGAAAATGATAAGATTATATACTTACCATTCGCTCTTTGAAATGCTACAGCGGCTCTTTGACATTCAACCTGAGCAAGTTTTGCAATTTCTAAAGCATCATAATATGGTCTTGCACGTTCAATACACCCACCTAATTTTTTGGACAACAATTTTAACCGTCTTGTCGATTCGTTTAACAACATTCGAAATGTTGTATTTGCCTCCTAAAAATGTAGAACTTTCATATACATCTCTGTGTGTGATGTTTTAAGAAAAAAACCTAAGTTCATTGAACACAACAAAAGAGATGGACATAGAAGTGTTTAATGAACTTACACAAGTTAATAATTTTTGGACAAACTTACATCTAATTCAATCTCTAATCGATTAATTTCATCTGTTGCAGTATTTAATTTTTCTAATTCAATCTGAAAAATAAACATTATTTTTGTGACGAATCGTGACTAATTTGTTAGTTAAAGACGTATCACTAAAACAAAGAAAACTTATCATACTTGAATTCGTGGATCTAATTCGGTATCATCATTCGAACTTTCCATAATCGCAAGAAAAACAAACAACACTTAACTATTAACTTAACGTAACACTGTGAACACTTCACATCGACGATATATCACTTAACTTAAAATTATCGAACATAATAGATTTGTATTTTGGTTAAATTTCTAGTTAACTATATAATTTTTATTTAAACTAAGCTTAATTACTAATAAAAACTTTATTCACAACTTCATTCTGCCATGTTTAACACTGTCATGATTCTTATTTACTGTCATCGAATGTATTATTACTTCGGAATAATTGTAACCTTTTTTAGTTTTATGTCTATTTGTATGCAGATAAAACAGAAGGTTTTATTTGATCTAAGCAGTATCTAATATCAATTTGCTGTACTAACATACGTTTGTTTACTTTACAGGGACATCTTTCAATTAATTGTTATACTTATATATTTAACAGAGTTCTATATTTAGAGTATACAATCAAGTGTGTTACTTTTAAAGGTTCTCACTATGTGAAAATAGATGGCACTCTACTTTTAACTAGTTACAGCAGGCTCTGCTTCTATAGCATCCCTTTTTTTTCAAATTTATTTTATAGAATTCATATCATTCAATTTTTTATATCTCAAGCGTTTGACCGCGTGTGGCAAGAATGATTGCTATTCAAATTAAAACATGGGCTACCAGATCACCTTTACGGAATATTAAAATCATTCCTCCAGCAGTGCCATTTCATAGTACAACAAGGGGAAGCACTGTCTGATCTCTGCCCTATAAAAGCAGGAGTTCCACAGGGCAGCGTACTGGGCCCCATACTCTACTTACTCTTTACTGCGGATCTGCCGACATCTGAATCCTTAATTACTGGAACCTTCGCTGATGATACCGCTATACTAGCTACAAAGGGCTAAATGACATATCCCACTGGCTCAAAAAGTGGCGGATAAGAGCAAATGAAACGAAATCAGTCAATGTAACATTCACCTTAAGAAGAGACTCTTGTCCTCCAGTCACACTTAACAACATCATAGTCCCACAGGCAGATCATGTGAGATACCTTGGATTGCACTTGGACAAAAAACTTACCTGGCAAAAACATATCTTCACTAAGAGAAAGCAACTTGGTATTCAAACCCGAAAACTTTACTGGCTCATTGGACGAAAGTCTCAACTGTCTCTCGATAACAAAATACTTCTGTACAAGGCAATACTAAAGCCCGTCTGGACGTATGGTATCCAGCTGTGGGTTACCGCATCCCATTCAAACATTGAAATCATACAAAGGTTTCAAAACAAAGCCCTCCGCATGATAACCAATGCCCCCTAGTTCGTACCCAACGAATTATTACACCGTGATCTTCGCCTGCCCACTGTGAAACAGGAAATTGTACGCCATACCAGAACCTATAAAGAGCGCATCGAACGACACCCAAATACCCTGGCCCGGCCACATATGGCAAACCACAACAAAGCGCGACGCCTAAAGCGCAAAATACCTCAAGATTTAATACAATCACAGTAAACACAGCTTCTGTTTAGCAACGAGGATGTGACACAGGCCACATACCGAGCGCCCCAGCGATAGCACCAACCATCATACTGCTGAATGTCCCACAAAGGAGACAGATTGTAGTAAATAAAGAAAACCAAAAAAAAAAAAAAAAAAATTAAATTTTTTGTGTTATACTTTTCATTTTTAGCACATATAATTCGCTCAATTTATTTATCCCTTATATAAAATGTTGTAAACTGACCTTCCCTATTTTGATAATTTTTGCAGATACGTTTTATTTTACGAAAAATTTGAAAATAATGACGTAAATTTACAAGGATTGAATACTTTTTTAACAAAATTGGATTAAAGTTAAGCGTTATAAGGCAAAATTAATTTCTTTGGTTACTATGACGTCATTAAGTTTAAAAATATAATATTTACTATATCTTGGCCAAATTTTAACCGATTTGAGTGCGCTTTTAAGCTGTAATAGTTCATAAATTGGTGATCAAATAGTTTGGTGAGAAATTGCATTTGTATTCGGACTTAATATTAAGCTATATATAAAAACACTTACTTGAGGGCGTACAACGAAGAAGCTCAGTATATTAAGTGCTAATTAAGTGCTTATAATTCGTTTAATCACAAAAACTCTTCATGAAAAAGTTTTTCATTGTAAAAATTTAATGTATGAAAGTAAAATAAAATAAAAATCAATTTAAAATATTCCTATATTATAAAAATTATAACATTTACTTACATTGACGATAATCATTTACAAAAATTACTAAATTACATTTTTATAAATTTATAATTACAAAATACCTAATTACTTTAAAAAAAAAATAATAAACACTACACTAATGGTTTTAAAACACAAAGAATAAATTGACTTAAGTAGTTTGGCTTTGCAATCAGATTACAACTAAATAGATGTATCATTTTATTTAATTGTTATTTTGTAGGTTAGACTAGGGAAGCTTGATGTCACGATCTATAATACTTTGAATTAAAAAATTTCTCTGTTTAAATATTCAAAGACGAACTGACGTTATTTTGAGAATCATTAAAAATTTAGTAAAGTTTAAATAAAAATTTTTATATTGACCACATGTGTCCAATATCAGCTCCTATCCTTTTTTCCTATTTCGGATGTACATACGGATAGTTGAAAAGGGACTAATTCAATGATTCCATGAGTACCCATACTAAAATTTATGTATCTTCAATATTTTCTAGTGTTACTCACTTGAATATAATATATTTTCACTATGGCTGGTATAAATATTTCTTAAAAAACTTTATTGCGAAATAAATATAGTTCTGAGAAACATTGATGTTTTTCAGGAAATACTCGATTTTATCCTTTTTCATTCTTAGAAATATAAACTCTTATAGTCTACACCATACCTCAGTTCTATTTTTTTCGAAGTTGGATTTTAAAATGCGCCTATTTTCTTCTTTATAAGAGTAATATTTTAAGTTTACATTGATTTACTATTTTGTATGTAGCTTGAAATATTATCCTAAAAATTATACATCATATGACAAAAAAAGTACATAGAAGAATGATGTTGGAATCAAAAATATTCATTTAGTACTATCTTTCGTGACTTCACCACTTTCTTAGCCTGCAATTAGGAAACGTGTGACAATCTTTGATGAAAAAAAATCTTTGTATTTTTTATTATTTCATAACCAAAAAGAAAAAAAGATTTAGTTTTTTAAATACGTTTGCGTTTAATTTTTTTTGTATATTAAATACATTTTGTTAAATTTTGTCACAAGTTGTCTACGAAAGTTTGTAAGGTAATTTAATCATTACAATAGGAAATATAAGACAGTAATTTCATGCAACATATTATTCGAACAAGAAATTCGTATGTATTATAGAGGGGTATTATTTTTATCGAGGAAATGAATCAATGACAGATCAAAGAAAAATGTTAGTCGATCTAATTTAAATTAAACCAAACAAACTAGTACGGGTATTATTATTGGCGCAAATTACGTCTTATGCGTCTAATCAAGTATTTCATAGTTTTTTTTATATTTTTTTTTTAATGTATTTTAATAAAAAATTAAGAAACTTCCTGTAGCAGTTATAAAAATAAAAAAAATTTAGAAGATAATCATTTGAATGTTTAGTATGCCATAGTTAACGAAATGTATTATTGTATAAAACAAAAATTTAAGTACCTTGCCGATCAATTAAGAGAGTAATTATTAATTACAAATACACTGGAAAAAATGACTTTGAAATCAAAAAATGTAAAAAATTTAATTTCAAAATACTTTTTATTTCTTCCATTATATTTATGTAGAAACTTATTCTTTATGTTTATATTTAAATTTAATATATTTATTTTGTGAACTTTAGATAGATGTACTTAAATGGAAAATTGATCAAAATATTAAATACAGGAAATCTTAAGGTTGGTTATGATAAATACTTAAATAGATAAAAATTCAATTCAGGAATAACATTTATTCTATCAATTCATTAATGTTCTATGATTTTCTTTGATCTGTTTTGAATTTGCAATTTTCTCCCTAGACGTATATTATTTTCGTTTCCTTTACTAATCTGGAATAACAAAAGTGATAGAATTTTTTACGTACTTATTTGCAAAAAAATCATATTTTTTGGTTAACTTTAAAATTGTATTTTATCTAAAATTAATTGAATAAATAATAATAAAAAAAAATCTATTAAAATATCTTTCAACCGAATTTAAAGGTGTCCATATTACATTAATCGGCAGGTCGAGAGATTTGGACGTACCTTTAAACTGCGTCAATAATGATATTTATATTTGTTTATACAACAACAGCTTGTGTTGCCTTTTGAATCGAGGCTCTTCGAAAGTCAACGAATCAAATATGCAATTATTTAGGAAAGTAATTTAAATATTGGCAACACTAAGCGAAATATATGAACTTCTAGATTCAATCTAAACGTGATTTACAAATTGTAAAAGCTTGATCGATTTAAATTCAACAATCCTTTTGTAAAAGGTTGTATAAATGTTATTGAATAATTTACAAAGAAACCGTGTTAAAAAATAAGACTAGTTATTAATTTGCTTTTTAAACGTTTATAATTTAATTTATAATAGGCTAAACTGAGAGGATAACATAATGTCCAACTTAGCTGGGTAAAGTTAGAAATTATTCGATTTCAGAAGAAAGTTAAAATCATTTTTAAGCCTTTTTGTATATTCCTAATAAATAAAATTTGATCGATTCGTTCATTTTTACTTTGTTTAAACTCGTTAACATCAAATTTTTATAACTAATTAATTTAACATTAAAGTGACATATTTGATATGACAGTTAAGTTCTGTTTTAGAAAATTAGAGTGCCAAAATTGAAAATTTTGATCAAGGTGTCATTCGATTCAGAACGTTTCTAAAAACTTAAAGAAGAAATTGAAGATCAGTAAAAAATTGTATAAAATATTTAGTAAAAAAGAGAAGGGTTTAGTTTTTTACGGATATATCAAGAACTATTACATATATCCAATATTCCAAAAAAGCTGGTTTAAGTGCTTAAAATTTCCCAAAAAACAATTAAAATCCTTTTTTTCGTTTGGAACAATACCACTAGTATTCATACTTTGAATTCTGTGATGAAATTAGGGTTAAAAATGGGAGATCTGGTCACCACCTTCGACACACGATGCGATTACTTTATCAAAAACAATTTTTTCAACCATTAATTATGCATATTATGAAAATAAATAATTTAGGAGTATTTTAAAAATTTTTTTAAAGATTTTTTTTTTTTAATAACTGTTAAATTTTTGAGACTGGAAGTCCTCATCGATTTTTTATCTGACCCATAGGTAATTAGTAATTAATGGAGTGAAATAGCTCGAATTTGTATGACAATAATTATTAATCATTTTAACCAATAGCCATTCCTCTCTATCTCCCTATAAGCGGAGATCTCCCACTCTTCTTCTTCTTTCTCTTATAGAGCACTCATCATTGGTTAATTATTGTAATTAATTACTAATTGCCTATGGGTCAGATGAAGAATTGACAAGGACTTCCTATCTCAGAAATTTGATCACCCGTTTTAAGCTCTATTTTCATTACACAATTCAAAATATAAGTACTACTGGTATATTGCGGCAAAATAAATTTTATACATTTTTAGAATCATTTTTTGGATTCCGAATAATTGTACCAGATCTTGAGACATTCTGGAAAATTGAAAACAATTTTATTTGCTGGTCGTCAATTTTGTCTAAATTTTTCAGATGCTTTGATCATGGTTTTCCGTTTAGACGAAATTTTCTAAAATGGTACTTGTTAGATAAGTTATCTTACATAACATAATCACAATATAAGCTATCGTAAAAATCGTAATTACAATGTAAGTGATGTCTAAACGTCTGGTAAGGAAGGCTTTAACTCTCATTTTACACACCAGGCAGAGTTCTGGATATACACATATTTAGATTCTGAAGAAGATTCTGATTTAAGGTTCAAATTATTTGAAAATTGTTATTTGACTTCAAAAATTATAAATAATAATACAGAATCAAATAAATTTATGACGTTGTTACTTTTATTTCAAATAAAATTTTATTTTGTTTATTATTATGTTATTTTGTTAACAAATCTCACAGTTTTCAAGATATTTCGAGAAAATTATTATAAATCATTCGTTATTTTCTAACAATATATGTGGAACCTCATGAACAAATGTAGTACCAAGTAATTTCACTTCATCATGTTTGGAAAAGTAAAACCTGTGAGCTAACAACTATTCTGACATAATTTTATCATGGTGGGGGGGGGGTTATATTATTTATTTAATTACAATGATACAATTTTTTTTATCATGATTCATTAATATTTATTATGCTGTCTGTGTGAACGATTCATATCATTGTACAGTCTTATCTTGTCTTCCCTCTTCGGACACAAACCAAATGCTGATTTATATGGACCATGTATACAAAATGGTCGTTCACATTCTTGCAATTGTATACACCTGTGAACAAACAAAAAAGTAAGTAAATATATAAAATAAAAAATTTTTTAAAAGCGAATTACATTATTACGCTTGATGTCGTTATCTACTTATAGTATTCAATTCTTGTATATATGTATTGTTTGCAAAATTTTGTGGGTGGCATTTCCTTTAAAATAGGGTCATTTTCATCTGTTTTATATTATATTAATATAAAAGAGTCGAACGTGGATAAGGGATAATTCAAAGGATCTGTATCTTTATTTCGATTATGGCTATTTTTATCTAATCCAGTTTTTTGCTTATACATGTCACTTTTCTTCTATATAGAGGATTAAAACAATGTAAAATAGTTCAAAAAATATAAACACAATCATAACAGTTAGCTCCATAAATTTTAAGAATGAGTCTTAAATAGTTCATCGTAATACACTAAACAAATAGAAGAGAATTCTACTTCCTAGAAGTTAAAATGACGGGACATGACACATACTTTCACTTGTAGAGTTTTCTTGCTTATTCAGTTCTCATTCTAATTTGACTGTATACAAAAAAGGTATACAAATATACACATTATAGTGATCGAGGCTTGGCAAGTGTTTCTTGGTCTGTGATGTTGACCGTTGATTATTTTACCTCCACAATAAAATATTTTTATAATTAATAAAAATTTGAATTTATTTTTAGTATTAGTGCATTTTCGAATTCTTATTCATTGAACATTTGAACTATTTAGTAATCATACAAAACATGTAAATCAAATTTATAAGTAGATATTTAAATATTTCTCATTAAATTTTCAACATAAAATTTTAAAATAATTAAACTTATATAATTATAACTTACGTTCGATCCTTGTAACTGAAATGTTCTTTGCCGACATTTCGTTGATTACATTTATCCGATTTGCATACACATTGACAATTCACATTGTTATTTATTTCTGCAGTATAATCTGATGGACATTTACACCTGAAAAATTTAATTGGAAAAAAAATTAAAACTCTAAAAAATTGTAATCTGGGCATATACTTTTTTTTTTTAATGTTTGCAATTTTTATGTTACAAAAACGCGTTAGATCAATAATTTGTTATTTTATTAAATGGAATTTTTTGACGGAAAAATTAATTTTTTGAAACTATATAGACAAAGAAAACAATAATATTTATTTAACATTTCATGCGCTTAGAAGATTTTTGTAACCAATTGATACTGCATCGCCTATTTTTTTTTTATATTCATACTTTCTAATTGCGAATTTTACAATTTCACTTTTGAATACGAACGAACAAATACAAATTTTCAAACGTGTTTTTTTGATACAAATTGGTACTTACTTTTCTAACAATTGTTCAGGGTCACTGTCGTCTTCATAATCCTCTGGTAAATCACGCCGTGAAATACCTTCACCATCGGATTCCTCTATTGAATCATATTTTGGTGATTTACATTCGCATTCAGTATGGTTGTCAAATTTTAATAATTCAATGGTTTTGTTACCCAAAAAATTAATGATCTATAACAAAAATATTAAAAATTATTATACATTATATTGGATTTTGATGAGCTCATTCATAATTTGTCGTCAAAATTTGAGAAAAAAAACAAATATCATCCGGAAAACAGGAAAATTGATTTCTAATTCTTCTCCATTATGTACAAAACTGGGCTATTGAAAATAAAATAGCTTTTCACAAAATTTGTATATTAACCTACAAATTGACGGGATAAAAATAAAATCTGTTATTAGTTCATCGTAATCAAGGGTCTTAATAATTACAGAAAAGAAGATTTTTATGGGAGTCAAAAAAATAAAAAATTAATAGTCTGAAAAATTCAATTGAAGGGATACTCTCATAAAACTTAATTATAACTTTCTCCATCTGAAACTTTCTACTTTTACATTGCTTAAACTATGTAAAACACGTACTATCTTCGTTCCAAAGAATATTTAAGTAATTAAGACTTCTTGAAGCTTTGAAAACCTCTCATATTACACCAATGACAATAATTATTATCATGAAATACATGATTTATATCATAATAAAACAAATAATATAAAAAATTAAAATTTAATCGTCTTTTGATTTATCACGAAGAATTTTATATAAAGATTATATAGGTATTTATAAGCACATCCTATCACACTCTGGGTGGAGTATTTTGAAATACAATATGACAGTATAAATATGCGTTGAAGACCGCCTTGATTGTCTGATATGACCTATAATGCCTGCAGGAACTGTCGCACCGCCAATGCAATAACTATGATATGATATGCAAATCATTATTACAATTCAAAATTATAGGTATCACTTTTTAAGAACAGTTATAATACGTATAATCTCTTATGATTTTTCTTGTTTTATGATAATGTTATTATACTGTTGTTTGAAATATGTCTTCTAATAAAATTCTTTTTAAAACTTAAGATCGTCATACAAGTTTAAATGTATACTAGTCAAGCTAACAGAGTAAAGGTACTCAAATTTTTTATTAAGAATTTTGAGTCATTATGATGCATACCTACAATAAATAATTTCAATTTTGCAAAATGATTTTCTATATTCAAATCATTTATATGTAACATTTTGTGTTAGACTTCTTAAATTAATCTTTCACATCGAATTTATAGTTGATTTATAAAATGTACAAGACTTTAATTACCAGTTCTGAGAGATAAAAATAAAGGCGCAATAAATCCTCGTAATAAGTAAAGGGTTTCATTTAACGTCAAATTGTAAATTAAAGAACGCATATTTCTCAATTTACAATTACTTATTCAAAAGAACCAATAAAAAATTATCTCAGAACAATTGATTTTTTGTTTACAGATAAATAAAAGATGGAAAGGTTAAAATCCTTATTCGTATTTGAAAAATAAACTCTTAATACAAAATTAATTTACTTTTTACATCACATAACTTCTATGTAATACTCAAATCGATGTAGTCAGGTTGTTACGGCTGTTTGTTTTATTACAAATTGAGAATCGAATTCCTAGTTTGTTTACTTTTTTGAATATTTACTACTTGACTGCCAGAACAACAATTTATTTCAACCTAAAGTTTGGCTAACGAATGTTAACCAAACAAAAATCAACCTTACAAAAAGAGACGAAAGACTTTAAAAGTTTTTTTTTTTTTTTATACGGTACATTACTCTAAAGAATAATGTACTTGAAAACATTCATTTCAGGAAAATTGTATTTATAAAAGTGGCCAGTGGTTATGTTTAATTTCGTACATTCCATAGTGTGCGATCTGATTGGATAGGCCTTTAAAAATGTGGGACAGTGATTT
Source organism: Chrysopa pallens (assembly GCA_020423425.1). NCBI lineage: Eukaryota > Metazoa > Arthropoda > Insecta > Neuroptera > Chrysopidae > Chrysopa > Chrysopa pallens. The sequence goes on along the minus strand of CM035593.1, from coordinate 72,423,992 downwards.
TGGATCTCAGACAAAAACTTATAATTGATATGACTTTTAGCCCTTACTGGCTTTTTGTGGCCATCAAAATTTTGGTTCAATTGGTTGATGGCCAATTTCTAAAACAAAAGAAATGGTTTTCAAAAAATCTATCGAATTGTTAGATGGAGTGTTGAAATGATTTAACACTCCAAAACTTGTATTTCTTAGTTAGACCGGAGAGCTATTATGTGATGTATGGCGAAAATATGATAGCGAATCATTTTTTTGGACATTCTGTTTACCAAGCAAACCATATTTATCAATTGATGACATTTGGTTTAAAAATCATAATTCTTTGTAGCTTGCATACAGAGGTAAAAGTCAAAGCGAAGTCGACTGTTTCTTCTTCGATTGCATTACAATAAATATGACAATTAGTGTTCTTTTGTTCTTCAGACAATTAAAAGACTATTGCACAGCGTGATATAAATTAGTTAAAACAGTATTCTTTCTTTAGGTACTTCAAAATTATCACATCAATGAGATGTATGCATTTATGCAAATGATAAGATTCATTTGTTTAACATGTTCCATCATTTGTACGTATTGACTGACCTTTGTAAGTGTTTTCATATTCAACAAATAATTAAGAATACAAGAGATGTCGTGTAGTTAAACATTCAAATTGACAAATTTGTAAAGAAATACAAAATATATCATTTTGTATATAGACTTAGAAAGACTATCATCTTAAACAGCATTTTGAACAAATTTCAGAAAAACATTTATGTATGTTTTTATAACTTACACTTTTTTATATTTTTAGTATGTATACTCATGGAATAAAAAAAACGCAAAGACCTGAACTATCCAAGTGTACTTTAAATTCACTAAATTGATGTATTTTATAATTTTCTTAGTCTAAAATATGAATGTTTTACATAGATATATAAAATTAATTCTGATAAACAACTTAACACAACATAACAATCGAGTATTTAATGATTTAAAATACGCAAAAAATAAAATTAGGTAAACTAGTTTTTGATTTCACGAGTATGATTGTACTCAAAGTGAAAGTTTGTATTCTTAGGTGTATTGGATAACAGTAGAAGGAACATACCAAAGAGTGAAATTTGAGAGTTATTGTATAAAATTGTTGGAATTACGGTTTTACATATGTTGATAAAGTATTTAACAGTAAGATGTATCCAGGAAAGGCAGATTTTTCCGAAAATAGGTTAGTGGCAGACTAATTACAAACTGATGAAAATTAACTTAAATTAAAAAAAAAAACTAGGTATGGCCTTTATATATCTTACCAAGTGGAAGAAAACATTAAAAAATATGAGAAAAAATAGATAGACCATTCATTTAGGGAGAAAGTCGTGGCAGATCAGCTTTGAATCTGAACAAGTAAATAAACGAACCCTACGTGTGGTGTGGTACTATGAAGCAATAGACAGCTTTGTATATGCTCTGTTACAAGATACAATACAGCCCTGTCAAATATAATTAAAAAGGATGAACTGAGATATCAAAGCCGAGAAATTTAAGTAATACTGAGATTCCCGCCGTTACTATAAAAATTAGTCGTTGCAATGCACTAGTTTTTCTGTATTAATCTACCGTGCACGAGACATGCATGATACAGGTCAAGATACATGTAGGGAAAAAGGTCTAGAAAGGCTTATTTGCCAGGCATATACTTTCCCTCCACTACAAGTATATATGCAATTCTTATATTATTTGTACAGTATCTGAGCAATTTAGGTTAATTTACAGCCAGATAGAGAAATAATAGAACATGAGTTTGGAACAGAAAAAATTGGAAAAGTGCAATATTTTTCAGACAACGAATATTCGTTGAATACATACGTATGGTTTTACAGAGATTATGGATTAAACTACTCTTACTTTTCATCAAGAACGCGTGAATACTTTTGGTGTCTTTGCATTCGCGAATCGAAGCCTATTAGTAAACGAAAATAATACGAATTCTACTGTAAGCAATAAATAATGTTTAAAATAAATTGTGCATGTTAACAGACAATATTCATATTTGTTAACACCTTTTTAAAAACTTATGATTCATCAACCATTTAGATTTCAGTCTTCGTTCAGTAAAGCCCACGCGTTTTATTCAAAATTCAAATATGTTTTATTATATTCATTTATCATATGGTTTTACAAAAATATACGCTAGGTATTATAATAGTCCTTAAAACGAAGGTTAATGCTTTAACACAAACTGAACTAGGGTGAATATGGTTTGGTCGTATTAAAATATATTTAAAATGACATGTATATCGGTGAATTCTATTCATATACAAAATTGTACTTCATTATGAAGGCAGGTGGGTTTGTTTCTTCTCGCAGGTGAAAAAATTAATTTTTTGGTTGTCTGGTAATGCAAGCAGATTTCATATAAAGTAAATAAGAGTTTTCTGGAAGGAAAAATTTTAAAAAGTCGGCTAAAATTTTGAATTACTCTAGCAATTTTACACTGCATGTTAACTTCATCAAATCAAACAAAATCACAACCAATTATTGTGTATTTATTTTTGAAATTTGTGAAATTTTTGGCATGGAGAAGGAGGCCAGGTCGTTATCCCCTTGACAGTTTGAGCACAAAAATCTGAAATAGAGCAACAAATGAGTACAAATATAGCACTAAATTTTATAATAGGTTTCGAATAAATCTCACATTGCACCCCCTCCCCCCAATGCTTTTTTTGATGTAAATAAAAATTATGGCTATGGTATCTGGATACTGTCCATACTCTAGTTCTATTTGTATAGAATGTATGTATAAATATCTATACCAACGTTTTTTTTAATCTATTTGCATTAAATATGGACATAATTACATAGCTTTACATAAAATACGCACAATTCACTTTGGTTTGCATGAACGTCAGTCACTCTATTTGAAATGATTGTAATTGGATTCGGTTGATTATTTTCTTCCCTGATTGAAATGAAACGCTTTGATTAAGACATATTAAAAATGAAAATTATGTACTATATCTATCGTTAACACTACATTCACGCAATCGATCAATGTTTAAAAGTGTTTATGTTATACAATTATTATGTATTATTTAATTTGACGTTATTTACATAATTTAAGTCACTTTTACTTCATTAATAACTATTTTATCCGAAGGGTTTAATAATTGACTTATGAAGAATGTTATTTGATGTTTTGTGAAGTTTACCACCGATTAAGGTAGTACTAACACGAAATCAATATTTTAAGAAATCTTTAAAATTTGGAATATAAACCATTTAAATGAATAATCAACACACGGATTAATTTTGAAGACGATACACCAAAAAGATTGAAATTGACATTTTTTGTACATGTAGCATAGGAGAAGCATGGGAAAATGGCAATTAAGAATATGCGATTAAATAATCTTACATAACAGACCATTGAAAATAATTTATTTAGAGGCATGAATTAAACTAGCTATTTTTAAATTTGCTGACATTAAACCACGGAAGTTTTTCGTTGTAAATGTACTGTTTGTTTTTGTAGTATTTAAGGATAAATATGTAGCCAAATTATTGCAATAGAACTAATTAATTTTTTAATAAATTTTTATTCAAATTAATTTTTAATATTATTTTATACTATTTATTCATTCATTTTTATATATTTATCCCTTTCTTTTATCCAATCAAGGAAAATGCAGTTTTTGATTTATACATGAGTGACGTGTTCGTTTGATAGAGTTACTATATTTAAAATCGTTTTCGTTAGTCCATTGTTTTTAAACAAAAGTTTCACGTGAACATTTATATTCTAAAATTTGATTGGCCGTTTGAAGGTTATTATATTCTTTTCAATATTATTTATGATGCAATACCGCACAATATACCTTATATATTTATAATATAATATGAATTAAAATAGTATGATCGATAAAGCAAGTGTTAGTGCGAAAACGCAGGGAATGCGTGTGCAGTGTACTAGCAAAACCGATTCAACTTTGATGTAACAATGTTGTGAGATAATATACGGAAATTATTTGATTATTTTCAATTAGATTGTATGAGCTTACATATTTCTCAGTGTATAATTTCTTTATATAAAATAATCTATAATATTTTGAAGACTCTGTATATAAAAAGATATTTATTATATTCATTAGACATGTGTTTTTTTGTTTATACGTTTCTAACTCAGATCATACTTAGCTGTAACATATTTCTTTAAACTTGAAATGTACTCATGATTTTATAAATATGTACGAAGAAATTACTCTTGTTATCACAAATAAAATATGTTGCTAATGCTGAATGACATTGAACTTATTTCAAGTGCATTAAATTTACATTAACCAATTGTATAAAAAGAATTTATAGTTTCCTTTTTATTATAATTAATCGATGATCAATATTCATCTTAAATTTATAATTAAAATACATATGCATATATACCAGGGTAGATAATTATTGAAAACAAACAAAAAAATTATAATAGAATGAAATCAATTGGAAACAGAAGATAATATGTCAAGAAAGGAAAAATAAATTACGGGCGATCTGAGTTCGGAAAGTAGGGGTGTGGGTGAGTGTTTAAGGGTAAAATTCGATTTATCTGAATTTCCGGCAAAACTACAAGCCCTATGGAAAATAGTTAAATAGCAAAGATGTAGGTAATAAAAAGCTTTGGTATTTACACTTTTTTCAAATAAACTCAAAATTTATGTGAAAAATTAAAATAACCAAGTTTTAGGTTTTTTTTATTTTTTTTCTCCGAAATTTGGTGAAACCTTACCTTTTTATGTTCCAAATACACTGTAATTTTTTTGATTTAAAATATATATTTTTTATCTTATTTTGAATAAATATCGAAAAAGCACCCTAATTTTCAATCGAAAAATTTTGAGGTTATGTGAAAAAATCTTTTTATTACCTACAACCTTGCCATTTAACTTTTTTCCATAAGACTTGAAGGTTTGCCGAAAATCGAAATAAATCGTGTTTTACCCTTAAAAATTCACCCCCTTCTACCTTTCAGTTTTATCATATTATCTTGCGTTTCCAATGGGTGTCATCATCCTACTATAATTTTCTTCCACTTTTTATCACTTTTTATCAGTTTTTACTCCGGTCTAATATCTAAATGGGTTATAATGAATTGTCTGGAATCTTTTAATTTGGCGCATGCCATTGTAACGTCCGACACTACAATTATTACATATGGCGCTCTATTTTTATACATTTTTTTAAAATGTTATTTTACACGTGTTTGTTGTGAATTTAAAATAGATTTATATGACTATTAGAGTAGACTTTGAACTAATTTATTGTGCGATGTTGCTAGAGTTTCTTGAAAAGGTCATGTTTCATGGTAAGAAGGTAGGTAACTCATCCAATTAAGAAATTTAATACTCTTGATTATTAAGCTACTGTATATCACTCACTCTCTGTGACAGCATAATAGATTTTTATAAAATAAACAAGTTGGCCATAAATAGTTTAAGCATATTCTATATATTAAAGAAAAGACAAAAATGACAGACTGTCCTATCAACAAATACTGGGTCTTGAAATTCAAATTTTGAAATTTAGATCGAAATACAGTCAAAACCGTTAAGTTAGAAAGCTTGAAATTTTGAATAGAGTATCCTTTTACAACGTAGCCAGAGCAGGGAAATTATATTTTGAAATTATATTCTCAAACGAATGAAGAAATGGTTTAAATTTTGTTTAAAGTTTTTTCTTTTTTCTGATTTGAAATTTTGTGTTTCGTTTTCTGTAATAGTGTGCCAGTTAGTAAGGTGATTTTAATAAGCCTATTTAGCCTGAGAAAAATAATGATGATTTGTCCTTCAACCTTCTCTAGAATTATGGTTTGTTGTGAATACTAAGATGTTCACATGTAAAATTTTCACTTTTCAATGATCAGAGAAAAATTAAATTAAATAAAGAGACCTTGAGAAAAATTCGCGTGAAGACCGTGAATGTCGTGCTACTGAAGATACTATCTGATACTCTACTGGTAAAAATTTCAATTTTTGTCGTTTTTAACAAAATTATGACATTACTTTTACCTTTCGTATGTTAATAAGTAACTAATTAGCTTGCTAAAGTGTAAAGGTTTTTCAAATTTTTAATAAAATTCTTTGATATCGAAGATTCTTCACTGATGAAATAAAATATGTTATTTAATGAAAAATAGGAATTTAATGTGTTTGTCTTAAATTCGACCCGGTTTCCGGTTGAACAAAGCGGTAATCTACAATTGGTACTTATTAGTCTATGACATTATATTTATTTATTACTTATATAAATAAAATTGTATACATATATCAAATAAGTTTTAAATTACTTTGTTTTATTTAATTTATTTTTAATTTTAAAAATATAACAAACACCAATGAACTTGAAATCTCATTCTTTTCATTTCAATAAAATGCTTGGTATTTGTTATTTCAGTTGTTTGTTCAGACTCTTTAAGAATTGAATGGATGTACCACAATAAAATATATTTAAATTCATTTTGTAGAGAATGTAATAATAATAATAATAATATCTATGTACATAGACAGACATAAGTTTTTACATAAAATGTAAATTTTTGAATACACATAGCAAGTGACTAGATTTAGATTTCAAAATACGATTTTTTTATTCTACTCAATTTTTTGTTTCACACTTATTTGAGTATAGATATCATTTATATGAGCTTAGGTATATCATTTCCAAATTTGATTATTTCTTGACTTAAAACTTTTTTGCAATATTTTTCCGAAAAAATTATAAGAAGAAAACGTATCTTTATTTTTGATATAAACGTGGAAGATTCAGATCCTTGCGCTTTTTTTATTCCATGAGTGCATCTTTACTGTTTGTAAATATCTTAGTGAAGTGAGTTTAAGAAAGAAAAGTCACTCACTCATGTAGCAGTAAAATCGAAAATTGGGCTAGGGAAGGAATTTCATAAACGAGAAAGAAGTAATGGCTCCTTAACCATTGGGGTATTCACGTTAATAGCCATAAATTCAAAGGGAAAAAAAAGTTAGATATAAACTTTATACATGACTTATAAAGACTATTAAAATGGTAGAATAAAAGGTTATTTTGGTCGTTTTGAACAATTTGTATTCAAACTGTTGATATCAAACTACATACAATTCGTTTTACAATATTATGCTTACCTTGTTATTAACAATAATGTATTTTCTGTGATTCATTTAAAATAACGAATAGATGGTTTCATATTTACATATTCAATATTATTTTTGACCCATTTTACGTCGTCCGAAAAAAGCTTAGAATAATTTTTTGACCAATACGCTTACTATCTTCCTACTCTTTTAATATTTTTTTTAAATGATTATAATTAAATATAAAAATATTATAAGTAACTATTCTGTTCATGCAATTTTGTGTATGCAATTTCGAAACGAGTTACATTTTATAAACATGTAACGACATGCCAAATCATTTTCACCAGCCGCTAAAATTTGTTACAAGCCGCTACAAACAATTCGATATTATAAATAAATAATTACTATAAAATTAGAATAAGTTATTTTTTGTTGACGAATTTTAATCAGTGTTATATAACATTTTTAGTAAAAAAATTAACTTTTAATAAAATTATAACCAGGGGCGTACACAAACTGAGAAGTGAATTAAAGTTAATTACAGATCGGTAATTTTGTTTGTTGTTCATATAAATAAAAAACAAATACCAAAATCGGTCCGTATTGGACAAAATGATTTTTGCACGTACCTGAAATAAAATTAATTTAATATTATGTTAGTTTTAACTATATTTTATTTCGAACAACTCTGCCTTATTTTAAGGAAGAATATTTTAGTAAAAATGAATGAAAGAGACTTTATATTGCATAGACAGAATAGGTCTGAATGTAAAGAAAATGAATATTATTCTCATAACATGTTAGAAATAGTGACAATAAATCGAATATATTTGATTCAGAGATAACAAACAACGAATCTGATATTTACTTTTTCTATTTTAAATAAATTCTATTATAACAAATACTAGTTATTTTTCTAGATTTTATCAATGCATCATGCATCTTACTTGATAGTACCTATGTTTTTTCCATCTTTAGTTATATAAATTAATAAATAAATATAGTTTATAATTTTTCTAGACAGATTATAATCAATATATATTATTTTATTTTAATCAAGATATCACTGTGTTAAGTTGTATTTAAACTGTATTAAAATGTTATATATATAGTTTTTAGTTCACAATTAAACCATACTACAAGTTTGAATTTTGGCATTAACAAAAATTCGACGAGTTGAATCTTTTATGCTGATTTTACATTATACAATACATGGTTTTTATGGTGTATTTCATAATTTATTCAAATCAATGTCTTTATAAATTATTTCAACCGTTGCACGGATTTTTTGATTAAATTGATATATTGAAGTCACTACATCAAAGCACCTAATTTTTGTATTTACATTATTTAAGAATTGCTTAATAACTCAATTTTTTTGATTAAAAATTTGAGCAACTCATTTAGTTTTGAAGCACCTAACAAGGACCTAAAAACCATCTAATTTTTGGCATATTTAAAATTCAATTTTGAATAGTTTTTTCTGTTTTATTTCGATGTCATTGTTAGCTTTAGCAGTGATTCATGTTAGTGAATCAGTGAAGTAATTTTTATTGTAATTTTGATTAAATTGATTTATTGAATGTAACACCATAAAAGTAACTAAATAGCACTTAGCTATGGATATAGATGAGCTATAAATGGTTAGTTTAATTATAATCTGGCTATATTTATATTATGGATGGAGTATATAATAACAAAATTATTTCTAGGTTTGCCATATGCAAATATTTATTCAGAGCGTTCGAAAATATTGTTGTACATGACTTTGAATTTGTGTCCAGTGTGTTTATGTAGGGACTGCGTACGAGCGAACAAATGTGTATACGAGTTATGAACATAATTATGTCGTATTAATGAAAAATATGCTTTCAACATTTCTGAAAGTTATAAAATTTCTGGCTCAAGATAATATTTGAAAAAATCACTTGTTTTGCAAAATGCAACAATTATAAAAAGAACAACATACTATATTGTCAGTCAATTTTATTGAATATAAATTATTATTTCCTTTAAAATAAGTTGGGTCCTTTTATAGTTGCTGATTACTGGCTTTGACAGTCAAAAATTAACCCTTTCAGTGGTAGTTTCCGAATAGTTGTCTTCATGTTTGAGTATTTTATGTTTTAAATATTGTTTTTATAACATTATAAAACTAAATATTTCAGTTCTAATACCTTCATTTACTCGTAATTTTGAATTTTTATTATAGCAATATAAGCTTGCTGAATATTCATGATGGCATTAAATTGCCATTTTTCTGTAGTGTGTGTATGTAATTTTATTAGAACAGTTAGAATATTTAATTTCTAAGTGGGCAAACATTTTCATTCAATTCATAAATAAACGAATATTCAACAAAATTCAATACATGATTGTCATTATGCATAGTATATTTACTGGAATCTTCCATATCGAACTCCATATAAAAAACATGATAAATATTCTCTTTGGGCGAATACTTTACGCTAAATTGTCTACTTCTATTTGCATCATTTTCATCAATACTTTATTATCTTCATCATCTTCATCAATACTTACAATAAAATTATTCTCGCATTAATAAAAAATTCATTTAGATTGAGGATCGGAATTCTCCTTCAAAAAGCAATGTATGTATCACCAAACATTGATTATTATGTGATATTCTACGCTAATAGTGGCAAACATATTGCCACTATGTTCATCTAAATGTAAAAATTAATTTTTTTGGTAATTTATAAAAAAAATCGTATAAAAGTTTATAATTGCAAAACTTAAAAAAAAGCTTTTGTAATAACATTCTAAGATCCGTTTGTCACTTTGAGGATTCAACCGTTCCATGTACATATTCAGTCGTTAGACACATAAAAATTGGGCAGTAAATGTTACATTTGTTTGAACTTCCTTAAATTTTAAAATGTCAATCCTAGTTTTAAGTATCAAACAACAATGCAATAAGCAAGTATATATTTTTTATTTATTCCATGCTTTGAATAATTTGATAGGCACAATAAGGTACTTTATATATATTTATTTATTTTTATCCATTCATATTAAAATTATGATGTTGTTAGATTTTATTTAGTTTACATATAAATACATGATAAGCAGTCCGGCTGTCAGCCTAGTCCGACTGAATCTGATATGAATACCACACAGCTGACACTAATTGCGGCCAAGATTTTTTGGAATTTCCATACACTCAAATTAATAATTTGATTTTAAGATTTTTAATTGATTAATATGATGCTGTAAAATATGAAAAAATTCAAAATTCAAATTTAATCTTTCTTTTAATTTTTTTTAATATAGTAAAAGAGAATTGCTACAAATTTTGAAATTCACCTGTATACAATCAATATGTTCTGTTTGTGCCATATTCATATTTATTCATTAATAAACTCGTCCTTATAAATTTGCAAATAGAACTCTCGGAAATTTTAATTAATCGTTTGTTATATAACGACATGAAATTACCAAGGAACTAACAGAGAAGCCTCTTTGAACAATTTATTTAAAACTAGTTGAAACGACTTTGAAGCATAAAATAAATAAATGTAAATGCCATTGTGCCTAGAGTAAAGAAATTAAATTAAATTATGCAATAGATAGTTAAGATATTTGGTTCTTAAATGCACATTTCGATTAAAATCATCTTCAGTATAAAACAGCTATTTGAAATTAGTCCCTCGATTGATTATACTCTTATACTAGCTGGCCCGGCAAAACGTCGTTTTGCCACATATTTCTAATTAACTTCAACATTTTCTAAGTATAATAACATATTCTTAACAACTTTCCTCTATTTCTTAATACTGAAAGCTAAGGCAAATTAGAATAAATAATGATATTAATATATATTTTAAAGCATACCCGGACACGTTGCGGTGACAATTGGTATTACATCGATTGCATGCAAAATTTGAAGCAGATTGGACGAAGGAATTCCGTTGTACCATACAAACTTTGCCTCTGCTTTTCATCCCATTAGGGGTAGAATTTCAGTAAATCTTTTCTTATGGGATGCCCGGTATTTGATGTGTAACCCACTATTTGTTGTGGGATACCCGTGACACGAAATATTTATATATACACTCGTGTTTGATGTGGGCCACCCGGTACCTCGTGCACCCACAATTCGTGAATATTATGCTGTGGTTCTCATATACTTGATGAAAAATAGGAAGTCCAGAACCACTTATATTGAAAAGAAGAGATAAATTAATTCTATTTTGAATAGCTGACCCGGGTAAACATTGTTTTGTTATATAAATTATTTCTAATCAACATCAGTATCTCCTAAATATAATAACATTTTCTCAACTGTCTATAACTAAATAATGAAGCTGCGGCAAATCAGAATGAATTATGATATTAATTTATATTTTGAAGCATACCTACCCGTTTTACGCATTGCTGTGTTATTTTTCACATTTTAATAAATGATATTACATCGTTTACATGCGGATGGCAATTGTACCCTTAGGGAAAGAATTTTAAAATCCTTTCTTATCGGATTCCCGGTATTTAGTGTGCAACCGGTACATTATATTTACCTGGTGTTTGCTGGGGTACACCCGGGACCGCGTTAACCCGAAAATTTTTGGTGTGGTACACATACACTTGATGAAAGATATATGGACCTCCTGAACCAAGAATGATTCCGGTAATACTTGAACAAGTAGTAGTAGTAGTAAAATTTCTCTTTATTTATGATTTTGTTTTGTATACATGGTTTGTACATTTATTATTTGTTATTATAAATAGTTCCTTACTCTAATAGAGCTATAACATATTGTTTATAAGTTTTTTGTTCTCATACTAACATTTTGTATTGATTTGAGATATATTTTGTGGTAAAATTTGAAAAAACCCACTTGACACTTTTTGTTCTTAAAAACTAACTTACATACTAAATAAATAAATACAATAATCACAATATGTACAGATCTTTTTAGCTTAAGCTAAGTTATCAAGTAATATGCTGTTCGGAAGCTTATGCTTAATTTTAAATGGTACTTTTTCAACGTCGTCATATATTAATTGTTTGAAAACTATTAATTGTTTGAAAACTAATACTTGAACAATGCGATATGCACACTTTATATAGTTGACAGTTCGTCATACTGCTAGTGAGAAGAGATAAATAAGTTTTATTTTGAATAGATAAAGAAGTTTTATTTTGAATTTCAAAATTATATTTTGGTTTCTATGGAAATGATGATTTGTAACATGTGAGAAAAAAAAAAGACAAAATATGTTTCACAGCTAGGAAAATTTTGTATTCGAAAATTAAATTGTCGTTTATAGATTTTCCTTTACTTATTATTTATGTTTCTCACCGTTAAAACCTTCCCTGAACTTTCACGAATATTTCAAGACCAAAATTAGCCAAATCGGTCCAGCCATTCTCGAGTTATGCGCTTACCAACACATTTTGCAATTCATTTTTATATATAAGAAGATAGCGTCCAGAGAGATAGATAACCTCGTCATCAAGTTGATGTACCTTTTTCTTTGTTTGATAAAAATTTATTTCCAATAGAAAATTATCTTTAAAATAAATTATTCATTTTAATTCATAGGAAATTTGACAAAAACTTTAGTCAATTAACAAATAATAATTATTATATAAAATATTTTTATAACTGTATGAACTGCAAATTTAGTTTATTTTAATTATGTTAATAATTAAAAGTCGTTAAAACATTGATGACTAGCCATATGGAGGATACTTAAACAATTGACAATGTAATAGCTATTCTAACTTGTTTTAATTATCGATTGATTTGAATCAAGGAAGAATTCATCCTGGGATAATTATTATATTCTAGAACATACTATATATAATAAATACCTGGGTGACCTATGTTCGAACAATACTGATACATAAATATACATAAAATGATTGATTTAATATATAAACGTTAGAATGAAAAAAAATAAATTTAACTCATTTAATATTAATTTAATAAATTAATTTTTTTAAATTGATTTGATAAACACGAAATACGGGTGGTGATCTAAGGTTAAACAATATAACGACATATCTAATATAAATATTTAATAATAATTAAAAAATATTTAAAAAAATAAATCAATTTTAGATAAATGTCAATTTATAAATAATTCAAATTGTAATTTATTGATAATAGAAATTTAAAAAAATACAAGTGAAGATAACAACTAAACGAGTTAATTGTTTAGATACTCGAAATATGTTTGAATTATTTTTAATCATAAGCATTCATAAAATACTCTAATATTCTTCTGGCAGTTATATTTTGGCCAAAAAATTAATTTTTACGTTTTGTAATTGGCTAAAAACAATGTGTACATAGAAAATTGGTTAAAAATGAATAATATTAATTTTGTATAGGAAATTTGTATCATTAAAGCTATTAAAAATATATGATTACCACATAAGATTACAAACATTTTTTTTTTCAAAGTCCATCAGCGATAAATACAAATACTCAAATCCAAATAAGAAGATTATAGACCAAAATTTCTCATGTTTATTTAAAATTACAAAATACACGTTTTTTATGGTGAATGTTATTATTTTTTCAGTTTCTTATGATAAACAAAAATTAAATCTAATGAACACCTTAAAACACCAAAAAACTATGAGTATATTTTGTAATTTTTAATAAACATGAAAGTATGGGGTTTACAAAAAATTGGATAGTAGAAGAAAGCGTTACATCGGAATATCTTGCTTGAAAGGGAAAATGTTTACCATTTTCAACCATTCGTTTACCATCTTTTGGTGATTCTAAAAACTGCAACTTTCTGCTAAGCATTTTAAGACAAGAGTTTTTTTTCAACATACAACAGCTGGATATTAAATTACATTCCGTTTATGAAATATTATAAATTTTTCATATATGATTTGTTAGTGAAACTAATTCAATAATAATACCAAACTCTTAATATTACGTGTATACGAGTAATAAACAAATGATGTGAACTTCAACGCCAATTCAAGTCTCATTAAATCAATTTTTTTATGTTTGAAATTATATTCACAGACAAATTGGTATCCACCTGTGTTAACAGAATGTTTGTTACTCATTCAATTCTATAAGTAACTTTCTTATTATGTAACAAAGAATGAAAGATGAGCTCTTTTTATTCATCACTGCAGACAATCTTTTGATATTATCAATAAAAACGATAAGTATATAGAATTGTACAAGGTGTATCATTCACAAGGGTCTAATTATTGAGACGGGAGGTGAGACAGTTATAACAGACAAGATCAGCATTTAGTATTTGTTCACGATTTTATGCTCTGATTACAAATCGATTGCTTATTATTGTTCGCTATGTTTATTACGTATTGTAAGAGATTTGACAACCCGCAAATAAAATGTTAAATCTCAAAGCTCGAATTTATTGAACTATTCTACGAACTTAGATTAATCTTTGGCATGCAAAGCATTGTTGCAATATTACGTGTAACTTCTCGGTAACGTAGCTTAAGAAAAACTGATAGTTTAGTTTTGTCCGTTGGTTCAAAAAACGTGTAGGCTCTCTTGATCGAGGGCTGGATAAACGAAGAATTACAGTTTTAGTAAGAAACTATTTTAATCATAGATAAATAACTGAATGTATTCAAGAGTTCGTGGTGTACTTGAAGAACTACGATATGTATCGCCTTTCGAGTACCGTATCTGAATCCATCTAAAAAGCCTTAATGGCATGAGAATAGTAAAAATATAAAGAGAAAAACCTCTCCATTTAGGCATATTTTTGTTATTAATTCAAGGAATAATTGCATTCCTTTGATGCATCCTGTATTTTGTTGATTCTTAATGAAAATTAAATCATGCTGGTTTATTCTAATCGTTTTTTAAATTGAATCGTTTGAAGAATAATTAAAAAAACAAATACATACCTCGGATTATTATTATATGGTTTTATTAAATTGTTTTATGTATGTCATGGTAAAACAATAATCAATCAATAGACTGAAATGAAGAAAATATATTCAACTTTCTTTGAAGTGTATATTTACAATTCGTTATATACATATGTATAATTTTTCAAAATTCACACTGGAAAAAATTTATTGTAACCTTACGACGTGAGGTCAATATTTTAACTAGATGATTTTTCATTTCGTAGGTATCTATTCTTATATATATCTCTTTTCCTCAAAACTAGCTACTTTTTGCTATACAAGCTAGGAAAAATTTTCACAATTAATGTCAAATAAAATGACATTCTCAGGGAAAATAGGATATATTTAATTTCCTTTTGAGCCCTTTCCCTTTTTGTTTATGCCTGAGTGACTTCTACTTGTGTAAGTATTAAAATTACTAAATAATTGCCTAACGTCGATTTTTATAGAAATAATTTAGAAACATCTAAACTTAAATATTTTCTGGATAATTCCTTCTATAAAGACAGTACCAGTGTCGAAACTTTTGCCATTTTTATATCCTCTCGTTTTCATATCTTGTATGCCTAAAATCCTTTTTGAACAATTACTTCAGGAAACAAGCAAGCATGTTTGTTCAAAATGCAGGTACTTTTGAAATAGAAAACTTACCCTTGAAAGATTAAAGTGTGTATCTCTTCAATAAAACGAAACGTTTAAAAATATATTCTAGAAACATATATCAGTCACGACACAGTTCAAAACAAAACAACAAATATTTTTTGAGTTTGAATTTTAACCCAAAGTGTCGATTTTGCACATTCAACGAACTACATCTTACTTTTTAGATCTAGGACTCACCACCAAAATTTCATCCTGCAATCCTTTTATCGTTTTTGTGTTTACTTGATGACAGACAGACGGACAAATGGAAATGGGATAAATTAATTAGGTCATTCTATGCACAACTATACCAAAATATGCTTAGATCAATATTTGCTAGCGTTCCAAACTAATACACTCTGACGTATTTTATACATCGAGTATAAAAATCATTGGTATAAAATAGTATTATTTTACTCAAATCTATAATATAAAAAAATAATATGATTTTCTTTTCATGATAATAAAATAAATATTTACAAATCTGTCATATCATAATTTCAATAATAACAATTATAAACAATATTAAATAATTATTGCAAATAGTAAGAGAAATTTATTTGTGTAAGTAAATAAAGCACTCCTTTCAGTATTAACAAGTTGATCTAACAATAATTACTAGGTTTCTCAGATAACAAATTTTTTTATTTTAAAATTAATTTGATCTAAGAATATTTAAAGAAATAAATTAAAAAAAAAAAAAGAAACATTCTACCTTTTTTTAAGTATACATTTCCCACTGTGTGTTACATGGAATATTTATCGATTTCCATGCATCAAAGCATAATTATTTTTAAAGAATAGTCTCAAGGACACATATAATTCAAAATTATGATTTCTTGTGAAATTAGACAAATTAGAGAGCTTTTAATTATGACTTTTTAAAAAGGAAATCATAACGATATAACTGACACAAGTCTTTCTGATTTGGATGTTTGTTGGGTTATTTTGATGTAGATCTTTTGATAAAACTTGGATATTCATCATTACCAATCAATTCATAATATTCTTCTTTCACTTTTTTTGGACTCTGTGGCTTTTGTTGTAATAACGGCCTACATAATATTAAAGAGTACCTTAAAAAATTTAAAAATTACTTATCCAAAATCTTTGTTCTAAAGTAATATTTATTTTGAAACTGACTGCACAGTATACAAGTAGATGAAGAAATCATGATTTTTTTACCACTTTTTATTGAATCTAAAAATTAACTATAAAAATAATTTGATTGAGTTATAGCCAATTGTGAGTATAAGGTTAGAAGGAGCCAAGTACACATTGCACCGCACATTATTTTGGTTTACAATGGCTTGTACAAACTTAAAAAATACTTGAGAGGTAAACAATAGGATTTAAGTGAAATCGTTTGCGCAATGAAATTTTCGATTCTTTTATTTTTAGTCATAATTGAAAGACCAGTTAAATTGGCCGTAACCAACATTTTTTTTTTGTAATTTTTCATACAAAATAGTTTTTGTATCTATTGTTCAATTATTGTCATTTTAGAATTAAAAAAAAAACATTTATTTGTATATTTTAAGGTTGATCACGGATTTCAAATCTTTTTGGGTCCGTGAAAGAGAACGTTAAACTTACGATTACTTTACATCCAAATTTCTAGGGGTGTATTTATAATTGACAAGATATCCTTATCCACACAATTTTGTGCTGTTCATTGCACATGAATTCATTGCACACAATTTCATTTTCATCATAAGGGTACGCTGTCAACTAATTTTGTAAACTACTAGCAATGTGTGTAATTTTCATTTACTCAGGTATAATGTAGTCATCGTCCATTCTTATTTCTATATTCGGGTCTTCAATAGCCAATTCTTTTCTATTATGAAACTGGTCATTGTTTTTTATTCGATCAGAACCATTTGATTTTTTACACGGATAATAATTAGCATATTTATTACCAATGTATGCACCAAGAACTACACTTGGTATTATTATTGCTAATACACCAATCACGCCATAAGGTATTGTTGCTGGTTTTCGAGGTATTCGACCATGTTTATCAAATGAACGGTAGCTTGAAACAAAAATATACTCTCAAAATTATGATTATGAACTGCTTTCATTTCCAGATATTTCTAAACTAATATGTTTATTTAAAAACTTAAGAGTTCGTTAAACACTCAATACTACTAAAATTATTACCCTTATCACTTAGAAACACTTACATTATAAAACTTTTCTAAAGAAACGTATATTTGCGAAGTAAAAGTTTCAATAATACTGTTTATTTTGTATAATTGACACAATCTTTTTGTAACGATGACTTAGCCAAGTTACAGAGATCGACTAACAGTAGGATAAATACTGTGTGCTTTTCATCACTTATGCCGTGTTGCGCTGAGCCGGTCATATAATTGGAAAATAATCATATAAAAACATAGAGTTATATAAAAAAATAATATAACTAGATTTACTGAAAAAATAAATATTTTAAAGAAATTTTTGTTGTTTAATAATTTTTGATCAAAGTTTGATCAAAGTTAAGATTATTTTAAAGAATTTTTCGTTGTTTAATATTTTTTGATCAAAGTTTGATCAAAGTTAAGATTAATAAAAACAATTTTATTAACATATAAGGTGTTAATTTTTCAATAACTAGTAGTATAGTAAAATATTTTTTTTATATGTCTTGGGAAATTATGGCGAAAATATCGCTGAAAATGAAAAGCACCCAATAATATTACCTATCATGTAACATACCTTCTATGGTCTTATATTTCCTTGATATGCTAACGAAGCAATAAATTCAAATTTTACAAGTATGATTTCACTTATAATTTATGAAATAATTGTTATGAGACATACCTATGATGAATAAATCGAATTAAGGATGGTATTGAATGACTTTTTGAAATTTGATTTTTCGAAGACATAACTATTTATTTAACGGGAATTTATTACGCAAATAAATATATTTTTATATTTATTATACTTTTTTAATATATATCCATTTTTTTTTTTTTTTAATTTTTTTTTAATTTACTGAGAATTTTGATAACCAAATATTTTGGTGTGATTTTCACACACCAGTTTCAATCAGAGTTTTATTTGATTTGATAATTTGTCATGGAAACATTTGTCATTATTTGGCATTTTGGCATTATAACTAAATAGAAGTTTATGTTTTTGAAATTCAGAATGATAAATCGTGATATTTAGCAGCTCACATTGGAAGATATGCATACGTAACCATACTTATTTCTCTCTTTGTTTAATTAGAAATTTTAAGTAATAAAATATATTTATCAATTAATATTTTAAATTTGATTTCTTAAAATCTGGAGTCTTTGTCAGCGTATGATATTGTCATTATGCGTTCTGTGCAGTTTAACAAAAGAAACATAAATCCGTACATCTTTTACTGTTATGTATCATATTATCACATATTCATTACAAGTATTTATTATTATAGGTAATAAAAATTTTCTTTATTTTAATATTTTTGATATGCAGTTTCAAAGTAAAAAATTATTATGACAGTTTAATACACTTCATTAATATTTATATACCTATATTTTTATTTAATGTATTTGTTAACAATACCGATCAAAGAAATTGGAACAGAATGGAAAAAATAAAATCGGATACGTAAAGTGATTATCTAACACTCAAATCGGATATTCATGCTAAAAGTTTTTGATGGGAATTTGAATACAGAGTCTGTATACAGGTATTCAATTCGCCACCTCTTTTCGATTTTTAGTTATCTTAATGTATTAAATTTGAAAGATTCTTTCATACCCAGTAGCGGATTTAGGTTTGAAGACGCCCTAGGCCCGAGACGATATGTCGCACTTTTTCGTTTATATATTATGACATAAGGCTGGCCACTGGTCAAATGACGCCGGACGGACAGTCCCATGTCAGCCAAGACGAAAACATTGACCGGACTGTTTTTGTATACGAGTGGCATTACTGGTCCAGTTTGGGATTTGCCGCCATCCCGATTCGTGGTGCCCTGACGGAAGCCAGCAACACAAATAATATGCTAGCATTAAAAAAAAAAGATTTTTAAAAGTATGTTAGATTTTTCAAATTTTATTTTTTTTTATAAATTTCTGGCTTCAGCTATTTTCAGCTATATAGCCATTAACTAAAGTGGATAATTATTATTATACAACAACAGTACACAGCAATGCTAGGTGGTCACCCATCCAAATACAGATTGTGACGACTGCTGTTGCTTAACTTTATTAGTTGGTCTAAGCATGTCATGACGTTACGTCAGTCCGGGGTCATTTCAAATTTTAGTACTTGACTGATTAATTATTTTAACAAAGAAATTCTACCGTCAAAATGGTATTAGTTTCGATAGTAACAGCGCAATAAAATAAACTTTAAAATTTGGTCTTACAGTTGACAGAAAACCCAATCGATTTTTAATTTTAGTCATCATTTAGAAAATTTTGGCGTCCTTTTAGAATATTTAATGTAAAAATTCTTATTCTAAGATGGTGTAATTTTAAAAAAATAGTATGTACTTGTTTGTATGTAGGTGCATCCTTTTTTATTGATGCTATTGCAATTTTAACACCTGCATACAATGTAGATATATTTTATTACTTACATTACGTCATATTATCAGAATCTATAAAACATGCATTAATTATATACTTCACTCATTCTAAGATATAATAAAACCTTTATCAATAATACCTACATTGAAAAACTAAAAAATAAAACGGTTAAACTGCTGCTTCTATATAGACTTTGAAAAAACTTTTAATTGGAACATACTAAATATGTTTCTGGGCCGAATGTGGCCTGTTCGGGAATATGACCAGACCATGCTTCTAGTAAAAGTATGGATTGGTTTGCTAGAGTAAGTGTAATAGAGATGAGTGATGTGTACATCTGCATGATAGTCAAAGGCGCTTATATCCACCAAAATGGGAGTGATCTACTCTTCGAGATCTTGTAGTTATTAGTCAGAATTACGGTCAAAATTTTTGGTATGCATCTTTTTGGTTAAGATATGTAATAACCGCCATTATTTATAACAAAAGACAACCATATAAAAGGAATAGTCTACGTAAAAAACTATTCATTTCTTTTAAGGAATTTTTATATTTAACAATATTTTTTAGTTGACAAGTGTACATAATATGAATTTGTAATTTAATTTTTTTTTTGTTTAGATAGATAAATGGGCAGATGCATGTCATTATAAGAGAGAAATGGACATGTTAATGAATGAAATATGACAATATTTGGAGAAGTATATTTATGCATTCATTTTTATATAAAATGTTTCTTCAATTATTATTATTTTTAATAGTTTTAATAATAGATGGGTTTGTTGACATAGTGAGCATTGTTATTCGTCATAATAGGTCTGTTTTAATCATATATAAAAAAGAAATGTTGTGTGTTAGTTTCGCTCAAAGATATAACGACCGAATATGATAATTTTTTGCTTTTTTTTTTTTTTTTTTTGATGATAGGATGATTTCAGGCTCGATCCTCGGCAGGTGTGCAATGATTTCAGTGTTTGTTACCTTTCAATGAAATTACATAATAGGCAAACGTCAAAAATTGAGGTGCAAACGACATTTTTACTTCTGTAAAATAGATTGTTTTAAAAACAACAAAAGTTGTTAAAAAAACTAAGTTATAGACAAAGACAAACCACACACAAAATGAATACAATACGCTTGGATTCATAATAATCATAATGAATGTAAAACTCGAATTTTAATGGAATAAATAAATCGACAATTTAAAAAAAAAAAATGTAAACATTCTAATTGATGATTATGGACACCGATTCTTAAGATCTTAAGGGTATAGTTATTTCTATGATAGTTTTTCTATTCAACAATCTTACAACAAAGTAATTGACGTATATACCAAGTAACTTGAATGATACAGTAGCGAACTGTTTATAAAGTAAAAACAAATCTAGAATAACCAAATTCTTCAATGTAAAAGCCATACTTCATGAACAAAATCTCATTAATAAACATTTCATCAATGAAATAAATGTCTGTATAGCCATCAAATAATAATATTACTTATCATTCATTTTAATAGATAAATTACAATGCATTAGAATAATAATTATTATGAGACTTATGATAGTTTCCAGATACTTTCAAGTTACAGTAGCGTTAAGTTGTAAGTATGGAATGATGGATTCCAAATAATGAATCTGTTCAAAAAATTTATGTCTGCAAATATAAGGTATATTATTGATTAAAAATAATTTGTAGAAAATTTTTCATTTTTTTTTTTAAATTTTTTAATTTTTAAAGAATTTAATGTCAATACTTATAAAATTAATTAGTTAGTTATCGAGTATCCTAAATTATTTAAAAATATTTTAAATAACATTTCAATTTGCACAATTTATCATTTGTTTAAATATTTAAATATTCGAACATGTTTTGAAACTCATTCCATTGGCAAAAATTGCTAAGAAGTCTTATTTATACAAACATTTTTATAAAATTTATAAACATAATAAAATGATGTTATAATAGAAAAAAACAAGGCAAATTATATTATTTTACAGAAAATAAATTAAATAAATAAAAAGACCAAGATTTGAATGGACTTGAGTGTGAAAATATTATAGAGAACCGCATTCTATCAATGGAATTCTGTTAAGAATTGTATAAATATTCAAAGATCCACATGTAGCCGGATCAATTTTGTATCTAACTATTTTTAGAATCCTACCCTCATTTTTGGACGGGCTATAATTTTTGGAGTTATTTAAATTATTGATTTATGTAAATTGGGCAAATATAAAAACTCGAACTCTCGGCATTTTTTCGATAAATGCTTTGTTTTTCTTCTAAAACTCTATATTTTCTCATAAACTTTTAGTTTTTTGATGGCTGTTTTCGGATTTCAGCATGAAAAAGCAAAACTTTTGTCTACGCTTTTTGAGACCCTGATGTTCGGTGTCACCCTAAAGATGCTCTTATATAATATACCACATGATGTGTTCAAGTCTTCAAATAGGTACGAAATTTATATATTTTTAATGGTCCCATGTCTTTTGTGTTCCAATGGTCCAATGGTCTTTTTGAAGTTGGTTAAAAAATATTTAAAGACAACAAAATAAATATAACTTGTATGCAATAAATAATTATTTATTACTTAACTTAATATTACATTGAACATTCACTTGAAATTTACAAATATTTTATATATATAATATATAATATCATTTTTTTTTTACTAATTATAAATTAAATACACTCAATGTGAGGTCTTTAATTGTAACGTAACGTCTAAATTATTTATGTACATTCAATTATCTACGGTTAATTATTAAGTCAACTTATCAAGACATTATAAACATGTTTAAAGTTTTTTCTATATGCAGTTGAGGGTAAAATATAGAGAATACATCTTTCATTCTTTGATGATGCTTTATACCTCTGCATGTTAACCTTCCTACATTTGTTATACAGGATGGGATACAATTACCAATGATTTTGTTGATCGAAATAAAATATCCAGCTTTCGTCTAAACTTGAAAATTGGTTATACCAGAGAATTCACATTAGTTTAACCTGGAATTTTGAAATTGGAAGTACATAGTTTTTAATACTACTAATCTGTATATTATGAACACAAGCGAATTATTTCATTTAATAAAAAATTATAAAGTAAACAATTCCAGTGTGCTTTCCTTTTGTCCTTCAAAAGGATCAATGCATTTATTTTCTTTCCCATATGCTTGTTAAAATTTCACTATAAAACAATATTTTCTTAGGACCCAAAGACATATTTGAAGAATACACTCAAATAGTTTTAAAAGTTATGAAATTAAATAGTTCGTTCTTTCCTTAGCATACTATATAACTTTATTAAAACTCCTACACTCAGTTTAGAGTCACGTTTTATAAATAAATGTTATTAATGTTAGCTATATTCCTGAGCTACCATGTTTTGTTTTCATTCATGAATTCGATTCCAATCACAAAAATCTTGTTTTCTTTTGTTTGAACTGTGTATCCAAATTTATCATTTATGGGGAACATTTGCATACGTAATGAATTCAATAAAATATCATTTTATATGTAATAGATAGATAGATATTCACTGATGATAAAGGAAACAAATAATTTTAGTTTTTTTGATCTTACGTGTATGTTACTTCCGTGAAGCCATTTAATAATATAATATTATATTATAAAATCCATAATCCATACTACCAGAAACTTTCGGTTATAATCTTTGCTTTCGTTGAATATATGACACTCAGGGAACTATTTTAATACCGTCCATAAGCAACCAGATCAATCATAGAGACTAAATATTCCCCAGGCATATGTTAAGCTTTATTATAAAAGAAACTTTCATTTTCACACACGTTTTACACTTATAACCCCACTTAATATGTGTCAGTGAGAATGCTCGGTCCCTTCGATTTCGATGGCATAAATTTCGATTTTTTTGCCCCAATTTCCTAGATTAAATCATTTTGTATTTTTATAAATACATATTTCAACTACAAAGTAGTCATCATCAGTATGAATTAGCTAGTTGTAATGATTCTCTGAGGAGATGTTACTCGCGTTGCTAATTTGATGAGGATGCAGACCATTTCTGAAAAATCTTTTAAAATGCCAACTTTTTTTCTATACATACTAGAAAGATGCCCTTTTTTGCAATTGATGTGAAATTAAATAACATATACAGGAGAAATAAGAAAATTTTAATTTGTGAATTGCTCTTCCATTAGGAGAAAATTTTCAAAATTATCAATTTTTTTCGATGCAAGTTAGGGACGTAGGTACAGTTTGTTTTATGCAAAGTAAGAAGTTATTTGGTTTTTGCAATCGATGTGAAAATCCTGAATACACAAATAATGAACAGTCACTTCCTCTAGTTGTAAAAATACTTAAAAATTACATTTTGATAATCTAAATTGATAATGTACTAATTTAGCAGCTGGATCTCGTACTATATGGCTAGGTAAGCTAGACTGCAATGCAATACAATGCACATTACCTGCATACAATTTGAATAGCGAGTGAAATATTGAATTGAGAATGAGAATTAGGAAGGTGTGGTTATTATGTATGCATATATAGGTACTGTAATATAATTTATAAAATATATATTCTTGATACATGATGAACGCAACAGAATAATTCAAATAACATTTTTGAGAAATAATAAAACTGTGTTTATTAGACGACATATATTTCGAATGACGTAATTTTTAAGAAAGTATTGTGGTCTGTGGTCATGTTATGGATAATATTGTCTCACTCACCTAATATGTTTACCTTCGCGTTGGGGTAATAAAGTGAAGTGTGTTAAAGTATATTTTAATTGTATTTATAATTTGTATTAAGGTCTACTCAGACATTTCTGTCACAATGCAGATCAGTCACTGGCCAGTCTCAGTAAGAAAAATATCAGTCTATTTACACATGGACGTCGCGTATCAATTTAGTCATAGATCAGTATTAGTGCTACCCTTGCTCCTTCATACGTTTGTAAATACTAACACTCAACAACAAATGATGCCAGTTAAAATTGACGCAACTGTGACGGACAAGTGTATATACCCAATATTAGATTTCTCAGAAGAATATTATTTCTGACTGAGACGGAATGATTGAACAGTGACATGACTGGTTTGTATGAATAGACCTCAAATGTTTATTCACACATATCAGCCACGTCATAGTTCAGTCACCGGTCAGTCTCAGTCAGAAATAATCAATCTATCTACACATACACGTCGTGTGTCAGATCAGTCATTGTTCAGTATTCGTGCTATCCTTGTTTCTTCAATGGGTTAGGTATTCCCCCACTTACACATAACAAAAAATGCCGTGAATTAAATTGTAAAAATCAGCAGTGAATCACTGAGACTAAACTGTGATGGACAAGTTTACACAATTTCTATTAGATTCCTCAGAAGAATATGATTTCTGACTTAGACGGAATGAAACTGTGACGTAACTGATCTGTGTAAATAGACCTCCTATAATGTGATGTTAAAAATATTATTAGCATGATGCCTATTAAGCCATTAGAAAATATCATCATTAACGAAAGAAATACAGCTCATTATATTTTTCTGTGATACGAGCAGATTCTATTTTTTGCTATTTTGTTGTTAATGGATTTCGATAAAAAAGACTAAAATTAAGATTGAAATATAATATTTAATTTAATACATGAAAAATATTTTTCTGGTGAGGTTTAAACTATTTAAAAAGTCATTGCTCACTATTTAAGTATTTGTAAATGAATTTAAAATTATTCAATTAAAATTTTTTGGAATACGTTTTTTTTTCTTAAAAAAATTTTTATATTCTATTTTTACGTGATACAGTTACTTGAAATTTGTTTTAACCTACTGAGTTCTTCTAAATTAAAAATAATAATGTTTGAAATTCTCATACAGTAATTATGCAAATTATTATTCGTACCATGGAGAAAATATGATAACATAAAAATTTCTGCAAATTCAAATAGGACCACCTGTAACTTTTTCATAAAAACATACATTCATAAATAAATAAATAAATAAATATATATATATATATATATATATATATATACATATATATATATATATATATATATATATATATATATATATATATATATACAGGCGAATAAACGAAATCCTCCTTTTTGCCGTTTCCGAGAAATACAGCGCATAATAGCTGAATACTGATGCTATATTTTATTATACTCGACATAGTAGTTGTAGATAAAAGAGATTGTGAGGAGAAATTGCGAATGTCGAAATCGGTTGATTTGGACAAAAGGATTCATAACCCAATTTTAAACCATGCGAGATAGAAGAAACCGCAATTAAAAAAATGTTTATTTCTTGGAGTAACAAATTTAAATTATGATGATTGACCCTCTGAAGTGCCATCACCTTAAACATAATTTGACATTGGCGAGTTTTTAAAAAATAAGTTTGGCTGCGATTTCAATTTTTTCACGTCCAAAACTATGTTAAATAGCATTTCAAAAACAAAAACAATCACTATTATTAGTGGCCGGTATTTTAAATAAAAATCAATGATCCATTAATAATTATTACACAGCCTTATCACGGTCGTAGCCCTCATCTTAAAAATCAGCGACCGTTAGAATTAGTCAGCAAAGTTACAGATTCAAATTTACACAGTTTCAATAATAAGAGTGTTATCACAAAATTACTTGTTTATATTAGGCAAATATTTTCTTTAGATTAATCGTAGATTATAACCATAAAAATTTTTTATAGATCACCTGTGTGTATATACGATTCATACACCATCTTAATTTATTGAAAAATTATCTATTGAAACTTATAAGAGAAATAATAAAACAACTTTATTAATAAACAGTCAACTTTATAAGAGCTGATAATATTTATAAAATATAATTTAAATGATAATTCATACTAATTGCTGAATGCTTTTAACAGTTTATAAAATAAATACGTTTCCAATGTAGATTCTGTTAACATTGCAAAAAAAATATTATCGAATTATTTATTATTAATTATATATATATATATATAGTATTAATATATTATTAAATTGTCAACATTGCAAAAAACGACATCATCTCTTTTATAAAAACTTTCATTACTTTTTTCAGGGCCGGATTAAAAATTTGGTGTGATTAATTTCAATAATAATACAGAATTTCAGCTGGAAAAATCATTGAAATACGTTTTCCTTCGTTCATCAGGATCATGCATCTTAACTAATCTCTACCTCACTATGAAAATTGAGAAAATAATGGTAGTTTTCCTACCCCAAATAGTAACATTGAAAATTGCACCCCGAAAATCAACTCTCAGGAGTCGATTTTCGTTATAGAAGATATTGAGATCATTATGATTGAAATAATTTCAATTCAATAAAATGTCAAAGAGACTACATTTCCATTTAAGTTGCCTTTAAAAAGTTCATTTCATTTAGAAATTTATCGGTCAGAATTTATAATAAACATATAATGATTATATTTCTAGAAAGTTTTGCCATGAGTAGACCATTTATGACTTTTATATTTCACGAAATGTAAGCTATTTGACCTATCTTTTATAACATCTTTCATAACAAAATTACGGTGATCCGGATGACACTGTCGTTTGCAGTAGCCGTTTCTTTACATGCCATCAGCTCTCACACATGTAAGCTTGGGAGAGTCAATTAGAGCTACTGTCACGCGAGTACACAAGTGCGCAAGTCACTCATTCGGGATTTCTTGAAATTAAATTTTGAGACAATTTTAAGTTTAGCTTAAAAAATATAAAATTTGGGCCGTAAAAGTGTTTCGGAAATTGAATAGGAAATTGAATAGGAAATAATTGACTGTTTTTGTTAAAAAATATTCACCCTTCTAACTTCTAACTATATACTTACCTGTTCGTATAGGCATATACGAACTTTGTTTCTAGATATCAAAAACTACACTTTGTTATAAAAATTGGGCTGTCCTCTGTCAGATCAGCCACTAACACTGTGTTGGCATGATTTATTTCTAAGTACCTGACTTTATCAGTTTTCGTTGGTTTGAAAGAATTAAGGTAAGAATTATGGTAGCTTAACTAATCAAACGGTACAACCTGCCCATAAGTATTAGGTTTTGAATTACTTAGCCGTGGTACCGATTCATATTATTGTTTTCGTAAAAGGTTTCATTTGGGTGAAAAAAGTTAAGCTTATATAAAAAAGTAAGTAATCACTGAATGCGCCATCCTTTCTTACAAAAAACAAGATATGGAATTTACAAAATAACTTATATAGAACTGAATATTACAAAAAAAAAGGCGCCAGGAAATTACCGATCCGTACCTGAATGCATTCAAAGGTGGGGAATGTATTATAGTTGTAAGTAAGAAATTTCTCACTTCCTAGTAATAAATTATATCAAAATATATACTAAAACAATAGATATTCTGTATTATTTATGATTTAATTCAATTTAAATAATATGTTTCAGCAACTTTTATGAATAGGGTACATAAATTTTATTTATCTATTAAGACATTATCATGATTTATTCTAGTAAAAATAACGTAAGTGGAGTAATATAAACAAAAGGTTGCCATGAAATACTTTATTAATTTATTATGATTTTTTTGGATTGTTATTTTTCAATAATTAATACTCGCTTATAATCAAAAAACTTACGCATCATAGAAACTCTTTATTTACAGATTTTCTAAACTTAAGTTTCAAAAAGATTTTATGTATGAAAGAAAACTCAACAGCAAAGCATAACAAAATAATTAAAAGAGTCAAAGAGTTGTCTTATTCTGATTCTAAAATTATTTCATCGTAATTTTTCGAACTCTTTCCAAGAGTAGGATAGGTTTCTTCATTGGATGAGTTAAAAATTAGTATATACCATCATTAGAAAACACTAATTTTTAAGCTTTTGTAAAATATTACATGAAGAAGTAGTCCAGTCTCTTAAAAACCCAAAGGCCTGCTAAGCAAGCCAGTAATGCTAATTTATTATTATACACCATTATTCGACTGTGCACGCTTTTAAGATAAGGAGAAAACAAGTAAACATAAGCATTGTCAGTATAAATTGTTTAAATACTCTAAATAAGGTTGTATATCAAAGTTTGAACTATATTTATTGTCATTTTAGCAGTACTTCAATGATAATACATTGCGCTCTCTTCAAAAGTAAAAATAACATTATGGGCTAGTTTTTAATTTTTTTATCGAAATCCATTTAGTAAATTTTAATAAATTTATGCTCAAATCGTCTAGAGTAAGATCGTTTCCATAAGATAACATTGTAAAGTTACAGTTTTTTAAAATTGCAATAAATTTTAAAAAGTTTAGTAAATCGTTTTACAGGTGTTTTAGAAATGATGAACGTTATATTAAATTTTCATTCGTCTCATACCATTTTTATGTACCTCCCAAACATCCTTAAAATAAAATGAATAATTATGATGGTATAATGCATATGTTGTGATACATGCTGCATATTGACTGAATCATCACATACGTTACATTATGTACATTGAATAATAAATTATCGTTGGCAAATTATTTATATCGCTAATAATCCCAAAGTGCTTTACATTAAATCAAGACATAATAAACATACAATATTTATAGTATTGAGTGCCAAATTTAATGAAACTAAACAAGCAATTTATATGTTTATAAAAAAAAAAAAAAAGAATAAATAATTATTTTCTTGAGATAAATATCCTCATAATATCTCATATATTCATGTTTATAATATTCTAATTTTTATTAAAATTCTATTATAGGATTTGTATTATTAGTTCTCAAATGATGAACAAACTAATTTCGGCATCAAAGACAATCGATAGAAAATATAATTATTTTTATGACAAAAATATGTTTACTAAAAAACTTTTTCGTAACAAAAATAATCTATACTAATATTATAAATAGGAAACAACTGGACCGATTAGAAAAATTCTTGTATCATTTGAAAGATACACTATAAAGCGGGTGATATAAACAACTTTTTATTTTTGTATTCCCACGGGAACGGGAACTACGCGGATGAAAGTTGAGACATTTGTACTTTTGTATGTAACGAACGAATATACTCAAAAACTATATAACCGATTTGAAAATAATTTCACCGTTGAGAAGTTACACTATCTTAGAGTGGAATAGCCTAATTTTTATCCCTGTATTCCTACGGGAACGGGAACTATGCGAGTAAAAAAAGAAATATTTGTATTTTTGTATGTAACGAATAAACTTAAAACCTACTGGACCAATTTGAAAAACAACCTTTAGGAAGCTACACTCTCCCAGGGTGATATAGGCTACTTTTTATTCCAGTATTCCTACGGGAACAGGTACTACACAGGTGAAACCGTGTGACGTCTAATAGTATACTATAAGAAGGAAGAAACTGTGTGTAATATGTGATAAATTGAATAGTGGTGAATGTTTAAATAACTGACATTTGACTAATTAATTATTAATTATTAACATTTATAAAATACACTTGGACGAATCAAATTAATCAAATTTGAGTTTCAACTGTGGCGAATTTCGATCCGCCAAAATTTAAATAAAGTGTTTAGACACTTTATGAAAAAATGTTTCCAAAGGTTTTTCTTATGACCTTTTCGGTACGATGAATAGTTTAGCCGAAAATAGCAAAAATCAAATATATAATTACGTATATACTGCCACCCCTTCCCCTTCGGGAAGTTAGATGGATTTATTCTTAATTACTTACACCATTAACTACAACTTCCGACTCTTTGTATACTGCTAATAATTTTTATTACCTTAAATATGATTGGTCCTGGTCTATTAAGAAACATTCATGTAATGTTTATTGTAACCAAACTTATTATTTCAAGTTGGCCATTTACACTATTATGATAATAATATTAAAATAAAGCAAATACATGCTGGGACACATTAAGTAGTCAATTTCAATTTTAAAATAATTGTGGAATAATAATAATTCTAAAACTAATCCAGTTGTCTTATATATAAATGCGTTTGATCCGTCTCCTATGGTTAACTTAAATGATATATTGATGTCACTTGTAAAATACAAAAGTAGCATCCTGGCCTGGTCCATTTAAATTAAAAGATGGTGTCTATTTGAGTATTTTATTAGTTCCGTATTACATAGATCTTCAATCTATTTTTATTATATAATCAGTGTCGTATATTATCTTTTAAAATGTATTAGTAAGTTTTTCAGATTTAATCTTATAGTTTTGTATAAATATTTTTAATTATCTGATAATCACGTTGAAAAGAAGATACCCATTTTCTGAAAAAATTGTTCGTATAAAATTGAACCGTGAAAAAAACTACCTTAAAAGATTGGTTACCTTACAAAGGCGGGGCTTGTAACGATTAAATTTTAAGCTAGATTTTGGCTGGCATCAAGGTAATTTTTATATTAATATTTTTTAAAATTCTTTTTTTAATATTTAGTTTGTTTTTTTAAACCAGTTTATATTGCGAAAATTTGTTATTTTTACTTTTTAGAGTATAAAATTACTAAACTAATATTTTGGGCGATATTTAAGCACTAAAAAATTGTTTCGATCCAACTTTTCGTTAGTGATGGAATTTTTTTTTTATAAAAATTTTATGAGATTAATTCTTTCTATTTTGATCTTGGTTTGACGACTAAGGAACACACCGCTATATTAAATTTAACTAAAAAATAAAAGACTATAAACTATGGAAATTATGCTTGAATCAAGGTTTTTTATGCAGTTTTTTAATGTAGACATTCAAATTAAATATATACAATGCTAATGCGCGCCACTGTTGATAATTATAAATATGTCATTTTGGAATCATTTTACAATAAAAGCCGTGAAAAATACAATTCAACTGTTGTTATTTTGTAATTTAAAATTGTAATATGTGAGATTCTTGTCTTTGATCTCGATGTCAAATTGAATTATAAAAAAAACAATAAAAGTAAAATTAAAATTAAAACAATCAGATACCAGTAAACTTGAAATTTCCGGCATTGATATACAAAAAGATCTATGTGTGTGGCTGCAGTCCAATTTAATTCTCAAAAAACATTATACATTCGATTTATAATTTTAACTGATTCGCCGACCCTATGAGCATTAAACTATTATTTAAATGAACCTTTTGCGTCTGTTTTTCGTATTTAGCAGCAAAAATGTACATTTCTATAAAAGATTAAGCATTATTATTATACAAAATAACTTTAAGAATGTGCATATATATTAAAAATTTCAAGAATACAATGAAATAAAGCATAATAATAAGCTGATAAATTGCTGTAAATATTAAAAACTAAAAATATCTCGTTCATTCAAGCGTCTATTTTCGAACTCCTTTTTAAATCAAATGCTCTATAACTTTTACGATTATTACTTTTACCCACAATCCATATTTTACACGCTAGTACGTAAAAAAAGATAAAAAAACGTCTTAAAAATCGTTCATCATTTTTGTGAATTTTTGCGTTTTACGTTTGAAATATACATTTTGAGTGAGAAATGATACAAATCGAAATTATAGAACAAACAATTTTCTTAAGGAATGGACTACTTTTACCTGAAAAATACATACAAAATTTGAGAGCGCATTTAAAATAAACAGTGGAAAACAAAATAGTTTATCTTTTTAGGAGCGAAACGAAGCAAAATTGGAGAATTTCGATGAAGTACAAATCGATCGGGAACATTATTTTTTTTACGAAAACATTGTCAGCACCGAAAAAATGCAACTGCCCATATTTCCAAAACCACCTTTTTTGTATCTTTGATTTAGAATGTCAAAAGTATTTCTAAGTCTTTAAATATTATATTACTCAAATAATTGAATTGTTAAAGGTGGTATAGAAATACCATTCTTTCTTTACTGCTGAAGAAGAAAGCCATCTCCTTGGCCCTTAAAGATCAGTTTAATATAAATATTGATACTAAGTAATAAGATTAGAAAAACGATCGAAAAAATGATTGTAAATTAAAATTAGAATATCTGATGGAGGGACGCCCTGTTCAGTATCGAATCACAATCGTATTGATATTAAAGTGCATTGTCCTTTAAAAGTAAATAAATAAAAATAAAATTGTATATGCATACATGTAATAGAAGTTATTGAATCACAACAATCACATTATAAACACACACAAAGCATTTGGAGGGAGATGCATAGAAGGTATTTAAGATCTTATTGTTAACTTTATTGTATTGAAATAATCGCTCGCTATACGTTATTATTCATTAATCTTGATTCTTGATTTAATTTTATTTAGATATATTATGTTTAGTTCGTGTCTAAACTGAAATTGAAAAGTGTCTACTCATAAAACTACCAATTTACTCATTTTTTGTTTGCTTTGACTTAAATAAAAAATTTTAAAATTCTTCACTAAAAAATTGTCAAACATGCTTACATCTAATCATTTCTGAAGGAAGTTCCCTCGGCAGTAATAAAACAAAAATATAATTAGTCGATAATGATCCGAATTTTCACAAAAATATCAGTATTTTGGTTGCTTTATTCAACAAAAGTCACCACTAATTTAACAAACATTTTAATGCTATAAAACTGATTTTAATATTCTTTTTATTTTTTTGTATAAATTTAATAATTTTTAATCCACATAAAATTTTTTTCAATGTGCGGATTCTGATCAAAACTTTTACGCCCAAAGCAAATTGTTACTAAATTGTAGCGGTTAATTTTTTTTATTTAAAACAAATTATTAAATTATTAAAAATTAATCTATAAGAGAGAAAATTTGTCTTTTTATATAATTTTTAATATTTATGGTATAAGAATTTGAAAAGAATCTCATATAAATTATTAAGTATATATACAGTCATTTTCGATCCTAGGATTTCGAACAAGAATTAAGTATGTAGCATACATCGAAATAAATATTTTAGTCAAAATAATTAAACTTTTTGAATAACCCATAATTTTTTATTTATAACCTGGATATACAAGAAACATAATTGGGGTTTAGGGAAAAGTTTTGTTATAGATTTGATCTCACCCTTTTTATTTTTTTGGCTTACTGAACACGAAGTTTGCGGGCAAAAGCTTTGACCGGAATTTTGTTTCATAGGCACTTTTTGAACAAATTTTGAAACTTTTTTCAGTTTTTGTCCTATATCTCATCAGAAAGGTAGCGATTATTCAACAAGCTCAAGCATTACAAAATTAAAGTAGGTAATATTTTCTACATTTTTTTTGGAAGACTGACCTTTTGGCCGCTAGACTGCTCCCAAGAAAATCCTCATTTTGTTGTAACTTTATTATTAAAATAAAAATATTTTATAAGGTTATATATAGTTTATAAGGGCGATACATAACAATTTATATGAAGTACGCTCTAGCGGTGAAACAATTAGAAAACATTAAACATAAGAAAAGTGGAAAATTTTGCGTAATTTGATTTTGTATAGCATAAATATGTTGAATAAACACCTCTTTTCTGAAATATAAGTCCAAAACTAAAGAAGTATTGAAATTTGCTCAAAATGTGCCTAGAAAACCAACTTCAAATTTGTGTTTAGTAGTCCAAAAATATGGGGGGTGAGAAAATCAAACGAGTAGCAAAAATTTTCTCTGAGAATCCTCATATATCTAGCCAATTAAGAAAAGTAGTAGCATTATTTGGAACACTAAATAAAACATATTAATTTATATTTAATATAATAATATAATATTTAATAAATGATATATTAACTGAAATCAATCAAATATGAATATCATTTAAATATTATTGTATAATAATAATATTAATAATTAAGATACAATTAATTATATTGACTAATGAATAATAATAAAATATTTAAATAAAATAATAAATTAAACTATAACATTAATATGGATGGAACCATATGACGATGTCAAACTTAATTATTATCAATTAAAATTCAAAAAGATTAAATTTATAGATTTTATAAAAAGAATGATTTGTTAACGTTTGTAACTAAAATTTAAAAAAAAGAGTTACAACATGAAGCTGAAATATGCATTTGAAATAATTTATTTTATACTTTTTTGTTAAATATCTTTTTTATTTAACAAAATAAAATCCCAGAGTAAGAAAGACTTTATTACTCATAATGAAATTTGATAGGAAATCATTTTTTTGTTGATAAATGAATTGATTCAGAAAAATATGATGTGTATAAATGTCTCAATTTGCTAATATATATATAGGTTCAAATCGCCATACATAGCGACCTGTTTTTGGGGCCGATTTTATGAATCAGGAATTTTGACACATCGTTGCGTCTCAAAGTCACTAGAACCTAAATTCATTGTTTTTAGAGAGATGTGTCTGTATGTACGTGTGTTCGTTTATTTTCGTCTGGATTATCACGAGAGCAAATATTGCTATCGACGTGGAACCACTTTCATTCGACGTGTCATTTTATAGTAAAATCGGCCGAGTTTTTTATTTATTATTATTATTTTTTTTTTTTGTAGAGGATAAAACAACTAAAATACAAGACAAAAATAGCCATTTTCGTAGCTATGAACAATTTGTTGTTTTTTGATTCTCCTCATTAGTGTAGATCCGCGTGGACCATGCGGATTGGACATAGCCCACTTGTTTACATATGAAAGTAAGTTTAACGGCTTTGTTTATAAAAAGATTTTATTAATTTACTTTTGCGTTGTGTTTAAAGTAGTGTCATAAGAACTTAATGAATTTATAAAAAAAATAACCAATTTCAAAAAAATGGACTAAAAATTAAAAAATTATTTTAAATTATAAACTTCTATAAATAATTTCGTTGAGACCAAATAACTTAGCAAGAAATCTACAAGAAGTTTATAATTCAAAATAAATTTTGCACTTTTTCCAAAATTTTTTCGGATCTTATTTTTAACTGCGGAAATTTTTCTATTCTTAAAAATTGTATTTTTTTTGAAACACAAACGCCCTTTGAATTACGTTTTATAATCCTTGGAATGAAATATTTAAAAATGATTACATTAAGATGACAAATTAAAAACTTTATCAAAAAATTTTTAAAACATTAAAAGTCAACAGAATCAAGAAAAGTCAATCAGAAAGAAAAATTCAAATTGTTGAATTTTGTTATGTTTTGTAAATGATACAAATATAGATAGATAGTTTCAACCCATTAGTGAAATATAGTAATTCTATACGGTAACGCTCAAAACAATTTCCATAATATAAATAACAATTTCTTGAATAATAATAATAATATTATAATTTTAATATTTCCCAATATATAATAGATAGGATATCTCACATCACAAAGACATATTTCTCATAAATAATAACCATAAATATAATTTTTATTTAAATTTTAATAATTACACATATATATATATATATATTTTATTGTAAGATTCATGCATCCATATATAACTCATACGATATAATAATAATCATAAAAACAAAAGAAATAAAAATATTTGTTAACTCCTACGTGACAAAATATTTAGACGAAACTATTTTTCTTATATCGTTGAGATATTCAAAATCAATTTAAAAATACAGTATCATACATATTTCACTCGTTTTATCTTAAAAATGCCGGAATATTTAGTAAATTGATTCATTGCTAATCTTATCTTTATCCTTTTCCTTAAACTTGATATTCGATGAGACCATTGTTTTAACAAAAATTTTTGGATGAATCAATGTTTGACAGTTTTTTTTTTTAGAATAAAAAAAGCGTACTATAATTATTCAGCCGTGAGGTCGAGATATGTAAAGCAGCATACACACCTAGAACATTCGTTTGTAGCGTAAATCTACACTGGAACGTGTTACGAGACTCATGGTTTGTATATGTGCAATTTTATGATGTTGCTATGTATTGCGAAGCGTTCCATCAATTTACCCAGCTGAGTACCCTCACTAAGTAATTGTTTATGTGGAAATGTTGAGTTCACATTATTCGTAACCCCATCCAGCAATGTGTTTTGATACGATTCAAATTATAAAAGACCAGGATTCTAAACAATTTTCTCAAATTAGCACTGTTTATTTATGTACGCTAGAAGGAAAAATTACAAGAAATATTTGTGGAAAAACCAAATAATAGAAGAAAATGGAAAACTAATAATATAATGCATGATAATTACTATATGGTCTTTCTCTGATTATTTCTACAAAACCTTGAGCATTTTTTAACACCCTAAGATTATATTAAAACAAATTAATTTTCATAAGTACAACTATTTGATAATAGAAAAATTTTAAAGATAAATTCTTGTAAAATAGATTTATTGTAGAATAGAAAAATATAAAAGTAGATTTATTGTAAAGTTGATTTATTTTGAAGTAAGATTCTTCAAAAGTATAATTCTTGAAAACTATATTATAGTATAAATATATTAAACTTTTAAAGTTGATAAATATGAAAATAGAAAAATAAAAGGCGAATATTTTTTTTGCGCTTTTTTAAAATAAATTTATCATGAAATGATAAAGCACCTTTTCCATAACCTAAAATTCTCCTGTTCCATAATTTTTTATATTAAGTAGGAATAATAAATAGTAAAGAAAGTATAATCGTTTTTTTATTGTTATAATTATGATTTGTTTTAATTTTATAAATATATTGATAGGTATTCATGCCTGGTGGTCCAAACTGTACACAGTATTCAATATGATTTGACTTATTATGTGAGATATCGACTTCACACATATATATAAGAGATTTAGATAATAATACACCTATATTACTTAATTATACTTATGTAGGTAAAACTAGCGTCCACGAATATCATTCAAATACGTAGGTTGTACTTATAGGTAATTACTATTTATTTATTTATTTATTATATATATAAAAAAAAAATTATGAACTTTCCTTAACGGATATTACAAAATCACATATTGAAAATAGAATTATTATAGCAGATAAAAATAAAATAAAATTGCATCTTACAAATAAAATAAATATTAAATGTAAGCATTACGTCAATATTAATAGATATTTGCAATTAATCATGATTGATTATGAATGACACCTAATCAATATATTTAAATATCACCTATGGTATTTAAAAATCAACACTATCTTACACAATCGTACTTACAACAATTAATTGAATAACTATTATATGGAAAGTAATAATTTGTAAATATTTCATAGATAATTGAAATTCCTATGTATGTAAATTAATTGTTTTTACAACATTTCTCTTGTACGTTTCTGAATTTTCAAATTATGGGACTCCAAAAAATTGACACTATTGAGTAAAAGATTTTTATTGAATTTTATGGTCTAAGGAATTTCGACTATCATAACGGAAATTTAATAAATCGCCATTAGGTAAAAAATTGCATCGGTAGTGCACAAAATGCATCCTGAAATGCATAATTTTTTTTTAATCGTTAAAAATTTCTATATATACTCATTCAATGAGGACGCTGATTACACATTATGTCTACTTTTAACGACAGATTTTAAATGCCTTATAGGTTAATTTTAGATTACAAAAATTGAATAAAAAAATCAACTTTACGTATCCAATAAATAATAATTTCGGATATTATTGAATCACTGTATTAAGAATCAATTTTTAACGAATTTAAAAAAAATATGTACTTTTTTGAAACATCTTTTAAAACACCTAAATTAAAGTATATACCTAGAAGAAAAATTAAATGAGACAGTCTATAGGAGAAGGTAGATACGAATACATACCACATGTGTATCTGGCCTTTCATTTCAACGGTCTCAAATATTATTTCAATTACCTATATACTTTAATTCGTTTATCTCCTAAGCTTCCGCAGATACAATTTTTTAAATTTTTAAGTAAAATTAATATTATATATGTTTTACTTTATTTTGGAAATAAAAAAGTGAACCAAAAATGATTTAAACATTATCTATTTGTAAAATATAATTTTGGTAATTAAAAAAAAAAAAAAAATTGTACCCATTAAGAAAGACTTGATTTGAATTATATGTATATAGAAATTCATTTATTTATCCATTTCATATCAAAATTGTAACTTATTCGTAAAAGACTCATCAGACATTTAGTTTTTTAAGTGAATATATTCGCACATCACGAGGACATTTTGTGTCCATTATTGGCAGTGTATTTTTCTTACAATTAAGAACACAATACTTCAGATATTATAGATATAACTTGAAAGTAATATTAAAATTTATTTATAATAACGGACACTACTAAAGATAATTCTGAAGTGCTGGTAATAATTAGCAAACAACTGATGAGATGCAATTAGACGCTTACTTTTTTTAAGTGTATAATTATCAACTTACACTGTGTGTATTTATTTAATAAAAAATCAATAAAAAACATATGAGAAAATTTATTATTCATGCTTTGAATCGATATTATTGAATAGTTTCGAAAAGGAAATTAATTGATGTCTGTGAGTGAATAATATACTTTATAGAAATCTGTTGTTAACTATGTGAGACCTCTATATGCATATAGATAGGTTTTAGTGGCAATTTATATGTCTTGTTTCTGGCTACAAAAAATTGTACGTATGAAGGAAGCTATTTAAAATATGTTTCAATTCCAAATTATGAATTCCAATCTTTTTGTTCAAAATTTATCGATTTCTACTTGTAGATCATGGTTTAGAATGAATACAGTCTACTTTGTTTGCAGATGTGTTTGGAAACCTATTTCTGTAAGTACTATTTCGTTTCTATATGCAAAATAAGATAATAAAAAAAAAAGCCACCTTCAATATATAAAGAAAAAAATAATTTTAAATTAAAAATATCTATAAATAATTTAATTGCGACAAATAACCTTCGTCAGCCTACACCGGCGAATCAATTTTTAAGCTTATGATACGATTTGTGTTGATTTTGGAAGGTTATTGATCACCCGGAAATTATTTATAAGTTTTTAATTTAAATTTGTTTTTAATTTTTAGTTAATTTTTTTAATTTTAGTTAATTTTAGGCTTTGAAAATTTTTTTATATGGATGGAATTTAATCACTAAAAATTGTTTTTGCTCCCACTTTCCCATTAAAAACTGGAGAGGTTTTTTCTTCAAATTAATTGAAGGAAACATATGGAAGCTGTACTGAATCCAATAAAAAAAAAACATTTTTAAAATCAATCCATAAACAAAGGAGCTATGCGCTAACAGATGTATAAATAAATATAAATTCTTGATAGAAGAATTGATAACCTCTTCATTTTTTGAAGTCGGTTAAAAACAGGCTAAAAGAAATTCATAGTGAGGTTTAGTATATAAAACTTTATATAGTTAAAGAAATCCTACCAATCAAGGTTAAGGTAGCCATAAAAATTTGCTAGATGATCATAAAATTGATCTTCCATTTTTGAAATGAATCTTCAGTTATATTTTGAAAGGGTTAACGTTGAATATTTATAAAATGAACAACTAAGAAAATTAATATCCCATTTAAGATACCAACTAAGATTTACAAGAAAACCAGTATTTTGGATCTGTATTTGAGTTTTATTTCCAAAATGTAAAACTTCAATGAGTCTTCGGTATAGGTAGATTGGATTAATTGTATATAGATGTAATATATTATTTTATATTTCAACTTCACTTGCTTGTGGTTTGATATGATTGTAGAACTTTAAACAGACAGACAGCTTGTCGACTTAAGTTAACATGTATTTTACTTGTTAATTGTATAAAACTTATTCTGCTTATCTATTGGCAACGATGTGAAGTTTTATTTTATAAATTAAAAGGTAACAATACTTTTAAGTTAAGCCGTTTTATTTTAAATCACCGCAGTGTAATTAGGAAGAAACCTGAGCTGTTTTGATAGTCAGGCGCGTAGTTTTGCCTACTGATATTAGATGTCAATGAACATTTTTGTGTAACTACGTAAGCGTAGTAAATAATAAAGTGAGACTTTTAGCAGAATAAAAGTATTTAATACATACATGACCATATGGAACATAAAGTATGGACCGACGTTTTGTGTGCAACTGATTTAAATGACGCTTGATTTTTCAATTTGATTACAAAAAAAAAAAAAAACTTCAAATTTTATAAAACTCCTGATATTGAAATAGGCTTTTGAAGAAAATATTGTCCATTTTATTAATTAATTTAATAATCAATATCAAAAACTGTGGGTTTCGAAAGTATAACATGATTGATGAGAATTCACGTATGGTGCCATCAAAGTATGCTAATATACAATATTGATGACATCATATGTGGATGCTATGCATAGTTTTATAATTTCGGAACACAGGCATTATCAACGACTGACGTATAAATGTTAAACTTTGGTCCTGAATGTTCAAATTTTTTAAATTATAACTGTCTAATTTTGACAAAAAAAAAAAAAAAATAATTGTTTTGTTATTAAATTTAAACATAATATTTTCAATTATAAATTTTTTTCATCATTCCATACCTCCCCTTTCTCTTCATATGTCCTATGCCCTATGCCCTATGACACAGATTTTAAATTAAATTATAAAATCTCATTGTGAGACAATCGCAAAATCGGTTAGGAACAGATGTTAAAAAATTATCGATAACTATTTGTTATTGGTTTAGAATTTTTCAGCATTAAAAATGTAATAAATTAAACATAGAGGATGAAGAAGATTAACTTTTATGGTTCGTCATTAAATTTCATGAAAGTTTACCGAAATAATTTCTAATATACATATAAATTATAATTGTATAGAAGAATAAAATCAGTGCAATGGCCCTCCCAACAAACTTATTGATCAATCAATAAAACAATATGAAAAAATCTTTCAGCAGTATCTTAAAGTGTTTTAATAAAATATGTTTAAAAACATTTGAATGAAAATAATTGCATCCGTTTTTTTAAAGCGTACATTCACCTTCTACATTTAACACTATAATTTTTATTTTTAGCTTTTTATAACTGTAATGATGAAATTCTTTTTATTGATTTTGATTTACCAAATTTATACAGCCACTTAATTTATTGTCTGTAAATGTATTATATTTATTCAATTCATTTGAGCTTAAAAAAAAATATAATGAATAAATATTCGTAAATTTACACAAAAAATTTATTATTTACCTCTATGATTCATTTTGGTTCAAAGCAATGTTTAAATTAATCTCTTGATCAAGCGCTATCAAAACAAAATAATTGTTTTAATCACTTTTTCAATTTTCGATTAATCGGTTTAATATATGGATTAATTCGGTAAAAGTAAGTTTAGGTAAAAGTGTTTAACATCTGTAGATTATTGTCATCTGGCATAGATTTTAGATTTAAAAGACTGTGCCACCTGAATGAAGAGTTTTTTCATATTTATATATTAATTATATCAAATTTCTAACTTATTTCTTTGGAAAACTTATGCCGACTAAAATATAACTATGAAATTTTTGTATGTTTACATAAAGAATTTCATACAAAATTAAAGTAAATGACTCATCCGAAATTTTTCCAAATAGAAGTTTTCTTATAAGTTTCTAGCTTTTCTACTAATTTTCCTAACCATTTTCCCTTCTTTCATGGTGAATATTAATTATTCACATTTCGTGAATTAGGATTATATTTAAAAAAAATATATATTTTAATGAGTTACCATCGAATACATAAAAAAAAATTCCATCACGGGACGCCTGGCAGATTTGATACATCGAAATTAATGCGAGCTCAGAGTGGTGAGAGAGTTACGAGAGAGATTGCGCACAGTCGGTTGTGCATTATCTATAGACTACGTTTAAGACACATATTCGATCATATAGCGTCGGGATGCGTCGCCACGACCTATATCGCCACGCCAACAATCAGGTTTACCTTCGCCTATAAATGTTTCACATCAAAAACAAGTGGTCTAGGTGGGACCCACAAGATTTAAACAACGAATATAATAATGAGAATTTAAAACCCAATAATTTGTTTTTGTATTCAATTAATCAATGCCAAAATTACTGTGGTGGCACATACACACACATCGTCACGGACACACAAGCATCTCTCTAAAAACGTTTCACCGTTCTTTGTTCGTTTTTGAGTACAAAGAACCTTGAAACGTGAAAATGTATCAAAATTCGGAATTCACAAAATCAATCCCATAACAAGAACTTTGGAAAGTTAATTAATAGTTAAATAATGAAAATAAATACAAGATTACGAACACACCAAAAGAATAATCACGAATTGCCGGCAACTAATGACTGTTACTGATGCCTGCATTTATGCTTGGATTTGAATAATGATGGCGCTGGCAATATAACATGAAAATATTAGTTGCCTTCGCCGGTCAAGGAAACACTTACTTAATATTTCATAGTTATAAATACCCTATTAATGTAAAGTTATAAACAAGAATACTTATAACAAAAAATGTTTCTCATATATATATATGTAAATGTTTTTGGTACTTACATGAAAGTATAATTTAATAATTTCTTCTTTTTTGGGAGTACATGTTCCATGTCCATTACAACATCCAGTATCGTCCGCACATCGATGTAATATTGTACAAGATGGTAAATATGTGCGTGAGGGATCTGGATGTATTGTTTGTACAGAAATAACACGTGGCTGTGGTACTTTACATGCACCTTCATTATTCATACGCAACAAATGCATATCGGCTTCGTTCCGTAATTGTACTGTAAAATAAACAAAAATAAATAAATAAATAAATAAACGTTTGACAATAAAAATACCCAACCAAAAAATAAATACAATAGACAATCAGATTTTATTTTGTTCATACAACACCATTATGAGTTCAATTTGGTTCCTTGACTTTGAAATATTTGCATGA
Source organism: Chrysopa pallens (assembly GCA_020423425.1). Lineage (NCBI taxonomy): Eukaryota > Metazoa > Arthropoda > Insecta > Neuroptera > Chrysopidae > Chrysopa > Chrysopa pallens. The sequence continues at coordinate 72,380,158 of CM035593.1, read as the reverse complement.
AAATATAAAAATTCCATCGAGATCGCAAATAGTATTCATTTCTTAATACCTATATAAGGAATAATAACCATATACACAGGATGATTTTTTGAGTTGGACCTCAATCATTTTTAATTTTAGGTAGATTCAACGAAGTAAATGAAAAAAGTGCATTTTCCAAATTTTAATCATATAAAATTTTCTGTAATCCAAACAATTTTTTAAATTTTATTTTCGTATAAAATATGCCTGTTATTTTTTTCTTCAAATTTTAATAAATTGTTTTCAGTCGAAGTTTACAATTTGTACCGCTAAAAAAAAAATTTAAGAAAATATCAAAATTTTGCTTTAGATTTTCATACAATCATGAAACCAAATTCGTCTGCCCGTCTATCATCCAGACAGCTCAAAACGAAGAGATAGCGAGTACTTATCCCCACTAAAATTTAGAAAATTCTATGCAAAAGGTCAAAAACTGTAAAATCATATTAAAAAAATAAGTAAAAAAAGTATTTAAAAAATTAGTTAGTTAAAAATAGTTTAAGGAGAGGATGAAGTTCGCATAGCTCAAATAACAATGTGTTGCCAAATAAAATATGAATATGATTAATATTTTGAATAAATTAAGAGATTAACATGATGTACATCATTAGACAAAAAAAGAAACACACACACATCAAAGTGGATGTCGAATTAATAAACAAAGTAATCTTTGTTTCTTAATTTGATAGTTTTGTATAAACATTCATTCAAATGAACTTAATTAATCTTTAATTTTTTTCCTTCTTAATTGATTGATATATCAAAAAGAAGAATCATATTCCCGGTGCCCGGTGCAAGTTTGCCTTAATGAGTACAGGATTTGATTCTGATTTTAAATTTGCTATATTACAGATCAAAATGTGAAATACCCTGTACTAAAGTTTTTTTTTCGAATTATTTAAGAAAATAAATGTTTGAATTCAAGATAAATTAAGAATGGTTGGGGTTCGGTCAAATAGTTAATTTTTTTTAATTATTTTTATAAGGCAGATATTTTATAATTTATTTATTTATTTTTATTTTTCTTAAATAAAATCACAAGTTAAACATTATGTTGGAAATTTATGTTAAAAAATTGTATATTCATTTTGTGTTATTATTAGTTAGAAGATATTTAAATGCAATTATAATTAAACACTAAAATCACAAAATAATTATTTGATATATCGATCAATCAATATTAACATACAAAATAACAACATTTAATGACCCATTTAAATAAGTCAACAATAAATACTATTAAAAAATTTTAATTAATTAGCACAGGAAGAATAGGCACATAGAAAAATTTAAATACGACGAAAAATTTTACGCTCGATATTAAAGTGCTCAATTTAAAATAACAGAAAAAAAAGAAGATAAAATCATTAATCATTGCTATAGTAATGCTTTAAGTAATATGGCATCATACAAAGATTTCTACGAATGTTTTTTACCAGAGTGTCCCATGACTCAGTAGATTTTTGACTCAGTGCTTCATCAAGAGTGTTTTAAGCTATAATTCGATTGGACGGATTGGAAAAAAAAATGATCAAAAATTGACTCTGTATAGAACGTTTGGGTAGGAATAAATTAATATTTTCCTTAAGGGATATTATTTACATTTTAAATTTACTGATTTTAATTACGATGGAAATGAAGCATAAAAGATGAGTTACATTTTGAAGTTTATTTAACCGTAAACAAATTTTTATTTGATGTTAAAAATTTTATGACTTATCTAGAAGTAAGTTAATAGTCGATTTCAAAATTCCATCCAACAGAAACACGCCACGTCAATCCCATAAAAAAACGCGTTAAAATAAAATAACTGTAATATTATTTATATATATTTCCAGCTATGGCTATTAAAGGAATTATGACATTTTCGATTTCCAATGAATGATAATAATTACTCTATTTTAATCAATTTGAAGTAAGAAACTATAAAACTTGAAGAAATTCTTATTATCAATAATAAATTCCTTATCGTTTGTAAGTAATAAAATCAATAAAACATGAATGTCACGAGTTGAACTGTTTAAATATTTTAGATAATAGATTACAAAAAAAAAAATCATTGACTATTAAAATTTAATATTTATACATTCAGAGTTATTTGTTAGTGCACATGAATTTAGATTCGTTTGAGAAGACACACAGACTCTATATCCATCTATCTGGCATAAAACCAAAAGTAAATAACTAAAAACAGTGAACGAGAAACCACAAATATATTAATTAACATGGGTGGTCTCTTTTTCAAATCATATAAAACACAAAATGACCACACTTGTTTTACCACCAAAATACCATAAATGAAATCCTTAGTCACACAATTTTATTATAACGACCATAATAATAACACTAATTTTTATGAAAATTAATTTTTTTTTTTTTTTATTCCTTTGTCAATAAAAAATTATTACTAAGAATAAGGGTTTTGTACAGTTAATGTTAAGCATTCTATCAACACACTACATTTTAATTTTAAGTATTTTTAACGAAATAAACTTTGGTGATTTATCCTACAACTTAATTTTTTCGTACCATTTTCGATACTAAAAATTTATAAACGAATTAATACAAGAAACTATAATTGGCCCAAGTCATCAATGAAAATTTCATATCATTTCTCTTAATCTGTAGAAAATTTTTGAAAATGCTCAGCTATCTCAAATTTTTAAGGAGAGCTCCGGTCACTTTTGAAAATATTGCCAAACATTTCGACTTTGAGAATACTGAAGTTAACTCTCTGTGAATCACTGTTTCTTTTTTATCAAAATCAAAGCAAGCAATTTTTAAACAAGTGACTGCAGTTCTGAAAAATAATTTCAGCCGGGGTTGCTTCGCATTTAAAGAAAGAAATAAATAATTATTAAAAATGGCGTGTATAGGCTTGTTACGATCTTAAATTGCTTAATGCACGAAAACCATCGAATTTATCGAAAAAATTTAATTTGTTTATTTTTACCAAATTTTCTCAAAACATTCATTAGGATAATTCCATTCCTTATTGTCCAAATAAAGATAAGAAGTCCTAAAAAAAATTGGACCGGCAACATCGGTGTTTTTGATAACTCAAGTCCACCAAGATTCCAATCTAATATCCGTTTCGTTATATTTTATATACATATTATTATTTTGGTTGAAAAATATTACTGATTTAAAATTATGTTAAAAATTTTGCGAACCATAAAATCGATTTACAATTCTAATAATTTTTATGTAAAACATATAAAAGATTAGTTTCATAAGAGTGAAAGAAACAATAATCAACGCATGATAAACGCACTTCTATTTTAAGCAATGATTTCAATAAAATTAAATTGGCTCTTCTTATAATTATAATAATCAAAACATGACGATTTGATGAACTACAACACTATTTTATTGACCTATATCTGAGTTTAGAATTTGTATCAATAAGTTTTTTCAAAACAAATTTTTGTTTGATTTGACTCCTTTTTTTCGATATTTATGATTCATTTGTATAATATTGTTTATGATTGACAGACGTTCGAAAATTAGTCAAATTTGGATTCTTTTTTAATATTCCACAAAGTTTACACTTTACGTAAATATTGTTACCACTAATTTTTATAGACTCTCGTATATTTTGTATATGTGCAGGTTAAAAATTAGTGTGTCACAAATTATTTTATAGGGAAAAGAGTTTACTATCTCTAGGCCATTGTGTATAATATTAATATTACAATTTATCCATATTTTACATATCCAAGAACAAATATTATCCGTGTAAAAAATTACAACAATATTGCATTTTTCATTAAAACGCATCTGATCGGCTCGCAGAGCCATTAATTTATTTGTTAACTTCATGATTCTGATTAACTTATTATTTATTATGTAATTTTCAAACATCTTTTGTAGCTGAAATGAAAATTCCTTTTTTATCCTGATTTCTCCTCATTATCAGAATGTTTGCAAAACCAGAACATATACATGATCATCCCTTCAGTTACTAATTTCTTCGGTTGACATTACTTCATTGTACACATTGTTTAGTGTGGAATCTATTAATATTTAAATCTCTTCGATGCTATAAGAGTTTGTGAATTCAAAAAATATTTACAATTTTTATTACATTATGAAATAGTTATATTAAAGTTTCCATATCGGTATATCATATTCTGAATTTCAAAAATCATTATAAATATAAAATATAGATTACATGATATGATCTCTGATTCATGGCGTATGAATTAGAGATCAACGGAAGTTATCGTTCAAAAAAGTATTTATGTAAATAGTTTGGCTAGTGACATCATCTATAGATTTAAATGTACCCAAAGGCTTAATTCTGATTACTACATTACACTTTGCATGATTATCAACAGGTAAAAAAAATGTTCCTGTAAAGTTTGGTTCACACCATATAAACTTCAACCATGTTGAGTATAATTTTATTAAAGAAAATTTATAGAAAAACATTGAAGACTTAAAAGAAGGCTCAAAAATACCATAACATCCTTACACCTATTTCAGAATTGTAAATCAATATTTCACTGAAATAAAACACCCATAGCAGCCCATGTGTTTTTGATAAATCTTTACAGGCTCTCGGGAAGAGCAAAATAATATCATATAAAATCATTTTACCCACTGTCACCATGTATGGTATGTGAAACTGCAAAAAACGAGCGTTTGATGAATTGCTGAGTACTTGAAGACTAATCAGGAAGTTTTGAATAAAACGGAATCTCAGAGCTTAGACACTCGTATCGAGTACCAGATGTATTGACATAAAGCAAGCGTGGTTAATCTTGCTTGGACAGATTAAAAGGGCATAAAGAAAGTTATTTTAGTAACACATAATAGAATGAATGCTTGGTGAATGGTGACTAAGAACACTCATGCGCTAATAAGGATTGCTTTTTAAGGCTTCTAGAAAAAATTGTAACACTAGTTAAGTAAGTAAGTATACAAATGGTCTGAAAGCAAACAGAAACAAAAAGAGAAATGACTAAATTCATTTTGATTCAGTATAAAAGTCTGTAGGCATAGTGTGAACCGGTCATAAGACAGAGACTCCTAACTGAACAAACAGATTCATGTCCTTTCATTATTGTACCACACAAAAAAGATGATTTGTTTATAAAATTAAATTACTATTATTATATTATTTTAAATTACTATTATTAATTTTATAAAAGAAATTTTTTTGCTTCTAGCTAATTATATTTTGCAATCATTTTACATTTTATTTATTATTATTTTTTGTGTAAAATGAACTCATGAATATTGGGTATAACGATGGCCTTAATTATTTTCATATGCCACTACTAATTGAATTTAAGTTTTGCTACTTTATTCATGCTATTCAATTTCATATATTAGTCGTGTTTTTTACATAATTAAGAATTAAAAGCCACACATTATTGACGACCCTGAATTATGTATAATGATTGAATTTTTAAGAAAATGTCTGCGTAGCAAAATTTTTGGGATTTAATGCGTAACAAGAAAGTATCTAAATAAGCTGTAGAACAAAGTGTTTCACTTTTTTCATAATTTTGGGAAAGCGAAAAAATTTAAAGAAATGTCCGTTTTTGTTCTTCAAGAATAGCTCGAAAATCTACCATTTTGGGTTTGAATAACATATAATATTGTGAATTTTCTGCATTTAAAAAACGATTTTAGCAAATTTTATAGCGGAACAAACATAGATAGATTGATACATAGACAAACGAAATGCAAAATCGTCCAATTGTCTCATAAATTTCACTTCGTTCGATCAATTTATTCTTAATACCTACATACTTGTTATTGAAATAAAATAATTTTTTATTGCAATCATCATATCACTGTAATGATATACATAAAAAATCTGCTTAATATTTCAAAAAGTTATAAATATTAATAATTAATATACACTACTTTTTTATTGAGAATACATAAAATATTTTTTTACTGCAGTCATCAGATAATTTATTGGGTTCCAATTTAACTGTCCGCCCCTTTTATACATACCACATGGAATTTATAATAAAGACATTCTTCTTCATGGAGAAGCGATAGTTTAGTAATTGAGTATGTCAAAACAACTTTCAATTTTTTTATTGCCATAATTTTTTAATAATCCTTGATTGTATAATATAAATATTGAATTTTTTAATTATTAATAATTAAATATTTCAATAAATTATTTATGACAGAACTACACTAAAAATGTTTTCAACAAAAATAAGTTATAAAGTAAGGTTATTTTCTGATTATTTGGAGTATATTCTGAACGAATGTGAAAATTTGTTTTTGGCAATATTACAATTCAAGTTTCTTTGATTAAATACGATATACTAATTTTTGCTAACTTTATTGTATATTGGAAAACAAGGCCATATACCGTCCTATGGAGCCTTATAAGATTATATCGAGTTCGATAGCCCCTTTTTATCCTTCCTACGTGCAGGCTCACGTACTGAAAACAAATTCAGTTAGTTAAATCTTCATGGTCTGGAATATTGATTAAATATCCAGTACATACAGTCATAAATACATACATGATACAAATATGTATTATATTTGTTTTTAGGTTGATAGGTATTTCTGCGATTTATAAAAACAAATAGTATATTTTTGATTGCCACGCTTATATATCTTATTCTCGTCTACGAATTCCTACAGTCATTCAGTTTTCGAATAAACGACTAAGCATAATTTTTACATGCAAATAAAAATTTAAAAAAATGCTATGATGTCAGATTTACACAAAAATATTTTTCTCTTTAAATCAATTCAAATTACTTGTGTTTATTAGCTTTTGAGCTAAAATTACTGCGAATCAAAACAGTGTTTCAAATACATGAATTTTCAGTAAAGTTTTTGTATTTGAATTTCTCTTCTACCATTTATGGTTCAAAAGTTATTATGTTCATCCCGAAAAATAAACTCACTTTTTAGGTCTAGAATACACGACAAAAAATTCAAGCCGGTATGTCTCTTCGTTTATGAGTTATCTTGACCATCAACAGACGGGTGTACAAAAGACTAGGTGATTCTATAAACGCCAATATCAAAATTTTGTTCGTGTGGTTAATATTTGCTGACATTCTGCAGCCTAAAAACATTATACTGTGATACATTTTATGTATTATGTCGAGTATTAAATCGAAATTAATTGTTCTCTATATTAAAAAAACATAATATTTGATTACAAAATATAAAACATACACCTAGTGTTTATACAATGCTAAAAGGGTTTTTTGAACTTGTGTGTAATTAGCAGTAATCGCTTTCGAATTGTGCATTTATTTTTCAACGTATATCAATCTACACTTAGCCATAAATTATCGCTTTACACAATATACTTTCGAAGCACACATTTTAACGAAAATACACTTTCGCGTATCAATTTAAATGCATACTCGTTCAATACGGAATGCTTAATTTTACGTATTTCTCGTGATATACAAGCAATTGAATCAACAATATTAAATTTTAAATATGTGAATATGATAATTTGATATAATTAGTTTCAAACAAATTAACATAATCCTTACATTACAAAACATTAATTAATTATCATAATTATAATTATTATTATAAATATTTTATTTATAATAACACATTAATTATTGGTAGTGTATATTAAATATTCAGGCGCCGATGAATAGAATACTATAAAAACTAGATGTAATAAATAATAAGATGTAATAATATTATAAATTTCACTCTCCTGTTATCTATTTGTGAGTCTTCTCTAACCCGGAATGTTTCGTTAATATCGGTTTTACCGTTTTCTACCGTTTTCATATAAATATAAATATCCTTTCAACTTTTGCATGATGGGAGGAGGAGAAATTCTCAATGTAACTTTCGCTAATCTCGGAGCTTGTATATCTCTACATAGTTTCGATGAAATACTCTTTTAATTATGAAAGGAGGCTTTTTTTCATTTATATATTAATGCCAATTTGGTGATGTCCTGTCTGTTTGGTAATTTAGATGTGAAATTGTAACAAATTAACAAATAATCGCGCCTGGGATATAATATTAATAAGGATGAGTATTTAAGCCGTGAAACCGTAGTAAGGATAGCGAGGAAAAATACTTTTTATTAAAATACTTACAATAACTACCACCTTTTTTAAAATGGTTGTCTCTAGATTGTGCGACTTTTTGGGAGGTACCATAACGATCCCATTTTTCTAACGTATATGAACTACGAAAATTGTTGCTATTATCACGATTTGAATCTTCAGCCTGCCAATTGTATTCTGGGGTATTTTTTTCATCTCTGCTTGAATCTTCATCATCATCTTCATCAAATTCATCATCATAATTATCCTGAAACAAAAAAATTGTTCTAAATTATTAAATGGACTATTGTTTCAGTCAAAAACTTATAGCTGTATAGACTAGATTTTTAGAGTATTTTATGAAGATATGTCTAGAATAGAGATATGCTTAGGATATAACAAAAATAAAACAATCATGCGTTAGCTAACAAAAGAATCGCTAGTAATAAAAACCACCAAATTCTTTCAAAACTAAATAATATTGACGATAATTCATTTTTAATAAATTATTTATAGTAAAAAGACAATTCCCGGTTTACAACACGTAAATTTTCAATTCATATTACAAACAACCGTAAAATGAGACAACATGATAAATAAATCAATAAGATTCTTTTTAAAAACGATTATTGTTACTTGGTGGCATCTATACAAAATATTATTTAAAAAAAATTGATACCTGTTGAAAAAACATAAGTAGAAAACGACTAGTTTCTATTTTCTTTTACTACTAGCAAAATGAAGTATCATGTGAAAATTTACATATCGAGTTTTCACCGGAAATACATGTTTTTAGATCCACGAAATTCAAAAAAGGGGGTTACAAAAATTTGGTCTGTATGTCTGTACACAAACACACAGTTTCGAAATGAAGTTTCACTACATATAAATCTATTTGTAGGTAATTTAAAAACATTACAATTTTCATAAAATTATAGATTATTTCCAATTTATTTTATATATATATCGTTTATGTAATGTTTGCTTGTAATAATTTATTTTAGTAAGAAAACATATAAAAAATCCATTTTTTTCGCTTGTTGTTTAAAATACGTCCACTCTTAACCAGTAATTTAATATGCACGCAAAATTTAATAGCCCTCGGAAGACATTGGATAGTCAACGAGATTATATAAATGTTAAATTTGATATCTATTGAAATAATATGTGTCTAAATGAAATTTATTGAGAATTAATAACGCCCGTCGAATAAACATTATCAGCTTACAAACATGACTATTCTATTATATTATTCATTTAGGATTCAATAACGAAATTTTATTTCCATTGCTTTGAGCACATTTTTTTTCTGCGACGTATAAATAGCGGTAGTATTAGTTTCACGTTTGTATCTGCATCTGTGGCATCGTAGTAAAAAGTAACAAAAACATAAAATTATAAAATTTTAACAATATTAAGCACGTTATTCGTTACATCTACTTGCTCTTGGGCTTATATTTTGTAAGCAATTTCAGGATAATAATTGTCCAACCTCATGATCAATTAACTGATTTTTTTTTTCGTTCATTCACACATCACAAAAAACATTCATTCGATTTTCGATTCCAAATTATTATTTTGGACTGTATTTAGCCGAAATGGTTACAGTTCAAAGTGTATAAACAGGGACTATACACGATTATAGAGTTCAGGCTTTGGTATTTTAATATCACGTAATTGTCTTACGGTACACGCAACAAATATGTAGGTAAGCAGTAAAGTCAAAATCACACTTGACTATCTCATTCATTATGTTTAAAGATTAAAATTTGTGTATTTTGAAAATGAAATAAATTATACGTCTATTGTGTGTGTACATACAAGCTGTGTGGTTTTATATACTAAACGTAGTGTAAAAAATTGTCACACAAATCACAAATTTTTACGCATTTATAATTTTATTGAAAATGAATAAAAGCCTATATTTGATTACAGATATACAATGATTGTCATAAATTAACAATATTAACGGGATTTCATAAGATTTCAATAAACCATTTGAATCAAATTCGTCGTAAAAAAAATTGCTTATTATTATGCAGCATTTTCTTAGAAAATCTAACGATACAAGAGCATTCGAATAAAATTCTATAAAAATGATTTTCTATAGATGATTCTCGTACAAAAACTTGTAATACTTGCAAACATCAGGACAAAAACGATAAACTACAATCGATTGAATATTCTCATCATACGTTTTGCATGAATTAAAAATTATTAAATTTAGAATCACGGCCAATTATTTTATTTCTGAGTTGTATTTATGGATATCGTATAGTTTTGCTCGAGTGTGATCTCTGTTTTCTTTTAAATAGGAATATATTGTGAACCGTTTATCCAAATTTAATGAAGTAAACATGCGTTATACAGCTTTATAAAATAATATAAATTTTGCCAGAATCGGAACATAAAAACCTGATATTATAATTTTTCTCTGGCAACAAGATATTCTCATTTTCTAATAGAATCGATACTGTCTGTAATCATGTAAATCGGAATATTATTAATATAATTAATTAAAAGCGCAAATCCTATGATCAAACTACGCATTTTATAACAGGAGTCCATGAGTAATAAATGAGTAGGTACTACAAACGATAAACAGAGGAAGATGCAGCAAAAAGTGCCTTGTGGAGGGGGTAAACAAAAATTTCGACTTTTTTTTTTTTGGTGCTACAAATTGCTTTAAAATCAGCTCTTTTGACTTTAATGTTAACTTTTAGTTTTGGATTTTCTAAGTTCATATGAATCTAGAAGCGCCATAAATTTTTCCGTATTGTGAAATGGAACAAAATTTTATGTATGTTGGAAATTAGTAAAACATTGGTACTAAATTTTCCAATATGTTTAATTTGTTTCTGTCGAAATGATTCTGATAGCTTCACAAAAAGCCAATATTTTGGAAATTTCTAATTTTAAAATCAACATCGGACAATTTTAGTGCTCTTGTATTTCTAATCTATTCGTCCTAATATTGTAGGTGTACACATTGAAGATATTAATCAACACAAATCTACTGCCATAAATTAAATAAACATAATATATATGAATGATTATTAATGGCCTAGTTTTGAAATTTAAACGTTACAATATATATATATAAGTAAGGTAGGTATGTATATAACTTATATTGTACCTTTGATATCAATTTATCAATCATCTAACAAAAACCGAAAACCGCATTATGTGTATATTGAATCAGTCAATCATTAATTATAACAAATCTTTAATATTATATTTTAATATATTGTGTGGGACATTCACATTTATCATTTGAGATATTATTGCTTGCAATTGGTTTTAGTACGATAATTAATATTATTCAAATTTGTAGGATTTTAAACGGTTTAAAACGGATTGTACACATAAATAATAAGTCCCTTGCATGTGGAAATAACACTATGAAAAATTCGCTGGCTTTGCAAAAGAATGGAAATGCTATGAGCTCACAGCAAGTGTCCAAAAAAAAGCTACATTCAAGACCATAAGGGAACAAAAAACGTTGAATGATATAGAAAATGATTTACTTAAGAATATTGAATGTTATTTCTAATTTTGTCAAGATTTAATCACGAAAAGGGGTTTTGTCAAATACTCCTTTTTTGTACATCCTAAATATTAATAAGTAGTGCCACCTATAAGCCTGGTACGACGAGCCCCATGGAAGCTTCAACCGGCACTGATTCGGCTTGCAAATCACATATACTTGGTTTTTATTTTTTACTTCTTGTAGTGATTTTGTGAATTTGAAATTTTGACATATCGTTTCATTTCAAGGTCATTCGAATCTTAAGCCAAAGTTTTTAGCTAGATGTCTTTGTGTGTGTATTTACATTCTAAATTCAGTTCAGTCGTTTTTTGTTGGCGATAAATAAAACTCATTCATATTGGTAATAATTAATAAATTATTGTTTTTTTATTCCCCTCATTGAAAAGGTCATTTTGTGGACATTGTAAGTCCCAACTAGACCACCTGTTTTATAATATTTTTAAATGAAACTAGTGGACCTGTTCCGCAACATTAATTGTTTAAGCTATTGAGTGTTTCCCGATGAACTTTCTTATGTGTTGTCCGATTTTAATGAAATATAAGCTAGACACCTTTATCACACTCAAGAAATTTTCTATATAATTTTGGTCTTCTATTTGTTTGAATTAATCACTTGCAATCGTGGCTCTTAATTAGAGCATCTAATTTTAAGCAGAAGTATGCCAACGTTATGGGTTGAATTAACTTATTGTCCGGTATATTCCCCCTTCACAACTAGAATTATAAGTAAAAATTTCTGTAAAAGCATCTTTTACAGAAATAGTAGAGCAGAAAATCATTAAAAAAATAAGTACCAGTATATGCATTTTATTGAATACGTAATGAATACATGAATAAACAGATAAAGTTTACATTAAATAAGTGTAATGGTAATAGTACCCCCAACTGTCATAGATTATGATAATAAATAATGATTCAAAATCACTTTTATAAGTTTTACTTAAAATATAATGTTAGTATGTTAAACTCATCTTACATAGATCATAAAAATATTATTACATATTTTAAATATGTATGTTTTCGATGGATAGTAAATTGGGCACTTTTACATATAAAATGTTCATAGATAAAATTTTAAGACGTACAGCCATTTTAGACGGTTTTTTTTTTAGAAGAATTTAATTAATTAGTATTTATATTTGTTTGTTAATAAGTATGTTTGTGCGAAAATAAATGTATGTTAAAAATTAACATCTGAAATTCGCAATATTTATATTTATTATATTGTTTATTGGAATAAGAGCCTATGGTATGAAAAGGAGTTTGGTCAGTTCAATGATAAAATTGGAAAATAGAGTATTTATAGACTAGAAACACATATCAGAAGACTTTTTGTCTCTAAGTGGTTAAGAAATTTAGCAGCCTAATTTGAAAATGAGTGATTCAACATTTTTGTAGTCGATAAAACTTTTTTTAAATAGTAATTTGAATAAAAATAATAATGTATTTAACCATAGGCAATTTCAGACTTACGCTCAAAATTGGTTAAGAAATTTAGCAGCCTAATTTGAAAATGAGTGATTCAACATTTTTGTAGTCGATAAAACTTTTTTTAAATAGTAATTTGAATAAAAATAATAATGTATTTAACCATAGGCAATTTCAGACTTACGCTCAAAATTCGAGGTTCACCATTTCAGGTATAAAAACCAGTTTTAAATGGAGTATTTTTTGAAACTTTAAGGTTAAAGTTACCTTTAGAAAACAAAAATTAAGAATTTTGTTTTATTATTATTGATCATTTTTAAAAGCTTCAATTTCACAGGTTGTATGGATAAAATTAAATAATTATTTGAAAGTACAAATTTTTATGTTTTTTAGTAATTGAATACGATGACGAATTGACGCTGTCTATCAAAGCTGTTATAATATGTCGTACATTGTACAGGCAAGAATGATTTATTTTAAACAGCGTTGTGTTAATAATGATCCAAATATGTCAAACTCGTGATCATATCAATAATAAAAGATTTGAAAATTAGAACGATTTCACCTATAATTCCAAAATTCCTTAGAATAATCCTAGTAATGAGCTGAAATATTTTGAGATAATTTAAATCTAGGGATAGCATATATTTCATCAGTTTGACAAATATATAACATTTATTACAAGAATACCGTAGAAAAGTGTCCAATATTCCAATACTTACGGTCGGATTTTTATATACCCTGTTAATATGGGTTTCTTAAATGTGATTTCTAATATTTATTTATTTATTTATTTTTTAATCGTAAAAATTTATTGTTTGTTGTTTTTTTCCAATATGTATATTAGGATGTAATTTATATTATATATAAATACATATTGTCTTATTTAAAAGACCACCCTGTAATATTTACTACCAATCCTTTTAAAAAATTTTCTTCACATATTATATTTGAGTCTGTTTATCTGGTATAATTAAACTATAGAAAATTTTAAATTTTAAGAACGTCAAAATGTGGTAGGCGAATGAATCATTTAATTTTAGAATAAATATACAGTGATAATTAAGATATAGTAATAAAATGTATTATAATTATATATATGTTTATTAAATCGACCAAAAATTGTGACGGATCCAAAAATTTACGAAAATGTATTTCTGACAAAAGTTGTTTGTTTTCAAAAAATAAACATTTTTTGTTATTCTATTTTTCTATCTTTTATGATTTAAATGTTGGGCCATGGTTGCAATGGACATAATAGAGTGATTTTGCTCATTCACGAACTTTTCAGTTTTTGAAGAAGTCCAAAATTTCTGCTTATTTTGTTTGTGCGGTTAATTCTTTCTAGTGTTACATATTTCAGGCTAAAACATGTCGAGTATAAAAAATATGACCACTTAATTTTGTTTAAAATATAAATTTGAGTTTGCTTTGTTATGTCTTTTCATTTATAAGTTATCTGTAAGACGGCTACGTGAAAATAAATTATCATGTGATTCATATATATGTATTCAAATAAACAAAAAACGCCACGACTTGAATCTTCCACGCTTGCTTAAAGTTAAAAAATATACTAGCTTTTATGTATTGTGTATTTTATAATTTTTTCAGTTTTAAATAAATTTCTTATAAAGATAAACTAAATTAAATCTGATAAACAACTCAACATAATATAGCAATCGGATATTTAATGTTATTAAAGAGGTATTATTTTATTCCTTTTTTGTTTTTTTGGTTAAGTATGTATGTCTTGTATAAAACTTACTGTTATTATACAAATCAAAAACATTGCCTAAAAAATAAAGTAAAAATAACAGTTTTATATTTAAAAAAAAGATACATATACTTATAAAACACAAACAAACAATAAACAGGAAAAACAAAAAATTAACAGCAATATTCAATAAAAAGATAACAAGAAAACAGAAATGATAAGGTCTATGAATTCAAGCGAAGAAAAAAAAATGTGTGTGAATACTTATGTACATGTGTTAGAAGTTATACTTCTTTGGCGTGTGAAAAAAACTGAAGTAAAGATCAAAGAAAAATATTAAAATTAATCAATAAAAATATGTTAAGAATTAGATTTGACAAACAAAACAATTTCTTTAGACCAATTAACTTCAGTCGACTCCAACTAATTAATTTTTGAGCTAAAGATAACATTGACACACCGACTCCAAAAAATAATTGATTACAAGGAAATTATTTATAGAACTGTTTCATTTAAAATTATTTTTGAATAATTGTTTTCCAGTAAAATAAAAATTGGATAGTATAGAGTGTTTCATTGCAAGTCAATGTATCGGTTGTTTACTACATAACAAATAAATAAAGTTGCACAGTTTTTTTTACTAATGGATTTCTCATTTTCGAACATATTGTATTTATTACCATTACTATTATTATTATGATTACAGACACATTGTGACTAGAAGAGACTCGTTATTATTATCATCTCGATATAAATATGTAATAATAATAATAATATAATGTTAGGACTAAAAACTGGTTTTATTTTTTACACATAATAAAATATAATTATGTATCATATCATATTCATACCATTATATGTCTTATATTCTATAAAAGAATGCCTGTTACACAACTGAATTACGTTTCGTTTATAAAGGAGTGTAAGGTTAAAGGCAGGCCATAAAACACTGAGTATAGCGTTTAAAAATATTTATCAAGTTTTCTTTTAAATTTGACATATTGTTAGTAATAACAATAATATTTTACCTCTGTTTCTAAGGCGTATAGTCTTTAAAAGAGGCCACCCACACCAAATACATATATTTTTTAACTACATCCTTATAATTAAATTTATAATTTGGATCAAGGATAGAATATTAATTAAAGGCTTTGGTAGGAAGTGCGTCTGTGAATGTCCTTTTGAAACAAACAATGCCGACATAGGCTCGAGTTTGTAAGAAAAAAAGCATCGATTGTCTACCCAATTACCCGCCTCTTTAATTAACTTTCGATACATTTTTTACATACCTGCATTCAATTTAGACTCAAAGTAAAAAATAAAATTAAATCAATTCCATTAAAATTACATACTAAGATATCATAAATATCAAGAATTGATTACTCAAGGAGTCAAAACCTGTTAAAACATAATCCCCTTAAAAGTTAATTTATTTCACTACTTATGATTTTTTCTTTCGAACTGGGTTATTTATCGAATTTTTATAGCCGTTCATGGACAAGAAAACAAACTTTTAAGACAAAAATAAAAGATGTTACAAGTCTGAATAAAAAAACGGGAAATGCGGGACTGAATCATAGCAACTACTGAATCAACAAACAGCACTGAATCAACTTGCATTTTTTATGTATTAATTTGAAAGAAAGAATATTATACATAAACGGATTTTAACATTATACATAAACGGACAATGGACCTTACCAATTTTATAACGTTAATATGGAACATCTAATATTAAAAACGTCATATTAATAAATGTATGTCAGGCATAATAATATAATAATATTGAGAAACTTTCTTATATAAACAAAAACAAAAAATATTGAATATCGTGTGCCATTTTTTGATATGTAAATTTCCTCATTTAAAAAAATATGCATCTTAATTAAAATAAAAACGAACATTTGTAATATATATTGTGACAGTCTATAAAACAGGACTCTGATAGTGAAAGAGAAACAAATCGAGAGTTTGAAAAAGATTAAGATACCATATAATAATAATATACATAAGAAACATAATTAATGTATATAACATTTAGGTTTTAGAGTGTGATATGTGTACTTAATACACCATACTAATTATTCAACATATTAATAAGAAATAAATCCTAATTAAATTTATTCTGGTATGACATATATGGAGTCAAAACAACACCACAATATACATAATATCTGCACGTATGTTGTATTTAACAGGACTGTATTAAGGAGAAATTTAAAATAAACCAAAATTTATATTTAAATTATCTATGTTGTCAAGCTATCACACAAATACTTTGCAATATTTTTGAACTTTGCAAATTTTCCAAGAACAACTATCAACAGATGTAAGTGACATAAAAGAGTGTCCTTTTAAGAAGCTGTTGGCCTTAAATTACATGCAATATACATTGTATTTCTTTAAATTTTCGCGCTAATAACTCAAAAAATACATATCTAAATATTTTGAAATTTGCAACAGTGACATGAGGTCTTGCCTAAGAGATTTTCTCGAAAAAAAATGTCAAAGATAAACAAAATTTGATTTTATATTAAAAAATGTTTTTAACTCTTGGATAAACCGTTTTCAGGTCAATATTGTGCATACCAAATTTCAAAACATTTGGATCATTATTTTTTGAGCAATTCAGAGTAGTTGCTAAGACGAAATTTCGAAAAATATTCATTTTTTTCTATAAAAAATGATCGAATATCGATTATGGTTTTCCTGAATAATGCATAAAACTATATTGAATAGTTTCATGAAGAAAAAAGTTACTTTATTATCATTAATTCCTCAAAAATATAATTTCAATTTTATCAACAAAATCAATATACGTAAACTGATTTCGTTAACAATTAACGTAATATAAATTTAATTGTCGTAAGAAACATGCTTGCTTGCCAAAAGAAACGAGTTTATTTAAAATGGTACTACAACTCTGTTCGTTAATAAATTGGAAAATACAGAATAAATTAGTCACGTATTATTTAGAAATAATATTTAAATGCATATTTAATTTTATTTAATCACACGAGTTTATAACCATAATTATTAAACGTAATTAATAAAAATAACTAATAAACGAACTTGCATATAATTATCTAGTATTTTTATTTATTTTAGTATATAGTTTTCACATAAATACATTTTTTTAAACGGCAGAAGTGATATTATGAATTCAGTCCTCCACAAATAAATGATATTAATTGAAAAATTTATTTAAATATTTGGAAATTTTAAGAAAAGAAATTTTTTGATCTTTAAAAAACTGGCAAAAATTCTCTACACAAATGAAAAGTATTCCAGAACACTGTTAAAAAATAATTTTATTTCTTTAAGATCAATTAAACTCTTGAATGAGACATCTATTTTTGATTAAAATACCCTTATGTTGAAACATAAAGGTTTGAATAAAAAAAATAAAAGTAATTTAATATATTTATGGATTTTTTTTTTATAATTATTAATGAGAGATTTTTCGAATCAATTACGATTTTTTCCCAATTTCGTAGATCAAATTATTTTGAATTTTATAAATACGTATTTCGACTTCAAAGTAGTCATCATCAGTATGAATTAGTTAGTTGTAATGATTCTCTGAGGACGGAGCTCCGCGATCTTAGCACCTCATGTGCGGAATTTCGATTGACCAATTATACCATCTGAAAGGTCAGAAATTGGTCATAAAA
Organism: Chrysopa pallens; assembly: GCA_020423425.1. NCBI lineage: Eukaryota > Metazoa > Arthropoda > Insecta > Neuroptera > Chrysopidae > Chrysopa > Chrysopa pallens. The sequence continues at coordinate 72,361,750 of CM035593.1, read as the reverse complement.
GGTCAGTTGGTCTCATTAATTGTTCAGCATCAGAAAATTTTTTATTTTTTCCGCGACTGAGGTGCTAAAATTATTAATTGACCTTGAAAAACTTTAATCCTTAATAAATAATTTTCTGATGCTGACCAATTAATAAGACCAACTGACCTTTTATGACCAATTTCTGACCTTTCAGATGGTATAATTGGTCAATCGAAATTCCGCACATGAGGTGCTAAGATCGCGGAGCTTGGTGCAGTCTGCACATACGAATGTTAGTGTATTAATAAAATATGTACTTTTTAATCCCAACTAATGAAATATATACTTTTTAATCCCAATATTATTTGAAATTAAGAATTTTGTCATAAAGTTAATTATTTTTTAATTTTCCGAAATTTCTGCGTGTTTCTTGCTCAATCAAAATCTTAAAAAACCGACGAAAATTTCAAAATTTTTTGTTCGCTGTTTATGGGGTTTCTTGTATAATTGAGGTCTAAAAAATTCAAAAATATTATTTATTTAAAGATCGGTCGACTAATTTTCGAGATATTGCATGAAATACAACCGATAAATCGGCTTCTGAATCAGATTTTTAGCAAATTCTCAAAAACTACTTGTCCAATCGTTAAATAGATGTTATTTTTGAAATCTACGGGTCAAAATTACCCTACAATATGTGTTTCATCCAAATCAGAGGCAAACAATTTTTTCCAATTTTTTCGATTTTTCCAAACCTTTGGTACCCTTTAAAAATTTTGAAAAATCGAAAAAATTTTTTTTATTCGATTTCGAAAAAACCATGATTATAAGTGTATTTTGAGCCGTAGATTTCAAAAATAACATCTATTTAACGATAGGATGCTTACTTTTTGAGATATTTGCATAAATTCGATATAAAAGCCGATTTAGCGGATGTATTTCATATAATATCTCAAAAACTAGTCAACGGATTGTAAAATAAATGTTATTTTTGAATTTTGCAGATTTGAATTATTCTAGAAAATCCATAAATAGCGAAGAAAAAAATTTTGAATTTTTGACGGTTTTTTGAGGTTTATTAACAATCACAAAAAAGTTTTACGGCAAACGGTCACCAAATTAGAAACGAGTAACATCTCCTCAGAGAATCATTACAACTAGCTAATTCATACTGATGATTCATACGTATTTATAAAATACAAAATAATTTGATCTAGGAAATTGGGAAAAAAATCGAAATTGATACTTATGGATGTGTCGTCATGTGTGATCAAACAAATCGAATACACAAATACAGGCATATAGAATTTTAATGTAGTTTATTATTTAAATTCAGGAGGATTTGATAGAGTGATAAAATTATTTTCTAGTAATAATTTTCATTTTTGTAAATACATTTTTTTTGAAAAACCTTAGGTTTGAATTTCAGAATTGAGCACCTCAAATTTTACTATTTTTGAATTGTTTTTATAGGATTATAGTTATAGTGCACGATCATAGATAGATGTCTCATAATTTTCGAATTCTGTCTTCCTACAGATAAGTCAAAAAATTTTCTAATTGATTTTTACATATTTGTTTGAAAAAAATACTTTTAAAAATTAAATTGATTGGCTTTGATTGGAACGAATCTACCTGAATATATTTTCTCGAAGAATAAAAACGAATTATTTCATGATTTATCAAAGAAATGGATTAAATTAGAATTACATAATATGAAATTAATTAAATGTGTTTATTGAGACCAATATTTTGATATAATCGTACACTTCTTTTCAAAAACTGTTGTTGTATATCAACTAATGTTTAAATTAAAAAAAATAAATAAAACCAGTAAATAAATAAATATGTGTGATTTTAGAAAACATTCTGTAATAAAACCATCTTAAATAACAACCAACAACAGCATCTTTAACATATCTTTTTTTTTTATTATTATGATAAAATTTACCTATAACCTAAAGAACAAAACATTACATTCAAAAATTTCGGTTCATATTCGGTAGTCCATTCAAAAAAACAATTCGAGTTTGTATATATAGGACATTTTATAACAATATAAACACGATTTTTATAAATAAATAAATATTTACATAGTGTTTTTGAATAAGCAATTAAAAATATATTATATTTAGTCAAATATTTATTTAAATATAAGTAATTTATTACATAGTAACTGCGTAAACTAAATGAATATATAAAAATCATTTTTAAGTCTAAAATTTGAAACGTTAATAAATAGTGACCGCAACAAAATTTTAGTAGAAGTGGTCATAGAATCATCTAATAAATAATTTTTTCGACTGTCCATTAACAACGCTTGGAGGAAAATTGAATTGGAGGAAAAAGTAAAGATTTTAACGATTGTATTATTCCATTTTTGACCTACGTACTTCAAACCCTAACACACTGAGGAGGCGTCGGGCAAGTCACGTATTTCGATAAGCGGTGGATCATTGGGCAAATTGCTGTACTTTTTGAATTCTTTATAATTACAGAAGAAAGAAAGGTAGACAGTTTTGACGTTGAAAGGCAACCTTCGTGATCTTAAACGGGGAAGACCTTCGCTCATTTATTGGGATAAAATTAGGGTTTATTATTATTCTTTTTTTTAAATGGTTTTATCATTTTTTAATATGGCTGCTTATAGTTAAATGACACAAATAAGATACTTAAAGCTAATAAAAAAAGTGACTTAAGTGCGAAGTTCACATGACGAAATAATTTTTTATTTTAATTGTTTTATCTCTAATAATCCAAGTCAAATTATCCAAATTTTGAAGCAATTAATGGTCAATGCATTTTATTTAATCTAGTAAACTTCGATTTTTCAATTCGGTTTACAAAGATATTCATTATCTTATTTAATTTAACATAAAAATAAAAACTGATGATATTTGTCGGACAATGACAGACAAAATTCAAAAATTGTATTGATTGATTCTGAAATAGAATAATTCTGATTCTGAAAATAAAATCTTTCATAGTATTTAAGTACTGAAACTTTTTTGTTTTGACTACTGATGATATACAACGAACAGGTGAACTGCAGTAGTTACATTATGTTGATAATAATAAATCATAAATACATGTTTTTCATAAAATGCATCTCTTAACTCTTAACTTACAAATACATTTGCATTGAATATATTGTGAAGACTGTTGAAAACAAGAATCTATTTTTAAGTTATGATCTGATGATTCAAAATATAACACAATTAGATAATTTTGACATTTCATATTTTAAAATTTGTGTCATTTCCTAGTGTGTGTATTGTGGCAATATTACTAGTTTATTTATAATATAAAATATAATATATGTAATTTGATAAAAAAAAAAATAGGCATATATATTTTTAGTGTTTTTATTATTATTTGTATAAAATTAGTCATATTCATTTATAAAACTTCATCATAATCATTAAAAATATTTAGACAAATTACTTGTGTATTGTTTATATAAGTGTATATTTTAATCAAATTGAAATATGTCTATTAGTAGGAGAGTTGACGATGATAAATGGGGATTAACTCGAGCGTCGTGGGGATCTATTGCTTTTTGTAGATGGTCGAAAGCAAAACAAGGCCATATGATGTATTTTGTATACTCATAAAATATAACGAACATGAAATAAAAAAAAAATTACTCAAGTGAATCAAATATTCACAGGAGATAAACCAAAACGATGCTCACATTTCAAAGACTGAAGGATTTCAAAGACTTTTGAAAATGGAAAATATACTCAGATGATGTTGATGGCCTGATCATGCTGATCAAACAAAATCTAAAGATCATTTATTCTCTAAATCTAACGGTTTATTTCATTCTCATCAAGTTTGTGACCTTTCCACGCCTTACGTAAGGTTCAATCATCAGATTTTTTCCGCCATCCTTGGATTATTTCTTTTAAAAAGTTAGACCACTATCCAGAATGACTAGATAAAGCGTTTTTTTTTACAAGTTTCTGACAACCAAACAATCACTCCACTCCCTCAAGAGGCATACAAAATAAATACAATATTCGACGCTTCTCGACAATTTTCGGGTACGTTTTATTGGCCACTTTTACAATCCGACATCTAATTAACCTACCATACATACTTTAATCCCATGTTCTAGATAACATTCACAAATCACTTTTTTGATTGCCCCACTCTTTTACATTAAGTATTAAAAATGTTGTACACAGAGTGTGTTTTTCCAAACACTGCATACAAGTCTTGTAGATTTTTATTCGAAGTTATCAATCAAAATCTCTCGGCTTTGATATCTAAATAATTTATATATATTTCGAAAAATTGGACTTTTAGAGTTAATAACATATTAGCATAATATTTTAAAAGTTTATAATATATTTCTATCTGACGTCTTTGAATTTCTTAAAAATATTTATAATTTTAAAATCCTCTGAAAAAACAAAGAAATAAACGTTAATATTTCTTGATGGGAATCAACTTTTTATGTAGACACCAGTGGATTTTTTGACTAGTTATTTAATAAAAAATTTTATTTTTAACAATTTAATTTTTATTCAATTAAAAAAGAATTATTAAAATTCGATTCCAAATCATCGAAAGTATACCTCATAAAAACACTTAATAAAAAAGCAGCAGAGATAACGAAAAAATTTATCTAAATCTTCCTTTCTGATGTTAAGGTTTGGTTTGAATGATCATGATCATTTTGAAAACTCAGATTTTAGACAACTTTGAAAAACGGTTTCAAATTGTATTTCATAAATTCATAAATATATTTAAGATCGAAAATTTAATTATATTATTATTGTTACAAAAAGTAACAGGAGAGTTACAATAAGGTTATCAGTTGAAAATCAAAGATTGAGGTCTCCTTGAGTAATGGGTATAAAACTATTACCATAAACTTTGTTATAGGTAAATGTTATAGGTAAATTCATCTATTATTAATTAATTATCAAGATAATAAATCATAGATAATTATTAATATCAAATTTTATTTATATTATTTTCTTTCATTTTATTGCATATTTAAATTTTCGTAATAGTTAAACATGATTATAGGTTAACAGTCAACTCACATCTTAAAAATGGCATTCAAGTATGGTATCAATGCTATTGTATAAATAGTTAAGAAGTCTTATCGATGAGTATCTTCAGACATTAATTACAAAAATGATATATTTTTCAAATCATTATTTCTCATTATTGCTAAACGTTTTTATATACAGTTTGAATCATTTGAATCTTTTACTGTTTTATCATCACAATACAGCATTTCGTTATTTTTTTTTTTTTTTTAATAGTAGGGGTACTGGCGATCATTAAAGGAAGAATGAGATTAAAGTGAAAATAATCTTTATATTTGACAACTTTTTAATGGCTTTGGTATAATTATAAAGAAGTTGCTTAAGTTTAAAAAACTTCAGTTTTGATCATCGTTCACCACACACGCAGTTAATGGCGGCCGCGTTGAGAGAAATGTCCATATAAGATCCTAAGAAAATTTCACATATATAACCCTCGACTGATTCCCTCTCACTATATAAATATAGTGTGACCAGACACTCACACCGATTGCATCTGTAATTTTTTTTCAATTGAGTTTGAAGAGTCTTAAAGCTTGCAATCGAAAAATTTTAAGGTTATGAGAAAAAGCAAAAGGTGTTGATTTGTTTATTACCTACTTGATCTTTCTCTTTAACTTTTTTCCATGAAACATAGAAGATTTGTTGGAAATCCAGTTAAACCGTCTTTTACCCTTAAAAACTCACCCCTCCCACTTCCTGACCTCAGATCGACAGTAAATTATTTTTTCTTTCATTTTTGTTATATTCTATTTCGTTTCCAATAGGTTTCATCCTACTATAAATTTTTTGTTTACAAAAATTATCGACCCTAGTCTAATTAGTGAATTATGAATTTTATTTTATTTTAAGTATTTTTATCATGGATTTTAAGTTTAATAAAAAAATAATAATTTTGTTTCCATTATGTATTTATTATTTGTTTAGTCGTAGTAACAGACAGGCGGACATAGCAAGTAAATTAAGCAAAATATTACCTTAAAATCGAAACTACAGAGTTGTAATAATTAGAGCTAAGGCAAGTAGTAACCATGTTTTTAATTCGCATATTGATGCTGTTATCAAGAGTATCTTATTTTGTCACAATCAAACTACAGTCAAAAATTCCCAAATTTAATAACCAATATTCACATTTGAATTTAGTTGTCATTGATCATTGCAGTTGAGCTATGAGTACCATAAAAATGGTAAATAAATAAATGGACAAAACTCGAAATAGCGAAAACTAACAGTTAAATAACGGAGCCAAAAGGAGTCTGTATACTCATTTTTAATTTTTCATTACAATAAATATATATAATAAACTTATAATTAAAAACATTTTTTTATACACAATATGTATTTCAAATAAATCAAACAAAATAGTTGAATATACTTAACAAATCGTGATCATTGAAAACTTTATAATTGTTTTAAAACTATTCACTCAACCACACAATTCATATTAAAATTTTCTGTTGAATATTTCTTCAATTAATAGGATTGGCAAAAAAAAAAATAACATTCTTTTTACATAGAGAGATATAAGATGATAACTTTTGAACAAATAATAAATCTTATAAGATATAATATTCATATATTTACCTATAAAGTATGCATAGCACAAAATTTTAATTAATGCTTACAGATATTACTTATTACATTGGACATAAAGATTTTTATCATAACTAGGTATTAAAATGTACACATCTTATTTAATGTATCATCTAGCAAACTAAATAAATGATCAAGTGAAAGTTACAAAACATAAATATGTTTAACGCAAGTTAATCGGATATTAATGTTTTTATTTTGTATAAACATGAAGTAATATAATCATTAAACATTGTACGCATAAAATTTATATTTATACAATGTTTTAAATAATTTATATTCAATCGTTCATTTAAGCTAAATAAATATTAATTGACTTTATAACATTCAAATATAACATCGGAATTTATAACTTAATTTTCATTCAAACATTTAAAAAAATAAAAAAATAAATTAGACCAACCACATGAAAATAATTTTAAAATTTATCAAAAAAATATTTTATGGAATATATTACGAAATAACTCGAGCTCTCAGAAGAAAAAAATGGACAAAATTTCACTGTTTTAAGTTATATGCTATTGTTTAAAAAAAAGTTTAAAAAAATTAAAAGTAAAAGACCTTATTGAAACAAGCTTTTATTTAAATTGCTAATAAAGACAAAAAAAAACTTTTACTATCAATTTATAACTTTATTACACAATTTATATGATATAAAAGCTTATCGTGAGGTTTAAGAACCCGTATTTATTTTTCTTCAAAATTTTAATAGTTAAAATCAATAACATCATTATATTAGTTTATCTACTCAAATACATCTTGCGACAAGCTTTTATATCATAAAAATTGTGTAATAACGTTGATAGTAAAAGTTTCTTTTTTCTTTTTAAGGCATTTAAATAAAAGCTTGTTTTAAAAAGGTTTTATATTTTTAATTTATTTTTTAACTTTTTAGTTTTTGCTGAACTCAAAAAACAACAATTGTATGTTATACTGCAGCGTTTCATAAAAATTAGTTATTGTTGAAGATATATGCTTTCGAATTGAGTTTCAAGCTTTATAAATCTGCCATATTGAATTAAGAGTGACGTCACATTATTTTCCGAGTTATTGTTGGTAACCGCTTTCATTTGATACTCATATTGTATAATTGCATTAGAAATAACTAGTTCCCCAGATTGAGTGTATACAAAATTTTCAGCTCAATCGGTTTAATATATCTGCTTCAAAATTGAGTTGCAAGATTCTATCCGAAAAAATTACATATATTGCAAGTAAAATAAAAGCTTTAAAGAACTAAAAAACTAATACCTATTACCATATATGTGATTTTTTTATATAAGCTATGGTATGTATATTGTTTTATGCTTTTTTTTTTATTATGTATAAAATTGTAAAAAACGTTTAGCATTGTAGTTTTATTGTTTCAATCACTCATGAACAGGCACTTATTCAATAATTTATTTTTAAATTATATAGAATGTTCCCGGAAATTCATTAGATACTGCTGCATATCAAAAAATAAAAATAATAAATTCATATTAAAAATTGATTGGCCTCTTCAAAAACATAAAACATAAACTCGAAATGAATAGCCCTTTTTTTTAAATATGTAAATGAGTCATAAAACTTGTTATAAGCGATATGATTTTCAGAGCAGGATCTGGAGATACTTGAGTGTCCAAAAATGCATTCGGCCAATGGAATATAGGGTAGATGACTGATAGATGAATTTGGTATAATTCAGATGAAAGTAGGAAAGTAGATTCAATAGCAATAGTAAAATTCGAAAATTAAAATAGTTACAAAGTTTCTGAAAATTATTTTCCATTTCTTTCTTGAAAAGATGGTTCACAATCAATTTTTATAGAAAATTGTGACGTCACTAAACAGTATCACCATCTTTTTTTTAATCAGGATTTTTGGAATTTAGTTATTTTAAAGATAAAAAAAAAATAACAGCACTCCCCTGTTCGTGAAGAAAAGACGCAGTAAATCAACTAATAAAAAAATTATAGTCATTATACCCATTACCTCCCATTACCCATTACTCTCACCACTCACATTTAAACTATTCTTAACACAATACCACTGAGAGAATGCGGTGCTCTTTTTTTGCATACTCAAGTACCTTCAGATCCTAATATATTTTATTTCCTTGAAGTGTGATTGAATTCTAGGTACTTGAATAATTCAGATAATAATTTATTTTCATTCTTTTAACAATATCAACCTATTGTTGTCAGTCGCAAAGATGTTTTAAAAATCTTAATTAGTTATTTATGGTTATAATTAAAAATCATAAGTTTTGTACATTGGCATTCGAAATTCTTGGAATAATTAGCATGCGTCGATCAAAGTTATAATTTTATTATTTTATTCATTTTTACTTTTAAATCTGTAGCAAAAACGATTATGATATGAAGCCAATTTAAGATAAATTCAGATAAATCGGTGCAATTAAGTTGGCTTTAGCCTTTCATTTTGCATTTCTACTGATACGAGAAAACAAATTTAAAATTTACCAATATTTCGAATAAAATGTATGCTGCTTCAAATTGTTGGGTAATTATTGATACAAATAATTGTATAGCAAGTCAATACATTTATATCGTTAAAACTGATCTCAAAATTTGCTAAGAATACATTTTATGATTTTTGATATCGAAATGTGAAAAAAATGTACAAAATATGAAAAAATTACTTTAAATAGCATAATTAGTAAATTTTATTTGTTATTTACAATAAGTTTGTGTTTCATTATTCATTTCCTCTCAAAAAAAAAACTGAAATTGATTATTACTTTCACTTTTACGATAAATTCATAATACCTTAATAATCATTTAATCAGGAAATGTTTATTTCCTGAAACCAAAATATTATAACAAAATCAGTTAATTTAGGTTTTACATTGAATTAATTTCATTTCAAAAAGATATTGATTAGTCCTGATCTCCTCCTCAAGATTATGAAAAAAAAGTCGTAATATTTTATGTTTGCTTTACATATTTTGAAACCAGATTTTGTAACCAATAAGAAAACATATATTTGGAAAATAATTAATATTACTTGTGAAAACTTTGATTCAAACTGTGATTTTTCCTCAAAATAGTACATATTCAGTAAGATTTCAGCTGTTTTTATGTAGGGCCTATACAAAAAAAAATGAAAATTTTAATGTTCTGATAGATAAATACAAATGAAATGAAATAATTGTGAAAATCATTTTATTCCTAAGTAGAATTATGACAAATTTTTCTGAGATATGAATAATGGCTTAGAAATGTACGTTTGCAAGGTCATAGTGAGCTCATAGCTCGTATTTTTATCATATTTCATTGAAATTACCATGACCCAATGCAATTGCTACTTTATTACAAATGAGAATTAAAAAAAAACTGGATAATCATTAGATAGATTTTGTAATATTATTAAATTTTGGCTCATAGATGCCATAAAATAATTTTTACTGATATCATTTGATTCAAGTTACATTGTAGCTTATGAGCAAAAATTTTATATTTGGGGATAATTTTCTACCATTATTGAATTTAGACTTTTGGCTCACAACTGGTATAAATTAATTTTTTATTCATATCATTTGTATTTAGTTGGATTGTAGCTAATGGCGGCCCATTATTAATTATAAAGAGATGATTTTGTGCCATTATATAATTTTAACTCACTATTAGCTCACATTTGGCAGAAACAAATTTTTTTTATCACCTATTTTTAGCCAAATGGTGGTGCAATATTTAATAAATCGAAAAACTTAGAATACAGTAAAAAGTTTCACTTCTGTCGCAGTTAGTTTTTGACTGACGCATAAATTATTTCTTTTTAAGACTTAAAACAATTATATTCAGATGTAGGTAATATAGTGAATATATAAAATGGACACGTGGCTTCACGCATGATTTTACTTTTAATCATATCAAATATTATGCTATAGACGTGAAAGGGTAAAGATATATAAAATAATATGGTATTTTTGAATATCTCCAAATAACAACATCATTTGTTACTCACTTTATTAAAGTTGATATCTAAATATAGTGTTTAAAAACATTTTAATTTAATGCATGACAGCATACTTACAGTAATAATTTTTTTTATAAAACATAAAAAACAGAACGCCCTTAATTGATTTTCTACATATCAATTAGTATATTAATTTAATTCATTTTTTTTTAGTCGTTGTATAATTACTATAATTTATAACTTAATTATTATTAATTTTTATACGCTCACTAGTTGAAACTAGTTGAAAAATCAATAGGAAGTATAGAAAAAATTAAATAGTACATGTGTCAATCGTGTTGATTAAATAGCCACAAGAAATGTAAAAACATCATGTAGTAGGATTGAGGGATTCTTTTAAGGGGTTTAATGGGAAGGAGATAGCGGTTAAATGAAATCAACTTAAAATTGGGAATTTTTCAAGTTGTGCTTGAAGAGAGATTTATAAATTACCTTTACATAAGGGTCAAAATGAGCTAAATGGATTTTCGTAAAATAAATCGATTTTTTCAATTTTAACAAGTCAACCGACATACCAAAAATTATTGATAAATATTTACTTTTATAACAATTACAGACTCTTTCTGGATTTGAATATTTTTTTCGTTTTGCGTAGATTCTTTTTTTGAAAATATTTTCTGACTGAGAAGTATAAGCTTAAAATGTAATTGATTAGAATTTACAAGTATTTATTGTTGTAGCGAGGAATTGTTGGATGTACAAGATAGTAAGTACATGCTATTGGTTAAGATTTAGGTACTTCTGAATTCATAGATTATTACATACGCAACGCACTTATAATAATAACATACGCATACAAGCAACCTTTTCTAACTTATATCTCTTTTAGTGTAATTTTAAAAAATTATCTAGGTCATTAGTTTTTGTTAAAATTAGTAATATTTTTGTTATTATATTTATAATGAAACTAAAATTAATGTAAACTTAACCAGTTTTACCTATATTCATGAATATTGAGTGGATCATTTGCTTAAAATTTTTGATTATTTTTAAAAATAATAAAATAGACAATTGGTTTGTTTGATTTTTTTGTGAAGGGTGTTTCAACTTCTAAAAAGATAAATTTGGAAACCCTACTGAACCTAGATAATAGCAGAAACGTAAATCTAAGATTATATTAATTTTATCTTGGTAATAATCCACTCTTACAACCAATGATACTAATTAAAAACAAAAAATTCTAGAAAATAATAAAGGTGTCTTAACTTATCGAAGTAGCACTTCCTATAGTCGACAAGACGACAAGTTTAACGGAGAAAGTCGTTATGAAATACCTATAAGTACGGCCTATATTTTAATATCGATACTTTTGAATCTACGCCGTATCCAGAGGTTTTACAAAACGACTTTCTCCGTTAAACTAATCACTGTTTGTCGACAGTAGGTAGTACTACCACAGTTTTCATTGGAAGATAGTGAAATTAAAAACATTACAAATCTCCCGACGTTTGAACCCGGGGTTATCCGATTTCTAGTTGTAGAATGAGGCAATTGAACACAAATTGCAACAGTTTTTTTTTTCTTGTAATCATAGTAATAACATTTTTCATATACATACTAAGCACGCTGCTTATTATTCGTGTATATTTTTAGGATTTTATAAAAATTCTGATACCATTATGTTATTTAGATTAGTAACTTTTTTGTTGATTATTATATCTTTAATTATCAATTGATTAAAATGTATAAAATTATTTACGCATAAATGAAATGGATAAAAAATAAATATATATATATATATTAATTATATTTAAAAAACAAAAAACTTTATTAGTAATTAATGTACAAAATCATTCAGATAAGATGCATTTCCTTGTTAATAGATTTGAAAAGTACATGTAGGAAATTTTAATAAGAACTAGTTTTTAAGCTATAATTTAATGAAAATTTACACACTTAAAAATATATTTTATCATTATAGGACACCTGCGACAGCTTAGAATTTCAAAAAAAAGAGAGTTCTAAGAAACTTATGACTCTTTAACATGTTAAGAATTATAAGAAAGCAACGCGAAGGTAGAAATTAAGAGATCAACGTTGAGTTATTCAGTTTCCTAAACTTAGAACTTCTACTCAAATGACAGAAGTTTGTTATGTAAAGTTTGACTCTGAACTTATAGGAGTGGAAGAAGGAGAAGTGTATGTAACCTAGCTCACTTCACAACCTCCTCTTCAAATCTGTTAAGTTTCGTCGAATTCAGTTTTTTTGGAGTTTACCACCATACAGACTTCACATACTTTTGTGAATGTACGAAGATGAAAGAATCATATTATTTAAATTTCATGAAAATATACTATTCAAATTTCAGAATTTTTTGATTGTTTACCACATAAAAGCGGCCAAATTGGTTGAACCGTTCTCAAGTACTACACATTCGAGTAATTGATTTTAATATTTATTTGTATAGATATTTGTATTGTGTGATTGACTGTTTATATTGTGAGTAAAGCTATAATGGACACACGTAACATTCCGCATAATATTATACACATATTCCAATTTATGTTCCAGATCTTTCATACATATGTTTCCTTTTGGATAAGCAATTGAAATAGTTGCCAAAATAGATTGAAAAATATATAAAAGTTCAATGAAATTCCAAATGATAAAAGCACATAAAAATATCCAGTGAAACTAATTGCACCGCATGCATATATTGTTAAAAACTGTCTATTAATAAACTAATAAATAGGCATAAAAAGCCAACCACCAGAAAAGGAATTTAGGGATTTTGTAATTATAATATTTTCAACTATAAATATTTTTTAGAAGTAAACGCCAATTTCTCGGCTTCGGTTCCTAAGCTTCTGGTTATTGAATACATATATGTGACGACCGTCATACATTCTTACAAAATGAGATAAGAGATGTTGAATGTTAAGAGAAATTATGGGAAACACTAGAACTGTATCACATTGTAAATTATTATTTATTAATTCTATAATTTTTAATTAATAGATAAATAATAGAATGACCTATAAATTAATATAAATAAATCGTAATTTTTTTTGCAGATTTTATTGAAAATAAAAGTGAAATAAACACTTGTGTGCATAATGTTTGTACAATTAATTATTAATAAATTGAATAGTTTCTGATTGAATGAAGATATTTTATTATAAAATATATGTACAAGTTAATTTTAGGTGATTTCTGTTCCCATATTTGTTTTTTCCTTGCTATCAATTTTTCAGATTATGCAGTCCTTAAGAAAGTATATATTAAAACGAGCAAATCCGGTCACGCGTTATTGTGGCAATTTTAGGATACTCGGTATTTGTTTTGGTTCACCCGAAATTTAGTGTAGGGCCGTGCGTTACTGTGACAATTTTTGACCACCCGGTTGGTGCGGAACACCCGGTATTTTTTGCCGGATATCCGGTATTTTTTGTATGAAACCCGTGACATGACATTTGTATGTATACACTCGATACTTGGTATATAAATTTGTTTCGGCTCCAATTTTCCATAATAGTGCATTAGTTAATAATGCATTATCCATGGTATGCAAACAATTCTAGAGTTATGTTTAAAGAGGAAAAATAATTCTGTATGTACGCCCCTGGTCTTAGACAGATACAACTTTGACGATATACATTTAAATAAATCTTAACGACATTAAATTAATTAATATAAGCAATTATATTTATATTTTAATCAATATCTTCAATATTTGTGTCATTGAACTAATGTTCATGTTATCTTTAATAATATCTTGTTCGTTCGTTTTGCTTAGCAAACATTTATTCAAATTTTTTTGAAATTACGAATTTTAATTTTTTCAATTAAAATAAATACAAATTCATTTTAATTAAAAAAAGGAATGAATGGAATAGGGTAGTTGGCCACAAATTTTTTATTATATTAAAATATATGAATGATAAAATATATTAAAAAAATATAAAGGGCTTATTACGTAGCTTTACCTTATAGAATAAATGAAATAAATTTTTTTTTCAACAAAAAGGGTTTAACATAACTTTTACAAATAAAATATTATCCTAAACATAAACACGTATATAAGTACAAATAATATTTCAAGAATTTTATAATGTTATATATTAACAAAAAAAAAAAGAAGCAAATAACAAGAAAATGAAGGCCGCTATAAAATACTAAATGTTCTGCTCCACCAACCTTTACGGTTCATTAATTAATTTTATTCAGTAGTGATAACTTTAATACCATTTTAAGTCTAGCCTTTGGATTAGGTTTTGCATTTAAACTTCTAAAACAAAGATTTATTTGGAACAAATTTTTGATATCATTTATAGGCTCATTGTATCTAAATGAATATCCCAAAGTGTGAATCAATCAGAATATCAAAAGGATGATGTAGTTATAATTATTTTTTACACATGCGTATACAATAAAAAACAAGTGCAATCAGCAAGGCCCACACAACGAATTTCCCAATAAGGAGCATAAAAATAATTTGCATACTATAACGACTGTGGTTCATTTATTTTATCCACAACAAAAAATGACTGGACTGATTTTCAATCTTAAGTTACATATTATGAAAGAAAGGGTTCCACATCGATGTCCTTATTCATTCTTAAGATCGAGATGAAAGCATAATTCACGCACATACGCGTACATACACACAGACATCTCTCTAAAAACGTTATATTTGGGTTCTAGTGACCTTGAAACATAAGAAGATATATCAAAATTCGGAAATCTTCACAAAATCGCCCCATTATCTTTATTTTCTTCAATAGAATCATTATTGCAATTTTTGCCTCGTTTTTCCGTAACAAAAATTCATATTCGTACGGCTATCGAACAATGTCTACGTGGTCATATTGCATATACTTCGGCTAATAAACGCAATCAAATCTTTCATTGGCTCTATGAAAACAAACATCCCCTTACCAAAATAGTTGTGGAATAATGACATCTAAATTTGTTAGGGTAGTAAAATGATTTACTTAATTTGAAGAAGTCGTTAATAAGGTCTGCTACATAAAAGGGCAACAAAAATTTAAAAACATTGTAATGATTATAAAGGGGAGGGGATGAATTCAAACCAATGATAAATTCAATTCAAAATTAATTAAATTGATATCTATCTCACAAAAATTGATTTGATTTCGTGACACGTGTTTCTGTTGTAAATTCAAAAATTAATGTGTAAATATATTAAAGCAAAGCGTATTATATTCGTAATGAAGGATGTAGATGCAGATGGTATGGTGTTGGTTGAATTGTTTTCAACATATAAAATTTCTCTAACATATAATTTGATTTATGGCTTTTCGGTATCTTTATTGTATTATTTCTCTTTCAAATAATAATAATTGGTCAATGTATTTAGAGATATGAATTAAGTATATGATGTACGTTTTAATGCGTTAAATAAAAGCACTACAAATTCATCGTCCAGTCGTTAATCAACGGCCATCATTAAAATATATATTGTACTGATTATTTAAACATAGTATAGGAATCAATATTTTCAATAAAAAATATTTTGACCATTGTATGGGAGAGATTTTATTATGGAGTCTTAAATAAGGATGCCTTGATAGATGCTGTACTGTTTTGTTGTATTTATATGCAATGACTTACTAGCGTACTACGTCACACATGCCACGTGACAAACGTCATTATAGCAACATTTTTTCGCGAAAGATTAACATTAACATTCATTGTTATTGCTGTTGACTTCCCGCAAATATCAGGGTAGTGTGTTTATTATGTAATAAAGAATTATTTTAAATTTCTTAAAATTTGTCAATCTATTCAAGTTTATTAAGTTGTAACCCGGTCCAATAATTTTTCGTAAAGTTTCTTAAGTCAAATTATATAATATGCATTTCTTATAGGTCATTTTGTTCTCCAAGTGTTGTTATAATTTTGTTTCCAAATATCTCCAGTTCTAATAATGACAGATAGATCTAAGAACACAGTGATTCAAGACCTTTCATTTGAGCAAATTGGATGAGATGGAGGAAAGCAAGGCCAGGATATTCAACAATTTATGGGATTTTCTCTATTCAAAGTTAGATATCTCCTATTCTAATGGACATAAAAAGTTCATTTTGTGAATTAGGACCGCTGAGTTGAGCTATCATAAATTCAACTTTTCATCAATTTTTTCAATATATAGATGATATCGTTATGGTCATAGGGACTAATAATTACGCGATTTTGATAATAATATCTATCAATTTAGCATAAATTTCTAATATTTACAAGATAAAGTTTATTTTTATGCTTTAGTTACTGTGCTAAATACCATTAAGATTGTTGAATAAAAGTAAATTCAATCACTTAAAAAGCCATTTAAAAAGGCATTAATTATAATTAATAATTACAATGTACATTATAATAATATGAACATAAAAGTAGGTGTTTGCATTTGACATATATAATTAATTTTTAAAAACTAAATACATATTTTTAAATAAATAATATTTACACCTCAAAAGTTGAGTGTTTATCAATGAGAATGAATATGAATGATATGGCTTTAAGGTGTTCACGAAGTAGGTATTTATTATAGCTTCAAATACTTATAATGATCAATGCTACTTTGAGTAGTATCTATTTACAATACTTTACGATATGACATTAAGAATACAATAAATATTAAATTCAATTGTGATGGACATTGCCCTTGGGATCAAGTCAGTAACTTTCTTATTGAGTTCATAGTAAAATTTCTTTACTACCTTTGAAAGCTAATAAAATCATATATAACATAGGCTATATAGTATAATAGTTATATAAATATAATTGATATAAACAGAAAAAAAATGCAAGTCTCAAAATTTTTTTAAATTCAAATTTATCGTGTTGGGTAACAAATGAAATAATTTAATTATTAAATTATACAAGCCACATTAAATAAAAAATAAGTTAAATTATTACCATTCAATTAACTACAAAATATTTTTAGAAACTTTAAATTTAAAATCACCAAAACTCTACTTTTAAATGTGCTCTTAAAAGTAAGAAACAAGAAATTATTTCATTCTAAAATCACTTGCCGTAAGAGTTGATTTTAATAAACAATTTATATTAGGATTATAAGGTAGAATACAACATAATACAAGTGAATTTTAAAAAAATCGCTTACATTCAAACGTATTAAATCACAAATTCCAATGTTGTTTTTTTCTTTTGAAAGCGTTTTGTAAATCTTTGTCATTTTGTAAATATCTCTATATGCGCATCTTTACCCATAGGTATGAACCAAATTGCTAATTTAATAGTTTAAAATAAATAGCTAATTGAGTGAATGTTTGCTGAATTTATTGTCAGATTTTTGCGTAATTCAAATTACCATGCCTGTTCTAAAACTGAAATCTAGTATATTTACTCAAGTTAAACAGTTATATTTTGTTATTTGTTTTTATCATATTCATAGGTATAAAAATTTATGGGATACTAAATTAGTTGAACTTTTGTTTAGCGTTCATTATCGTGATAAGCTTATTTACTTCCCCAAATAAAAGTTATTATGATTTTTTGAATACTGAACTTGATATATCTTAACGTTTTAGGCCACAAAAATACAAATCCAATGTTTTTGAGAGATATTATTTTCAGCAAAAAATATAAAAAGTCATGTTTGAAATAATAAACAAATTATAATTATTTTTTAATCTCTTTATTGAGAATTTAATCATGTGGACCTTGGAGGTTGAACTTAAAAACCACACATATAAGAAGTTTTCCCATATTAGAATTTCGCTTATATTACAATTAAAATACATATATAGATACGTATTAAAATAATTCAATAATTGTATGATGACTAACACAACAAAATTGGCCTTCAAATATAAACAAAAATGATGCTGAAAATATTTACAGATTATCAAAAAATGCACGATTTGTTGTATGCAACATAAATTAAAATAACGGAATTTGTACGCATAATCATTGGCTTTTATACATATAAGTACATATTACCTACAATTATTTTATTATTGATTTTTATCAATTTTGAATTAATACGATTGGTTCTTATAAAACAAATATTAGGTATATTATGCAGACATATTAAAATAATATACAAGGAGTTAATAAAACATTAAAGGTGAAATAGAAATTAAACAACACAAAAACAAAATGGTATAAATGCTTTTTTTTATTATTATAGTATTTATTGGTACAAAACATATTTCTTTCTTTTTAAAGTTTTTATTTTTATACTAAATGCCACAATTAAATCTCCATAAATAACACGTGTCCGTACCATTCTAGAATTTCTTAATCGATCGATGCGTTTCAATAGCTGAAGATAAAATAGAGCAAGAGCTGGCAGCAAAAAAACCTGAACTATCGAGTAACCGGATGAAATATTTTTTAAATAATACTACTCACTGTAACTATTGAAAAATCATTTAGTGCCAGGGCAAATATGGTGCATAACATTGCTACATTGTTTCTACGGTACATTTTTTGGACATAAACTGTACCAATCGAGTAACCGCATGAAACTGATTTTAAAATTTAGTTTCGAATAGAAAAAATTATGAACAAGTGAAATCTGGTGTTAAATCCATGGCAAGAAACTTTCTTTAATTTTTGTTGATTACCTATCGAGTAATCGCTTCAAACTATAATCAAATTGAAGTTTAAACATTTCTTACTAAGAAAATACATTAATACACTTCTATTTTGTTGACAAATGCCTGGCACGATACTTATTAATATAAAGTATTCAATTTTTAATCAATAATAATGCGATAAAAATATTAATATTTATTTATATTTAAAGAATATATTTGTATTTTGAAATTATTTAGAGAA
This sequence comes from Chrysopa pallens, assembly GCA_020423425.1. NCBI lineage: Eukaryota > Metazoa > Arthropoda > Insecta > Neuroptera > Chrysopidae > Chrysopa > Chrysopa pallens. Next base: position 72,342,382 of record CM035593.1, on the reverse strand, counting down.
AACAGTTAATACTGAATGTAATATTCAACCTTTAATATTTTAGAAAATCCCTATATGTAGAATATCATATCATTGAATATTTATCTTAATAATTATTAAGTTTAAAAATAATTTAGTTAAAAATAAATATGTTTATAATTTTATTTATTTATTAGAGCAGAAGGAATCGGCGCACGAGTACCAAAAACTATTCCACCTCAATTTTTTTATGCGATCCTCTTCAAATTGCCCTCCTAATGATATAAATGCATGTTGCCAGGGCGCAACCCGGTGCCATATTGTTTAAACCGAAATTGTTTAAACAATTGCAAGGCATTGTGATTTTTCAACCGGACAAATTTTTTTTATATTCTTTATTGAAATACCAATAAAAAAGGTCCTATGACTTTTAACGATAAAGTTAATATTTTTAAAGATATGAATTTTTAAAGGTTCGAAAAATCTCAAATTTGGGTACTTTCAACCCATGAAAAATATATTTAAAAAAAACATAATGTCTAAGTAATATTTTTTTTTAAATTCTCTATACAATTGTTAATAATATTGTAAAAAGAGATTTTGAAAAATTGCATTGTTTATACCTTTTTTTAATTGTTAATAAGTATGCGTTGCTTACCTTTAAGTATCGCTGTCTCTCTCTGACTCATGGTTTTTTAAGTATCGCTGTCTCGCTCTGACTCATTGGTTTATAGTTAAAAATATTTATTAATATTTAACAAATCATTTATTAGAGACCACTTTTTAGTCCTTAATAAATATTTCTATAGGACTAAAAAGTGGTCTCTAATAAATTATTTGTTAAATATTAATAAATATTTTTAACTATAAACCAATGAGTCAGAGCGAGACAGCGATACTTAAAAAACCATGAGTCAGAGAGAGACAGCGATACTTAAAGGTAAGCAACGCATACTTATTAACAATTAAAAAAAGGTATAAACAATGCAATTTTTCAAAATCTCTTTTTACAATATTATTAACAATTGTATAGAGAATTTAAAAAAAAATATTACTTAGACATTATGTTTTTTTTAAATATATTTTTCATGGGTTGAAAGTACCCAAATTTGAGATTTTTCGAACCTTTAAAAATTCATATCTTTAAAAATATTAACTTTATCGTTAAAAGTCATAGGACCTTTTTTATTGGTATTTCAATAAAGAATATAAAAAAAATTTGTCCGGTTGAAAAATCACAATGCCTTGAAATTGCTTAAACAATTTCGGTTTAAACAATATGGCACCGGGTTGCGCCCTGGCAACATGCATTTATATCATTAGGAGGGCAATTTGAAGAGGATCGCATAAAAAAATTGAGGTGGAATAGTTTTTGGTACTCGTGCGCCGATTCCTTCTGCTCTATATATATTTAGTAACTGTAGGCTAAAATTGTTTTTATTAATAACAAATTATTTTATTATTATTGTATATTCATTCTCATAAGTATAGGGTGGCACAAAATATTTACTACCAATTCACAATCATAGTAATATATAGTAGGTTTATTATAAGGTTTATTATGAAGTGGCAAAATATCATCCGAGAATATACTTAAACAAATGGAGAAAATAATAACTAAGCTTTTATTGAATCTGGACTTCAACACAAATTTTATAGAAAAGTTGAATAATTGAAACTATCCTTTTTGGATATAAAACAACAAAATATCTGTTTGATGAAGCATTTGTATGTCCATTAGTATTTAACAGATGACAGTTTATATTACTTATTTGGTATAACCTGTGAACAAATTTTGTTATCTAGATTAGGTACGCCATGTATAAATAAAATCTTTGGGTATGAATCCCTCATGGTTATTAATTCAATTTTTTTCAAAAATAGTGAAGAAATGAGGAAAAACATTCTCTTTTGAGGATTTTATGTGGCAGATACTTAATGATTAATTAAATGACAATAAAATATGGAAAGTTGTAAAAGTACCACCTTTTATTTAAGCAATCAAGAATATGATTATAATAATCCTTAGACTGAACGAGTAAGATTTAGTGTTGGTTACAGCAAATACGTGGTCTAAAAAATTATGGCAATTCCTTTAAAAATACAACATTATAGCGTCTTAAAAAATAGAATATTTAAAAAAACATTCACTACGAAGGTAGGACACTTCATTTATAAATAGATAAAATCTTTAATTATTTATTATTTATAAACTTTTTAATATCTTAATATAATTTTTAGTAAACTCAGTATATTTAATTTCTTTTATGCATGAATTTAACGCTTATTGAATCTATTTATTTTTCCACGTCCACATTTTAACCCACTACCTTCATCATAATCATTTGTTATGGATCAGAAATGTGTGTTAATATTAATTACTTTTTACTGCAACAAGGTAATCCAATTTGCCTCGATTCAAATGAAACTCTCATCGTATTTTTGAGTTAAAATGACGATTTAGATTATATATACTTTTAACATATATAAGATATTAAACATATAAAAGATATATCAAAGGTTGAATTTATAATAATGAATTTCACAGTTTATTTGAAACACAAAAGAGAAGAAACTGTACTAAAATGTTATTCAACGTTAAATCTGGTTACTTTGATTTTCCCCGAACTAAATATCACCTTCGAGGAGCTATAATTCATAAAATATTACACCTACAGAAATTTAAAAAAAAGGTTTTTTTAATTACAGAAAAAAGGAATTGCCTTCCCATATGGGGTAACATCCACACCTTAATGGGGTGGGATAGAAAGCACAATAAATAAAATCGTATAAATTTAAGTATAAAATATCATTCAGAAGATTTAACCTCAATGCATTCACTATGGAAAAATTTCTACTTTTTCATATTTCAAGCTCTAAGAGTACTGTACTTAAAATAGTAAAAAGTTTATCCATCCCCTACATCAAAAACAGTTGATACCATGAAAAAATGTTTAGAACAAAATCAGCTAAAAATTTTAAACTCAAAAATTTTTATAATTTGTGTTCTTTCATCTTGAATAACTTTAACTTTCAAAGCGCATAAAGGATTTTATGAAATTTTTCACTACATTTATTGAAATAAAATGTCTAATCTTGCAGTATAAAATCAAATTTGTTTTTACAGGAGTACCTAAAATTATACCCAGTAGAGTTAAGGCATAGATCGATTTAAATGAATTGTATATTAAGTTTAAAAAAAAAATTTAGAAAACAAATTATTTAATTTAACAAATAATAATTAATTAATCAAAAATGTTAAAATATGATTTGGTGAGAATTTTTCACCAAAATAATAATAATAAAATAACGGTATTTGATTTGTATGTAAGTAAATAGTTAAAAACTATTTTTAGATTCAAATTAAATTTATGATATATATGTCAAAAAATTTTGTATGTAACATTTCCTGATAAATTCATTCAAAAACTGTTATAAACGCAACGTAACAATTCTTTAAATGTAATAAATGAATTTTTAGTCAAATAAATAACAACTTTCTTCTTCATTTCTTTTGGTTTTTTTTTTTAAAACCCACACATTTGCTATGGTATAATTTTCTTGAAATTCCGATGCTCTCTTTGCGTTGTCTAAACCTAATATATGAAACATTTTTGTAATTTATGGGCACGATGTGAAAGGGGATGTTATAATCGAAGTTATTTATAGGAAGTAAAAATTTCAGTTAACAATAAACTTGTAATGCAATGATTTTGTATCTTTTTTCTTTGGAAATTTACAAAAAATTTCTCAATATAAAACAACATATTTGTAAGTATATTTTAATTTTGAGGCTTTAGTTTTTAAGTATCACTATCATTATTGATGATCTTCAAACGGCTAAAAACAAATTGTCTTATATCGTATACCTAAGCCACTCTGATATTACCTATTAGGAAAATAAAAACATTATATGATGTTTGAAAAATATTGTTAATTTCCTTGGTTTTCAACACCAAATATTTAAAACAAATGCATATCCAAATATAGGATTTTCAACCAGTATCCAACATATAATTTTTAACATGTCATAAAATTCGTACTTTATGCTTAACTTAATAATACATAGTGGTTGACAATGATGCTCCACTCTTCAATATATTCACATGCCAACAAACTTTTAAATAACATTAATCTTTATGTGTTTTGAAAATTTTTATTTTTTTTAGTCAATTTTCCCTAATAGCTTACTGGTTTTAATGTGTTCAAGATACGGTTTTAATCATGTTTCAAATTTAATCCAATCTAAAGTCAAGGTTTGAGAGTCAGGTGTGAAGAGGATAAAGTTGGTACAAGCATCCTTCTAGCCTAGATATGAGATATCAGAACACTAATTTGAATGCCCCGGAAGATCATTAACTTTGAGAAAAGAATTAGCTGTTCTAAAAATTGGCAATACTTATAACGTAATACAATAAATCGACAGAAAGATTCAGCATTAGAGGCAGAAAAACTGTTGATCAAAATGTAGGTTTTTAAGATGTACTCATTTATGTTAGCCTCAAAATTATTAGTTCAATTTTTAACTTTTTTTTTTAACTAATTTTTGATGATTTGGTTTAAAAATAAATAAATTGTAGAAATATAAAACATTTTAATTTAAAATTCGTGGTACTAATAGCAAATCGATGAAATAAAAATAAATAAAACCATCAGTAGTCAAAAAATGATATAAACCAATCTAAAAACACGAGGAACAAGAAAGATAGGTCGTTAGGTAAAGTTAAATTCCTGACACATCGGTCTAAAATCTGACGAAATAAAATCATTAGGTGTAGCCATAATTGTATACTTGTTAAATTCCAAAAATATATACTTAAATTGAAATGTCATACTTTATATTTGGTATATATTTACAATTACTGAATATCAAATGAATGCGTGAGTTCGTGATATGCGCAAGTAAACACCTGGTCTAGAATACTAATAATACAATTACCATATAAAATTATATGAATATGAATAAGATAAATCTATAATGAAAACCAAAAGCAAACGATTTATTATTATAAATAAATACCACCTTAAGGTTAACAAAAAAAAAAAAAAAAAAAATTTAAACTTTAAAGATTTTAGATACCTAATGTTTTTAATAACTTAATTTAAAAGAAGTATAAATTTATTTAGTATGTCGAACAATTTTACATTTTTTTTATAAATGAATATTAATTTTCATATTTCATGTAATATAGACTTTAGGTAGTTAATGTAAATAATCGTGTTTAAGTTTTCATCCAGCTCCTTGGCTAAAGAACAGAGTTGTGTGACCTCAAGGTTCAATTCATATATTACAGTAGATCTGTTTTTTGTAAAAACATCATTCATTTCTATCACTTTAAGTAAAATAAAATACTATAGTAGATCTATTAAGCAAAATACCTCACTCACGATGACACCCGATATTAATTAGAAAGAAAATACACCTCGTCAAACCGTTAACCGAAAACAATAATAATTTTTGGAATTTTTATTACGATGGCCCAATGAGGACCAAAAATAATATAATAAACTTCCTGAATCTGACAAATGTGTCTAGCAAATTTCACTATTTTGGATGAATTATCAATAACATTTGTAAAAAGTAAAACACAAATTTCCACAGAAAAAAATTAAACAACTCAGCCTTGGTATAAAATGCTTGTGTATTTTATTTATTTTTTGTTATTTAATAAAATTAAAAATATTGCAAAAATTTGATTATTGAAAAGTTTTTTTATACTTTTAATTTTTACAAACCCTATTGTGGGATTTACTGACGGCTTAATCCGAAAATGTTTATTTAGAGTACGTTATATTAACACCGGAAACTGAAGTTCTAATCAAACATCGAAGACATTTTCATTCACCGATCTTAAATCAATCACATAATAAAATATTTATGTTTGCAAAATATTAAGATTTATTAAATAAACAAAAAGTTATTTCTTCATAATCATTATTATTATTTATTTATTTATAATTATTGTTATTTTTACGTATACATCAAACTTTACAGCTCTCACAGACGCTATCATAATATTTAAACAAATAATCTTCAAACGTGTGCATTTAGATATGGGATTAATTGATTCTCTTTATATAATCAATTTATATATTAGTCAATGCGCTCAAATTAAAATATTATTAGGCATGGTGATTATTGCGGCGAGTATGGCACAGCGCGATTTTTTATAACATTTACAAATAAATGAATCAGCGCAAATTGACGACACGAAGCTAAACAAAGCGTCTGGTGAGACACGGCAAACGCGTCGTGGCACAGTGTTTAAAACACAGTGACACGCCCCACGGGGTGAAGGCGGGTGAACTGCGCGGGTGAAAATGAACTAGGCGGGTGAACTGCGTGGTAATATGCGTTACACATGACAAAATATCCCCGGACGAAATATCCACATAACTTCACATATTCCGTATCAAATATATTGATACTGGGCGATGTTGCTGACTGCCTCAGTGATCTATACAAAGTATTTCTACGTTTAAGAAGTTATAGAACGATGTCGTTTGTTGCAATTCGATATAACTCAACCAATTTAAGTAGACAAAAGCTCATGCAAGTTAGTTATAATGTTCAAATGAAATGAACCACTCACCTCAATTAGAACCAAATAGAAAAGCTATAGAAAATCAAGTCTGAGTATAACTTGCGAAGGGTGAAAGTTAGTGGATTTCTAATGTTTGGCGACAAATTTGTGCACCAATAACTTTCATTTTAGCCAATCACTTGAACAGAATGTCCAGACAGACTATATTTAAATATATTGCTTGTCTAATTTGATTATTATAAAAGATGATAGTTTTGTGGTCAAAATACTGTTAAACGTCACTTCAGAGATTGATAAATTATATTGATTTTGTTTAGATAATTTCTTAGAAGGTTTTTGTTTCTCATGCCGATATATCCTTCATCTCAATCGTTTCTTACAGTCAATAAACTTTCTAATGATTCATAAACAAGGTTGCATTCGACTGAACCTTTAACTTGTGAATATATTTTACACACCGATTTGACGATTTGACAATGGATGTACAATAACATATATATATTTATATATATATATATATATATATATATAAATATATATAAATATATATATATATATATATATATATATATATATATATATATATATATATATATATATATATATATATATATATATATATATATATATATATATATATATATATATATATATATATATATATAAGTGTTTAGTTAGAATAATAATAAATAATAATAATTACAAATTATTATTTCATAAAATATATTATGAAGTTTATATTATTAATGTGTTTATTTTATTTAAATATTTTTAAATAATATTAAAATGTTTGTTAAATAAACAATAAAATAGTAAATTGTGAATGGAGGTAAATTTATAATTATATTAACACTTTAAGTTGATTTCAAATAAATATTTTGATTACTGCTGTTATCAAGATGTTACTTAACGCTTGCATATTTACATAATTATGCGTAGGTACATACATTCTATATATTAAAAAAAATTGATGAAAAACGTTCCGAGTCCGTCTGGTCGTTATATCCAACCGATTTGCAATCATTGCATCACATTTATCTGTTGATTTTCCCACATTCTTATAGAGTGCAGGTCCAAGTGTTGTGATAGTTTTGTATCCCAATATCGCCAGTTCTAATGAATGTAGATGGTTCAGTGAAAGAACACCCAGTGACTCAAGACTTATCATTTGAAGTATTTTCCAACTCATTGGCTGAGTTGGAAAATGTTGAGAGCATAACACACACTCATCATCTTTTTTTTTGTGTTTAGAATAATTAGCTTCTAGGTAAATATCGTTAACCCACCGACGCCCCAGATAATTTCATGCATCAAAATGTAAGTTATATTCCTGAAATTAACAACTTTATTTTTATAGTTGTGATTTTATACTAGTGGTGTCGAAGAAATAAAACTAACAGCTATCAGGAGTCTTGACCTATCCTGTGCTAGGTGAGGTAAGTATAGAGAATTGATCACTCGCGACAGCTACACGTCCATAGTTATAGAAAAACCTTCATATTATAGCCACAAATAAAGTATCATGAGAATTTTGCCTATTTTATAGAAAATACTTAAGAATAATAATATTTACGCGGATATTAAATGGGACATTATTTTCTCCCATGAGCTCGTTTTATTGCTTATCAATTCCAATTACGTGTTTTCACATTTATATAGAAAATTTTAAATACCATTTCCATATAAGTAATGTAAATTTTATTGTTTCATGCATAATATAAACGATTAATTTAATCAAAACATAAAATATACGATTTTCAAACTGCTGCATATATTTCTGCAAGATTTTTAAATTTTTAAGCAAATCAATTGTATCCAACAATTTATCCAATAATCCTATTGTATATTGAAATGCATTTATTGAAAACTTTCAATTGATAAACACCTGGGGATTTAAGAATAATTTTGTATTAAAAAAAAAAGTATAAAAATATTTACAAAACAAATGTTTATCATATGTAAAAGTTTTAAAAATCAGAAGCAAATGTGAATTAAAACGCGCACATTGCAACATACTACACACAAATAATTAATTGATGTGATTTTTTTGCCCATAAAGCTACCAAAAAAATTTATTAACATTAATCAAATCAGCAATTTATTGTAATGAATACAAAAAAATAAAGAAATAATTTGTTTTCCTCATACGATAACTTAATCGTTTTTTACCATTTTCAAACGTTAAAAATTCATTAAAATGCAAAATCGTAAAGTATTAGGGTATTAGGAAAAATTTTAAATTATTTTTTACTATTTAGTTCATTTTTGTAAGACGGTTCTTTTTCTTTAAAATTTTTTATTTTTTACGTTTGATTGTTGTATTTAATCACGAAACTTTTTTCATTATGATGAAAATTGAATTGAAACCACAAGGAAAGCAACAGTTTTCAAATACAAAAAAAAATTACCAAAATCGATTCACCTAGTCAAAAGTTCTGAGATAACAAGCATTAAAAAATATATAGTTGAATGGAGAAAACCTCCTCCTTTTCAAACAGATTTCAATTATTACAACAAGAGGCTGAAAAAAATTTAATGAACTGTTTTCATAAAAACTTTCTTATTTACTCAAAATTAAGTTGAATAAATTATAAATATAAATAGATTTTACAAAAGACAATTTATGACATTAAATACCTGTTGTATTTGTATAACGTCCTATCAGATCCTGAAGAAATGTAAGGGCAAAGGTATTTAAAAAATCTTGTTTGGATAATTTTTCATCGGCAAATTATATTGAGAAAAATTAATTCTAAAACAGCAGTTTATATATACTACTTTATGTACTCAAAATATAAAATGTCTTCTTCTATAAAGGTGTTTCTTCTTATTCTTCCTTTAAATAAGGTTTTTTTTTTTATAAACCTTTTTATATTTGCATATATGTCAAATTAATTAATTAATAATTTACCTATCTGTGCTAACTTGGTAGATCTAATTGTTTAAAATAAAAAAAAGAATGGAATGCCTTTTGTCTGACTTGACTGCAACAAAAATGTATTTTTACAAATGTATAATTTAATTCATTTGTTTGTTTTAATGTAAAAATCCATAATATACCACATAATTACAGAGAATTTGGAAGTGAAATATAGTTAAATGCCAAAACAAGCATTGTACCATATATTTAAATTAAATAAAACGAACTGAAGGAGATTGAATATCGATTTCGACATACGAAAATATTTGTTAGATTTGACATACGAAAATATTTGAAAGTTCTGTTCTATTGAGAGTCAATTGGTCAAGTTTTCCATGTCTGTTCAATTATGAATTACCAAAAATGGTCAAAAGATCAAAAAAAGGTTCAATAGCTTTTGTTTGAAACAATTATACAAATTTTTTTTACCTTGCTTTGATTGGTCGTTGCTAAGGTGTTTTAAGAAATATGAATCTGTTAAAAAAATCAAGAAGCCTCAACTGATTTTCTAAATAAAATAATCTATTTTAAAGCACGTGATTTTAATATGGAATGAAAAATTAATTTATACATGAAGCAAAGAAAACATACCTTTTCATTATTATCACCCCACTTAAGGTTTGGTATCGATTTTAAGTTTTAATTTTAAGATTTGAGAAGTTTTTATTTCTGAATCTGATTACACACGCTTCCATCGATACAAGCATTATTTTAAATTATATTTTTGGAATAAACCAATGAATTTTATTTAATTTCCGATAGAAACTCTTCATAGAATACTTGTATCTATATTACATATACACAAGTATTACGTGGAGATAAAAAACCAAACGAAAAGAAATGCATGCAAGATTTATTAAGAATTATTGTTTACTTAAACACTCTATAGTATTTATATGCTGTAGTTTCTTCATTCCTGAAGAAATGATAATGATAATGTCCAGCTGGCTGATATAGCCAGGCTACACACTGTGACTACTGTTTAATAAACATAAGAACCCACAATTATTTTATATTTATACTCTTGAAAACATTCATATATTTATTTGACTGTTACGATTAATTAACTTTAAAATCATTTATCATCACAAAATACTTGTATCGTTCTGCAATAAAATATTTGCATCAATGTCGGTCGTATTTACGAATATAAGCAAAATACTATTTGTTTGCTTAAGTAAATATTCATAATTCGGAAATATATATAAATTAAATTGGATTATCCCATGTATGTAAGCTCATCACTTCAGAATGGCTCGACAAGTTGGCTAGTTTATTTTTTTTTGTGGTATTTCTAATTTTTAGGAGAAGGTTTGCATTCATTTTAGAAAAATCCACAAGAAAAGTTTGAAATTTATGGTAAATTTTATGAAAATTTAAAAATACATGGGACGCTCATTTTGATACACGAAATTGAGCAAATTGATTTTTCATTCTAACTTTGCACCCCACCTCCCCATCATTCGTAAAAGTAGGAGAAAGACATTAAACTTTGCTTAGCGCTAATATCCAAAATAGTTAGTCCGTTTTTAATGAATCTTTGTAGGCATGAAGATTGAGTTACTTTGGTTAATTCCGCGCCTTCCTGCGGTAGTCAAGAATTATTCATTCTTCCATGTGGCAACATGCAAAAGTGTGAGACGTGAATAGGGGTTTATTTAGAGTGGCTTATGGCTGTCTTCTCCAATGCACATAAAAATGTGCATTTCGGTTCAATTTGGTATGGAATATTTTAAGAAAATTTCCCAAGTATACCGAAGACTTGACGAGAATATGAAACATTTCAACGAAGGATTTCAGCCAAATTGAAGATTTACACGACAAATAAACGGTTTCATCTAATTATTTATAAAACACATTGTCTGAGTGATTACAAACGCGGATGATTTAAATGTTTTACAGTTTCAGTTTAATTTATTCGAATTTTGTATTGCAAAAATTCGATACGTTCAATTTATTCTAGTCTAAATTTGAATTCATATACACAGGTATGTAATAATATAGAGGAGTATTGGAAAATTCAATTATAAGCTTCCAATGATATCTATTCGTTTAAATTGGACGTTGGAATTTTTTAAGACAAACTGAAAGTACGATATATTGTATTGTTTGTAAATTTTCAGAAAAAAAAAAAAAACATTCAGTAAAATAGCAAAAATTTTGTCGATTTAAGAAATATTGCGAATCCGATTAGACGTATATTTTTGCGATCATGAAATGGCCTAAATTACGAAATTATCTTTCTATGTGCGTCCTAAATATTTCAAATTATTGGTAATAAACATTTTCTTAAATAATTTTTGCAATGCAATAACAATCATTTCACTTTGAACAAAAATTTATTGATGTTTGATTATTGATGTCAAATTATTTAATCACAATAAACTTAAAAAAAATAATAATAAATCTAAATCTTTCAAACACTATGTATATACAGTGATAAACAAAATAGAAACATTCCACACTACAGCCGTTCTTTTGACATTTAATTTTTATAAATTCCGCGACGATTGATGTCTTCGTGAAATAAAACTGTATATCAGCTTCATATCATACAACAATTTCATCAAATTAACTTGTTTATTTAAAAAATTCAAAACAGAAAAAAAAATTCGATTTGGTCGCGTGTGTAGAATACTTGATCATGGCGGTGATGTTCGTACAAAATATTATTTGTATATTATGTGGCGTTATATAAAAAGTATTCAATACTCGGAACTATTTGCTTTTATTTAATGCATTCGAAGGTGGATTTTAATTATTTTTTAGTAATTATTTCCACCGGTCAAATGACGCCAGACGGACAGTCCCATGTCAGCTAGGACGGGCACATTGACCGGACTGTTAGGTTTTTGGATGCGAGTGGCATTACTAGCCCAGGTTGAGATTCAACTCGAAACTCGAATCACTGCAACTCGAAAGCGCGGGGTTCGAATTAAATATACGCTAAGCTTAAGTAGTTTAAGTTGATTAAGTCTGGACGAACGAAATGTATAGCCATAACCAGACGAGACATCAGGACACCGCCCAACAGCAGAATGGGGAGCCACCGAAGGAAAATTCATTAAACAAAAAAAATTGTAAAATATTTTTGTTGGATATTTCAAATTTGAGTACTTGCTTGATTTATTATTTTAACAAAGAAATTAGGTCGTACTTTTCAATTTTAATACTTGAAAACTACGAACCAAATTAAGTAGGATAAGATACTTTGTTCACCAAAATTGGATAAATATTATTGAGCCTTATAGAGCAAAACTAATTTTTTTGGTTATTGTGACGTCATAAGAATCAATAAATTAATTTTCCCAATATCTTGGCCAAAAATGGACCGATTTGAGTGAACTTTTGTTTAAAACCAACTAATTTTAGGTCGTTCTTTTCAATTTTTATATTATTAATTCGCTTCTTTTAACCTATATATGAAATATCATGAACAGGGTCTTCGTATCTGGTAACATATTATAGTCATGTTTAATTTAGCCAAAAATTTGAAAACTACGACCCAAATTTAGTAGAATAAGAAACTTTGTTCGTAAAATTGGATAAATACCGAGTCTTATAGAGCAAAACAAATTTTTTTTATTTTTGTGACGTCACCAAAATCAAAAAAATTAGTTTTGCTCTATAAGGCTCAATATTTATCCAATTTTACCGAACAAAGTATCTAATCCTACTAAATTTGGGTCGTAGTTTTCAAATTTTTGGCTAAATTTAACATGACTATAATATGTTACTAGATACGAAGACCCTGTTCATGATATCTCATATATAGGTTAAAAGAAGCGAATTAATAATATAAAAATTGAAAAGTAAGACCTAAAATTAGTTGGTTTCAAAAAAAAGTTCACTCAAATCGGTCCATTTTTGGCCAAAATATTGGGAAAATTAATTTATTGATTCTTGTGACGTCACCAAAATCAAAAAAATTAGTTTTGCTCTATAAGGCTCAATATTTATCCAATTTTACCGAACAAAGTATCTGATCCTACTAAATTTGGGTCGTAGTTTTCAAATTTTTGGCTAAATTAAGCATGACTATAATATGTTACCAGATACGAAGACCCTGATCATGATATTTCATATAAAGATTCAAAGAAGCGAATTAATAATATAAAAATTGAAAAGTACGACCTAAAATTAGTTGGTTTCAAAAAAAAATTCACTCATATCGGTCTATTTTTGGCCAAGATATTGGGAAAATTAATTTATTGATTATTGTGACGTCACCAAAATCAAAAAAATTAGTTTTGCTCTATAAGGCTCAATATTTATCCAATTTTACCGAACAAAGTATCTAATCCTACTAAATTTGGGTCGTAGTTTTCAAATTTTTGGCTAAATTAAGCATGACTATAATATGTTACCAGATACGAAGACCCTGATCATGATATTTCATATAAAGATTCAAAGAAGCGAATTAATAATATAAAAATTGAAAAGTACGACCTAAAATTAGTTGGTTTCAAAAAAAAATTCACTCATATCGGTCTATTTTTGGCCAAGATATTGGGAAAATTAATTTATTGATTATTGTGACGTCACCAAAATCAAAAAAATTAGTTTTGCTCTATAAGGCTCAATATTTATCCAATTTTACCGAACAAAGTATCTAATCCTACTAAATTTGGGTCGTAGTTTTCAAATTTTTGGCTAAATTAAGCATGACTATAATATGTTACCAGATACGAAGACCCTGATCATGATATTTCATATAAAGATTCAAAGAAGCGAATTAATAATATAAAAATTGAAAAGTACGACCTAAAATTAGTTGGTTTCAAAAAAAAATTCACTCAAATCGGTCCATTTTTGGCCAAGATATTGGGAAAATTAATTTATTGATTCTTGTGACGTCACCAAAATCAAAAAAATTAGTTTTGCTCTATAAGGCTCAATATTTATCCAATTTTACCGAACAAAGTATCTAATCCTACTAAATTTGGGTCGTAGTTTTCAAATTTTTGGCTTAACTAAACATGACTATAATATGTTACTAGATACGAAGACCCTGTTCATGATATTTCATATATATGTTAAAAGAAGCGAATTAATATTTAAAAAATTGAAAAGTACGACCTAAAATTAGTTGGTTTCAAAAAAAAGTTCACTCAAATCGGTCCATTTTTGGCCAAGATATTGGGAAAATTAATTTATTGATTCTTGTGACGTCACCAAAATCAAAAAAATTAGTTTTGCTCTATAAGGCTCAATATTTATTCAATTTTACCGAACAAAGTATCTAATCCTACTAAATTTGGGTCGTTGTTTTCAAATTTTTGGCTAAATTTAACATGACTATAATATGTTACTAGATACAAAAACCCTGTTCATGATATTTCATATATAGGTTAAAAGAAGCGAAATAATATTATTAAAATTGAAAAGTACGACCTAAAATTAGTTGGTTTCAAAAAAAAATTCAATCAAATCGGTCCATTTTTGGCGAAGATATTGGGAAAATTAATTTATTGATTCTTGTGACGTCACCAAAATCAAAAAAATTAGTTTTGCTCTACGAGGCTCAATATTTATTAAATTTTACCGAACAAAGTATCTAATCCTACTAAATTTGGGTCGTAGTTTTCAAATTTTTGGCTTAACTAAACATGACTATAATATGTTACTAGATACGAAGACCCTGTTCATGATATTTCATATATATGTTAAAAGAAGCGAATTAATATTAAAAAAATTGAAAAGTACGACCTAAAATTAGTTGGTTTCAAAAAAAAGTTCACTCAAATCGGTCCATTTTTGGCGAAGATATTGGGAAAATTAATTTATTGATTCTTGTGACGTCACCAAAATCAAAAAAATTAGTTTTGCTCTATAAGGCTCAATATTTATTCAATTTTACCGAACAAAGTATCTAATCCTACTAAATTTGGGTCGTAGTTTTCAAATTTTTGGATAAATTAAACATGACTATAATATGTTACTAGATACGAAGACCCCGATCATGATATTTCATATATAGATTCAAAGAAGCGAATTAATAATATAAAAATTGAAAAGTACGACCGAAAATTAGTTGGTTTCAAAAAAAAGTTCACTCAAATCGGTTCATTTTTGGCCAAGATATTGGGAAAATTAATTTATTGATTCTTATGACGTCACCAAAATCAAAAAAATTAGTTTTGCTCTATAAGGCTCAATATTTATCCAATTTTACCAAACCAAGTATCTTATCCTTCTAAATTTGGGTCGTAGTTTTCAAATTTTTGGCTAAATTTAACATGACTATAATATGTTACTAGACACGAAGACCCTGTTCATGATATCTCATATATAGGTTAAAAGAAGCGAATTAATAATATAAAAATTGAAAAGTACGACCTAAATATGTTGGTTTCAAAAAAAAGTTCACTCAAATCGGTCCATTTTTGGCCAAGATATTGGGAAAATTAATTTATTGATTCTTGTGATAAAATAAAAAAAATTAGTTTTGCTTTATAAGGCTCAATATTTATCCAATTTTACCGAACAAAGTATCTTATCCTACTAAATTTGGGTCGCAGTTTTCAAATTTTTGGCTAAATTTAACATGACTATAATATGTTACTAGATACGAAGACCCTCTTCATGATATTTCATATATTGGTTAAAAGAAGCGAATTAATATTATTAAAATTGAAAAGTTCGACCTAAAATTAGTTGGTTTCAAAAAAAAGTTCACTCAAATCGGTTCATTTTTAGCCAAGATATTGCGAAAATTAATTTATTGATTTTTGTGACGTTACAAAAACCAAAAAAATTAGTTTTGCTCTATAAGACTCAATATTTATCCAATTTTGGCGAACAAAGTATCTTATCCTACTTAATTTGGTTCGTAGTTTTCAAGTATTAAAATTGAAAAGTACGACCTAATTTCTTTGTTAAAATAATTAATCAAGCAAGTACTCAAATTTGAAATATCCAACAAAAATATTGACCGATTTGAGTGAACTTATTTTTGAACCCTCAAAATGATACTATGTTTCGATAGTAACAGCGCAATAAAATAAACTTTAAAATTTGATCTTACAGTTTACAGAATACCTAATCGATTTTTAATTTTAATCATTTTGAAAATTTTGGCGCCCCCCAAAATTTGCCGCCCTATATCTTCTATTTAAATTTACAAACCTTGTAGTGTATTAAAAACATAATTTCCAAAAACATCATACATACCTGAAACAAAAATAAAGCAACTTATTAATTAAATATATATATATATATGTAAGTATAAACTGATACGAATCACATATTCTCTGTGCTAATAAACACCAAACTGAAACCGCATTACAAGCGGCAGTTCTTAAAGGAAATTAAGTTAAAATTGGCTGCAATATTAAATAAAAAATGATAAACCTAGCAAACCACTTTTTTAAAACGGAATTGACAACAAAAATAAGACCTCTATAATGAAAATAATTTTAAATGAGATGATATACATTGAATTTTTTTAAATTGCGCGCACATCATAAAAAAAAGTTGCTATCCTAATTTTATGAAATTTGGTATCTTTATATGAAAATGGGAGCACAATGTTTACTCGCAAAAAAAAAAATCTAATCTAATTTTGATTTTATCTTTAAAAATTGTTTTTGGAGAATGCTTTATGACTTGTCCTCCATGTTCATGCCAAATTATGCAGATAAGAAATTTCATAACAGTTGAATAATTATTTTGTGAGTTTTTTTTGTGTGCAAAAATTGAAAAATATACAATGTATATTACATTGGAAATATTCTTTATGATAGGGATCTCATTTTGTGTGTCAATTTCTCTGATCAAGTTTTCAAATGTATTCTTATTATGTATTTGAGGTGGGTTCGCTTACAACAACTTTATCATAACATTAACTCAGAGATCCTAAGCTAACAAAGGGACAGCACGACCTTGAGACTTTTTTTTAGGATCACACTGGCTTTAATTATTGTACTTCTTTAGGGTGTTCTATTCTTCAATGGTAGCTCACAACGCTCTTTATACTAAAATAGTTTATCAATATTCATCGGTGAAATTGTCTAGTCAACAAAGTAACTGCGTTAGCCTCAGGGTTCGAATCCCGCTCTTCAACTATGTTATTTCGCAGATGACAATAAATAAACCATATTAGTACATAAAGTATATAATGCTGTGAAAGAACTTTTAAACGGTATTTTTCCGAAACGACTGAACATTGTGCGCGCTCGCATTATAAAAGGAATGCATAGCCTCATACCGAAATAAAATCCCAAGGACGTGTTCACTTTTGTAAGTAAGGACATATAAGCATTTGTTATAAAACATTTACTGGAATATTACAAATAGGTAAGCAATTTAAGTACGAATTGCATTTTAATGGTTCTAGTAAAAGCCAACTGTCCAACACAAGTAAAACATTATCGAAATTCTTTTAAATATAAATAAAAATTTTTTTTGTATATTTAACGAATTCAGTTCACACAAATCACCGCTGAACTTTATTTTATTATCAACTAGTAATGTAATCTATTATTAGCCTTAACTGTTATAGATACACGCTTTTGTAGACAAACATCTGTAAGTTTTTGTAACTACTTCAGTATTTATGTGTTTAAAAAATTCGTTATGCATTAGCTGCGTTAATTAAACTTAAATCTACTCCAGGGTATATAAAAACAACTTGGATCCGAGCGAAAATGTTTTGCCATATTATCGCTCTCTCTCAACGGGCTATTGTATTTTTATTTAAAAAAGAGAAAAACAATAACTCTACGCTTTTTTAATATATTTGTCACCAAAGACAGAAGAATGCACAATGCACACCTATCACAACAATTAATTTTGGTGGGCAAGAATCGAGGTTTCAACCTAAACAAGCTGTGTACATTACAATCGGCGGCATAGACAACTGAGTCCTATAACCGATAACCTCTCATTTATACAGGAATCAGGACCTCTGTATTTATTATATTTTGTCTCTGTATACAATTATTATACTCGATAATATATACAATATGTCAGAACATGTTAATTTTAACCCAAACTTATTGTAGCAAAATATTGACCGCACAAACAAAATTTTAGTATGGGTGTTCGTAGAATCACGTCACTATTCCATTCCTGCATGTCCGTCCGTCCGTCCGTAATCACAATGGCTAAAAAACGAAAAGGAATAGCAAGCTAAAATTTTGTTGATGTATTAAAGACATAAAAAGTAAGTTTGAGTTCGTGAATGAGCAAAATCGATCCATTGAGTCTAACGAAACTATGATCCAACTTTTAAAACATAGAAGAAACATTCTGCTGTATAGACTGGATATTTAGATTATTTTATGAATAAAAATGATTGGATTATTATTAGTAAGATTGAGATGAACTTTTATAGAAATACACATAGATTATACTCCTAAAAGATTCTAAAACTAGTATTTTATCACTAAAACTACTTTATTTTTTTCCACAACGATCTCATTATCTACATATTTTGATGTTTCATACGCATTTGCAAAGCTCAAAATCTATTCGTGGTAAGTCTAATTGAGATTATATCAAATATATATTTTTTTATTCCGACAACAAAGACGCATGGGACTTTATCTCTTTTTATTTAAATTGGAACTTTGTATAATATTGATGTCAACTATATAAGTTTGAAAAAACTCAACTGAAAAATACCTTTTAATCCAAAAATAGTCTCGGGCACAGGGAATCAAAGTTTGTTTTTCGAAATATGGATCAATTAACAAATCATTAACACAACTATGTGTTTATTTTGGCACTATTACGGAATGGATAATAATACTTTAAATATTATTAACATTTAGACTATAATATTTGAATAAAACTAAGAATCAAAAATAAGTTTGAGACACTGATGATGTTCGTACACTTTAAAAATTCAAAAAAAAAAGAGTCAGAAACCTACATTTCTGTGAATAGAACATGATGTAATATGAGTCATAGTTCACCACACACTACACCAAAAAGCATTATAAGTCAATGTTTGAGCTAATGCCAAAATGAATGCGTTAATTACATTGCAATAATGAATGCAAATACATACATACAAAGTTTTATGAATTATATGAGATGTTTTATGATAAATCTTATTTTAAAATGATTGTGCGTTCAGAATGATAAACAAAACTTAAATGAATAATTATATCATGTTAAAAATATTTTGTTGCAGCATTTGCATGAATATTAAAACAATTACTCTGATTATGAAAAGTATTGTGTACGAATATAATATACAAATAAAAATGAATAGTTTTAATACGACGTATAAGTTTCCAAGAGTAAATACTCAATATAAAGTATAAAAAAAATCCAGAATATATCTGTTTCGATGTAAGCCTGTAATCAAATTTTAGAGGTAAAATTTTATCCACTTTCAGGTTACCGATTTAGCTATAATTGAGCATACTTATGTAAATTGAATGATAATACAACATTATGCCATAATTAAATACAAAAATAATACGACAACGCTGAAAAACTGTATTCTTCGTTATTTCATTGCGCTTCCACCATTTAATAATAAATACGAGTTTAATTTTTATACAAAAAATTCATGAAATAAACTTAAGTCTTTTATCTCTTAAAAGTATAAGAGCTTGTATTTCAAAAAATAATTTTTTTACTTAATAAGTTGTTCAAATTGTGGTTCAGAAACAGAGATATTAAAACCCTTATTTATTTGTAATATGTTTTTTTTAAGTTGTTGACATATGCAACAAAAAAAAAAAAAAAAAACTTAAAAAATAAGATGAATCGAGAAAAATGTTTTAAACAAAAGATTATTTGAAATGCCGATTAATCTCAAGTACATACTGACTTCAAGTATAAACAATGATTTTTGTTTAAATAATTTCTTTCAATTTTTACACAGATCTAAAAAAATTTGAAAATTAGAAAACTCAAAAGTAAATATTTAAAGTAAAACATGCTAAAATCACATTGATTGACGCCTCTTAAAATTATAAGTACTTACTATAATACTTTGTCTAACGATTTTAAAATTAAACATAAGTAAATTAAATGACACATTAAAAACACTTTACTTGTGTCGTAAATAAATTTAGCTTAATTTTGTAATGTATTTTTACAAAGATGCATGTGTACTTAGACTGACACAGAGAAATAATTTAAGTATTCTATTAACAAAAACTATAAAACTATAATATTATCTAATATCAAAATTTCAACTCAATCTGCCAAGCTCTCTCGAACATCGAAGAGATTACGAGATCCGTGGCAATTTATATATTAAATTTTGTAAAAGAAGTCAAAATAAAACAAAAATGAAGACAACAAATATTTTTCGAGTTGTCGGCACTTTTTTGGCCCCTACGTTCAATCTGTTACTATACTACCCATATGAATGTAGTTTATACTACCATATGGATGTAGTTTGCACAGGTTCTGTTGGCCCTTATGTTCGTCTATTTCAAACTTGTGGGAAAAAAGCGGCCCATTTTCATGGAGGATAAAGTTGTTGCACTAATCATCATTCAGCCATATACACAATTTTAAAATGATATGCTTTAATGTTTGGGGCAAAATCGTTCGATTTCCCTTAACTCCCCACCCCCTAAATATCAGATGCGCTCGATTAAATTTCTTTTCCATTCTCAGTTCTTCTGTTCGGCTTCCACCATGCAAACAGACAGATTAAACTACTTCCGACGTTAGAGTATGGCATATACACTGTATCATTATCAAACGCAGTCGATTATTTTCATGTGACATTTTTCAAGGTCTACAGACGCACCAGTTAACCAACAGGAATGAACGTGTATACATCCTATGTCATCTCTTTCTTTCAACCAACCATATTATTTGACTTCAAAATCGTCCCCAAAACTACCGAGTAAAACACCATTAAGCAACCGGAGAAGTCCAGTAAAATTAATGCATAATATAAATTGTTAATTCAGAATGTTTAAACCTTGTCTTGATTGCCGAGTACCACATCCACCATTGATTTTTGTGTCAATCATACAATAATATCTTATTTTTGTTTCCATTTAGAACAATACATCAATTTAGTATTCTTTAGTTCAATAGAATGATTGCTGAGTTTAATGTGATGGTGCGCTATTACAACAATGTAAGAAGATTAATATAAATGTTTAAATGTTAGATTACGCTGCATTTGGATTAATTTTATAAAAGACAGTTACAAATATAATAAAAATTAATTTGAGAATTACTTATTTTATTGAATAGAAGTAACAGTTTTTTTTTTTTTATATTATTATATATATTCTAATATCAACTCAATGTGTGTGGCCCTGACTCGCTACTGTGTACCATAATTTTTTTACAATAACATTAGGAGCTATTACATAATATTTTATTTATAAATATAATAAACAAAAAAAAATGTAACAAATTAATTATAATTTTTAGAAATCAAAACTTTTGATTAATTTGTTACCATACAGGTTATCCATTAATAATATTCATCATTATGACGAAATTATAGTTAAAATGCAGAAGATTAATAAATTTAATTTAATTTTTATACTCGACATATAGAATATGTCTGAGTATATTAGTTTTAGTATTTTACGCAAGCAAATATTGATTCCAGTAAATTTTGATTACAGTAATAACTGATGTCAGGTAATACTGTAGTATATACGAAAAAAATGCAAGTCTCTTAAAAATATATGGATATTTTTCTATCCCTGAATGTTCTGTCCGTAGATGATTTCAACAATTGAACACGGTGAATGGCTCTGTTAACCAGTTTCACACCTACGTAGACATATTGGCAAAATACTGGATATTGAAACTTTGTCATGAAGATTCAGATACACAATGATCACAAGTTGAATACAGTCATAAATATCCTATTATAAGGAGATAATAGAATAAAAAATTGAAAAGGGAGCTAGTTAGCTCGAAACAATATAGCCTTCGTAGTGTTTTGCAATGTTTAAATCTTATTATTAGAACAACAACAAAAAAGGATGTCAAATGAACATTTTTTCTTCGATGAGCTACAGGTTTAATTAAAATAAAGCATTTGAAATTTATATTAAATATAAGCACACTTCGTACATATATACAACGTTAACATGTATCATATGACAATTGAATGGAGGATAAATTATGGCCAGGTCATTTAAATTTACTGATGCCTGAAACACTACAATAAACTACGAAATGTCATTTGACAAGGCAACAGAGTTTTTAAGTACAACAATTTTATTATCAATATGTTCATAATAATATCCAACTGTGAAAGATTTATATTGTTATGTAAAATATATACAATATTCGCCGTATAGAGCACATGATAGATAGGGTAAGCTGAGACATAAACAACAAGAGATTGATTTTCTTTATTGAAAAATTCGTCAATATTTTCTTTCAGAAATCACAGTATAAATACTGTAAACTAAATACATGCTTTTGGATAGCAGCATGTTACTGATAATGAGATATATTAAGAATAACGCCCTAATAAAGAATCTAATGGGTAAACGTCATCCTCTATAAAACCCATAAGTTTTTTTCCAACAAACTTAACCATTTCATCGCGACATTTGATTATAGGACGTCCTTTCTTTCTAGTTTGATCATATGGTATTCAGAAAGCCGACTATTCGTACAATATGACCATCGTAATAACAATTAAAAGTCACGAAACAAAAATGCAATTTTCTTGAAATAAGATACAAATATTACAGTTTTTTATGCACTATGTCTATTGCTACATGCGCCCTTTGTTTCACTGTACCAATTTTCCTCTACGTTTAACAATTGAATTGCTGATGGCCTCATATGTATAGAGACGGAATAATAATAAAATGTAAGGGAATTAAACTTTTTTTTAACTTTTACTCTATTTTAAAAATGCCTCTGGGAGTTATTAAACTCCTACAATTTAACGATCTTTACTAAGCATTTTTTCATAGTTTGTCTTAAAAGTAATTAACGAAAATAGTTCTTTGTATAAAAGACAGTACGTCGATTACTTGTCCATTATTATTTTTATTTAGGGTGATGACTATTTTCTAGTTAAATTTGGAATGTTAAATTTGAAAGTGCAATTTCATCGTTTAGTCCAATTAATCTACGGAAATGCAAGAGACAGAATTGAAGGTAGAACAATTGCTTTTTAAAAATTGTTTTTTTGACTTTCACGAATTTTTTAGGTTAGATTCGCACAATGTAATTCTGGAAAAAAAATATCTTTCTTGGAATTGATTCTTCTATACGCTCATATTTTTTGTTTTAGTTATCATTTTAGCACCAAGAAATGTTACCATGTTTTTTGAGGATTCGGATCTTTTAGAGAAATATTTTATTGCAAAATTTTAAAAAAATGGCTAAACTTTTTTTCAATCTCGGTATGTTTAATACACCCTTAAAACATAACTTTCCTGATTAACAAGCGAAAATTTTACAAAAATTAAGTTTATTTTCTGCAGTCAATAAAATAAAAAATGATAGAAAATATGGGCACTTCATTCAGTCTAAAACTATAGAATCAATAAAAGAAATATTGAATATACCACAAACATTTGGTATATTAAACACAAATAAAGATTAACTAATCTTGTACAGATTAAAGCAAATTATTATTTATTTATTACTTAGGACCGTTTAAGACAAGTTATTTATTATTTAACAAACATTAACTTAGTAGGTTTGAAGTCAACTTCTACTTAAAAGATTAACACATTTGTATCTTTAAGTAAATAATTGAAGAACAATGTTTACTAAATAAAACATAAATACGGATATTAAGAGTCAAGGATGAGACAATTAGCCTACTGTGTTGTACAGGTGTATAAAATATCATAAATGGGTACAAAAAAAAAAAACGTTTACCTGCATACAAAAACTACGGTAATAAACCTGAAACTTTGCTTATTCCAATACTCATATTTTTTCTTAGAATTTATCTGTGTACCTCAATTAAAATTAAAATCATCAAAGTAGAAAATTTGAATAAACAGCAAATAAATTAACGTAATATAAAAAAATAATAAACCACCATGAAGGGAATTTAATTATTTCTTTTAATTTTTGCTTACAAAAAAATTAAATTAAAATTGATTCAAAAACGAATATCTTTAAGATTGTTTTTCTTGCAAAAAAAGTTTTATGGGTGATTCTACAATAAGTGGTTATATTCTATAAGAAAATCGCAAAATTTCTGAATATTTATGTAATTTATATAAAATTTGTATT
This sequence comes from Chrysopa pallens, assembly GCA_020423425.1. Classification (NCBI taxonomy): domain Eukaryota; kingdom Metazoa; phylum Arthropoda; class Insecta; order Neuroptera; family Chrysopidae; genus Chrysopa; species Chrysopa pallens. The sequence continues at coordinate 72,317,794 of CM035593.1, read as the reverse complement.
CACAATCAACTCATTTGTTCATACTAACATTATTTATCTTAAATTTTCAAGGAAAATGTATAGAAGTGTATATAATAATGGCTTATGTATAATCACTATGGAGATGAACATGTATGACGTCATTTATGCAAATCTCTTTCTTTGTTTAATTAAGAATTTTGAATGTCCATATGTTGGCTGTTTTTTTTGGATTAACTTCAAATTTATGTTCGTGAAGTAAAGACGCCTTAATTGAAGTGATAAAAATAGTTGTGCTACTTCCCTATAAAAGATATATATTCAATTTACGTCCTTCCGTTGTTAATTTTTCACACATGAAAAGAGGTCATTAGGGCAGTACAACATTTAAAGGTTGTTTGTATACAATAATAAAATTATTTTATTACTATTTTAATTAGGCATGGAAAATAAATATGTAAATGTCACTGATTTTATTAATAATGATCCTTGTAAACAAATTAAAAACAAATATAATCCAGTGGAATTAGTAAGTATAAATTCAAAATGACAGAATTCAGTTATAGTGAAAAGACTTTAAGAAATGTTTTTTTATTCAATTTTTAAAATTTCTATCCATGTATTCAAAAAATTATCAATTGAAAATATCGCAATTTTAAAAACGGAGTATGTCACCTCATTTAGCCGAAAGTCAAAATTTCAGCATTAAAGATAACCTCAGAAATCGATATAAGAATACATTTTTACCAAAAAATATTCTATAAGGTTTTTCGAAACATTGTAAATTTTTTAATTATTTTTGATTGAAAATATCTATTATCCACTTAAAATTAGCAATTGTCCGAGTCTGCCCGGTCGTCCTATAAGGGCGTCAGGTCGTTCTATATTTTTTTTAAATGAAATGTGTCCAGGTAAAGCATCAAGTAAAGCATTTCGATTTCATCTATCTTGTTCGTCACATGCATTTGTTTTGGGGCGTTTCTTTCTTCAAGTGTTGTAATAGTTTTGTATCCCAATATTTCCAGTTTTCAAGGCCTTTCATTTGAGCTATTAATCATTCAAATTGGATGAGATGGAGGAGAACAAGGCACGAACATTCAACTTGACTTTTAACTCTTAATGAGATTATTATCCACTCAAAATAAGATATGTCCTGTTCTAGTAAACATCTAAATTTTATTTAATTTTAGGGTTAAAGGAAAGGGTTACCTAATTCGAGCGCGAGTAAATTTGTTTTTATATCGCAGGTAAGAAATATTTATAGTAAAATTTTAACTATAAAATTATGTTGATAAATTAACATTATGGTTACCTATCTAAATTTATTATAACGATTTAAATTAAAGATTATAAATAAAAATAAATTAAATGTTTATTGATCAATAATATAATTGATATTGATCGATCGATCATCATTAGTGAGTGTAACACACTGAATAATATGTAGTAAAGTATATAAACTATATATAGGTATGTTGATTGACAAGTTAATGAGTTCAACCGGAACTGTTTAATTACTTTATTGATTCATATCGTTGCTTAAAAAATGATTGGTTTAATACAACATATATATGTATAACTTTATACGTAAACTCGCATGATAAATTTTGCTCGTGAATTTAAACAGACAAGAGGCTGCGTCTTTATGAAATTTGCGACACGAGATCACATGAATACTAACTAGGCACAAAATTAAATTATCGAGGAGAAAAGTCTTTGTCAAAAGCTCATACTCATACCAGTAAAAGAATTGTATACCAAAGTTAATATCAAAAAGTACTCATAAGCTAACTGTTCCCGAAAATTTCGTTAACGATATCTCTTGACCAATCAACCAATTTTCACGTGGATTTTTGAGCTTTAATAATTATTCTCTTCCATTAAAAACGATCCGAAAAGCAATTCCAAAGTTATGTATAAAACACAATTTTTTTGAAATTTTTCGTTTACGATTTCTCTCGAACCAATCAACTGATTTTAACCGTTTTAGCAGCGATCGCCGGAGTTTAAGGTTGGTTTAAAGCTGACAAAATTAAGAGCTGATTAGTTTTTGGAGTAGATCGATAGAGTCGTTGAAAAATTATTCCAAAAAAAATAACACAAAAAAATTTTTTTCTTATTTTTTTTTTTTGAGATTTCTCAAAATGTACCAGTACGAATTTATCCGTACGAAATTCTAAATTTTGGTCAAGCCCTATTGAATGGCACCAACCGCGATGAAATCGGCCGAGCTGTTCAAAAGTTATAAGCGGTTCATATACTTAGAGACATAGTGACAACCTCGCAGGGGTAGTCAGGTAAGCTGCCTATAACCTCGAATCGTCGAGATCTGATTAAAACTCAATTTTTTCAAAACGAGGTAAAATCAATAACTTCCCAATTTTTGAAAATCTTCAATTATCTTAGCGGTAAATTAAAAATCATTTTTTCAAAATCATTCTCTATATATGAATGAAAACATCATATGTTAAAAATGTTATTACATTCTTGTATTTAATTGTTGACACGTAAGCCATCTGCAATTTAATATAGTTAAAAAAATAAACAACAAATAAATACATATACTAAAAATATCGTATAACATTCGCGTAACATTTTGTTCTAGAAATAAAAAAAATAAAAAAAACGAATAAATCCCATTTATCAAAACAAAAAACTGTACTTATTACACGCATAATTTCCAAACATATGTGTTGATGGCATTTTGGTGTTTTTAAAAATAAAAGACAAGAAGTTTTACGTACGTACATTTTTTAACATTCCGTATCATATTTAATATACAATAAAATTGTTTGCAGCCATTTGGCACATATTATTTGTGGTATAAGCAAAAACAACACTGTGATGCAAATTCTTCAACTATAATAAAATGTTTTATTAAACTTTAAAAGAATATGTTATTTTAAAAAACAAAAAAAACACACTTTTAAGTTCGAATTGTAACATTTTAGCATTAAGTGCAAGGTATAGGGATCACGTTCAGTGGAATCAAAATCAAAAAAGTGGCATCGAGAATATCTAATGTACTAAAATGTATAAACATTGTACTTTTTTAAATCCTCCGAAAAAAATTCAAAAGTAGATAAATGTCTAAATTTTATTTTATATTTAGAAATATTTTTTTACGAAAAACTCTTCGGCACATCTTCCATGTTCACAAATATTAGATTATGCATTGCAAATTTTATTTTAATTTTTGAAGTTATACTTCGTTAGGCGCGTTATGAAAAAATGATGAGAGCGATATTTTAAGATGCGCGTGCATCACCGTCACACAAAATTCACAGGTTAAAAGCTGTTGTTATGAATTATGTTACACTTAATGTAAGAAAATATATATTTATAAATTTAATTTTGCAAATTTTAATTGAGCTGTGTTGACTATCCTTCTACAATCCTTTTATTATCTTATTGTAATTAATTATTTGCATTCAATTAAAAATTGTTTTTGATGATACCAATGAACTATTACTTATGACGCACGTACATAAGTACACGCACTCTTTTTTTATTTAGTTTAGAATTATTTGTGAGCGAAAATTACAAGGAAATCAAAAATGTTAACATTTTAAGTTAATTTATATTTTGGGTTTATATTCAAATTTTTTTAAACATAAAGGGGTAACGCAATTTTGTATTAATTTATTATTAAACCAAAATTTATCATTTCAAAATAATGTGAAAAAAGCCTTTGAATTTCCTTAAATATTGTAACATACGTAAATTTTGATACATATAATTATTTTACACGGTTTTATAACCGAATGAATTTCACATTTATAGTATTTTCTGAATATTAATGATTAAAATTTATTCATACATTGATGTTCGAGCATATTCGAGTATCTAAATAATTAACTCTGTTAGTGGTTATCTACACTTGTTAAAAAACATAATTCAAAACAAAGACTAATTTTATTAATTTGTTTGTTATTACCAGATAGAAAAAATACATATTAAAGCTAAACAATATTAGTTTTTATGACATATTTAACACAAAAATTGTGTAAAATAATGTTTAAAAAAACTATTAATTACGTAATGCAGCAGGAAATTATGATCTAGTTTTATTTTTAAACATACAAATTATACAATTCATAAAATAGAAAAAAAATATAACTGCGGATTTATTACTATTTTGTAAAACGATATTCTTTTAGGATATAACAGACAAATAATATATCACACTTGGTACGAAATTATTTGACATAGTATTTTTATATTCATAATACAATGTAAGTACAAGAATTAGGTGCTTTTTAGGCGCTTTTATGGTATGCATTTAAGAAATCAATTTAATAAAAATTACTGCAATGATTCTCTAACATGAATCACTACTAAGTGCCAAGCTAGCAGTGACATTCAAGACCCAAAATTTCTGTGTTGCTCTTTAGGACGTCAAAGAAACTAGCATCGTGTATTCTGGGTTGTAGGTAACAAAACAATGGTTTAATCAGCAACTGTTTCAATAATAAGTTGTTTTTGAATCACACTTATATTTGTAGATAATTAAAAGTCACATTTTTTGAAAGTCACTTTATTAAACTTATATTAATGATTTCAATTTTAGATACAGGTATTAAAATAAATAAGTTGATTATAAAATAAATAAATAAAAATCAAATTAATTTACGTTGAACGATTTATAATCTTTTACGGAGTGTTACAGTTGCTACAGATCAAATATGATAGGATCAACAGCAGTTCAAAATTGATAATGGTAATATTTCTGCTGAAAACTATATGAATAAAATTTCTCCAAATTAGTTCAGATTTTATTAGTTATGTATCGGTCTCACCATTAATGTGTAATAAAACGTATATAAAGCAATCAGATTAAAATGCATAAATTAATAAATGACAAACATTTATTTTATCATATCTATGTTTTGATTACCTTGATTCAGAAATTATATCACTGGTATTTGCGGCAAATCTAAAACAGATCATTGTTACACGAAATATCAAGTGAATTTCAACTCTGTATATGTTATAAGTCAACACATGGATATATGAAATGGATATATTTAACCTTTTTGAGTCACGGATAATTATTGAAAATACTTAGGATCATATATATAAGATCAAATTTCTTTTAAAATGTTGCGTCGAAGAGTTTTTTTGCTAAAAAATTAACCAAAATATGGCTACTCGAATAAGACAATTTTTATTTAGCTTATTCGAACATAAATAGTTTATAGAAGGAAATCGGAGCATTGTCCGATGAAAATGCCAAAAGTCTTTATTTTTGTCCAATACATATAAAACAAACAATGAATTATTCTGATGATTTCTGAAAATCTTAATAGTTCGATCCTAATAAATTGATACAGTTCGATCAAAGATTTTTCGGAATAATCAGAAGAATATAAAAATATATGAATAAAGTGTATTAATAAATAACCCATTGGCTGAATCCAGCATTAAAAGCTCGTGAACGTCGAAGTTTGTAAATGACATAAATAAAATCCTATTATTAGGTGCTAGGAAACTCAGTCGAGTCTAAGCTTTTTCAGCACTGTCATACTCGTACATATATTTTAGCAAGATTGAATGGAATATTAATGATATTCTATCCATAAAAGTAATGCATGATTTTATGTTCTTAAAATAATATCTAAAGTTTAATGTCCGTTTAATATCCAGAGTATTAATATGATATTATTTTTCTATGAATTGCAGTGCATAATGTAACTAACCCATGTAATGCATTCAATTCATAATTGATTTTAAATTAAATTCCATGAACTGTGTGTACAGACTATAATCTTTAAAAAAAAAATTGATTACGCAACAATCTATCTAAACATAAAAATATTTTAAAACCATAAAAATTAATTACAAACAGACATAATTATTATTAAAAAGAAATAGACAAACTAAATATTATAATTAAAATATATTACAATGGTATTGTCTCTTGAGTCTTGAGTCTTTTACATGCAACGAATGTTGTGTAGACAAAACAAAAATTATTTAATCTTTTTTAAGTTGGTAATTGTTTATTTATTAATTAAATCATTATAATCATTGTTTAGATTATTAAATAAAAATAAATCAAAGAGGCTAATAATATTTTTAAATAAAACACATATTAGATCTATAGCTGTCTTTCTGTGAGGGTGATTACATTCGAAACTGGATATTCGTCTTCATTCTTTCCATCATCTGATATTAAAATATTAACTTTGTCCGTGTATAACTTGAACTCCCCCGTCTCGTCAATCCACTTTACCAAGGTAATGAGGTTAGGGATTCTTCAATAAGCCTGCAAAATCTCATTGAAATCGGTTCTTCAAATATCATACGAATTTTACCACTAACTCCCCCTTTCGGGGACGCTTCTATGAGGAAGAGTGGTGGACGGGAAGATCAATACGAAAGCGAGTAAAATTGTTATGATTCAACGAAGGATGGGACACATGTACAGATAATTAGTTCAGCATTTATAGTGGTAATAGGGCCGATTATGTGAATCCAGAATTTTGATAAATTTTTGCGTATTAAGATTACTAGAATCCAAATCCAACGTTTTAAGGGAGATTTGTGTGTGTATGTACGCATTGACGTAAGTGTGTTCGTCTCTTTTATCTCGAGAACAAATAATGATATCAGCGTGTAAGCTTAAGTTTGTGGTGTGCGTCCTGGTACATGTTTTGTGTGCGATTGTCCGATAAGTACTACAAACTTTGATATTTTTAATAACTTATATTGTATTAACAGATTATTTCCCACACAGAAGTTGAAATGGCATTTGATAAATTTTGGAAATGAGAGAAAAACTGACAACATTAAACTGATATTGAGCGTCGACCAATAGCGATCTTTATCTGTGTAATCTATGAACATCCAACCATTTTTATGTTATTTGTATATTTTTCTGTTACAAATTATTTAATACAATTTATTATTAAACCGTGAATTGGTATTATTTGTAATTGTCAGCAATATTACAAGAGTACCGACAGTTGTGTAATAGCTTGTTCAGCATACCTAAATCTCACAAACAGTGCATTTAGATATAACATTATGTGATAGAAATAATTTTATTTAATAAAAAAAGAGGCTTACGAATTTTCAACTGTTAAGGCAATTACAGTTAACATTATTACTCAATATATATTTAAATATTATATTTAATCACCTTAAGTATTTTTTTTTAAAGTCTTTATTAAAATAAATAACTGATATTGATCGATATTGTGAAGTAATTATGTATATTTTTCGATGTTCAGATTATAATCTAAATGTAAACAAACACGTCTGTAATATGTTGTTAAGTTTTATACCACTAATGAAGAACAGAGTGTATTCGATGTTTTGTAAAGTATTTCATTCGAAATTTAAATTATATACGATGAAATGATAATATCGTTATATAGTAAAAAATATTTATTAACGAACTGATTTTTGTATATAATGAGACTTGTCGCTTCTGTTAGGAACATAAAGCGCCATCAAATGTTTTCAACGCAGTCTGCTTTTTGATTAGAACATAATTTATCTCCCAGAAAGGAGTATTTCAATGGCTTGTCACTCTATAAATCCATGCCTAGTTTTTCTAGTGCATCCTTATTTCCACATAATAAATTCATTACACAAAATTTCAGTTTGTCTTTTTTTTGTTTTTTAGTGATTTTGATGACGACGGACGGACAACCGGAATGGTGCAATTAGATAATGCGATAAACACCTTTACCAAAATTTTGTTTGTGCGGTCAATATTTCCTAGAGTTACAATTTTTAGACTAAAATTATAACATACTGTGACATATTATGTATGTCAAGTATAAAAATGACATTGAAATTTAAATAAATGAATTTTTAATTTCATAGTAAACCATTAAATATATATATTAAATAAATTACCTAATATCTATATTGAAACTCAAAAATTAATTGAGTTAACACTGATTTTGTGTTATAAATTCAACATATTTTTGTGAAAATCAATGAATTCTGTATACACCGTTTCTTACACTTAGATTGTGTTGATTTTATACAAACATTTTTACTGTATAATGTCGTCAATATTTTCATGCTTTCCAAGCTTTTGACTAAATTTAATATAACTCCATATATATGTCATTTATTTTGAGTATAAAAAATAAAATATTTAATGAATGAATGAATGACCTTCCTGTATGATATTTTAATTTATTATACTAGAGTAGGTAATAAATAATAATTTAGATTATCCAAGCTATTGGTTATTGTATTTATATATAAGTAATATATATATGTATATATATGCATACATGTGCATGAACCTATATACAAAAGAATTAAGATGATATCATCGATAACAAGAGTAAAAACTAGTTATTTCATAAAAAGATACTTAAATATTAACATTTGTTGTACATATCCTGATTTATACAAATTATTAAAACAAATAGCTTACATCACTAACAAAAAAAGGGCGAATATAATAATTATTAATGAATGTTGTTTTTCAAAAATGATTGATCTTTTTGGTCAACTTTTTTTATTTATTTATTTAAATCATTGACTTATAAAAAATTAAAAGGACTCCAAATAATAAAGTCCGTATAAATATATTTTTTTTAAAAACAAAGTATTTAAAAATTTTATAAGAATAAATCTTTTATTTCAGAATAGTAAATTAAATTATCAAAATACTATACTTTCATCCAAATCGTAGTAATCAGGTAACAAGCCTTTTATAGATTTTTTTATTGTTTGTAATCAAACTCAATTTATTTTCAAGTTTTGTTATAGTATTAAGTCTTGTTTCATATTTTGATGTTAAACTTAACAAATTTATAATGAGTCTTTATTCACTCAAAAATAATAATAATAAAATGCTTCGGCTAAAACTGCAAATTTTTGTTGTCAAAATGATGTTTTGCCTCAAACTAGAGTCTTAAAACTATTTTCTAATTTATGTTTTATTCAAATGTTTTATTTCTGTTAATCTAATATCGACATTTTTTCAAAAATTCTTGCATTACGATTATTATATTTATTATATTTTTTTATGTCTATGATTTGTAAAGCATGGATGTGTTATCTAACACAGGCGTTGATAGTAGGCGTTTTTTTCCACTTTAATTGGGTCTTTAGAAACTGTGGCATTTTACAACGTTCAATCACTCACAGTGGCGTAGCTAAATAAATTGAAATCGCTTTCTCGTAATATTTAAGATAATTCAATTTTGTTCGTACTAATTACCTATTCATGTCATTATCGTAAAAATTATTTTATATTCTACTACCTGACATTGTAGAATTGAAAAATTAACAAAGTGAAGATAACAACTAATAGAGTTTATATATAATAAAAACATGTATTGGCATTATATATCTGCTCATTAGCTAAATTTTAGCAAACATTATGACGAATCTAAACACTTTTTTCCAACAGCAGTTTTTTGTTCTGATGATTTTTTTGGATTTTTCAATTATCTTAATAGTTTAAAAGTTAGATCAGAGATCGTCATGGATCCATTGAGTCCAATGGACTGATTTTGTCCTTCTCTCGATCTTGATCTTACTTTTTATGTCGAACGTCAGCAGTATTCAATCTTTTTTCGATGTTTAGTAATCTGGGCCACGAACGGACGGACGGACATTCGGAAATTGTTTAATTAGTTGATTCTAAGAACACATATGAATCCGCACCAAATTTTGTTTGTGTGCTCAATATTTTCTAGAGTAAAAACTCTAGACTTAAAGTAATATACTCTCGTATATCGTATAGTCCAGTATAAAAATATAATAGTAGTAAAAAATAGTTAAAACTACTCTTCTTTGAAAAATCTTTTAGGTCGTCGGACGGACATTCGGAAATTGTTTAATAAGTTTATTCTAAGAACAGTTATATGAATCCGCACAAAATTGTGTTTGTGTGCTCAATATTTTCTAGCGTTACAAACTCAAGACTTAAATTAATATACTCTGGTATATCGTATAGTCCAGTATAAAAATATAATAGTAGTAAAAAACAGTTCGAACTATTTACCTTTGAAAAATGTTTTAGGTCGTACACCAAATAAGCAATTAAGCAGTACAGGTGGATTTCAAGGTAGACTTAACGTTCTATTATGAAAAGCTTATTATGTAAACTTAAAATAATCTAGCTTTTTGACATGCGACATACATCGATCTCCATTCATGCTCAACGTGAGCATGGATCAAAAATTGTTTACCATTACGAAGGAAAACACACAAGTACTAAAGTTAACGTTAAAAATATTACGCAAAACAATCATTAATATCTCCTCTTACTTATTATATATGTCATGGTGCCACCCATGTTTTGTGGTGGGTATTGTATGCATATGTTGTGGGTTTCCAATAAGTTATTTGCTTGATACAAATCAGGAAGTATAATTATTTCAATAAATATATTTCAAATAAATATGAAAATACATATTATATTAGAAATACCATTTTTATAAGTTTACTTGCTCAAATAATTTATCAGTAATAATAATTTAAAATATTATTCAGAAACAACTACTTACATAATTTAATAACCCGCAATCAGCTGATTCTTTCAAATCTTGAAACATATACAAGATTTAACATATAAAAGTTGAAACTGAATACCTGTATAAATATTTTCAATTCTTAATTTACTAGTTCTTAATCAAAAAGAATAATTGAGAATATATAATCAAATCTTACGAGTAAAATATGACCCAATTTTCCATTGAGCTTAAATTGAGTATAAATACATAAATAGAATGAGAATATTATGACATAATTATATTATCATCTTATATGTTAATAGTTTAGATACTTGGCTCATTGTTGAATAGCAATGTCTAAAGTATTTTTAAGCGTAAGCATTCATGAAGACTGAATTAATAGTTTTTTAGTTCTTTGCAAAGAATATAAGCTACGATATGTATGATGTAAGAGGTTTGTTATTAAATGAAAAATAATCCAGGGAAGCTAACATCTTTGTCTTTAAATCATTTTTACTGAATTTTCCAGTTTTGTTATGGTATTGAGTCTAATTTTGAGCGGAATAGACAGGTATATCTTTAATGAATAAAACGTCGTACTGTTTTGAATCCACCCATCTCAGTTTTTTGTTCAACGTTTATCTTGGTCAAACTCCAGGATGAAAGGTCTTGCAGACTTCCTGGGGAAGAATGGTCTCTGACCCCTTTGGTAAATACTTGTTTTTTTTCTGTTTATATATAAAAGATCGTATTTTTCATGAAAGAATTTGGAGATTTAATTAATGTCTTGGTTTAAGATGTGACATATCTGTTGAATTTATAACTGTTAGTCAATTAAATAGTCACATGTTCAATTAAACAACAATTACAGGTATATTAAAAACAAAACAAATACCTACCCATTGTGTCTCCACACCTGTTTATTTTAATAGTTTTAAGTAATAAATGGGGAATTCAATAACGTTTCTTAAGAACCAACGTAATACCTTCTAAATAACTTACTTATTCATAGTAAAATATATATATTTTTTTAAAATAATTATTAATGAGAATTCTAGGATTTTTCGAATAAATTTCAATTTTTTCCCCAATTTCCTAGATCAAATTATTTTGTATTTTATCAATCGTATTTCGACTACAAAGTCATAATCAGTATGAATTAGCTAGTTGTAATGATTCTATGAGAAGATGTTACTCGTTGCTAATTTGGTGACTGTCTGCACATACGTATGTTGATGTATTAATAAAATAGGTACTATTTAATCCCAACTAATGAAATATATACTTTTTAATCCTAATATTATTTAAAATTATGAATTTTGCCATAAAGCTAATTTTTTTGTAATTTTCCAAAGAGTTTCTTATCACAATCTTATTCAAACTTAAAAAACCGACGAAAATTTCAAAATTCGTTGTTTAATTTCTTGTATAATTGAGGTCTAAAAAATTCAAAAATAATATTTATTTAAAGATCGGACGACTAATTTTCGAGATATTGCATGAAATACAACCGATAAATCGGCTTTTGGATCAGAATTGTACCAATTTCTCAAAAATACTCGTCCAATCGTTAAATAGATGTTATTTTTGAAATCTACGGGTCAAAATTACCCTACAATATGTATTTCATCCAAATCAGAGGCACAAAATTTTTTCCAATTTTTTCGATTTTTTCAAAGGGGTAACGTACGTACCCCTTAAAAAATTTCGAAAAATCGAAAAAAAAAATTTTATTCGATTTCGAAAAAACCATGATTATAAGTGTATTTTGACCCGTAGATTTCAAAAATAACATCTATTTAACGATCGGATGATTAGTTTTTGATATATTTGCATAAATTCGATCTAGAGACCGATTTATCGGATGTATTTCATATAATATCTCAAAAACTAGTCGACCGATTGTAAAATAAATGTTATTTTTGAATTCTGCAGATGTGAATTATCCTAGAAAATCCATAAATAGCGAAGAAAAAATTTTGAATTTTTGACGGTTTTTTGAGATCATTTAAAAGATGTTATACGTTTTTGGAGTTCAATAGTTATAGTTTTAAGCGCGTGCGTATAAATGATTTTAGAGGGAGCATACGTAGAAAACAGGAATGTTTTTATTTCATCGCATTCACCTTTTTGGAAAATCTTCTATGCAAGGAAGAAACGATTTTTGTAATAAATGTGAACTGAAATTACTTTTTATTTATTTCTGAAATTCGCAGATCCACTAGGGTTTAATTTTTTATTTTGAAGAAAATTAATTTATTTTTTTAATTAAATTTTACAATTTTAGGATGGATCGCAAGAGCATAAAAATACAGGCGGAACGAGGTCAAACCATAAGGGCTCAGTATTTTAGCTAAAGAACCCTAAAAAAGAGAAGTATATTATAGTTTGTAAATAAATAAACAATTATTATCCACCTGCAAATATAATGTCACTAATAATAATAAGAATAATAATAATATTTATTTTGAAAACATTTGAATAAACATAAATTTAAATAAGTATTAATAGTCTTTCTTTTAAGCTGCGAAGATGTCTTTCTTCTTTATATAATCGAAATTATTTCTACTCTAAAATAACTGTTTTTTTATCAGGCGATTATAAATTGTCTTATCATTTCTTTACACAAAAAAATGGTACTAAGATCACGAAAATAGTTCAGATTTCAACAAAAATATTAAGTTAACTGTTGGATTTACAATTTTACTAGTATTGGCGTATGTATGTTTCTACATTGCATGTTAAATGTTTGTATATTGTATTCCATTTATTTATGTATATTGCATTTATATTCGATATCAAATCCGTTCGGATTCAGTAAAATTATATTATTTTACCTTGTTTGTTTCGATCTAAAATGTAACTGCTCATAAATTAGCCTGGTTTTGCAATTATAACTCTTGCAATTTACCTGTAGAGCTCATAAAAAAAACCCTTTTTATAGGAAATTTGTGTTTCTCATAAATACAATACGTATTTTAATAAAACATATTTTATAGCTGTACAGACTTGATATTTAGAGTATTTAATGAATGTTAACGATTAAACATAGTTCAAAGCTATACTAGATACTCAATCATATGTCGAGTATCTAAACAATAAACTGTTATATTCACTTGTTTGGTATAAAATTTGTAAATATTATTAATAAATTATAGATTTCCATTCATAACGATTGACATTCATGAATTATTTTTGGGCTATGTAAACTTGGCATCTTGGATTGGTTATATTTTTAAAATGGCCTATATTTTATTTTATCTAAATTACATTCACATTATATAAATAAATAAGAATCAATTGAATAAATAAATAAATAAACATATCTGTTGTTAACGACACGCAACTTAAAATTAGAAATAAGGGGGCTGTATAGCAAATTTTCTTTTCCTCGCACGTATTTAAGTAGACATTTCCACCACATAAAGTAAAGATAGAAAAAACGGTAAAAATTTAAGGCTTTCGAAGGCAAAATTCATTTAAGCTGGAAAATTGCTACCATGTTCCCAATATTAGTTTACATTCAAAAATCAAAGCTTTTTTTTAACTTTTAAAATATGTAAGTGTAAGAAACTGAAAGAAAAATTTTGAAAAAAAAAAACGGTTTTTTACTTTTGTACCAAAAATTTTCTTTTTGAAGTAAAGACTTGTCCATTCAAATTACAACCAGTGGACAATCCTCGCGTTAGGTTTACGGTATTCAAATAGGTATTCAAATACGGTATATGTTTTGTTACTATAATGGATAGTTTAGTTTAATTGTAAATACTTAAGGTATATTGTGGGACGTTGTTGGTTCACTGTTGGACAGTTTATCATAAACACATTCGCAGTATTTTCAGAGAATATTTACGTACACTGCATACTTATATCAATAATACGTATCTATTTTGACTTTGATGACAATTACAAGACTTTGAATTGAATATTGAAGTGTACAGTTAATCTATTGTAAGTGTATTCCTGTTCGTACGGAATACAACAATATACATTTCTATTTTATTCATTCTTGCATATTATTATATTAAATAAAGAACTTTTGTTTAAAACATTTTCAGAATAAAAATTATTTTATTATATATAAATATATATTGACAATATTACCTTCCTATTATTAGCAGCGAATTATTGAACACTTATGGTATCTTAAATTATATCATGCTCAAATATGCTGCTAGACACTAGGCCTGATATTTTCACTTGGTAAAATTTAAGGCGTTCATTGAGGGCAGGATAATATGGTATTTTCATTTGTTAATACATTATTTTCGTATAGTTTTAATAAAAAATATCTAAAAAAAAATCATATATGTATTGTTTATTTTGTGAAAATCCATTTTTACTTTGTCTAATTTTCACTTTAAAAGTTTTTAAAAATTACAAGTGCACTTTCGACATATAAAGTCTTTATCAAGTAATGAATAATTATTCTTTTATTTCAAAAATATATAGGGAAAGTAGGTAAGATTATTGTGAATGAAGAAACTGTGGGTGGAGTTATTAAAGTACATTTTATTTTTAAAAATTGTAAAATTAGGAAGCACTTGGGTCAAACCTATTGAGAAATTTTGATTTTATATACTCTGATATGGGAAATTCGCAGAATAAAAAGAATCTAACGATATGTTACATAAAAATCGGTTCAGTCGTTTAGTCGATGTTCACATATCAATGATACTTAATTTTACGTACAGACAAAGAATACAAACATGCAGTATTCTTTGATACAGATCAAACACCTTTTTTACTTGGACGTAATCGGGTAATAAAAAATAAAAATTTACTGTTTATTGAAAGGGAAACTACGATATAAGTTGCCAAATTATTGAATGATTCATTTCGTGCTCGAACTCTAGTCTGCTATTTATTATAGTGTTTTTGATATAGATTATAAGGACATAAACAAGGGGTCAATAATATTTAATCCCCATTGCAATCATTTTGTCATAAATAGCAAAAAACACATTAAAAGTCCAATAAATCACAAATATTTGTTGTTGTTTGTTATTGATGATAACATGAGTTTTATGAGTAAACTATTGTGAATAGAATAAAAGTAAAGCGACATATGTAGGTGATTGTTAGTATAATCTTTTATGTTCGAAAAATAACGCAGATGTATTCAATGTAGCATTAAATTACATGTAATTAACCTAAAAATTATGTGTGGATAAATATTATTTTCGATTTTTAGCAACAACAACAAAAAAATTGTATACAGCAGCTGTGTTGACATGTAAAATCGATAATTTATTTCCAAATAACTATAAAATTTAGATTTATTTTTATAGAACATAAAATTTGAAAATAATTATCTGAATAATATTTAAGTTCAATTATATTTTTCTGTTATGGAATTAAAATTCATAGTTTCAAAAAACTTTTAGTTCATTCGCAGAAACCTTTATTTCAATATTAATTTGGTTCATGTAACTCACAAAAAGTAATATGGTTCTTAAAAGTACTAACCAGAATTAACATTAATCCATGAAAAACTGGACGATTTAAGGCATCCTTAAGTCTAAAGTCACTGTATCGAATCCATAAAACTTGTAATCGGGTATTTCTCAGACCATAAAATACGTTTTAAGTAGTTATTCAATAAATAAAAAAAAAGTATACACAATAAACAAACTGCTATTAACAGACGCGAGTTACATTTGCTGGAACTCAAGTCCATTCCTAGAGGTTTGGAATATTTTTCCTTGCCTGAATTGACAAGTACTTACTAAAAGCCTGGCAGTTAATAGACTACAGATAAACTAAATACATTAGTCAACTACAGACACTGTCAATTTATAAAATTTTAAAATTAAAATTAACCTCTATTTCAATCGACCACCGTCTTTAGCACTGTGGGCATCGTCTCTTTAAAATGTATGCGTATGATTAAAATGTTGATTATTAACTCCACCCTTGAACACACTGTACATATATTATCCACCATGCACATACAAGAATGTGTAGTACACTACCTACATATTATTATAATAGATTTTTATTTATGTGTTAATCTTGAAATCTATTTAATCATACACGTTTCAAACTACTGTGTTGTTTGTTGGTGTGTTTTTTTTTTTTGCTATTGCCATTGTTTAGCTCTACGAGTGAATCTTTTTTTTTAAATAAATAAAAAAAAAAAGGAAATATCTAGACAATAGTTATGGTATAAAACCACACACAAGCTGTACAATAAATTGCATAGTTAAAATTGCACACAAGATTTTAAAAGAACGATTAAATATTATTTTATTATTATTGAAAGCTTTATGCTTTTTAAATGGAGAGTCTATTCCTCTTTTTTATTGTTGATGAAAAAACGTGCTAAAATGACGTACTGTAGATATTTTATATGTGATACGATTTAGTTGTATTATTATTATTATTATTTATTTATTTTTTATTTTTAAGATTTAAATCTCATTCAAATGTGTCTTCACAATGGAATTTGTATTTATTTAAAAAAGTAAAGTTAAATGTGTAAATTAAACAATGTATTAAAATTTCATTTCATATTTCTTTTCATATTAGAAAAAAAGAAACGAAAAGTATTTAAAAAGCTTGCTATATTTAAACTTTTGTTGGGTCTGGCAATGCAAATTGTGATGTGCTGCAATATTACGCACATCAATGTTGAAAATTGTGATTTTTTTTTCTAAGTCACTTTTCAACTATTAAAGTTATAAAGTGACTACAGTAAGTATACATTCAATCTATACAACATCAGTATACAGCAATCCTAGATTGTTCACCCATCCATGTTCTGACTGTATCTGTTGTTGCTTAACTTTGGTGATCGGTTAGGATCGGTAATTACGTTATGTCAGTGGAGGGATTGTAAGATCACTTTTTACAGAAAAGTAACTATTTTTATTTAATTCAAACTAATTAGACTAAAATAAATACATATTTATAAAACAAAAAATTTTATTGAGGTTCTGAGCGTCAATAGCCAAATGAAAACAAATATCAGTACGCAACCGAGCAACCTAATACACTCCACAAACAAAATTCCAGATTTCTAGATTTTACGGTTTCTGGGAAACAGTAATGAGTGTGTAAGTGTTTTTTCTGTTTTAGGGGTTTACTAAAGGTTTTATACAAAATAAATTGACTCTAAATTGAAAAATTTACATATATTTATGTATGTTTATAAATTGTTTTATTAATAATTTTATTACTGCTGCCAAAAAAATTATTTTTTTTGATAACCTTTTAGTGTAGCGATAAGACTACCATTAAATTATACTTTTATAAACAAATTATTTAATAGTTTTTTTGAAGATTAAAACAATGTTTAAATTAAATAGCCATTTCATTTCTATGCCATACAAAGTGTCAATTTTTTATATATTTCTCAAGTTTTGTCATAGGATATTAAAATAAGACCAAAAACAAAAATTTTTGCAACTGATGGGATTTATCCGGCCCTCAAAAGAGTATATAAATAGTGAAATTTGAAGTAAAATTAAATGTAGAAAGTTTAAAATACTTGCTTAAAAACTTTTTTTTGCGTACATTCAGCATCAACGTTAGTTGGTACTTAATATTAACCAACGCTTATATTACAAATTTTAACTGTATTAAAACGAAACCATAGACCTATATGATGGGGGGAGGGGTGTTTTTAGTCGGAAAAATTGCAAATATGTAAGTTTATGAAATTGCCTCAGGCAAGATAAAATATTATCACCGACAGATTTTCAAAGACAGTAACAAATGCTGATTTGATCACTTTTAGCAAGTATTGGTCGGCTCGGGTCTATTAGTCCGTTTAAAATTTAAACAAAAATCAACAAAAAAATTTACTATTGCTCATAAATTTCATTCGAGCTTATAATTATTTGTGATTGGAATCAAATCAATTTTGTTCCAGTTTTATACAATCTTATATATACTTACCTTCATAATAATTAATTTACGAACCGCGATCAATCTGTGATAAAATATTTTTACGGTATTTAAAATGCTAACCTATATACTAAAATGTTAATAAATAAATTCTTTTAGTTGACAAAGGTAGATTTATATATAACTTTTAGTAGGTTAGCTCTAGCGTCATAAATTTTACAATAAATGTATATCTTAGAAAAAGAATATTCTAATCTCATAGTTATTATGAACCAATAAAAAGAACAAACTAAAATATAAAGGGGAAAAAATGGGTGCGTATACTTATGTATGCGCGTCACAAATTATACTTCTTCTTTGGCAAAAAAAAAACTTTTAATTGCATGCAAATAATTAATTACAATAAAATCATAAAAGGACTGGAGAAGGATAGTTAACATAATCAATTTTAAATTTGAAAAATTAAATAAATCAATATATATAAATGAAATGTCTCTCATTATGCTAAATTATTTTATAATTATGTTTACTGCCATAGCATCTTCCGATAATCATTGAATCGGAATTTCAGTTATCATCAATGGCTTATGATAACTAAAATTAATACTTAATGAGCGGTTTAGCGGGCAGGTTCAACCTGTACATTTTGTGTGACTGTGATTTCACATCATTTTTCCATCACATTTTCATGTAGATAATCATTTTGAACAAAAAATGTTATCTAATTTTTTTGTGAGACCTATAGTTCATCATATAATCCATCAAAATCATTTGAACCCCATTTTCCAAGATGGTAGCTGTAGGACAAGGATTGCAACCCCACAAACTTGGATTTAAATTTAAACTGACCGCGTTGATGTCTACAAAATAAAATTGAATCCTAAATCATAAATGCTTTTTACTACATTTTTTTTGAAACACGATCGATTTTTTCAATTTTTTTAATTATTATTTCTTATTTTATACATTTGTTAATGACATACGTAATCCGATTTAATCTTTGGGTGTCAAAGATGAAATAATTGATTTGCAGCCTACTTGTATTAATGCATAATATAGTTAAATTAATAAATTTTATAGTTATGGAATTTGATTTAAAAAAAATGACTTTTGATTCAGACTCGAAATGATCTAAGCATTTTAGCGATACATATAAATCCAAATATGTTCCAGCATGTAGAAGTTACGCTGGAATTAAGGAATTGAGGGAAATTCTTTAAAAAATATTATAGTAATAAAACTATATTAAAAACAAATAAAATAAATAATTATAAAAAAAAATATTAACATTTTATTATTATTATTATTAATAAAATAAATAATAATAATAATAAAATGTTTAAGTAATTAATATTGAAGTAAAATTATAAAAAGTAGATACACATCCTTTTTTTATTTGAACAAGTCGAGCCCCTATAGGATTGCCTGCACTATTATGTAGTGTGATTGACAAATTGTTTGATTATAAATGTAATAAAATAAAAATAAAAAAATTAAAAGATTATCAATAATCTTACAATAAATCAAATACATGTATTGACAATTAGTTATTGATAAACCTACCTATGTATATAGGAAAACAAGTGAGACGAATATTAATTTTTTATTTTATAGTTATTAGTTGAATATTAATAATTAATTATTGCCATTTTTATTTTCAGTTCAATATAATAACGGTACTTGACGCATTTTATTTATATTTAAATTTTATCATGTTCAAAACTTAGTTCTCTACGACTGGTTATCAATATAAATCCTTAATAACAGATAATTAACAGCTAATTTCATCGAATATTCTCGTAAAATAATTTTTGTGTGACGGTGATGCGCGTGCATCTTAAAATTTCACTATCATCATTTTTTTATAACGCGCCTAAAGAATTATAACTTCAAAAATTAAACAACTAAATTAAACACTAGATAACATTAAAGAACGATACAAAATTATCAGTAACAAAATCGTTTAAAAAAAAAATAAAAACAAAAAAAAATTCGCCAAAAAACATTTCATTTTCATTTAAGTCACACGAAGTAAAAAAAATATATGAACTCACCCCTAAATCATATTCATTTGGTTCACTTTCCATTTCCGAATCATCATCAAATTCATCATCATACTCGTCAAAACTAGCACCACCCAATTCTGTCTTCGAACTCGAATATTTATGTTTCTTATTATTATTAAATTTTTTCATATCATAGCCATCAAACGAATGCAACATTCTTCTACCATTACTATTTTTATTCATTGTGTGTTTTTTACTCCAATGATAATAATTTGAAAACAAATTTCGACTACGTTCTGTAGTGATTACTGGCGTTGACATTGTTGTTGTCGTTCGCACCAGATCAAAATTTTTCATTCGATGTATTAAATTATCAAATTTTGAGTATCGATTTGAATGTCGAAGTTTATGATTTTTCAAAGCATTCATTGTTGTTATAACAACTGGTGTGGATTGTGTAGAACTTTTAAGATCGTAATTATCGTAATCTAAACGTAACGCCATTGGATATTTATGTGTTCGATAAAATTGTGATGTACTTGTACAAAATTTTGTACAAATAATTATAAAAATATATAATTCCAAATTCATTTTGTTTAATGTTTATTTTTTATAGATTTTGTTTAGTTAGATAAAAAAAAAACTGTGTTAAATCATCATATTCTAAGTGCTAATTTACATAGTCTCAAATTGATTCGTTTCATATTTTTAATTTTGATTTTGAAACAAAATACATTTGTTTTTGTTTCATAGTCTTGTTTCACTTCACTTCACATTTTTTTGTTTTGTTACATTTCACTATTTGTATTAACACTCTGAATTGCACAATTTGTGTTCCAGTTTGATTAAAATAAATTTTATTTTATTTAATGATGTTGATGACTTTTAGAGAGATGATAGATCTATTAATAAACTATGCAATGAATGATATGGTGGCCTTGATTTAACACAATGTTGAAGATTTAATAATAGATATGTTTTCTCAAGGTTGATTGCGTTTTGTCTTGGAATCTTCGCTGTTTTAGTTTTGTTGTTTTGTGGGTACCTAAAACAAAGATATATAATTAGATTATTATGTATCTACATTTCTTTACTATTCCAATACAGGATGTCAAATAGTTATTTTGACCCTTTTCTTTATTGATTAAATTAGTGCTGAAAATGATTCAAGAAGACACTTGGAAAATGAGTAATCGAAGAGCAAAGATATCAATCAAATCTATATGGTCGTAATAAATAAACAGGCTGAATTTTGTATATTATAGAATCACTATGGATTTTCCAAAATTACGGGAATAAAATTGTTGAAAGTAGAAGAAAAATATTTTACCATCGCATTTTAAGAAACAACACAAAAAAAAAATGAACGGAATTGTTAATGGTCGAATAGCGCCTCCTCGTATTGTGTATAAAATCTATTTGCCTACATATCCCATACATTCCAAAATAAAGTGTATATATATATATAAGGTGATCTTTTTAACAGGCCGGGCTGAATATGTCTTTAACTGATAACGTTATGAAAAAAGAAAAACACCTACTTTATCTTTTTCAGTGTACATTAAAATGGTGATTTTATAATAAAAAATTACAGGATTCCCTCGTGCACAGCAATTGCAATATTTTATTGATTTCAAATTGGTTCAAAAATGACCACATAATGGCGTTAAGTTTCAATAAATTATTTTGTAAGTTTCGTTAAATTTCTATAATTGGTTGCTTCACTGACATTGCTAATTACAATTTTCTAATGACAGCAAATGCAATTATCTATACTAATATTATAAAGGGGAAACATTTAAAATTTTGTATTTTTGTATGTAATAAACTGAAAAACTACTAGACTGACTTAAAAAATTGTGTTACCGTTCGGAAGCTACACTATTTGCGGATAACATAGACCACTTTTTATCTCTGTTTTCCTACGGGAACAGAAACTACGCTGCATAAAGTATTTTTGTATCTAACGATTAAATTTAAGGAGTAATAATTTAAGGAGTAGCCTAAAAATTTCTGTGATGTGGACTCAAGGATGAAGGTCGCCCCAGTGGTCAAGGCACCAAGATACCCGGTGTCCCACACGAAATACCGGTTTCGATTGTCCCAGATCAAATACCTGATGTATATATAAAAATTTATGACAGCAACGCTTAACCGAGTTTGCTAGTCGAATATAAAGACAAACATTATTTCTTGGACTCAATATTATTTGAATAATCATTTCAAATCGACTTTTTCAATTTAAATATTGTTTACAGCAAATAATAATTTTTTTTACCAATTTCCAATTTTCTACCACCCTTGATTTCAGCATAAAAAATATTTAAAATAAGATATCATAAGGTATAGACTGCAATTTGAAATTTTGTAGTTGCAGTACCCGCGAGCCACCCTGTTAGTTTTTTTTTAATACAAAAAACGATGACCATTTTAAATTAGACTGAAAAAGATTTAGAACGGGTTTTTTCCTTTTTTTCATAACGTTATCAATTAAAGAGATAATTTAAAAAGGCCACCATATATACAAAATTGAATATATATCTTGTATCAAATTAGTTAAAATTGGAGGTGGATAATCTTTAGAGTTATTAGTGTAGTGTATATAAATTAAAACATAATTAAATATTCGTTTTGGTATAATTAAGTAGTTTATCAACAAGCACACGCGATTCTATTCATAATATAACCAGTAGTAAATTTTATTTAATTTGAAAATAAAAATTTTATGTATTTCACGCCACAAATATTATATTCTTAAAAATAAAGTTTATGTACTGCTTGTTGCTACTAAATTTTAATTTTTGATTTTGGTTTTTATGAATGCATGTGTGTGACAGACCGTTTTGTTATGACTATGGCAAGTTGATTGACCCGTTTTTTTTTTTTTTGAATAATTTTTTGGAAACTGGTTCCTTTAAAAAACGTATTCATTATTTACAATATGTACCAAAACTGTTTTTGTTATTAAACCCTTGGAAATTAAAGTTTGATTCAGAATTCAATTCTGTTCGACATGTGTCTACATAAATTAAAGCAATAAAACTCGTCATTGCATCCTTAGTTTGCCAAAAATTTCCTTCATTTATAAATACAGTCTTGAATTGAAAAAATCTGTATGAATTTGATTGCTATTGAAAATGATAATGATAGAAGTATGAAATTTTTTAAAATATTTATTCTACCAATATTCATTGACATTCATGAGATATCACAACTATAAAAATGTTTAATTTTTCTCATATTTTCTCATTTTCTCACTAATTATCAACTCTCGTACTGTTACAATTTCCTAGAAAAGGTCTTCATTAATTAACTTCAAATAAGCTATCATATTTCAGTAGTTTTAAGTGACTTAACACTGTTTCGTTGTCCACCAATCATTCAGAGAATCGCGTAACTGATTTGTACGTGTAACGAAAAAAATTAAAGCACATATTTACCCTTTAGTATTCGTCTTTGTCATCAAAACTGGTTTATCTATTCTCTTAATCTGAGCCAAATTTCATAATATTTGGAATATTCTATCGAATATCTTCACCAAATTTCATTGTGGTGCATATAAAATACAAAAATTATATCGACTTTGTAACCGGAATATTGGTTTAAATCATATACTAGTAGACTGCCTCCCATGAATTCATTCATGATTTTTTAAATATATGATCATTGACACATATCGGTTGAACGTGATTATAAAGAGCAAAAAATAATATTTTTTTATATATTCCCTAAAGACACTATGTTTATTGAATTGTATTATACGCCTCCCAAATTAAAATGGCTTTTACCATCATCCGTTCATAATATATAGTATACAAATTATTATTATTGAGAATAATCTTATTAGTACTTATTTTCAATTTAATTTGTTTGATTTTTTTTAGTAATAGTTTTAATTGAGAATTTTTTATTTAGCAATAAATTAAAAATTATCTTATCTTTCTTTGCTCATAACTTGAATGTTATTTTTAAAATTTAAATGTTCTTAATTTAAATGAAATCAAAGAGATTTATTTCATTAAACTAAATACACTCACTAGACACCAGTTACTTAATTACAATATGTACATCATGTCATCGATAACATAAAATTTTTTTAATTTTAACCGACGATAGCAAGAGGTTCTTGATATATCAGAATCTATGCTTTTATGTTTAATACTCGTTAACAATTGGAATTGAGGAAAAAATAAAGAATTGATGGTACTAACAAAATTTCTGTTTCTACCTAAGTCTGACTATCTTTCCGTCCTCAACCAGGACTCAAAAGGTTCCATGGATCCCACACACATCTCTTAAGCCATAAGAGCTAAAAGACGAGTTTCAAAAAAACAAACAACTTATTCTTAAACTGTTTAGATACGCCATAGTTTCAATTCAATCACACCCGTTCGACTAATTAAAGTATTTTAGGATAGATGAGGAAATGCATTATGCACAGAGTGTCGGACTCACACCAATTAAAACCTCCTCTCTATTTCTTTCTCAATACTTCGATCCATGCAAACATTACTCTTGAAGTTGAGTGCCATTGAACTTAAATATTCAGTCAAACTGTTTTTTCTCTTCTTCACGAAATTACGCACCAGTGGAGCAATTATCTACCAGTTTTGGTCGCATCTAAGCATAAAACCCACACAGTTGTCGGGGTACGAGAAAATCGTTTTCTGCTCGTGTCTGGGGTCCATTAAACCCAACTGTTTTTACTAATACACTTACTATTTAGGACCATAATACGTCATCTAATGTTCAACTCGCTATCTATGTATAATACGTTTGGTTGTCACTGTACGCCTCCTAAATGACTGTACCGGTTTTAATTAGCTTTGTGTATGTGTTGACGTGGGTCCATAGATGGCTTAAATTTGGATCGAGTTGACACTGCAATTGGGATCAAGTAATTTTTTTGACGGAAGTTTGTGTGTAGACTTAAATGGATCCCTGGGTGGTTTATATTATCAATTAGACTCCTTAGATGACGCTTGGGTTAAGAAACATTTTTTTAATTATTGGACCAATTATTTTTATAATTTTTCTCATATCAAAATTATATCCACAAAATTTTTCCCCTCACCATCTCAAAGTATTATTCTCAAAGTCAAGTAAACCATCCAAAAATAATGCTAACGCTAGGACTAAACAATGCCCATGTATTGATATTAAAGGAATGTTATAATTATATTTAAAAAATAATAGTTGTATTTAAGTATTTCATTAATGTTATAATTAGTTCAAACAATCATCACCAACATGTATTTAAACAATTTCCACTTTTAGTTATTATCTTCCTTTGTTTCAAAATATCATATATCGTTAAGAAACGTTTGATAGTTTCGTTATTTTGTCTCATAACACACACACTTTAATAAATAATTTTTACATAAATTTTTAATTAAAATTAAATAGATTGTCAAATAAAACTAATTTTTCATGTCTATTGTTTTTTATTTTTTCGTATTTATGTTGTAATGTATCTCCAATTTATACTACTACGGCACTTTTCACCTGTTTGGTTTTTAGCAAACTATAAATCAAAAAGTATATTTCAATATTGAACTGTCGGTGTTGAGTATTAAAAAGCGATCTGAATGCATGGGTCATTATCAATTTATTGAAGTCAGTATAACTTTTTTGTTAAAAAATCTCGTAATTGGTTTTAAATTGCAATTTTATCTCAAAATTATTTCATTACAGAGAAACTACACAATATGTTATATACAGACGTTTATAATGTTAAGTTGAATTTATAAAAAATTTCTTTTTTTTAATAGAAAATTTTTATTTCTCTCTTATATATTTCAGTTGTATCGTTGGCTAAGAAAACTCATTATATTGATTATTCCAAAAACACTATCCTTGAAAAACATCTCGAAAATCGCGCTACCAAGTTCCATAAAATAATAAGCATTTGTATAACTTTGAAATAAACAACATGGGCTCGTAGTAAATAATACACAAATATATATTTAAAAAAATGATGAAAAGTTGAATGACGCGCCTTACTCTCGTCCAACTCATCCAATTTGAGTTTTTAATAGCTGAAATGAAATGTTTTGAATCACTAATAATTTGAGCTACTAAACACTCAAATTGGATGAGTTAATAGATATTGTTCAGACGACAATGAACACTTATCACCTTTTTCGTGTGATTTGAATGATTAATAGTATCCGGTCTGTTTGGAAAATGTCCCAGTTGTTTAGAATTTAAGTTATTAAATTATTATCAACAATTAATGCTGCGGATCAGCACACACAGGTCCACTAGTAAATTTTATAAAACAAAAACATTTTTATAGATATACATTCCAGTGAAAAACTACTGATAAAAATATTTAGTAATCTCTTTATTTATTATTGCTACTTCTATACAAATAATCGTGATAAACTTAGATGCTCACACATTATGTTCCTTTACTTGCGGTTATTATATATGTAAGTGTTTGATGTTAAATTCTCACAGAATTTGCTTACATCTTAAACTCTGTTGATGCTATTAATTATTATTGCTTATAGTATCCCCATTTGATTTACATGCTTACTTTTCTGTTTCAATCCACTTAGGTATTGATTCATTAAGAATACAAAACAGTTTGCGCCTAGTAGAAACCACAGACTTGCATAGCGTTAGACTCCTCCGTATCGGCACATATGTTTCTACAATTCATAAGGCACCCACTCAAAAAACAAACATATCGTAAAGGCAGTGGTTATGCTAATTTGAAAAATCTGGCTACTATATTTGGCTAACGGTAATAGCTGCCACTCCTAATTTGGATGCGTAAAGGATAAAAGTAGGCTTTTGTACTAGTAAACTTTATAAAAAATATCGTACAAAACTATTCTCAAAAGCAGCTATACCTTTGAGAAGTGACACAAAAATTGATTACCCCGTTTTTACTACCCACCAAAACTATATAATTTTAAAGAGATGTGAAATCAAAATTATAGGTAGTTGAAGACATTATTGAAAAAATTTTATGAATTTTTATGAGCTATATTGGAAAAATATATTATTTTAAATAAAATGTAAAAGTATAACCTAAAAGACAATAAAGTTTAGCCAAGTCTTCTATTATGACTACATAGTTAAGTCTCTTATGAGTAAAGCTATTGGAATAATTTTAATTTTTCATAAGCAGATGTCTCAACGGTAGAATTGTTGTATTATTTGAATGAATTCAACATTAAAGCAACTCTAATAAGATACTACCTTGTTTCCATGTATGCAACGGTCGATGTTTTCATAAGAATTGTTTTAAGAATTTATTTTTCAGCAAAAAATAAATAATTCTACGAAATTCCCATAAAATATCTCAACTTCTTTAATTTCATTTCTTATCAATGTATGACTAATGATAAAAAAATTGTTGCTAGCCATTATATATTAGCAAGATCATAAAACTAATCTTAGTTTTAGTGAATTTCCTTTTAAAGGAAAATCGGCATACGTCTATGTACACCAATGATGAAACTTTTTCAACATTTATATGTTTATATTTAAGTGAAGTTGATCCTATAGTTTGTTCACATTTGATTCAAAATCTTAGCAGAAACAAGATTAGCAGAAGAGAAGATGTAAACACAAGTTTTGTTATTTCTCAAATGTTTTTCTACAAATATTTCTCAAATGTTTTTCCAAGTGATAATTGTATTCTCAATATTTATTTAAAAGGAATTTGTTCAGTTTACGCAGCTCATGCATGACAATTTTTTTAATTATATTATCGCTATTCCATTGGCTGTACTAATGTATAAATAACTTCTGCGATTCGTTATGAAAATTGAAATTTTAATATGATAATTTATTTTGAAAAACATAGAAAGGTCACAACATGGGAATTCCCAAATGTTCTTGATAGTGTCAAATGATATTGAATTTTATGGAAAAGAAATGAACTGTGCAAAAACATAATCTAGCCATTCCGAACAAGTATGTATGTAAACACATCACGGGAAAGTTCTGAGTCCATTATTGGCAGTGTATTTTCATTATAGGGATATTTTTACGTGACTAATGGACCAAGAACTCAGACCTCCCAGGCCATACTTTGTTTTCTGAACGGGTATTCATATGTACACTGAATGCTAGCATATTTGCTAATATGGTTAGAGGTCAGATTTACAAGTACCAGTGGACAATGATACTTGATTTTCCCATAAAATATTATTACAAAATAATATTGAACATTGTCAGATAGTTTTCGCTGGACATTACTTGTGACAGATGCTTTAAAGCTTCCAAAACAAAAAAACATTTGAACTTAACTTCAAATCAAGAATAGTATGTATTGCAATTTCTCAGAAGAGCGAGTGCGTAGTTTTCAATAAAAAATGAGATCAGTAGATTATTGAACGCAAATAGTATTCAGAAAGCGTAGTATCAAAATAGAGCGTTAATTTGTTTAGGTCTTCACTGATAGCACAGCCATCACACGTATAATTTTGAATATGTTTGGGAAAGCAATCGCATTAGTAACTTTAAAAACTTTTCTTCGAAAATTTCTTGAAAGGTTACCTTCTGTAACCTTGTACTTCATTTATCCATAAATCGAATCTATCGAATTCTTCATAACAACACTTACCTGAACGGTATATTTTTATCTATTGTTTAAGCAGTCAGGCATTTTTCGGCTTTGTGATTTTTTAAGCTTTTATTCAAATAAACTTTTTATGGTGCATTTTCTAAAGAAATTTGTATTATTCGGTATATTTTTGAAACCTAAGAAACCTGAAGAAATTTCTATCTTTGTATAAATATTAAACTAGTGCATTTTAGATTTAGAGATTTAGAAACATCTTAGAAGTAGAAGATTCAAATCCAAATCCTACTTTCCTGTGAGTTTAAGAAACATCAAGCTTAATAACTTTAGAAAATTTGTATGTATCTGTTAAAACAAGAACAAACTTTCGAGAAGAGATAATATCTGGGAAATACTTTAAAAAAATGTGAACATCCACACAAATTTGTCTCAATTTTAAGTAATATGAAACCCTAGCTTAATCCAACACATCTAAGTTTAGATATTAGGCTATATAAAAATAGACTTTTCGCAGAATTTTAATAAAATTATATTAATTATATAAAAAAACAAAATTTATATTAATTTCACCTTTTATAAAAATTATTCCAAAACGAAAAACATGAGGAATCACGACACAGAAAATAACACTACAAAAAAACTGCACATTAAACACAAACACGAAAATTGAAAAGCGCGCGTTAAAAATTACATAAAAATGATTTTTTTCACCGAACACATTTACAACAAAATTGTACACTAATCAATTTCTCGCATGAATTAGATTTTTTCACAACACGTAATAATCATAATAGATACGCACGTGGATTATTGACTGTGCGTTGGTAGTAAGTTGTTCTTTAGTTGGTGAGTGTTGATCGTATACTAAAACTAATAATAATAATAATATTGGCTTCAGAATCAGAAAACGTTGTTGCAACTCTACAATAATATAATATTATATCGCGCGCGCTCTATAATTTTATAACCACAAGAACAGTATACGGTGCACTGCAATATGAATGCGACGACGATCACATAAACAACATCACATCATCATCTTAATAATAATCATCTCAAGAGACATGTCTTTCTATAGTTGGCTGGCTGTATGTTGTTGGTGATGCTGAGCTAATAAACTCTCTTCTGTCTAGTGATAAATCTTGCATTCACATATTCTTTATCAGTAACTGAAAAGAACCCACAAACATTTATTTCTTACACGTAATCATTGTTGTAAAACATGAGTACTGTTTCTTTCATTCACTAAATTCATGAATTATGAATAATTTATTTTGTCACTTCCATTATATTTATTTAGTTATTTTAAGGGGGATTGTTACCTCTGTAATAAGGACATTCCT
Source organism: Chrysopa pallens (assembly GCA_020423425.1). Lineage (NCBI taxonomy): Eukaryota > Metazoa > Arthropoda > Insecta > Neuroptera > Chrysopidae > Chrysopa > Chrysopa pallens. The sequence goes on along the minus strand of CM035593.1, from coordinate 72,287,658 downwards.
TAATGTAATAGAATATATTTAAAATTGTTCTTTCAAGAACGGCTCTTGGACATACCCTACTACCCTACCCTAATGTCATATTATTATTGTGCATACCAAATTTCATAACATTTGGATAATTTTTTTTGAGTTATTTATACGCGAAACTTGAAGGCTATTACATTCAGAAGTTAAGGAAGTCCCCGTTACTAGACATTCCTAAACAACGTCCATTATTAGACAATTCTATACAAATAACCATCGAATATTACGAAACTAATATTACGAAAACTAACTTTGAATTCGAATTCAATTTATTAGGCAATTACTTTTAGACTAAGACATGGCATTCGTCAAACGACTACTTCTAGAAATTATGTTACCTCTTCAGACAGCTGCGCATGTACGCGCAGCGCATCGTATATAAATAAGAATTTCGGATTAGAAAATATCTTTTCAAGAATAATACTGAGACTGAATTTGTTACATTTCCATATCAAAATAACTAGACTCAATAACATAACAAAACTCGAAAATAAATTAAAATTTATTTAAAATGGAAGAAGTGACATACTATCAAGGATTATTATTCTTCTCTTTCTTGAAAACGATGGTTTACATATAATTTATATGGAGATATTGATCTGTGTCGTTATAACATAGTATTTCCCTGTTTGTTTAATAAGGATTTTTAAACGACCATACCTGGCCTATTTTTAAAGATTAAAAAAAATAACCGAATATGAAGATACGATGACTACAAAATAATGGCTTTCAATGGTTGCGAATTTTCAAAAATAATGTAAATCGACTCCGAGTTTCCACCTCATTTATCGAGAATATGCAATATTTACGAATACATGTTGGAAACTTTGGGTAATTTTTTGGAAGATCTTTAATGGTAGGGCTTTTTTTATGATTTCAAAAAAAAACTTCATTCAATCTTTGAAGGCCTGTATTTTGTACAGTAAATTTTTTAAAAATGTTTTTTAAGCCAAGAATTTTTTCTATAAAAACATTTCGGGGATATTATCAGTATATAAATTATTATTTCCATTTTATGCTTACGTCAGAATATCATCGAAATTAAAGAAGATACGCTTAGCTACTAGGAAAAATATTCATTTCACAAAGGGACCTCCTTGGTTTATCATTTCTAATTGATTTTAGGGTTATTGCATATATCAATTCAAAGCTATACCGTATTTTTTACACCAGTTATGATCCTATTTAGTACTTAGAAGATCGGTAGCATAATTTCAACTGGCCTTTAGATAGCAAAATAAAGTTTTACTCTTTCAACTTTAAACATTACAAAACGAGTTATATATCCGTAAATTTTTTCGCTCCTTTGATTCACGCAATAAGTTTTTTAATAAAAAAAAATTGAAGATAATAATAACAATAATTCAAATTCTATTAAGCTGTCAATAATGGGCACCGATTTTGTATGTGTTGAATGAAGCGAATTTTTTGTGATATGACCCATATTATGTATCTGGTCGGGTATTATCGATACTAATTGAGTTTTTAAAACAAATTAAATAAGGGGAATAATGAATTTTCTATATTTTAATATATTTCCTATGCGGCATACATGCTTCGTTTTTCGCTTATTGTCGAACATACATTAACATGTAACTGTCAACTATTATATTTCCTAAATTCTATTATATTAATAAATAATATTTTAAAAATATTTGAATATATTTTTATATATGATACCGTTAGTTTTTTATTTTTTATTTTGATAAATGATTTTTTAATTTATTTTTATTATTTATTAAATATAATAAAATTTTCATATTTATTAAGAAGATTTCGTCGTCAAGTCAAACCAAATTAAATACCCATATAGTTATGGTCATGTAACAAGATAAAGTTTTTGTTTATTGATCTATGATTGATTATATAATATACCGCCTAACTAAAGCTCAGTCTTGTCTTATCGTATAGGATAATTTGATAATCAACTTTACATCAAAATTATGTTTCCATTCTTCATATTTCTTTATAACGTTACAAACTTTAAACTATATTTAATATTTTCATCATTACATATTTGCAAGGCTATAAGAAAAATAAATATTAAAAAATCTATACATAATTGAATATCTGCAATGGTATAAAGTTTTCTGTAGTTGTAAGATGGGGAATTTAACTTCAATTTGTTCGCAATTTTTCATAATCAAGAAACCGGTATCTTCCATTTGATTACAGCTACAACAAATCTAATTATGTCGTTAAGAAACCGCATAAAATTCCTTCCTAAAACAAATATTGAATTACTATTTTATCATACTTTAATTGAGTTTTCATTTTTCCAAAACCGAAACTTTATCAATCATTATTTCCTTCTGAAATTTCAACTCAAAATTTCTTGATAAAATTTCCCTTAATTTTTTTTTAATTTTTACCAAAACTTTTTTGACCAATTTCAAATTTAATGATTCCGTTGTATTCAGCGTAAAAAATTCTTTCAAAGAGGTACATGTTATTTGAATTTTTGAAATTTTAATGTAAATTTATTTTTATAAAAAAGGACTACTAGACTGAAAAATATAAAATATGTACTTTTTCCTTTTTACAAGTTAAAAAATAATAATTCAAAAAATTATAATTAATTCAAAAGTTTAAAAATTGATGCAATATTTTACAAAACAAATTACTCTCAAATATTTTCTTGCAAGACCTTAGTAAAAGACAAGCAAAATTAATAGATATTTTTTGAGGTAAACTTCAAACTCAGTGTGTCAGTAATAATGGGAAGAAAGAGTTTTTTTTTTTTACTCTTGCAAAATATTGGAATATTTAATATTAATAATAAGCAAAAGCAGATTAGTTTCAGTCCTTTTTACTTTGTTAATATTTCGGATGATCTTGGACTGCCATCATTTTTTAAGAGTGAAAAAATTATTATGTTATTACTATCTGTGGATTTTAGTTTCATTTGAGCTGGAAAAAATATTTTAATCTGTTTAAATAAAGAGTGGTTTTCTTCATAGAAAATTTTATATACAATTGATGAATTGATTTTTGTCCGCGACAATGTAACATATCAAACGATGTTTGTTTTTTGTATGCAGATAATAAGAATTTTATGATTAAAAAAATAATTAATCATATTTGAATATCGTTTTATTCAATATATTTTATAATACAATAATGACTATTAAATGCATTTTAAATACTTATTCATTCCATTGCACCATGTTGTAACACTTAATTGGAAAGCATTTTTAATATTAACCAACTCATAATTGGGATTAGTGTCCCATTTAACATTTTATGTTGCTGAGTTTGTGTGAATTGTAATGTTTTAAAGTGTCAAGTATCTAGTGTTTTCATAGAAAATATAATTTAATCCCTTGGAAGTCAGCTATAAAATTCTTTGTTTATTTACTTATAATAAAAACATTTCTGACACTTTATTATCTCCTTTTCAAATCATTTTAACATATAGTATCAAGATAGAGTTTTTTGGATCCAATTTTCTACCATTTTTTTCACTTTATTTGCCGGTCAACAATAGTATAAAACTGCTGGATTTGCATATGAAACTTCAATACCAATTTCAGATTTGAATCAAAATGATTCAATCTTACCTTATTCAAATTCCAATCTAAGCATATTCATTCGTATTTAATAACGGCTGTATAAGTGGCAAAGTCACACTAAATAAATTTAATCGATTCCAAAACCATTCACTTTTTGTTGTGAAAGCTATCCATTAGTAAGTTCAGATGGAGGGACATTCCTTCAAAATGTTGAGTACGAAGAAATGCATTAATTAAATTAGAAAGCCATGATGCTATATATTTCCATTTATTATAATATGATTATTCTAAATCTTATTTTTGATTGCTTACAATGTATATTTTCATCGATTCAAAAAGGAATTAAAATCTCAAAAAGTTAAGAAAACTTAATACTACGTAATGATTATAAAGTTTACCTTGAATAGAATGGTTTTAAATGATCAGGAAGTCTACATAACATCCTTTTTTATAACCGTTTATTTTACTTCCCCATTTTTTTACTGTTTGATTTTTATACATGTTTGTGTTTAAATGAAAGCGTTAATATTCCAAACAGTTAAAAAATCGGAAAAAGTTAACAAAAATAAACGTATAGTGTAAACGAGCTATAATGCTTATATACATATATTTTACTGGTTATACATGGCCTAACATGTTATTTGGCAAATTGGTTTTGATCATTGACTGGTTTATCCAGTCAGTTTGAGTTGAAACCAAAAACAACAGTAGTAGTTGATTATCGATAACGAATCATAATAATCTTTATCGTGCTTTACAAAACATATGCTTATTATTGATAGTTTATTATCATTATTACAATTACACAGTTAACACGCTAACAAAAAAATATTATAAGAATTACACAAATATTAAAATTACCCATTATTGCAATCATTTGTTAAAAAGTTATTATCTTTTCTATTCGCTAATGAGGTGCCATCTAGAATTTTGTTTTTATACAGAGTATATTACTTTTAGTTTAAAGTTTGTAACGCTACAAAATATTGACCGCTCAAACAAAATTTTGGTATAGATGTTCATACAATCACCTAATTATTCCATTTCCGCATGTCCGTCTATCTGCCCGTCATGCAAATTGAAACTTATTTTAGATAAGCGTATTTTAGATAAGTTCGTGGAAGTGAAACATGGGTCCATTGGGTCCAATAAGACCAAGACTCAACTTTAAAAGAACTATAATGTAGCTTTCATGTCAAGATTGTGTATGCCAAATTTCATAACATTTGGATAATTATTTTTGCATAAAAATTGAAAAAAAAATCATATTATAACATTAGAGATTATTTTTATTAATTAGATCTTATTTTTGTATGAATTTCACTCAATCACTTCTAAATTTATTACATACAAAATTTGTTAAAAATTTTAAAAGTTTATCTTTTCCAACATATAATTTTCAATAAATATTATTGCCAATTAATTTAAACGATTCTAAACCATTGATGAAAACGTAGGCAGTTTTTGTTTATTTTTAATTTCGAAAAATTACGTTCGCGTTTGATATCATTGGAGGTCTATATATTTTCAAAAATATCATTACTTTCGGGAAAGTTGATTGTGCCATATTATCCAAATTCAATTATTAAAATTTCCCAACAGGTACCTTACAGTATATATTTTCAACAATATTATCATTGTCGATAGAAATCTTTACAAATTAAATTTAAATCAGATGAAACAATTTAGTAGCGTATATTAGTTATAAAACGACATTAAAATTTTGAGTACATAAAATATTCATGTATTTGTATTTATCTTTTAAAACACAGTCTTCAACTTGCGCTTGAAAAACAAATCGATATGAAGAAATTTTATAATAGAATGAGTTTTTCTACGACATACGAATAAATACAAAGAATTTTAACGTGTAAATAATAAGCTTATTGTATATTTGTACTCGTACGTAAGCACCTAGGTACAAATACCTAGATTTTTTATTACAACAAATAATAAATTACACTATAACACGGTTACTATCTGTCAGATCATTGTGATTCTGATTTACTTGATAATTTGTAGACAAACATTATTATTATTATAACTTATATAGTCGAGTGTAATTAGGTTTCTACCGAATTATTGGTACATGGGTTTCATTGCTTAAGGAGTTTTTTCATTTCTTATATATCTCTCAATGGTTTTTATTTAAATTTTCCATTTTTTAAAACGATGTATCAAAAATTGTAATCTCGATGTAACTAGTATATAAGATGATGATGTATTATAAATGAATCTTAGGCTAGGTGCTATAGTTATAAGCCGACTTGTATTTATTATGATACTAATAAAGAAAAAAAAATTATTTTACTATCAAGCATAAAGTTTACACCTTAAAATCAACCGCTTTGAACTTCATTATTAACGAATATTGCGTCGCGTGGGGCACAGCGCGATTCGACATGACGCGTTCGCGTTACACGCAACGTGATGGGGAACGCATATTACCATGTAGTTCTTTCGCCCAGTATAAGATAATATATAAATATTATTCTAATCCTACTAGACCTGCTACGAATGTGTCAAAAGTCCGGACGCTTATGAACGTTTCGCATCCTGACCAAATTTAACTTTTTATGGTAAATATTTTATATAAATAACATTTCTGAGTTAAATTATTGACTATTTTAAAATATCTTGATTCAATGATTCAAAAACATTAAGTAATGATATCTTTGAACACAATATACAACTTACCTTAAATATAAAAACTAATTTATTAGAAAATAAAAACTTAATTGCACAATAAGGAGACTATGATTTGTGAAACGTGCGAAGCGTGGCGCGAGAAACTGTGTCTCCTGCACTGTGCCACGCGTTTGTCGTAGCGAGGTGAGGTCAATTTGCGATGATCTATTCATTTGTGTATTATACAAAAACTCGCGCTGTACCACTCGCAATATGCGCCAGGCCTAAGAGTGGTTATGGAAATTACATACCCACATACATAGACTACTAACATCATAACGCATCCTTTAGACTTTGCCGTAGTCGGGTAAAAAATAAATGAATAGAATGTTAAAATTGATAAGTAGTTTTTTAACAGGAATTAAGTTAGCGTGGAAGTTTAATAAAAATTATTTCACCAAATCTCAAAAAATTGCTTCCAAAATGCTCTATCAGGATCCATTGATTAGGTCATCATAGTTTTACGGTCATCATAGTCTTACGGTGGCTATTTAAATCGTAATTAATAATTTTAAGTAATTATGCATAAATAAAAGTAATTGCTCAATCAAATGGATTAATATCGAAAGAGCACATTGGGAGCAATTTATTGAATTAAAAAAATATAGAAAAAATCATTTATTAGCTGGGATATAAGGAAAGCAGTTTTTGTAATTTTGATTGCAAATAATTAATTAAATAATAACGTAATCACTATAGCAATTACGGATCCTGATAGAGCATTTTGGGAACAAATTTTTGAAATTTGGTTAATTAAATTTTATTTAACTTCCTAGCTAACTTATTTGCGGTAGTTTTTTTTATATATATTTTTTTTTAATTCTGGAATTAATTGATTAAAAGTGTAGTATTTCTACAATACTTAAACCGCCTCCGAAATCATTTCTATTTCTAAATTACAGTAATAGTTAATTTATTATAAAATTTTGTTTTCAATAAAAATAAACCAATCTAAAAAAAAAATATATAATAAATAGTAAAGACCCTTATATTTAACGTATGTTAATGTTTAATCCCCCGCCATACATGTGTGACCTATCTTGTTTTGTTATAAACAATAAATCTCTACAAAAAACATTGTACATCGATCACAGTGTCATATTTCACCAAATACTTTTGGTTTACAATTATTTACATTTTATTTCCCAAAAATCTCTTTTGTATAATATAAATAATAATAATAATAGTAATATGTAGATTACCATATGGAGGTACTTGACTATCAAAAAAAAGTCGAACCCCGCAATATATCAATGAAATTCAATTAAAATCAGGTTAAAAATGAGGATTCGGATAATGCTAAACTTATTTTTGGTCCAATTTATATTATTCATCCCTTGTCCTATTTTGAAGGGCTATAAGGCTTGAAGTCTTTATGATTTTTTTTTTTTTGAATAGACATAATTGTAGTGGCAACGTGCCCGTTTAACCCATATTTTCATGTTCAGCAAGTAAACAGGTTCAGTAGTGCATACGTAGCCATTTATCCAACATGGGACTTGCACGAACAGAACAGTCGTTCATAATCATTCATTCATATTAGACGCCATGACGAACAGTGCATGTTAAACCACGTGGAATATGTACAAATAATTTAGTATAATAAAATAATATTTAAATATTTCAAGTTGTTTCATTTAAATTAAATAAAAATATACAACATATAAAAATCAAGATTCCACAACAAAATTTTTTTAGGGCGATTGCCATTATACAAGAGATAAAGGAGTTTTAGTTTTGTCCAATATATACCCATGAAAGAAAAACTGTTGACATAGCTAGCGATTTTCAAAAAACTGAAACTTTGAGGTACGAAATTCTTTGTGAGAAATATATAGAAGAAATATATAGAAATACAAATATTATTTTATTCGAGTATTTAAAAAAATTAAAAATATTTTATTAAAATATCGAGTAAACTACAATTATAAAATAGCATGTTTTGAATTTTTTGATCTTAAAGTGATCAATTTTTGTACACTCATGTACCTCTAGATTCTGCTCTAATATGATACATATACACACACACAAACACATAAACTCGAATAATAACAAAATAATCTGGAAACACCCTTAATAATGTACTCGTGTTTTACAGATTATTAGACTGTTTATCATAAAATATCCATATAATCGTCATCTCGTCGTCTCCCCAGCCCATTTGTTATTTAACGATCATCTGTTTATTTTTATATGTGTTCCTTTCAAATAAATAATAAATTCATCTGATATTATTGTATTTTACTTATTTCCGCTCAAATCAATTGTGTTTATATATCTTTTATTTGAATTCCAAAGAGTCATATAATTTTCAATTCCGAATTTTCTCTATTTCATGGAAATTCATAAAATGAAAAGCATCATCAAACTACTTTCACGAATTAATTACTGAAGACAAAATTATTTGATTTTAGTTACATTTTTATTGGTAAAATCTTGTTTAAAAATGTATAGCCCCGGTCAAAAAAAACATACCTATGTGAACATTTCAAGTTTTTTAAATTAGAAATACACTATTTTTATGGTGTAATTCATTATTTATTCTGTTTAAAATAAAAGTTATAAACATGAAATCTGTTGTAATAACCTTTAAACACCATAAAAACGTGTATTTTTGATCTAGATATCGACAAAAATTAATTTTAAAACTTTATGATGTCAAAAAAAAATAAAAAAAAATTTGTTATGCCCTATAACGCTCAGCTCAAATTCAATTTTGGCAAAAAAAGAATAAATTTAGATCATAATTTTCATAGAAGGGTTAAATTTAGCGAATAAATAATACTAGAAATGAAAAGTATGACCCAAAGTTAGTTGGTTACAAATAAATTTAACTCAAATCGGTTAAAATTTGGCTCAGATATCGACAAAATTAATTTTTTAATCTTTATGACGTCATAAAAACCAAAATAAATTAGTGTTACCCTATTACGCTCAATTTTAATCCAATTTTGGCAAACAAAGTATGTAATCCTACTAAATTTGGGTAATAATTTTCCAATTTTTTTGTAAAATAAAACATATCTGCAATATATATCAAAAAACCCATTAATATTTTAACGTTTTACAATACCTGTACCTAACATATTATAGAGAATACTAAAATGGCATCAGCGAAACCAGGCGGGCTGGTACTTTTGTATAAATGCTTTATTTGTGCATGATTTTGAATAAATTTCAAATACAATTTTTGTTTCAATTGTAAAACGTGAGCTTAGCTACTCTTTTTGGATAAAATAAATAAAAGACGGCCTAACTATGTTCAAATAAATTATTACTAGAATTACGTAAAACTCGATAATTCAGTTTAGTTCAGTCATAAAAGTCTAGCGAGAGAAAGAGAATAAATCATTCAAACTCATCTATAATATCGAAATTATTTTCGTAATAATTTTTATTTACTCAAAAAAACATATTCAAATTCTATAGAATCAAATCAAAAAATAATGAACGAAGACTCGCAAAATAAAATACTATCCTTAAATTTTTATCTAACTAGATAAGTGTGCCACAAGGGGAACTGTAAAAAAATCGAACTTTTCGGACATTTTCCAGAGCAGTTGAATTTTCTTTTCTTTTTAAGGAGATAAATCATGAACATTGAAATCTGTCGATTTGAACGTGGTGTGGGGGAGGTAGGATAGTCAAAAACTTGCAAATAACTCGAAAGACTTGTTTAGTCAGATTTGTTCATTCCACAATCGAGAAGTTTGTGTCTCGGTGTAATATGGATAAACCATAATAATATATACCTTAATACAAAAATGAATAACTAAAAACGTTTAATAAAATATTTTATAAAGTAAAATAACTCATTACATTAATATGATGTAAAGCAGAAATTAGGAAAATTATTTATATAAAATTAATTAAAATGTATTTTAATTTGTTAAAAAAAAAAAATTGAAATTTTCAACTATAATGTGTAGGTGGTTGGTTTAAGTGCAATTCTTTTCTAAGATCGTCTGGAACATCGACATATGTTCGATTTAAGCCAACCGTAAATATTAACTTTCTTAATTCTTCAACATTAACAGGATCATTTTCACTTGACCATATAGTCAGTGTAGAATCGTTAATTTTTTCAACCAATCTCAAAATTTCCTTAAAACTTTGTGCCGCTAAACCAGCACGAACTGGAAATGTAATACTTTGTGTTACATTATTCTCATTGATTACATCAATCATTTCGCTAATATTTGAGTCGCTATACGTTCCATTGTTATCATCTGAACCATATTTTGTTGTCCATCCAATCGATAATATACTTCGTGTAAATTGTTTAGCACCAGATAAAAATCTCTTTGGATCAACAGGTTTCACTTTACTTTCTATTGGTCCGCTTAGAATGTCTGCATTTATCCATACAGGGTACTCCATCTATTAAAAAAACATTTTATTATTGATATACAATTTTATTTGGTTTACAACTTCACTAACTTTATCATATAATTTGTTAATTATTTCCAAAGATTGTTCAAAAACATCAATTGATTTAAAGTCAAGTTTAATGCCTTTAGTAATATTTCCATTTTGGTTGAATTCGAAAACCGTCAATAAAAATTTTTCTAATGACAAATCTGATACAAAATTGGGTGGATGACCCATTATAGGGAAAGGTTTTGATAATGGATTATCAATTAGTATACCCAAGACAACATCAGCTTCTAACATATCAACATCACCTACAAAAAAATTTGAAAGAAAAAATTTAGAATCGTGCTTAAATCTATTTCGAATTAAAATGAAGGACGAGATATCTATAATAAAGGCAATGTCTATTGAAATATACATTGTATTTGTATCAATTGGGTACAAATAATTATAGAAATGTTATGAAACTAGAATGCAGAATCTTGGCATGAAAATGTATGGCTTGTCAAAGAGTTTTTGCAAAAACAACATTTCTAAAATGATAATAAATAATCTTCGAGTTATTTTTACGTGAAGGAATACAATGTATGCTCCAGACTGTGTTTATTATAGATGTCTCATTTGAAAATGTAGTACATACTATTATATAAAGCATCTGTTAATTTCTTTTTGTTATTTACGGCATGCGCCCACATTATTTTAGTTAAGTTTGTTTCTGATTCAATGAAAGTATTTTGTTTTGCTTCTTCCGCCATTGTAAAATCTGCAACAAATTTAATATTATTAAAAGTGACTGAACTATCTTTTGTGTTCAATGTTTTGTATTATTGTTATATTATACAATGAAAATTCATTTTCAATACGACAAATATTTACCTGACCTGCGCATGCGCTAGAAGGAGCTTATAGAAACTATAATTAAGTCGGTACAAAAGTATTAAGTTTCAAATATATTTTATTCAAATATTCGTAACTTTTCCTTCTGGCATATGCGCAGGTCAGGTATATATTTTTCTGTTGAAAATTCATTTTCATAGTTTATGGTATAAATAAATGAATTTTCAACAATCTACAGATGGTTCAATAATAAATGGAAGAGGTAAAATTTTTTAAAATTATTATGTTCTCGAAATAATGGCTATTATCTATCTATTATATAGCAATATCGCCCCGGAATATCTGATCTTTCGATGAAAATACATTTATTTATTGAATATTTTGCCGGCTGTATTTGAAGGGTAATAGTTATGCAATGTTTCAAAACATAGACCAGAACGTCGCCAGAACGGCATGCCATCAATATTATATATTAGCAATGTTAAACATCATATTTGATGACGTCACGTACTAGCCAGAGTGCTTAAAGTGTTTCGAAACACTGCCATAAATTGACTTTAACCTCTGGACTAAAGATGCGGCCTAACCTAAACAAACTTAGTTACTATGTTGTTTACATTGGAAATTTAAATCGTATGAAATTTGCAATTTTATTAATAAGCACCTTTTATTAACTCTGAAACGTTAATATGCTCTAATTAATTAGCTAAAAATCGTTCTAACATAATTTCAAAATGCCTTCGAAATATAGTATATCAACATATAATAAATACAAAACTTGAACAGAGCTGTTAAAATATTTTTAATACTTACAAAAAAAATAAAATTTAGTTGAAAACTGAAATTATGTATTATAATATTTGTTTATAAATAGTCATGATTTTGTCTACATCACGATGTTGTAGTTATCTATATCATATACTAGGCCATCTGTTGAGCATTTAATAAATTTTGTATTCGGAGAATCTCGGCTCTACGAAACCATTAAATTTGAATGTAGTGTAGAGATTTTAATTGTTGTGATATACGCTATATAGTCTAGTTAACAAGAGCCACTCAGATCAGACTTTTTTCTCCGCCTTCGAAAAATTTAATGTTGAAGTCATTTGATTTGGAATGTCATATAGAAAATTAATTAAAAAAATTAGACTCCCGAAAAAAAAAATTCTAAAAAATAAAAAATTCATTAAAAACCAAAGGAATTCTGTGACAACTGTTAAACACAGAACCGTTTTTAACCCTTTTTTCATCACTCACTTCAAAGTATAAATACTAGTAGTATAGTTCCGAAAATGAAGTATTTCTTTGGGAAATTTTATGCAATCTTTTTTTTAAATTTCAAATATCTTGAACAATTCTTGAGATATTCGTTCAAGAAGTTTATAAATAATATTCCGAATGGAATTATTATATTTTTCGAAGGCGAATAAAAAGGTTTGACCTGAAATGCAGTTCTCAACTACACTAATACCGGGTTATTCTTGTTCATTACCAACAGACTTATGATTGGTCAATGTAAATAACAAATATCATAAATCCAATTAAAAAGCTAGTTGATACCAGATAAAATATTAGTTTAAATAATAATATTAATTGAAAGTAGTTTTCATAGGGGGGCATATCTTCCAGAGAAATAAACGAAATATTTACTGTAATAGTTTTGGGTTTTAAAGAATAATCCTTAAAAAGGAAAAATATATTTTGTTTATTTGTTGAACAAATTTAAAAGAAACTTATTAAATAGTTAAATAATAAATTGTTAATTTCATTCAATCATATCTTTATTTAAGAGGATTTCTTCATAAAGCACATTCCTGCATGTAAAGAGTATGCTTCTTATAAGCTATTGACTTAAATTACTTGTAATATACATTGTATTTCTTGCAATTTTAACATACAAATAACTCAAAAAATAGTTATCCAAATGTTAAGAAATTTTTTATGCATAAATATTTTTATTTTTTTCCATCATTGTTTAACAAGTTGCCAATATCCATAGAAAGTTTTCAAAAATATTTCAAGTGTTTTTTCTTAAAAATTTCTTTATCTAATAGAAAGCATTTATATTGATAAAATAATAATAAAAAAATTGTTGTTAGTTTGATAAATTAATATTTAGATGATCAAAACTTTACTTTGAAACAGATCGCCACTTTTTTAGAAATAAATTATTGTTGTTGAGATTAATTAAATTGATGATTCAGTAATAGGTATTTAATACCTACAACGTTAGTTCAATGGTGCCGCTGAAGAAATTTTGAGATTAGAAATGTTGTACAGATTTGACAATGCTGAAAAGCCAAAAACTCTACGTTCTGATGATGATAACTTTATGATAAAGTTTAAGCTAATAACTTTGTATCATAATTGAAATATAAATCAAAATCAAAATATTAAATTTATGTAGGTAAATTACATAGTAAAAAAAAATTACTAATACTCAATTTTCAATAATTTAAAACAGGTAAAAATAATGTCGATTTGTATGTAAGTCAAAATATAATATTAAATTAACAATAAATTTAATAAATAGATTTAAAAAAAAATAGATAAATAAAAATAAGTTTCGATTCACAAATAATTTTATTAAAAATTGTTGTGTTTCAATAATTTTCATGTCCAAATAAATAAAATCGCATAATATACCTACTGTTAAAAGACAGTGGATTTTTATATATTAAATTAAATAATAATAATTAAATAAAAATGTTATTTATTTTTCGAGTGTTAAAATTCAATTTTATAAAAAAATTTAAAAAATATTTACCAAACAGTGCAAAAACAAAAACACTAATTATCAACCATATTATATTGTAATTAAACAAATTATTTATTCTGTTGATCATTTTCTTTTATTTAATTTTAGTTGCTTTTTTTACCGATCTAGTTATTAATCAAAAACTATGACACGAGTTCTGAATCCGACACAAATAAATACAACATAAAAATAGTAAATATAAATAGACTTAATTGTAATAAATGTTTCAATTATTTAATAATATAACTTATCTACCTATCTATATATTCATAGTATTTATGTTTATTATATCATTCCTATATAATTGTGCTGCCATTCAATGCAAGGGCATATTCATAAAATTTTGATTTTACAAGTACGAGTAATCCATCTTTTAATGTTCTTATAATTAGAAAGGTACAAATCAAATAATTAGATAGGTATTTATTAAACTTTTTCAAGATCCTTCTCAATCGTTACAATATGAAATTGTTAATAACAAAAGGTTTTTAAAAAAAGATCGACCATGTTTCACAGTACTACTCGCAGATTATGTGTAACATCTGATATCACATCTTATCAATAAGCAAAATTAACATTTTATCCTAAATAAATGATTCTGGTATTATTTAAAATGAATTATCGTAATAAAGTGCAATTATTTTTATTGATCAACATTTTATTCTTATAATTAATACATAAAACATAATACATAAAATACAATACTAATTTCCCAATTTCTATTTATATTATTGTTTGCTAATCACGTCCAATATCATTGCCATTGATGTTTGGCAATGGAAATATGAATTCAGAATTTAAAATATGTATTAAGTTTTAGTGTTAAGAGGTTCACTTGCGAGAAGTACTTTGAAAATTATATAAATACAGAAGAATCAAATTATATTCTCCAGAATATTTTATCTCAAATTACGAAACTGCTAGTTGCAACAGGCGTGCTACTTCTGCTAGCATGGGGTGAATATGTGATATTAAATTTTAAGTTCATTAATTGGAATTAAGGTATATTAAAGAATGAATAACACGAATTAATATAGAAAATCGAATTTGAAAGTACCATTCACTATGTGTTATTTTTGCCGGAAGTAGCATAATATTTAATAAAATTCAAGAAAACAATATCTCTTATTAATCTTATATAAACAAATAATAGATTTTTAAAAACTATTCATTTTTTAGAACCTTTTAGAAAAAATTAAAATTTGGTTTTACCGTTGTCTTTGAGAAAATATTTTAATTTAATTTTGTTTTTTTCACTGTATAATATGTGTCAAAAAAAAGTATAATTTGCAGAACGTTTCCATTTGATAAAAAAAAAATTGCTATTATCTATAGAACACAATAATAATAATCGTCTTGAAATACGTATATCAGCAATCATCAATAAAAACAAATAAAGTCCAGATAAATTTTTTAACACGGTCAATTCAAGTCTGTTGTGTAATGAATGCAAGGATAAAAAAAATTCTATCTAATCTGATATGTAGCTATTAAGATTTAGATATTTAATGATAAAAAGCATTTTCTATACATTAATAATGTAATTTAATCCAATTTTCTATGGTAAATGACTGCATTTTTTCAACATTTCACATAGATGCGTATATATCGACTTCAATATTATTATTCGATTCAGAATATTCGATTTATTTGAATACTTCGAATTCTTCGTCAATTTGAAAGAGTTAATTTTTTTAATAGAAATATAATATTGTGTCTAAAATAATTTTTAATATGAAGTTATATGAAAATTATATACAAAATATATAATATTATACAAAAATTTCATCAAAATAAGATAAACGGTCCACAAAATATACTCCTCTAATTGAAAAAATAGGTTTAAAGAACGTCGAATGATTCTTCAGATATATGGAGTCTATACATCTTCACATTAATTATTATAGATTCCTGAAATAATCCCAAAGTAATTGAGATCAAACGACCAATTGGCGTGGCGCTTTATTTTAAATATTTTACAAGTATTTTTTTTTTTTATATATAATTATTAATGAGAATTCTAGGATTTTTCGAATAAATTTCGATTTTTTTTGACCCCAATTTCCTAGATCAAATTATTTTGTATTTTTATAAATACTTTTTTCGACTGCAAAGTAGTCATCATCAGTATGAATTAGCTAGTTGTAATGATTCTCTGAGATGTTACTCGTTGCTAATGTGCAAACCATCACCAAAATAGGACTTGCAGTTTTGCCAAAAATCGATATAACCTGTGTTTTACCCTAAAAAACTCTCCACCTTCGACTTCCTGACCTCATATTAAATTAGTTTTCCTTTCATTTTTATTTTATTTTCTTCCGTTTCCAATTGGTTTCATTCTTTTCACATTTTACCATTTTACTATAATTTTTTTCATATTTTACCCTCTACCCTGGTCTAATATCTAATATTTATTTTTCAATGTTTATGATGATAAAATATGAAAATCCTCTTTCTTATTTTGAAAATAAAATATAAGATTGACCTAAAAATGAAAACATTATTTATTTATACATTTATTTTTTTCTAATTTTGTATTCATTTTAAGACTTAACACGTTCTTATTATCTGTACAAATATTTTAATATTTTATCATCATTCAAGAAACGTGACTCATTTTAAATTAAATGGTGATAAGGTTTCTTGTTTATTGTCTTATAGGCACTTTCAATAGCAATAATGTGAAACATATTGCAGCGACACGTTCAGTTATTATTTAATGTGAACGTCATTTGTATCGAATTTTATAATAAATTCTTTTATTATAAGTGTTTGTAATCCTATTCATTCATAAATAATTTGTATGATGATTATAAGAAAAACTTTAACAATATTGTTTACTTCCTTGTTATAGTCTAAAAGCTGATAACCACCTCGACTAAGATATTTAGACCCATAGCTGAAATTTGTTAATTAATTCGTTCAATAACTATAAATACACTTTTATGAGCATTGGAGAAATTGCAGTAAACAAAAGCTAAAAAGTATACCATGCCTTCTATATGATGTTTTTTATCAATAAAAAACCAAAAAACTTGTAATCATTTACTAAGAAATTAAAAAATGTGTTTCACAGCAGATATATTATTATCATCCAGAATCCGACGTTCTAAATTACACCATGGCCACTAGACGAAAAAACCCTGTACATACATAATAGAAATATACCTTTTCTCTGCCATATGTAGCATTTTATCTTCATTCGTCTATCTCTCCTATACTCTCATTAAATATAAGCGAATTATACTTTGACCTAACAAGTATTTGAAACTGTCCAATTCATCTGCTTATAAATATACTTTCTCAAAGGTATCTTAAAGAATATTTTCTGTGAAAGGTAGATTTGTAAAGTTCATTTAGCAATCAAAAGAATCATCTATTTAGTATAAATTGCAATATATTTAAGCGGCGGAAAATATATCGTTAAATACTAATTATCATTGAACAAACATATAAACCCTGAAATTGTGTACCTTAGTCAACAAGGCCATTAGATTTCCGACTATTAGTTTCGTAATGCAAGAACAGCAATCTCAAAGTTGTGAGAATAGTAGAGTATTAGAATCGACAACATTTGTATACTTCAAAGTAAAGAAAATTACCGACAATAGGTTGCTTAATTAATTCAAAACATTAAAATTGGTTTCAGTTTTATTATAGGTAAACCAAAAATTTTAAAAACAAATTGAAAGAATGAAGAAGTTGGTCTTCCATCACATTGTATTACACTGTGTTTGCAATAAAGTTACCTTTCATTGGATGTATAATTCATTGAGCAGCAGATATGTAAATTACTAGCATCGGGCCACCAATAGATATTATTTCGGTATCCATTTCTTTAGATTTACAAGTTTGAATCAAACATAGCCTTGAATATATTTTTTAAGGCAAATATTGGAGGTAATTTTCTTATAATATTTAATATTTGAATATTTTTAATTTCTATCTTAGACTAGTACTTAGGAAAACTGGTAATTTACATTGTTTTTTCAAAAAATCATTGGTACAATGGCGTCCAAGATTTGTACATACTCAAGTATCTCCAGACCGCCTTCTAATGCTTCAGTAATATTCGTCTCTAAATTATTATATAAATTGGGACATGAAATATGGGACATTTCAAATAAATTCAAACACAAAATATCAATTAAAAAAATTATATTTTCGTGAATTATACACTATTTTTTTTAAAGAAATACACGAAATAAACTTATGCATTGTTAAATATGATACATTGAATTTCATATTTACAAGATTAACATGTAATAATACTTTTTATGGCATGAATAAAGGTAAATAAACTATACACCCACTGTAAACATGTAGTTAATCACATTCTTGAGAAATAAATCTACGAACTACATTTGGTGTTAAGCCTGATATTGCATTCTGTAATAAATAAAAATAACAAAATGAATTACTTCATCATGAACATCAAATCAATTCCATGAAATGTACCTCTTTTAAAGTGCCTGGTTTCGTTAATAAATAATAAATAGCATATCCAGGAATCCAAATCATTGATGCAGCACTTAAAAGTAGACCAGTTAATGTTCCCCACCATGGATATTCATAATCACCATATTTCAATGGACTAAATTCAATAACTTCACAAATGAATATCACCTGTGAAACAATTAATGTATATACAATTATAATAGAAACTTCTAATTTTCATTTTAAAAAATTTTAAAAATAACGAGTGCACTTTCGACATATAAACTCATTATTAAGTTATGAATAATTATTCTTTTATTGTCGAAATATATAGGGAAAGTAGGTAAGATTATTGTGAATGAAAAAACTACGGGAGGAGTTGATAAATATTTTTTCGATATATATAATTTCAAATTTAATAAAGGAGGGTTATTAAGTTCTATTTGATTATTTAAAATTGTAAAATTTGAGATTTAATTTATTTTATTGATATCAAGAGCTTCATTCCGGATTGTGTTCAATATCAATTTTATGACCTGTATTGGGAATGGAGAAGTTAGAAGACGTTTTATGTTTATGTTTTCTTTGAACCTGCTTAAATCGGATAACGTTTTTGAATTTTCCAACAGAGCAAACATACAACATACAAGTGCATTTTCATGTTAAATTTGTTACTTACAATCATAACAAATGGAGCAAAGTATTTCCAACATAAACGTAAAAATAATCCAGGACGTTTACCAGTCATTTCACTAATACATTGTGAAAAATTGTCAACACCAAAAATCCACGAAATCGATATACTTTCAAAGAAACATATCCACAATAAAGAAATGCCACTGGCTGAATAATAATCCATTAATTGAAAAATATATATTCCACCCTAAAATTTTATAATTGATTATTATTTTACTATTACCCAGGGAACAGGCGGATTCTGGCATTCAAATAATGCTACTTATCCGGTATAACCAGATAGACAACTTACTGAAAAGGAATAATTATGCTTATATATATTTATTTGATTAATTATTTAGTCTCTTTCTAAATTGAGAAATAGCACTTGTGGAATAACTAGGAATAAGTTATTTACTAAATCGATACATACGACTTATCTTTCGGGGTTTGTTTCTTATATCTACTTTCGATTATAGATGATTTAAGTATCTACATTTTTCTTAAGCCTCTTTCTATTCCTCACTTCTGCATTTGTTTTTGTTTATATTGCCACTTTGTAATACTTGATTCGTTCGTTGTTTTTTACAAAATCAAAAGTTTTACAAAAGTTTTACAGTTTTCTAATTTAATTACTTTCGCATTTAAAGTTACTTATTAAAAGTTATTTTATTGGTAACATGTTGTTTTTTTTAAATTTTATGTTTAACTTTGCAAGGAAAAGATTTTTTAATAAGGCCGAATTTGTAAATCCCAAATTTTGACACTTCCATACGATTCAATTTCAACAGATTCAATTCGTATGTGCGTATGTGAGTTTGTAATTATTCACGATCATCTTGAGAACAAATAATAATATTTCAGATTGAAACATATATAATTATTTTTCAATTTGAGCTTCCTTTAATATTTAGTAAATAAAATACATACATGTGTCGTCATTGGTATGCCCAGTAAAAACATAATTGTACAAATTCCAATCGTAAATAGATTCCTCTTTGGACGTAAAATTTTTGGCCACATATCAACCATACCGGTAATTATCGATTCAACCAAACAAAATAAACTGTCTATACCCAATATCTATAACACGAAATAATATTCATTTATAAAATTATTAAAATTTTTATTTTACGGTTTTCAAATTTATTGTCTCAAAAGCTATCAAAATATTCTGAATAAATATAAAAAATGTAAATAAATCTTTAAAAGATCCTCAATAAACACGACGTTGAGTCATTAAATTATTAAAATTTTTATATTCAGATTAATTGATTATTGTTTTATATGTCACTTTTGTTTTGCCATTGGATAAGGAGTTGGTTTATCAACCGAAAGATTAGTGGTTCGAGCCTGTTTCGGATTAAAATATTTTTATATTTAGATTAATTGATTATATATCTAGATGTCACTATTGTTTTGGAGTTATTTTAACAAGCCACAAGCGGAATTGGTGAGGGTGTCTATTTGGCGGTGTTACATTTTTATGTGTAGAGCAATTGATGATTTATATCGCACTACTAATTTGGATCATTGTGACAATCCCTCGTGGCACAATGGGTTAGGGCGTTGTGTTGTCAACCAAAAAGAAGTTGATCGAGCCTACTTATTGGCGTAATATTTTTAGGTTTAAAGATATTCTTTCATTATATATCATTCCTGAATAGCATACATAAATAGCAACTTCCTTCCCATTGAGCTTAATCAATTGCATATTGACAATGAAAGTGAACACATCAATAATTATTATTTAATAGATTGTTATAAATATATGACAATGAACAATATGTTGTTAATTTTACAAGACGCGATAATTCGGTGTGTCGTATTAAAAATTTATTAACTTAAGTTATTACTATTAAGGAAAGTAAAACATGAAATATTCCTATTCTGTTTGAATGCTAATTGAAATAAATTTTGAATTAAATATAAATATTCAATTAATTAACAAATTACAAATATTTTGATAATTTTTGAAATAATTATATCCAAAAATAAACGTACTGCAAACATGGTGAAAAATATTGCTGCCCACAAAAAACTCTCTGGTAATGTTTCCATAACAGCAGGGTAAGTTAAAAACACTAACCCTGGACCACTGGTTACTACATTTTCAACACTTGTATTCTGTAAAAATGCTAAATGACCCAAAATAGTAAATGTTAATCCACCAGCTAATAAACTCGTCAGTGTATTCACAGTTGTGGTAATTATAGCATCCCTACAAAAAATAAAAAAATGATTAATCAATTATTATAAATAAATAAAAACAAAAGGCTCTGCCTATAGAATATCAAAATTGTCATGTTTTTTTTTTACTACAGGCTAAGGACTACTTAGATAACGAATTTCTTTAAATAACATCAGAAGCCCCATATACCGAGGGGAAGCCTTATAAAAGTCTTATGGACTAGATATATGAATAATTTTTAGTATGTGCACAGTATTACTATAGACCTAAAGGCTGACCCTTCTGAAATTGTCAAATTTTTCCCTCGTGCATAGTACTTCCGGTTGACGCTTTCGAGCGTCCTCTTCTTTTTAAGATATTTGAACCAAATTTTAACAATATTTCGACAGGAGGATTAAAAGAGTCTAGCGTTAAACAGTCCCAGTTGTCTGCAACAATGTGTCAACCTGTATAGAAGATATTTCTTTCCACTTCTATTACACTCATCGAAACCTTTCTTTTGATATAAATTGGCTCATGTATCTTATAAAGTAAGAGTAAGCGTTTAAAAGCGCCAACCGAAAGTGAAATACATGTAGACAAAATTAGATAATTTTAGAGGTTAGACATTAACGCTTGTAGTAATACTACGCACACACCAATATTAATTATGCTTTGTATATGGCTGGCTCTCGAGCCATCTCTTCCGTATCATTAAGTATCAAATATTTCATGTTTCAGTAAAAAGTTTCTAGTCACTGGCTCTTGAAATATTTATAAACATTCAGAAAAAATTGAGAAACCCAAACTTTTTGCTTTATAATTTTTGATATCTACATTGGGAAAAAAATAACTGCGTACAATCTAATGAATATATATTATAATATTTACGCAAAGATTTCTAACCCTTCGCCAATTTATTTATAAATAAAACAGACAAATAGTCAATTACTTGTAAGAATTATGATGGAAATTATTATATGATCCTAAAGCTTGTAAGGCACCTGTTCCACTACTGTATGCAAAGAATATTTGACTCGCTCCATCTAACCAAGGTCCAGCTTGTAAAAGTGTTTCCCAACGTGGTGTAAAATATGCTTTAAGTCCTTCAAATGCACCATCCAACATCAGAGAGCGTATAAATAATGTTATTAAAATCACATATGGAAATAATGCTGTGAACCATATAATCTGCAAATAATTTATATTTTAAAAATTTATTTTAAATCAGATACAAAATCACTGTTGTTTACCTTTCCACTTTGGTGTAATCCTCTTCGAATTATAAAATAAACTATTACCCAACCAAGGAACAAATATAATAAGAGATCCAATTTAATACTGCCTAAATTATTTAAACCTTCTGAAATTCCTAGAACTTTACGACTAATTATCATTCAAATACAATTCAAAAATTATTATAAACAAACAATTTAGGATGTCTCACGCCACAATTCTTACGAATCGGACGTCAAACATCCTAAATATATTATTCATGAAATACTCACTCCCAAAATTCTGAGACTGGTGATGTGGTGAGTGTCATTTGAATGGTTAGATTTCTTGCCGACGTAAAATTCAATACTTCTGGTGTACTGGTTTCATTACGACTATAATCAGGCACATAACACAGCTCAGTATTCCATTCATTATCTAAAATTCAAAGCTCAAATTTAAAAGAAAAGCAATAAGCTATTACAGCGTTTTCATTTCTTAAATGTAGTTTTCGCGGAAACTGACGGGATTAAATACTTCAAGTTTCTAACCAAATAGCCTTCGATAAGTTCTTCACACTTTCCAAACAAAGTGCATAGTTATACTTTTAATATATAATAAGAAATACAAATCAAAATAAGCACTGATATGAATTTAAAATAAATGTTAAAATCACAGAGAGGCATTGTATTTGGTTATATGTGTGTAAATTCAAAAAATTTATATATAAAAATAACTTACTGCAAGAACCCCATGGTAATTCGGGTATTCGAGTAAAAGTACTGATCAAATAAAATAATGTCCATGCAATGATAACACAATAATAAATATTTAATAAGAAAACTAATGTCATTGTAGCATAGCCAACACCCAATGCTAATGGACACAGTTGTCCAGTCAATGACATGCCGCCTTCTCCAACATATTGTCCAATCGCCACTTCTTGATAAAAGATTGGAATACCACAAAATATCATTGCTATTCCATAAATAATCAAAAATGCACCTGAAATAAAATGTGATCATTAATTATTTTAATATGTTTAAGATGAATTCGAACCAAAAATAAAATGTCTATAATAATAAAAGCAGTCTCGAATGTAGCATAGAGTTTGCGAACACAAATACATAAAAAAATAACTCTCCAAATGCTATCAAATTAGGAAGAACAATCATGAAAACAGAGGGCTTATAAAAGTGTTTTACCCGAAAACACATTTCAAAGAGAGCAGGGCCTGTGATTACTTCACTGTGAAAAAATGCACCATTACATGCTTGCAATGGAATTGTAAGAAGTTCGAATTTCGCCGAACCAATTTTTTGTTCAACTTTTTGGGACCCCCTCTTTTTTAAGTAGACTTTAAATTTAGTAGTTAATTTAATGATTATAAAATATCAATGGCAACTTTAACTTTGCCTAATTTTCACTTTTTACGAGTGTACTTTCAACTTATTATGTCATTATTAAGTAATATTTTCTAAAATAATAATTAGACGAAGTTTAATTTTCCATTGATATTTTATAAAGAATAAAAATTATTTTTGAATAAAAAAGAGGTGTTAATTTTTGTTTTGATCTTAAAAGCTGTCTTATATACAACAATTGTTTTCTAAGGAAAGATTCATTGTTAATGCAAAAAGATTAAGCCTATATTGCCCTGAATTTCATTTTATTCGTAAAATTTTTTGTGTACAAGGAATGTGTTTCGAGGTATTTGAGTTGTTCAATTCAAATGATCCAACCAATATTTTTTACTTGTTTATTAATTCATTTTAAACTTGCAACTAGATGAGCTAAAGACTTAAATTTAATGCAAAGTTCAATTAACAGAGAGCTATTCAAATTTTGTTCTTAATTAGTTTTTCCTGGAATGCAGTAAATATGTCTATGTTTAATATAAAAACATTACAATCTAAATATTTATAAAAGAAATAAATAAAATAATCCAAAGTTCAATATCTTTCAATAAATTGTAAATTAGTAGCAATCACAGTTAATTTATTTTCACAAATATTTTTTGCTTGATATAACAAAAAATAATATTATAAATGATATTGGTATAAACAGAATTATCCAATCAATTAGTTAGTGAAATATATACTGTATCGTAATTTTCTTTTTTGTTACATTCTTGGTATAAATGTAACACACACCTTCTATATCGATAACAATTCAAAAGTATCACACTAAACTCCTAATATCATTGAAAAATTCGATGTTTCAAGGTTGTCGAAAATACGGTACAAAATAGAAGTCATGAAAAGAGTTTTATTTAATTCTTTAAAACGGTTGATTTGGATAAGAAATTTAAAACTAAGTTAAAAATTCAGAAGAGCAGGTAGCAGGTTGTTGGGGAACATAGAATTCGTTTTATCAAGTATTTGGAAAAATGGTTATTAATTAAATGATCATCCCATTACAATTAAACAAAGCGAATACCTATTAATTTGAAGCCTGTCGGTGCCATCGCAAATTTTACTGTGTCCACAAAGGTTTGTCATAGGCTATTAAAAAAAATCAGACAGTATACTGTAAACTATGTACTCGTACCTATGAAAAATAAAACAACGCGTGTTTTTATAAAAACTAGTGAACATAAAACGTATTCTATACAATTTTGGCAGTAATCATCGATACCAAATTTATTTTTAAATAAGTCTTATAAAGACATAAATGTAGTGTGACGACTAAAACAATTTAAAATGATGTCAGACGGTAAACGTTACATATTGAGATGAAAAGTGACAATCACACTTGTATTTTAATGAATTTCTGTTTTTGCTCTGAAATCTGATCAAATTTTAGCGGATGCGAATCTTACTTGCTGGTCAAGCACAGGTCTAATTAAAGAATAAAGAATGACTATTTTTCGTAAAATTTATAAATATTGCTATTTTGTATCTTGTCAGATTATAGTGAATTTTAATATCTGAGCTACTCCTAGTTTATAATACTTATAAAATGATAGCACGTATAAACGAGGCAAAATAAGATAGAAATATTTGTTATTTATCGATTACTATTCCAGAAATTTACTGTCTAAAAATTGTTATAAATAATTGGTTTATTATTAAAGAGCAATTCACTTGTTTTACGCAGATCGTTTTCTTAATAAATAATTTCAATTCGTTCAACATAGTAATTAATATAAATATGCCGCCTCTATAATTTTAAACTTTAAAACAATAAATAATAACTGTTTTAGAGTTCAATAAAAAAGGCATGTTAAATTATATTTCTTGCGAACTGAATGATTGAGAGAAACAAATTTTTAATACATCTTATGCCAAATCACATGAAAATATATTACAACGTCAATAATATAGATAAATCCATAAATAGTTCTTATTACTTTGCTTTTTTATTCTGTGAAAGTCGGTTTTATCTACTCATTATAGTTTTAAATATATACACTAATTATAAAATAATTAAATAATAATTGTATACAATCAGTACGAGTGAACGGCATTAGAGGAATTCGTTTTCAAAAACTGTAAATTATAAAAATAAAAAAAATAATTTTAATTAATAAATAAAAATAATAATAATTGTATCTGTTACATCTTGGCATTTCTGATTTATTAGTAACCGTCTTATCATGGCGTTACACTCCGAGCAGACATTTAAACGAAAAAATTGTTACTACTCTTTTGGGACTTACAAAAAGTGGTTTGTGGTACTGATGATAATTTTTATTCAATTTATTGTCTATGTTTACATTATTAGGGATATAATAATAGAATAATAATATTTATTCATTCTCTATTTACAATAGGTTATTGTACAAAATATGTCTTACTTTAAAATAAATGGCTGAGGTATCCCATTGCCATATGGAAATCATATGGCAATGGGATACAATACGTACTGCCTACTGTTCGTCTGTGATTTTAGCTATATGATCAGTATAAAGGTACATAAATTTACAAAAATCTCTATAAAAAATGTATCAATACTTTTTTCTCTTAGAGTCACCGTTACTGAAATATAACCGTTACTGACTCAATGAGTTATAAAATTTGTAGTCGTCAATTAATTCATAAGTACGCCACGTATATGTATCTTTGAAGCTGTATTATAATCAATTTTTTATGGAGTCAATGCTAAAGTTTATGCTTCGTACAAACTTCAGGAACCATAATATCCTCCAAGCATTTGTTATCCTTTGCTGCACCCCAATACTCCAATCATTAAACGGTAAATATTGAACCAAATATTAATATTTATTCACATTTTGAAAATCAACATCGTCCAATTTAATAATCGAATTTATATAAGCATATGTCATAATTTAGGATTGGACAAATGAATGCTAAAAGAGGGCTTGTAGATATGGCTGGATTTATTAGGAATTATCCCGGTATCTACCTTAGTGCAATCCTCGTGGTAAAATCATACAGAAACCGAGTCAGGGTAGCAGGAGGTATCCTATAAATATAGTATGTAAATAAATAATAAATTTCATTACATTTGATTATTTATTTTTGCATAGTATCGTAAATATTTACACTATGTAAATGTAAATTTTGGTTCGTTTTTTATTGCACAACTTTTAATAAAACATGTCATCACTATTATTAAACTTCGGCATTTCACCATATTATTTGAAAACTTCATCAAAATACCTGAATATTATTATTATTTTTCGTAGGTAATTGTGCACATACGTAGTATCCTTAATACAGCGTGTCTTCTTTACGAAACAAATATGACCTTAATGATACTATCAAGATAATCTCTGTGCAACCTAACACCTCACGCACCACGACTATGCAAGATAAGCTATTATGATAATTTAAATTAAACATAACAATAAAAACAATTCAATCAATATATACAATAATACTTCGATCACTCGATTTATGTTATATTGATTTATGATGTCTTGAATATCTAATTTCAATATTCCTCGCAATTTCAATATTTATTGTCATAGACATTTTATTATGTTATAACATCATATATATATATACAATTAATTAGATTTTTGTTTAATTATTTTAAATTATTTAAACCTGATATCATAAAAATATATATCATTGACACGTAATGAATTACTAGTAGGGCCATGCAAATTTCTTCAAAATTTGCCACAGTAGTACGTAGTTCTAATACTAATCAGAAAATAATATATACATTCTAATGTGAAAATATATAACACCTTGTATTATAATACTTATAAATTGACAAACTTAATATACGGCTTCTCGTGCTTTTCATTATCGCTTTACAAAGTCGCATTTTACTTTAATCACCGTAAAATAAAAGCAACTAGAAATAGAAAACCATTAATAACAATCAAAACATAACACATTTAATAATAAATAATAATTTTGAGAAATTAGTAAACATTACAAAATATTATATTTGAAAATTTATAAATGATTAGGACCCAATTAAATAGTACTTTTTAATAAATATGATTTATCATTTAACAATTTATTTAAAATAACTAATACATCTGATTTGTATTTCCGATGGAGACTTATATTTGGGCGTTACCAATTATAAGGTTAACAAAGGTATTCTCTTCTTTTCTCACGATTTGTACTAACAAGACGACGGATTTACCAAATGTGATTTATTTTATTTTATTGAATTTCCAATAACTTTTTATTCACAAAAACAACTATTGAAATTTTTAACTTATAGGTAAAAACTGGAATCAATCTTGCTTATATTGGTATTTATTGACAAATTATTAAAACAAAAACCTTAATAGAATAGAACAACCCAAAATAATATATATAAACAATATTTTGTCACTAATAGATGAAACTATATAAGTGATGAAACTATAAAATCTAATATATTTATCGCAAACACGTAAATTTTAGACAATATGATGCCCTTTGACAAAAAATAAGGACCTTAACATTTTAGCATCTTATGATGATAATTAGATATTGACACCTAGCACACAAAAAATATACTAATTTGGAACATTAAAAAATAATAGAACATAAATTAATAATATTTATCGAAAAAGTTAGTTGGAAAACCCTAACTTTCTGCAATAAATTAACGATGCTACATAAAATAAATAACATATTTTAAAGCGAGTAAATAAAAACATGCTAAAGGCCATCCCTGCAACTTTCCGCTAATTTCATACCAAAGAACTTAAAATTAAACATATTATAATTTTTTTGAGCTCTTTGAGTTTAAAAATATACTTTTTTTTATTTTTCAGCTCTTAACGATATCTCTCGAACCAATCAATCGATTCTTACGTTCTTGGCGGCAATCGACGCGGTTTTTAGAGATTTCATCTCTAATTCTATTTCATCAAAAACAAGCCGAAAAGAAATGTCGGGGTTATGTAAAAAAATAAAAAAACACTCGTTCCCAAATATTTCGAGTTAACGATATCTTTCGAACCAACCAACCGATTTTCACGTTTTTGGAGCTTTATTACTTATCGGCAAGGTTTTTTGAGCTTTATTACTTATTTTCTTTCGTCAAAAACGGTCCGAAAAGAAATGTTGAAGTTATGTAAAAAAACACTCTCGAACGAATCCATTTTAACCGAATTGAAACCGATCGATAGAGCCGGAGTTGATCGATATTTTATCTTAGTTTTTTTGAGATTACTCAAAATCTACCAGTTCGAAGGGAAGTTTTAGAAAATAAAATAATTGTTACTCACCACCACCATTTTTATAACATAAATATGGAAAACGCCAAACATTTCCTAATCCCACAGACAAACTAATACAAGAGAATAAAAAATCTAATTTATGAGACCATCCACCGCGTATATCACATGCATCTTCTTCAATATCACCAGCACGTTGATGCATAATTTTCTTTGAATTTTTTATATCACAATCTGTTACACCATCATTATTCACCACCATATTGGCTGATGAATTTAGAAAAACTGAAACATTTTCTTCGTCTTGATACATTGTTGTCATTCACTTTCATTCACAAAAAAAAAAAATACTGTTTTCGTTTGAGGTATTTTTGGTTAATTAAAATTTTTCTTCTTTTTTTTTCAAATAATTGAATACTTTTTCGCTAAATTTCAATATACATTTTAAAATTTCGTATTGCATTCAATAAATATTGATTGTTGTTCGATGTAAATTGTAACAATGAGTGTTGCCTATACATTGAGAACTGTTCAAACAATTATATGGAAAGTAACTGCGCTTATACTAAAAACCAAACTGTAACAATCTTTTATTTGTACTTCAACTCATTTTACTATTTATACGTTTTATAATCATATATTAGATATGTATATAGAATATTTGTATACTTGCTATTTAAATGCAATTTTTACGTCATTCTTGTGATGTAATCAAAAGTATTTGCTGTTAAAGAAATTGTTAAGTATGTTTGGGAAAAAATGTACAAGAGCCGAAAAAAGTGTATGGCATGAACTTATATAAAAATAAATGAAAATGTTTCAATTCAATTTCGTTAAATCTTAGACTCGCAAATTACAAAATTATAATTAATTGTTCTAGTTTCAACGTCTTTCGAATCAAATTATCGTCTTTGAAATAAACTTTCTGGAATATGATTTTATTCTGCCAATTTGGGCAATTTAAGAATTAAAAGAATTAATATGAAAATCTTAACCGATATTTTTAAATGTAATATTAATATTTTGGCAGTTTATAGATAAAGAACATATGTTATCACAAACACTATGTATTAAAAAGAGCGCAATATATCATCGTTGACGATTGTACCAACATAATAAATACATGACTATTTTACAGTGATGATTAGATTTCATTGAATAAATTAATATAAGATTTTATTAATGTAAGTGTAGTCGTGAAAACCTGAAGTTTCTGTTTAATTGAATATAGTTCGATCGTGCTAAATTTTTGATTTGGATCAAAATATATTGCTGTCTTGTTATAGTTATCTTGATATATTATTTTTTTGTTTTTAGGGCATTTTAATAAAAGCTTTAAATTTAAAAAATGTTTTTTCCTTTAAATCTATCACTAGGCTAAAAAGCCTCAATTGTATGCTATAGGTACACAGTTTCATAACATTGCAGCTCAAGACCATTTTTCAAAATGATAATAACTCTAAAAATAAAGTGACGTGTCACTCTAAATCTCCTTATGGTGGACTTCCAGAGGTTGAAGTCCGCCAAATGGGATTTAAAGTGGCGCCACTTTATTTTTCGAGTTATTCTTAGCAAACCCTTTCATTTGATACCCTTATTGTAGCGTTGCTTTAAAAAAAATTAGTCCATCATCTTGGGTGTGTCGCTATGTTGTATTTAGAATCACAGTTGATCGTGCTTTGTCATCCAAATTGAACGTGTAGAAAAAATTTCAGCTCGATAGGCTTAAATAAAAGCTTTTAAATTGATGTTTGTATTTAATTCAAGTTTATGTAGGTAGGTAGGTACTAATAGTTTTATGATGCAATGATTTTCAAGAATTAACAATGAAAATGTATACAACTACATGCGCGACACACATTGCAATACACAAACTTACAAATTTATTTCAGGACAAGTTCAATAAACATAAAATTACAAACGTTTGCAAATTTATGTAATTAATATATAATCAATATTTTATACAACTAACAATGTATTTTTTTTAATAAGTCTTGGTAACATTTATCAAGTAATTATTTGTACCCAGTAACTAATAGTTAAGTACTAAACACTTAACACTTGATTTTGATAATTTAGTCAAGTAATAAGTAATTTATTAGAACCAAGCAAGCATTCAGTCATGCCATACAATTTTAAATTACATAACTGTTTATATTATATGACAACAATTAAATATCCAACAGATTCATTCATTCGTTTATTGATGTATATTTGATACAAAAGTGATACAATAATGGCGGAAGTACAAATTGTACACACAAAAAAAATTTTAACTAAACTACTTGACTAAACATTTTTACTAAACACTTTACTAAAATGTTGCTGTTTATACACGTTAAGAAATAAACTACTCGCTACTTGACTAAATTACTTGATCAATATGAACATAGCTATAGACGAACAGGTCATCGAATAAAGGAGTTCGGCTCAGAGAATTACGTTATTGTAAAAGATATTATTTTTATGGTTTTATTAGAAATATGGAACTAAAATTTTTTGTGTTCTTCACATAAAAAGTTATTTTAAGTGTCTTATGAACTCATGCCTCAATTCTTAACGCATTAGAGATAATTATACATTGCAAACTAAATTTATTTATTAGACGCCGATTTCTTGTTTGAAAAACTTGAAAAACAAAATCTGTGAATTCTCGAAAGTTCTCTTCTATTTTGTGAATTTTGAGACCAAACATTGACATTCAACGATATACCGAGAATTTAAACAACTATCATTCTTAGTCGCTGTCTACACTTATTTAAGAGTTTTTTAAAGATTCTTTTTTATTATCCTATAAGTATATAAAATATGTATTATAAATAAAATGTAGATAGATGATATATTATAAATAAAACGTAGGCTCGGTATATTTATTTATTTATTGTACAATTGACGCTAAAAGTATTCTAATATTAATTACACTTTCACGTGAATATCCGTGATATTCAAATTTCAAATATTTAAAACGTTAAATTGCAAAATTGGCTCAAAACTTTGTATTAGTTGAAAAAAATTCGATACATTTTTTTGTTAATGCTTTACATCATTAAATGACCTTGAGATTTTCATAAGGTTAACACATTACAGAAATAGCCTTTCTATTTAAAAGAATAGATAAGTTTTCACTGTCAAGGTACAGTATTATAACGGTATATAGGTGTGATGTCAACTCCGCATTTCTATTGAACTAATACAGTGTGTCAATATAAGTATAGATTGACTACAAATGGAAAACTTTTGTATTATGAGGCTTATAAAAACATCTTGAAAATTATGATTGTTGATGTAAGTTATCTTCTTTTTTGCCTTAACGTAACCAAATTCACTTTCCATACATGAAATTGATCTTTTACAAAATTCATCTATATATTTCGGGAGATTTCTTGAACCATTTTCCTTATTATCTGTTTTAAATCATCTATAATTCTTACCGAATTTTGTTGATATGCCATTTCTTTTAAATAAATTCAAAAGGAAAAAAATTACAGACTATTATTTTTACGTATTACGATTTTATTATTATTACTTTAAATACATTGCTAGATTGTTTCAAATCAGCAAATAAATATTTGAAAAAGGACGACTGGTTAATTAAGATATCAAATAACGTGAAATTGAAAAATTGAATTTAAAAATGAAGTGATCAAAACAGTTTTATCGAACGATTTCAATTTGTAGACACTCTGTATGTTCGTTGGTAAAGGCAAATAGCTGAAAATTAATATTTTCGAAAGCATAAGCTTTTATAAAGATTATAGAAGAATGTAGAGCCAATTTAAGTAGACACACTGTATATATTAAATGCATTAGTTATGATTATTCTATTTTAAATTATAAATAAAATAAATTATTAAATGAATCGAAGTGTATGTTTTATGACTAGACCATTTAGCATTTTGTTTTATCTAGATTTATATATGCTTGTATTGCTATAACTTTCGAATGCATACTCCGATTTTCATCGAATAGATAAAGGCGTTTATTATATTTAAGTTATAGGATATTTGAGTAACTGTATACCCAGTAATTTGAGTGCTTTAATAAAAATCACCAAAAATGAGGTATTTTACTTTTTTTTTGTAGAATGAAATATTTTTTCTAGTCAAACAAATGAAGAAAATTGAAGAAAAATGGAAAATATGAGACAAGTTTTCTATATTAAAATTAACTAGCCAAGTATTGAACTAGAAATAGTCATTTAATTAGTGAATATAACTTAGTGATTATTTATTTAAATAGTGTGTATATTGTTTAAATTCACATGGTTGGGTATAAATTAATCTTTTGAACAAAAATGGCCCATGCGGTCATGGATGCTTAAATGAAAAATTTCTATAACTTATAAACTTCGTGCAAAACTGCTAGCAATATGACAAACAAACATTGATTTTAAATGTATATATAATTGTTGGCATGATAGCAGACTGTCTTAAAATCAGTATCAATTCGATTTCCCGTTTCCGATGATTAAGCTCCGCGCCAATGTTAGAAACTATAGTCGAAAATTAATTTTAGATAAGCATTATCATTTCTCATATCCGCTTTAGTCTGGTTTGGTAATGATCTCTAGTCATTTCAAAAATATTACAAGGGGTTTGCTGTAAAATCTGTAATTATTATTACAGTAATTGTTTCCTAAACTAGATGCAATAATTACAAAACATGCCAAAATCATCAAGGGTATCATAGGGTACTAGATAATATTAACAATACAAATTTAATAATAATTTTTTGCAGATTTATTAGCCGTGAGACTAAACTTTAAAATCGCTAATCTTAAAAATTAACGAAATTATTCCTTAAGAATTAGAGTCTTATGAAAATACCTTATTTATTGCAAAAAAAAAAACTAATTACTTAAAATAATCGCCAAAAATTCACAAGTGTCTTGTTACAAAAAACTTTCTCCGGACAATTAAACTAATTATTTAAAAAATACGTTTAGATATTTTTTTCAAGAGTTAAATAACTGTTATTAATAATCGTTTAAAAATACAAAAAATCCTAATAATTTATTGTAATATTTATTACTTCCATTAAAATTATTTATTAATTTTTTTCCGAGAATAGGTAGATATAGTCTACATCGTTACCTTGAGCTACGCTGTGTGTCTTGGGTAATAATGCACAATGTGAGCGTAAGTTGAACGTTTTCAAAATATAAATATTCCAACGTGACTACTACGATATTATCAAATATTTATAATCCCTATAAAACCTACTAGAGCTAAAGTTAAATTTTTTGTAAACTGTGTTCTCTTTCAATAAAATTCCTCCTGGTTATTTAATATTTGGAACAAATAAGAAGCTCCAACTGTCAAAATTATTATTTTATCGTTATTTGATGGAAGAATCAAATACTAAGAAATGGTCGAAAAACTATATTCAAACTTAAATATTTGAATAAATTA
This sequence comes from Chrysopa pallens, assembly GCA_020423425.1. NCBI lineage: Eukaryota > Metazoa > Arthropoda > Insecta > Neuroptera > Chrysopidae > Chrysopa > Chrysopa pallens. The sequence goes on along the minus strand of CM035593.1, from coordinate 72,252,959 downwards.
TAAAAAATTTTCTATGAATACCAAAAATATATTCTGGGGCCGATTTTGTGAATCCCAAATTTTAACTTATTTATATAAGTTTCACACTTAAGATAAGTTCACTTAATATAACTAGATTGCGCAACTGTGCAAAATTATTGTGCAACTCAATTAATTCTGGACTCTACTTTTTTCTATAAAAAAAAATGATTAAAAGTGTGATCGAGAGATTATGCAAACACAAATTGAAGCCATTCTGAAATATAGTCTACAATTCTGTGGTTTTGATCGTAAAAAATCAGAGTGTTAGAATTCCCAATACATTTGCATTCAAAAATATTTACCAAGTTCTACTCTACTCATGGAATCAATTAACGTAACGACCTGAATCTTTCACGCTTATTTAAAATTTAAATCAACACTAATTTAATGGTGTATTTTAAAATTTTTGACATTAAAATGAGTGTTTTAAATAAATAAAATTAATTTTGATAAACAACTCAATACAACATATCAATCGAATGTTTATTGTTTTTAAATTGGTAACAAAATTAAACAAGGTAAAAGTGTTGCATTTTTTAATTCCACAAGTATACATTTTAGAGATTAACTACTGATAAAATAGCTTATTCGATGTACGTATAATACTCATAATGAGAAAAAAGGTATTTTAAAGTTATGGTTAAAAATTACTATTTCAGAATTACTAGAAAAATTTATGGAATGTATCAGACTAACGAAGTATGGAAGTTAGGTAATGGACTGAATAACTGTTATGAGTCATTGTAATTGTATATTTAATTAATTTTTTTGCACTGTAAATCTTACCTCGTTATTAAACGAAATATACCTACTTTTTACAATCACTAAATAAATAATAGATGCTTTTATACTATAATGAAAAAAAAATTGTTACTTTAGCAAAATATATATTAAATTTTTAATTAGCTTATTAAATTTTGTATATATAATTTTTTGTTGATTATTATTAAGTAGGTGTAAATATCTTTATACCCTTGGTGCCAGGAGTCCAACATATGTACGTATACGGAAGATTCAGACCTTTAAGATACATCGAGATTTTTGCATATTTTTACATACACTATGAAAATCCTCGAGAAATGATTTTTTTAAATTTGTCGAGAAATGGAAAAAAAAAAACATTTTTTTACTAATAACATCCAAAAATTGTTTCTGCATCTTTTTGATTAATTTTAAGAATTAAAGCCTTTTTGATACTTTATTCAGATAAATTTAAATTGCTCGATGTATATTTCTCTTCGTATCTAGTAACATATTATAGTCATGTTTAATTTAGCCAAAAATTTGAAAACTATGACCCAAATTTAGTAGGATTAGATACTTTGTTCGGTAAAATTGAATAAATATTGAGCTTTATAGAGCAAAACTAATTTTTTTGATTTTGGTGACGTCACAAGAATCAATAAATTAATTTTCCCAATATCTTCGCCAAAAATGGACCGATTTGAGTGAACTTTTATTTGAAACCAACTAATTTTAGGTCGTACTTTTCAATTTTTATATTATTAATTCGCTTCTTTCAACCTATATATGAAATATCATGAACAGGGTCTTCGTATCTAGTAACATATTATAGTCATGTTTAATTTAGCCAAAAATTTGAAAACTATGACCCAAATTTAGTAGGATTAGATACTTTGTTCGGTAAAATTGAATAAATATTGAGCCTTATAGAGCAAAACTAATTTTTTTGATTTTGGTGACGTCACAAGAATCAATAAATTAATTTTCCCAATATCTTCGCCAAAAATGGACCGATTTGAGTGAACTTTTATTTGAAACCAACTAATTTTAGGTCGTACTTTTCAATTTTTATATTATTAATTCGCTTCTTTCAACCTATATATGAAATATCATGAACAGGGTCTTCGTATCTAGTAACATATTATAGTCATGTTTAATTTAGCCAAAAATTTGAAAACTATGACCCAAATTTAGTAGGATTAGATACTTTGTTCGGTAAAATTGAATAAATATTGAGCCTTATAGAGCAAAACTAATTTTTTTGATTTTGGTGACGTCACAAGAATCAATAAATTAATTTTCCCAATATCTTCGCCAAAAATGGACCGATTTGAGTGAACTTTTTTTTGAAACCAACTAATTTTAGGTCGTACTTTTTAATTTTTATATTATTAATTCGCTGCTTTCAACCTATATATGAAATATCATGAACAGGGTCTTCGTATCTAGTAACATATTATAGTCATGTTTAATTTAGCCAAAAATTTGAAAACTACGACCCAAATTTAGTAGGATTAGATACTTTGTTCGGTAAAATTGGATAAATATTGAGCCTTATAGAGCAAAACTAATTTTTTTGATTTTGGTGACGTCACAAGAATCAATAAATTAATTTTCCCAATATATTCGCCAAAAATGGACCGATTTGAGTGAACTTTTTTTTGAAAACAACTTATTTTAGGTCGTACTTTTCAATTTTAATATTATTAATTCGCTTCTTTTAACCTATATATGAAATATCATGAACAGGGTCTTCGTATCTAGTGACATATTATAGTTATGTTTAATTTAGCCTAAAATTTGAAAACTACGACCCAAATTTAGTAGGATTAGATACTTTGTTCGATAAAATTGAATAAATATTGAGCCTTATAGAGCAAAACTAATTTTTTTGATTTTGGTGACGTCACAAGAATCAATTAATTTGTTTTCCCAATATCTTCACCAAAAATGGACCGATTTGAGTGAACTTTTTTTTGAAACCAACTAATTTTAGGTCGTACTTTTCAATTTTAATATTATTAATTCGCTTCTTTTAACCTATATATGAAATATCATGAACAGGGTCTTCGTATCTAGTAACATATTATAGTCATGTTTAATTTAGCCAAAAATTTGAAAACTACGACCCAAATTTAGTAGGATTAGATACTTTGTTCGGTAAAATTGGATAAATATTGAGCCTTATAGAGCAAAACTAATTTTTTTGATTTTGGTGACGTCACAAGAATCAATAAATTAATTTTCCCAATATCTTGGCCAAAAATGGACCGATTTGAGTGAACTTTTTTTTGAAACCAATTAATTTTAGGTCGTACTTTTCAATTTTTATATGATTAATTCGCTTCTTTCAACCTATATATGAAATATCATGAACAGGGTCTTCGTATCTAGTAACATATTATAGTCATGTTTAATTTAGCCAAAAATTTGAAAACTATGACCCAAATTTAGTAGGATTAGATACTTTGTTCGGTAAAATTGAATAAATATTGAGCCTTATAGAGCAAAACTAATTTTTTTGATTTTGGTGACGTCACAAGAATCAATAAATTAATTTTCCCAATATCTTCGCCAAAAATGGACCGATTTGAGTGAACTTTTTTTTGAAACCAACTAATTTTAGGTCGTACTTTTTAATTTTTATATTATTAATTCGCTGCTTTCAACCTATATATGAAATATCATGAACAGGGTCTTCGTATCTAGTAACATATTATAGTCATGTTTAATTTAGCCAAAAATTTGAAAACTACGACCCAAATTTAGTAGGATTAGATACTTTGTTCGGTAAAATTGGATAAATATTGAGCCTTATAGAGCAAAACTAATTTTTTTGATTTTGGTGACGTCACAAGAATCAATAAATTAATTTTCCCAATATATTCGCCAAAAATGGACCGATTTCAGTGAACTTTTTTTTGAAAACAACTTATTTTAGGTCGTACTTTTCAATTTTAATATTATTAATTCGCTTCTTTTAACCTATATATGAAATATCATGAACAGGGTCTTCGTATCTAGTGACATATTATAGTTATGTTTAATTTAGCCTAAAATTTGAAAACTACGACCCAAATTTAGTAGGATTAGATACTTTGTTCGATAAAATTGAATAAATATTGAGCCTTATAGAGCAAAACTAATTTTTTTGATTTTGGTGACGTCACAAGAATCAATTAATTTGTTTTCCCAATATCTTCACCAAAAATGGACCGATTTGAGTGAACTTTTTTTTGAAACCAACTAATTTTAGGTCGTACTTTTCAATTTTAATATTATTAATTCGCTTCTTTTAACCTATATATGAAATATCATGAACAGGGTCTTCGTATCTAGTAACATATTATAGTCATGTTTAATTTAGCCAAAAATTTGAAAACTTCGACCCAAATTTAGTAGGATTAGATACTTTGTTCGGTAAAATTGAATAAATATTGAGCCTTATAGAGCAAAACTAATTTTTTTGATTTTGGTGACGTCACAAGAATCAATAAATTTGTTTTCCCAATATCTTGGCCACATATTGACCGGTTTGATTGAACTTATTTTTGAACCCTCAAAATGTGCATCTTTAATTTATTTACTATTTTCTTGTAATATGTTTGACCAGACTAATGTGATGATCACAATAATAAAACTTATACTACTCTTTAATTGCCTAATCACATAATTAATATAAATTGTTAAACAATTATTGATATTAAAAAAAATATTTTTAGTAGATATAAAATTATTAAAATCGAAACATTTTAATTAAAAGTTCAATTAAATTTAATATAATCAATAATTGTTTTTGCCTTTTGTTTATAATAATTGTCAAATCTGCTTTAAACTTGAATCAATCTATTCAAGGAATTGGTGGTTTTAATAATACAAATCAATGTATTTGAATGTCCGATGTATAAAAATTTATCATAAACTCTTATTTTTACTAAGTTCAATTGAAAAAAATAAGATAAATTAATTCAATAATTTTTGACTATTAGACATTTAAAGGAATAATTTAATTTTAATATAATTTCCCATTTAATATAAATCCCCATTTTCAGACGGTAAAATTTTCAGAATTCCGGAAATGAACAAGCGGTATCATGTCAAAATAATTTGAATTAGAAAATTTTTGTGGCTTAGTATTGCTTTAATTTAATGGAAAATTTATAAAATAATTTCAATATGAAATTAAGGTACCCTTTAATGTTTCGGTGCATTCACAGAACCTACGTGCTGTTACCTAAATTTAAATATTGCTTTACGAATTTTTTTAAGTATACTATCAACAAATTATTCAGAGAAATTCCTTTTCCATTAAAAAATTTTCCAAAAATTATTTAGATGTAAGTATGGTCCAAGACAGATCCATTATTACAATACTGATGCTCAATTGGTCCAAAAACTGAATTATGATGATATAATCAACATTTTCGCAAGCATTAAAGGCAGGAACAAGAAACTGTGATAAGTGATAATTTAGAAAAGATTTATTTATTATAAAAACTTATATTCAAATTCATTAATCATTATATTTAAAACAGTATATAAAAATTTATATCTTCAATAAAAACATTGTATTTAAAATAATAAAATTTTATGTACAAGATTTTAAATATTTATAAATTGCAATATTTAAGTTTGATCATTTCCTCATTCAGCTAAAAAAGTGACGTATCTTACGAGACCTAAAGCGACATCAAATATAAATCCGACTTTGCCTCAGCATTTATTAAAGCCACTCCAAACAGATATTAGCATTTTCGCAGCGAAATGACCATGGTATTTTTACTTAATTAGCCGTCAAAAATATTTTGTTAATTATACGTTAAACAACAATTTGACTGACCTTTTATTGATATTCCAATTATGATTGTGACAAAATCTAAACCTCAAGCTGGCGATAGACGGGAATGCGTAAAAAAAACCTAAAATTGTTGAACGTAAATGATTTGAAAGAAAATAAAAAATCTCTAATACCTTTTTTCAATTAGTTTCAGCTTTGGAGATCAGTAATAATAATTTTTTATTATTATTGTTTAATTCAATCGTGATCTAATCGTAAACTAAACAAGGTCCTATCATTATTTTAACTATACAAGGCCGTCTCTAGCATTAGGAGCAAAGGGCAGTCGCGTTAGACCCCATATTCTATGCAAAACAAACATATATTTTTAATATTGCGTAAATTTGGAAGGGTTTTATTCATAACTTTTATAATATACTTTAATAAAAATAGGAGTTCATAGATATTAAGTTCAAACAATTTTTTTGAAATTATTCACGCAACCAAACTATCAAATGAATGCTTTAATCTTAGATGCAATAGCCCTACTTAAGAGGAGCATCGAATATCTCTTATTTCTTTTTTAAATAAAATAAATTTCAACTGTAAATATTCTGCGAGAGACAAAACAATGACGTTAATCAAGCTAGTTCGAGCTAGTATTTCTAAGTATTTGACAATAATCTTCGATTGAGTACTAATGATTTTACTTGCATTCACCAAACTCATTCGCATTAATACTACATACATCAATTCAAAAAGACCGTATAAACATTCCATATTCCTTGATAGTTTGCAAAAATAACAAAATGATGTGTTAAAATAAAATAAATTAATTTTTTTTCCTAAAAACTAGTAGCTCTTTGGGCTGTATACCTCAAGCACGAAAATAAATCAAAAATTGCATTTTCCTTGATTATTCAAAAAGATCGGCATCGAAAGGAACCACAAATTTTTCCTATATGTCTAGATATTTCACATGGATTGTAACAAACTCCGTCTTCATAGCTTCCATAGAAAAAAATTTTGTTTTTCTTTAATGGGAGGGAGGCTCAAAATTTAATGTTCCCTCGTCATTTCACATCGATTGCAATAAGCCGCAGTTTCCTAGTTTGCATAAAAAATGTGAGAGACTTGCACTGAATAGGAGAGGGTAAAATTTTTTCAAAAACTATACAGTAAATTTGTTTTAAATGATAAACATGACTATCAAATTTCATCAAAAACGAACAAACCGCATTTCTAGTATGTATTATAAAAAACTTGATATTTTTGGAGATTTTTCCCACAGGAGGGAATGAAATTATCTCAAATGTAGGATTTAAATATATTTTGGAAAGAAAGAATTAAATTAACTAAATACAAACAATATATATAATTTATTTACAAAAATAACAAATAACAATCAATAAAATAATAACAATTTAATACTTGAATTGATACGAAATCACAAATTTATTAGGCAAGAAAAAATTCCGGTCCAGTAAAATCACCACATGTTGGAAAATCGGATGGCGCTCGAACAAATTCAACTTGATTACCAATTTGTAAAACTACATCAGCACCTCGAGTCCAATCCAAATTATGTTCTTCACGTAAGATCCAATAACCTATATATCAGAAGTTTTCAATTACATAAATTACTTAAAACGATTTAAAAACATAACTATTAATTTATAAAATTATTGAAGGTCTTTATCGGATTATACTTTTAATGTACTCAGAAGTGTCTGAACAAAAATTTGTTTTAAATAGTAACAAATTATTTTTTTCATATAAAAAATATTATTACTTAATAAAAAGGACAATCAATTATTAAATACATACTATTTTTCCAATTATAGATTCTGATGAATGTATTGAACAATCATATTGTTTGTATAGGCAACTTTTATTTCTTTATAGTTCAAATATTGCGTAAAAAATGAGTTTACTGATAAAAACGATCCAATTCGGAATCTAATTAACATGTTCAAAGCTGCTCATAAAATTTTTATTCAATACAGCCAAAATAATGGTAATAAATCAAAAACTTGTAAGCCAATATGCAAACAAAGAACGGGTATGGAAATACATTTTTTGAACAAAATTTTGACCAGGTATATGATCATCAAAATATATTTGGAGATAATGTTTAACGTTTTTAGACACATTAACGTGTTCGGAGTCATAATTAAAAATTGGTAAATATAGCGTGCCGAAAAAATTTTATCAGTTTAATAATAATTATGCCAATGAGAAAATGTAAATTCTAAATTTAGATGAGATTCAAAATTTCTATAAATCGTCATAGTAGTATTATATACCGATATTACGTCACTAAAATGGTAGCGTTTTTACTTTTATAAAAAAGGTTAAAATTTTAATGTAATTTTATGATGGCAAGAAATCATTTTTATTTTGCAAAAATATTTATTTTTTATGACTTTTTATTATGAAATCAATATTTTGAAGTACTTTTATAAATATGCTACCCTATTATTAGAAACGAGAACGGCTCATTTTTTGTGCTACTTACTCCACAAAATTCTATTTTTTTATTTACATTACAGCAATCGACTATATTGTATTAATTTTCTTTTAATAAATACTTTCCTTTAAATGAACCACTTTTATATCGTACATTTAGTATTTTAATTAGTTTATATGATTAAAATGTAATAAAAAATGAATACCTGGATTATCAGCCTTAAATCTTAATGCAACTGCACCATATTTTGGTATCGTAATTGTATCTTTCTTGGATGCATTTATTAAATTACGAGTAAATAACATTCCTCGATGATCTAATTCCTTAATTTCTTCAATACTAACCATCGAAGTGAATTGTCTAGCACCCACTACCCAAAAACTGTATCCATGCATATGATAAATATGTCGATCAAGGTCTCCAGCTAGAAAACAATAAAACAAAATAAAATTAAACGAATTAATTGTATAACAACCGTGGTAATAGCGTAATTATAGCACTTTTTTTTAAGTTAAATAAGCTAAATTTAAGAAAATAATTCCTAAAAAATATTAAAATTTGCTCTCTCTATCTCAGACTAAAGTCGAAAAAAAAAGGCGAGCCGTTATCGTTAACACAATATCCTTACAATTAGAAGAAATTAAATTTTAAAAATAAAACAAGTGAAAATAACAACTAACAGAATTAATTGCTTTGATACTCAAAATATGATTGAATTTCATTGCTTGGGCTGTTTTTAATTAGCATTCATAAAATACTATAAATATGCAGTCCAGTTATTTATAATAATAATACAGATATAATAATATTATGTTTTGCTATTATCTATATGTGTTTATTCGCCAAATTTGACCAAAAATTGCGCAAAAGTCAAACATTTTACGAAAAATTGTTTCATACAAAAGTTGTTTGTTTTAAATAAACATTTTTTGTATTATAATTTAAAAGTTACGTCTTTTATAGTTTAAACGTTACATCAAGGATCTATTGGACCCAATAGACTGATTTTGCTCATTCGCGATCTTAAACTCACTTTTTATATTCAGAATACGTCACCAATTTTTCAGCTCTTTATGTCTTTTTTGTTTTTTTGTTATCAAGATGACGGACGGACGGATAGTTGGACTAATAAGGTGTTTCAATGAACACCTAGACCAAAATTTTATTTGTGCGGACAATATTAGGTAGTGTTACAAACTTTAGACTAAAATGAATATACTCTCATATACGACGAATTTTATATTTTTGTACAGCAAATCTTGTACAAATTCAACTCTTTCAATTTGTTTTTATTTGTGAATTATTATTGGTTTTTTACTTTCTTCGTTCATACGAAGCTAACAGCCCCATGGAAACAAGAAGTGGCATAAACGATTTTTTTTTTTTGTATTTCAGATTTGGTACAAAAAGGGTACTAAATATTGAAATAGGTTTAATTTGATTCTAGTTTTGATCCTGATTTACAATAATTCTTTCTGCTAGCTTCACAGAGTTGTAATTTGCTCTCATTAAAATAATGAAAGTAATTTATTTGTATCTATTAATAAATAATTTGTTGTAAAGAAATTTTATATTGTAAATTGCAATCTTTGAATCTTTTAAACAAATAATAACTTCTCATTTCACCGCCTTAAGGGGTTGATTGAAAACAAACAAACAAAAAATTATTTTTTGCTGCAATTTTCATGAAAAAATTATATCTATATCCTAGATCTATCTCTGACATGAAATTTAAAAACACTATTTTCTAGTTATCACTAAGTATTTACCAAAATAAAAACAATAATCAAAAATAAATAATTAACCTATTTAAATCAAGTTTTAATTTTCCCCAGTTTTGTAAATTGAGTTTAAAAAAACCAAAATATATTATATAGTATAATTAATTTTTTTTTTTTGAACGAAAATTTTATTTTTATCGTCACAACGAGTCTGTCATCATTGGTATCGTCGCAATTAATGGTCATCATTTGTGATGACTACTTGTTTTAGAAATTATTTATTGATTTTGGTTTCGATGGAAATGACACTAATTGAAAATCGGATTTGTAAAACACTTCAAATGAGGTTTTGTACGGTGCGGATTAAGTGGAGAGGACCATAGAATTTCTATGTACTGTTGTTATATATTTCTGTTGTTGTATAGAATATCTCCAATATAGTCACTATATTGAAAAGTGACTAAAAATAAATTTATATTTTATATTGAAATAATATATCTATTTCAAATAATATTTTCAAATAATATACTCAAAATAATCTATATTATATACCCCCCTTGGGGGTAAATTAATAGTTAATCTCAACCGATCAATAATGTTAAGCAATATTATACACAGTTAGTACTTGGATGAGTGACCCCATAGAATTTATATATATATATATATATAACACAAAAATAAACATAAACAAAAGTTTTACCTTGATCAACAATTATCAATTCCACTGTACTGCCTAATGGTATTTGTTCAATGTGAGTGCATTCACAATAATTGAAACCTACACATTCAGCTGGTAAACTTGATTTAGTACATTTTGCCTTGGAATCTGGATAAGCGTTTTGTAATACCAGTGGTGATGATGGGAATGTAAAACTGATATTGTTAATATGCATTAATCCAATACGTCCACCTAGAAAATAAACATAAATTAAAATTAATTATGATCAGCACTTTGGAGTCATCAATTACAACTATAAAGACCACAAAACCTGCAAAATATTATTGGAGATAACCATTACTAATACTTAAATTAAGAGACATTTATTTGACAATAATATATCATTTATCCGTATTTGGAAGTTCTCTAATTTAAAATTAGTTTGAGAAAGAAATAATTGCGTTCAAGCATTCTTATGGTTTTTCTTATCTCTTCATTTGACACATAAATATGGTAAAATCACAATATGACTACATTTTAAGGGGTGCGATTTAAAGATTTTCATTTTCGTGTCTATATTTCCCGCCTTTTAGTTGTTTCGAAATAAATCGAGATCAAACCAAAATTCGAGATTTTTACAGCAATTTTAATTAATAATGTTAACTAATTATGCATAAATAAAACTAATTGCTGAATCAAATGGATTAATATCGTCGAAAGTGCAAATCAGTTTTTGTAATTTTGATTGCAAATAATTAATTAAATAATTACCTAATCACTGGAGCAATTACAGTTCCTGATAGAGCATTTTGGAAGCTATTTTTTGAGATTTGGTTAAATAAATTTTACTAAACTTCAACGCTTACTTAATTGCGGTATCTGTATAAATGTTTCTAAAGATAACTTGTTTATTAAAAAATTCAAAATATTATATTAACTACTTAAGTGATTCAAAGTAGGGGAAACAACAGGAAACTATAAACGCCTTTAGTAATTACATACCGCGAACTAATATTTAACAGAAGATGTATAATAGTGTAGTGTAAGTCTGGGATTTGTTCGAAAATGTAGAGCGATTGATTATTTTATGAAAAAATTTGTGTATTTCGGTGTAAGGAACCATAGTCTTAGTTTTCTAACTCCAGATTTGAGAGTTAGAAAGACACGGAAAGTTCTCTTATTCGCAATATTTTGCAATCGAATACTACACAAATGCTTTTGGCCTCCCAGAATGCTTTTGCTGCTTCAGACTAAAAGTATTTGCTCTTATCTATTAAGTTCATATTTATTCAGTGAGATTTTTTAATTTATTATTTTTTAATTAAATTTTTAGCTGAATCATTTCATTTAATAGCAATTAACGCTTCAAAAAACCAATAATTTCTTCGAAGGTTGAATAAATAGTAAATCGTAATGTTTTGTTAATTTTAATTTTATAATTGTAATTAAAACAATGTAAAATGTGTGGGCACTGATTTAAAATTTATGCTAGTCATTAGATTTATATACTTTTGATAAATTTTCATACTTTTAATGAAACTGTACAAAATTAATTGCTTATTATATCAATAACAACGCGAAAATTCATTTTAAAACTAAATTCATGTACATTTAGATCAATTATAAGCACGATTGATTAATTGTTCACAAGGAAATTATTTATAGAAGTTTTTAATTTAAAATAATTCTTACATATTAGTTCATTTTTTTTGAAAGCGGTTCTTCTTTTTGAAAACATTTTATCTTTACTTACCGAGATTATTCGGGGCTAATAATAGGAATGAGAAAACAATATTAAAATACACATATATAGAATATATCACATACATACACAAAACATAGATTTTTCAATAACAAATATTTTTATAACTTTTTTATAAAGTTATACATTCACAAAAACGCCTACCAAAAAAAGATAATATTTTATGGATCCCCACTGTTAAACTTTTTAAAAATAATAATATACTATTGGTTATGAATTTTAATATTTATTTGTGTATGTATGTTTTATATTCTATATAGGTGTATTTAAACATTATATGGACATGATCTAATTTAAACTATATTAAGATGTATACATTGTATTATAGAAATGGTCATAATTACCTAGAATTCCACTGTTCAATGAAGTGACACCAAAGCCCAAAAACAATTTTTGTGACACATTTGATACTTGCAAATCACTTGGTAATGCTTGTAATGAATGTATAGTATCAACACAAACATTTTCATTTACATTTTCACAATAGTTGTCCATTGTTAATATTTGATTAGTAAATGCAATATTACTTTGTTCAATATTATTCGTTTTAAAATCAATATCGGTATATTTTTTATCATCAATATATTTTATAATCACTGATGCATTCACTGGATTACTGGCCATTTCACAATTCACTGTTTGCACATTTAATAAATATTTATCACTCAATTGATTTGTAGTTAACACAAAATCCAAACGTTCGCCACGATTTAAGATCACACTTGCTACATCTGTAGCAGCAGTTGGATGTCCATCAAGTGCAATAACTTTTAAAATATGTTGATCGATTGTTAATTCTATGGGACATAAAATTGAACTGGTCACATATGCAATACGAAAACGATACCGTTTATTTGATTCAACTTCAATTTCTGTTTTCGTTTTTCCATTAATTAATAATGAATCAATCTCATCTACTTTTTGATAAAAGTTTTGTATAACAAATTGATTATTCCAACCAGAAATCATTAAAACATGCTCATTGGAATCAATATCGTATAATTTTTTATGTGGCGTCAGATTGTCTGGCTGACGTACAATTAATGCACCAAATAAACCATTCATGGCATTCATCTTTGAGTATGCTTCCCAAAAATGTGTACCAGCAACATTTGCTCGAAATTTGTATTGGAATTTCGTGTAACTAGTTAACGGACATTGAGAAATCATTGTTACCCCATCCATAAATGGTGTTTCTACTTGTGTTTGGCCACGCCAATGAATTGATATACTTTGTCCAGGTAATTTGTTTGTAACATCAATGACTAATAGATCATTTTGGCATACGTGTATTGCAGGACCTGGTAGTTTTCGATTTGCAGTAATTATTGGTCGAATGGCACCATTTGTTGTGATACACTGATCATTCTCAACACAATCCGATGTAGCATTACTGGGACATGATATTGTACATTGTTCTGAAGATGATAATGTCTGATAAAATTCAATGTCGAATTTTATACGACATATCATTGGCCAATCTAAATCGTGACATGGTCGTTCACAGCTTAAAAAATACTGATCTGAAACAAAAATGCTGAATTTAGTATTCAATAAGTAATCAAATATATTTAAGATCGATTATAAGTCCCAAAAATGGATTACTACCTATTTCTTTTTTAAATTTTGTTCGTTTTAATTAATTTATACTTATTTAATTGTTATCCAGAAGAATCAATTTATATTGAACTTAATACCATAAAGAATTGAACGAAAATATATAAATGCAGAATCAATTGTTACTCAATAACACAAAAATATGTATGTCAACTTAGCGAAACAACTTTTTCCAATTAAATTCGAAAAAGTCTCATAATTAGCCATTAGTTAATCGTTAATTAATTGTGTAAAAAAAAATTGATGATTCGCTTAGTTGACTGTCAATTTATCAAAACACCATTTAATCAGCCGTTAATTTATCATAATCAGCCGTTAATTAATCGTTAATTAATTGTGAAAACAATTTTTTTTTTCGGATTTACTATTACGGAGAAAATTTACTGTCACCTTATGGAAACAATTTTTTCCGATCAACTTCGTAATAGGTCTAAAATTAGCTGTTATATAATCGTTAATTACTTGTGAAAAAAAATTTTTGAGCGTATGATGAGCCTTTTTAAAAGTTCATAAAAAAAATTGTTTCGCTAACTCGTCAGTCAACTTAGCGAAACATCAATTTTATCCTTAATGGTAAGGCCAATAAAAATTTTTTCCTACAATTAATTAGCATTAACTAATAATGAGATTTTAATTTCAAAAAAATTGGATTAAAAATAAAATGGTGTATCGCTAAATTGATGTGTCAACTTTCTCCGTTATATTAATTGCGATTAATTTTTTTTACACAATTGACGGCTAATTATGAGCCTATTTCGAATATTATTCGCTAAAAAAATTATGTCAAATACTATGAATTAAGGTCTGACTTTTTCTATTGCTACAATTATTATATTATGAATACATTGATTCTTAAGTCATTCATCTGAAAAAAAGGTGAAACACAAATAATATTAAAAAAGATCTTTTTATAATAATAATAATTACGATTAAGTTATGATTTCACTTTTTATTTATTTATAATCAGTAATATATTTAGTTACCAAAACCATATGAAAGTGAAATTTTGGTTACAGAACAAATGTATTGTATATATTATATGTAACTATGTTGCCTCAAGACATTACAGTTTTTTTTATTATAAAATAAATATTTTTAAATCACAAATCTCAGTATAAAAAGCATTATTATACAAGACAGAAAAACAAGATTTATGCATATGTTTTGTGTCCTGAAAAATCCTTTCGAGATTGAAATCCCATAAACAAATTTGGAAATTTTTTGATGGAAAATAAAATTCTTTGGAATAGTCAATATTTTTTTCTAAGTAGATTCTTTTTAAAAAGATGTCAATTTATTGTTTTTTTTTTAATTTTACCGTGTATCAAATACAAATATAGTGGTTTATTACCGAGATAGGCTCAAAAAACAAATACAGGCTTTAAATTCATAAAAAAATTTTGAATGTGGTTTCTTTCATTCCGCAATTTTTCTAATTTTTTTCAATAAAATTTTAATTTCGAAGGTACAAATACCAAAGTTTTCTTATAAATCTTTAAAAGAGACTTTGGGGCTCATTCCCTAAGAAAGATTACTACTTTTCGAGTCTTACTGACTCTCAAATCATCCTTAAATTAATATTTAAATATTCATTCAATTGTATTACCACTTCAATCCTGAGTTTGCAAAAATTTAACGAAATCAAAATGAGTGTAAATAATGATACAAGAAAAAAAATGCACAGAAATAAACTTTCTTTTAAATGATAATCCATTAATCGTGTATGCTATAAAAAAAACTGCGTACCATTCATCATGCAGAGAATGTACAAGTATGTGAGTATAAAGTAAGAAGAATATTATTAGATTTTTTTTTATTTTAGTCAATTTTTACTTCCGTGTTAAAAGTACAGGAAATATTATTCATCACATTAAATTTCTATGCTGAGAAACGAAAATACTCATTTTGAGCATATCTGAATCAATTGTGACTAATTTCAGCGTCAAATCTAAATATAAATATAGTAAATCGTATAATTTTAACATGATGATTTATATGAATGTCTTCTTTAGAACAAATTGTGGACCATCCATGTATTACGTAACAAAAATTTTAGGCCCCTTTTAGACCCATCCCTTCTCCTTGTTACAGATAGTCACATTTTTATAATCCCCCTCCTGATGTGACGTCATTAAATTATGATCACGCTCGTAGATTTTTATAGTTTTTTATTCACATCTAAATTTCACGTTATAGTATTTTAAATTTTAATATGTGATCTCACAAAACTTTTGACACCCCTGCCCCTTGTCACACATTAGTTATTAAAAGTTTTCAGTCGATTGCTGAAAGTTCTATTTAAAAATGATATTATATAGAAATTTCGGTAATGGAGCGGAGTTTTACACAGTGACCAGGGGCGCCATTAAGGTTAAATCCGGCTTTGCCTACAATAGAGATATATTAAACATTACCAAAATACAATTTTTTTATAATCAGCAATATTTATTTTATCATTGTTAATATTCACCATTATTCGTACAAGGAAGTCTTGTGTAGTTTTTTATTGTTGTTGTCACATTAATAGCATTGTTATCTCTCATGCAAAATAAATATTTAAGTGAAATTTTTCGATTAAAGTATGAATAAACGAATTAATTAATAGATGACTAAAACATATTATATGTTATGTACACATCTCTACCATAATATTTTAAACGTAATTAATTAAATATATTATACATTTTGTATAAATTAACCACTTTCTAACGCCTAATTACTATTTTTTTTTATTGTTCCATTATTAAGTTGGCTTCAATAGCTAGGTAAACAAACATCGAGCAGTTCAATAGGTTTTTCTCTTATGTTTGTCAACCGATATTATTTCCGGTATTATTGAATAAGGACACTCATAAGAGTTCGTGTATTTTTGCTAAATTTTAATAAATTATATCTCTTAAACGGTGTAGTAAAAAAATCTGATTTATTTTCTATAGATGCATTTAATTATAATCTTTCGAATAAACACAAAAACATATTGGGTAACTTTAAGTCATTTGCGTACCAAACTACCTTAAATAATTTAAATTATTTTTAAATGTTTATTTGAAGCAATACTTTGATTTAGACAAGACCAAAAAATACAAATATGATTAGTTTAATTTTTATAATTTTACTTATAAGAATTTTTATTACACTGCAACTTTTAATGCTAATGAAATTTAGTCAAATTTTATTAAAATAATAATATAAAATTATTCAAAGTTTTTAAATAAAATTCTGTTAATTTCATAAAAGAGCATAACTGGTTTTGACACAATAGATGTTAACTGAACATAAAAGTCACTATGATGAATAGAAGTCAATATTTAAAAATAATTTATTAATTTGTCATGATCTGTTATTTTTATCAAATTTACTGATTGTAATGAATTTATCTTTCAATACAAAAATTGATCTAGTAATTCGTACAGCTTTTATTGATAAGGAAATAATTATTATAAGAAATATTAACTATTATAATTGAACAAACAAAAACGAAATATATAATTAAAATTAAAATCAACAGATATTATAAAACAGAGTCAGCATTAATTAATTATTAAAAGTATGTCATTAACAAATACAATAATTAAAATATATGTATATGTACAACGTAATCAAATCATTAATATATAATTTTTGAAAATCATCATTTTGTACTTCCTAGCTTCTGAACCGAGCTGATAAAGTATAACAGTACATGGTGCCTTAATTAACATTCCACAATTTGAACTATGAGGAGAGGAGAGAAAACAATATCATTCTGTTTTTATTATAAAACATTATAGCTCAGGGTAGAAGCTTTTAAAAATTGTAAAAAGTGACAAAAATTATAGTAGGATGCAACAGGAAAAATAATTTACAGGCGATCAAAACACGGTTTATCTCGATTTTGGGCAAAACCTCAAAACTACATATCGAATTTTTATGGAATGTTTTTCTTTGATTAAATCTTAAATCAAATCAATATTTACACTTAAATTTAAAGTAAATAAAATTAAAAGATTATTATAAAACATTAATATCTATAAGTAACTACAAAATTGTGCTTCCAGATTAAGCCTTTTTATCTGGAAAACATACTTTAAAACCCTACCTCTTTAGGCAGTATTTTCTTATCATGACATAGTTAGATAAAGTATTTGCAATAAAATTTTATTTGTATTTTTGATTAAAATAAGTGATGTTTTATTTTAACACAACCATTTTCATTGGATCATTAGCGAACCATTTAAGATCTAAAAAACAACCAGATCGGAAGTGGAATTACTGAGGAACACCATATTCAAATTTGCCCATGTTTCGAAACGATGAGTTTGAGCCTGATCAGAACATCTAGAACCAACATTCAGTGCCAATAATAACCATGGAGGTCCAACTTTCATTTTCCTTTACTTTTTTTTATATGCGCATAAGAACTTTAAACGACGATATGCAGGATCTTTTTATGTGTTAGGACCAAGGTAGCGGGCGGTTCCTGCCCTGACGTAGAAATGTTTCATGTAATTATCAAAGTACGTGTGGTATATCGGAACTTGTGGCAGCTTAATACCGTGCACCTTGATAAATTTTTTTATGAATTCACAAATGGGTGAGAGTAATTAAATACTTAGAGTAATAATAAAAGTGATGGTGTGTATCTAATATCTGTCTATGTCTTTGATGATTGGTTTAGAAAGTAATCAATTTATAAATAGTTACTATTTTTATTGTTAATTGTCATTTTACTATCACATACTAAATCTAAGCTTCATATTAATATTACTATTGTTTATTTATTTATTAAACAATTTTTTAAAAACTATCAAACGATTGTAAATATGTATAAATAATAGATTTATACATATTAGTTATAAACTTTCTATTATAATTCATTTTCAATAATTAATAAAAAAAAAAAAATTATTATAATTTGTTTACTTTTACAACTTTACTTTTTATTAATCTATTGAAAAATACTGAAAAGATATTTATTTTGTTTATTATAACTGTCGAAATATGGGCTTGGGTTTGGAAGTTCATTATTTATACTCTACAGAAACCAATCCGCTACAAATTTGGAAGAGAAAGTGTGAAACAAAGAAGAAAATTTCTCTAAAGAATGTTGGAATCAATATTGGAAGCATAATTTTAGTTGCCGTCTAGGCTCCTCAATGCTGACAGGCTGTACAAATGTTAATTGGAATTAAACTTAAAAATGAAAATCTCGTGTTGTAGTTATTTCTAATTTCACTAACAAATAACTCATAAATAATAATTTCACTCATAAATAATAAGGAAATAACTCAAATATTGTGAAATATACAATCTGTGTATGAAAACACAAATAAAATTCTGATATTCATAGAATAATCTAATTAGCCCCGTGTGTCTGCTTGACCCAACCCAGTAGATCCATGACCCAACTTTTATACCATAAAAAAAATAAAATAAAAATTTAAGGACAAAAAATGTATTTTTCAAAAGAAAATTTTTTCTTATTATCAAATTTGTAATAAAATACATTATTAAATTATATTGAAATAAGAAAAAAATTTGGTTTTTGTTGTGATGAAATACATTATGAAATAAAATTCAAATATATTTTTAAATTTTTATAAATCAATATATAAGATTTAAATATTCAAAAGTGCGAAATTCGAAACGCCAGTGTAAAACTTAACTAAATTGATGATAATTTTTAATACTACTTGCAATAGATAAATCTTAACATTTCATTAATCTTAATTTATTTTCT
Organism: Chrysopa pallens; assembly: GCA_020423425.1. NCBI lineage: Eukaryota > Metazoa > Arthropoda > Insecta > Neuroptera > Chrysopidae > Chrysopa > Chrysopa pallens. The sequence continues at coordinate 72,233,470 of CM035593.1, read as the reverse complement.
ACATTATGCTAATAATAATAATGATTAACAAATCAACGAGGAATTTATTTATTTATTCGAAAAATAATTATTCGTTGTAATAAATGTTTCAATTATCATATTCGAAATATTTCAAAATTTGTTTGAAAATTGTCCCGCATGTTCTCACTTTAAATGCAAATTATTATCTGAAGACAACAAGAGGATAATTTAAAATTCATAAATTGTAGGGAACATTTCATCCATAAGTTTTATACTCCCTTCCAGTTTGATATGGCAATCTCTATTATAAAGACAATGTCTAATGTAATATACGAGAAAATTCCTTCAACACCTGTCCGTTGTCATGTTATTATACATACCAAATATTTCATTAAATTTGGGTAATTATTTTTTTAGCTATTTGGAAGCAAAAAATGAAAAAAAACTACAATGTAAATTACATTAGAGATTGTCTTTATTATTTAGGTCTGTATGGAAAACATAACCCAACTTAAGGCAGCACAAAAAAAAGGCTAATGAAAAATATGTGACAGCCTTCAATTATTACCTAACTATCGTTATATTGTTAAGCCATGATTTGCTTACATAAAATTAAGTTAAATAATAAAGGAAATGGTCATGGAAACTACAATCATTAATATAACATAACTAGATTAACCTAGCTTTCATTTTCAATATCATCTAAGTGTAACTTATTGCTATTGTTATTTTTGTTTATATAATTAATGCATAATTAATTTTGTGGTTTTATTTAATTATTATTTAAATTAACATATTAAAAGAGGTTCTGAAAGTAGTTGATTATGTAAAATATTAAGAGCGAAATAACAATAATAGATATAGACATCCATAAAGCCTTGTTCATGTTAATCAAGTAATTTAGTCAAGTAGCGAGTATTTTTTAATATAATGCAATATCCAAAAAAACTGTTTATATTATATGACTGTGACTGGAACAATTAGATGCCAAACAGATTCCTTCATTTGTTTATTATTATATGTTTGTGGTACAAGAGTTGGTAGTATTGCACACACAAAAAATAGAACTTAATTTAACTACTTGACTAAACAACTTTACCAAACCGTTCACACATGTCAAGTAACTAAACTACTTGCTACTTGACAAAATTACTTGATCAATGTGAACAAAGCTTAACAGCCATCACATCATTGTCTTGATTCTGTAATTATTAAACTACATCTAGTCTATTAAATTCATCACGTGAGTGTAGGAAAGGATATTTAAGTCTAGGATTTAAGTACTATGTCTACAGGTATTTTGAAAGGAACTATAGCAATATTTGTCTGATGGGATTGGAGTTGTTAAGAGGGAAAGTTCAGGAAATCTTTACAAGCCGGATACTTCGTTCTTATCCATACACCGACAGTCATTGATAAGAAAGAATAATCAATTAATCACCTCTGTATAATCAACTGAGTGTCTAATATAACTGAGGCGTTTCGGTAAAGAGCTTGACCACTTTAACGGTGAGGCTATTAGTTCAAATCTTGACAATATTTGTAATTACTCCTAGAACCCACCACTTATAGAGGCAAAGAAATTAAACCGTTTTAAGAGATTACAATTTCATTCTTAAATTACAAGTTTCATATGGCAAATTCTAAATAGTACAAACTTTTGGCTGAAATGAAAGTACTTTAGTATTATATTGAATCACATACTTAAGTATTGTGTATATGATATTATTTTATACTATACAAGTATGAAATGAGCAACGCTCGATTTATGATAAGGGCAGTCGGGGCTAGTGCCCAGGACGACAAATTTTTAAAACGGGAAAATTCAGAGAGCAATTTTCTCCGCGTTATGAGAAACTATCATCATTTTTAAAAGATTCAAATTATAATAAATAAAATAATTTTTTCAATTATCAAGAGTATGTTCGAAATTATAAATATTACAGTTTCTTTTAACTATTATTGATTTTCATCTAATTTGGATGAAAGAGGTTGTCATATCGGCGTTTTAAGCCATTTCTAACCATATCCATATAATGTATGTATGTAAGCCCCACATAACTTTTGAACGGCTAGATCGATCGTATTAGGATTTGGGGCGTTCTAGAAATGATTAACACGGTTACTTCATTTTTTTGGAGTTATAAAAAACCTTTTTACTTAAAATTAAATTAAACCAAACTACGTCATTACGTGAAATTCAACAAACAAAATCATACAGAAATATCAAAATATTTATACAAGAATTGTACAAAATAAATAATTTTATTGAGTATATTTAAAACAAATGACATTTAACCTTGCTGTATGGACCTTGATACAAGAACTTGTTGTGGTCGATATTACCTACATTGTCTTTTTATGCTTATAAAATCATTTACGTCAGCTAAATATTAAAATGAGTGTTCTAAAAAAGCTGATGTTCAGACGGCTTCAAATACTTTTTTTGTTTCTAATTGTATTCAACCATAATTTTTCTTTAAAACTAAAATATCGCCAATTTGTGTACCTATAATATTTTTAAAATTTTTATATTTTAAACTGATATATTCAAAATTGTATCTAAAAATGCTTAAAAAAAATTTTTTTTATGTAATTTTTTTGAGTATGAAACAAAACTTTACAGCTAGGTTTTAATGACTTAATTATTCAAATTTTCTACATGATGAACCCTTTACGAAGTATAATTTAAAAGTTGCTTAATACTATATTGCAGTTTTTAAAATAAGAATAATTACTTGAATCTTCGTAGCCATTAAGTTTCGCAGTCTCAAACTAAGGACTATTTTGATTCAAAATGTAATTTGCTTTTAATTTATTTGCGATAAACTTTATAATAATTGAGAAATTTGAAGACATCAAGTCACATCACCTTTAATTAGAAAATAGTACAAAATCTGTCCAACACAAAGGTTTAACGCGGGCAATTATTTTTAATTTTATGTTTATTCTGTTAACAAATGCATTTTATCTTAAAAGCTTAAAATTTATACAAATATTTTTATCCTGCAGTCTACTGAACGTAGTATTGAATTAAACAAGTTGAACTTGAGTCGCGGTCAATGGCATAACAAGGCAATTATGTTAAATTGGTGGGATAACTCAAGGGCACATAATAATATTACGTCAAGCAAATAATTATACTATAATTAGAGGAGTTGATTTTTATGCCTTGCACTCATACATGAAGATTATTGCATCTGAAATTTAATACAATTTATCAAAAAAAATTGATTTTATCCAGTGGTTAAACGCAAAAGCTAGAAAAAAAAGTTTAATGATAAAAAAATTCATAAAACTTTTGTAATGATACTGAAGAATACGTAAAGTATTTAAATAATTAACACTGTTATCATTGAGTACATCGCCTCGATTCCAATGTACGCAGTCCAAGAATGGGAACTGCGTTGGGTGAAGGTTATTTATACCATAATATTGTTTTGAAATTATATTACGTATATTACGAAATTTCACATTTCGCTTATTAACAGATATCCTGACATTCACCAATTTATGCAATTCGTGTTTATTTCAACACTTTTCATATATATATTTTTTTAAACAAATATTAACTTCCGATTACATGTAGAATTTTAAAATTTATTTCCACACTTTATCCGTCCGCCTCTTCATTCGCTTACACACACCTTCACTTCGGTAAAACAAGAGATTCAAAATTTTAAGGGCCAGCGCACACTGTAAGATTGATTATCTGATCAGAAATTCTGAAATAAAGGTAACGTTGCAAATGACAGAATCATCTCAAATCGATTAATTCATGTTAGAATTGAATGTTTATTAGCAGTCATACACTGTTATGAAAGTCAACAGGCTCCGAGAAGGTGGACGGGCGTGAGGAGTATCCATGCAATCAAATGCCATAATCAGCTGTCAATTATTCTACCCGTAAATATTCTGCTGACTATTTTTATTTGTATTTACTACATTATTGAATCTATCTCTATTATTAATTTCAAGCGATCTGAAATATATTTTATTATTCCTCGACATTGTTATTAGTCCACCTTGTCTGCTGAATCGCCATTCGAATAAAAACTTCATATAAACTTTCAATAAAATCAGAAATTCATCGGCCTTGAATCACCATTAAAAATGCAACGCTACCTCCCGGACTATTATGTATAAGAAGCTCAAATTTCGAATGCATTTTCGGCAAATCATTTTCGTTTTCACCCATTGGAACTTTTTAAATATTATAATACCATGACCGCTATTTAGCATAATGTAATCAAAGAATTTTGAAATCAAAAATAGATCCACACAAGACAGGTTAGCAAAAATAAATGAATTTTGAAATATATATCGTTGCAACAAGCAAATTTTTATTCGTAAATGCATTTGTAGTAACATTTGTAACCTACAATAATCGAAATTCGCTTGAACATGAGTCGGTTTCATGTAAGGGTTCTTTAGGACGCTGATTACGTGGATAAAAACGTTATCAATCTAAAACTATATAACCTGCACGTATTTATGCATTGTAGAATGCAATTTTAGCCAAATATTTTTAAAATAATTTTAAATAACCAAAAAATAATATATAATCTCCACTTGCTAAAACAAATACCCCCATAAAAAAACGTATTTTTAACCGACGAAAAAACGACGATTCTCAGGCCGACGCGTATATTTTTTTTTTATGTATGACCACGCATAGCTTTACAGAGTTGTCCGATTTTAATAATTATTTTTTATTGGATAAAGTGCACATTGAAGTGTCGGTCGCATATAAATTTAGAAAAAAATGCCTACCCTAAGACTGGGAGAATATGGGTGATTTATTGTCATATAAGAAATTCTTATAAGAAAATCCGACCATACATCAGAAAACCAAACGCATATCATCGGGTCTGCAATCTTATTTTCAGATGATACATTTAGTGGGTCTACAAGATGTTAAATATAATTTAAAACAATAGAAAAACAAAACATTTCCTGGAGTAAAATTTAAAATTAACTCTAATGTCTAGAACATTTTTTTTAAGTATGTAAGTCGACAACAATCTAAATGAGTTGCTAGCTTTTAAACCAAAACTGTAATAGTAAAAATTTTATTTAATAATAGTTTCATTTAACTTTTCTTTATATCATGGATATACAAGTGCATTTCCCTTCGTGCGTCACTGTTTTCAAACACAAAACAAGATATATTTACCTGGTATTGGCGTAAAATATAAAATAGTTAACACAACTGCAATCATTCCAGAAATAATAGCACCACGTAAAAGTATCACTTGTATATTCATTGTTAGAATTTTATAATATAACTTGCACATAAAATTCGTTTCTCTATGAGCACTGGAAGACATGGATGGCAAAAAAAAAAAAACTATTAAAAAATCAATAAATTCAATATTGATTGCAACACATACACTTTTTATGAATAAATTTTTCACATTTTAAATAATTTGTTGCAAGCAAACTCCGTCCATATAAGAAGACACATTATATTATAATATTACGATATCTCTCTCATATGTGGAAACAAGTTAACTCGCTCATATCAAAGACTTTTAACTTGCTATTAAAAGTTGTATATGTTTGTTAATAAGTTAGTTAACAACAACATTAACCACTTATTCTCAATCATGGAATGGATGAAATTTTTTTTGTTTAACAATGGAAAGAGAACGTATGAAACAGCCAACACTCACAATATCAAACTCAATTGAAGTGTATAAAGTACATAGTCGTATACCTTATATGAATTCATTTATTGATACATGAATACCTGTTTAAACAACAACAAAAATTATTAAGAACCAATGGCGGATTTTATTCATTTACATCTTAGAAGTTATTCATTGATTCAAACAACTAAACTGTGATTTTATTACGACTAGTGCGTAGGTGCGTAACAATTAAGAGTGTGTAACATTTTTTTTGGATTTACAAAATATTATCAAACAAGAATGATATTCAGTGATACTCGACATATCATTGAATATCATTGTTTGAACTATTAAATAAGCATTCATAAAATACTATAATGATCCAGTCTATACAATTATAAATACATGTTACAGTTATAAATTTAAGCTAAAATTGTGGCGAATCCAAACTTTTTCAACCAAAGATGTTTGTTTTAACATGAACATTTTTTCTGCCTAAATTTTTTTCTATCTCTTGTGGTAAAAATGTTGAGTCATGGATCCATTGAATTCAATGTACCCGTTTTATGGTTTAAATTCTCAATCCGTTTTATGGTTTAAAATGTTAGTTTGGCATCGAGATATGATAAAATCACAATATGCTCCCTTTTTGATGAGTGAATTTTTAATCGGGGTCATATATCAACTCTCTTTCAGTTATTTCGTAATAAATCGAAATCGAAGCTAAATTCGATATTTTTACAATAATCTTTTTCTGTAGAAAATTAAATTTCCCATCGAAATCCTTTTTAACTTTTTTTTTTAACTTGCTTTATTGTATGGCTGAGCAGATGGTGTATGTCTGTCTAGGTGTAATTTTGTAATTGATTTTAAACTACCCGCTGAGCAAGATACCTGAAATTTAGACCATAGTTCTGAAGTGGATGATAATTCATGAAAATATGAAAAAAAGGATATATAAAAATAAAAAGGAGAAGAGAAAGTTTAAGAAAAGGAAAAAAATAAAAAATAGAAGAAACAAAACAGCAGAAATAAAAGAATGAAGAAGAAGAATTACGTTTACTATACGAAAATTTTGTATTCACATAATTGATCAGGGTAGAAGCCTTATACAATGATAAAAAGTGGAAGAAAATTATAGTAGGATGAAACCCATTGGAAACGCAAGATAATATGATAAAAATGAAAGAAAAAATAAATTACGGGCGATCTGAGTTTGGGAAGTAGGAGGGGGTGAGTTTTAAGGGTAAAACACGGTTTATTTCGATTTCCGGCAAAACTACAAGTCCTATGGAAAAAAATAAATGGCAAAGTTGTAGGTAATAAAAAGATCTACAACTTTTTTATTTACACTTTTTTCTCATAACCTCAAAAGAACATAAAAAGGTAAGTTTTGTAAAAGATAAAAATAAAAAACTAAAAACTTGGTTATGTGAATTTTCACATAAATTTTGAGGTTATGTCAAAAAAGTGTAAATAAAAAAGTTGTAGATCTAGGAAATTAAGATAAACCAAATTTTACCCTTAAAAGTCACCCCTCCCCTACTTCCCGAACTCGATCGTCCGTAATTTATTTTTCCTTTCATTTTTATCATATTATCTTCCGTTTCCAATTGGTTTCATTTTACTATAATTATTTTTGTTTTCCTTGCGGTGGCTTTTTAAATCGTAATTAATAATTTTAATAAATTATGCATAAATAAAAGTAATTGCTGAATCAAATGGATTAATATCGAAAGAACAAATCGGGAGCAACTTATTGAATTAAAAAAATATAGAAAAAAAGCATTAATTAGCTGAAATATAAGGAAAACAGTTTTTGTAATTTTGATTGCAAATAATTTATTAAATAATTACCAAATCACTGGAGCAATTACGGATCCTGATAGAGCATTTTGGGAGCAATTTTTTGAGATTTGGTTAAATAAATTTTATTAAACTTCCACGCTAACTTCACTTGTTGAATATAATACACAATTTATCTTTCATACGACACTGTGTACTGGCCATCGCAGTCATTAACTACAAATATTATTATTAAACTTTTTTTTTAAAAAGTGAAAGCATTTTTTTATTAATTTGATATAAATTTTAACAAAAATGATATGTAATAATCTGTATTATTTATATTCAGATTTAATTCCATTGTAAACAAATAATAAATAGATTTTATAATGAAAGATTACACATTCAAGTGAAAATTGCGGAACTCAATATTCAATTATGTTATGTTATTCTCAAGATAATTTGTATCATATATTACAATTATGAAAAATTATTTTTAAATAAAATAAATATGTACAGAATGTTCCATTTAAAAAGAACCTGGGCCTTATATTGAGGATTATTAAAACCAAGTGAAATAACAATTAACAAAGTTAATTTTTTAAATAGTCGACATATGGTTAAGTATTAATTATGTTTGAACTATTTTTTATCATAATAATATTCTAAACATCATATATAATAAATAATATGTATTTATATGTGTTAATTATCTTAATTTGAGCTAAAATTTTGGCGCATCCAAACATTTTGCAAAAAAATGTTTCAAGTAAAAGTTGCGTCTTTTTAGAAAACAAACATTTTTTATTTTTAAAATTTTCTTCTATCTTTTATGTTTTAAAAGTTAAGGTTTAAAAATGACCAATTCTGCTCATTAACGAACTTAAACTCATTTTTTAAATCTACAATTCGTCGCCAAAATTTCAACTTGCTACCTTTTTTCGTTTTTTAGTTATCTTGATGACGGATAGACAGACGGACTTGCGATATTGGGTTAATTATAGCTAATTCTATGAATACCTATACCAAAATTAGTTTGTGGCTTCAATATTTTCTAGCGTTGCAAACTTTAGACTAAAATTAATATACTCTGAAATATTGTATATATATCGAGTATAAAAAGGTTCGAACAAAACGTAATTCATTTGAAAAGGAAATTTACATTAGCTGTAATAAGTTTTTTTCTTTACCAAGTAATTTTGTGATGAGATGAGATGGCTTAATTTTATTTAAATAAAACATTCTTTTGGCAAATTTAATGTAGATTTTAAAAAAAAAATTTGAAATTTTGATTTTACCGAAAATTTATTTTGACGTTGAAGTGTATAATCAAATTCAAAAAAAGACATCGACCAATGTATTATATTTTTATTTAGAATTACACAATTCAGGAGTTTTGTGGAAGACATAAACAAAATCATTTCTAGTCTTTTTTTATGGTAAAGCGGTATAGATTTTTCTGTAACGTGAATTGGTACAAATTAGTATAAAATGGGTTAAAATTTTCCAATATGATTAATTTGATTCTGCCGAAATGGTTCTGCTAGCATCGCAGAAGTAACTGTTGCATGTATAAAAAAATTAGTACTAAATTAAATAAGGAATCGATTTAAAAAAGGAATAATACATTTAAAAAAATTTAAAAATGCCAGTTTTTTTTTAAATACACAAGCAGATTTATTTATTACGGCAATCACAAGTTAGCCAACTGAATATATGACAGATCTGAAAGATATTATTATTTTTTACTTGTAAGGTTATGTTTATGTTAAACATGTCAAAATAGCAAAAATTAAATAATTATACTTAATAATTAAATTGAAACCAGGATAATGAATCCTGATGAAGATGAAAGTGTTCATAGATTAGAGGGTATAAGTAATCAAAAAGGTGGTTTAATTATTAAGAAAAAACAACCAACATTTAAGGTTCCACAACCGTCATTATTAGGCTTAGATAAGTTAGCAGCACAACGCCGTAAAGAACGTGAATTAGAAAATGCCAGAAAAATATCTTTTTCAAACAAAGACGATGAGGATTCATCATCGTCTTCTGATAGCTCCGGCGATGAAAAAGCACAAGATTCAGAAAAAAAATCAAAACGTAATTATCGTTTAACATACAATGAAACTCCAACTTACACAGGTGGAATAAGTAAAGAAGCTAAAGATCGATTATTAGATCGTTTAGCCAAAAATCGTGAAAAAGGTGTTTATGCTAGTACAAAGGATAAACGTGAAAAACGTCGAGACGAATATGAGCGAAATCGACATCATGATCGATACAGAGAGCGCGATCGTTATTACGAACGACATGGTGGTGATTCGAAACGTAGTGAATCAAGAACACCCCGTTTTAAAGATGAACCGCAAACACCTAATTTAAATGTGAAAGATTCGGTTTCTAAATCAAGTTGGGATGAAGATGATGCGGGAGATTATCATAAATCGCGATCATCGTGGGATTTTCCCACTCCATCTGTTTACAAAAATTCTGATGATTGGTCAGAAAGAGCCCGTGGAAAAAGTGAACCAAAATCAGAAAGATCATATCGATCCTCTTATAAAACATCAATTAAAAAAGAACCAAAATCATATAAATCTTCAAATCGAAAAGGAAAAGTTGTCGACGATACTCCACGGCCAACACCTGTGCATCGTTATAATACTTGGGCGAAAGATCGTAAAAAAACAGGAGCGACACCTTCAGTGGGCAATGAAAATATAAAATGGAAATCGGATGAAGACAAAGAATTATGGGAGGAAGAGCAACAACGTTTGGATCGAGAATGGTATAACATTGACGAAGGTTATGATGAAGAAAATAACCCATTTTCTACAATTAGCGAAGAATACACTAAGAAAAAAGAAGAACAATTAGAACAACGTAAAAAGAAACGAATATCAGCTCAACAAAGACAAATTAACAAGGATAATGAATTATGGGAACGAAACAGAATGTTAACTTCCGGAGTTGTACATACAGTTGATGTAAATGAAGATTTTGATGAAGAGAGTATTGATCGTGTTCATTTACTTGTACATAATATTGTTCCACCATTTCTTGATGGACGCATAGTATTTACAAAACAACCAGAACCTGTAATTCCAGTCAAAGATCCAACATCAGATATGGCATTAGTATCACGTAAAGGTTCGGCCTTAGTTCGTGCATACCGTGAACAAAAAGAACGTCGAAAAGCACAAAAAAAACATTGGGAGTTAGGTGGTACGACTATAGGAAATATAATGGGAATTAAGAAAAAGGAAGATGAACCTGATTCAAAAATGAATGTTGAAGATGATACAACCGATTATAAAGCTGATCATAAGTTTGCGGATCACATGCGTGGAGATACTGCTGTTGCAAGTGATTTTGCAAAGAAAAAATCTTACGAACAACAACGTCGGTATTTACCAGCATTTGCTGTACGTCAAGAATTATTAAATGTTATAAGAGAGAATTCTGTAGTTATAATTGTAGGTGAAACGGGAAGTGGGAAAACTACACAATTGACACAGTACTTACACGAAGATGGTTATACGAAATATGGAATGATTGGATGTACACAACCTCGTAGAGTCGCTGCCATGTCGGTCGCAAAGCGTGTTAGTGATGAAATGCACACACGTTTAGGTGACGAAGTAGGCTATGCAATTCGTTTTGAGGATTGTACTTCTGAAAAAACTGTTATTAAATACATGACAGATGGTATTTTATTACGTGAATCCTTGCGAGAGCCTGATTTAGATCATTATTCAGCAGTTATTATGGACGAAGCTCACGAACGCTCTTTAAATACTGACGTACTCTTTGGATTATTGCGTGAAGTTGTTGCACGAAGGCATGATTTAAAATTAATTGTAACATCAGCTACTATGGACTCTAGCAAATTTTCAATGTTTTTTGGTAATGTTCCAACGTTTACTATTCCTGGTCGTACATTTCCTGTAGAGGTTATGTACAGTAAAAATCCTGTTGAAGATTACGTTGATGCAGCTGTAAAACAAGCAATACAAATTCATTTACAGCCGTTATCCGGTGATATGTTAATATTTATGCCGGGTCAAGAAGATATTGAAGTTACGTGTGAAGTATTAGCTGAACGTTTATCCGAAATCGAAACTGCTCCACAATTAACAATTTTACCAATTTATTCTCAACTACCCTCCGATTTGCAAGCAAAAATATTTCAAAGATCACCAGAAGGTTCAAGAAAATGTGTGGTTGCTACAAATATTGCAGAAACTTCATTAACAGTTGATGGTAAGCCACATTTTAATTGGATAGTTAACTGAATTTGCCATTTTACTTATCAAAACGTGAAATTAGACTCAATACCATAACAAAATTCGAAAATTGAATTAAAATTGATTCGAAAACGATACAATTTCAACATTGAAATTCAGTGTATGAACAGTTAATTCTGATGAGTCGACTGTTTTTTGTTCTTTTTTTATTTAGCTGTTTGTTTAATCAAGATATGTGAACATCCACAACTTGCTAAGATTTGTAAACAATAACTTATGTTTCATTTTCGTGAAATAAAGTCGTTTCAATGAACGTAATAAAAAAATTATATCAAAATTCCTATTGAATTTGTATATTTTTTGTTATATTTTGTAATTTCGGTTATTCTTTTGGTCAAAAAATTAAAATTAAAATATATGCATTTTGTTTCAGGCATTATCTTTGTCATAGACTCTGGGTATTGTAAACTGAAAGTTTATAATCCCCGAATTGGTATGGACGCCTTACAAATTTATCCTATCAGTCAGGCCAATTCAGGTCAACGTAGTGGTCGTGCTGGACGAACAGGTCCTGGAATTGCATATCGCCTGTATACACGACGACAATACCAAGATGAATTATTAGCTGCAACTGTACCAGAAATTCAACGTACAAATTTAGCAAATACTGTCCTGTTATTAAAATCACTAGGTGTACGCCATCTTTTACAATTTCATTTTATGGATCCTCCACCACAAGATAATATTTTAAATTCATTATACCAGTTATGGATCTTAGGTGCATTAGATAATACCGGTGAATTAACACCTTTAGGTAAACAAATGGCTGAGTTTCCGTTGGATCCACCGCAATGTCAAATGTTGATTGTTAGTAATCAAATGGGTTGTACAAATGAAATATTGATTATTGTCTCAATGTTATCGGTACCATCGATATTCTATCGACCCAAAGGTCGTGAAGAAGAGGCTGATGGTGTTCGTGAAAAATTCCAAGTACCTGAAAGTGATCATTTAACTTATCTAAATGTTTATAATCAGTGGAAAATGAATAGTTATTCGGCAAATTGGTGTAATGAACATTTTATACATATAAAAGCAATGCGAAAAGTTCGTGAAGTGCGCCAACAATTGAAAGATATACTTGTTCAACAAAAAATGGAAGTCACGTCTTGTGGTACTGAATGGGATATTGTTAGAAAATGTATATGTTCAGCATATTTTCATCAAGCAGCGCGATTAAAAGGGATTGGCGAATACGTCAATTTGCGTACAGGAATGCCTTGTCATTTACATCCAACATCTGCATTATTTGGTTTGGGTAAGTACATCCAATCTTTTAAGACGTAATGTTAAATTATCTTAAACAAATGATTTGAAATTTTTTTGGGGCTAATTATTTTGTTAAAGTGTAAAAAAACAAACGAATAAAAATTTTAAAATTGCCTTTGCTTCCACCTGAATATAATTTATTTTAGCAATGGCATTTTTAAACTATCTTACTGTATTTAAAAAAAAAAAAAAACAAACAAACAAACTTTAAAATACACTCTTAAATGCATTCTCTGTCAAATTTTTACCACACATTTCCAATTATGTTATTTGATAAATAACTTGACAGTTGCTCAAATTCTTGAGTTTTTTTCCATTAAAAACTAGATGTACCTTCGAAAAATTCTATATACAAATTTCAAGAGGATTGTAACAATTTAGTTTAGAAATGAATAAAAAAAAATTACATTAAGTTTATGAAATAGATTGATCAGTTATTAAACTATCGTTGGATTTTTATTCTTATCTAAATTTCTCATTTTAAACACTTTTAATTTAGGTAATACTCCAGACTATGTGGTGTACCATGAATTAGTAATGACAGCACGTGAATACATGCAGTGCGTGACATCTGTGGATGGGCATTGGTTAGCTGAATTAGGTCCAATGTTTTTCTCTGTCAAAGAAACGGGGCGTTCTGGACTAGCAAAACGTAAACAAGCTGCTGAACATTTGCAAGAAATGGAATCACAAATGGAAGATGCACAAAAAGCAATTAAAGCACGTAAAGAAGAAGAAGAGCGGAAAGAAGCTGCTATGAGTAAAGGGCAAGAGATTTTAACTCCTGGATCAACTCCACGACGTACGCCAGCAAGATTTGGTTTATAAAAATTATTTTAAATATATTGTATTTTTCGTAAGAGTTATAATTTAATGTGAATAAGAATTTTGTAATTATTCATTTTAATATATATTTTATTTAAAAAAATTGCTGAGGTATCATCATTGTCGACAATTCGTCTTCATCAAATACTAACAATTTGTTATAAAGAATTAAAAAAAAAAAACTATTGGCATATAGTTAACTGATTTAGAACCCACTTTTTCCTCTATTAAAGAAATTGTCGTTCTTGACTAACTGGCTTAATGCATTATAGACCATAGCATGTACTGTTTACAAATATTAATAATAATAATGATTCGAAACAAAAAGCGATAATTATAGCGATCTTCATTGTAATGATTAAGCAAAACTAACCTAGGTATATTTCAAATTTTCTTTAATCAGCTTGTTGATTATTATCGTTGGTAAAGGAGAGTGTTGAATAAATTCTCATAAAAAAAAGCAATATGTCAATGTGTATATAATTTTTTTAGGATAAATTATAATGAAAACTCGTGATAAATATGAATTATAAACAGATGGCATAATGAAAATAATTGCATAAACTATAAAAATTCAATAACATTTGTTCATTCAGTCGGTCATGTTGACTCTACTAATTGTCGCTGCATTTTTTTTAAAGATGGAAAATTTTAAATTGTCTGATATCCAGTGAATAGTGACTACATGAAGTATCCTCATCGTGTTTTCCGTAATCATCATTTTTGCTTATGCCTCGCAAAATATTCACCTGAAGATATAACTTTATTTAAAAGAAAGTAACCAACTGTAGGATCGAAGAATTCACAAATTCTAAATAAATATACAACAAATAAAGTATCTCATTTGTCATGCATAAAAAAAAAGACGAAAATCATAAATTAATAAAATATAATTTATTTTACTAAGAAATCTAAATTTGCGTTTAAAAACAAAATTTTGGACATTTTTGAACCAATAAGTCTGTTTCTGTTTTCATTTAATACTCCTCCATTTTTTGAAAAGATTCTTTCATAAGGTATAGATGTTGGAATTACACAAAATCGATTTTTAACTAGTGTTATAAGTTTCGGATAAATATTTTTTCTCTGTTGCCACCATATTAATGGATTTTCATTTCTTGGAAGAAGAGGCTCTTGTAAATACTTATCTAACTCCATAAAAGCGGCATCTCGTGGATTCGTATTTTGTATTAATTGCTTAGTTTGCATATCAAATTGATTCCATAAACTATCACTTTCCGTTTTTATGTTGACTTGTTGAAATAAATTATCATTATTTTTAGTTTTTGAATCTGTTACTTCCAAATTCATCATATAATTCAAAACAGATTGTCTAGCTTTTTCAAAATCACTATCATTATGAAATCCAAAATTTTTAAAACGTGGGTCTAAAAGTGTTGCTTCCGCAATTATTATACTCTCTACTAAATATTTCAATTTTGTTTCTACTTGTTCTATTATTTTGTTTATAAATTTTAAATAATCATGAGATTGAACTGCAGTTTCATTTAGTATATTTTCATTTTTTAATTCGTAACACTTTCTTAATAATAGATCACTTAAAAATATCAACTTGGATATTGTAACTGATTGTTCTGCACTTACTTCTAAAGTTATTTTTTGGAAGAATTGCAAGACTTCACAGACATTTTCTAGTAAAAACCAATCAATTTCTGTTAAATGGGTGTCTGTTAAAATGGAAATAATAGATTCTTTAATGCTTAAAATTCTGGAAAACATTTCATAAGTAGATAACCAATACATTTTATCATCACTCAAGACTTTTAATTGAATTGGTACTCCCATTTGTTTTTGAATACATTCTAAATTTTGGGAAGCTTGTGTATTACTTTTAAAATGCTCTACAATAAATTTAATCTTTGAATGTAAATTATTTATTTCTAAAAGTGCTGATTGAACTATGATATTCAGAGTATGGCCAAAACACGGAATATGATTCCATCCACATATTTCTATTGCAGCAGTTATATTTGTTGCATTATTGGTAACCACTGTTGAAATCTTTTCTTTTATGTTCCATTCATTAGTAATACGTTTTATGTCATTTGATAAATCAACGATTGTATGCTGTTCATTATACTTAAAGCAATCAAGCAAATAAGTTCTTAACGTCAAATTTTCATCCAAAAAAGATACTGTAATAGCTTGAAAATGGTCATTGTTTATAGAAGTCCAACCATCTGTTGTAATAGTTACACCAGATACACATGTAGCACTCAATTCTTCATGAATTTGGTTAGAAATTTTCAAATGTAACTCAGTCAGTAACGTATTCAAAGATTTACGATCGGGAATTGGATATTGAGGGTTCAGCATTGATATTAACTTTCGAAATTCTATACTTTCAATCATATTCAAGGGATGATAATTTTTAACAATCATTTTTAATAACTGCAAATCAATCGCTTTATAACGATTGGATGGTTTTATAGCATGCTGAATTAAGCCTAGTTTGATAGGTTTCAATTTTTTTTGCTCTAGTAGCGGAGAAAATTTTTGGGAAGTAGATGGTTTAATATCTAATGGATCTTCATTAAATGAGTTTTCTTCAATTGCGGCTTCATAATGATTCACTAAACATGTTTTTTCCATTTTCACGCTCGAATGTTTCTTTTTATAATGTCTAATTAAGTTTGTAGTTGACTTATTCTTTATAGAAATTTCTTTTTCACATTGATTACATTTTGCTTTAGTTTCACCTAAAAGAGTAAAGCGTTTCCATACTGCACTTCTTTTTAATTTCATCGAAATTTGAGGCGGTGATTCTAATTTTGATGCAGTTGATGTATAATTATTGTAATCATAGAACGTATTTACATTATCTAATTTATCTAAATTTTCTTCTTTTTCCTCTTTTACACGCACATTTACAGGAACAGTTTTTTGTACTTTAACGATATTGTGTTTATTTTTAACATGTCTAAGTAAGTTGGTGGTTGCTTTGTTCTTTGTTGAAAGTTCTTTTCCGCATATATCACATTTTACTCGTGTTTCTGACAAAACAGTAAAAAGATTCCAAATGGAACTTTTTTTCTTCATAGAACTCATTTTAATCGGTATAATATTATACGAATTTAAAAGGTAACAATTAAAGTTTAAAGTATATATTCTATAAACAAAACATATAAGTTTTCATTAAATATTAAAATTTGAATTTGCAAATAAAACCGCTCGAATACGTATTTGAATCTTAATTCTTTTTTTACAAGTGCTATGAATCAAACTCTTTACACATAGTACATTAATATGATTTAAAACCATAGATACACTCATGATACACTGATTGTATTTGACAAAGGAATCAAAAGAAAATGAATCATAGATATAAATTTGCTTAAGGAGCCACCGACTGACTCAATACCAAATGTCATTTCAGAACTTAATTAAAGATATTTCTAAATTATTTTCAAAATTTAATGTTATTTTGAATATTCCAAATTGAAATTTTGGCCATAAATTTGTTATCTCTATGTATATAAAATAATATTAAGAGACGATAATGTTCTACCAAATTCACCAAGCAAGAAGCTTGAAATTGAGAGCAAAAAGTCCTGTTTAACTCAGTTGTAATAACTTTAAGTTAAAAAAATTTTTGAGATTCCATTTCCACCTCCAAGGATTCAACTTCCAAGGAAGCGAAGAAGCCTCGTAAGAAATTGTAATACTACTTCAGATAACTTCGTATGTATACGAACACCACCAGATATTCACCGAAGAACTTCTGATCAGAAAACAAAATCTGATGAAAAATTCACAGTATGCGGCATAGATTGATTATATTATATGATTTCTATGGTGCGCGTACTAAATCTGATTTTTTTATCAGAAAATCTCATAATATATATGTCTATGATACAGACATAATATGTCTATGATGTCTATAATAGCGATTCGATAAAATTCGTTAACACTCGTCAAAATTTGTTTATTATTTTTTTTTTTAATGCACATGTGCATATGTAGCTATTGATTATTGTCAATTTTGAGTTTTGGTGGTTTTGATTGCAGTATTTAAAATACATTTTAAGTCTATAAATAATACATGAATTTGTAATAAATAATTGAAAAGGCAATTGTTTTTTATAATTATAATACTAAAATTACTTAATAATTGCATTAATTGTCTAAGTGAACCGTGTTTTTCAATATTAATTTCAATTTATAATGAGTTTAAGGTAAAATATAAAACTACATTTTGTGCGTTTGTAATTTTTAAATAATATTTATATTATTATAGACGTAAAATGTCACGATATGCTACCGATTGTAAATTGTATGTTGGAGACTTGGGAAGTAATGCTTCAAAACAAGATTTAGAAGATGCATTTAGCTATTATGGGCCTTTGCGTAATGTTTGGGTAGCTAGAAATCCACCAGGATTTGCATTTGTTGAATTTGAAGATCCTAGAGATGCAGAAGATGCAGTTAGAGGATTAGGTTTTAAATCATTTTTAGTAAAAATTAACGCGATATCTATATCCGTGTCGCAGTAATTTAATGATTTTATATGATATAATACGAATCAAGAATACCAATTTACAAGTCCTTAAATTAAAAAACTAATTTAGCTCCCCATTAATTTTTTACAAAAATTAATAGTATTTTTGTTTTAGACTGTGTAAAAAATTTAATCTTGTAAAATTTTGAAAATGACAATTATTTAATAATATCTTTGCTTATATTTGCGGGTGTAATAAGAGTTGCTTGCTACAATGGAACTTTTAGAGAGTTTTTTTTAATCATCTGGGTTGATTTAGCCTGATTTTCAGGCTATTAAGCTGGGTAATATGCATACACATCGATTTACCAAAATAATGGTTATTAAGATACTCCACCACACTACCGTACTAGTTTTTTAGCCCAATTTTCTGCTCCGGCTTTACAAAACCCAACCTTAAGTTACAGCCCTTCTTTTTGACTGTGGGGAAAGTTAAATGAACGGGATATTTTACAAAAGAAACAAAAACGGTTGCAAAATTAATATTTATTGATAACAAGTAATTACTTATATTGTTCTTAGAACAATCCTCTGAAAAGAAATTGAAAAATTATTTTATTATTTTGAATTATTAAAGTTTAAAATTTTTATTTGCGTTTTGATATCGAATATTGTGAAGCAGTTTTTTTAATTGGTTAAAATCTCACAGGATGCATACAATAATTTGATTTGTTTCTTTAACTCATTTTCTCACCAATTCACTTTTCCAAAATTCCCTTCCTGATCCTTATTCGAATACCAAAATCAGACTTGAGAATTGGTATTATTAATTTTGATGTATTTGAAAAAATTTCATAGCCAAATCGTATCAACACGGATATTGCGTCCAAAAACATAAAATTAAATTATATACAAAAGGTTATTGTAATTAAATTATATAATTCATTATAGATGGTCGAACTGTTTGTGGGAGAAGAGCACGAGTTGAAATGTCAAATGGTAAAAGTGGTGGGGGCGGTCGATATCGTGGTCCTCCGCCAAGATCACGTGGTCGGCCATTTCACCCGGATGATAGATGCTACGAATGTGGAGATCGTGGACATTATGCAAGAGATTGTACTCGACATCGTAAAGGTGGAAGTAGTCGTCGAAGGTAAGTTATGTTGAATGAGATAATTCATTTGCTTCCATTTGAAGTTCTATTCTAAACAATTGTTTTGTATTAAACATTGTTCAACTGATAAAATCTCTTTCCACTTTATAAGGGCGATTTTTAAAAAACATTTATAATTTTATTTATCTTTACAAATAATTATATTTTGTTTAGACCAAATAGTTAATTTTTTTATAATTTTGTAATTTATTTTTAAATTAAAATTTGCCCTTAAAAATATTTATTAAAAGAACTAGGGCAAACATTTATTATTTATTTGATTTTGCAATCAAATGATTTAAGCATAATTTTATGGTCATGATTTCGATTTCCTGGATTACAAATTCTGTTATTGAATCGATCGAATTTGATAAAAATAAATAGTATAAATTTTCTATATTTAATTTTGTTTTCTGGATAAAAAATAGTTCTACTCCAAAAACCCTAATAAAAAAATGCTAATGTATAATTAGCTTTTAACAAACACTGTGTTAAAAACTTTAATTTATTTTAATTTTCTTATTTTGATAAATCGAAAATTGTTTAGAAGAATTCAACAATAAATTTTTTTTTAATAAAATCGTAATCTTCCGATTTTTGAAAATTAATATTTAATGAAATTTTTTGAAAATAAATATTTGCCTATTTCTTTTTTTAAAATTACGACAGGAACGGTGTTATTAAAAAATACTAAAAACGTAATTTAAAAAATCATGCGTTCACATTGATTTTGCTACAAAGCATCGTTTTATAGGTATATTTTGAGATGAGAGCGCCGGTCATATTCAAAAGGTAATCAATTCTCATAGATCCCACATTCCACTCGTCATCTTGATGTGTAAAACGCACGTATTCAATCATTGACACACACGTGAGTTTCAACAATTAAAGAAAGAAATTTACATCTATGGTATGTATAATGGTCTACGTAGACTCTTCGCAGACGATATACTGTGTACTCTTCGACGATGACTTTCAAGTTATATATGGCCTCCTCTCCTCCGACTACTCTACTACTTGTGTACTTCCGACGACGTGTTACAGAGAGAAACTGCTAGCTACTTCTCCTTGTACCTCTAGACCGTAGTATTTCGTCGCCTTCACGTCAAAGTCAAATCTACTAATACTGTGTCATTTACAAAACAAAACACAAAATGCAGTAAGATTTATAGTAATTTGAAAATAATATAATTTTAATTTTTTATTAACAAATTATTAATTTTTTTGTTTGAGTGTATCATTTTATAAAATCTTTTCTCCAATTGAAAACATCATCACATTTTTAAGAATTGACATATTTGTTTGAAATATTATTCCTAGAGATTCAAACATATCACAAAAAGTTAAAAAGACTTATAATTTCGATTTTTCATAACAGACACAGGATTAAGCGACGTAGCTTCGTAAGAATCGTTTTTGTAGTGCCAAAAATGTTTAGTGTAACTAAATTACATTGGGATCCACGCTTTGTTTTTGAAATAAAACAGTTTCATTTCAAAAATTTAGTTGAGGTAGAGGCTTGCTATTGTTGAATGAATTGTGGATAAAATATTGGTATGATTTTTCGAAATAAATTAATGCTTAACATAGTTTCATGCTTTTACACCCGACATATAAAATATATACGTATATATTACATTTAGTTTAAAGATTGTAATGCCAGAAAATAAGCACTAACAAAACTTGATATTAGTGATGATAGTATCACTTAATTAGCCCATTTTCGTAATTCTGTCGGTCCGTCATCACTCAAAAACGAAAAAAAAAATGTGAGCTAAAATTTGGATGGCATATTCTAGTCATAAAAAGTCAGTTTAAGTTCGAAAATGAGCAAAATTAGACCACTGGGCTCTTATGATGGATCTATGATCTGTCTTTTAAACGGTAAAAGATAAATTCAAATACAAAAATATTTGTTAAAAACAGACAACTTTTGCATTTTTTCGTGAATTGTTTAGATTCGAAACAATTAGCTCAAATTCATATAATAAACACATAATTGTGATTATAATACATATTATTATATAGCGAACTCTTGTAACTGTTTAGACTGTGTATTTTATCAATGCTAAGATTTAAAATTTAAACTAGGACACAGCACCGAAGATAAATCATGAGATATCTTAGAATCAAAATAAAATATAGCATATTTTGTGATGGTTTTTTAATTAGGAGTTTGTAATTTATATTTACAAATTCGATCATTTTGTGTAAATCTACTTTTTGATAAAATAATATTTTATATCGTATTTTTTATTCCAAGGGAATATAAAAATGCGGCTAATTGGAATTTGGAGGTTTTTAAATAGTTTTTTAATTCCCAAATAGTTTTGAGAAATCGAAAATGAGTCTATTGCAATAAGCATTTAATAAAATTAAACAGTTTGAATTCAGTATTAATTCTAATTTAAAATTTTCTACTATACATTATTCATTATACTACTTATTTTAATCTTAAGAACATGATGATGTTTTCGAATTAAATGTATCCATATATAATCTATATGAATATTGATACCATGAATATTTCCATAACTTTAATTCTTTATGGAATATAAGTACAAATTTGAATTAAAATTGAAATAAAATTTAACATTCCTACCTAATAATGATTCATAAGTTTACAAAAAAAAAATATATATAACGACAAGCGATAGCGATGTCTATGCCCTATGAACAAAATGTTAACTTATACATGCATAAAAATAGAAGTATTTAATTGTGAATTCAATCTATAAAGTCTAATCGAGAAGTGAAATATCTGCGAAAAATCGTTATAAATTCTGCGAAATACATTTGCAATTGTTTTAAACAATTGCAAATGTTTATATCTGGAAAACGAAAAGTGATATTTTAAATAGGCAGAAAGGTCCTTAAAAATAGAAAATTTCCGAAAAAACAACTTAATTCCCAGAATTCAAGCTCTATAATTAATGTCACTAATCAGCGTTTGAAAATGGAGTTCCGAGCAACTGCGCTTTGCCGTTAGAGTGAATATAATCCAAAATAAAATTATTTTTGAGTATAAAATATCAATTCAAAAATTTTTAAAAATTATGGTGTAAAACACGATAATGAAACTATTTTATATGCCTTTCAACAATAAGAAAATGAAATAACCGGATTTTTTTAACTATGCTTTGAATTTTCATTTTTTAAATATTGATTAGTTAATAACTAATAAAAGTAATATTTTTTTAAACATTTTTTAAGATCTCCAAAAAATTTTAGCACAATTATTTAAACTTTTATGTTAATTTTTATGCAGAGCATTTGAAAAAATTAAGCTATTAACAATAGCACAACATTTTAAAAATCGATAGTAATGTTTTTCTAACGTAACTTAACGCATTATAGTTTTCACAACGGCTGATTAGTGTTATTAATTCTAGAGCTTGAGTTCCAGAAATTAAGTCGTTTTTTAGGAAATTGTCTCTTCTTTAAGAATCTTTTTCCTATTTCAAATATTACTTTTCGTTTTCAAGTTATAAACAAAAATTTGAGGCCGTATTTTTTATTTTAAGCTTTTTTGTTTATAACAACTACAAATTGTCTTTACAGAAAAAAGAATTTTTCAGAATTTTAATCCGCATCGAATGAGCTACCTCTTATAATTTACTGATTTTTGTAACGCTTTTTCCGCAGATATTTTACTTTTCCACCAGACCAATACATTTTTACACATTTGTAGTTCTAAATGAAAGAACGTACATTAAAGTTTTTGCCTCATAGTACCTATTTATTTTGTTACTCAAAAAATTAAGCCTAATTGCTTAGAAAAATGAGTGAATTGTCTTATTTTGTTTATTTTTTGTTACATTATACATTTAAACAAAAATTATTATAGCCGTGTGTTTTATTCTATAAATTTTCAAATAGCTTAATGAACGCTCGTAAAACGAATATCACAAGATTTAATAATTTATAAAGTTTATTAGTTTCGTATAATATTTTACTAAAATATACTTCTTCAAATGAAACTTTGAAATTAATTAATTCTTAAAATACCGCTTTCGGAATTTTTAATACACTTTCCTCCCAGTGAAGTATAATTTATTAATATTAAGGGTTAAAAAAATCACTTAAAGCATATATTTAGTTAGTATTATCAGAATTTCTTTTAAGTTATCAGAATTCTTTTAAGAACCTCGTATAAAATTGCGTATAATGTACAGTGTGCGCTATGTATTAATTTCAATAAAAATTTCATATTAAAATGATGACAGTTATTAATAATTAATCTCTAATTATTTTCATAAAGACCTCTTTAAAAATTATCAAAATGGTAACAATAATAACGAGCGATGCAATAAACCAGTTCGATTTAATTCTATTCAAATTAAATAGGATTGAATCGAATGTACTATCTGATTCAATTCATTTTATTTTGATTAATAATTTGTATTAGGTTTTAGTAGGAATGAATCTGAACTAATTTCCGAATACGATTCAAATTTTTTTAGATGTTTTAATCAGATTGGATCATACATAATTTCCGATACAATATATTACAAAATTTTGAATGGCTTTTCGGAATGGATTGGAATTTTTAATTTCCTGTTTGGTTTCAATAATATTTAAAACAATTGGACTTTTTTATTAGGATAATTCCAAAAAAGTCCAAAAAATCAATTTTTAGATATATCTAGCATTTACGACAAAAAGGTTATTTTCGACAATATCGAATAATTATTTGAAATCCGGCTATAATAGTTTTATTAAATTTTAAAATAATTGTAGTGTTAAAAATTGAATTCGATTCTTCGAATAATTTTGATACAAATAAATTAAAAATATCTCACCCATTTTTGAGTGTAATTAATTTAATAATGAAATAAAAATAGAGAGATTATAAATAAATATATTAATATTTTAATGATTTTTTGTTTAGATCCAACAGCCATAGCAGCCGAGATCGATCTAAATCACGTTCAAAAGACCGTCGCAGTCGTTCACGAAGTGAATCTGATCGCTCCAGATCTCGTTCACGGGGAAGAAGAGATAAGTCTAAATCAAAATCTCCACGTTCTGGCTCTGAAGATGGTGGTCGCCATCATCGTAGTCGTTCAAACAGTCGAAAAAATGATAAATTAAGAACAAAATCTAGGTCGCATTCGCTATCAAAATCGGAATCACGCACAGAAAATGGTGTGACAGCTCCAAAAAGCATTTTACAAAATTTCGTCAAAACTTTGAACATTTTACAAAATTCGACGTCTTAGATGTTAAAAAGGATGAAAAATATTATTTTTCCAAATATAAAAGTTCAACTCTTGCAATTTTAAGATTTTACAAATATATAGATAGTTGTGTAAGTATAGAAATACGGAATTTCAGAACGCGTTAATTGTTCTAGATTATGGCGTGAACTTTTCTTATATACGCTCATGCTTTTTACTTATTATTTAAATAATTTGTAATATATATTATATTTCTTGAGTTATTTATGCTCAAAAATTGAAAGAAGTATTATGTATATAATATATTACCTTACAAATTGTCTCATTATAGATCACATTTTTGGTTCCTTCTTTGGAAAATTTCTATACCATTAGTAACCAGTTATTTATTATAAAATTAATATAATTTTATAATAACTGGTCACCAATTTTATTATTTAATTTTATCTTTTAAAATTCAACGTTACTTCCATAATCATAAGATAGATAGTAGGATTATAAGATTCTTGTAAAAGGCATTTAAGAATCCGAATAATTATTACTCTATTTCTTATCATACGAAAAACTAAACAAAAAAGCAGTAGACATTCAGCGAAAAATTATAATGGTTGTTTTAAGATTCCTGTAGAAGGCATTTAAAATTCTATTAGTTATTACTATATTTCTTATCGCACGAAAAACTAAACAAAAAAATAGACATTCAGCTAAATAATGAGATTTATGTACTGATAAAAAGTATTTGAATTGTATAATACTTGTATTATAATTTATAATTTCTTTTTTATTATGTATTGTATCTTTTTGTTTTTAAAAATTAAAATAAAATGTTTAAATCAATAATTTCTTTACAATTTTTAAAATGAAAATTTGTGTTTTTCATAGTTTCGCAAAACATTTCTTCAAATTTGTATGATGATTTATTTTCCCAGTAATGACAAATCTTAATAATTAAATTTGGAAGTATTATTTTGAATTAGCAATTTGTTATTATAAGATAACACAGTATGTGTATAGTTAATTATGTGGGAAATTTTAGTTGGTTGTAGTTATATTCAATTTGCTATTAAAAACAATCCACGTGGATCTAAATTTTACACACCCTACAGTTTCTATATTTAATAACAAATAATATACTTTAATATCAAAGTTGCGTTCACGAATTATTAAAATTTGTTAGAATCCAGCAATTTTTGATATGTTTTAGATACTAAAAAAATTAATATTTGGTAATATTTTGACTTAAAATATCAAATTATAAATTAAACTAATAATTTATAAATTTAAATAAGAATTTGAGGGCTATAGTACATTGATACCTTTGCGGAAACTAATTATCAAATTTAAGAACTAGAAATAATTATTGGTTTTTGAGTACATAATTGCCTATGTAATGAATGGTACTTTTAAATGTACGGTCTTTGGGTACAACTCAGTGCTGCCAGATTGTGCTCGTTTTTTCCAAATTTGTCTCTTTATTTAGTTGAGCTCCTTTATAATATAATATTATTAACTGAAAAACTTAGTTGTTTTGAGTATTACTTCAGGCTCTTTTCCACTGCAGATGGAGGCATGGGTCTATTTAGTAGAAAATTTTTTGATATCCTTAATAAAACTAGAGTACTATATACAAAGGTATTTAGGTATTCCTACGTTTCGACAATTATAACTCCTCTTTAAGAACTGTCAGCTTGACATTTATACTAACAAAAAAAATGTTTAATATTTTAAACTTTGTAGATAAAAATTTCACATGTGTATCTACAATTTTGTATTTTTCAAGATTAAAAAAAACTAATTAATTTTCGCTTTTTATGAAAAGTATTTCTATTATAAATCCGCCATTGTTTTTCCTCTTTAACAACTTTTATTGGTACGTAGGAATATTCATGCATACAGCGCTTTAATAAAACCATCGTAAAACTAGCCTTTTAGTTTTTAATAAATAAACATAATTGGGATCATATTCGTGATTCTTGTAATAAGACATTATTAAGAGCGAAAATTGTTAAATTTATTTAGGTAATTTTAACGGGATATTCCAAAATATTGCTAAATAAAACACCTTTTTTTAATTTTGAAAACAGTGGTTTCTATTGCATTATATATAGAACGCTCCCTAAATATGTATATTCCATTTTAAATTAATACACTACACAAAACAAATGAATGTAGTATTATTATTAAAAAGATTGTCAAATGTAAACGTCAACTTGTTTATTTGTATGTAAATAATTATTTGTAAATAATAATAACACGTAATATAAACAATAATTGACTACACTTTACCAATATATTTTCTGATAACATCGATTATTAATGAAAGCGAACTCATTTTAAAACTGTATTGTAATTAATTGTATTTAAGTTGTAAGTATTCTACTATTTAGTTCAGAACCATATTGTTTAATTAGTTTGCAAACAAATTTTAACTTTTCTTGGAAATCATTACAATTTTTATTTTACCATAATTTTGGTCATTAAAATTCAAAAACTATAACAAAATAATGTAATAGAATTAATCTATCTAATCAATTTTTAGTTAAGAATAATTGTAAGTTATTGAATGACCCTGATTACCAAGTACTTCTAAAAGTATTTTGCATACGTATGAATATGATATTTTTAACAATTATATTGTAATTTATAATTGTACTAAAAATTCTTCTACTTAGAAAATATATTTTATAATATTTTTGATTTTTAGTTTTCCAACAATGAATTGGAGTTTTAAATAAGACCACTCTTTAATAAGAGATTAAATTTTTCGCACTCATTTTAAATGTTATTTTCCCGACTTCCACACATCAAAATTAAAATTTTGTTGTTAATACGAAGCTTCAATTAATAATCTATTGAAATTTTTTTATACAAGCTATCAAAAAAAGTTGTAGTTTTGTTAAAATGCTGTTATGTTATTTGATTATGAGGAAAATTAAAATATAGATTCTTGGTTGAAAATTGTGATATGCCCCTATGTAATATTAGTGAGGTAATGAAATACGGTTACACTTTCTGGAATTATAAATTTTTATGCGAAAATTATAATACAAGTCCAAATAGCACCCAAGTGAAAGACCAAATTTCAAAATTTCTGTGGCGTTTAACAATTTATCTGTAAAATTTGAAACAATCGCGATTTGATTCGTAAATGATCGCTGCTTCAAAAAAATACGGTGAATCTAAATTATAAAAAATTAATAGCTTTTCACATGGTATTGAAATATTCAATAAGCATTTTAAACTTGTGACAAAATATTTCACAGTTAAATGTTTAATTTTCTTGGATTTATGTTCTGAATTATTGCAGGTTATATACAAAGTTAGAAGTCGATCAGGGACGCCTTATTTGAAAGTCTAACTACCAGATTAAAATAAACAGTAATAATTAATTGTAGATAACTTAATAAAAACTGTAATAATTATGTCGGACGATGCTGCATCTAATATGGATTTATGTGAATGTGTTTGGGGCCATGAAATGGCAATGAGACGTTTGTTGTCTTTAGTAAGTCTTGATACCTATATAAAACGTACCACAAGAGATTAATTTTCATATATGGATATACCATATTTTAAACTAATAAATTGTGGTACAAATTATTTGTTTATAGAAACTTTTTTAATAGTATTTATATCTGATTCTTGATTTTAGCTTCGACAGTCGCAATCACTTTGCACGGATACAGAATGTTTCAATCGTAAGTATCTTTAATTTATTCCTTAATTATTATAAAGTATCATATGTGATGCTTAGCCCGCATTTAATATTTGAGACCATGAAAGCAAAAATACCTTAAGGAAAATACCCCATTAACGAGAAAACTGATATCGAAATGTTAATACTTTCTTTTTTCATAATGGTACTCCTAATTAAATAAATAGCTGATTAGTTTAATTTGAAATATAAAAAATTAACACTTTTGAGTAGTTAATTAAAAAATCATCTAAAAGCCCGAGATTCAAAATTACAATAAAATTTTTGTTAATTAAGTAAATAACATATATATATATCACCTTATTTGTCCATTTCCGCCATATGACCATTTTCATATGTATGTCTGTCATCAAGATATTTAAATAACTCAACAAAAAGAGATAGAGTTGACATTTGGGTGGGCTAGGCTTTAAATGTAATATCAAGAGTTCGTGAATGAGAAAAATGAGATCCATTGAGTCCATGATTTAACTTTTAAAGCTTAAAAGATAAAATATTGTATGTTTAAAAATAATTTTATAAAATAATGTAGGTATTATTATTATATGTTTATTTATAACTATATATACTATAGTTGTTTTGCTGTGTCCACTGATCACGCATTCCCTGCATTATCATATTAGGTATTGTTTTATCGATTATATTTTTTTGTTAATACTTATTATATAAATATGTAATATGTCGCATACTATAAATAATATTGAACTATTATTTATAAAGGAATATAAAAATTTTCAAACAAACAATCAAATTGTAGACAGAGTTTTTAACGTTAAACATTCGTTTATAAATAATGGGCTAGTGAAACTGATTTTACTATAAACTAGATATTTTATGAATGCTAATGATTAAAAATAGTTCTAAATATAGTATCTAAACAGTTAACGCTGATAGTTATCTTCACTTGTTTATTTTCGATTAACCTAAAAAAATTAACAAAAATGTGAAAAATACTAATTTACTAAGAATGGGCATGATCAGAGGACTGAAGTGATTTGTTTATAATTTTTTAATATTAGCAAATTATGGTTCATAATTCCTGATTAAAAAAAGATAGTCATTCTTAGAAGTGGCGTTACTATTCGTTGGAGCAATTTTCGAAAAAATCATTAAAAACCAGAAGATAACTAGAATAAAGTGAGCACTCGGTAGTCCGATTTTAACCAAAAGCTTCACATCACAACTAGAGGCAATAGGAAGGCAGAATACCAAGTTTGGTGAATTAAGGATAAATCGTACTATACGATATCACTGTAACACTTACACAGGTCAACTTCTGAAAACAACTTTTTTGGGCCCAAGGGACCACAAAACATAAATTTTCGGCGAAA
Source organism: Chrysopa pallens (assembly GCA_020423425.1). Taxonomy (NCBI): domain Eukaryota; kingdom Metazoa; phylum Arthropoda; class Insecta; order Neuroptera; family Chrysopidae; genus Chrysopa; species Chrysopa pallens. Next base: position 72,203,849 of record CM035593.1, on the reverse strand, counting down.
CTTCGAAATCGAAATTTTTGACACGACTACACTACCTACTTTACTATTAATAGTAAAAGAAAATAATAAAAATTCATAAAATACATTTTTACTTATTAGTAAAAAAAATACTAAACCAGTTACATTAAATTATTAATAAATAAATAAATTTACAGCCACATCTCAACAACAATTAAATAATAACAATGGAGACGCCAACTTGTTGATGATAAGTTTAATGATTGTATTCGCAATTGCGTTGTATTTATTACGACCACGATCAATAACCAATTCTAATGCTGATCATATAAAAAAACCATCAAATCCCAATTCTGAATTTGGACCGGTAAGTCTCTATTTTATAAAAGTATTAATTGTAAATTTATATCTGTTGCATTAGCATAATTCAATTTAATTTAACAATTATTTCGTATCAATAAGCTTTCGAAAACGTAACAAAAGAGAACCTTTCATGACCTTGTCTTACATTTTATTTACATTTTATTATTACATTTTAACCTAAGTCAATAAATAAAAAATATCACTTTAAATCTCTTTTAAAAATAACCAAGAGCTTAAAATACATTTTGTGGTTGAATTATTAGAATTTTTTTTGTCTAAATCTGTATTTAAAAAAATTAAAATTACGCATATTTCCTATTTCTACCTTAATTTTATCTTTAGTCATCCCGTATGTTTTGTTTAATAACAATGAATATAAACAAAAACTTTTTATATTTTTGACTATTGCTGAAATACACATAGTATGCTAAACAGAGAACGAGATTTCGTTCATCACGCACATCTAAGTTAGTTAGTGGCAACAAGACTGACTTATTAATGGATTATTCAGACCATCTACCATTTAACTACTTGTTAATGTCTCGTTCACTTTCTACTTTAAGTGCTCTTAACATTTTATAATATTTAAATAATCACGTTTATACATTGTAAGATAAAGAATTTTTTATTTTGTTGTTGTTGTTGTTCTGGTTTTGTTAATTGTTGTGCGTGAGTTAAGAATTGTGAGACATTGCTGTAAAACTTGAATCGAAGTTTTATCATTTCCATGGCAATTTTCTTTCACAAGAGGGAAAAGAGCTAAATAGAAAGATTAGTTTTAACAACACACAAAGAAGGTTGGAGAAAACTGGTTAAATTCACGAGCTTTAAAAAATGATTTATGTCTCATTAATTTATAGTATTTTAAGGACATGTAATTTTTTTAAAATAAATTAAAATATGACGTACAATAACAATTAATATTTTACATCATTGACGCAATATCTTACAAGAGACGTATCAAATTCATCAAACAAGAGTTAATTATAACTTTCATAAATAAAAATATATTTTAAACAGGTTTATTATTAATATAGTTTTAATTAATATAATAATTTATACATAACTCGCAGCCCCGTTCACGCGTTACTGTGACAATTTTGGGATACCCGGTATTTAGTGTGCACCGGGTACCTTGGCCCCTTGACCTCCGTAGCGGCCTTCGGCCTTGACTCCGCATATTTTTAAATATAAATTAATCACATAAATTTTTATATAACCCGGTTTTTGGAATGAGCAACCGGTACTTAAGCCCCCTTGAGCAATATCTTTATAAATTATAGCCTATGTGTTATTCTGATGTATAAGCTACATTAATGTAAAATTTTATTAAAATTCATTCAGTAGTTTTTGCTTTTAATAGTAACAAACAAACATACAGACATACTTTCGCGTGAATAATATTAATAGGATAAGCTCTTGAGTAATTATGTACATATAGTAAAAAAAATCTATAATATCTATAAGTGTGGACTGTGCTTTATACTGACGTCATTGGTTGGCAAACTGGTTGACAAGATGCGCAGTGGCATATGTACTTAATGGTTGATATATTTATTTTAGTGACTTTTGCTTTACGTTGTTTATGTCAAATAATAACATCGAAACTTAATAAAAAAATATTTAGAAACAATTTTTATAAAATTAAAGTTTTATAAAATAAGTCATTTTAAACTTTATCCAAGTTATGATAAAAAAAAAGTGATATAAATAATATGTTGCTATATTTTTAATAAAATTTAATTACTATTCAGTACGTAACAAATTATTATTTACATAATTGGTTTTATTAAATTTTATATATGTATATAAGTATATATTTTTATTACTAAAATTAGCTGTAGAAATTTTTTTTACAATAAATGTCATAGTTCCTAAAGTGAAGTTAATTTAACATGTCATAAAGTTACTTAATTTGAGGTTATTTCAATTAATGTGATATGAAATGATTAATGATCAAAATTTTAATAATTATTATATATTATCCCCGAATTGAAGACGCTGCATGTCAATAAATTTCAATTTTAATCGGTTGATATACATGTAGTAATAGTTATTAATTTTACAATATACATCGTTAATTAAACAGCTATTGTAAGTGCTGGCTGTCTGTGATTACATTTTTCGACTACGAATAATTAATTTAAACAAGTGTCATTAAAATAGACAAAAATTTGTTAGCTGTATTATTTCTTCATACAAGAATTTCAATTTAATAATTTGACAGTTTTCGAAAAGTGTTCACAACCTGAAGTGAGAAATTGTCGTATTAGTAGGGTAAAATTATTGTACATAAATCAGAAATTTGCAGAATTATCGTACTTATCAAAATAAGTCCTTGAATGAATAAATAAATCATACTAAACTTAATATCGATTTTTGTGCAAAATTTTTACAGGTTATAACTTTTAAAGTAACGTTTTAAAATTTCAAAAGAGTTTTTCGTCTATAGATTTTACGTATTAAAATCAATAAGGTGCCAATATTTCAAATTTGTTTGAAAACACTAAACTGACGAGAAATTAATATGAAAAGGTAGTAGGATAGTGATCAAGAATAGATTAATAGATATAGGTAAACAGAAAGATATAAATCATACCAAGCTATTGGATATAAATTAAAATTTACAATTTACATAACAGTAAAAATTCTGATTTCGAAACCCTGATGATGTGCAATATGTAATCTACAATATTAATGACATCATACCTTACTGCCCAGTAACACCATCATGTTTCGAATCATACACTAAATGAAAAATTGGGTTCCCCAAAAATTGTAATAAACATAATATTTAAATAATAAAATATTTTATTGTTCAATAAATTGAATTATTCTGTTTAGGATCAAAACGGACCATCATCACCACCGCCTCCTCCACCACCATCTAGTACATTTTGATTATTATGGGTAAAATCAATAAATAAATAAAATTACAAATATATAAAATTGTATTTATATAAAACTAATCACAAATTAAAAATTGTTTATAAAAATATAAATAAAAAACCTACCTAGTTTAATAAATTCAATTATAATATTTAAAAAATATTTTAAATGATGACAACTATTTACTACATTCCAATATAAATTTTGAATAATCAAAAAAATGTTACGTTTAAATCGTTTCATAATTAAACATGTTAAAAAATATTCAACATTAACATCAAATAAAAATACATCGTTATCATTAACATTTAACCAGCGACCGACACGTAATAAAGTAAATATTAATCAATTATTATTAACACCGGATCAAGCAACTGGCTTATTTGGTTGGTCTACATTAAAATCACCAGAAGGATTTTATATGTTAGAAGAACAATGTCAATTGAAAACGCAACAGTTGATTACGGAAGCATTAAGTCAAGACCGAAAACGAAAAATGGTTGAAATATTTGATGATATGTCGGATACATTATGTAAAGTTGCTGATTTAGCTGAATTTATACGTTTAGCACATCCAAATTTAAAATATACAAATGCAGCCGAATATGCATGTATTAAAATTAGTGAAATTGTTGAACAATTAAATACAAACCGTAATTTATATAATGTGTTATTAAATGAACGAAATGTTCCACAAGAAAATTTTATTGATAAACATGTTATTGATTTATTTTTATTTGATTTTGAACAAAGTGGAATACACTTAACTGATGATCAACTACGTAATTATGTTGTACAATTAAATAATTATATATTGCAAATTGGGCAGAAGTTTGTTAATAATACCGTGCAGCCACGGAATATATCGAATAATAATATATCAAATATACCTAAAGATTTATTATCAAATGATCTGGTAACTGGTTTATGTGCGGATTCAAGTAATCCGCTAATACGAGAATATGGATATAAATTATATTTACAACCTGATAAAGAACAAGAATATTTATTAGACCTTTTATTAGATTCACGATTAAAATTAGCTAAAACATGTGGTTTTCAAACATATTGTGATCGTGCTGTTAAAGCAAGTATTGTTGAAACACCAAAATTTATTCAAGAATTTTTATCAATTTTAAATGAAAATATAAAATCACGATCACTTAATGATTTTAATTTAATGCACAAATCATCGAGTTTATCAAAGATTAATTGTTGGGATGTACCATATTTAAATAATAAGTTAAAAAAAGATTTGCTGCGAATTGATCATTACGAGTATGCTCCGTATTTTTCATTAGGGAACTGCATGGAAGGATTAAATATGCTAATGCAATCTCTATATGGAATAAAATTACGTAATGAAGAAATAGAACCTGGTGAATTATGGTCGAATGATGTATATAAATTGTCTGTTGTACATGAGAGTGAAGGTATTTTAGGGTATATTTATTGTGATTTTTATGAGAGAGAATTAAAACCAAATCAAGATTGTCATTATACGATACAGGGAGGAAAACAATTAGTAAATGGATATCAATTACCTATAGTTGTGGTTATGTTAAATTTACCAATGCCCCGATGGTCATCACCAACACTATTAACACCGAATTTAGTTGATAATTTATTCCATGAAATGGGACATGCTATGCATTCAATGTTAGCACGTACTCAATATCAACATATCACCGGCACACGTTGCTCAACAGATTTTGCAGAAGTTCCGTCAATATTAATGGAATATTTTGCAAATGATTCACGAGTATTATCAAAATTTGCACGACATTTTCAAACAAATGAACCAATATCAGATGAAATGTTAGAACGATTATGTTTATCGCGTAATTTATTTATTGCTAGTGAAACGGAAATGCAATTATTTTATTCTGCATTAGATCATCGTTATCATAATTGTAATGAACATGTACCAAATAGTACAACGGCAACATTAGCCGAAACACAAAAAGAGTATTATACACTACCGTATGTGGAGAATACTGCATGGCAATTACGTTTTAGTCATTTAGTTGGTTATGGTGCTAAATATTATTCATATTTAATATCTAGAGCAGTTGCTTCATGGATTTGGCAACAATATTTTGAAATGGATCCATTTAGTAGAACGAATGGTGAACATTTCCGTAAAGAATGCTTAGCTCATGGTGGTGGTAAACCACCAAGAAATTTAGTGAATGATTTACTTAGAAAAGAGTGCACACCAAATAATTTAGCAATGGCATTAATAAATGAAATTGATTTAAAACAAGATAAACATGATTATTTATATAAAAAATTTAATTAAATAAAACAAACTATTTACAAAGTATTTTTTTTATTTACACATCAACATCATATATTAATTGTTCTTTTTAATTGTGATACCATCTGATTAGTTATTAGCCCAACAAAAACAAATCTATCAAGTTTCTATTCATCTTCGTGTTTATCAATCAGTTCATAGATGGAAATAATATCCAATATTCGATTTATGAAACATCTTTAAATATTTATACTGTAAATATTAATAGACCAGGGTAGAAACTTTTAAAATTGGTAAAAAATATTAAAAAAATTATCTAATAATTAGAGAAACAACAAAAATGAAAGGAAAAATATCTAATAATTTTAATTTACGGTCGGGAAGTGGAAGGTGGTGTGCTTTTAAGGGTAAAATACAGTTTATCTCGATTTCCGGCAAAACTACAAGCAAATCATCTCTTAATGAGTAAATTTCGATTTTTTAACCCAATTTTCTAGATAAAAAATCTAAATCTAGTAACATATCAGAGAATCATTAGCCGTAATGTGCTAATTCAAACTTATGACTACTTTGTAGTCGAAATACGTATTTATTAAATACAAAATATTTTTGATCTAGAAAATAGGGGCAAAAATTCGAAATTTATTCGAAAAATCCTACAGTTCTCTTTAATAATACTCAAATCTCTGATGATGATTATAGAGTACGTTTCGATTCAGTTTAAAAGTGAAGTTAAAACAATGCCATCTATTTTTCGACTAATTGTAGCCTGGTAAATTACCTAGATATAAGTAAGTACGTTTTTGATCCTTCAACTGCCTATATCTCTCTTGAATGTATATATGTATAAGATAATAACAGGGAAAACGCAGCTACGTCCTTGCACCTAGACCTATTGATCTTTTATACACTCCTTTAACTAACACTCCATGGCCTGAAATTTAGGATGCCTTCTCGCTGAAGTTGCAGTGAAAGATCCAAAGTGACTACGAAAGAAGCCCACAGCTTCTTCGACGAATTGTTCACATAATGGATGAATCCAGTGTTTCAGATCCGAACATTCTAAATCTAACAACTAGAAGATTTCTATCGATGCAAATGATGTGAATAGGTGTTTCAGTGCCCTCCAGATACGACCTACAAATAGGATCATCTGAAATCTTAGATACATTCACAGTGAAAACCTCGTAGCTAATATCATCGGCTTAGAGTGTAAACGTGCCTTTTGTCGTGAATTTGGCTATTTTGCTCATCAAGCGGTTTTGCTAATTTAAAATTAGAATTGACTATAGCTGTTGAATGATATAAAAAACGTAATAATAGACTTAGCAGGTATATACTAAGCCTACGATATATTTAGTACAAGGGACAATTATTTCTAAATAAAATTATTTTCAATTTTTGTTAAAATACTTTTGACACTAATATGTGTGATTTTACACTAATGTTTTATATTTTTATTTTACAATTAAATAGTACATAAAATGTTTAGACTAAACAAATTAAAATAGTTTGTATACAATGTAAAAAATATTTACAATTATTTAAATTATCTACAATTTAATAAATTATAATTATGTGCAATTGAATGACCCTTGATTGGAAGTTTCTTTTTTTGTAACTTTACCATTTTAGAACATTTAATAATTATCGTTTAATGAACTAAATATTTGATTTGTTTGAATTATAACAAGCAGTTGTAAATAATCAACGTTGTCGGAAAAAGTCAAAAATAAGAATTAAAATATTATTAAATATTTTTATTAAAGGCCTTAATATTTTCTTCAAAATTAAAAACCGTAGATCGACTGCAAATTTTGTGTAAATTATTTTTATAACACTAAACGCTAAATTTTCCCCACAATGTAAATATTCATACCCTGGTATAATTGGAAATAAATTTATTTTACAGTTTAAATTTGTTTATTATGTGGGAAAGATAATAGCACAGAATTGCACCTTCATTTATAACATCTAAAAACAGTTTATACTCAGTGTACTGCATACAAAGAAATTTAATAAAAGAAATAACGAATAATATACGTTTTGTTAAACTTATTGTTAACTTTTTAATAGTACAAAACAAAATTTCAAATGAAAAGGTTTATCGTGAATAATATACTTGCAAATTTTTATACAACAAAAATAATACAAACTATACCCAGCTACGATGGATACGGATGTATACTTTTTAAAGTGGTTCTTACTTTATTTAATAAACCTCTCATTTTATTATAAGTACCAACAGAATCAGATAAATTCTCAAACATAATTAATGGACCCATATCTTTACTAAATTTGTCCATTTCTGGTAATTTTTTGAAAGTTGAAACATTTGATAATAGTGGTGTGCGAGCAAGAGTCGGTTTTGATTTGTTATCATTGTTTGAAAAAGTTGATGATGATGTATTATTATCAAAACTATCGCTACTCTCTTGATTACTATCTCCATTTACATTATCTATTTGCTCATGGTCCTTACTTTTATTTGAAGTAGATTGTTCATCCTAATTAAAAGTTATAATTAAATAATATATTTATAAAGACTAAATAAAAGAAATGTATTAATAATGTAAATAATGCGGAATATCATTATTCATAAAATTTTTGAGTGATGAGAAACTTGGAAGAAACGATAAAAATAATCATAATTGTATAACACGATCGCATTAAAAATGTCTTGAAAAGAATAGGATCTAATTTAATACGTTATAATAATCACCTGAAACTAAGCATACTCGAATTACATTACATAAATTGAAATGTAATCAAAATCCGGCAATCGTAATTCGGCTACATGATCACAAAAATAATTTTACAAAACGTAGACTTAAAGACAGAATCCATGCACTAAACGGTATATTACAGACAGAATCCCAGGAAACAGGCTAGATGAATGTACGGATCATTGGGGAACTCGTGATTAGTTGCGTAATATTGATGAACATTTGTAGTATACTACTCGAGAATTCTAATATCAAGTAAAAAATAGAAATGAAGATTAATAAATGCATGTTACCTGACTATTGGTATCAGTACAATCTATTGGAAGAGGTAATGATTCATCGTTATTTGGTATAATTTCCATTTCCACACTTAGTCTTTCATCAATGTCATCATCATCAGTCGTATCATTTGTAATATCAACAATATCTTTATTGATATCAATTATACTATCTTTGTTAGCATTTACTGATGACAAATTTTTGTCTTGATTTGAAAATAATATAAAATTATGTTTGAATTGAGATTCTTGAATCGGTGGTACTTTGTATTTCCAATATTCCTAAAAATATATATTACACCTTAATATGTGAAACGAGTAATTTACAAAATTTCATTCAAATCGAATAAACGGTTGCATGCATTTAAGAGAAAAAATGTAGATCACCCGTGAGAGCTGTATGTTCGAACCGGCAAATATTTATAAATATTCGTCTAACAGGCCGACAAACACAAAATTAAATAGCTAAGAAAATGTAATAACGTTGAAAATTTTTGAAATTGAAGCAAAAATTTTTTTTTTTAATGTTTTTTATTTTTATACAAAAACAGATCTTTGTCCCAATAGCTAGTTGTAAAACGTTTATTTCACTTCCTGCTTATTTATTCAAAGGTGATTGATTATACAAAAATCCAAAGCGGTTTAGTTTATAAAGTATTTATTTTATGATAGTTTTGAAAAAAAAAACTAACAAAATATTATTACATTTAAAATATACATTGATTAACTTTGTGGTAAGCCTGGCTAATTCTCAGATATTGAACTAAACATGATTTGAATATAGACTAGAACAGCACACTATTATCTAAATGTACTTACATCTTTCATATCCTTCTTTAACGGAACGTTAAAACCTGGATATTCAATAATCATGGAATCTTTTATAACAATATTTGATGTATCAATTACGCCACTTTTATCAATTGTACTACCATTTTCATCATCAGTAAACATTGATAACGTATCATTTTGTATAACTAATTCTTGATACCATCCAGGTGGATAACCTAACTTTCTCATTTTATAAACATGTAATGGTATTTGTTTTGAATGTAAACCTAATGCATGACGTAATTCTTTTGATAATTCACCACCCGGTTTAATTGATGCAAATCGACTATCATCATTGTCAGCAACATGATAACGTTGATTCATCGTTTGAATATCTTTAAATTTTTTACGCGCTGCATTTATTCTAACCCAATTCTTAGGAAGCGGACAATCTTTTAAATTATGTTTGTTACCACCTTGATCGCCACAATTAAAACAACTATTATTTGATGAATTACTTTTTGGATTATTTGGTTTTTTTATGTCATATCGAACATCAGTGGAATCATTTAAAAGATTTGGTGTTGTATCTAAACACATCATATCAGAAACTGTTTCATCATTACTATTGTCAATTATTATCATTTGTTCATCAACAATTTGTTCAAGTGATTCGTCATTAACTTTTTCATCATTGCCATTGTCAATTATGATCATTTCATCAACATTCTGTTCAGATGATTCGCTATTAACTTTTTCATCATTATCAATTATGATCATTTCATCAACATTTTGTTCAGTTGATTCGTTATTAACTTTTTCATCATTATCAATTATGATCATTTCATTAACATTTTGTTCAGGAGATTCGTTATTAACTTTTTCATCGCTATCATTATCAATTATGATCATTTCATCAATTTGTTCAGGTGATTCGTCATTAATTTCTATCACTTCTACGTCTTTATTCGTTTTTTCTTCAAATACTTCAATCGAAGTAAATTGACAACTAATGTTATATACGATATTTTCATTATTTTGAAATGTTTCTTTTAAAAATGACAAAACATTTTTATTGTATGTATTAGCAATGCTTTCGTTTTTATATTTGATAGTTAATAATGGTAATTTGTCGCCTGTTTCAATTAATTTATTTTGCTTCTCTTCAAAATAGTGTACTCTAAGTTTTAATTCATCAATTTCTTGTAATAAATCATTGTACTTATCAGCTGTTGGTAAATAGTTAGTGCTATCATTTGTTTTTATTTGTATTTTAGTTGGTGGTTCATCATTCGAATCATTATTTCTATTATTTATAGGTGAATTTGATGTAGAATTATTATCACTTGAACACTCTAGTGGTCGTTTTAATCCATTTGATGACATTGTATACATGTATAAGGTTAGAAATTTTAAACAATTTAACCGTTTGTTTATAAGCTAAAATTTTTTTAAATAAAATTTTAATCTGATTAATTCAAAACCTCTTATGTCAAAGAAGAAATTTACACTATATTTTTTCAATGCTTATATATATTAATAAATTGTTCGTTATAGTTTTAATAAATACAATCTGACATGTTATGCAAAGATATGAGTGCTTCACTAACTAAATTTTATAATTGGATATTTAGATTGCGTTCCTATATCGTATAGGTAAACAGAAACAACACGCACGCGGCCGCGATTTTTCCGTTATACTAACTTATGAGGGATCCAATCGTAAACACCAGTGGAATATCAATATCATAAATGACAGATTTGTAAATAAATCATATGCTTAAAAAGATTGCGTTATAATTTTTAAGTCTTAATAATTATTTGTTTTAATGAAGTTTATCTTTTTTATAGAGAGCTCTATAATAAACACACAGTTTTCGCTTAAAAATAGTTTAAAAAGTACTTATCGAAATGTTATGATATTTAGTATGCACAATCTGGTCATGAAAATGGAGGGCATACAAAGATTATTCCTCGAAAAAAAAATTTTAAGTAAAAAATCAAAATTTGATATATTTAGAAATGTTTAGTCCGTTTTTTCATAATAAAAACTTCGATATACTCTTCGTTTTCATGTCAAGTTTATGCATACCGAATTTCAATACATTGGTATAAATTTTCTGTGCGCGAAAATTGATAAGTTTATATTTTATTATGTTTATGTATGTCAAAATTTTTCTAGCATATGTCGTTAAGTGTACGATTTTATGGGCTACCCACAATTTACCCCTCACATAAAATTATATTTTTCCTGATAAAAAAAGCTTCCTATTCAATCCTATAGAAAATGAATAGATTAATTTCAATTCCTATTCAAAATTAATTAACAAAGTTAATAAAGCTGAGTTTAACTTTGAAAAATTAAATAAATAAATGTATATTTTCTTACATTAAGTGTAATATAAATCATAACAACAGCTTCAACCTATGAATTTTGTGTGACAGTGATGGGCGGGCATCTTAAAATTTTACTCTCATCATTTTTTCATAACACGCCTAAAGTAGTATAACTTCAATAAGAAGTTATTATACCTTCACGCAAATACTTAAGTAGGTATAAGTTTGAGAAAGACGAAGACTGTGAATAAAATTGTGTTATTTTATTTAATAAATCAAAATATACTAAATGATTTATTCAAATACACGTATTATTTATTAATCATAAAGATGCAGGAGAATTGAAAAAGAACCTCCTCCTTAAGTCGCTTAAAAATAAATGTATATTTAAAATAGCGATCTTAAGTTAATATAAATACGGTAGTGTGGTTACGGAGGCGCTGAATTACTATACCGATGTGTTGATTTTTCCAAATAACTGGCCATACGAATAAGCAATCTATATATCTAGTTTAAATCATGACGTTTCTACAGTAGATACGATTTAGTTTTGGATAGTATATTAAAAAATTAATATAATAACATGAAATAATTTCTACTTTTGTCAAACTTATTGTAAACAGTACAAAACAAATTTTATATTGGAAAATCTATACAGAAAACGCCTTGTGCAAAACGCGTGTGTATTGAAAGCGTCTTGCTTTAAATTAAAAAAATACTATTCAGTTTTTAATGTTTTATTTGAAGCGTTTAAAATTTTCGTTTAAATATAGTAGAAAATGATCTGCTAACAGAAATATCATTTTCATAATTATACCAACGTTTATTTTGACGTACCTATTTAGATGGGTAGTTATGAGCTTGATGTAGGCGAGAACAATGAGGCATTAATGGCGTTTTCTCCGCGACCACAATGACCGTGGTCGTCATGTTGAACGGCTTAAAGAACTTTTTGAGCATTGTGATTGCCTAGTAGAACGAACTCATAGTTGATTTAAATATCACAGACAAATAAATATAGACTCAAGTTAGTTATAGGGATGGCTTATCCATTTACATGTTTTAAGTTTCATTTCAATGGTTTTTATTTAAATTTTTTCCATTTTCTTAACAATGTATTAAAAATTGTAATCTGGATGTAACTAGTATACGTATAAGATGATGTATTACAAATAAAGCTTAGGTTAAGTTCTATAATTTTTAAGCTAACTTGTATTATTTTTTATGATGAAAATAAAGATATATTAAACAAACAATATAGACTTTGACTCCTAACTGGCTATGGTCGATGAATTGGACACGCATTACTTTACTTTCAAGCACACTTATTTCGGCAATATAACCTACGTTCCCAAAAATATTATGCAAATATTTTTTAGAAAGAACTTAATTGCGTTCAATGAATACTTGGTCATTGTATATATCTGCTCTGAATTTAGTTGTATGAAATATTATTTGAAATAGTTCATTGGCAGTTGCGATTAAAAATCAAATCGCTCTTTATCAAGCGAATCTTATACTAATTTTTATATTTTAGCAACAATATTGATATTTATGAAAAATGCCGTTTTTACATAATCATAAGAAACCCAAAAAATGGTGGATATCTGCATACGCAGCCACAAAAAAAACCGGTTTACAAAATACAGTTTATACAGTTTCCCGAGAAATATATGTTGGTGAATGGGCCAACAACGTCTATCAGGGTAAATTTCAATTTACTACATTTATGTGGTTAGAGACAGTGGAATGCATTTAGAAAACGTTTTTGAAAACATATTAAACTTACTCTGAGAATTTTTTTAATTGTAGATTTTAATTTTAACAGGTAGGTTAAAGATTCCTAGGCTCAAAAAAGATCGCATCTTTTCGGATTAGTATTTGAATACTAATTTACTAAAAGCTAAATAGTTGCTAATCCTGATAAAAAAAAGTCTTGTTCAATCCTATAGAAATTGAATAGGAATGATTAGCAAATCAATAGGATTGAATAGGAAATCATTTGAATAGGAAATTACCTATTCAATCAATTAATAGTTTTCTAGTCGCTTAGAATGAATTCCTATTCATTGTGTATAGGATTGTATAGGATTTTTTATTAGTGATAACACTCTATGTCCTATATTCTACACTCTATATAAACCAAAAAATGCAACATAAAAAGCTAAAGCCAAAAATTGATATACTTTTAATAAACAAAAGAATAAAACCTTCATTTTCCATCTTGGTTTGGAAAAATACTTGAAATTAGCGAAAATAATAATTGGGAATTGAAAATTTAAAACTCAAATGAATAAATTCTATATAAAAAAAAATTGAAGGAAAAGGTCGTTTGATTACAAATCATGGTACAAAAGTATATGAAGGTGATTTTAATAACCATACATTCGAGGGATATGGAACTTACGCAGAATTAGCAAAAGATAAAATTTCACACCAATTACACTATGTGGGTGAATGGAAAAATAATAAATTTCATGGTAATGGTACAAAATACTATTATAATGATGATGGCTCGAGTTCCATGTATATTGGAAATTTTGCGAGAGGAAAGCGTAGTGGTTACGGTAGAATGTGGTGTGCAGATTGCTCATATTACGATGGTGAATGGGACAATGATTTATACAACGGATTTGGAATGTTTGTTCAAAGTAGGTTCACTGTGAAAACGAAATAAATTACATAAAAATTTAATCAGAATTATAATATGGAATGAAAGAGGAACTGCAATTGCTTAGACCTGTTCGTTCTTTATATTTCATGAGAACAACCTGCCACCTGAAGGCAAAGATCTCTCTTGGTATAAGGTCCCGTGTTAGAAGAATCTATCATAAGTAAATGAAACACAACCCAAAATTAATAAAAAAATCCCGCCGTTTCTCGTTGAAAATGTTCTCTTGATAGATGAATTCAAAGTTTTAGAACCAAGCATTCTAACTGCCTGAATGGATTTATTGTCGCAAACGATCATCAAAATTCTAGTAATTGACGTGTACCTCATAAAACTAATCCTTAATATTGGATGCTACGAGGCTCCTTCGCTGACTCGTTCTCCTTCAAGATAAAATGACTTAGAGCTTACATTAGTATAAGCATATTATTCAGCGCAAGATGATTCACTTCCTCGAAGAATTTATAGACAACCATCGAATGAAATTTTGAAACCTCGAAATATTCTAGATCCTGAAGGGTTACCTGATCAGGGAAAATGTTTATATGTGCTCTACAGCAACTCAAGAATAAAGGCGCAGAATATAGCCCTAAAAAAATTATTTGCTCTACTCTATACACTGAAATATAAGTCCTTCGCTATATTTATAAAATGGGTTACAAGTTCTATTCTATTCATTTTATTTGCTTGACCTGTGTAATCGCGTATTTGTATTAAAAACAAATGTAAGAAAAAGCCCTAAAACTAAGGTTGATTATTGAAGGTAGAATGGGAGTCTGTTTATAAATAGAATCCAACACTACTACATTGCCAAATGTGAGCATTGCCTTTAAGAGCTTTGTTAGATAGAGAACAAAATCGATGATTGTTGATTACTTAAAACTTTTGATTGTTGTATTTCTGTAACCCTTGAGATAGAAACAAAAATTTTTGAGGTACAAATGAGTACAATCGATTTTCTATTGAATGGTGTTACAAAAAATTAATATCTGAAAGTTGAATCTTTGAAATTTATTGCTTTTCCTTACTGCTCTCAACCCTTTGAGGTACTGAGGTAACGGCAAATTTTGAGATATAAACGAAAAACAAGCTATGATATTTTAAAATTGGGTATATTTAGGTGCGAGGCTCGCAGAAGTCAATGATTTAGGATTAAAAAAGTAATTTTTCGATTTTTTTCGAAATTTTCGATGTATATTTAACGAGTAATTTTTTTCCTAAATTTGTAGCCAATGGTAATAGATACGAAGGAGAATTTAAAGCTGGCTTGAAACACGGAAAGGGACGATTTTATCACTTAAATGTTGGACAATTACAAGAAGGTTTATGGGTAAATGATATGTGTAAAGTCAGTACCTTAACAGTAATTTCATTTAGACAATCTGCATTAAATCCAACAGAATATCCCATACCTTTGGTAAGTAAAAAATAATTTTAAAATATTGCAAGACCTTAAAACAGCTGAGATCTTCAAATTTATATCTGTTGACAAAACAAATTGCAAAATAAAACAAAATCCATATTTTTTAAATTGTTTTTTTTTTTTGAGATTCGGATTTAAACGAGTTTATGTTTTTGTACCAACTATTAATATAGTTAATTTTAATTACTTTTATTAAAATTTATAAGCATTACATGAAAATTCAAACATCACCAACAACACCGAAGAAAGTAATAGAAAGTTTGCCTATTTGTTTTTTACTATTACTTTTAATTGATCCCAAACGCTTTCAAGTTGTTAATGGGCGACCTTATTTCTTGTACTTTATGGGTTTCATTCCCTCGCCATTGTAGATATATTATTCTCTAACAACTTCACTTTAAGATTATAGCCTCTCGAGCTTCTACTTTAAGCAGTAGTATTAACGAATCAAATATACTAATTAGCTATTAAAACTGTTCAATATTGTTTAGATTACATTAGATGGTCCAGAAGATATTGTTCAAAAAGCAATGGAAGATCATAAAACCATAAACAATATAACATAAATTCATAAATAAGTATAATAACCAAATAAATTGAGTTTAAATTAAATATAATAAATTTACTAGTACTAGTCAAATTAATGAATAATTAAAATAATAGTTTTGCAATTTAAAATTTTATGTTTTACTCGAGGTTGTTTAATTTCCCGCAAGTTCCAAAAAAGGTTAAATTTATTTTTCTCGGTATAGTCTTTTAAGTATCAATTTTAGAAACTATTATTTATGATACAGAAACCAATAAACTCCAAGAAATCAAAATTGAACAACATAATTTTCAATAAAAAAATATGATTTTATAGTATTTATATAATATTTTAACATCGGATTACAATTAAGTTAGTTTTTAAGATTAATACTTAAAGAGGTGATACCGAAAATAAACATTGAATATAATTAACAGTGTTTAATTGTTTAGATACTGACATATGGTTTAATATCAAAGTTTGAACTATGTTTAAACCATTAGTTTTCAAAAAATACTCCAAATATACAATCCATACACTTATAAAAGATTTTTATATAATACCAATGTATTAAAATTAAACATGCGTATATTTAATAGGTGAAATTGTAGTGAATCTAAACAGTTTATGAAAACCATTTTCAAACAAAATTGGTTTGTTTTGTTTTGAAGATATTTTGCATACGATCTTTACTTCTATCTATTATGGTTTAAAATTTTGGTCATGGATCCATTAGGGCCAATGGACCGATTTTACCCATTTACGAACTTAAACTCACTTTTTAAGTCTAGAATATGCAACCGTACTAAAATTTTGTTAGTGAATATTTGTTAACGTTACAAATTTTAGATTAAATTGAATGTAATATTATTTGTAAAATTGTCTTTGGTATTGTTAAGTAAACATTTTAAAAAAATATGTATAAATAATGTATTTTATTTGATATAGATGTACAAATATACTAATATTTTATATATTTACAGTGTATTTTGATAAAAATTTTATAAACAATATAAATTTTATGTAACAATAAGAGAGATTCTTTACAATAAAATAATGTGATACAAGTATTATTTACATCTAACTTATTTATTGTCTTTTTCATTTTTCAATAAGGCATTATGTTTTCAATCAATATGAAAAGTCTCTACGATTTAGATGCAACGAAATATATTCATTATTTTATTGCATATAAGTACATACTACATATATTTGAAAGGTACAATGACTTATTATCATGTATTCAATTCATTATCAACAACTGATAAAACACGTACTATATAGTACAATTCTTCACATATGAAAGGAAACAGTTTATTATTTTCCATATATAATATAAATAAAGATGTATTTTGTGGAAATTACTATTTTATACTCTTTATTAGTTAATACGTTCACTGAAAAGAATTATCGAATATTTTATGACAGAAAAAAAATCCTTTTCAGGTGTTAATTTTGATTACGAAAAATAATTAACTTTCGCATAGTTGTTTTAATAAAACAATTTTAATCTACAAAAAAAAGTAAAATATGCTGTGGAAAACCAGAATAATATGGAAGTAACTATAGCAAATATTAGTTATATTGTCGTTATTTAATAATATAATCATAAACTTAAAATTTTGTGCAAAAACTACTTTCATATCATCATCTCGACTATATCTTTCTATTATACAAATTTATTGCCAGATGAAGCGATTATATAAAATAATAAACAATCAACATCTTTTTAATTTAAATATATGCAAGGAAACTGATCGAAATGAGTTAAGGATATTGACATTTTTAGAAATATTTTAAGTTTAAGGATACATATGATTTTATTCAGATTAACGTTTCAATTTTATTTTAAATATGAATATCTAACTTATTTTTATCAGTTCACTTGTGAATTGTATAAAAAGAGCTTACTATATTGTATTTAACAGTATAGCATGTTTATTTAAAGTTAAAAATTTTTTTATTTTATCAAATTTATTTGCCAGTTAAATATGAGAGTTGCTTTATAATGCTTAGATTTAGCTATAGAATTATCGCAATAATTAAAAAAATTTACTTTAAGTACATTTATTACGATCAAATAAAAAAGTTAAATTTTTAAAATATGAAAAACAAACTTGGAACGATTAAAATAAAAAAAGTTATAATATTTCAAATATAATTTAACGCCATTCAATGATAAAATTTAAAATTACAACAGTCCTAGAAGTTGAATTCGATGCAAAAAACGTGGCAAAAATACTGGCGAAGTATAAAAACAACTAACTTTTGTGAATGGATCGGATAATGCTTATTTCAAAATTATTTTAGCATTATAAAGATAATATATTTTTATGTACAATTGGCAATATTTTCAAAAAATTTTTGTTTACCAAGATACTGAAATTAAAAAAGTAAATTTCACGCTGGAACCAACCTTAATGATTATAAATTGAATATATTGTACAGAAACGATTCAGCTATATTCGCTCAGAAGTAACTAGTACTTTTTGAATATAGAAAATAATATTGTAGGTCATTTTTTTCACTTATGGTTACCATAAATAAATGAAATAATCACAGGTATTAACAAGCAGCACTAGAATCACATCTCAGGAAAAAAAGCTTAAATAAACATAATATTCATTTTAAATAAAGGTATAAAAGAAATTCTTATTTCTACATTTAAAATGATTAATGGGTGCATAATAATAATTATTCAGCTGAATAGAATACAACTGAATCATCGGTTTTCTAAACAAAAAAATTATTCCATAGATTAATATTAGTTGGATGTCTAACTAAATCATTTTATTTATTTTGTATGCATCAAAGGAAATATAATTTTTTAGGAATCCGGTAAATATGCTTGCATTTGGATAATTTTTGTTTTGTAAGTTTCTATATTATACATGATAGGAATGATTTATAAAACTAAATTTATATATAAACTAAATTTATTAGGAATATTTGTTAAGTTTTCTGTAACCCAGTTACATAACGATTATTGTCTCAGAAAATTTTACGAAAAAAAAAACGATATTTTTATCGGAAATTCATGATTTACATGAAAAAATATTTTTGGATATATGAAGTTTTAATGTATTTCAGGTACAATACAACACTTTTAATAAAAATTTCAATAGTAGGCAAGTAAAAAGTAAATATGCATGGTATTACCATCTAAAGACTGATAAGGAAGTTTGACTTATAATATTATGTGTTTGTTATTGGAGATTGTGGGTTACATAACGATTTTTTACTTAGATACATTTTGTTGTTTTTTTTAATGCTTATTTGTTAGGTAATGTATGATATAACTGTGTAACAAATAGAATTTTTGAAAATAAAAAAAAAAAAAATTTGTAAAACATATATACGGAAATTATCACTTGCACTCACTCGTATAAATATTCTTTTTGATACAAACACATTTTTTTTTCTCCTTTTTTTTTTAATAAGAGAAATATTTTATGATCGGAATACTGAAAGTACAAGAAGCAGTTTTATACTTTGCAGTGTGAATCGCAATGAATATTTTCAAGTGTATACAGTTCAGGTTAAGAAACTCACAAAATCGAATCATTAATTAATTCATTTTAGCTAAACTATTTCGAGGATTCCGAGGTTTATCATTTTTGTTAATTAAACTTTACTAATAGGTTTAAAATTGAATATACAAACCATGAGTCATACTAAACGACATGTGTATTGATTAACTGATTAATTTCATTATAACCAGTACCAGGTCTAGTAGATGAACCATTATTTTGTGATAATAACAAGTCATCGCCACCACGTTCAATTTGTTCTTTAATTAATTCTAATTCCCGTATACCACTAATCGTAACTTCATACTTATGTGCAACTAATGAACGATAAAAATGTATTGCAAACGCTAAAAATATAACTAAAACTGGTATCAACACAATTGATGCTGACCATGCAGCTGTTTTTGAGAAATCATAAAATTTGACCCAACATAATATTGCGATTTCACATAAAAATAATAATAAACCTAATAATGTTGAGAATGCCCATGCTGTCTCAATGTACCAATGTAAACGTTCATGTGGTGATTCATGTACTAATGATATCGAATGTAAATTACAGATTGCATCAATATTTGGTAAAATACATGTTGATATCATTAATGCTAACATATGTACAGCAACAAGTAATGTTGTACAAATAGCGAATGCAACTAACACTTCCTGTGGTACTTTTGTATCACTATTTAATTGTACTTCAACCATTGCAACCATTGCGAACCCGGACAATAATGCAGACGTTTTGCTTGATGCTTTTAATTTGGCTCGACTTAATTGTAATTTACGCCATGATAAATAAGACGGAGTGTGTAAACCTTCACCTCCGCCACCACCATTACCACCACCTCCATCATCCAATTGTGACATTCTTACTGAGGTCAATTTATATTGCTACAAAGGAAAGAAAGAACGACTATTAATATCGAAACCGAAAATTTATCAATCTCTGTTTATTTTTTAAATTTATTGTAAAAAGAATGTGAATTACTATGAGATAGCAACGATAAAATCTCAAATAAAAATATTACTCGTATTGATGACTGGGACTGATTTGGGTAGACGTGTCTCTTAGAAGATTTCAATATTTTCAACTTTTATTTTCGATTATTGATTATACAAAGTTTTTACAATAAACAAATACTGGGAATTTAGGATTTAAAAAGGCGATCTTTTACTGAACTAATGTTATGTCGCCCTTTGTGTTGTAGCTCTATACTTAGTTATTATGCCTAAAATGACCACGATGTGGCAATTCTTTTCCTTTGCAACAGGATAAATGTTAAGTGTCACTATGTTTTGGAGATACGTAATGACGGCCATTGCATGGAATCAATTTTATAAAAAAATGTTGCTGCAGGAGAAACAGTTAACAAACGATCAATAATTACTATATATTTAATAAGTAATAGTTTTAAATTTTGTTTTTAAGAAAATTAAAAAAAACTTAACTCTTTACGAAAAGAAATCTGGTTGAATTTTAATTATTATTTCCAAAAATATTTAATACGAGATCCCGCTGCAGGATTAGTTCGCTCATCAGTGTTGAAACCAAATTTTTATGTTTATTTATAATTAGGAGAATATATATTTACCAGGTTGCCTATCAAAATTTGGACGCCAGTTATGAACGTATAAATGTAACAAAATCATACCTGTTTACACCTAGCTGCGAAGAGGTGTGGCCATGTACGCAACGGCAACCGTGATTTTTTAAAATCTTCATACAAATTGCGTGTTGTAGACGTTATTATATTTAAAAAACAAATGAACGATATTTTTTACCAAAAATCAATTAAAAGTAATTTGATTAAAAATACTGGCGTCCAAATTTTGATAGGCAACCTGGTAAATATACATTATCCTAATTATAAAAATTCGATTTTAAGCAAAAAACCAATGAGCACACTAATTCTGCTGCGGGATCTTAGAATATAAATAACGTTTACGAAATTCAATCGCAAACGCTTATATTTTATTGATAATTTCGTGTCAAACCGTATCCCCTGATTATACCAAATTTATCCGTTTTCTACAACTTTATCGACATCTTGTTTATCCATGGATCAAATGGTTTGAAATTCAATAAACATAATGCTTACTCTATTATTTAACAGCAATGATTGGTTATACCATGAACAAGTTCCTCCACCACTTTGATTACGCCTTAACGGATTGAAAAATGCAGCTGAATCACCTATGCCTGCTGTACTTGTTGACCAAACAGACATTTAAATAGATCCTAATATTAAAAAAATACAAACACATTAAGTTCATTACTCGTATAAAAATTTAAATAAAAACCTGATAACATTGAAAAATTTACTCATTTTAAACTTGTTTAGAATGGCCTTACTTTTGCCTACCTTTTAAGTCTTACAAATAGTTCCAAATCTAAAACAATTAACAATAAATATAGTAAATAATAAATTTAAAAAAATTTTTGAATCACGAAAAACACATTTGTTTTCGAATTTGGCAAGAGCAAAATAGCGGGATATTTGAATAATTATAAAAATATTATTAATGCAACATAGACTAATTAGTTTTTCAATGTTATTCTGGTTAGTGGTTTAAATTTTTACTTTTAATAAATACAAACTTTATAAACAACACACAAAAAATCTTAGTTAAAAATTAGATATTTCTTGTTAATTAAAATTTAAGTAAAAATCTCTAAATTTAATGAAAAATAAATGACCTAATCAACTTTATAAATTCATCAATTTATATAAATAAGCGTTATGATATCAGAATTAATATAATGCTTTTGTAAAAATATTCATTCAAATCTTGATTTGTATTTAACATTGATGGTGAATATTATTTACTACGCATGTGCCTTAAATATGAATTTATGCAAATTCACCAGAAGATTGGTGTATTTTTATATTGGTGTAAGATAAAAGATTTATAAATTTTACTTCGAAACTCGGGTGAAGTCGATTGATAATGTTTTAATTATTCCATTTCTACAATAAAAAAAGTCGTAATTTTTTTCATTTATTACAATGGATTATAAAAACGGTCTCCGTGACCGCCAAATAATACTTTTAACTTATAATGCCGACGCCGGCAAAATTAATATTTGAATATAATTCCCGGCAATATTCGTAGTTAGTTTTTCAACGGAAATTAGGAAACTCAAAAATTTAATTTATTATTACATTTATTTGGATAAAAAATATAAACAAAAAGATATTTATCCATCTGAAGTTAAATGTCTGTTTAACTCTGGAGAAAAAAACTCGACTACAAAAATCATCTGTGCAATTTAATTACAGGTTGAATATAAAGACCAAAACCGTGGTAGCTCAACCCCTTCAACCGTGACCCGTACTAATTCGACCCCATAAATTCCTTGGGTATTTTAATCACAAGTTGAACGTAAAGGCTAAAAACCCGTAAAATCGTACTTAAACAACCCCAATAACGCAGACCTGTACTATCTCGACCCGATAAATTACCTGGGTACTTTAATCATAGGTTGAACGCAAAGACCAAAAACCAGTAATCTCGTGCTCAACCACCACGAATATAAACCCGTACTAACCCAACCCCCTATAAATCGTCAGGGTAGTTTAATCACATTGGATATGTAAAAAAATGTTTAGAATACTGAAATTTAAATGATATAAAAGGGTCAATCAATTTCACTCCTAAACGAGATAAAAACTCAAGACTCGTATTTTTCATTGTTTTACTCAAATTCATCGTTAAATCTAAGTACTACGCATATCGTAATATCTACAAATAATTATAATTTCTATAATCCGAATGTTTATTTGCCAGTTTCTGCTGCTCGCGGAAAATAACATGTATAAGTAATTTGCATTTTTCATTTTGGTTACACTTCTTTAGTCAGTTTTAGGTAATGTGATTTATGTTTACATTTTTTTCTGGAATGAATTTTGAATCCAACTGGAACGATCCTGTAATAAAACGTTCTACCATTTGTTATTTTTTATCATTTAACTAAAATTAATGGTACATTTATTTGTAACTTTAGGAGGTTGGCACAGTTATTATTGCGTTTCAGTCATTAAAATTGTAAATTTTAAAATAATTTTATAACTATTGAAAATTGATTATTATGCACTTTTCATGGAAATCCGATAGGTTAAAGTTTGTAAATGATTTTGTAAGAACGTGTAACATCGTTTTGTATTAGCGGAATATCGATTATAAAAATAAAAAAGACCAACCTCTTTATGTGTTCCACTAACCATTCTTAGTTATTGCTTAACTGTAATATATTTAAATAATTTGCAATTAATTTATTATAACCAAAAATTACGTAAAATTATTTATTTAATTAAAATAGTGTAATTAAATGTCAATTAAAACTTCACTATTTAGTATTTATTTGTAGTGTTTTTATTTACTTGTCAATTTATAATTTATTTACATTAATCAGTTGGTAATCCTATATGACTTTTTACTTAAAGCTAATCATTATAGACGTTCGTTAGTACCAAGGTGGTGTATCATGTAAACACGTTTATTGTTTTTTTTTTTTTTTTTTTTTTTTTTTTTTTGGCTTTAGCTATTTTCAGCTATATAGCCATTATTCAAAGGGGATTATTATTATTATTAAACAACAACAGTACACAGTAATGCTAGGTGGTCACGTTTATTGTTAAAAATTATTTGTCTTTGGAAGTCTATAATATTATGGATGATTAAACGGAAATCTTCAAATTTACAACACACAAATTAAACCAAAGCTTTTTTTGTGTTAATTAATGAAAATAAAGAGAAAAATTATTATATTTTAAATATTATTACTAACCAATACAGAACTCGAAGGATTACTTCAAGCACCTCAAAAGGGCGCACAACTAAGCGCAGATTTACGTGGAGGAGAAATATATAATACTACATATTTTTTAAGAAAGTTTGATTATAAGCTGGGTGCTCACAAGAATGTCATATCTTCTATAAATTTACTTTTAAAAATTTGAGTACTTAGTTTAAAAATGTTAAGTATAATAAAAATCGTTCCCTTCAATTTTAAGCTTGTGGGGCAATCGAAACTTTTACGGGCTCCGAAAAAGAAAATTGTCCACTTTTGACAGTTTTCGTAGAAAAAAAATTTGTTACACTAATCATAATTATCAAGCAATGGATACGATATGCTTATGGGCTTATTAAATATCACATTGCAACAAGAGTGATGTGAATGTAATCTAGAGTACTTGGTAATTATTAGTTATTACTTTTGAAAATAATGTAATGGTTATTATTAGTTATTACTTCTTTATTTTCTTACAAAAAAATATTCTTCAAAAAATTTTTAGTGATTTTATTTGAAGTTCCGAAGCACTTTAAAAATTATGGATAACCCTGAACATGTACAAATCAATGTATTCGTTAAAAAATGTTCTACAAAAAAGTTCTGATAAAAATTTATTGGTAATAAAAATTAATTTAAAATAGTTATAAGACTTTAAAAGAGAATACGTAGTTTAATCTTAAATTTTTTTTTTACTTTTTTTCTATATAACCTTTGAAGCTTAATTTTAAATCTATTTTATGGCTATTTGTATTTATTTTTGTTCATAACTTTTGATTTTTAAATGATAGAAAAAAAAAGAAAAAGGTTTAGGCAATATTATTGTCTAAAAAAAGTTTCTGAAAAAATGTTCATAGTTCTAATAGTTTACAAGATAAACGCAAAAATCTAATTTTCAAGATGGGAGCCGAATTGCACTCGCCCGATCCTGAAACCGCAAAATTATATTCACGGTGACTTGTTTTATTAAAATAAAAAATAAAATTGCCAATATGAAATGCACGGTTCGATGCCGGATTACTGTAGTATGTATAAATTATTATGTGTATGAAAATAACATCATTATGTATCTATATTTTTTAAAAGGTATACAGTTTGTTTAATTTATAAACATATTTGTCATCACTAATTTTATTCATTACCAATTGAGTTTCGTCTACTCTATAGACTTTTTCAAGGCCTACTGACAGTTTGTTGTCATTTATGTTATGTCCGTGTATTATTGTTCCCTAGGATTTGATTCTTCTTCTAGGCTCAAATGTTATAGTTGGTTGCACACAATGGTTTGGGACATTGTCGACTTATGTTTAAACTGTTGCCCCCACGAAAATATGTGCCAATACTGTATATATATATAATTATTCATACATCATGATTTTCATAATATTTTCTCGATATATATTGTTTCTATTTATAGTGCATAAAAATATTTTTTGAAATATGACATCAAATTAATACACTGTAGAATATTTTAAATGGGTATAATTTTGAATAGTGCGATAACTTTTAAATTTAAAGTTATCTTTACTAACTACAAAAATTACAAAAATGTGTGAATAAATAAAATATCTCTGATGTTTGTATTGTATCGTAAATATTAAATTCAAATAATAGCTTAAAAGTTAGGTATTTTAGATCTTTTTCTTTTTTTTTTTTAATTATAATTTTAATATTTTTCAGAAAATGATATGAAATATTTCTAATTCAAAAGCAAATATTTAAAACAAAATTTAAGTTAAAAATTTGAAATATATACGTAATGTATTTGGTTGAGACTATATAACACTTATTAAAGTAATTATATTTTTTTAAAATAATTATTTTTCGTATTTTGCTGATTCATATCCTTTTTAAATTCAATTGTATTGGACTTTATAATTTTATTATATACATCGGCTGATAATATACACAAATATCATTGTATACAGTTTGCTGTTTGTATGTTTAGCTCTTTCAACTATGGAATAAATAAATATTTTTTAATTTGTTGTGTATTTTAATTTTATTAGGTTTTACTAAAAAAAAGACATATATTATATACCTATATATCAGTCATTCAAAATATATATTATTATATAACGCCCAATTGGCAAGACGCCTTTCCTTGTCAATTAACTCTTCGAAACATATGAGCCTTCTAAAATTACTTTTGATCAAAAAATGTACTTATATTTTAATTGTTTTACCTAGACTTTTGCATTTCGTTTGTATGTATCTATTTATCTGTGTTTGTGCAGCTATACCATTTTAACACATTGTTAGATTTTGATGAAATTGGGAAGACACATTTATCACATTCAGAAAATTTACTGTATTGGATAGGGAAAAGTATACTACTACCCCCCCCCCCCTTCTTGATAAAATCTCGAAAAATATAAAGTTTTTTTCTATATACGCTACTAAAGGTTTCTTTTGTTTCATGTGAATTTATATGACATATCAACTTTTTTCTTTAAAGCGTCTTTTGATATAGGGAAAACAATTTTAAAATATACCTTTATAGAATTAAAATTGTTATACATACATAAATAGATTTTTATACATACTTATAAAACATCGTATTTTATTGTTTTCCCTATATCAAAAGATGAAAAAAAAAACGATCTGTATATGCAAGAATGATTATTTTTTGCAATCAATGTTAAATGGTCAGAGAACACTCTATCCTCAATTACTATACAAACAAGGAAACTGGATTTTGTTCTTAGTTAGTCTACTTACAGTTCTCACATATATTCTATTAGTACTTAAAATACTACTTTGAAATAATAATAATTATTTTTTTAATTGTTTGATTTTTTGAAAAAAATTTTTTTTTTTAAGTAATTTAACCTATTAGTTAAAAAAATCAACATAACGATTTTTTTTTTATGAATCAAAAATTTTAAATCAACTATGAAAAAAAGAACTTACTTAACAGTGGATATAACCAAACTTTTGCAAATTTGATTACTTAAAAAAATGTGAAAATTGTTTTACATAACTTTATAAATGAATACAAAATTTCAACTTTGTTTTCAGCTGCCTTTCACTTTTCTTTTCACTGATTATATCTCGTGACAAGAGAACATTTTTATTTAAAAAATTCGAGCATACAAAATGATTTCGTTGAAAAAATTTCCTGGTATTTGTCCAATCCAATATGGATGTAATACAGGCATTGGAGGATTTATGTATGTGTACCTAGAAAAATTTAACTCGACAGTGGCAAGGTGTAGAATCAGTGTTTTACATTAAAAAAAAGTATTTTTTTTGTATTTTAACTTCTTATCTGTCTCCTCTCTGCTATTTGAGTGTTGTTAGTTGAAAACTTTACCCATTCATTTGCATAGGCAATTATACTGTCAATTACTGCATTGACAGTCGAAAGCATCGTAGCTTGACTAACATCAAGTTCTTGACCGATACATTTTTGTTAGCCAGAATCAGTAAAATAACGTAAACATACCTTCATTCTATGAACAGAAGCGAACTTCTCTTGGGCCTAATATACTGTCCATAAGACATTGAAGATTTTCTTCTTCAAAACGTCTACGCTATTGTGATTTAATTGAACATAAATTATACAAAATATAAATTGCTTTTACTATAAATTTAAACAACAAACATCAATTCATTCCATAGCAACGAAATGAATTCATTCCAAAGATAACTTCAACTGAATACGTATCCATACCATGACACAACAGCTATAAATCTCGAAAAAACTTTCACCACAGAGGTGAGTCAGCTACTGATCAACCTCCGAATTTTCGAAGAATATGCTTTATTTTTTAAATGAAAAATATAGGTTATGAATTTTCATTGACTTCAATGTGAAGTAAGTCAATCAACTTTAACAAATTTACCTTATACTCTAAAATATAATTTTTTACTTCAATTTATTACACATATAAGTGGGAGGATTTACTTCAAATAACGCAAGTACAATGTTATCCTCTTTCTTATAAATACGACCCATTGACACAATTCTTAAACGGTATACCATCAAGACTGTGGTAGAGAAGGCATAAACTATAAAAATTCCGCCTTTCTCAATTACAATCTCTTAATTCACCACTGATCTCTCCATAAGTCAAAGCCCATAGTCGTGTTTTAATTTACAATTGTGTAAAGATTTGAAATGTTGGCTTGTATTCGCTTGAGTTCTTATTAAAGAAGATTCATGCAACAATTTTCTACATAATAAAAGTTCACATAACTTACTACGAATTTTTTTAATTTGTGTATGAATTAATGATATATAACGTATTTATATAAGGTATTTAAAATAATATTTGCATTATTTTGAATAGCATACATAATAAATAAAATTAATTCAAAGTAGTGTTTATGTTTTACGGTTTGTTGTAGAAAATTTTATATTTAAATAATAATATAGAGTGTCTAAAAAATGAATCAAGATAAAGTCTTTGTCTTTTTATACCAATATTTATTTATTTACATATATATTATAGATAAGCTGTCCCTATTAAAAATGTCCGATTAAATCCAATTAAAATTGAAACGGAAGGAAATCAATAGAACTAAATCGGAAAATTACTTTCGGAGGTTGACAAATTGCCTTTCCAGAAAATAGTTCACGTTATATACTCAATCATATGTCGATTATTTAAACAATTATACTATTATTTATTATTTTATTCGTTCATAATTAAATTTTTCTATAATGATCAATAAATAAAATAATTTTCTTATACAGAAGCTTGTTGGTCTGATCCTTAAAAGTCAATCCCACAACATTATTTTTTAAGTAATAATTTATACGTTTATGTTGTTTGATATTTTTTCTTCTAAATAAATAAAAGTGTTTAATGATATTTTAATTGTTTA
Source organism: Chrysopa pallens (assembly GCA_020423425.1). Taxonomy (NCBI): domain Eukaryota; kingdom Metazoa; phylum Arthropoda; class Insecta; order Neuroptera; family Chrysopidae; genus Chrysopa; species Chrysopa pallens. The sequence goes on along the minus strand of CM035593.1, from coordinate 72,174,492 downwards.
TATTAATATTATATCTCTTTCTCTCGTCTTACATGTCCTTTGGTAGTTTCTGTCGGTAAACGTATAAATCCGTTTTTTCCTCAACTACTATACCTATTATTTAATAAATCCTTGTATCTTGAGAGTAATATGTTTTGTTATTGGCTAGCCAGGTTAAAAATAAACATATAACATAAAATGACTGATTTAATATTGGTTATTTAATTCTTAATGGTAATTGATGGATCTGTATACTGTTGTTAACTTAGAAAATGTTGCCGTATTGAAATCAAACGTGAGATAGGTTAAATTTTACTTGTAAGTTTGATTACAGATCGGTTAAGTGAAACTAAATATAAACTACAATTGTAAATATTTTACTAAACAATCATAAAATATTTTCATATTTTTAAATATTCAAATCTTTATATTTTTTAACTATTTAATGTTCAGAAATTTTCTATTTATAAGTTGATTTACTTATGAAGTAGAAGTCATAATGTGCCATCATATTACCACCAATACGTAAATAGGACTGTATTATTCGTTTGCCCATAATTCAACCTGGACCTCGATCATTTAGTTTTATATTCTTGAGATATCATTTGTGTTATATATTTGTTCAGTTTTTCAAATTTTCACAAGTCTATCATTCTTATGGAGCTATAGGATTTTGTCCAAACTTTCAGACCCACATGCCCAGGAAAATTTAATCGTTAATCCTTCATCTCTCTCCCTTATTGTCTTGTATTAAATATGATACTAAAGTGTGACATCAGTATCATTTTTCAGGAGTCTTAAAAAATTTTCGTAGAAGTCATATCGAGTCCTGCATTGTCGTTCATCAATTGTGGTACCAAAGACTGATCTCAATATCCTTCTTCACACATTTTCCTCTTTTTAACTCAAGACGCTTATAGATTAAAATGGTGGGTTTTATAAAAGCCTTATATTTTTTTTTTTTTAAAGAAGAAATTAGATTTATTCTCCACTTTATTTCGTTAAAGAAGTCCTACCAGAAGATGAATTCGGTGAGAATTTCGTATGACCTATATGACTTTCTGTTTATTTTGGTCTCGAAATATTTCGTTTTGTTCTCAAAAGCTACTAGCTCGATACTTTTCTTGACTTCCGCTATGCTTGAGTAACATATTTATCATATTAAAGTGCTAAGAGCTATGTTGATCGATTCAACATGATAGAAAACTAAGCGAAAACTCGAAAATCGGTATTATTTTCTTAAAGTCCTTTCCGAAGAAAGCGACATCGAGGTAATAGAAAAAATTATGAAATAATTTTTATTTTTCTTCACAAAAAAAATAAACCGTGGTAAAATATTAAACACATCCTATAGAGTGGAAAAATTAAAAGCAATACGTCGCGATGTATTTAATATGTATTAAAAATCTTAAATACAATGTTTATATATTTACATATTAGTTAGTGGCTTTTGACAATTTGTTTGTAACAAACAAATATACAACAGTCATTTTGTTTATTTAAATATGTAAGTTAATAATATATGATTCAAATAAAATATAATAACAATATGAAACATTGTTTATAATAATTAATTTTTTTAAAACTAAATAAACGAAATGTATAATACGAGTGTAAATAAAAGTTTTTTTAACTATAATCATTTTATACTAGTTTTAACTTTAATATTTATATTATTTAATTATGGATTTGCTACTGGAATTGGAACATGCCCAAAGTATCAAACAATGAAAGATTTTAATATAACAAGGGTCAGTAAAAGAAAATCTTTATTTTTAAAAATATATTTTTACTATATAAATAACATAAGATAGTTCCAATATAGTTTTTCATATGTATGAAGAAAAATATTGTAATAAAAAAAAATACGAGTATAATAAAAACTATTCTAGACAGTGTCACGTTTTAAGATCAAAGTAGGGGGCATTTGATAATCTTTTAACAGTGAAAATTTATATAAAATTTTACTCATTTGGCTCGATTACGACATCCGTGGGGCCTCGATTTTTTTATGAATTTTGGCAAAATAATTCAAAATAAGACGAAAACGAGGAATACCAATTTTCGTGTTTTCGCCTATTTTTCGAGTTACCCAAGGGCAGTTTAGCCCAGTTTAATCACAGATTGAACGTAGGGGTCAAAAACGAACCCGATCCGTGCGAACTACACCCCACAAATCTATGGGTAGTTTAATCACAGGTTAAACGTAGGGGCCAAAAACCAATCCGACCCGTGCATACTACACCCCACAAATCCATGGGTTAATAACAGTCGAAAATGGGGTACATGTATTTTTAATAGTTGCATTAAATATACAATTGTTGATTTCTTATAAACGAATTAAATTTCGGTTATAATTGTGCTTAAATTGTAGTCAATCAACAAAAAATAATTAAATCTTGTGACATGTTTTAAATTGTGGTATTTATGTGACATAAACACGATAATTTCTAAAAATAAAAGTGTCGATAACTCGAAAAATAGGCGAAAACTCGAAAATTGGTATTTTTCATTTTCGTATTATTTTGCCTTATTTTATCAAAATTAATCGAGGCGCCACCAACATGATAATATCCCCTTCATTTTTATACTCGACATATAAAAAATGTCCCAGTTAATTAGTTTTATTCTAAAGTTTGTGACGCTAGTAAATATTGCCCGTACTAACAAAATTTTGGTACTTATTTTCATAGAATCACCTAATTAGACTATCTCCATTTTCACATCCGTCTGTCATCAAGATAACTCACAAACGAAAAAATATAGCAAGCTGAAAGTTTGAAGGTGTGTTCTAAATCTTAAAAGTAAGAACAGGTTCGTGACATATGGATATTTTTATTGTACCATACCTACGGTTTTAAAACTTTTAATTACAAAAAAGTTGATTGACGTAATTTTGTAATTAAAAACACAGATTTTAAATTTTTTCAAAAAATAAAAAAACGCAAAAATAGGACTTAACGCAAGACATACGTTAAAAAATAACTTTATGCAAACTATAATGTTATTATTTTAGGATAAACATAGGCCACTCGAGTATAATAAATAGAGTGGAGTATGTGACCTTACTTGTAAAAACGGCGCAAGATTCCACTGTTCCTATTTACCGCTTTAATAGCAAATTTAGGGATAATCTTCCTTCTCTAGCGGATTGGGGTCGGAATGTTCAAAATTTCTCGCTCCCACCCGGACCACATCCCTACACTGGCTTTTACAAACGCGGTTGAAATCACTATTACCCATTGAAACTTACCAGGGTAGCGTTGAGAAAATTAGTGGGTATGATGACAGGGCACTCGTTTAACTGTCTGGAGGACGATGAAACCACCATTCACGTCATTTGCACATTTGTAGAAATCTTCAAGGTGTTAAATATATAATGTTCGGATCTGAAACTCTGGATCCATCCATTATAGGAACAATTCAAGTTAGTACGAATTTACGTATTTAGGGTCGAGACAGTTCAGGCCTGTGGGATTTTTTATCTTAACATTAAATTCGAGATTAAACTACCTAGATTATTTTTTGTATCGAGTTAGAAGGATCTGCGTTCTTGCGGTTGATTGAACATGGGTCTGCGATTTTTATGGTCATTACGTTAAACCTGATTTAACTTACGTTCAATCTATGATTAAAATACCCATGCGATATTTCATATCGATATAGTACATCGTTCGATATCCGTGTCCAATCTCTGGATAAATTACCTGGTTTGTTTTGGCTGTAGTATACTCTACACTAAAACTTCAAAAAATGTGACATCCGAATCTTTTTAATATACATTTTTAAAACTAATGAAAAGATCATTTTCATGAAGTGTTTTGACCTGCTGCGGACATTTTAAATTCAAAACAAATGAAGATAACAACTAAGAGTTAACTGTTTGGATACTCGACATATAATTGAGTACCAACTACTTTTTAATTATTTTTAATAATAAGCAGCATTCATAAAATACTATTCATATCATATAAAATGTATTAAAATTTTTTATGTCTGTATTAGTTAATTTCGTTTTTTAAAAACAAACAAAATTTTAAAAAGTTTGTTTTAAAAAAATTAAGTACGTTTAGTGTTTAAATTTTTCTTCTATCTTTTGTAGTTTAAAAGTTGGATCATTGGACCCAGTGAACCGTTTTTGCTCATTCACGAACCTCATCTTAAATTTAGACCTAGAAATAGAATACACCACCAAAATTTCAACTCACGGTCATTTTTCGTTTTGGACTTATCTTGATGACGGGCGAACATGCGGAAATAGACCAATTAGGCGATTCTATAATACCCAAACTAAAATTTAGTTTATGCAGACAATATTTTCTAGCATTACAAACTTTAAACTAAAATAAATATACTCTAACATATACTATATATGTAGAGTATAAAAAGGATTACTTACAATGGAAAAAAATATAAGCTAAAATGGCAAAAAAAATAAAAACCAAATGAGCGTAAATTTTAGGTACAACAACACCTCATATAACTGTAAATTATGGTACTGATTTTGTAATATTTACAGTTAAAAAAGGAAAAAATTGGCGTTAATAAGTCTATAAATAAAGTTTTATTTAGCAGAGCATTATCTGGGAACTGGTTAAAAATATTACAATTTCGATCTTTAATTAATTTAAAATTCTTTATGAATCATTGATTATTCCATACTTGAGTATGAGAATCACCTTTAAATTTCAAAAATTAAGGACTCAAGGATGTTTCTTTTAGCCCTTAAAATATTCTAGAAATTATTTTTCAAATCGGATATGGATAACTGAAAAAATCAGGAATTTATAGAAAAAAGAATATAATTTTTTCAGATACATTTTTCGGGAATATTTGAAAATATCTTTATTTTCATTTTATAACTCCGTTAGTTTATGACTTAACGACTTCCACAAAAATTAATGCCGTTCACTGGAATAAATTATGAAATATTATATTTAATTATTTATAGTTTGTTGGTAAATGGTATGAAATAGAACGTTCATTTTATTTAATGGAATTAACATCATCATGCACAACATTAGACATAAATATGAATCATAAAGATGAGACAAAATTAGATGTTGAAACAAATTTAGTTAATCGTTTAACTGGTGAACCATCATCTCCAAGCAAGGGAATAGCAGTACAATCCAAAAAAGATCCAACTATATTAAAATATCAAATACAATGGACACGATTACCAACAACAATAGCACGTCTTATGCCCGGTGCTGGTACATATCAAATATTACATACTGATTATAATAATTATGCAATATTATGGTCGTGTTCTAATTTGAAAATTGCACATTCTGGTCAGTATTGAAAAAAAAAACCTTCATTAAAAACTTTGAAATTAATATAATTTAATACAATTTGACTATTTTTAGATTTGGTATGGATATTGGGTAGAACAAGAGAAATCAATGCGACTTTAAGAGCTGAAATATATAGTGTTTTAGCGGGTTTCAATATTGACTCAGATCGTTTAGTTTTATCTAAAAATAAAGATTGTCCCACATAAATTGTTTTATTTTAATAAAATTTTCATTATGAAAAAAAATTATAACAAAATTTTTTTTTATTGAGTTCGAAGATGATGATTTTATTCCTCATTTTCTTATGTAATATTATTGTCGAACAATTTCACTACAATTCTCGTGATCATCATCATATTTTACTATCATCTTTTGCCATTAATAATAATTACGGCATTAATGCTGAAAATATATTATCCGTACTACCTCTTGTATCTATAACTATGTGCTTGTATTAATTGACTTCTAAAATATACACACAATGGAAATCGAAGATGACTGACCAGTTTCAAAACTTTTCAAGGATATGTGTTGCTTTAGTAACATCATACGGTAACACCATAATTTTATTTTATTAAATTTTTTTTTTAAGTTCTATGTTCCGTGGTCTTACTGGGTTTTACCGCTATAATATGCACCAAGAGAAAATTTGTATGTGATTTAATTATGATTAGTTTAACATGTTTTTTTTTTATTAGAAACTTTTGAAATCCAATCTCCAATTCATAAATATTCGGTTTTTTTTATTGTACTCGGAAGAACATTCAATAAAAATATCAAGAACCATTCTGTCTAGCACGTAGCAAAGCGAAATATCCATTGATCGACAAGCACCCACCCCGGGCGATAGTTTTAGGGAGAACCTAAACAATATCTAGATCAGCGCTAAATATACGTTAAATCTCTGTTTTGTCTTTCTGTATTTTTTACGTATAACTAACGGAACCATTACTCTTATATTCTAAAGAACGTATATTTTATGATATCACACTTATTTCGTATCAATCGACTTTTTGCTTTCATTTAGTATAACTGAAAATTGTTTCGTTAAATATTTATAATAATGAAATATGGTCCATGGCAATAGATGCTTTTCAGTGTTTTGACAAATTTGTTCGTTTACCACGTGATCCTCATTCTATCATCGTAAATTTTGAATTTTCGGGCACACATTTTTAAATTAAGAGTTACCGCATCGTTAAATAAATATTAACGTAGCGATATCTATTGATGTGTATAAACATATATTTTAATTAAATATGTTTTTGTAATTAAAACGTTAGAAATTATCTAGTAAATATACTGTAGAACTAGAAAGTAACAAATAATTTTAAAATTAAATACTTCTATTAATAATTCCCTTGTGATCAATTACCTTTCGAAATCGACGCCAACAAATCCATTTTAGCTAAAAATATAACTCTAACCGACTTCGAAATGTAATTGGTCATAAAAGAATTACTTGTAGAAGTATTTAATTTAAAATTACTTGTTATTGTTTAGTTTATGTTTTTGAAATCAATTATATTTTGCCGAAAAATGTTTATCTTTTAATTTTCATTATTGTCTTGCCATTAAAAATTTGAATTTTAGGCCATATACAACCACAAAATTTTGTTTTGACCCCTCTCACTCATTAGAACTAGAATTTTTTTTCATTCAATTTTTATGGAACTAATCTGAAAGTATATATGAAGTATATATATATATATATATATATATATATATAGATATGATTTCAAATAAAAAAATTCTCCAAACCATTTGATAAATGATAAGAGTTGTGATGTAACAAACACTAAAAAAAATAGAGTTGAACATCTATTAATTGCTAATTTTGCTTAATGATTGAAATTGCAAGGGCTCTAATATTTCAAATTCGCTTTGATGGCCAGATAAAATTTTTGTACTATAAATACATATTTGAAAATATAGCTGAAAAATCAGTTAAATTAACTAGTCATAATTAATCGATTAATATTATTCTTATATCCGCTTCTATGTCACTTGTCGCTAATTTGGTGACGATTTTTAGTTTATCAAGTTTATTATTATTAATTATATATGTTTGGCAGGCTTTCATATTTGTCTCTTTAATTTTGATTAAATGATTGTAACAAGGACGATAATATATACAAAACTACAGGTAAATTTTATATATATATTAATTTTTATTTTACAGTTAAATTGAATTAAATGTTAATACAAAATGTGTTCATCCCTTATTTATTGTAACATCCGTTAAATCATTTCCCATTAATTTTAATGTTTTTTCATTAGCTAAATGTAATAAACCAAAAAATCCTAAACTTACACTAATATTTTTCGCTTGATCACGTGGTAACAATTCTGGTAATTTTTCAATAACTTTTGAAAACTTAGTTTCAGTTGTGTTTTCTTTGTTAACTTCTTTATTTAGCTGAAAAATAATTTGAAGAATACTTTTTATTAAAACAGTATATTTAGTAGATAATTTTAAGGAGAATTGGAATACAAAATGAGACGTTTATAATAAACAAATTTTCTATTGCAGTGCATTTCTTTCTATTTTTGAGCTCAAACAATATTTGGGTTTTTCAATTATTGTTTGAGTAATTTGTGCACCAAGATAGATAGCAATACAATGTTTGCTGCATTAGAATTTGTCTTTATTATAGATGTATCATTTTTTAATCTAATTCTTCTTAACAATTTGTCAAATAGACCCCGGACTGACATAACGTAATGACAGGTTTAGACCAATCAATAAAGTTAAGCAACAGCAGTCACAATCTGTATTTGGATGGGTGACCACATAGCAGTATTGTGTACTGTTGTTGTATAAAAATAATAATCCCTTTGGTTATTGGCTATATAGCTGTAAGTAGCTAAAGACAAAAATTAAAAAAAAAAAAAAAATTTGTCAAATAGTCATTCAATACTACTATATGTATAATTACAATGTTCACATTTTCATTATTCTCATCACCGATACTCTTTGTAATAATACCCCACATAGTTTGCTTAATTGTTTTCATGTTCACTTTTTTGGCTCGTGTTGTGTATGGTACAAAAAGTTTTGGTATCTAAAAAAGAATAATTATAAAATTAAACATTGGTAATTGACTTGACAAGTTGCATGGAAAAATTATCCGAATGATGCCTCCTATCACAAGTTAAGCATTTGTACGAAGGAGGCTACTAACTCTTGTCTCCATAAAGTAAATAATCCATAACATTAAAAATAATTTCGTAGGGTTAGCTTTAAAGCGCCTTTTTATTAGAAGTCAAATATTTCCATGAAAATTTAACATGAGCTTATAAAAATTAAAGCTGAATGAACAAGATATGTGATTCGCCCGATTAGTTAAACTAATAAAGTTCAAAAAATTTTTTCTAAAAATCAAAAGAGAAATTTCTATCGTGTTTTTTCTCAAAATTCCATTCTCGATAAGAGCAATTTTTATTAATACAATGCAATTAAAAATCACTAAAATTTATTATTCTTTTAGACTTGATTTTTATTCACACTGTACATGCTATAAGATAAAAGAAATGAATTCCGAAACTTACAACTCTTGGTGCACGAAGTAAATTATCACCGGTAAGCATTATATCTCCAACTTTTCCATGGTCTACATTAGTAAACCTATCATCAGTTTCATGGTCACTATATGCATGTTGAATATCGTTAGATTTTTCAAGTATATCAGGCTAAAAATATAATTTTAGAAGTATAAAAATTAATTAATATTACATTCGCATATATTTAATTTTCAGTTGGTTTTTGTTTCTTATTGGTGTTTATCCAGGCCCCATCCAGAAAATGGTAATACAAAATTTTGTATACAATAAACCTTCATCGTTTCTGAAATGTTTCTGAAATTGTCTGATCGCTGCCAAATACAGTCATATCTTGTGTATTATAATAATCAAACTTGAAAAGATTAAAACCTCTCTCGAGATTTGAAAACCAATAATGGGTAACAATAATAAACTTTCGTTTCATGTTTATAATGATGGGAAAGGTCTCTAGGAACAATCCGTTACCGAGAAGTTAGTAATACCGTCTCTTAGACTATAAAAGATTTGTTGTACAACAATCTATTGAATGAAATATATATACACAATTACTAAAACTTACAATTGGTGAAGTGTAAAATTCGCTATCATTGAAATTATAATCATACTGATTTTTTTTAATTGCTAAAATACTTGCTGGTCGTTGTTGATGAACTAACGACCACGATTTATTCAAAAATAATTTTAGAATATCTGTACAAGTCACATGTAAATCAATTGGTAATTCATACCTAAAATATTAGATTATTTGTTATTGTCATGTTTGGTGTACCTTTTACTCAGGATCATCAAGAAAAAAGTTGAAAATAGAAAAGGTATATCGATTCTAAACATTAAGTGTATTGAATTGAGAAACAGAATAATTATTAAGGTTTTTGTCAAAAATATTCAGAACGTATAAATAAATTCAATCATATTAAAACACTCCTCCGTTTACACTTCTCAATTATTGACTATTACAAAATTTTTTTTTTAATTTATCAAGAAATCTTTATTCGCAGGGTGTATCAAATTGTTTTTCGGCATTACTATGGTTAGGAAATACAATCGATATTCTATGACTGAAATATTATTTTATTTTGAAAATTGATCAATATTTGTCTCCAACTTTTGTTTTATCGTTTGTTTTATTGTAATTGCCTTTGGTTTATTTTTATAAACTTGGAGAAATATTGAACAAATGCTTATGAGCGAAACGAGCTTTTAAGCTCAGGCTTAAAACAAGACTAAAGGCGATTCTTAACTATTAACAAAGCGAAATTTTTGGCAGAAAGCCTTCCTTACTACCTTCTCTTGCGATTTGATACGGGAAAGGAAAGCGGAATCAGGCCGGGGATTAAGAATTCTTACCTCTTTTTACCCTTTATAAACGGTCCAAAAATAAAAACAAAAGCAAAATTGATAATGGAACTACTGTTAAATCAAACACGTTATATAAAAAAAAAATATTTGTAAAATGTTTGTAATTTGTTTTATCTTTTTTTATGACTTAAAAGATGAGACATCAAATTGAGATCATATAAGATTCCATTTCTGTTTGTTCATGGACTGACAAAAGAACAAACAGAAATGGAATCTTATATGATCTCAATTTGAGAACTTACTTATTTTTATTCCAAACATACAATGTTTTCATTTTAAGTTTATTGTCGCTACATTTAAAGAATTGTTCTTCTAAAGACAATTGCTCTTCTACAGACAATTCTACATATAATATTTCAACCATGTTTAATTTTGACTTTTTTTTTCTTGTAGTCTGTTGCATAGTATTAGTCATTCTTGGTTGGGCTATATATAAAAAAATAAGTAATTTTAATTTCCTAGTGCTTAGATTTTTTGCAAATTTTAATTATCATTTTAAAACAGGTTAAATTGTGTAATAAGTTCCCGAGAGCCACGGCCAAAATTGAAAATATCTCGTGTATTACATTTCACGCAACCGTGTGTTCATCTTTGCAAGCGAAACATAATTTCAGTTAGTTAAAAATTTTCTGGGATCTGTGAAAATAAAAAATAAAATTGCAAACCTACTTCTATGTACAATAGATTTAATTTTCCAGTGAGCCGGGCCCGTCCATATACCACTAGCAATTGAATTATAAGAATATTCTAAGTTTCTTGTATGATTTGAATGTGACGGTCTGATATCGACAATATTCTCAATTTTTGGCATGCATCTAGTTGATATAATCGTGGGTAAATTTGAATCAATATTAGCTTCTTGTACAAGTTCTTCGTCACTGCTATAATTTGGGTGATTTTCAAATTCTTCTATAGCTAAATCCGTAATCTCTTGAGGTTCTGCATTTAGATCAAATGCTAAATTAATTCGATCATTTATTGATACTACCGTGGTTTGAGTTTGTTGTATATTTAATGATCTAAAATAGTAAAGCGATTGTGTAAAACTAGACAACAAAAAATGTTATTTCTATTTATTAATAACATCTTTTGAGAATAGATGTAATAATTTTTTGCATTCTTTGTCATTTTAGCAGTTGTGATAATTACATTTATTGATTTTTGTAGCAAGGAAAGCATCTATTACAAAGTGATACCAAATTGACTTTATTTAATTGTATTACAAAGAACGTAAATATTCTAACATGGTGACAATTGTTTACGATGTGACTACTTTTAGATATTAAAATTAATTGCAAGTTATTAACAATACCAAATAGTAGAGCATGTTGCTTCACTGGGGACCCAATTAGAGTTTAAGCTGTTTAATAAATGGCACTTACTCTTCTTCATTAAGAGACCAAGTTGTATGCGAAAATTCTGAAAATGTTGAACATATTCTTAAACTATCAATTGTACCAGGTGAAGATAAAGTAAATGGTAAAACGATTTTTTTTACATCTTCGCTAAGTTCCATTGCAACAGCATCTGTTCTCTTCATGGTCGTGCAATCGAAAAACATTTCATTTATTCTAAAATCAGATTATAGTATTTAACAATTGATGATAATAATAGTCAAGATACAAATTAGAATGTCCTTCTCACATTTTCTTATCAGATGAAAATTATTTTTTATTAAATTTTATACGAAAAAATGTATCGCCAATGAATTTCATAAAAACTATGTTCAAGGTTAAACATAACCTTGAACATACCAATACTAATATAGTCTAATGAAGCTGCAGAGTTTGATTAAATGCGTTGGAATTAACAGATTTGAATTATTTTTATATTTAATAGGGTAAGAGGTGTGGGACAAAGTAATGCTAATATGTAATTTCACTGTATGTATACTTGCAATCTAGTACCGACGGCCAAAATACGGGTACAGGATGCTAAAAGTGGACAAAAACACAACTCATTTTTCTATCGACGATCAACTTTTCAATGCGCTTTGAAACTACAAATAAAGAAATCCTACTCATATTCTCAGTCTTGATTTAATGTATAAAACTTTAATTATGTGATTATTTTTAAATCTGATTATGAAATATATCAAAATCTGTAATTTATATTGAAAATCATCCAGGCGTATTTAAGTTTAAACAAAATAACTGTAAGGGCAAAAATGCCCGTATCGTGCTCGTATCGTAGTACGGTCTTGTATTGGTGGTCACACGTTTAAGAAGTTAAGCAATGCATTTTCTTAGTTCCGTGTGGCTGCCGAGTGACGGCCAACAAACACCCATACAAGTGTACGGAATCGGTGCAAGTATGTTTAAACTTACCAGAAAATGCAATGATATCGTTAAATTTTCTATCCTTATGTATCTACCATAATCTGATGTTTACCTGATATCATATTCACTTTTCTGACTATTTAGTGGGGCAAATATTTGAAACATATTATCAGTGCCTATAATATCACCATTGCGTGTATTTAATTCAGCAAATATTGAATGAGCTGTATCTAACAAGTCGACGTTACCAACGAGTGCTTCAGTATTCATTATGGTTTTATTTTTACTTTTTTTATTTTTTCTATTTCGTATCTTAAATGTATCTTCAGCACCTTCTGCATGATCTCCAGGTTGATTTCCATCAACATCTTCATTCACATTATCTTTGTTATTGTTACCTAGATGTCTTAAGCTTACTGCTAATCGCATAACTTCCGTATGTGCATCATCCACTCGCAAACTGTACACTTTAGCACTAGCAGCCAATGAAACCGTAGCCAATTGTAATGAATTTTCTGTGTTTTTATCCATTAATATTTTTAAATAATCAATAATATGGATTTTCCATACATTTTTTGCATTGATTTTCTGAAATTGAATAATAAATTTATATCCATTGAAATAAGAGCCTTTCTATAAAATTGGGTATTATAAAGTACGAAGGTATGTAGTTATAAATAAACAAAGTTATCTGATTTCTTTTATTAGATAAAAATTATTTTAGTACAGAAAAATAGATAAGAGAAAGAAGATTAATTTTAATCACTTATTGTTAAAAATAAATAAATAAAACCTTTTATGCGTGAGTTCCCGAGTTTTTTATAAATATTACTTGGTTAATTTATAGATTGAGTAATTTTTGTTATTAAAGTAAGAAAAAACTACTACAATAATTCAGTTAGTAGGCATATTCAAGAGTTATTCAAGTAAATATATATTTTCATGCAGCTTTTGAAAACCGATCCCATTTTTTTTACATTTAATTCAAAATTTTACATACCACAGTAAAATAGGAAATATTTTGAATTTCAAATTCGATGAACAATTATAAACAAACGCCTTCAAATATCCCAACTTTCATTGAGAAATAAATCTTTTGAAGCCAAACTCATCACTCAACTGTACAGAGTCGTAAATATATCCGTACATGTATTTCAAATTTATTTAACGAAGGGTAGGTAGAGTGCCGATAAACGTAAAATTTAAACTTTTACTACTTTTTATTTGCACTGAAGAGTAGAATCTGAAATTATGTACCGATTCCATAATACTCTGTAAAAAATAATTTTTAAGGGCGGATAATAAGCCTAGTGATTATCCAGTCCAAAAAAATACCACTCATGTACTTTTAAAAGGTAAAATAGTAAAACTACCTATTAACCGGCTTACAATAATTTAAAACATACATTTTCAGCAGACATCCGAACCCAAGTACGTAAATACTCTTCCAATGTATTTAATGAGATTGATTCCATTGTCTTAGTACTTCCAGGATCTTCTTGCAATGTAGACACACGTTTCCAATTTCTTCGTTCAGCTTTATCGTCATTTTCCTATAAAAAAAATGTTTATAAATTACAATAGCTATATAGTTATATTAGTAACAAAATATTTTGTCTTACTTGAATCACTGGTGTTGATGTTACAAAACCAATTGGTGACCCCATAAGATTCAAAAGTCCAATTGGACCTTCTAAAGATTCTTCTTGCATAGTTTTACGTTTCCTACTCAGTACACTTGGTGGTGTATCCATAACGAGATTATTGATAATTGAAGCTTTTCGTATATTTGAAAGGTTTAAATCCGTTACGTGTCTAACTTTAGTTATTACTGTACTCATTAGTCTTAAATATCAAATCATCTAACAACATAATCTAAACATATATTACAAGAATATAAATCGCCAACGTCAATTAATGAAATTTAATTTATGCGAATACCATGACATTGAAAAGTTTAAATAAGCACATCACAAAGTACATGGTATAATATGCCAAACGTTGAATTGTATCATATCCGAATTTTTAATTTTTAAATATGAAATAGCTGAAAGTAGTTGAAGGCAGAAAAAAAAAATGAAGTTGAAAACAAAACAATCACCTTTTCTTAATACACATGGAACTAGAAAAAGTTTAATATTTCATAATGTAAGAGTTTCTTGATTAATAAATGTTTTTAAAATAATTTATTCGATATTTTTCTAAACTTTTAAGCCAATTTACTTTCAGAAATTATTGAATAAGTAAATATGCCCTTGTCTTTATAGATTGTATAAAATGTGTTGTTCATTTAAAACAAATTAACAGTTTTGAACAATGATTTAGGAAAATTTAAGAAAGAATTAATTATTGAAATTATTTTATCCCACTCTTAAAAATAATAAAATATAATTTAATTAAATTCAAGAATTTAAAAACTGAAATAAAATGTCAAATTCGAATTAATGTGAAAATCTGAGTTTGAAGTGCGTAGTGGTCATACGCATGCGTACTTTGAATTTGTTTAAAGAAGAGCCATCCTCAGAGAAATCATATGCCGTCCAATTTGATGCCGTCTTCTAATACAATTTCAGATTTCACAATAATAGTAGAACAGTCGCAGTCATAATTTAAGCAGTTATTTTATAGCTGAAAATTTACATATGACTGTAACTGAAGAATATTTACTTACTGTGGCATTGTATAAGGATGGGTGCACACCATTAAATTTTCTGATCAGGTGTTAAAAAAAACATTATTTAAAAAGTTTCTTTGCTAACTAAAGAATGCGAAGTTGCGTTATTTTTATTAATTAAAGCTATTAAATAATGTGGTTTCGTTTTGTCAAACTTAACCACTTGGAACACAAGTATAACTGATTTGAAAAAAGCTAAAATGTCTCTTTTCTGGGGCTAGATCATAGAAATCAAATGGTTAGATTGCAGAAATAAAAATAAAATATAAATATTAAATATGATTTTACGTTGGTATAGGATATGTTATGTTGGTATACAATGCGTTGACGTTTGACTAAGTCACTAAAAATATTGAACACGTTACGTTACAAGAAAAGAACAAGTTTACATAAAATACGTGCTGATTATCAAAACATAATTTGCTATGTTATTGTTATTATATATGTACAGGTGTTCTATGTGATTTTTATAAATATGTGGTAATCTTATCTAACCATACTTGATGAACATTCAATAGTGTAATTGCAAAATTATATAAGATTAATAAAAAAGTTTATTTAATTAATTTATAAACCCAACCATCAATTCAATATTGAATTCAAAAAATGAATGCAAGTGGCGAAAGGGAGGTTGCCACAACCTCCATAAATGAAGAATCAAATATTCGCGATAAATATATATTAGTGAGTCCAACATCTGAACAATACGATCAATTAGTTGAACATATTAAGAATCTGTTAGCCGATGGTCGGGGTGAAACAATAATTGAAGTGGGTGTCGGTGAAAATGGTAACGAAGATGGTTTAACGTCCGATGAATATGCCGCAGCGCGTGCAACATTACAATCAATTGCAACGCAATTGGATGCCGATTGTGTACAATTGCGTGAACGCAAAGTTGATAAAAGTGGTGATAAGTGCACTGGTCAACATTTAATTCGTTCACGATGGACAACTGATAATACTGATTTCTTAGAAATTCGTGTAGCTGTTGTAGGTAATGTAGATGCCGGAAAATCAACATTATTAGGTGTTTTAACACATGGAGAATTAGATAATGGACGTGGACATGCTCGCCAACGACTGTTTCGTCATAAACATGAAATGGAATCAGGGCGTACCAGCTCCGTAGGGAATGATATTCTAGGATTTGATAGCACAGGAAACGTGGTGAATAAACCTGAACACGGTACTTTAGATTGGGTTAAAATATGTGAGAAAAGTTCCAAAGTAATTACCTTTATAGATTTAGCAGGGCATGAGCGATATTTAAAAACTACAGTGTTTGGTATGACTGGCCATGCACCTGATTTTGGTATGTTAATGGTTGGAGCTAATGCAGGAATTGTGGGAATGACTAAAGAGCATCTAGGCTTAGCATTAGCTTTATCCGTTCCAGTATTTGTGGTAATTACTAAAATTGATATGTGCCCACCAAATGTATTACAAGAAAATTTGAAATTGTTAGTAAAAATATTAAAATCACCCGGATGTCGTAAAGTTCCTGTTATGGTTAAAACACCAGATGACGTTGTATTATCGGCAACAAATTTTGTATCTGAACGTCTGTGTCCAATATTTCAAGTATCTAATGTAACTGGTGAAAATTTGGATATGTTAAAGATGTTTTTAAACTTGTTAACAACTCGTATGCCACATACATTGGATGAAGAGCCGAGCGAATTTCAAATAGACGATACTTATTCAGTACCTGGAGTTGGAACAGTTGTTAGTGGCACAGTATTGCGTGGTATTATCAAGTTAAATGATTCTCTACTATTAGGACCAGATCCTTTAGGCCATTTTCAACCAATTGCAGTACGATCTATACATCGTAAACGAATGTCGGTGCGACAAGTACGTGCTGGACAAACCGCTAGTTTTGCTTTAAAAAAGGTAATTTTAGTTTATTAAAATGATTAGCCAATCAGTAAATATAAAAAAGTAGCTTAAGCTCGTAAAGTTATAACAGTTTTTTGTATCATGTCTTCAAATAAGTAAATTATTCAACGTTGATGTATTGACACCGGCGTAATTACATTTGAAAGAGAAGTTCGAAAATCACATTGTTATTAATTAGTAGAACACGGCAAATCTATCTGATAACATATTTCATTTGTGTTGGTGGTAAGATCCGAATATTTTGAGTATATTAAAACCTTCGGTTTTACCATCGTACACATCGTATAATATACCATATAACATACCATGCGGTTCATTTCATGAAGAAAAAAACGAATTTCATTTATATTATCTGACTGATTCTTCTCAAATGAGTAATTTTTAATTTAATAAGTTTTATTGAAATACAAATAAGATAATAAAATATAGTTGGTTGAGTATAAATTTTCATTTTCTTCATATAAAATCAAAGAAAAATCCAGTAATGAAATCTCGAGTTCAACTTCACTTAGAGTGGCTTTGACTATTTATCACAAGATGGTATAAGGTACTTAATGATAGATTCTATATTATCATCTTTTTAAAATTTCTTTTATAGTTAAAACTCTTTGGGAAAATACTTGCAAACATCTTCTTTCTATGATTTACTGTAATAAGAAGATAATTGAATAAATAATTAATCAATAAAATCTTAGTTCTGATAATTCAATAATCATAAAGGGTAATTTTATGATTTAATATAACTTTTTCTTTTAATACTTTAATTAGATTAAGCGATCACAAATCCGTAAAGGGATGGTAATGGTGAATCCAGTTATAAATCCACAAGCCTGCTGGGAGTTTGAAGGTGAAGTACTTGTATTACATCACCCAACTACAATCAGTTCGCGATATCAAGCAATGGTACATTGTGGAAGTATTCGACAGACTGCAAGCATATTATCAATGTCACAAGATTGTCTAAGAACAGGTAATTTTTTTTACAAAAATATTCTTGCCATAATATTATACAATAAATTGAATTTATAATACTGTGAAATATTTTTTGATAATGGAAATATCTCTATGACCCGCGCTGGCGACAAATATTTTATCATTTTTGTATTTCAAAAACAAAATTTTTTTAAATTAATATATACGTTTTGTTTGGATGAATCATTTAAAGAATTAGTTAAAATTTTGGTCCCTCAAAAATTGTAATTATTCAGTCTCCTCCCTATGTATATAATATATATTAGACTTACCAAATGTATTTCTATGATAAATTTTACAATCACAATAGGTTCTTCCAATTTTTAAGGTTGAGAACACAAACATTTATTTTAAAATTGTACCTTTTAGTCATTATATTGTTTTTTTTTTTAGTTATTATATTATTTAATTTGAAATTTTTATTTTTGCATAATTTACTACTTGCTTTTAAGTAAAAAATTTTGTGTATTTATATTCGATTACTCGATCAATTATCATCATCAGACAATAAATTAAAAATACAAGTTTTTGTGTACTTTATATTTTATATTTTCGATACTTTATATTTTGTGATAGATTATATAAAAATGTACAAAATTAAACAAGTTCAATTCAGTTTTGAACATTGTCAATGCCTGTGTTTCGAAACATGATGGTGTTACTGGACAATAAGATATAATGACATCAATATTGTGTATTAGTAATGTTAAATATCATATTTGATGATATTATACCTTTTTAGCCAGTAACATCTTTAGAATTTTGAAACACAGACAATATAAATAAAAGTATAAACATTTTGTATTTTATAAAAAAAAAAAAGAAATTAAATAATTGTCAATATTTTTTATACGTTTTGTCAGGTGAACTAAAGACTTCATTCAAATGATATAACTAGAACGTATTAAATTTTCAAAAAAAAATAAATAAATAAATAAAACTTGGTTGACATCTTGCAGTTGGTTAAAATTTCTCAAAGTAGTTGAGCCGAAGAATGATTTTCAAAGGATTTCAATGAAAGTTCTCTTTGATTGTTCTTTAATTAATGACAAAAAAAGGCTCTTGTCCGATTAAAATTGACCTGGTCAAAGTTGGGAAAAACGACATCAAAGTTTTTTAATTTTAACATAAATTCATTTTAATATGATTTTTTTCACGTAAATTAAAAACTATTTTACAGAATTCAATCAAAAATTAATATATTATAGAAAGGAATTACATAAAAAATGGGATGAATTGACTACGTCGTTTAGATAAACATTTAAAATAAGTAAACATTAAAAAAATTATTTCCATTTATGTATATACTATAGTGAGTGAGTATATGTATAAATTGGTGTATATAACGTGTGTTAGAGCTACAATACGTTATAAAAATGCAGCCATCAGTCTTGACAGTATACATACGTAACATGTAGTAGATACTAAGCTAATACTTTCTCCGCTGGACTGTCGTAGACGAACTACCTAAAATAGTTCCTAGACATCGGTCTCTAAATAGAATTGCAGTACCACTATTTAAAGTTCAAAAATTACAAACATTGAGTTTATTCAAATACAGCGTATTTTTTAAAATATCTCAGAAACTGGCAATCCAATCGTATAATAAGTGTATTTTTATATTTTTTTACATTTACTTCACTCTCGTAAAACAGGAAAATGTGAATCTTTGTGATTTTTATTATTATTCAGCATTATAGAAAAACTTGTAAACATAATGAGACAGATTTTATGATTAATTCTACATGGAAACTATATATTTAGATATATGTTTAAAATCTTTTTTTTTTTTTGCAGGAGATAAAGCATTAGTTCACTTTCGTTTTATAAAACATCCAGAATATATACGTGCTGGTCAACGTATGGTATTCCGGGAAGGTCGTACAAAGGCGGTTGGTAATGTAATCAAATTAATACCACATATTAGTAATTCTGGAACAACAGTTACCTCTGGTGGTGGAAATCATCCCAATCATCATAATCGATCATCATCTTCAAAAGTCAATAAAATGCAATCTTATAAACAACAACAACAGCGAGTTACTACGAATGCAACAAATGCCGTTACAACTACACCAACTAAATAAGTAAATTAACAACATATTAGCATAGTGGTAATCAAACAATTTTATTACAAATTTTGAAGGATATTTTTAATAGAAAAAACGGCTCTTATAAAAAATAATATAATAAGTTAATTTTTTGTAATGTATTAAAACGAATACGATTAAAAATGAACAATTTTTTGCTGCTGCCCTTAGTCATATATCGATTTTAACGAATGGAAAATAACTGTGCTTGAAAAATTATGTTAGTTTCTGAACTACTCTTGCATTTAGACGGGCATGCCAAAAATCACACCATTTAGTTGGTGTGTTGCACTACATAAAAAACTTTTTTATTGAAATTAAATCTGACTAAATCGTATTTTAGTAATGTTTATTTTGATGAGATATTTAAAATTTTGACAGTTGTTTCTCTTTTCGTATCGAAAAAAGCACCATAAAAATCTATATAAATAGATAAAATTAAATAAATAATATTGGAAAATTTTAATAAAATTATTTATCTATATTGATTTCTTAATAACTCTTAAATAAAACTTAACTAGTGATATTATGGTTCAATTAATTTTAAACCATCAATTTAGTTTTAAAATGGCTGTGTTAAAGATAAATATCGACCTTCCTTAAATTATTTTGAATATAATATTCTAGATTTTAATCGTTTCAGTATTCACTCTGGGCTGTAAAGTACTCTCTTTAAGCCGTTTTCAAAAAAATAAATTTCTCGCAAGTCCAAAAATTTTGAACTTAATTTTCGTACACTTACACATATCGATACATTTCATTACTCAATCTATTATAAAAAATTTCTTTTGGAAAAATAACAATGTTGATTGTTTAGGATGAAGCATGAGTTTATATAAATAAGTTAATACATTTTATATTTCGTTGATTTCCATCGCTTCCACCATATTTTGAATAAAAAATGGCCCACTCTATGCACAGATGCCAAACTTATTATCAAAGTAAGATCGAGAGAAAGGAAAGTATTGCAATACAACATAAAAATGGGGACAGTCTAGAAGAAAAATCATAGCATACACACTCAGTATATGAAACCCTTGAAGCATTAATAGATAAGCCCAATTAAAAACATAGAAAATTTTTAGTTTGTTTAGCATGAAAATAATTTGCACGAATGTTATTGCAGAATATAAAGTGAAACGGTGGATAAATAGATTGAATCTTTTGCAGTTATTTTTCATTGATATTCATTTAAGTTAAATGCTTTCATAACTAAAATTTGAGATTGTTTAATTTTATATATCCTCCTTTAAACTACCCACATCTAATATAAATTTATTGTTAAATATTATTTTTTACGAGACTCCGTGCATGTGCTATGAGCTTGCATATTTAACCTAACTATAATATGATGAGTGGGGTTTATACCATTATACATATTTCAATTGGTAGAAAATAATTCTTATTGACTTATTTTTATTTTATAAATAACAAAACATTGTATTCGATACAATACTAAAAATTTTAAATTTCCCTCAAAATTTGTATTTTGGTATTAGTCTAAGCATAGATTTACGCCATTACAATATTGCAAACATTTTTACAAATTATTAACACGTAAATGACATCAATATTAAAACAGTCACTATAAAATCAACTGAAATTTCAATTATAGATAGAATCTGTCAATGAAAACCTTATAGTTGAAGCTATGTACGAATGAATCTAGATGAAATTACAACAGAAACGTGTAGGGATATTTTAGAAAAAGGTAGGAAATTTTTTCCTAAAATTTTTTTAACTATTAAATTTATCGCAATTATTTTGGTTAAAAGTTGATTTTAGATTTTTCTTATGCCAATGATTACGAATACGTGAAAGAGTATACATATTATATACGAAAACTTCTACAATACATAACATAATAAGCTCAAAATGCAATAAGATTTACTTTTTTGTATAAATTTTATTTTGAAATGTTCCTCGTCGTCTAATTTTGGAAAAATTGCGTAACGAGTCGAAATTTAATTCGAAATGTCTTTTAGAGAAATGTACAAAATTTTTGTATCATTTTACTTTTTGAGAATATCACGAAAATTAAAAGTAATAAGATCAAATTAAATTATTAAAATATTATTTTACCCTTAATTATAGAAAAAAATGAGTAATTACCATACAAATTAATTAAAATTATGAGATAAAACTTGAGATTTTAAAGAATAATTACATACATAAAATACATTTAAAAAAAATTAATATATGTAATAGTATTTATTATATGCATTAAATTTATTTTTTTTTGTATTACCATATGCAAAGTCAGGAAAATGCCCTTTGATGCGAAGTTTACTCTGATGAAATTTGGAAACGACTTACAGTATGGTTTTAGATCGTCAATAGCTTTATTTTTGCATATTGTAGTTAAAAGCTAAAGTTTATAAGATTAGACTTATTTTAGCTAGTAATAAGTTACCTTAAGACGAAGAATACACAGACAGACAAGTGAAAATGGAATAATTAAGTGATTCAATGAACACATGTATCAGAGTTTTGTTAGTAAAATAAAATTAAGTTTAAAAAAATAATTCAAACTATCAATTATTCAACATTAAATTTGCATTATCTTAAATTGATTTGTAATCCTATAGTATATTTATTTTATTTCAAATGTCTTAATCTTAAAGAATCTATTTTTAAATGGTTTTTCTTATAATTTTCGTGATATATATTTGTAAATGTGGCAAAAACTGTCATTTCGAATTAATAATGCAGTCTATATTAATTCAATTCAAAGTATAAGTAATCAAAATGATTTGATGAAACTAGAGATTCATATTTTTTTCATAAATTACTGGAAATATCTAATGAATAAATATTTTAATTAACATTCAAAAGATTTTTCGTGGATATAATATTTTTTTAAAGTTTATAATAAATACTATTTTGAATACAAATTGAATAGTGTAATCTCATTTGTAAAATAAAAAATCTTTCATTTAATTAAACAACAAGATTTCGGAAATAAGAAAAATAGTGAATTTAAATATGTTGAATATAATTTGGTAAAAATTATATAAAATCAATACTTAAATCTCATAATGCCTTTCATAATTTCATAATTTTATTTTATTTCTAGATAACAAAAATTTAATTTTTTTTTTGTCTTTTTAAATTATGTTTGAGAATCTAAAGTGTCTATTGTATCTTTTGTGATTGTTTTCAAATTATATTTGGTCTTTAATAAATAATATTTTATAAAGTATTTTTTTACTTTTATAATTTTGAACACTTTATTGAAATATTTAATACATATGCTTCTATAGGTTGTTATTTTTCAAAGTAAGTCGTAATAATGATAATTAAAACGTTATAGTGAAAACATAGCTCGTCTTGATAACTAGATAAAAAAATTACGGATTCTGGAAGGAAGAACACAAACTATCATGTAAGTTTAACAAGTTAACAACAATTAACAACTAACAGTATTAAATGTTTAAATACCCGACATATGGTTGGATATCAACGTTTGAAGTATTTTAAATTATTACATCATAAAAATTGTAAATATACAATCTATACAGTTATAAAAGAGTTTGTTATATAATAATATGTATTATAATATCAGGTATAATATTATAATACATATTATTATATAACAAACTCTTTTATAACTGTATAGATTGCATATTTACAGTATTTTATGAAGTAATAATTTATTATCTAAATTTCAACTGAAATTTTGGCAAATCTACAGTTTAGGAAAAAATTTAAAAAAATGCTAAATAGGTGATTCTATGAAAACCTATATCGAATTTTTAGTGCCTTCGAAATTCTACAAACTTGAGAATAAATTTAATATAGTCTGACACATTCCACATAATTTATGGGGTATCAAAATGAAAAATGGATATCTATTGAGTAAAATTGAAAAATAAATTTATTTTTATACTTATTTGATACACCTTATTAAAACATGAACACTTATTAAAATTATTTCCAATCATTCAATTATATTATTAATTTTTGTCTTCATCATATTTTGTTTTTATCACTGCTACGACGGAGGAAAATTATAAGTTTTTCGTTTTTTGTTAAAATGTGTTATACGATTTTCTAAACTTTCTGTAAAATGAAAAATAACAATAAATAAAGAACCCTCAAAAATATTACAGAAAATGGCTCGTGGTTAAATTTCCGGAAAATTTGAAATATATTGTTTGAAGAGTATATTTTCAAAATGTTGAAATAAACATGCGGTGTTTATGAAAAAAATGATTAAATAATAAATATATAAGTAATATGATCTTAAATTTAGCTTTTTCCGGACCATAACACTTTTCTAGTTTAAATTAAAATAAGTTTTACTATTGACATATATTAAAACTTATTTCAAACTAAACTAGAAAAGACTTTCGATAAAATAACCGGTATAGTGGAACTCCTATATACATCAAGTAGTCTTCAAATAGAAAATTACGAGATTTGGATGCAGTTTTTAAAAATTTCTAAGGCGATATTTACTATCACTTTTAAAATTTCATATTTTGAGGTGGTTATTTCTAAATGAAAAGAAATTGTTCTAATAGATTAAGTTTTATGTATATTTATAACCAGTTTTTTAATATTGATTGAATATTAATCGATCAGGTAATTTACGACAAAATCAATGGTATTAGCAGTAAAATCTATATTTAAGATCCAACAAACGCTTAAACATTTTTAAGTATGACCAACTTTAGTTAGTTTTGCGGTTAGTGATGGGTTATCTTTTAAGTTTTCTTTATAGCATACTTACCACACGTTTTCCTTTGAAGTAAAGGTTGATATATTCTGGATTGACTTTCTTTAGATAATATCAATTCATGTTGATTATAAAGTGATTCGTTATTCACAGTCTCGGTATCAGTTGCTCTACAATAATCATTATATTGTTTTATTAAATCATTTACCATTGTTTGTACCATAGATGCTCTAAAAATAATCTTTATATCAATGTACATTTTAAAATAATGTGAATAAATTTTTTACCAATTGTTAGCTTAGAAATATTCGACTACACGTAGTTTAAAAATAGGGCTGTAAGAATTTAAAATCGAAATTGATAAAATTACCCTTATAGATAACCTACAATTCACTAGACTTCACCTATTTTTTACTGCGTGTTTTATTTTGAACAGTAATAATAGAATAGTTGACTGATATTAAATTTTGTTATAATTCATATCAAAATGTGAAACTAGAGTAATTCCATAACAAAATTCGAAAATTCAAATTGATTCAAAAAGAAAGAAGTTATAAGCTCTCAAAAATTATTGTTCATCTTTTTCTTGAAAAACAAAGCTTTACATGTAATTAAGATACTATAGTCAAATCGAATTCATTAGTTTGTCAACAAATGTGTCACGTGAACGTCTGTATTCTACAATTTGATTGGTTGTATGAAGGTTCTGTTTGAAGGAGTGTGCAATACGGAACAGTACTTATATTTATAATATAATATGAATTAACAAGATACAATCGATAAAACAATGCCTTAATGTGATCATATCTTGCTTATTTAAGATTTTTAAAAAATTACTTCAGATCCCTGTTCGTGAAGTACAGACGTTTCAATTGACGGTATAAAAAACATCGTAGAATGTCCAATTTAACAGTCCCTTTTTAGTTCTTAGAAGAGTAACTTTTTAACGCTATTAAAATTTTAGTTCGCAATTTCTTTTCGTTTTTTGATGAACGGTTTTGTATAAAAAAGTTTCAAGCCCAATTTTTAGCTATTTAATTGGTAGATAGGTAAGTACTCATAACTATCGGATAATTTCGTAATTTTGTATTAACTTACTTAACAGCATTTTCACACCAACTTTGTTGTAAACAACAAATAGAATATTTCAATGCATCGCTATTAAATATCCATTGATTTTCATCAATATTATATTGACAATTATATAAATTTAATGGTAAATCGGATGCTAATATATATTGCGGTTTATTTGTAACACAATCAACATTCAATAATTCTTTTACAACTTCTGGGTGTTCTTTTCCTTCACCAATCAATAACAATATAGACATTATACAACGTATTTGATGCCATAAAAATGCTTTTCCTGTTATTGTTAACACATATATATTATATGTACTACTATCCTTATAATTTTCTTGTGATTCGTCAATGGAAATATGAATTACATTTCTTATGTAAGATGTTACACCATTTGCAACATCTAATTTACAAAAATTACGAAAATCATGTGTTCCTAGAAAGTATTTACTAGCTGTCTTCATTGCCTATAAAAAAATGTGTAATTTTATTAACTGATTAAACTATTTTTAACTAGAAATATAGATACATAATCACAATTTAAAAAAAATGAACAAAAAAAAAAAAAAAAATATATATATATAGATGCATCGATTAAAATGACCCACCGTATATATATATATATATATATATATATATATATATATATATATATATATATATATATATATATATATATATATATATATATATATATATATATATATATATATATATATATATATATATATATATATATATATATACGGTGGGTCATTTTAATCGATGCATCTAAATATCTCGTCAATAATTACCTACTTACTTCAATATTTAAATGAGATTTTGGAAAAAAATACTTATATGTTCTAGATTCGCAATCAAATCTAGCACTAAATTCATCATTTTCTAATGAACACCAAGCAATGCACTGTATTTGTTTTGGTAATACTTTATTCAATATTTTACAATATTCGATTTCATCTTTTAATGATTCCTCATTGTTTTGTAATTTTTTATCAAATTTACTCCGAACATTTATTGAAATTACCTACAAAAGCATTATTCTTGAATACATTTTTCAACAACAAAGAAAAACGGGTTTTGCCTTCTATAAGGTGTTAGGAGTCCCTCCCAATTGAAAGTCTTATAGCTAGGATACGATTGCTGTATTCTAACGAAGTCTGTCCATCTGTTTACATCGGTTAATTTGCAAAATCTATCGTATTTAAGGGTTGTCAGAAAATACATAGAATTTTTTTAATTGAGTTAGTATTGAGGAGGAATCTTTCGGGGTCAATCTCCATTCTCTTACCCTTTTTACCAATGAAATATTATTATTGCGGTTTTTTAGGCTTCACTTACTTCAACAGCCCCTCCATTTTAAGTCATGTAGTTTGTATGTAGGCAAATTAGTGATAAGAAAGTAAATTTTAGTAAACTTCCTTTCGTGGAAGTCAAACTCTCATCTTCCAGTCTCCACGCCTATATTAATATTTAAAAAATCTAAATATTTGAAAGATTCTCTAGCTATTACAAAAATTTCATAAATACTTTGAATATTCTATAACTGTTTACATAAAATAAAAAGTTTCTGTTTATTCCAGTTTTGCCTAACTGATAGATTCCTTGATTTGTTAATAAAATAACTACAGTTTCTACACTAGATTAATGAAGAAAGTTGTATTCAAAATATTATAACGATAATTTCCACGAAATAAAGTAATTATAGCTTGTATTCCATAATGTATTTTCTATTTCATTACAGTACAATTTTTGAATACAAACATCTATGGAAACTTACTTGACAAAACGCACTAACACCTTTGTCAGTACGACCGCAACGATGATAATTTGAGGAATTGCGATCTTTTATTAAACATGTTTTTATTAAGGCATCAAATAAATAATTTTCAATTGTTTCGGTACTATCTTCTTGACATGCAAAACCTTTGTAATCCCATCCTAGATAATATAATTTTAATAATATATGCCTGTAATGGACTCTAAAAAAGATTCATTCAAAATGTTTATTAAGATTGGATTAAGGAAAATTTCAAGAAATTTATGTTATTATTTAACGCAATACGAACGTAAGTATCAAGTTTTTGATATTAATGTGCTTGAATATTATTAAGAGCGACTATCCTCTGCTGTTATTGACATAATGAAGTGTGCTTTAAAAAAGCCGTGGTCTTAAATTATGTATAATATGCATTGTATTTCTTTCAATTTTCGCTCCAGAAAAACTAAAAAAATATTCCAAATGTTTTGAAATTTGGAATGCACAATATTGACATGAAAATGAAGGGCTTGTCAGTGTTTTTTTCGAGAAAAATTCGATAAGCCATCCGTTTACATGTCAATATTGTGCATACCAAATTTCAAAACATTATGGAGGATGCTTCAGTATTATATTTTAATCTCCCTTAAAATCGTTAAATTATCGAAAATACATGCCATAAAGAAAAATAAACTTCAATATACCAGTTATTAACTATATAAATTATTCAAAAAAAATCCTGAAGTCCTAAATTAGATGTGATAATTATAATATTCGATTATTGTAATTAAATGAATTTTTCTTTATTAAAAGGGATTATCAACAGATGTAATAGGCAGATTCCTTTACGTGAGGAGTATACTTCTAACAATTGTTGAATTGAATTTAACATATAATATACATTATACTATTAATTTGCTTACTTATCCAAATGTTATGCATAGAATTGATATGAAAACGTAGGGCGTGTCGAAGATTTTCTCGAAAAAAAATTTCTAAATTAAAAATCCAAGTTTGATTTTATATTCAGAATTGTATTTTCGAGTAAAACTCTTCGGTAGATCCACTATCTTTCTGTCACTATTATGCAATCCAAATTTCATATTTGGATCAATATTTTTTGAGTTATTAGTGCGCGAAAATTGAGAGATTTTACATAAAGGAGAGTGCTTCTAATAGCTGTAAATAATTCCTCGAAATTTAAATTTATTAAAAGAATCAATATTATGTTTATTGCACAAAAATGATATTTCAGATATATACAAACTGAGAAACATTAAAATCAAAAGAGGCTTTTTTTTTTGTCTTTGTCCTGAATTACTTTACGAGACAAATGGTCACTTTTAAATTAAATATATCAATGAAGAAATCTTACTTAGAAAAATCAAAAGGTTTTTGATTTTTTTTGGATGATTCATTTTGACCATTTGTAGAACTTTTATTGATTATGTTTATTAATTGAGAATTATGTGCATTTATTTGAATTATTTTATCAATTAACTCCTGAAAATAAATGTTACAAATTACATCATTTAAAATTAGCATAAAGTAATTTTCCCACTCACAGTTTTACTTAATTTTTCTAACTCATCCCGAGTAATTGGTAACTTTTTTCTTTTTAAATCTAACTTTTCCATATTATTGTCAAATTATAATTAGCACGTGTGAAAAAATAAACATATAAAGCGAGTGCTTCTTAACAGTTAAGTCATTTTCATCATGAAAAGTTGTTCATTTATATATAAAGGGCTGTTCACATCAGTACACATGAAGGCGTTTAGCTAATATAAACCGTAAATCCTTTTTTAAGTAGAGGTAATAGTTTGGTGATTCCAATATTAGATTATTATCTATGGTACACTATTTAATTTAAAAAAATAAATATTCGACTCCGCAGATACAAAATAATAGAGCATAAAATATTATTAATTTGTATATTAAATGGAACGAACTTGTCGAAGCGTAAATTTCATAAAGCTATCGTAACACAATCATAGTCGAATCCCCGTCGATTAGAGATGCGAGTTTAGCATAACATAAAGCGTAACGTTACCGCAAGGTTTATATTCTATGCGTAACGTTTCTTAAACGTTTACATTCATAGACATAATAAAAATGGATTAGTATTCATTATTGTTTTTCCTATACTCACAATGTCATGCATGTCAACAACATTTATACTATCACAGTATGCCATTTTTACACATATTAAGTATCAAACCTAATTAAATTTTTTTTAGTGTGTTACATTGATAATTAATGTTGTCTTACAATACATATAAAATACAGATTTAAAAAAAAATATAAAAGTTTTATTTACTTTTTTTATATACCAAAAAATTATCTTTTCTATTTAGTAAAGAAAAAAGTTATTAATTTCTGGAAAAAAAATAAATTAGAAAATGTACTATTATTTATTTTTATATGCATTTTTAATTTCATTGGAATAATCAAATACGTATTTGACAGGTAACAATTTTATATTATCATTAAAATTATCTCTATTTTATCGTGAACATTTTCATATAGTAATTAGTTCCCAAAAAAATATTTAACCCTTTTGAGGGCACTGCATTTTGTCTTCTAGTTGAATGAACTAGCTGTCCACATATTCTATGTCTTTATTTACATCTGTATTTATATACACATATATCTATGGTTTGACTGACAGCTGTAATTGATGTTTGAAAACTGTCAGAGTCAATCACATTTGTAATATTTTATATCGAATTAGATTTTTCTGTTAAATAAAAACAAATATTAATATAAAATCAAAAGAGATATTTCTATATTATTTATTGAACCATATGGAGTTATTATTAAAATTAGGTATTAAAAGCAAATAAATCACAACTGTTTGAAATACTGTTCATAAAATATATGATGATCCTATAAGTAATTTAATAATATTACAGATAAAATAAATTCACAATAAAATGCAATCTAGTGCGAGTGCACA
The DNA here is from genome assembly GCA_020423425.1 of Chrysopa pallens. Taxonomy (NCBI): domain Eukaryota; kingdom Metazoa; phylum Arthropoda; class Insecta; order Neuroptera; family Chrysopidae; genus Chrysopa; species Chrysopa pallens. The sequence goes on along the minus strand of CM035593.1, from coordinate 72,143,894 downwards.
ACAATTGTTAATTGATCCAAATGTGGATTTTCCACCAGAATTGTTAACGAAACCACAAGCCTTAATTGGGTTTAGTGGTTTGGATACAGTAAATAATGCAATACATAAGACAATATGGTGTGATTTTCGAACAAATGATAAAATGCAACGTGTTCCTGTTCAATATAAATTATTAAGTAATGCTCATGTGTTTCCTGTTGTAAAACCAAAACGTAATACTTACGAATGGTATATACCTAAAGGTATTATAAAACGTAACTGGATGAATAAACATTTAAATCAAATACCAGCTGTAATTGTTATATTTTATGATATGGATTGGAATGATGTTAATTGGAATGAAAAATTAATTGAATGTTCATCTAGAGTACAATCTATGAGGTAATATTATATTTTACCCGCGTTTCAAAAACCGGGGATCCCAAAAACCTACGTTTTATTCAGCTTTAATTCCAGAAGATACATAAAATTATTAAACATGTCGGTTTCTCTGAGAATAAGTTGCTTTTATTTTTCGAATATAGAAAAAAACATTACTTTCTTCTATCAATTAACAGAACTAAAATTAACATGGCTAACTAAAAGTTAATATGTATGGCATCACAAGCCATACATATTAACGAAAATTATTGATACAAGTTTCTGTAATTATTTTATTAAAACAGTAAATGAATTACATTTCTTAAATTCAGAATCCAACAGAAGAATTTTATATAGTTTAATTGCTAAAGTTTGAAAAGTATTTATAATTTTTTTTGTATATTATTGTATTATAGAGCTGCTGTAAATGGTCGAAATATTCGTATAGTTGTGGTATTAATACAACAAATAGCTCCACAAGTACCTGCCACGGATGATTTAATTGCTACTGACCGTGCTGCCATATTGTGTTCAACATGCGAAATAAGTTCTGAACATTTATTTATATTATTGCCACATGATAATCATTTAATTGGGTAAGAAAATATACTTTTATATCACAGTCTAAAATGTATGCACATCGAGTAGTATGGTAAGTATTAATAAAAAAGAAGATAAAAATTAAAACCCGACTAAGAAAAATATGAAACGTGCTCTGAAAAATACGAAGTAGGCAAATTTTATTGTCTACTACTTGGGGCTAGAACTTATATTATAAATTCATTTTTTACCAACTAAAACAGAAATTCTAATGAAAACAATAATTAAACTGATTTGCTACCAAACTACTCTCCGTAGATTACGCTTGAATAATCTGAAGTAAAATCATACAATTAATTAAATTTAAAAAGGTGTTTGAGTTTTAAAAAATCACTTTTAAACTTTATTTTAGTAAGATCCTTGATAAAAAAAATAATTTTTATCAATTATGTTTGTGTTTTAGGTATATATCAAGATTAGAAAATGCTTTTTATGATTTAGCCCAAACCTATTATCAACAATTAACTAAAACCATAAAAACACATCGTGAACATTTAAATAAAACAATGCATCAATCATTATATGTACGATATGAATTCAAAATGGGTTTCTTATCAGAGTTAAAACAAGATTACCACACATCACATAAACATTACACATATGCATATAATCATTTACAAGAGATACGTATTGTTGATACAAATGCATATGAAATTAAAACGATTGCTGGTTATATTAATTATAAATTGTGTCGTATATTATTTACATTACGTTTACCACGTGATTCAATATCACAATTTAAAGCACATATTGATTATTATAAATCTCGTTCATTTGGTTTTAAACAATTACAATTTGAACATTATGCATGGTTATCGAAACAGTTAAGTATACTTATAATCATTGCTTTTTGAGTTGTTATTTCATAAAAATTTCAATGCTCCCTATTTAATTACGAAATATCGGGTGTTTTTTTTACTTTGATATACACAAACACTTGACAAATAAGTTGAATCGAGAAAATTGTTTCAAATTAAATTATAATAATTTGAAATAATTTGAATTCGATTAGTGCTTTTTTATTTTTGGGTGGGTCAAGTCTAGATTAAATAAGGATCAACTTCGATCAAAAAAGCATAATTTATAAATAAATGCGTCTAATTTTTCAAATTTAATTCATAATAGTAGTAAGAAATTAAACTTTTAAATATTTACAGGATAAGTAATAGCCTAGGGAATTTTACGGAAAAAATCATAAATGTAATTATTTTTTAAGTTTTGTTAAAGATGGATAATTTCATATTTAATGACACCTAAACTGGTAATTTATGAACTCCAGTTATAATTATTTATATTCCTAAATATTTGACGACTATATTTATAAAATGACAACTTATAAAATTAAAATAATGTTAAAATAGTGGGTCAGTTTGGTTAAATGTAAAATTTTTATCTAGATTTAGTACATTTGGTGATTTATTTTATGAAGTTACACATTTATTCCCTGTTGTTCAAACACAACATCCTGGTTTCTATTATCAACAAGCTGCACATTATGCAAAATTACGTCAACAAGAAGTGTTTAAAATTTCTAAAAATTTAAATATAACAAAAGCAACAACGAATTCACTTAGTTCACCAAACATAAATGAATTTTATGGCCAAAGACCATGGTGTAACCGGCCAGGTGAACAACCAATTGATCCATTAATTGAGCAAGATCAAATTCAACAATTACAATTGCAAGAAATTACTACCATCAATCATTCAGTAAGTTTCTATTTATATTGTAGTCCCAAAACCAAATAAATCATTTTTCAGAAATCTAAGAGTTCAGTAAAATTTTGTCATAAAAACGTATATTAGAAGTATTTATAAAAGTGTCGATGATCCCCCAAAATACGATAAAAAAACTGCTTTGTCATTGAAATATCTATTAATAAAATTCAAAATAAAACATCATATTTCAAAGTCCATCTACTTTTTTGGAAATGCAAAAAGATTTGAAGAATTTTATCAATAAAATTTAATTTCATATCCTAATTTATAACATTGTCTAATCGGAAACTTGTTTTCCTATTGGTGATCAACGCTTGTAAAAAATTTTTTAATCTAAAATATAATACGAAACAAATATATATATATATATATTTTAGAATATAATTATAAATTTATATGGATCAGCAATATTTCACTTCAAAGCAAACAAATGTCCACGCATGCGTACAGCGGTTGTTGTACAAATGGCTGATGAATATTGTTTAATAAAAGATTATGGTAAAGCTCTCACGTAAGTTATTGACTATATAAACTGTACTATGTTTTTGTAAATAAGCGAATTCTTTGATGAAAGGAACGAAATGGTTCGAACAGATCGTATAAATATCATAATTTTTTCTTTCTAAATATTGTTTATAGTGTAATGAACATTTTTTAATGAATTGCTTTATCTCCAGATATTTGTATTCTCGATAGCGTTACCCATTGGTTAAATATCCAAATTAAAAAATTCTTATAAAAAGCATATTGTTTTTAAATATTCGTTTAGAATAGATTAATTCATAAATACTTGTTTTTAATAACTGCATGAACTATCAATTCTATTGATAAAATTAAAAAAAATTAATTTAAATGCTCAGATGTTTTTTTTTTTTTTTTTATATTTTTAGCTTTGCAAATACAGTACATTTGACTAGTCTTGGCTAGTCGATGATTTTGCCAAATGTATTTCCTCAAATTACAAGAGAAGATACCTGTTTTGCAGTTTCGTTTCGTGAGGCAGTATACTAAAAAAAATGTGTAATTATATAATATTTGTATTTTAGTCTAATAACACATATGCTAAGAGATTACCGATCAGAAAAGTGGTTTAAAATATTAACAAATTTATTAAAAAGGACAATCGAATGTGCTTTGTATACTGGCAACATTGAGGATTTCATTACTTATTCAATTGAAATATTATCAACCAGTGTATCTATTGACGAGCAATATAAGTTATTATATTACAAATATTTATTGAATGTTTTAAATGTAAGTTTTAAATGTTTTATTTTTAAGTTGGTTTGGTATGTTAGATTTTTATTTTATTATATTTTTTCATTATATGATATTAAGCTAATAGATCGAATTTAATGAAAAAAAATTACAATTTAAAATTAAATACTACGTTTGAATTGGTTGTAGAGACAAACAATATCGACAAATTTAAATGAAGAAATGTCTTTAACATTAACTGATAATCAAATAATGGACATATGGAAACCAATACATGCCAAAGTAGAACCGACTGTAATCAATGTTGATATGAATAAATTGAGTGTTTGTATGCAAGTTAAAGCCAGATTTACTAAGAATACGTACCCAGTCAATGAAATTGTTCATGTGGAGGTATATTGTAGGTATGTATACATTGCCTTTTTTTACTTTTTTCATTTATACAAATATCTATTCTTCTATTGCTAATAAGATTATCTACAATGTTGTACTTTGCAAGGTAAATCTAGATAGACAGACGGTTATTCGGAAAAAGAATAATTTTTAGAAATAATTTTGTTTGCGCCTTCAATATTTTCTAGCGTTACAAACTTTAAACTAAAATTAATATACTCTGATATATTGTACATATTTCCAAAAGCCCTAATAAAAGTCACAAGTTCTAATGAAAAAGTCCGATTTAATTCTTTTAAAATTGAATGAGAAAATTAAATTCATTTTAAGAAGAAGAGATCTATCTATTTACTATCTCTTAGTCAAAGCGGAAATAAATAATTAATTGAATTCATTATTATTTAAATTATTTTTTAGATGTCATACTTCAATCAACATAACATTTTCAAAAATTTCAATAGTAATAAATAGTCCAAATTATAATATTGAATTATTTGAACCAAAATCATCAGATGAATGTAATGCAAATTTATTAAATTTTGAACCAAATGAAACAAAATTATTTATATTTGAATTCAAACCAAGTATGTTGGATGCCGGTAAAGAAATACAGGTAATGTTTAATTATTTTCACCATTATAATTGCTAAAATAAATACAGGTTTATCAAAAAGTATCGAAACCCAAAGATTAGCTAAAATGTATGATTTAAAAACAAGGATTTAGACAAAAGGTATGAGTTTTAACAAACAAGTTCAATTATGATATATTTATTTTGACATTGGCAATTAAGAGTTTTTAGGTTTGTGAATTATGAATTTGGGATTTAGGGGTTTATGAAAAAATGATTTTGGTGCTAAATTGAACCTTCAAATAACATTGAAAATAGTTTCTAATATCAAAAAAATATACCTTTTTCAAATTATATAATGTATCTATTTTCAATTAATCCTTCAGTTTTGTATAATATTTGCCATAAATCTTACAATTTCCGAAATATTTTTAACACTATATCATTTCTGAGTATTAACATACATTCTTTCTACCTGATTTAGAAATTCTATGTCTGTGGTATAATCACCTCAATCATCACTTGTGAACACTTCATTAATTTTTTAGAATAAATGCGGTATTTTGTAACATTTTAGATAAGTGGTGTAAATTTATATTTGGGTGGTAATGGTAATAGAGAAGCGAAATTAATATATTCAGGTATTAATAATGAAGTGTATTCAGCAGATTACACTCATACAGAATTTGAATCATTCAATTATAAAAATCAATTAAAATCTAAATCACATGAGTTTTATAATATAAAAGCGTCTATTCAATGTTTTATATCATATTCAAATAAATCATATTTAAATTTAATTATCGATCATCAACCGCCAATATTAATTGGTGAATGGTATTCAATTAATATTTATCTAGCAAATGACCATAATCATATGCATCACCAAGACGAATTTATCGATGAAAAGTATGACATTGTTGATGTTAATGTAGAGATACAATATAAATCGGATTTATCACCATCTAGTAAGTGTAAGTATACTATCTTCATTATATAATAATTAAGTCATTTTATCATTTGAACCAATTTTTTGAAAGAAAATTTATTAATAGTTTTGAAACATATTTTAATTAGAAGACGGTTTTTGTCTTAGTAATAAATATACGTTATTCCGAATATTCTTAAAACAAAAACGCTTATTATATTAATATATTTTACACAATTCTATTTTGAAGGACTTTTAATGTACCTTCTTAGGAGGAAAATATAAGCGTGGGAATGTACTTTTAATTTAATATCAATTTTGACTCTTATCCACTTTGCTTTAGTTATTTACTAATCAACGTTTTGATATCATTGAACATTTCGAGCTTTAATGTGTGCAACTCTCTAATATAAATTAAATAAAACAAGATCAATTTGCAATAATTCCACTTATTTATTGAACGACAATATCCTTAGATATTAAAATTGTAAAATATTGTTAGATTTTCAAACAATAAGTTCTGAAACTTAATAAAAGTCCTTAACAAGTTTGTGTAAATATTGCCTTCCAAGCACCGAAAAACTAGGTAATATTTAATAATAAATTCAAATTAGGAAGATATAACCGATTGGGAGTGTATAAACTTGTGTGTGAAAGTTGTGGGACAAAATATTTAAAAGTTGATAACAATAGTATGTACAACCTATATGTTTAACTGTAATTTGGAATGAGAAACGATAAAATAAACTAAAGTTGGTCGTCACGGAACGCCCGGCATGTGATGGAATATCAAAGTTTATAATAGAATTTATAACTAAATTACTTACACCAATAAAGAAATTTGAAGTAAAAATCATTTTTGTATATTACTTTCATTACTTAAGTATTATTAGTGCATTTTATGTACCCAATTGGCTTTTTTGATTTTCTATTTATCTTGTACAGTTTTAAAATTTATTGTTTGTAAAAAAGAATGTTTTCGTTTAAGTGGAATTATTGTAAATATAGTGTGTTATTAATATTATGGAATCATCTAGTATTACGTTAATATTAATTATATATTAATTACTTTCAGGTATATTGTGTAATAATTACAATGATATAAAAAAATTACAAACAAAATATGAATATAACGAAATAAAACAAAATGAGAAAGAAAAAATAGAATTATACTTATATTGTGATGATCAAATTGATTTTATATTATCAATAAAAATCAATTACAATATTAAAATCTATAACAATGATTCATCAATCGTATTATATCCATCATTAATTGATAAAAATGTTAAAATAAAATCAGTAAAACCATTTGATTTTATATGTAAATATTATACAAATTTATTCGAAACATCATATCAACTGTATATCAATGATAATTTTTGTTTAACACCGATTCTTACAAATATATCACCATTTCCAATAATTATTGAACAATTATCAATTCAACAACCATCCAATTCAAATATAACAATTATTGATCAAATACAAAATAAAAATATAAATCAAAATGAAATAAAATTAATTGAAAACGATGGTGAATATTGTGATTTGTATTTAATGAATATTAAAAATACAACAGAGTTAAATGACATTGGAAGCTACGTAATTAAATGGAGACGTGTACAAGACAATAGCAATAAAACAATATCAAATACAACTAAATTTAGAATAACATTAAATAATAATAAAACAAGTAATAATGATGGATATGTTGTATTGAAAGAGTTAGGTATTCAATTACGTTTAGATCTACCTCCATATGGAATTGTTTTGAAACCAATGTATATTACGTATTCGTTATACAATAACACTCAACAGTTTATTCAATTAGATGTTCATATGGATACAACTGATGCATGTACACAATTTATGTTTTCCGGTTATAAACAGGTGAGTCTGATTGCATTTAATTATATATTACATAAATAACATTAAACTGTTGGTAAAAATAAGATGCAATTTTCTAAAATCATAAGCTTTGTTTTTATATATTTAAGATAATTTTATTTAACAAAATTTTGAACAGAAGTAGAAATAATTTTGAAAAATCAAAATGGACAATCGGGATTTAGTACCAGATGCCTGATTCAAAAAGTCATAGAGTATCTTCCTAAGGGCATCATAAGTTTGAATGAGTCCAATGATACTACAGAATCTGTTGTCTTCCTCGTTCTCCTCTGTGTGTAACTGACTGATCCACCTGACTGTATTTTTCCGTGCCAAGTAATGTAGTTGCTTAAAGCTTTCAACAGATGAAAATTTCAGCTTCGATGCAGAATATTAAAACAAAATTTCTTTGGTTACCAAGGAGAATTGTTTCTATATTCAACTTTTCTCTTGAACCCTGCTCGGTTACCAGGATGTAATATCTATATTTCTATTCCATCTTAAAAATTATTGCGTCCTAAAGTATAATAAACGCAGATTCATCTTACTCTGCATAGATTTTATTCGCTCACCAAATCAGTAGTTCTGATAACTCTTGCCTATGGGCATTCTAGTCCAAAGGAATAAAATTTCTATCTTTTAATAGTTGCAAAGAAAAATTTTGATTTTACTCAATCAATAATATTTTTATTTCGAATTCTTAACATTATTACGTTCATAAAAATTACTAGTAAATATATATTACGATACCTTGGAATAAAATAAATTAATATTTGTCCTTAAATTATTTTATTGGGTTGTAGGCAATTATGTTAACAGGTTTTATTAAATACTCAAATTCTTATCTCTAGATTATTTTCCCATAAAACATATAAATTTGCAAACTATATACTACATTATTATTCAGAAAATCATAAACAATTTTTATAACAAAATAAAATTATATTCATTCATAAACAAAATAATACCTCATATCTTAATATTATTTTTTTAAATAAAAATAACATTTCTCGAAAAAATGTATTAATTAAAATATATTAAATAATAAAAAATTTGATGCACGGTGCTAATAGTAAATATATATAATTATAATTGATTAGTATATTAAACCTTAATTAAGATCAATTTTACAAATTAATAGTAAATATGTTTATCAAACATTTCAAAAACAATAAGGTTTATTGCAAATTTTCTCACTTATATAGAATAACTAAAAAAGCGGATATTGGAATCCACCTACGGTAACTTCAAAATCATGAAAATCACTAAAATGAAAAAAAATAAATAAAAATTAGGTACCTATACGTAAAATGGAATTATATAATTATAATTGATTAGTATATTAAACCTTAATTAAGATCAATTTTACAAATTAATAGTAAATATGTTTATCAAACATTTCAAAAACAATAAGGTTTATTGCAAATTTTCTCACTTATATAGAATAACTAAAAAAGCGGATATTGGAATCCACCTACGGTAACTTCAAAATCATGAAAATCACTAAAATGAAAAAAAATAAATAAAAATTAGGTACCTATACGTAAAATGGAATTATATAATTATTAATTCAAATCGAAAATGCTTCTTAAGAGCGTGATTCATCAAAAATGAGATATTTGTAATAAGACACTATATTCGCGAATAAATAACTAAAAAAAACATTAGTATTCAAATGTAATGAGACATGGTAATCTTGACATGAAAAAATCGTGGTTACGACGAAAAAAATTTTTATTGGAACTCCTGTAAATCAGGACAACAACTGTTGATAAACCGCCTTAAAGTAAGGTTATGCATGCCAAATCTCACTGCATTTTTTTTTTACTTTGTTAAGTTACTTGTTCGCGAATATATTTTTTTATTACTATACGTAAATTTAAATTTTAAATCACCTAGCATTTAATGCTTATGAAAAAATTGTGAATACATTTATTACAATTTTATAAAATTATTTTAAAGTCTTTAAAAACTGATTAAATACGACATAAAATAATATGTACAAATACTTGAATGCACAATGAATTTACTGTTATTATATGCCCAATGTAATTACATAATTTAATAAATAATTGTTGATTCTGAATTAAATTATATTTATAAAACATTGTTAAAACAACACCACTTGCAACATATAATCGATTACTTAAATTCGATTCAATATTTTTAACATTTCTATTAATAAGAATAGCATTAACTAAATCATTTGAAATGAGATTCCAATTCAATAAGAATTTTTTCATAATTGTTTCAATTAATATAAAATAATTATTATTATCATTATTTATTAAATTTAATTTATTTAAACACAATGTAGTTATTATTTCAATATCATGATAACGTGACATAATAGGTAAATTAAATTTAAATAACTTAAATAATTCAATCTCTTTTTGTCGAATGATCTCTGATGAAACCATGGCTTTAATATCATTCCAATCTTTAATATTCTTATTATTAATAATCTCATAGTCTTCAGTAATCAATTTTGATATATTTTTAACACCTTCTATTTTTGTTGCAATCATTATGATTGTAATGATTGTTGTATGATTAATCTTCCTAATGATTTTATTAAAATTGATATTTGTATGAATATTTTCATTCAGATATTCAATTATTAATATTAAATATTGGTCAAATATTTCAATTGTTAAACATATTTTATACAAATCTAAATTCAATAGTTCACTATAGTACAAAATATTTGGCATGTAATGTTGGTAAATATTTTTGTTTGAAAATAATATCGAGTTATTTGTTTTGTTTAATAACGATTGCTTTAACCAATTTTTTAAATATAATTTGGTAGTCATTAATTCAACTGAAGTGATTTCCATTTTTTGACCAGCACTTTTCAAAAATATTTTCTACAATAATAATTTAGTGTAAAGATATCCAAATTTTACTTTAAAGACACAATGAAGATTATAGCACATACCAGCACTTTTTACAGTCTTTTCTAAGGTAAATAAAAATTGATTGAATGCGGCATATATGTATTTTATTATTTGGTAAGATTAAAGTTAACGTCCAAAAGTTATAATTATTATTATTTTGTAATATATTTTAAAAGAAATTTATTTTCATATTAAAGTTTAGTGGTAATGTTGAAGTTTTTAAGTTTATATTTTGTTATGTTGCCAACATAAATATTTTTGATATATGATATTTATTTTTTAAATATAGTTGGTAGAATTGGAAAGTTTCAACAACTGACATTGTAATTTCAATAATACGATTCTCTTTTGTTACTTTTATTTTTTCTTTTCTAAATATTATTTATACCTACCTTTTACATTTTTTTTAACGGATCTCCAAGTTCAACACTGTTAGTTGTTGTCATGTTATGTTATATTCTGTTTACATTTATGAACATTTAAATGTCGTGTTCAGCCTATAATTTTGAATTTGATATAGTAAATCTATTCTTTTCCTTTGTTTTATAGAAGCAGATATCAATACTTCCGTTCAATGAATATGTATTTAAATATACATTATACCCGTTAGTATCTGGTAAAGTTATGTTACCAAAATTACGCTTAATGTTAATATCAGATCAACAAAATGATGTACAAGTACCGAATTCAGTCATTTCACAATGTCATTTGGATGATATGGTATCACGCCATTTACAAAGTGAAATATACATATTGGTAAGTATTCATAGATATCGATTATTAACATTTACTAATTAATTTTATTGTATTTTTTCAGCCTCAAATTCGTGGAAACTTAAAAAATGAATGCTAAATATTTATTTTTTCGTCATGTTGGATTACTGATTAGAAAACGAGGGTTATATTGAAATAAAAAAATACTAAATAATTATTACATACATAAAAAGTTACAATGTATAAAAAGTTTTGTTAAATATTCGTTATCGAATAAAGAAATTAATATATTTATTACAATTTATTTAAACATATACAAATAAATCTGTAATATTGCAACAAGTTGTTGTTTTATTTATTTTTTTAATTTGAAACATTTATAGAAATCACCTTGGCAGTAAAAACGACATGTTATATGAGTCGTTATGAGTTTTATTTAAATTCAAATTAATTAGTTGTGCTCAGCTTAACTTAGTAAAAATCCATTATATTATTGGTAAAAATAATTACATATATTTTAATTATATGGTTTATTACCTAAATTTGAGCTGCTTACATGCATATATCATATGGAAATGGTTAGAAATGGCTTAAAACGCCGATATTTGGTGACAATTTGATGATTCATTAAAAAATACCTAGAACGCATTCTCAATCCCCGTTTAGATAAAAATCTTCGAAATAGGGAAAGTTGCGAACATAGTTAAATGCGTCTCTCTCACAATAGGAGTTCTATGCTAAGATTTCAGCACCATAGTAGCAAGAATAGTACCACTCATCATCAAAAACTATTTAAAATTACTCAATATTTAAACACCATAGGCATAACACTTATAATAGAAAATCAAATCTATAGAAAATACTCGGTTGAGTGTATTATGAATGGTTTATATAATATTTTTGCTACAATAGCGCTGAAAACTTGAAAGCATTAATATCCTATAACACTATTATATGATCAAAGACTATTTTGAAACACTTCATCTATTATTTTATACCAATGGTGCTTAGATGTTGAGTAATTTTAACTAGTTCTTAATTTTACTGGTAAGTCTTATTTAGCATAAATACCCTTTGTTCCATATTTAGAATTTACCGCTATCATTTTGTAGAGTGAAGTGACATTTGATGGTTCGTCGTATCGTTTTATGTGAATCTGCCTTTAGCGTGTAATGTTTTGACATTGACATGTAGACCATAGAATATATTTCCTAACGAAATGTAGGCACATGTTTATCAAATTTAAAATTGACAAAAATAAATAAAATAAAAAATATGCTTGTAACAAGTGAAAATTTTGAGGAATTTCTGCCTCAAATTGAAAAAGAATTAAAAAACTGTGTTTTTATAGCTATCGATTGTGAATTTAGTGGACTTGTTGCCAAAGATTCTCAAAAAAATAGGTTCGCTTTTATGTGATATTTATTTATTATGTAGAAAATACGATTCAAAATCGATTATACTTGTAGCTTATTCGACACAAATAATGAACGGTATCAAAAATTAAAGGAAAACATGAAATCCTTTATACCAATTCAAGTTGGCATCAGTATATTTAATTTTATAATTGAACGGAATACATATGAATCGAAAACATACACATTTTATTTATTACCTAGATCATTTGGTTTTGGTGGAAATATAGTATCATCTACTACTGATGGAACAATAGAATCGACATCGGACATTTATTATTTATTTCAATCAACAAGTATACAATTTTTGTGTAAATATCAATTTGATTTTAATAAAGTAAGTATTCAATCTAAAACTTGGGTTCCCCAAAACTTGATTTAAAAGTAATGCTTTTGTATCCTAAATTGTAAATTAAACGCTGGCAAAAGATTTGAATGCGAGCAAATATGGTTTAATTTTGAATAGACAGGCTAAAATAGAAATAAATTTGTTAAATATATCAAATTAAAGTAAAAATAGGCATATCAATTTTCGTTTAGTTTTCCATTAATCGAAACCTAAAGTAAAAATTTATTAAATTTGTCACAAGTACTGTAAAAACTGTCATATCAATAAAAGAGAATTTATTTTTTTGTACCAGGACATAGCATACATTGTTGTTGGGGTTACAGTTTTAGTCCAAGAAAAATAGCAATGTTTAGTCTTGGAATAGTGTCAGTAAAAATAATATTTATTGTTTGTATTATCGACATAATTGTTATTATTATAATTCTGAGTAACCATATTTTTCGAAATGGCTTAATAGTAATTCTAATCACAAACACTTGAGGTGAAAATAACGGTGGTGCTTTTACCATTTGAAAACACGACGTAATTGCTAGTGTGTATTATGATCAAAATAGGTACACCCGGCTAGCAAAAGTGTTATTGATTTTCATTTATGTATAAAAAATTAACAAATTTTCATTTTACGACTTCAAATTTCTTCAAAACTACTAATCATTTCTACTCTATAGATAATTAACAAATTTTATTCTTCAGTTTATAATTTTTTCACAGTAATGTTTTAACCCTTTACAATTCCAAGCCTTTAGAAGTTATTAAAGATATTATTGAAAATATTGTTTTGAATTGCGGCATTGAAAAATAATTTTTATTTATAGCTTTTTTACAAAGGTATCAATTATATGAGTTTAAAACAAGAGACAGAATACAAAAATCAGTTAAATGATTGTAAACATTCAATAGAATTAGTTGAATCAATACCTTTAGTTCAAAGAGTACAAGATTCTTTATCGATAGAGGATGAAACTACTTTAAATTGTGAATTAAAGAATATATTACAATGGTATCAACAACTACAAAAACAATCTACTATAGATACTTATAATAAATATGTTATTCAAAATAAAAATTTAATTAATAGTGTACAATTAATGTATTTATTGAAGAAAGAAATTAAGCGTCGATATCATTCAACTCTTAAGTTTATTCATGACCATGACGGTTCTATTTATGTAAGTAATTGCATTTACTAATACTGACAAAAAATTGGGAGATTTACGATTTAACTAATAGTTATTCATTAAGAAAATTTACAAAATTTTTTTTTTTTTAAATAACTACAATAATTAGACTTTGAACTTTTATATGAGGTCATATTATTTAAAAAATGATATTTTCTTTAATTGAAGTTTTCTTATTAATTTACTTATTAAACAATATTTATTTTAGATAAAACTAACAGATGCAGACACTGAAACCACCAATAATGATAAAAATATAGAACTTGAATTAGAATTAATAAATAAATCAGTTGGTTTCACAAAATTATATAAATTAGTAAAAAAATACAATCAATTAAAGAAACCCATCATCGGACATAATTTGTATTTAGATTTACTAATTATGTATGAAAATTTCGAAGGTAATTTGCCTAGAACCTACAACGAATTCAAATTGAAAATACATGAACAATTACCAAATATTTATGATACTAAATATTTATCAAATCAATTATTAAAAACTAATTTTATACCAAAAGAAATGCAATGGAATTACAACGCATTGCATATGTTATATAAATTTTTTAAGGATGGTAAAGGGCGCCATATTGTTTTTAATTCTCCAATAATTGAATGTGTACAACAAAACACGGAAAATGATTATAATCAATCAATAAATGATTTTCATGATGCTGGTTTTGATGCATATTGTACGGGATATTGTTTTATACGTTTGGCTCATATATTTGTGGGTGCACACTACGAAACAGTATCTATTAATAAAACAATTACATCGACAGAACATTTATCGATTATTAATAAACATAAAAATTGCTTAAATTTGATTCGTGGTAATGTACCATATATCGTAAGTATTGGAATAAGCATTTATTCAATTTAGAAGATAAATTAGAATATAATTATTTAAAATATAAATGAGGTTACTACTGCCTAGAAGATAACTATGCATAGAAATTTGAAGTTCTAATAGATCAATGTATGGGTAAGACTTGTACATGTACTATACTTAAAAAAATCTGAATCTTCCAAGCTTAAAATTATAAAATATATAATTTTATTTTGTTATTTGTTCAGTTTAAAATGAATTTTTTTAGATAGATAAACAAAATTAATTTTGATAAACAACTAAGCATAACATAACAATCTGTATTTAATGTTATTAAATAAGTATAAAAAATTTAAATGTTCCATTTTTTTTTTGGTTGAGTAATATATATAAAAATGAGTATTAATTCATTTTTCGGAGTTGCGTTCTGTTCAGATTTAGTGTAATATCGAATTTTTGTTGATCTCAATTTGAAAAGTGTAATATCAGTAATTTTTACAGAAATTAGATGGTCCAGATCCAATATCAGACCGCCCTTCTTGGTTATACGTCAAATATAAATCAAATTCGAATAAATTATTTATAAACAAACCTATAATTAAAAAATTGAATATCAAAAACGTAAGTATATACTTCTCTTAAATATTATTTATTTTTTCTGTTTCTGACTCCATTGAATTTTTTATTAATATTAAGGTTTATAATATTAATAATTAAAATAAATGGTTCAAATATTCAAATCAGTTTTATTTGAATTTGACATTATTTAATTATAATGATACTTTATACGCAAAGCTTTAAGAACCAACAAGATAATACTTTGGAATCTGTAAATATGAAATATTAAAAAGATTAAGGCTATTGAAAATTTGTAAATTTGAATTATAGATAACAAATACACTTGGAAAATATGGTTCAATTGATGTAAAAATGTTGAATAAAAATGAAGCGTTGGTAGCTGTAGGAAGTCATAAATGGTAATATGAAACATTAATTGTACCATTTCAATCAATTAAATTTTTTACTTTATTTTAGTGCAAATGATATATTAAAACAATTTAAAAGAAATCGTCAATCAGAATACATTATAACAAAATATAATCCAATTAGACATTCGCCAGTGATAAAAACTTATTTATGGTAAGTTACTAAATAATTATAATGTCGATCTAAGGTTCTTAGCTTATAGATATCTATACTATTATCACTATTTCACATAGTAAAGAGTTTTACAAATATATGTATATATATATATATATTTTATTTTTCAACAAATTTCCGCCTAAGTAGAATGAAATAATGTAACAAACGGCTGAGGATTAGATAATATTAAAAATTAGTCCGATTAAAATGTTATTTAGATGGGAAAATTTCAAAGAATTAAGAGTTCTTAGAATTAACATTTTGGACTTTAAGATTTTGTATGCTAAATCTCATTATATTTAAATAATTATTTTTTGAGTTTTTGAATGCAAAAAAAAAAACTTAAGCTTCTCCTTATTCAATATTAATCGTAGTTTTAAGTTATATTGTGTTTATAATAGTAAGATGGGTTGTGAGTAATTTTAAGCCAGAAAAATAATTTTTTGTAGCTAATTTATACAGATGATTAAATTGATACATTGTAGATCATAATATGTGTTTATAATAGATTAAATTTACTGGAACAACTTGAAATTAAAATATACCTCTTTACGTTACGCGCTTTATTTATTTATTTATTTATTTTTTTTTTTTTTAATATCTGGCTTTAGCTACTTTCAGCTATATAGCCATTAACCAAAGGGAAATTATTATTATTATTTTTATACAACAACAGTACACAGTACTGCTAGCTGGTCACCCATCCAAATACAGATTGTGACTGCTGTTGCTTAACTTTATTGATTGGTCTAAGCCTGTCATTACGTTACGTCAGTCCGGGGTCTAAGCACCAAAAAATTCTTTTGTCTCCAAAAGTGCATTGCTATATCAATTAGCTTACTTACATATGAGACAATTGAATTGATATGTCAAAAAGTACATGTTTAATTTATCTTTGTGTTCAGTTAAAATCACAACAAAATATCTATGTCAATATTTTAAAATTTTCTTTCGTTAAAAAAGAAATTCTCTAAATTATAATATATTTTTGCGTATCAAGATTCAGCGCCATCTTTTAGTCGGCTTCCGTTTTAAAATCAAACGCGTTTCTATTAAAATGGTAATTTACAATTGTGTAAATTAAATTTAGACCCCAATTTGTAGTAAATAAAACCAAATTAAACGTCTTTGAAATTCTAATTTCATTTATTAATTTAATTGAAATTATCATCAAATTAGCGAGGAGTAATATCTCAGACAATATGAGAGTAATTCTAAGAAGAGGAATTTTAATTGTCAAAAGATTAATTACGATTAGCTAATTTATACTGATAATGAATACATTGTAGTCGAAGTATAAAAAATTCATCTGAGTATTTTTACCCCCATCTGTAATTTATAAGTAAATCTGAATCTACTTAGAAATAAATAGACTAGTGTAATTTCTAATATCACAATCTTTGGTCTACATTATATATTATTGGACTGATGATTTTAATGAAAACTTTAAAAAAAATAAAATAAATATTTCAGGAGTAGTGGATGTGTTGTAACAGGTGGCTTGATTGCATGGACTATATATAAGCTGATGAATTAAATAATAATTATGTTTTATAAGTATTATGTACATATTTAAGACAAATTTAATTATAAAATGTAATTAATTCTTTTCTTTAAGTTATACTGAAAATAAAAAATCATATATTTTTATTAAAATGTAATTTTTCCTTCAAAATATAATCATTGAATTCAGTCCAATACGGATTATTCTTTCAAAGAGGTAGGTGGTTTTATTTCAAAGAGGTAGGTGGATTGTTACATTTTATTCTCATTTTTGTAAAAAATGTTGGAAAGCTATTGTAATCGAATCGGGAAAAAAATTCTAATTAGTATTTTATTCAGGAAGTAGAATTCAAACAATGTGTAAAGTGTACGTACGCCATTTTTTTCAAGAGTTTTGTTACTGAAACTATAAAATATAAAAGGTTGCAAATTTGAGGGTAGCTTCGAATAATCTATTGGTTTTAATTACGACTCGACTAATAAATAAATAGGTAAAAATCGAAGTTGAATGTTTTAATGACATAAATATGTTTAAAAATATTTTAAAGGACTTGTCAAAAATTTCTTTGTAACAATTTATTTTAAAATCATGCGCATAAAAATCTTTCATTAGAAAAGTAAAATAAAAAAACTTTTCTTTATAAAACTCGAGAACTGGAAGCTGTTGTGGAATAATTTAGAAATTTTTTATTTATTTTATGTTTAATTTTGTTCAAGTTCATGAATTTATCAAACAACAATTGTTTTTCCAAATATTTATTTTGCTCATCTTTATTTTTTTATTTATTCTTATAATCGGTTGCATTATTTTATTTCCCAGACGTAAAGATTGTTTTTGTAGCTCACCACCGGACACTTGGAGGACCTTCAAGAGATTGCCCTACAGGAGCCGTTCATACACATAACCCCTTGGATAATAAATTCAAAATAATTAAAAAAAAAAAACCGGCCAAATTTTGTACCAAGTTATTCTACTTTTATTGTTACAAACGAATGTAATTTTGAAAATTAATGCATAGATACAATTCCAAAAAAATACATAACGAGAAACTCATGTTACAGGGTATTCAAAAACTAAATGAACAAACTGTACGAGCAGTTTCTACACCTCAAATACAACAAATAATATTGTATAGAAACTTTTTTTACTCGATCGTTTTAGAGAAAATCTTTTATACTAGAGAATCTTGTATTTTGCGTTTGATTAGGGCTACAAAAATATAATTGTATCGTTGATATAATACCTTTAACGTAAAACTGTATCAATTATTTGCTTTTTTCAGAAATTTCAATTCAGAATTTCCCAAGAATATGCACTATTCTGAATGGAGAACCATTTCTGAAAAGCATTTGTTTTGTTCTTTGATGAGTAAGTAAAAACGGTTTGAATTATTAAAAACACTAGTTTCATTATAGAAAAAATGTATTCGCATAATATATTAAAATTGTTAAAATTGCTATCCTCAATGGCGCAAACTCAAACTACACCTTTAAAGAATAGCACATATGACACATAAAAAATAAAAATACTAGTTCTGGATTTACTAAAAAATAATTAGTTTATACTAGAACTACCACAAACTAATAAGAAGTTTGAATGCTGTATAATCAGTATTGGAACCATTTCTTTTTGTGCATTGCTTAATTATTTTTCTTCATCAATATTGTTTTTAAATATAAAGTTAGCATTCATCGATTTTTTCGATGATGACTAACAATTCGATCTTACCTAACTGAATTATTTGAGTTTAAAATAGTTCTGGTGATTCACAAAATGAACAACGCACGAAAGAAGCTTCTAATACTGAAGCATATAGCTGCACAGAAGCGAAGTCAACCTTCTAATTAGTTTGTTCCTGATACAATTAATAAGAACTATTTAAACGAGTATCTAGCTACAGATCGCTAGATCTGCTAATCTTTATTTTTTATACAAATAAGTTTTTTTCTATAAAAACTACAGTTTTCAATAATTAAAACCACTTTTACCCATGAAAGAACAAAGCAAACCCAATAAATGATATATAAGTAGAAAGGTAGTTTACTGCACATCTACACATACATGGTTTTCATGAAATGAGACACCATTCAAAATGGGGAATATTTTTTAGAAATTCTGAGTTGAAATTTGAGATGAAAACTAAGAAACGACACAGTTTTACGTTTCAGGTGTTAAAAACGTTTCAGGTTTTAGTTATCTAGTCTGACACGGAGTACATAGGTGTACATATAGGTGTAAGGATCATCTAGTTAGTCTATTTCCGTCAGTCCGCCTGTCATCTAGATAACTTAAAAACAAAAAAAGATACCGACTTGAAATTTTGGTGATGAAATTTAAACTAAAAAGGTAAGATGAAATCTGTTCAATTGGTCCATGAGCCAACTTTTTACCATAAAAGATAGAATAAAATTTTAAAACAAAATGTATTCGTTTTTATAATACAAACAAATTTAGTTTGAAACATTTTCTCGTTAACTATTTGGAATCTCCACAATTTGAACTCAAATTTAGCTAATAAACGCATAATATCATTACAATACACGTTATTATTATATTTGTAATTATAACTATATGTACTGCATATTTCAAGTATTTTATGGAATACATCGAGTACCTAAACAATTAACACTATTAATTGTTATATATATTTTTTTTTGTTTTTCAACGCTGTCATCATATTTTAATTATTTTAATACATATGGGATACTAATTTTAATACACAGAGGGTATATTAAATTTAGTCTATAGTTTGTAACGCTACAAATTATTTAAGGTACTAAAAAAACTTGAGGAATGGTGTATTATTCGTCCTAATTAGTTTCGTCTCTAAGTTCGCTTGTCATCTAGTTCATCTAGATAACTCAAAAACAATAAGGAATAGCCAGCTAAAATTAAAATTTAAAAAAAATAGTTTTGTTTAAATTATTTCGAAATTTTTCATTTAATGAATAATTTTCTTAAGCAGTATTCACATAAGAAAATTAAAGAAAAAATAATAATAAAGAATTAACTGAAATAATTTTATTGTTATAGATATGCCGATAGTTTGAATTCTTTTTTTATCCGAACATACTTTAAATTTGATAATTAAAAAGACATCGTGACATAGATTGTGACCATGTAAGATATTATATCATACGTCAAATAAATAAATTAAAAACTAAAAGTAAAATTTATTTTTATTGACAGCACAAAGACTGCGGCATGCTATTAACTAACGTCGTTTAACGTTATTAATTTATTACTAAAAATATAAAAATGTACGTAAAACTAAAAATATAATAATGTGTGAGGTAGGTATATACAGATTGTTTTTAAAAGGTGTATTATATATATATCACTGAACCAGGCAGAATGCATGTTAAAATAATTCAATTTAAATAAATTATCTTTGTTGCAAAGGAGATTTGTTTGGGCGCCAAACGCTCTTAAAGTTTTATTATTTTTCTTTTTAATAATTTCAAAACGAATTTTATAAAACCAATATTATAATATGATTAATTCGAAGTCTTTTGCAAATAATATGATAGTTTTAGTAATTGTATCTCCCCTTCCTTAAATTTTATGTCATTGAAAGCAAGAGATTGAAAGTTTATTTAACCAGTTTCTAAAAACAAAAAATTGGAACCATATCTAAATACCATAATATTTACTTTAATTGAAGCACAAAATTAATTAAAAAAAGAGTGAAATACTTGTTTATGACGTCACTATCTAATATCTCCATATAAATTACATGTTAAACATCGTTTTCAAAAAAGAGATGGAAAATAATATTTGATAGACCACATATTGTTATCATTTAAAACCATTATCTATGGTTAATGTTGGATAGGAAAGAAATTAATAAATTTCCTTTTGATTCGTACAAGAAAGAAAGAGGTACTAAACGATCGAAATGAAGATTAAAGACTATAGTTTTAACATGAAAAGATAGAAGAAATTAACGATTTGAATTAAAACATTTAAAAAAAAATTAAAATAGATTTGTTTATTACATACAAAAAAGCTGATTAAGTGATCCGTGGCTATTAAATGTCGAATTAAATCCATTTGAAGTTAAATTGAAATGAATAGGATTTATTCGAAATTTTTTATTTTTCGATTCATAATTTGAATCGGAATTTTAATAGAAAATTATTTCCATTCCAGATTAAAACCTATTAAAAATTTTGAATCGGAATTAATGGGGTTTAATCGGAAATTATTTTCATTTAAAACCAATTCATTTCGATTCAAAAATGTGAATTGTTTTTAATCGGAATGAATTGGAAATGAAATTTTCGTTTGAATCCTATTCATTTCGGACATTTTTATTGGGGACATTTTTGATCTAACAACTTATTATAACCTGTTTCCATTTATTATTTCAACACCTTTTTCTCCAAAATGCGAATTGATAAGAAGAAAGTGCGTTGCATTCTATCTTTTACAATAAATAAAAGGATAGATTATTAAGCGAAAAAAGAATTATAATTTTGTATATCAGCATGTCCCGTTTATTGAAATTTATCTTTGTTGGAATGAGGGAAATGGAATTTCATACTGACTTTATATTGTTGTCATTAACTTGAGCTTTAACCAATTTAATCAAGTCTATAATGAAAATAAGTGATCTGAGTGACCATTAAAAATCATTCAATATTACTACTGTTATTAATTTTAATTCACCTTTGCATATTGACTATTAATACAAATATTTCTAACAAAAAAATTAATTCGAAGTGTAGATAAATTAACAAATTTTATTTGTATGATAGTTCAGAATTACCCGTAACAACACAATTGATCTAACGGCGACTCTGATGATGTTATAGACTTGTGTAAAATATACATTTTGTATGACCTAAACTACGATAAAATTTAACATTGAAGTATTTAAATTTAGTTCAATAACATAACATTTTAAACATATAACTAAATACTAACTTTATATATTTATATTTTTGTTACAATTATTAATAAAAAAAACTTTTACTATAATATTGTCAACTAACTACAAAATTTTTTTTTTCTTAGTTTTAATAATCCTATTGTCTAATAATCTATATTTAAATAATATCACATACTTGAATAAATCAAAATCAGAACATAATTTTATATTATTTAATTTAATTATGTTTTAATTAAATAAATAGACACTGTTTTGAAATTATAATAATAATGGCAATATTGTATTCCAAAATTTATCATCAGCAACCCGGATATAGTTTTAGTCTGTAGAATATAAAGTTTACTAATCGTTTTCAAATATTTAATAATACGATGTTTAATATACTTTCAAATTTCTATTAGATGAGAATATTGCACAAAAAAATGGATGCAAATTGAAAAAAAATTGTGTGCACAACGATAGTATTTGATTGTGATAAAACAATCAACTGAAACTAGTTCTATGTCAAACAAGTGGTCTAAGTACGACTCACAATGCCTATCTGATGAACGTCCCAATAAGAAGAATATAAAAAACAATAATATCAATTAAGCGTCGAATGAAAGCGGATTGATCATAATTTGTTCTCGGGTTAATTGAAACGAAAAAAGTATTATGCACGCACATACGTACTCACACAGACATCTCACTAGAAACGTTGGATTTGAGTTCTAGTGACTTTGAAACGTAAAGATATGTCAACATTCGGAATTTACAAAATTAGCCCTATCACAATGACTTCTACACTAGGAAGCAAATAAATCCTGTCCACCTATGTAAACAGTGTCTAGGTAAATTGTATACATTTATCTATTTTAAAATTCATTATTGATCGAGGAAGTTTCTATTGTAATCAAGAATTCATATTTAGACGATTTTTCTGTGTAAGTACTAGTTGGAGAAATATTTGCGATTTTAAATTAAATTTGATTTAGAAATAAGTCATCAATGGTAACGGGCTCAGTGGTCAAGTGAGTAAAGGTCCTATACGTCATAATACGTCAGTGTGATCAATTATAATAAAAAAAGATAGGGGCGGCTAATTTACCGCGCTATCGTCGCTTGGAGGAGTAAAAGATCTGGGTACAATTGGGACGCGGCTGCGATTCATCTCATAAGTCATCAATATTGATTCTTCTTTTAATCATAGATTTTCTACAATTTTTGATAAAATCTAGTATATGTCGTGTTGACACTCGACAGATTTTATTTGATTGGAGTTGAATCCATATGTTTTGGTTATAAAAAGGAATATTTTGACTTTACATAGCCTGTATAATAATCTAAGATTGATTTGAAGCGTTTCCGAAAAAAAAATTACGAACAAAATATTAACAGATTTATATATTGATAAAATACATAAACTACGAAAACGCAATAATAGAATCTTATGGGAGCATAGATAATTCTAGCAGTGACGGTCAAGCATATTCTACGGTTAATTCATTTTTGATCGAGACGGTCAGAAAATTTTGTACTAGTAACCTATATTGAAAAAGAAACTAATATGTAATCATCATGTTCCAAATTTTTTTTTACCCGATAATAATATTTGTAGCACTTGTTTTTTAAGTAGCTCAAGCTTATAAAAAATAGCCTGATGCGGAAATAGTAGCACAATCTGATCCCCCTTATTTTAGTTATAATACTTTAAACCATAGTTTTATAATGTAATATGACTATGCTTTTCTAAATGATCCTAGCTTCACAAGGAAGCTAAAAAGCATATTGTAAAGAATATAGGGCATTTTATACTACTATGGACGGACATACTCATGGTCATATAAGACCTTTTCGTTATATATAATTGCAAATTAAATCGTATAATAAGATTAAT
This sequence comes from Chrysopa pallens, assembly GCA_020423425.1. Taxonomy (NCBI): domain Eukaryota; kingdom Metazoa; phylum Arthropoda; class Insecta; order Neuroptera; family Chrysopidae; genus Chrysopa; species Chrysopa pallens. Next base: position 72,119,417 of record CM035593.1, on the reverse strand, counting down.
TCAATAAGAGCTAAACTATGCTTAATTAATTAAAACAATTTAAAATATACTCATTTATAATTAGAATATTTAAAACTAGACATACTATCAGAGTAGTATTTTAGATATTTATATTTAATTATTATACTTAAAGTATTAATAAAATAATATTCGTTTTTTTTTTTTTTTTGATTGATTTTACATGCATATGTACATTTATCATTGTATAATAAACATTATAAGTCGTGTAATAGTGTATGTGTTCACCGGGACTCAGTCAATTGGCATAAATCCAATCCCCCCACAATATTATACACAATTCTCCTATTTAATATTAAAATCCTAGTATTGCCCGCCACTATACCTGAAATATATAAAAAAAAATTTTTTTTTCACAAATACAAATAAATACACTTATATTTAAATATATATATAATACATATATATAATATATATGATAGTTATAGGAACTTATAAAAGAAAGATGTTCATATAGACAAAGTGCCCATTCGATTAGTTTAATAAGACCGTTTCATATATATTTTCTGGATAAGTTTGTTTTGTTTGTTTCAAAATTGATACAATGTGGATGGGGCCTTTTACTATAAGAAATTAGTTGTTAGTATTTAATTATAATGTATCTTTTATTATTATTAATTACTAATTAACAATTATTATTAAAGTTTTTTTTTCTAGTTTTACATTTACATTTAATTAATAAAAAAAGACCATAATTAATAATTACAAACAAGGGACCATATAATAGTGATATTTTATATTTAAAAATATTTATATTGTTTTTGTTTTATTATATAATTTGATTAATCGTCTTTACATCAACTATTATCGGTAAGTTTAGTTTTTATATTTTTAATTTATTAATGATAATGCATACAATTTTATACGCATTTACGTTTTGTAAGTTGTCTATTGCAAATTACAAGATTTTAATCTAAACTTCTAGTGCCGCTTATAATCTGTTAAATTTTATCGAATTTAGTTTTAAGATCTTTGTCTTTAATTGTTATTTTTTATTTTATCAGCATTAAATATTTCATTATTTATAACACTGAATCGAAATCATCTTTTCAATTATTTATTTATTTATTAGTAATTTATTTGAAACCATAGAGAAATGTTTTAGGCTAAGATACTCGCTGATATAACTAAAGAATTTATGGACTGATATATGCCAAAATCTTCTATAATAAACTAATACTAGTTGCTACATTGAAGCGTAGACTTAAAAAAACTCTATTGTCATAAGAAATAAAATATAGTCCACACCACAAAGGTGAAACCTTTTGATCGTAATTGGTTGATATGTCCAATATATTGATATATAATTAATGCAATTAATTTTAAAATTAAGCTATTACTAAGACCCCAATGGCCCGATTTGGATAAATACAGTATATTTTCTGAATGTATTAAACCTGTCTAGCAAATTTCATTAAAATTGGAGCACAAATTTGAAAGTTACAGCGGAACATAGATAGATTAGATACAAACGAAATGCAAAATCGTATATTTGTACCATAGATCTCACTTCGTTCGGTCAATTATTAAATGGAAATTACCTAATTATACCTATTATACTATATAACTTATGTCAAAATCTTTCAATTAATTATCAAATACATGTTTTTAGCGTAACAAATCCATTAGCTTTGTAGAAATCGCAAATCAAATAGTTGGCATGACATCGTTTAGAAATAGTTATTCGATTTGAATTTATTATTAATTTTGATTGTAATTATGACAAACCCACATTCTAGTTTATTCGAAGATTATATTTAATTTCAGTCATTCTCATTCGAAATTTGAAAAACTAAAATAAAGTTTATTAACCAGGTGCAATTATGATTATTTTCGTGTTTTTTAGCCTATTTATGTGTCATTTAACTTAATTATGACTACATGTATTTAACTTCTTTATTTGCTTAGAAATGGATCACATGAAACAATTCTTAAAAAAAAAATAAGCCTCAGCATTTTTTCTATTTTGTTTAACTACATTCGAATAAAGAAATGTAAAATAGTAGGCCACCAATGTCATAAACTGAATATTAATTTGCTGACGTATTATAAGTGTGCTAATTGAATAATTAAATACGTTACGAAATCAAATTTAATAATTTTTACACAATCGAAATACTGTTTATACGTTTCCAAAATTGAATTTAATTTCGTTTAAGGATGTAGAAGCTCATCACGTGATCATTAAATGAATGATTTTTCCTGTAATGTAATTAAAGATCGATATTAATTTATCTTTAATTACCTACCTTTTTTAATCTTTTTTTAAATATCTTTTAAGTAGATGCTCAACACAGTTTTTTTAAATTAATTTGTTTATAAAAGTGTTAATAATTTACACTACATATTTACAAATCAAGCTTTTTACTGAAAGTCGCTACATCTATAATTATGAATATGCGATATTAAATTTACAGTTTAATAATTGAAATTAAAGTATTAAAAATGATATTAAATTAACATATATAGATACTTTTTTGTTAAAAAACTTTTTATATTGAAGTGAATTTTATTAGGTCGAATGACATTAGCTGAACAGCTGATCGTCATTGTTTTTCTGTAGTATATGTAGGTACATACACACCTATATGGCAGTTCGGTCTTAAGTCAAATTCGATTCTAAATTTTAGTTTTAATTACTGATTAATACATATATTTATAGCAATTTAATAATAGAAGAAATTATTTTTAAAAAATGGGTGCGTATACTTATGTACGCGCGTCAGAAGCTATACTTCTTTGGCATCATTAAAAAACAATTTTTAATTGCATGCAAATAAATAATTACAATAAAATAATAAAAGGACTGAGAAGGATAGACAACACAGTCAACAAAGCTCAGTTTAAATTTGAAAAATTAAATAAATATACATTTTCCTATATTAAGTGTAACATATAACAGCTTCAACCTGTGAATTTTGGGTGACGGAGATGCGCACGTATCTTAAAATTTTACTCTCATCATTTTTTCATAACGTGCCTAAAGAAATATAACTTCAAAAAAAAAGCAAATTAGAACTATATCAATTTTAAGTTGAAATCTACTATTAATCAGTTATTTAATTATGTCAGTCTCTATCATAAATAAATTCAAGTCTAAATTTACTGAATAAAAACTAACATAGGTAATCTTTATAATAAATTATTGAATACAATAAATATAATATTTAAATAAATGTATGACGTCGTAAAATGTTTGAACTAAAATGGTATGCCCAAACTAATAAGTTTTAGTTTAGTAGTACTAAGAGCATATTTTAGATTAGGTATATATTTAAATCAAAGCTAAATACTAATAATGTACTCCAAATAAATATTTGATCGACAGCCAAACTATTTTTATATAAAAATATTATATAGGTAATAAATATATATGTATATAGATCTATTTTAATACATAATTATTATTTGATTTTATCAAATATTATTTAACATATTAATAATCAACTAAAATTTAAAAAAAATAAATTTAATAATAAACAAATTAGTTAATATTTATTTTATATTTTATTTAACATAATAAATATTGTATAATTTTAATAAATAATCTGTGTATATCGTATAATAGTTATTGAGTCGTAAAAATAAAATGCTTATATAAAACATTTAAGTGGCAGGCGCATTCAATATAAGGTTTTACTTTCGAAAAAATAAATTGTTAATCTTTGAGAATGCATCTCTGAATATGCCAGTCACAACTCGCCGAATATAATAAACAATAGTCTGAGCAACATTTTCAATTTAGTCTTGTATTAAAATTGAAAGATTTGTACATAAAAATCTAAAAACTAACCGCATATTCTACCTAAATTTATAATGTTTTATACTCGACATATATATGTCGGAGTATATTAATTTTAGTCTAAAGTTTGTAACGGTATTCATATAATAATCACCTACTTGATTATATGAATAGCTCATTTTCCCATTTTCGTCCGTCCATCATTATGTTAACTCAAAAATGAAAAGAGCGATCTGAATTTATTTTGTTTTCTTTATTTTCGTTTTTTATTACGTTTTCACCATTGTTGTTCAATTTGATAGCGTTTTCAGAATTTTCTTATTCACGTCATCTATTGGACGTGCTAAGAGAGACTCCTGGTAAAAAAAAAGGATTAAGGAATAGACCAATTTATAGATATAAAAATACAGATGCAAGTGATATTAAATTATCTTTTCATTTAATAATGCCATTGCATATTGACTGTTGTGTACCCTTGTTTAAATTTTTAAAAATTATAAAACCAGATTAATTCAAGAAATAAAAATTCAAAATTAAAATAATACATGAATCATCCACAAAAAATTAAAATTAATAGTTAGAAACTTATTTAAAAATATTTTATTTTATACTCAAAAATACAAGTTGTATAAAAAATTAACTTTTAAATCAAGTACAAATCATAATATATCTTTATTTGAAAATCATCAATTTATATTTTTGCTGCTGTGGCGCTGAGATCTTAGCATGAATCTCACATATAATTATTGGACATTCATGCTAAGCAAAACTCTAACTACCGGTGTAATTAATAACTACCAACAGATCATAGACTTAAAATTTGTAATAGATGGAATGTTTCATAATAATCTATTTAGTGTATAATTACAATAATAAGTCAGTTTTGTAGCCTATAGAAAATAGTATCGTGAATAGTTCGGTTATGAGTTGTTATTATTTTTTCTACTATGGCACTGAAATGTTATCATGAATCTCCTATATAAGAAATTAATACATTTAGGAAAAAATGAATAAATTTCAATTATCGAATTTTTTATTCAATTTTTATTATATTTTTTACGAATGAACGTGCAATAAAAATTAATAATCCATTTTTTGATATATTTAGGTATTGTTAACATTAATAAATCCAACAACCAACAACTACCCTTAAGTACTGGCAATGTAGTTTGATTAAAAAAAAAAAAAATATTAATAATTAGTCGCATTTGAACTACACATATTTATTTAAATATTTGTTTTGTATCTAGGGGCAATTTAAAATAAACTTAAAATTGATAAAATGTAAGAAATTGAAATAAATACGTGTTGATATATATGTATTCAATTTTTTCCCGTTTTAAATTCTACTATTTGATTCTTTATAAGAATTCCATTTTTTCTAAAATGAATGTGATTGGTGGTGCTGATTAGTGACTAAATACTAAATAGACCAATTGTTGATGACGATCTTTTAAATGCTTATCAAATATTTACGAAAAGAAAACTGTACATTATTAAGACGCATTTGAGAAAATCTTATAATAAAGATGGTCACTAAAAAATCAAATTAAAATTTAATTTTTTTATCCAACATTTATTATTCTGTTTATGTATATAGGCTGTCTACGCATTAGCGCCACTTTTGGCCCAAGAGCCAATTGTATGACTATTAATCAGATAGATACATGGATAATGTTCAGTCGTAATATTACCATAGAATCTTCTAAACGTCGACACCTCTGAAATTGTCCAATTTTTACTGTATGGCTGTTACTTCCGGTTGGTGCTTTCGAACGCCATCTTTATTTATTTCGACAAGTGTAATAAAAGTGTCTATTGAACAGCCCCAAATGTTAGTTATCATGGGTCGACCTCTATAATTGGGGCTAGACACTTATTCCACTTGTCGAAACTTTTGATATAAATTTGGATTATGTATTTTATCAATAAAGATGGGGCCTGAAAGCGCCAACCGGGACATATATTCGTTTAAAATTGGATAATTTCAGGGGTGTCGACGCACTAATACTACGCCCAGATCAAAAATTGTCCATGTATCTAATTCATAGGTTTTTCATACGGTCGATTCAAAGTTATATCTCTGATTTTGACAACACTAATATTTCTTTTGGAATGTTGCACTCTCTACAATAATATTATGATTAATTAATATATAAATTGAACTATAGATGTCATAATTATTATTTTCCAATGATATGTATTATAAAGAGAACTATAATTAAAAATTGATTTGAAATACCGAAATACCGATTCTCACAATTTTGTAAGGATGATATTCGAATTCGGAAGAATATTAACAAGCGACGAAATATCCAAAATTCGTAGATAATATTCAAGTAAAATTTTAAAACTGTGCACCTTCATCTGTAACAAGAATTGTTGGAACAGACTGTAGAATAAAATTATTACCTAGATATAATATTTTGTTTTACATACAATGATGACAAATACATAAAAACGAATTTTAACTTAGTAAATAGTTAATGAATTAATTGAATTAAATTGATAATACCAAATAATGTTAGTTAAAGTGTTATTATAAAAAATATATATATAATACAAATGAAATGAAAACAATAATGATAAAATTAAACAATTTACATCATTTTAACAAAGTTTATAAAGTCATACTAAAATGTTCACAAACAATTTTCAAATATAATAACGTTCGTTCTGTTTGTAATCGTAATTTGTTGGCTATGGTTGTAATTTTATAAGTTATAATATTATATACGGTATGTACTTAAAATATTTATAATATATACACAAAATATAAATAGTTCTACTTACTACCAAGTAATTATAATAAAATTAGATAGATATTTATGTTATTATTATGACATCTACATGTTTGTCATATAAAATAATTGAAACTATTGGCTAACATTATTATACTACAATCATCTTTGGGTTTATCTCTCAAAAAATTCACATAAGCTGAAAGTTAAGTGCAGCACACACCATCAGATTTTCTGATTTGAAAAGTAACTCTTAACATGTATTTTATATTAGACCCCGTACACGGAAATTCTACATAAGACATTAGATTTTCTGATCAGAAAATCTTATCATGTGTGCATCAGAATTTCTTATAACAACATTACTTACTATGTTATCTGAGATAGGCCATCTGTTAGTTAAAAAAGTAATTAATAAATTTAAAATATTTGGAAGTTCATTGGTATATTGTGGTTCGCTGTAATTTTGCCTGATGTCAAGCGTATAATATTTGATAATCATATAACCTCTTTATGGTTCCGACACTAAAAATTATGAAAATTTTCGATTAATTGGCGCATGTAAATTTTTTTTTTTTAAATTTCTAGCTTTAGCTATTTTCAGTTATATAGCCATTAACCAAAGTGGATTATTATTATACAACAACAGTACACAGCAAAACTAGGTGGTCACCCATCCAAATACAGATTGTGACTGCTGTTGCTTAACTTGTATTAGTTGGTCTAAGCATGTCATTACGTTACGTCAGTCCGGGGTCATGTAAAATTTTCACATATTATTTTAGATATTTTGAGTTTTCTGTTTGTTTTTGAGGTTTGAAAATAAAATAATAAACTAGGCACTGGAATTCTTTTATCCCACGTGGGCGGTGTAAACAGTAAATGTTGTGCAAATAGAAATCATATTAATGTTATGTAAATTTTTTGTGTGTATTTATGTGTTATATTCTATTAAGGTGTTTTTTAATATTGTTTTCCCTTTATTCCCTATTGAAAATGATTTAACGGACTGTATAATATCACGTTGGCAACAAAAATTATAAATAATATACGAAAACGACAATAACTAGAAGTTCAACTCTAAAACACTATATAATAAGTATGGTTTTATTTAACCATAAGTTTTCTCTGTTTGTCTTTAAATGTTTAAGAAATTATCTTCAATTAGAAATATCGTTAATACTAATAATTTATATCAAAGATAGCAGCGACCCCGATGTATTTATAGTTTGCAACGATACAACATTGTAAAATATATAGGTAATGTTGAAAAAATCTAACATTTAAATTTTTATTTAACATAATTAAGTTTTCCTTCACATTTGTCACAACTGTCGGTTTATATCTAAAAAAAATATGCCATGAAAATCTAATGAATCGAATGTGAACTGGTCTTTCATTTAAAAATAACAACACAAAATGTCATATTAACGCAACGATACTCTTTCCTCTATGTACACCCAAAAATGTTAGAAAACACACCACTCTAATAACAAGTTATTTAAAATAATTAAAAAACAACAAAAAAAAAAACAGACAAGATTTTTGGGTTCAAAATTTTGAAAAAGTTCCTGGAAGAAATTATAGTAGATAAGGTTTCCTCATTCTGCCTACTCCCGGGCCTAATTATGTAGCTTATCCACTTTAAATATAGTCTTATCACCCAGAAAAATTTCTGCTACCAGATTTCACAGAGAAATTAATAAAAAAAGGCATCGTGAATTATCATTTTTAATTTTGAGAGGCAATATCTAAAAAAATCTTTTACTTGATAGGGTTAGAAAGTAAATTCCGCCAAACCCAAAACCATTGCCATGAAAACTCATAGTGCTATTACTAAGCCGCATCGCTCTTTCGATGAGAAATCTTACAAATATTCTCTCAAAAACTTGTGACGACTTATCTACTTAAAATCTTATGATCTATATCATTATATTGCCAGAGTGTGCGATCGTTATGAGTCACCCCATGTTGTAGTTTGTATAGAGGTAATGAATGTTCGTTTATTTTTATTTTATAGATAAATATTATTATTTAAAATTTTTGAAAATTTATTTATTTTAAAGTCTAAATTATTATCTAAACATTTTTAGTCAAAAGATATATAATTTTTTTTGCAAACAAAAGGTGAAGAACATTTTAAACACTTGACGTAAAGAAATTTGTTAAAAAAGAAAAAAAAAATTATAATTGACTTATAAATATCTGTAAAAATTCTTTTATAACGTAATTATTATTATATTTTCGGTGCTTATACTTATACAAATGTATAATATGTACAAATGTATACCTAGGACACACAAACAGACATCACGAAGGTCGAATGTTGTTCTTATTTTATTTTGATCAACATCGATACGCACATACGATAACACGTACAAATTTATAAATAAAATTTATTGAGAAAAAAAAAACAGAAAAAAAAACAGAAGCATCTATTTTCTTACTACTTATTATACGTTTGATTTACTATGCAAGAAAATTCAAATTTTTTTTAGAGGGAACAAAGTGTTCAAGGTTTTCAAAACAACAATATTTTTTCAATTTATCTTTTTTCGATTTATTTCACTTGAATATTTTTCCACATCTTTACGTCAAAAGCACTGTACTACATTTGTAGTTATTTTAGAATATTTTTCTTTTCCGACAGTCCAATAGCAGAAGTATTAGCTTAGTATCTACATTCTATGTGAAACGTATTGTACTTATAACTTACACTACAGTATATACACACATACACTCACTTACTATAGTATATACATAAATGGAAATTATCTTTTAAATGTTTAGTTATTTTAATTGTTTATCTAAATGACGTGGTTAATTCATCCCATTTTTTTTAGTTATTCAGAACGTAGTCTTCTTCTAACAAATACTAATTTTTCATTTAAACGGTAACATTTTCTCTAGGACAAAAATTAACAAATCTGTCATTTTCTCACGTTTCTCCTATCCTACTTGTTATGAAGATTATAGTTCAACCAACTGTGTCCTGTCAGCAGACCCACTATTCTTAATTGTTTACGAAAACAGTTAAATGAATTAGCTATGGCTATACAAATCTCATTCTGTCGCATGCCATCCGCGAAGTTTCCAAGATGCGATAGCGAATCATCTGCTTCGGTTTCTTTTATGTCAGAGTAATCGGGAACTTGTTAGTTTTTATCTTGTTAATATTATAGGCGAATACAATTTTATTATTATTACAGGCGGCTCAAAATTCCGTAAACTTTACCTAGTTGTTCATGTCAGGACAATTTGATTAAGCCAAATCCGCAGAACAAAAATTGTAGATATGAACAAATATAGAACAAAAATTGTACATATACAGGACTTACACCTAAAAGTTCCGGAAATTCGAAGCTTAAAGAAATTTTCTAGACATTTAATACATATAATCCTAGTAATGTGCTAGTAGTGAAAGGAAGCTATATTTTACCGATCCTATCTATAATCACTCAACGATTATTTCATCAACTAATTTATTTCTATAAGCTGAGTGCACCTGTTTCATGTATATCAAATTTGCGTTTAGAGAAAATTTGGCGTCAATTCTTTTTACAACCGAGCCATCCTATTGACGGTCCTAGACACATTAGGATAAAGGAACCCCTATCATCTTGACAGAGCATTATTTTGTTAGAATAGACAAAGAAATTGGGTAGGCGCGGTTCTAGATTTATTTTTATTTCCCTACAGTCACATTAAATGAATAGAAAATATAATATAATCCACAAAAGTAACATTTTTGGCATTCACAAGCTAGTTCTTAAAAATGTTTGTTGCTTGAAAAGGTTCTCCTCTAGATTTGAATATCACATTCTATGAACATCAGCGATAAACTGGTTAATCTCTCTTACACTTCTTAATTCATTTTTTATTATTTCCAATTCGGAGAAGGAACGTACTCCACTGCACTTAGTTGTTATCACTTGGCGATTCGCTACTTTCGTTTATCGCGCCATACAAACATCTACTGATGAAAGAAAGGCCCATAAACAATTAGGTACATGAAAAATTAGTTCACTGATGATTTTTCTTTATTGTAGTTGTCCGCGACAATAGTATTAGTTTAGATAATGCAGTGCAAATAGAACATATACTATATGTAGTTTATACATACACTCAATCACTATATTATATACATTCATCAAAATAATCTTTTAAATGTTTACTTATGTTAATTGTTGATATAAACCTCGTAGTCAATTCATCCCATTTTATTATGTGATTCCAATTTCTCCATAAGAGCCCATATTAAAATTTAAAAACTTTGAGCTCATTTTTCACAAATTTGGGTTGGCCAATTTCAATCGGACAAGGTTCTTATTCTATTTTTTTTTTATATTAAAGAACAATCAAGAGAAGTTTCATTAAAATCCTGTGAAAAGTCATTCTGTGACTCAATTATCTTAAAACAATGTAGATACAGAATATACCTTCAAATTGTATTTTTGAATATGCTTAAATTATTTAAGCATGGTAAAATCAGAAAGTCTAATTTGCGGACGAGAAGAGAATAGCTTCGCTCATGCAAAAGCTAATAATTAAATGGGTATTGTAGTCAGTCATTATCGTTTAATTTTTTCGAAATACATACGTAGCAGAATGCTCAATGGGAAAGAATGGACTGTCGAGTAAGCACCCGTTATTTTTATTATACATATAGAGAGACATTTCGAGTATATGTATTGAAAAAATGTATTATTATACTTTTTTGATAAGCGTAAATTTTTTCACATTTGTAAAAATCAAGCATATATAAACATAACACACGATTCGTTTAATGGAAGTCCGTGATCCCCTGTAATTTCAATATATTCATATTTAATGAAGCATCAATTAAAACGAAGTTCCAATAATTAAGTTTTTTGTAGTACAAATTCACGTGAGCGTGTTTACGATGTATGAGGCATAATTAGGAATAGATATTTGTATAGAAGTGGTTCAAATACATTTGATATACAAATAATGAACATATTATAAGAGAAAAATATTATGTTGCAAACAGACGTCATTGTTATTACGAAAACATTTTAAATACTGCACGAATAAACCCCGACTCGAATAGTTATGTTTGTCATATTTATTCTGTATTGAATTATTATACATTTTTAATAAAAATTATTTTTTATAAATAAATATAAAATAATTGTTTGCAAAAGGTGTATTTGCAACAAAAGAGCGGAAAGAACGCATAAAACAGTAGTAAATTGTACCTTAAAAGTATTATTAATTTGATGCCAAAATAATTAAGAAAGTTGTGATATGAACATGAATATATGATGATGGCGATGTGCCTACCAATAATGCTAAAACTGTCCGCTCGCTCATTTATATAATTGGCAAAGTGCCTGGCATCCCGGGACTAACCGGCCTGACCAACCAGGACACCAAAACAACCACATCAAACACTTGAATATTTTTTTAAAAAATCTACTACTTATTCACTTACTCATAAAATATATGTACGTTTTTATCTCATTTTATATTAAATACATACATTTTACTTGTACTGTAAGACTCAACACTACACAAACTTCATTTCTTATTTTAAAACTTAACCTTAGTAATCTAACCATTTGTGTCTTATCCCGATTCCCAGATAGGTCAGTCAGTCAGATAGATAGGTATTTACACACACAGTCACAGTCACACGAGTTTCCACCACTCGCACCTACTAAACATAATTTTAGTATTATCTATCCGTCTTACTAATACGTAGTTGAAAATTTTATTACTTCTTACTTAGTTCCATCTAACTGCCATACCTACCGCTTGCCATTTCCCTTACGTTATAAAGTTTAATACCAATTAGTTTAAATGCCATTTAAAATATCTCAAGTAAGTTTTTAATTTCATTTTTTTATTATTCAATTTTTTTATACATTTTATTTTGTTTGAATTACTTTTCAAAACCTCTAATACTTCTTCATTGTTGCAAATCATTACATCACTAAATTACACCAATTCAATGTGTTAAATCATTTATATAACAACAGGTATACGCTTAGCTGTATTATTTTTAACTATGCATTATCAATTTAAATTTGGTTAGTTAAAAATTATGCCACCGTCATTTAACGCTGTTTTATAAATCGGAATAAATCGTACTCCTTCGTGTTTCGAGTGTTTTTGTTTGAATTTCAATTTATTACTCAACTTATTGTCTATTGTCATCTGTTATCATTATTTATTGTTAAAAATTAATTAATTATTACTAATTTATTGTTTTTAATTAAACGTCAAATATGATTAGTAATTTTATTCAAAAGATTTTTTTTGTTATTGTGTAATATATGACGATAGTACGTCTATCAATTGTGATTTTACCGCATATTATGTAAATCTTAGTATCGACAAGTACAAATTTATTTTACTCAATTTTTTTAGCTACCATATGAAATAAAATAATAAATAAATTATCTAAATGGTGGGTTGTAAAACATTAAAAAAGAAAATAATTATAAGACAAAATTGTTGATGAGAATTTATTAGAATTGAACGTAGCTAATAGACTTTGATTGCGTATGTAAAATTTCTGACGTATGTTTTAGAATGGCCTTCAAAATCAAAAAATAGAATTAAATTGCATTTTTTTCTTAAGTAGCAATAAATATTGTCATCAAAGTAACAGCGTCTATACTGTATTGTTTTTAAATTCACGTGTATTATGTAAAATTGAATAATTCATAATCATGAAAATCTCTTTTCCTACAGTTATTATAGAGAACTACTAGATGTATTGAGTTCTTTATAGTACTTTATTGTTAAATGTAGAGAGTCAAGTGTTTTTGCCTTTGATCGTCGATTAACGTGTTTAACATTCGGCGTAGTTAATAAGTCGCTCTCGCTCTAAAATTATTAAGTAAAAGTTAACAGAACATTGAACAGTGGTACCACCAGAATGACGAACAGACTAACTACATACATTGACAATATATTTATATTTTTATTTCTCGGTTTATAACTTATAAAAAAAGTAATACTTCAGTAAATGTTTAATTATTTCAAACTATATTCGTTTTACAATTTTGTGTTTTTAATAATTATTAATAAATAACGTTTTGAACAAATTTTACCTGTTTACATTCAGGTAGGTTTACGTTTTTAGTTAACTTTAAATAAATATTAATTATGTGGTGGTTTTGATTTTCTAATTCAATTTGTTTTTGAACTTCTCTTATCACCATGTGTGTACTATTTCTTTTTTTTTTTTTTATAATAGCTTTTTGATAGTTAGCCTCCTTACAGACATACATACGTCAGGATATACGTGTGTTAATGCGTGGTCATCGGTTATTGGACGTACATAATTTAAGTTCATACTTTGCTTCATTTTTCCTTTTGAAAAGTATTTAACAATTAGTTGAATTAGAATATATTTGTTGGTTTATAAATTTTATTAAATTTATGTGAATGAATAAAGCAAGTAAGATAAAAATTATATTAAAGCTTTTATTTTATGGCTAAAATGTACCTGTGTGTTGTATAATGTGAAACTATGACGTGAAGTTAGACAAAAATTTACATATTACAAATTGTTAATTATTGCGAATATAAAAAATTTCCAACCTAAAATCATGTGAATATCATATTTTGTTCTACGATTATAAAATTAAATTCTAAGATTAAAATATTTGTTCTATGATGGGTGTATTAAAAGTAGTAGTTTCTTCATTTTTGATTTATTGCGGTTAATTAAACAAACATTCATTTATTTTCAAGATAACGTTTATTTGCGGAGTCTAATGGTTTATATAACGGTGTATTTTCATTAAGACAAATAAATGTTTAAATATTATCAGGGTTACTTTAATTCATTGTGCTTTACCACATTGTGTACCTGCTATTTGTTAAACATACACAAGTTACACCATACATGCGATACTCAGCGATAGGTTAAATTCATAGATACTTTATATTTGAGGATTATGCTTTAAAATTTACTGATTATCACTTTAGAAGATGGTTTTTAGAACGGAAACGTATTTCCGTTTTATATTTACGTCTAATTTTTGTTGTTTCTAATTTAGAAAAATTAATCATGACTAAAATAATTTTAAGTGTTTCACTTAAATAATTCAATACACTTCAAACGAATTATATTACATGCTTGATTCAGATATTTAATAATTATGTATTATTGGCGGTTTAAATTTGTAAGAATCTTCCTTTCAAAAATGTGTGTAAGATATTTTAAAAATTTTTGTATATATCAAAAACGATGTTCTATTCCATTTTCCAACCCTCAACGAAATAGAAATATGTCAACTTATATACTGTATCAGTGTTTTCAATATGATTGGTCAATAACAACCATTAAAATCGTATTTCATCTTTTTCAAAGTATTAAAATGTACCGGGTTATTCCAACTTGTGACACTAAATTACTTTTTATCTTATGACAAAATGGTTAGTTTTATTTTTTAAGGTGTATTTATAGTCCATTTTTTTTTATAATGGATTGAAAATAAAAGACGTACTTCATGAAAAAAACCTTTATTTGTATTAATATTATACCGATGTTTTTTCGTAATTTAAACCCGACGTATTAGTATATATATATATATATATATATATATATATATATATATATATATATATATATATATATATATATATATATATATATATATATATATATATATATATATATATATATATATATATATATATATATATATATATATATATATATATATATATATATATATATATATATATATATATATATATATATATATATATATATATATATATATATATATATATATATATATATATATATATATTTCATAAATTTGGAGTTATTGTAAATTATTTTAGATTTAGCAAGTTTTTTTTTTACAAAAATTCAACGTTATTTAAAATCTAAAAAGCCGGAATAGGTTACTTAAGGTAGATTTGACCTTTTGAGATTGTTTTGATAAAATATAAAGTATACACTAGTCACCTCCACTGAGTACTACATATTTAAAAATATAAACAGTACTACATATATAAAAATATTTACAAATCACGTTCTTGCGATTAGTAAGGTTTCCTGCAAGTTATCGGTTAGAGATTGTTTTGATTATATATAGAAGTTTCAATTCGAATTCTAATTTCTTGTTAAACTACATAAGTATACATTAGTCACCTCCCCTGAATAATACACACACACACACACATATATATATATATATATATATATATATATATATATATATATATATATATATATATATATATATATATATATATATATATATATATATATATATATATATATATATATATATATATATATATATATATATATTTAACAGGAAATTAGAATTCGAATTGAAACTTCTGTATATAATCAAAACAATCTCTAACCAATAACTTGTAGGAAACCTTACTATATATATGTATTTATTGTTCCCTATTTTTTTTGAATAACTCGGTATTTTTATAATATTGTTGCTGGATACAAAAATAAGATACTGATGGTAATAAAATAACATGCGCACTTATCATTATCGATATTCTTAATTTAAAAGTGAATTGTTAATAAAGGAAGCAAATTCAATTGTAGCCTATTAGTGACCTCTCTTAATAGTACTTAAACATCGGAATCATGTTTTTGAATTAATTCTTAATAATATTAATTAGGCATAAAATTTTGGATTTTCACACCGCATATTAAAAGTACATAAATTGAAAACCAATCATTGATGTAAAATTAATATTAAAATTATTTGTAGTGAGTTAAATACACTTATTGAAAATTAAAAAAAAAACAATGAATCAATCAGGTTTATCTTATTGCATATGCATATTTAACAGTCACACTTATACGGAGTGTCCATACATTAATTTGTTCATAGAAAGTTTGTTCATCTAATGATAGATGTGTGAGTAAATGCGAGACTTACGTTTCATTTATACAGAAATCCTTGCTTATATATAAATTTAACAAGGTTTATGTTTAAATATTTATTTAAATATCGCTTAGTATTTTGATGAATTTTGAAAAGAGGTGACTTGCATCCTGGACGAAAATTTCTTTTACCTTGGAAAATCATCTTATTTATACTATATCTAATTCGTATTAATATTTAAATATGAAAGCATGTTATCTATATGTTTCTAAACTTTTACACACCAAAATTATTCAACCTACGATTTGGAATTTGATGAGGTAGTTAAAAATAGTCCTTTTTTAATTTGATTCTAGATTATATTCGTGAGCAAAGCTACGTGTATTAAATTTAAAGTAGGTCGCAATACAACTTAGAAAGAAATTTATGTTGTTTGTCAAGAAGGTTGGGAAATTCTTTTATAGACGATAAGTGGTCTTGGTATATTTATTACGTAAATATACATATTTAAGTAAAGTACTGACTTCATTACTATAATATTAAAATTATCTTAGAAATTTTAGTTGGTATTTTTTATACCTGTATCTAATCTGAATGTTTAATTAAATAATTATATTAAATACATAGGCAAATACAGGCATTTCACTTGAAAAAAAAAATATTTTTATCTTTAAGTACTTAAATTAATTTTTTTTTAATTTTTCGCTAAGGATTATATATCATTACTACTTCACAAATTAAAGGTCTTCACATGAGTTCAAGATAACAATTTGATTTATTAGTTAGTATTGTTTACATGCTTGTGGTCAAAACAATGTTAGACTTTCGAGGCCAAAAAATGTTTGACACGAAACTTAAATCGCAGTATATTTTGACGGTAAATTTAACTGTATCTTTGAGAATTTCTGAAATAAAAATAGTTTCAGACTCGCTATAAAAATGCCTTATACGTCTCAAAAAGTGTGTTCATTAATAAAAACTTCACTATTATGTATTGTAATTATCTTTTTGTCGTAAAAATTGTGTGAAAATTAAAATAATCATAATAAATTAAATAACTGTGTATAAATTAAAAATTTAATGACATATATGTATCTTTTCATTTCATAAATTAGTGTCATTAACATAATTTTCATTTATCACCATTTAAAAACGTATCCCAATGCTGCGCTTCATTGGGAAACAGAATAAATAAGAAATTCATATTGTGTACACTTAGTACATGAAAATAAGATTAACTTGGTAGCTTGGTGCTCATATCTAAACTTTAGAACAGATTTTCAGAAGCAAAGTTTAATACACTATTTAGCTCCATATTTACATGTTCTACACCAAGAGCTTGACCTGCTTACTTTTCAATGTACGTTGGGCGTTCAAATTTTGACCATCAAAAAATGTTAAATCTTGCGCACTTCTGCTTAGTTTTGGCAATTTCAGCTACAAAAATTATACATAAAGTATTCTGTTGTGTAATTTTTTTGAGTTTCTAATAACAAAAAAGTTGAATAATTGAAAATACACATCTGAAAATTCACTCACATTATGCTCTATTTTATTTTAGAAAAAAATTTAGATCTTATTTCAACTTTCTATAAATAATTTGCACTAAAGATAATGTAAAACGTTTAAAATTTTGAATAATTCACTTTTTAAACGACTGTAAAATTTTATTAACATATTGAATATTAGTAATGGCCATATGTAGTAATATTAAAGACGAATGTTGAATAAAAAATTAAATTATTGTATTAAAAATATTTGTATTTTTTTAACTGTACACTTCTATAATAAGCCTACGTAATTATAATTAATTTAACTTTACCAATAAATATTTTTTTTTTCTTGTTACAGAACTGATAATAACAATAAGATAATATTAACTGTCAGTGTATTAATCACTGATCAGCAAGCAGGATGGAGGACGCACACGCGAAAACCGTCGAGGAGGTATTAAATTATTTTAGTTGCGATCCAGAAAATGGTTTATCATTAGATCAAGTCAAAAGAAACCAAGAAAAATATGGACCCAATGGTAAATATAGTTTTAAAATTCTTATAAAATTTAATATTTAGATCAATAGATCAATTATTGAATATATTAATTAATTATTAATTTAATAATTATCTAGTATACTGTAGTACTAAGGTCTAACAATCATTATACAGATACGTGTTTTGTCGTTTTAATTACTATTTTATACACTGGATTTATATATCAGCTTTTTATATTTATTCTTATGACCATTATTTTAATAAAATCTGTCTAATTAAGAGGAAACGTATGTCATGAAAGGACTTAGTGGGTTAATATATTGCCTTTATACAAGTATTTAACTTTAATTTGTATATGGCTAACTACTCTATCCATAAAATAACAAAAATTATTACACATTTAAAAATTCTAAACTGTAAGAGTTTTCTCAACGGAATAATTTATTATAATCTTGTTCAAATATCTTTACAGTCCTGAAGTGAATTTTATGTTATGTACTAAAGCGAATATAATGTAAATAAATTAAAAGTAAGTGAATTGTTGAAACAGTCTCTTTTTAGACGATATTACTGATTGGATCGTTCGTTCATTGACGTTAGTTAGATTAAATATCTTCACTCCAATAACTATTGAAATTAAATTTGCGTTTTTTAGAAGTACACAGTCTTCAATAAAATTTTAATGTGCTTTAAAAAAGACGTGAGAGTGATACGCTCTATTTAAAACAGTGTATTAGGCTAACCACGCTTTGCGTGTGATTGTAGTCTTAATGTAATATTTTATCTGTTTCTTTATTATTAAAAATTTGAAATGGCGCAAACAGTCTACTTACGCATATCACATATACTCCAGTAAATTACGCATATCTTATATATATTCATTCAATGAAGTTTTGTAATTAATAACAAAGTTTAATTATCTTTTAATTAGTAAACTTTGTTATATTTAAATGATATGTTAGACATGAATAATTCATTAAATTAAGAAATAATTATTTAAAAAAAATGTACAATGTATGTTTTTTTAATTAAATTTTTATATAATATTATTATTAAATCCAAATTTGTTTAAAATCTTATCATTATTTTTGGATGTTTAAACTATATTTGAAAATTTTCATTCAATAAGGAGATGCCCATCTATTAAATTTAGAATTTTTTTTTTTTGTTTTTTATAAATATATATATTTGGTATACAATTAATAAATTAATTAAAAATTGTAAAGAAGGTGACACTTTAAATGTAATTGTAACCATTAGATTTTTATTCACCAAATTGTATGTCATAAAAAGACATTTTAATATTAATACTATCTTTGTATTGTTTCAGAATTACCAACTGAAGAAGGTATGAAATATTGCGGCATTATACAACTAGTGTTTAATATATTTTTTAATGCTGATTTTACTCCCAACCAATTGTAAAATTATGTGAATTTGAATTTCATCTATTATTAGTTGTGTATAACTTTGAAATAGAAAGGGATTGAAGATTTTATACATAACATATAAAATTTAATTTTTTAAATAATATCAAATTCGAACAGTCCATTCTTTAAATGTTTGACTCAACTTGTTTGCATAGCACACTTTTCCATAAAAATTGTAATTGTATAATATTAATATTATTTGTCTTATTATTTAGGAAAATCGATATGGCAACTTGTGTTAGAACAATTCGATGATTTACTAGTCAAGATTTTATTATTAGCTGCAATTATATCTTTTGTAAGTATTCATATATAAAAAATAGTGCAAAAGTATACAAACAATCACATCTGATAGCTCAAATAAAAAGTTATTTATATCAGCAGCAGTATTCTATAACTTGTTTAATGGCATTCTCTATCATTTAAAGCGTGTATACCGATAATAAATTTTTTGAAATTTAAAACGTTAGTAATGCACACAGGACATGTAAATAAAATAATCAATAGTTCACACATTGAATAGTAGGGAAATTCCTCTATCTAGAACGTCAAAGTGCTTGTTAATTGTAATATTTTTTTTAATTTCTCCACTTAATTTTCGTTATAAATATAGTTGTAAAATATAAAACTATTTCAATATAGCATTTTAATAAAACACAAAAAATGTGAAGCGTACTTATAAATTAATAATGAACCTTTTTATTTAAATTAACGATCCATTTTTTATTTGTGAGGTCAGCGATAAAAAGTTAACAATGATAAAATATAGTTATTACACTATTTTTTTACATTCTGCTGGAAACAAACACGAGTTGTTTTCTTAAAATGAAAAGATCTATAGTGGAATTAGCGAATGTCATTGCAAAGTAGCTACATAGTCTTGCTAGAATGCTAAAATTTGAGTAATGAATATTAATACAATAATCGAATTAAATATCTGTTATAGGTTCTCGCTTTGTTTGAAGAACATGAAGATTCATTTACCGCATTCGTAGAACCATTTGTTATTTTGTTAATTTTAATCGCAAACGCAGTAGTCGGTGTATGGCAGGAACGTAATGCCGAATCAGCTATTGAAGCATTGAAAGAATATGAACCAGAAATGGGTAAAGTATTACGGGGTGACAAATCTGGTATCCAAAAAATCCGTGCCAAAGACATTGTACCTGGTGATATTGTGGAAGTCTCAGTTGGTGACAAAATCCCAGCTGATATTCGTTTAATCAAAATCTATTCAACAACATTACGTATCGATCAATCAATTTTAACCGGTGAATCTGTATCAGTTATCAAACACACAGATGCTATCCCAGATCCACGTGCAGTCAATCAAGATAAAAAAAATATCTTATTCAGTGGTACAAATGTTGCTGCTGGTAAAGCTCGTGGTATTGTTATGGGAACAGGTTTAAACACAGCTATTGGTAAAATTCGTACTGAAATGACGGAAACTGAAGAAATCAAAACTCCATTACAACAAAAATTAGATGAATTTGGTGAACAATTATCAAAAGTTATTTCTGTTATCTGTGTTGCTGTATGGGCAATCAATATTGGTCACTTTAACGATCCAGCTCATGGTGGCTCATGGATTAAAGGTGCTGTATACTACTTCAAAATTGCTGTAGCTTTGGCTGTCGCTGCTATCCCAGAAGGTTTACCAGCTGTAATTACAACATGTTTAGCGTTAGGTACACGTCGTATGGCTAAAAAGAACGCCATTGTACGTTCTTTACCATCTGTTGAAACTTTGGGTTGTACATCCGTTATTTGCTCCGATAAAACTGGTACATTAACAACAAATCAAATGTCTGTATCACGTATGTTCATCTTTGAAAAGATTGAAGGTAATGACAGCAGTTTCACTGAATTCGAAATCACTGGTTCAACATACGAACCAATTGGTGATGTTTTCTTGAAAGGACAAAAAGTTAAAGCTGCAGATTTTGACACATTACATGAAGTTGGTACGATTTGTATTATGTGTAATGATTCAGCTATTGATTTTAATGAATTTAAACAAGCTTTTGAAAAAGTTGGTGAAGCCACAGAAACTGCTTTAATTGTCTTAGCTGAAAAAATGAATCCATTCGGTGTAAGCAAGGTAGGATTAGATCGTCGTGCTGCTGCCATTTGTGTCCGTCAAGATATTGAGACAAAATGGAAGAAAGAATTCACTTTGGAATTCTCACGTGATCGTAAATCAATGTCCAGTTATTGCATACCATTAAAACCATCTCGATTAGGTACTGGACCAAAATTATTCGTGAAAGGTGCTCCAGAAGGTGTATTGGATCGTTGTACTCATGCCCGTGTTGGAACACAAAAAGTACCATTGACACAATCATTGAAGAATCGCATTTTAGATTTAACCAGACAATATGGTACTGGACGTGATACATTACGTTGTTTAGCTTTGGCTACTATGGACAATCCATTAAAATTGGAAGATATGGATTTGGGTGACTCAACTAAATTCTATACTTATGAAGTTAACCTAACCTTTGTTGGTGTCGTTGGTATGTTAGATCCACCACGTAAGGAAGTATTCGACTCTATTGTACGTTGCCGTGCAGCTGGTATTCGTGTTATTGTAATTACTGGTGACAATAAAGCTACAGCTGAAGCTATTTGCAGACGTATTGGTGTATTCACAGAAGATGAAGACACAACCGGAAAATCATATTCTGGTCGCGAATTTGATGATTTACCAATTGATGAACAAAAAGCAGCTTGTGCACGAGCCCGATTATTTTCACGTGTAGAACCTTCCCACAAGTCAAAGATTGTTGAATACTTACAAAGTATGAATGAAATTAGTGCTATGACTGGTGATGGTGTCAATGATGCTCCAGCCTTAAAGAAAGCTGAAATTGGTATTGCTATGGGTTCTGGTACAGCTGTAGCTAAATCAGCCGCTGAGATGGTTTTAGCTGATGATAATTTCTCATCCATTGTATCTGCTGTTGAAGAAGGTCGTGCTATTTACAACAACATGAAACAATTCATTCGTTATTTGATTTCATCAAACGTTGGGGAAGTAGTCAGTATCTTTTTAACAGCTGCTTTAGGTTTGCCAGAAGCTTTAATTCCAGTACAATTGTTGTGGGTCAACTTGGTAACAGATGGTTTACCAGCTACAGCTTTAGGTTTCAATCCACCTGATTTAGACATTATGGACAAACCACCACGTAAAGCTGATGAAGGTTTAATTAGCGGTTGGTTATTCTTCCGTTACTTGGCTGTTGGTGGTTATGTCGGTGCCGCTACTGTCGGTGCAGCTGCATGGTGGTTTATGTATTCTCCAACTGGCCCACAATTGAGTTATTATCAATTGGTAAGTTTATATTACATTCAAATAAATTATTTTTAAATTAGATAATCAACGAAACGATTTTAGGACTCCACATTTATCTTCAATCGTTACTCTTAAAACGTTTGTTCTCTAATTATCCACTTTAACCGAAAGATGGATGGATCCAAAACAATACATAATTTTTTGTTTTATAAATAATTTATCAAAGGCATAATTATCATTATAGCCATTAATATATTGAAAAAATAAAGTTATTACATATTTAAAAAAAATCATAAATTAAATGATAATTTAGGGGTTTAAAGGACAATACAGGCAAGTTGGTATAATAATACACAGGATTGAAGGGAACGTTACCGAGAACAATCGGAGCTGGGAATAAATCACAAAATTATGTGTAGTAGTAGGTTTAGGATTATTTTATATATTATATATATTATGTATTTTTACAAAATATATAATAATCGATTTGTTAAGTTTTCTTTTAACATTTTTTCAAAATAATATCTTAAATTTTTCAATTTTTGTTTATTACTTTTAATATTTCACATTATTTCTTTAATAGACTCATCACATGCAATGTCTTGGTGGTGGTGATGACTTTAAAGGAGTTGACTGCAAAGTATTCAGTGATCCTCATCCAATGACAATGGCCTTATCTGTATTGGTCACAATTGAAATGTTGAATGCAATGAACTCATTGTCTGAAAACCAATCTTTAATCACAATGCCACCATGGTGCAATATCTGGTTACTTGGTGCAATGACATTATCATTCTCATTACATTTCGTTATTTTATACATTGAAGTATTAGCGGTAAGTAAACTTTTATCTATCAATTTTATAATGAATATTATTAAAACGATCCAGCTATCAAAGCTGCAAATTTCGTCCAGTCATTCAAGGATATCGAAAATATATTATATTCAGTAAGAATTGATTAATACCTAAGTGTAGATTAATTTACTTTAAGAAACTCTTTGGGATGTGATTCTTATACTAAACTAAAGCATTGTGGCGATTCTTGTATTTAATATAAAAAAAAATTATAATTTGTGAATTTTATTATAAAGTGCTCTGAAATTTTTCTACTTCAAAACTAAATATTCGAAGTTTCAAAGCAAAAATGGCGCTTGTTCGATAGATTTGGATGTACATTACTCCTGAACTTTCACTGAATATGAAGAATGAAAACGATAAATTTGATTCCTTAAATATCGGACCTTATACGCAGTAGAATCAAAATATTTTGAATTCTCATTACGGAATGTTTTTTATTTTTCATTTCGGTATTGGTTATTAGATATAGTGAACGCCTCTCTGCCTTTTTGTTTGTTATATACTATGCGGCTACATCAAATTTCGTGGCGGGTTATGATAATAGAAAATTTTAATAGTTTACGTATATTTTTGCTTTAAAATTACAGTTCTTGATTATTATTAATTATAGATAATTACAATATATTCATGACAATGCACCAGGCAGCCTTTAATAAAAGGTAATGATGGTGTAAATGTATTAGATGTTCCTTTCAAATGCGGGTTATAAAATCATCGGAAAGTGCTAACAATCAACAAATGCGTTCGGGTTATTAGATATAGTGAACGCCTCTCTGCCTTTTTGTTTGTTATATACTATGCGGCTACATCAAATTTCGTGGCGGGTTATGATAATAGAAAATTTTAATAGTTTACGTATATTTTTGCTTTAAAATTACAGTTCTTGATTATTATTAATTATAGATAATTACAATATATTCATGACAATGCACCAGGCAGCCTTTAATAAAAGGTAATGATGGTGTAAATGTATTAGATGTTCCTTTCAAATGCGGGTTATAAAATCATCGGAAAGTGCTAACAATCAACAAATGCGTTCGGTGTGTCGTGGATCTAAAAATTTTATATATTAATATATATATATATATTTATAAATCTCAAGAACCTGAAATGAATTATTTTCCAACCCTTTGTTTTACGTGTAGAACTTTTACAATTTTAAAATTAAGTTTTGCATAAAATATTAATATATGTCTTTTTTTAATGTCTAGCAAATATTCCAAGTATCACCAATTGGCATTGATGAATGGATAGTTGTAATGAAATTTTCAATTCCAGTTGTATTATTAGATGAAGTACTTAAATTTATAGCAAGAAAAATCACTGATGGTGAGAATCCACTTTATACAGTGCATTGGATTGTATTAATGTGGGCAGTATACTTTGGCTGTTTATATGTGTCCATGATAATTTAAAAATATTAATTAGCTAATTAATATTATTCCTTTTTTTACTCATTTGTTTACCTCACACGCACTCATCAACAAAATTTACTTATCCATCATTTCAAACATTGTTTTTTTTAACTGCCTTTTAAAAACAAAAATTGTGTTTTTATCATCATTGTTTAAAAAAAACAGAAATAACTGTATTTTGTATAAACACATTGTTTAACTATGTGATTTGTTTTTGTGGAAAAATTGGGAGGGGGTTGAAGTAGTGTTATATTTCGTTTTT
The DNA here is from genome assembly GCA_020423425.1 of Chrysopa pallens. NCBI lineage: Eukaryota > Metazoa > Arthropoda > Insecta > Neuroptera > Chrysopidae > Chrysopa > Chrysopa pallens. Next base: position 72,093,812 of record CM035593.1, on the reverse strand, counting down.
TTTTTTTTCTTAATAATTTGTATGTGTGCGCTGATTAGTAGGAACTTCATCGACCGGGTTGGTATACGTGTGAGACGTGTGTTTTGTATATTTTTCCTTTTTGTTTTTGATATATAACGTAGTACTAGTGTTTTAGTATTATTTTTGTTTCCTTTTATTGATTGCTATTTCTAATATAAGTTAGTTTACTATTCAATTTCATTTTAAGGCTTAGTTTAATTAGAATTTTATTCGAAGTAGGATATATACTGAAATTCGTTGATCGTGGTAATTATGATTATATAAAGATGAAAGTGAACTAGTATTTTATAAAATAAACATTCCGAAAATAACTTTTTAAACAAAACTAAGCCAATGAATGAATTTTTTTTAAAATAAAATATAAATGTATTTAAAAACAAAGTATACGTCGTATTAATTTATAAATTTAGAAACAAATATATATAATGAGCCAAAATATTAAATGTGATAAAAAAAATTAACGTTATTAATTTCGAAAAAATTGTGTATTTTTCAAAAAACAAATAAATTTTTTATACATTTTGGCATTTTCGATATACATTTTATATTTTATAAAAACAATAAATTAATTATACATACCAAAATTTTAATATTTTTACTTTCAAATGAGAATTCATATAATAACTAAAAGCTTTTTCTTCTATACACAAATCATCTTTTAGAAAAAAAAAAAAATATCGTTATATTATGTATCTATCTAAATCGAAACATTTAACACTCTTACACAATAATAGCACACAAATTTAAGCATGTTTTAATGTTTAACTTTTCATAATCAGTTGAAAAAGTTTTAATTATAAATCTACCGAAAAGGTTTACGTTTGACTGACTTGATTTCAAGTTTCTATCTTCTTTAGACGCCTTGTATTACTCACTGGAAAATTGGTGTTTCAAGAGATTTTATTTTTCATATTACTTACTACCACGGTTCAAAAAGTTTTTTTAACAATTTTTTGTTCCATTCTAATTTTATTAAATGTTAAATTATGTTGAGACACTTGTGAGTGGATTTATTTGTGAATAAAGTATTCTCTGAGAGTTAAAAATATACTTGCATAATATTTGTTCGAAAGTGTTCTAATTAGCGCTCTCTGGCTACCGTGATAAAAATTTTTATAACATTAAAATAATTTTCATAACCATTATGTGTAAGGGTGATTAATAAAATTTATGTCCAAATTTTTAAATATTATGGATGTTCTAAATCATGTAAATATTGCACGAAATTCCCTTTCGAAAAAGTATTCACCCCTTCCCTATTGCAAATAAATCAACCAGAAATAGATAGATAAATAATAAAATTTAAGTACACACATTTAAAGTACTTATATAATTGTTATATGTATGTATGTATGTTTTATATTTTTATATGTATTATATATATGTAACACATCATTCTCGTCTCGGGTATGTTTAATTCTGGGTATGTTTTCATATACCTATATAAATATTAATTTAAACTGTTTATTAAGTGATCTTAACTTTTCAACATGCATTTGCTGCTTGAAGAACTTAGTATAATTTGCCAATTATTTGGCAAATCTTTTATTTCTTCTGCAATTTCATTTTCAATTCTATCACAATAATTGTACTTTCGTTTCTCGAAACCTATTGAGCCATTTGATTCAAAAACAAGAAAAATAATTCAAAACATTCCTATTTTCGCATTTACAACTAAAAATCAAATAACAAAAATTAAACATTTTTTGATTTTTTTTATAAGCATTCCTAAAATTTAGTACATTATTTTTTGTTATTAAACCAAACTATACATAAATTACTAAGATGATAAAAGGATAAGATCCCTTAATATATCCATGTGTAAATAAATACTAACAAATAATAACAAAACAGTGATATACAACAAAATTATAACTATAATATGGCAGAGAAAGAGCACACGTAATAAAACCATGACTTCAATTACTCTGTTTCTTATTTCGCTTCAGTAATATAGTCATTCATTATGTTTAACTCATAGTTGGAAAGTTATCAAGGTTTAGAATGTGTAAAAACAGAAAATGATTTAACATGAAAAAATAGAAAACATAGATATGTCTTATTTCTATAAGACATCTGTACTTGAAATATTTTGGATTTCAAACTTGAATAAAATATTAAAGTGATTCAGTTTTCTAATAAATATATTATAGATTTCATTCAGAACAATTTTAAGTTTTATCATATACAATTTTACCCAAAAAAGTTTTTAAAAAATAGAAATGATTATAATAATAATAAATTATATAGATGAAAATAATAAATATTCAACCGTAGAAACACATTTTATTCATATTTTTGCATACAAAATGAGTGGAATTTTAAATTTACATACATAAATCGAAAAATATGCAATTGTAATAAAATTCAGAATGGACAATCATGACATGAAAGCTGGGATCCTAACAAAAAAATTCTTAAAAAAATTTTTAAGAATACTTTTGTACAAACTTTGTTAACACCTTCGTCTTTATGTCAAGATTTTTCATGCTAAATTTCATTACTATTGTAAAATTATTTTTATAGTTATTTATGTTTGAAAATAATGTCTGCCAATTGACATTGAAATCAGTTAATGGTGTATATGACTGTATTCTTATTGACTGTACAAATAAATAAACGTTTATCTAATATACTAAACTAATTTAAATAAGAAATTACTAATATTATTAATAATTAACAAATAATTGCACTTTATTATTAGGTGATGCAAGCACGCGGAAAGTAACTGATAGCATGTATAATATGGTATCGGGGGGAAAGGATGATGATCATAAAGTAGATAACGATAACAAAAAAAAATCAGACTAATATTGTATATCTAACACTATTATGAATTCATTATTAAATATAATATGGATGGATTGATTATAATTGTTTGGTGTTTTATATAAGTGTGGTTTTATGTTCAAAAAACTTTCTTTGGTACTAGTTATTCATTCAATGTGAATGGTTTTTTCTATCTACATATATCTATCGTTACATTTAAAAAATGTTATTTAAAGAATTTTTTAATATTAATACTGACACTGTCTCTAAATGCCAAATTTTTTTGTAATGAAAGTTTTACTATGAAAATGAACTTATTAGGTTTTCAACAACCAATTTGACTTTTACTGTACACACTTCAAAAACACTTGGTAAATGACATCCCAGTGTTAAAATTATTTAAATATTATTCAATATGTACACAATTACAATTTAGTATTCCATTTTTTTTACAATTTTCAATTGTAAGATAATTCTCTACTAGAAAAGAGAAAATTCTAAATAAAATAGTTATTTAAGTATACTGAAGCCGTAATTTACGAGGTATTGGCATAAAACAAATAATTTAACTCATTTTATCTAATATCATAAAATTTTACGCGCCAAATTCAAAAAAATAAACATTTGAAAACAAATAGAAACTACAAATTTGAAAATACACACTTTACACGCAGGACTTCACACAAGGATAAGCCAAGAAAATTTTAAACAACGCTGATATTAATAAAAATACTTTCGTATGTTGAGTAGCTAGAAATATAGGAACTGAAGACACTAATAATGTATGCATACTTTCAATTACTTAATTATCGAGATTATCTGGTGATTATCTTAATAATACTGGGAAGTATTATACCTCTTGTGTACAATAAAAGTAAACTTATCTGGCTAACTTTTGATATGATAGGTTAATGTTATTCGTCAAGCTAATGCAGGTATAAAATATTTAACTATAAAAATACCAATTAGATGTACTTCTTTCAAAATTAAAAATTATAATTGAATAACCTCCCCCCAAATAATAAAATCTATCAAAAGAGTTAGAGTACCTCGTGCTCATATACTAACATTATATAAAAGTTTATAAATGTAATACCTATGTGCCTTCATATTTTAAAAATAATGAACTAATTATTAAAATAAACTTAACATGTAATAATCATTTAAGCTAATTATAATAATTGATGTACATATTTGTAATAATGTAACAAAAAGAATTATTATTGTTTGTTTGTATTTATTTGTATTAATAAATCTAATAATTATTTACTAATATTTTAATATATATACATTAATTATTTCATTTAAATAATATACATGCATACATACATATTTAAATACATAGTCAAATATAATGATTTTATTACATTTACATATACAGATTCTAGTAGAAAAAATCGTATAAAAAATCAAGGATTTTAAAACTATTTCTGTATTTATTTAGTACAATTGGGTTCTAATAATGTCTTAATATTAAATTTTTCTTTTTTTTTTTTATTATGGGAAATTATTGTACTGTTTATAATAACTAAAAGTATGCAAAGTTGCATGGTTGTATTTTGTTTTGAATATTTATTTTAGATCATAGAGGATGATTTTTTCACTTTTTTTAAGTCAACAAGATTTTGCTAGCATTCCAAAACTCATAAAGTCGTGCAGCCCAGAACGATATTTCATCAATATTGTTTAATTGCATTGTTAAATACATATGATGATGGGGACATATCGTTCAGGGTAGCACAATGTTATGTGTTTTGAAATTGTCTATAACACATTTAAGGTTGTAAGTGTAGTATAGTTGATTCATCAAGTTGAAAATAAAATCCATTAATATTCAATGGCTGTATTTGACAGAAAAGAGCGGTAAAAGCGCTTCTAAGCAAATTGTCAATTATAAATAACTTGAAGTTATCAAACGTGTCTTGACCGACAAGTATATAGTTCGATTTTCAGCTCTAACAAACGCTTTTTTCTGCCAAACATACTCATAGACATATATAATACATTAAAACAAAGTTTCATAATTATTTAAATTTAATAATATTTATCAAAATTATTAACATTTCAAATATAAAAAAAATATAAGAGTTCATAGTGGAAAATTTAACTGGCTAACATTCAACAGCGATTTAATGTAATACACAATTTGTGATGGCTAGGTGGTTCTACTTGCAGTTGATGATAAATTTTTTCACTTTGTTTTTCTTAAACTTGCTACCAAATTGAGTGTTTAATTTCTGATGTACTAAATACCAAAACAATATTGCTTAAAAAATTATTATCGGATGTTTAAAGAAATAAGTCTTCCGAAAGCTAAAAATTAAAATGTAGCAGTTCCCGTTCGTTATTCGATATTTTTGTCTTTTATTATAATAAATATTAATACTAATTTTGATTATAAATAGTTTGTTATAATGCATATACGACCTTAAATGATTGTGTTACCTGTAAATAAATAATTAAAAGTGAGAAAATCTATAATTTGAATGTTTGATTTAAAATTAAAAAAAGGCTTGGTCAAATTATAAATGAAAAATGGCTAAGTATTATCGTTACGTTTTAGTGCCAATCTATAAAGAACGCTCAAAAATAAATATTAAAATAAGTCCTTTTGAATGAAATTGAGTATCTATTTTTTATGTAAAATATTTTTATTCACGTAACGACAATTAATATTCCATTTTTAATTTATAATTGTATATAGTCCTACGTCAAATTTAATCAATATCATCGAAGAACATTTATAAATTATAAACTGTCAACTTCATTAAAAAGTGTATGTATGTGAATTTTTTTATATTTATTTTAATTTTACTAATAAAAACAAACAAACAAAACACGAACAACAAGGACAAGTAAATTTTTTTTAAATCTTTCTAATTTTAGAAGTTTATCTACAGAAAAATATTGTCGGCTCATACTATTAGAAAATAATACTAAGTGAATTATATCGTGGTAAGCTCTCCCTGATAAATACCGAAACACAATTTAAAGCTCTAACCCAAATTTCTAAAAAAAAAAACAAACAAAAATTTTATTAGGTCGAAAATATTGAAACATTTTTCTCAGTATTAAATTCTAATATGAATTTAAAATATTACAACTGTATTATAGTAGAAGACCTCCATTATCCTCCGCAAAAATTGTAGAATTTTTAAAATTTATTTATTTTTTTGAAATAATTTTCTACATAGATACTTTTTTTAGTATATTTATAAAGGCAGAAAAATTTTGAGACTTACTCAAATTAGTTCAAATATGTTTCCCTGCTTATACTTAATTGTATAAACTTTTCATTCAAAATAGTTATTCTAAACTAGAACAATGCTTATTTTACTTATTGGACCATTTAAATTATAAAAATTTACACTATCAACTTCTTTTAATTCACAACTTTTTGTTAATTTTAGATGTACTTTTAGATATACAATAGAATTTTTATAAATTCAAAAACATCTGACACTTTTGCCGTATTACCACACCGTATATAAAATGGATCCTATCCGTAAATCATTGAAACAGGTGTTTTAGCTGAGATATTAAGAAATAATTGATTATCTATTTTCACTTGATATCAGGTATTTTTCTGCACTAAAGGTCACTTTCATAAACTTGGAATATTTAAAAAAAACTGATAACTAAGATTTATAACAAAATTTTGACTTGATGATTATCAGGGAAAATTCACTGCAATCAGTTCTTAGATTAAATCCACAAATTTTAAGAAATTATTATATTAAATATAACATTTAATGTAATATTTTTATGATGCTATCTCCAGTGCAGTGTTACAAGAATCATCTTTTGAACTTGTGTAAATAAAAACGTTAATGTCTTTAAAAATATGCCATTCATTACTACCAAATATCGAAGAACTTATAGTATGTTAACTAAAACAATATTTGTATATGTCGACAATATTTATGTATTTAAATTTCGTAAATTTAGTACTTAGAAACTAACTAAAAGGGACACATTATTAAAATCTTAAAATCAATCGCAATGATGCCAATATAGCATTTCAATGTTTAAAAAAAACATTCCTCGAGTAAATACAGTCCACGCAGTTTTTAAATAAATGTGCAATCATTATTAATTATCGTTAGCCAATGGATCCTGAATTGAATGATTTAATTGAAAGACTGTATTTAATTTTTTTTAAATACAATATATTAAAAAAAAAAAATGTTGTTTTGATTGATGTTTGTTTCGCGTCAATTATTAAATTTAAATAATTAATTTCAAAACCACATACTTAAGATAGATTATTTATAAATATTTAGATTATTTTTTAAATAAATAAATATTTAAAACATTCTAGTCTAGATAGAATGTTTTAATTTACTCATATTTATTTATTTATTTACGAGTTTACTAGTTTACTTCATTATTATTAGTTAATTGTAAATAAATTTACCACTCTTTCATGTGTTATTAATATTCAATGCGTATCAATATCGGAATATTCATTTTAATCGGAAAGAATAACTTTAAATCATAGTATGGAAATATCTATCGTCCAAATTCACCTATTTCATTTAACTTTAATGATTATTGTGTTTAACAACAATATGATCAAAAGGGCAAAACTTGAGAATCAGATAACTGCCGCGGCAATAATAGAACAGAGTCGTTCGAATGAACGTTGTTCAAATTTAAAGATTCCACCTACCAACATGTATCTAGCACATTAAAATCAATCAATGAGCGGCAAGTGAAAAGTTTAAAATAAACATCTGATTATTAATGAATGTAGTGTCCATAGATTATATTTTACATACCGAAACTTCACGCATTTATTTTGATACTAATGAAAGAGCATATTGTTTTTACAAAGAATAAATTATAATTTTATTCTTAACAAACAAACATACATACAAAAGTATTGAAAATATCAATTATATCTTTCTATAGTCTGTATGTCATTTCTATAAGAGTTTATCTTGGATATTCAATTTTAACTGTAATCGATCAATCTACAACAATTTATTATTTTAGATGACAATTTTCATTTGATTTTGTTTTAGATCGTATAGAGAATATTAATCTTTTTCATATTCTTAGATATATGTAAAATTCAAGACAAGTAATATCAGGTGTTATGCTTAAAACATACTGTGGCATATCAATAAATTTGGTGTCATTAATAGGTTCATCGTCATGAGCCCTCTTTGGTTCATGATGTAAAAAAGAAGAAATTGTTAATTTTGGATTGACGTATGAAAAAAATGACGAACACAAAATACGAATTTTAAGTTGAAATAGGCAAACTATTTACACGGAGCAGCAAAACAAAGGACATAATATTTTTTGTAAAAATATTTATAAATTTACAACCATACCTCACTTTAGCTATAAATCTTGCTAAAACTATTTAAAATATCGAAAAGTAGCTTTGTTAATGAGAATAGTAAATAAATCAATTAATATCTTAAATTATATTTATTTACTACATGATTATATAAAATTACTTGGATATAAGTAATATATAAAAAAATTGTTGGTTGCTCACTAGGTGTAGGGTATATTAGCATCATTGATATTGCCTTGTGAAGTGGAAATATATTTTTTTCACATCACATACAAGAAAATTATGGTCATCTAAAAGATTCTTTAAATTGGTGTACGTCTTATGTAGTATCTCTTGAATTTTAATTCAAACTGAGAATTTGAAATAGACTAACTATAACGACAATATAATGAATTGATGAAGAGAAATTGCTCAAAATAAATGTTATGAAACTTTCAGTAGATACTTTACTTAGATTAGGACTGATATTGTTAATAGAGGATGGAGATGGATAGTATAGTTGAAAATTGTCGAATTGAATATAGTTTCGATCGAATACATAATTATATTGATCACTTGTTATGAATTGTTCTTTATTAATCATTTGTTGTGAAAAATACAAATATTTTGATATACATTTACATAATGACATTGCATTCATTTTTATTAAAATATACATAATATTGCGTATTGAGATTAGACATTCTAACAAATACAAAGCTGAATTTATAAAATCAATTATTTGTTTTGAATGATCTCAATTCTCATATTCAAAGAATTTACTTAATGATAATAAACAAGAAAATGAATACAGGTATTTATTATTTTATAAAATATAGGTTAAAGATACAATTTCATTTGTTTCACTTGATTTATAAAAATTTATAACAAATTTGATTACAATTACATAATATGTTTGTTTGTTGTTTACATAACAATTATATTATCTATATTCATTGATATCATTTTATTTGATATTTAACTAAATTCGTTTTAAATTAATATTGTTTTTATTTTGCCGAATTTTCAATAGTTTGATTTTATAAACTTATTTTACACCATCATCAAATTTGTCAGTTCCTTTCAAAATATTAGTTAGATGCCTGATTGAAAATTAAAATTCATATTTGATAAACACTACTCTTTCAAAAAATTGCTGTTAAATGTGCAATAATTTTATTGCAAGTGCTGTTCCGGGTAGGTCGAATTCACGTTGAAATAAAGCTTAAAAATTTAAGAAAACAATTATCAACTCGTTTAAAGAAGTGTACTTGATGATAATTTAACGCTCTCTGGATCCTCTTTAAATGTTTACTTTTTTGTCTAAAGTTTACATCTCATCATCATTTAAAATTCCAATCATCACACAAAATTTAATGGAAACTCGTTTGTCTAAATCAAATTTCTTTCAATGTATAAATAATAATACCCTACTGAAGAATACCGGTCGATATTAACAAAATTATTGACAGATTACGTTCATTTCAGGCCCATTATGACTGAAGTTATATTAAAGGTAGTTGAGTCGGAGAATTGCGAATACACAGATAGAGTAGTAGTATTTCGACGTTCCTTAATTTATATTGATATAACATGTTAAAAAAAGGTATCCAACTAATAATAAATAGATCACCAAAGCATCTTCATTTTGATTTCTTAAGTGTCATTTAATGAAATTATCGTTGATTTAAATTCTGTATCGCATAATAAATTGGTGCTCAATAATTAAATAATAATTCAATTTTTTGTAAATAAATTGATAATTGTTAAATATCAAATAAGATGCGATCAATACGAAAAATGATAATTTTAAAAATATCAATATTTATATACTATATTGATAGATATTTGAAAAAATTCTATATAGAACTATTTATGTATGTTATCATGAAATTTCTAATACTTATTTTGTTTGATATTTGAACATAAAAATTAATAATTTTATTTCAAATTCACATTGAAGAGTTGCAGAGAGAAATATTATTCATATCCAATTATAATAATTATTACAATATATATCATAATGGATTAAGTAATAAGGACTTTATAAAGTAATTGGTTTGATATAATATTTCTCTAAGTGAACTCAGTGTTTATTTCATTTAACAAAAATATAACCAAATTATTTATTGTGTGTGCATAACCAATTTTTAACACTCGATTTTAGTTTTTTTAACTAGTGTGTGGTTATTATCTTTAATCAAATAATAGAGTATAGTTGCGGATACCTTATCAGCTAACATTTGGTAAGTAAGATTTATATTGACATTTCTATTTAAAATATTTTAGTATGTATTTATTAAACTTAAGAAATACATCATTTTAATAAATGAAAATATTATTTAACGACTGGACATTGGATGAGAAAACAAGAAGTTAAAAAGAGCTTTGAACGCTTACTAAAGTTTTTTCTCATGATTTACATTACTACATAAGGCTTGGAAATGAATTTTGCTTTAACTTTTGAAAAACAAAATATTGTGAGTCCCCCAATTGTTTTCAACAAGAGTATGCAATTGCTACCATCGATTTCATATCACTTAAATTGATCCTTAAGTTGAGACTTAAAAGGAAAATATTTATTCTTTCAAAGGTTTAATGTTCTTACAATCTTAAGAGTAAGTTATATCGATTGGAAATTTAATTATGCAATAAAATCAATGGTACCTTGAAATAATGTATAAATTATCATAGGGCATATTTATGTTTAAAAAAAGCATGTTATATATTTTCAAAGAAATTATAGAAGATTCATATCAAGATTTCAGCGATATAATAAAAAGTTACTAATAATACACTCAGCTGATTCCATAGACTACGAAAATATGATTGGTTATTAGAATATATTTTACACTATACACTATTTTGAAAAATTCCATTTATTACATGTAATCATAGACATAAGATGTTTAACTGTTTGTAATTCTATACAGTTCTTAATTATACCAGTAGTTAGAATCTTCGTTAGCATGAATGCCTTATAAATGTACAAGTTCTAACGAATGCATTCTATGACAAAACATGACAGTTGTCAGCATAAGTCCGATTAAAACTAGTATGAACTGTACCTACTGGATTTTATAATACATATAGATGGAATGAATGTAAGGCTGGTTTTTGGAGAAAATTATTCATAAACTTTGATATAATTAAGAATTTTTTGGTCAAATTAATATAAATAAAAAATGAATCGGATCCAATATGTAAAATACATTGTTAATCTATATGTTTTATGAAGTTTGTTTTTTATTACGCTATGAACCGTAACAATTCTTTACAAATACAATTAATTTTTGTTTGAATCCAAAAATAATATTTTAAATTAACATACACATTTAATTATGATAAATTTTATGTTTTTTACAGTTTCACCACCTGTTGTACAAAAGTAAACTCAATAATTTATTTTAAGTAAATTAAATAAATGAAGACAAACAAAAAAAACAACAGAACACAAGACCAGATTTTATTATATACGCATTGTGTAAATAGTACCTACAATTAAAAAATCAACCATAAAGTGATTAATTAGAATGTATAAGATATCTTTATATAAAAAACTAACCAAATATTATTTTTAAATAAAATCAATCATACATAGATAGCATGTTCAACACACATTGTCAGTCTGTTTATTGATAATTTTAGTCATTCAATATAAACCCCTAATAAAAGTTTTGTATGATTCCATGGCGATCAAAATTAACAATATTAGTTAAATCATTCAATATTGACACATGACAAAAATGAATGATTCAATAAAAACAAATCAACTCCAAATATTACATTTAATATACGTAGATTATTCACTAAAAATAATATAATTTTTTAATATAAATGACATAAATACATATCCCTTTATATGTATTGTAAAATATTTATATATATTACAATATATTAATTAATTAAATGTAAATGTATTATATGACACATATTGTATGTATTATATATAAATAATATAATTAGTACCTACACCTGTTATTGTTCGAATCATTACCTTTTCCTTACCTATTGTTTGTTCATTAAAATTTTTAAGTGTTTTCCACTCGTGATTCAAATACCTCATTATTTACCCTAATAATAACAAATGAATAATAATCATGCAACGATCGTTATCCTTCTTCTAATAGCATTAATGTGAAAATTTTTATCGTTAATAATAATTTTGCAAAAAAAATCATACCTATAAAAACCATGTCCCGTGTATAACTGTAAGAATTTGAGAAGCAATCGCATCTTTCTCATTCTCAAAAAATTGGATAAATGAATGAAGGGCGATACGATTATTGACACAATATTTACAGTAATATCGGAACATAGCAAAGGTAATAAATGGAAATAATAAACACAATTTTCAATGTCAAAAATCAAATTTACACAAATAAGAAAACACTTAAATAATAATGAAACACTGTTTTTATTCAATTACAGAAAATAAATTTTTAAAAGAAACATAATTAAAAAACTTAGCTTCGATTGAGTTTACAAAAAATATTAAATAATAAACAAAATACGGTCGCATTCTGATCAGCAATTGGTAAATTTTTCTGAAAATCCTATGAACAATGATTATTATATCATTCATTATATTGCGCGACTCATTAAAAACTGTATATATTCATTTAAGAGATATGTATGGCAATATTATGTACATTTTATTTCCGATAAAACTGAACAATTTTCAAGTAACAACTACTCCAAAATTAATTATCCAGTTATAATAAATTACGTGCATAATCTGAATATAAAAACGAAGACAACAATCCAAAATGTATATTAAACTATTTTGAAAAAGTTAACAAGCAAAACAAAATTTAATTGATTGAATTCCGAACCTATTATTGAATTCCGAAAGAGAAAAAAAACTAACCAGGTGTATTTAATGAAAGGAATTTTCGTTCCATATCCTCTTAATAGCAATCAGGAGATTATGTGGCGATTTTACTGAGATAGCCTGAATGAAACCAATGTATTAAATTGAATAATTAATATGTGCTCAACAGTTACTTCAAAAAAGAAAAAATTTCTTCATTTGATGGAAACGCATGCGTATTACGTATCAAAATTTTGCTAATGCGTAGATTTCATTATTCATTTGAATTTGTCTTCCATAGAAATTTTGCCATTTCATTTTTAAGTAACTATCGAACGCAGTTTTAGTAATTTATATCCGTAACCACATAAATATCTAAACTTAAATTTGCAGCAGCCTAATATCGTAAATTCAGTTTATTACTTCTATTTAATTTTGTTTAATGTTTGTTTCAGCTAATGAAATTGTTATTGATAAATGGTAAATCAATACATCAACAAATGACCAAGCTTATTTTATCAAGCTTTAAGCGTTTTTATTCATCATAGAGAATCATCAGTTTTTTCATCACTTGCTTCTTACATGTCCACATTTTACAGCTTCTCTATTCTGTTGTTCATCAGTTTGTTTCATATGCTTATAATTATTTCTTTAATTATTAATTTGGCTTAATTTTATTCGGGGAACCTTTTATTCTTTTAAGGATATTTGTACAAAATTATTCATACAATGATAATTTATATTTAAAAATTTATAATTCCATTATAACAAATATGATATAGTATTTGATTACAACATATGGCCGTGTTCTGTCATACTACTCACTTAGATTGAAAAGTGATCGTTCACTGAACGATATTTTTAACAGAATCGTGGAATATATACTACTCGATGAATAATTATGTATAAAATTTAAAATAAAAATGTTACCTTTGTTCCGTCCAATCATTTCACCTTGTAGGCACTGCGATTATAAAATTAAGTAAGTAGAGCATTGTAAAAAATTAGTGCCTAAGTGTCCATTCGCATCGCATATCTTTATTTAAGAATTTATAACATACAGACTATGTTTACACTGTTTATTTATTAAGAAAGTTAAAATTCGAAGTTACTGAATTTTCTTTGAATGTATTGCTTTAAAATCAACTGAAAAAGATACTCTCGAAATGATGCACTGTATATATGTATCAATTAAGCGTAAGTATATAAGGTAAAGGATACAAGATAAGTAAAAATGCCAAAACTAAAATTAACGAAATTTATAACAATACAAGTATTCACTAAATGTAATATAATGAATGAAATATTGTAATTATTTGATGTTTGTACATCACTTTATAAAATAAATATAATTAATAAAAACAATATAAATATTAATAGATATAAAAATAGATTCTTTTTATTTTTTAATCCTTTGTCATATTTGAAATTTTAAGATTGTATCGCAACTAACCGCAAGAATAATGGTCCAGTTGAATATACTTACATTCGACAATTAAATAATAATCATGTTAAAAAACAAATTAAATATTATTTTCTCCCAAATCAACAGAAATGTGTATTAGAATTATTAAAATTCTCTTATACTTTATATTTATGGTTGAAAAATTTAAAAACTGATGAAAGATTTCAGAATGCGATAATAAAACATGGATAGATTTTTAATAATCACATCTTTGATATTTTAACATTACAATTCAAATATTAAATACAACTTGTTTCTCGAATAGACTAAATTCAATGAAATAGTATATATAATTCTTAATTAATTTTAAGACTTCTTCATGCATATGTCATCCAATGTAAACTAACATTACACCAACCTAATAAAACGAAATTATATAAATATTTTAATTAATTTTTGTTGCGGAAGCGGGAACTTAAGAATAGATAGTTAAGTTCGTATAATTTATTTTTAAATTAACTTTTTTTTATTGAAAATAAATTCTGCTATTATTTTTTACTATTTTTAATAGTTGCGAAAATTTTATTATATTATTTACATTAACCTAATTAATATGTAATATATCTAAATAACTGAAAAATTTCGAAAACTACAGCACTTGAAAATAATTCAAAATAAAACGACATAATACTAACAAAAACTTTATTTTTATTGGATTTTAAAAAATTAACAAACGAAATAAAATTAAATTAAAAAAATTAATAATAATAATTATAATTTTGAATTTCCCGGTATTTTTATATTATCTTAAGGATCGCCAATGAGTTTCAGTCCATATATATTATATTGATTAATCTTTGCCTGAGATCTATTTTGTCTGTAATGTAAAAAAAAAAAAAAAAAAAACAATCATGTAAACTTTAATGATAAATAAAGAAACTTTTAAATGTTAAAAATGCCTGAGATCACAGTCACTAGCATATTCATAATTAACGACACACAACCTTAAAAAATAATGTTATTAGTTAAAATAAATAACGTTATTGGCATTAATAATTTTTACTCCGATTATGTAAATATCGGAAAATGATTGTTCTCTATTTGATTTTATGACAATAAGTGATATTAATATTCACAAATAATAAAATATAATAAACAAAAGTTATCTCTTTGGTTTATGACTTATTATTACGTATGGAACAAATTGCAGTCTATGGTTGTTTAATGTTTTTTCAAGCGTAATTCGTGATTAAAGTACAAAGTATTTAGAAATCATGTCAATTATTTTACAAAAATTTTGTTAACTTCTTGTATCTAACTTATGACTTGCAAATTTTTTACTGTTAGTAGATTGATAATTTTGGTTTTAAGAGCTTGCTGATTATAAATTATAATGTCGATAACAAATGAACAACAATTAAATGAAATAAAAGTGAATGTTGATCAAGTTGAGACTACTTCAACTATGGTCGATACGTCAAACAATCAAAATAAACAAATCATTCGAAATGACATAGTAAGTATTCTTTCTTAATTTAAGAAAAGTACGAAAATTAAGGCTATTAAACGTTAAAAATGGTTGTATTCATATAAAATTTTGAATGTGTATATTTTTTATTTTATAATATTAGTTTTTAAAGAAAGTTTGCTAATAATAAATGATAATAAGATAAATGATTCGAAAACACTCCTCTTTTAAGATTTAATGTGGGCTTCAATATGAGAAATAAAACATTCCAACATTATTAGAACTCTGTATTCTTGAATGCATCAATAATGAGTTCGATGACTATCTGCTGACTTTTGCATGATCCCACAGTAAGGATGAGCTTGTATTAAATTTTACTAAACAATAAATTCCCGCTTTTTAGTTTCAAATTGCGTGAAATATTCATTTGAACGGAATTGTTTGTTTTATACGGTCTGTTGGCCCAGCGGGTTTTTTCGGGATGATATATGTATGCATCAAGCTAAAAATTTTTATGTGAATTAATTAATAATTATATTTATAATTATGATTAGTGTAATAACTTTTTGAAAATTCTAAAAAGTGAGCATTTATTTGAGCTCCTAAAATTTTCGATTTCACACACAAGCTTCAAATTGACGAATATTCGTTTTCTTGTTATTGTAATAGGAAGATAATTTAATTAAGTCACATTCCAAAAAACCACGGACTGTGAACCTCGAAAATTTTTTTTACAGAATATGCATTTTTAAATGCTCTGCCATTTTCGGAGACTATTTTTTATTTTGTTAAAATTTCTACCTCCTTATAATGGTAAAATAAATTTCTAATTAAGTTCCCAAGTTGAAATATATATATGATATTTTAAACCGTACTGTAGTAGAAAAATTTTTCTGAATTCAGTAAGTTTAAAAAAAAAAAATTCAATGAGAGCCTCACAGACATAAGGTCACAATAGAAGTGAAACTTTTTTAAGCCGCTATTATTATTATATTTTAGAATAAATAAACAGATCAATATATATAAATATATATTGTAGCATTTCATTTATTCTCAAACAAAATAAATGTATTGGATTAATTATTCGGTTTTTAAGAATTAAAACAATTACACATTTTTTAATAAATATTTTGAATTAAATACCAAATTATATAAAGAAATTAAACACTTTAATACTTCAAAGGCAAACGTTTAAGTGATTCTCCAACCGTTTCATTTATATTTATATGAAATTTATGAATTTTATTGTAAAACGCTATTGGTCAACTCTAAATATGTAAACCAATTAAATTTAAGAGGCGTGGATTATATTTCTTATATTTTATTCAATTCTTTATATAAATATATAAGGCTTGCTCGTCTTGCTATACAAGCGATTCCCCCACTCGCTTCTCCTCTAGCGCTACTTCCCCTTTTCCGCCTCAAATCCTTGAATTTTAACCTCCGTAAAGAAGTTTCACTTCAAAAACATGAATAACCTAGTCACGTTTTTTTTAAATTATTGATTTTAAGAAAAAAAATTGTAATACTAAAATTAGACCTGTAAATGTAGGTAGATGTAGCAGTAAAATTTTTACAAAACCCTAAAGTTGAGCAAACATCACTAGATCAACGTAAGAAATTTTTAAAATCAAAAGGATTAACAGATATTGAAATAAATGAAGCAATTAGTAAATCGTCAAAATTAACGCATGTCATATCAACACAACCTCCACCTTTACCTCAACCATTAAATTATGTTGTACAACAAAATCAACAAATTTCAACATTCTCTAAAATTAAGGAAATACTTGAGAGTATCGCATTATTTGGTGGTTTAATGTATGGTGTATATTTACTGTATAAAAAATATATTTATCCTTATTTATTTGGTAAGAAACCAAAACCATCAACAAAAGAAGATGAAAATAATAAAAAATTAGTTGATGAGATGACTGAAATGAAAGCAACAAATAATCAAATTCGTGAAACATTACAACAAATTCAATCGCAATTAAGTGATAAAGTCGTATCTGATAAACAAGTTGGGGATATTAAATCTGAAGTATCCAGCATTAAAAGTTTGTTATTAAGTAAAAAACATTTCCCAAGTATACCCGTAATGGCATCAGATAGTTGTGTTGGAGTACATCCACCGTCAATCCCTGCATGGCAATTACAATCATCTGCAGCTGTAGCATCAACACCAGATGATGCTGTTGAATCCGATAAGTCTGAAGATATTATTGAAATGGGTTCTGGTAGTAATTCAGCAGGTTCTTCGGAGACTGAAATTATTACTAAAACTAGTGATAGTAGTACGGTTTATGTTTATCATAAATAAATATCTAATAAATTAAAATTTTTTTGTTTTGTTTTATTAAGGTCCTTTCATCTCTCAATTAATAAATTTTTTAATTATTTAAAAATAATCTTAAGTTATTCTTCTTTGAACGCAATTTCTCTCATGATACTCTTTTGTATGTTTTAATTATGTAGAGTTATAAATATGTAGAGTTAGCGTAAGTTTTGGTTTTTTCGAAAAAATTTAAGTATTTGCTACAATGTGACGTCGAAAAATTTGAAATTTTTTTTGACAGCAATAAACTTGTTTTATCGAAAAAATAAAGTATTTGCTATAATGTTCTTCGCTTGTTATACACTGCAGACTAAAAATATGCAACTTTTTAATTTTTTCGAAATTTCCAATTTTCTCGACGACATAATAAAGCAAATACTTTTTTCGAAAAATTAAACAGACGTTTCTGACGAAAAATTTAGTTTTGAATGTAATTTTGCTATTTTTCCGAATTTTTCAATTGACGGCGGCATATTGAAGGAATAGTTTAGCACATTATAGAAAATATTTTATTTTTTGGAAAAACAAAAAGTCCCTGCACAAGAAAATTTAATTTTTAGCTGTAACTTTTCTATTTTCCGAATGGTCTGGATTGCACATTGTTCTACAATTCTAGCATATTTATAGCACATCCTTATTTTTTTTCAAATTAGAAAATTACGCTTCTAACTTTTATGAAATGCTATAGTGTTCTTCCAAAAATTTATTTATACTTCAAATTAACTTGTATGTAAAATTTATGCATGCCATTTCTAGTTCGCAGAGCTGAGTTATAGTTAAGGTGTGCTATTCATCGAAGCTTCCAAGAAAAGTTCATCATACTGAGTGTTTGCAGAAAAATATATCGGAGCACAATATGATCGGATCCCTATAAGATGAATCCGATCATGCTCCAGATAGTTTTAATCTTATTTTTTATACGATACAATTTTGATCTATATTTTACGTGTTTTAGCAGTCTTAGGTGTTAGAACATAAACAATGATTATTTATAGTATGATAATTTTTACTGGCACTTGTCTATTTGAATATCTTCCCAATTCCTATATTCAACAAGTTTTTCATCTAGTTTGTGTCGAGCTTCCTTCTGCAGCGATGTGCTTATCAGATAAGCAAATATTATATATGGTTTTTTAGTTTCGAAGCTCTCTGCTATGCGATTACTGTCAATGTACATAACGTGGGAATATTTAAAAATAAATATCTTCTAAAATTTTTAAAGTTAAAAAGTTACCTATTGTAAAGCATGTGCTAGTTTATTTATGTCTTGAAAACACCGTTTTGAATAATATTCAGGTGTCTCCAATTTTAGTTTATTTTACGGTATGTAAAACAATGAATTTAAAAATATTGTCATCTGAGGGTCAAGGAAAAATAAGATTAAAAATGTCTTATTGTTGAGTATTTTATTTATTTAACAAATGTTATATTTTGTAATAAAATGTTTAAACAATTTGTTTCGATAACCTATTTCCAGATTTACATTATTTTTTGGAAATTATTCAATAAATACAATGTGAATACCAGTGAAAAAGGTTTTGAGACATTAAATTCCTTAAAAATTGTTATTTTAAATAACTCAATAACAAAGTAAAAGTATGTAAATAACAATAAGATCGAAAATTGAATAAAAAAGAAAGACAAATAGTTAATTTACTACTTTTAAAACAATTATTTTGGTCGTCGCCCCCGGCCACCACCACCAGTAGTTTTCGCTTTTTTGTTAGAAGAACTACTTTTCTTATCATCAATTTTACGTTTCGGTGTTGATTGTTGCTTATTCGGTGTACTGGGTAAAACTTTGAAAAATGAATCTAGCCGCCCTTGCGTTGTACCAGTTCGTGCTTTTAATAATTTTTTTGCACCATTTCGTATACGTTCCTCAGAAAATTGTCTGTCACCGCATAAAAATTTCACCAAACCTTCTTCATCTGGATCTGTCCACTTTAACTACAAACATTTTTATTATTAACGAAAAGAAGAAAAAAAAATGAACAAAGCCTTGTAAAAGTTTTAGATACTCTTAAGGTTTTCAATACAAATTATATGAACAATTATTAGAATATGTATAAAATGATAATGTCAACATTTGATTATGCAAAAGAACAAGTAATAATAATTATTTTTATGGTTTTGCTTAATATTTCCTAAATTATGAGCAAGCTAGAAAAATTTCTGTTTTCAAGAACTTTAAATGGGCTAAAATTTCTAACAAAAGTATAAAACAAGTGAAGATAATTATGAGCAAGATAGAAAAATTTATATTTTCAAGAACTTTACATTGGCTAAAATTTCTAACAAAAGTAGTAAACAAGTGAAGATAATTACTCGTAGAGTTAGATATTCGATATATGCGAGTATCATTATTTTAACTATTTTTAATTGGCATTCATAAAATACTCTAAATATCTAGTCTATACAATTGTAAATACATTCATAATAATAATCTGTATTTTAATGAATAGGGGACGGGATTAAAATTTTTTTATTACTTCAATTAAAGAGTCTTTACGTACATTAATCTGAAATTATTTAAAAATAATTTTTAAAGAAAGCAAAAGAGAGAAATTCAAAATTCCTAATTAAACAACTTTATACTAAAATTAATCTATTTTGACATATATATTTCGAGCATAAAAACATAATGAAATACTTTTTGAAAAATCGAGCCTATAATAATGTAACACTATAAAAATGAACTAAACCTATATTACCCAAAAATGCATACAGATTATAAAAAAAAATTAACTTACATCAAGTGAATTTGGATCAGCAATTTCAGGTTCAATAAATAATCGCCTTGCTTCTTTGTAATTCCAATTTTCAGGTGGAGTATACTTTTTTGTATCAATTTTTTCCAATATTGTATCCAAATTACGATATTGTTTGATCAATTCAACGGCACGTTTAGGGCCAATACCTTTTATTGAATCACAATAATCACATCCTAATAATATACATAAATCGATAAACTAAAAAAAAGTTAAAAATTAATTCAAATTAAATTTAAAATCTAATGAATGATTGATTACCTCTTCATGTTTCATTTCGAAACCTTCTAATATTTTATTCAAATGAAACTCTTGTATTGGCATTTTTCTTGCTTCACTAAATGTTAAATGTCTTAATAATACTGATGAACCAAATGTTAATGCATCCATATCCTCTGTGGCAGTTGCATATACTTTACCAGATTTGACCTAAGTAAATCAATTTACAATAATTAATTAACTTTTACTTAACTAGCTCAAAGTAAATCACACAATAACTAAGTAAAATTTAATAAAAATAGCTTAAGAAGCAGAAGGCTCACCATAGCTGCACACTGAGCTTCAGCTTCGCATGGAGCATCAATGTATGGTACACCCATTAAAGTAAGTAATTGTTTTGCTTCCTCTGCATGATGTTTTGTGACCTTTACTAAACGCCTATTAAATTTTTCCATATCAACAGCATCGCCAGCTTCTGTAGCTTTATCCAATGCTTTTTGTGCTTCTTCACGCCGTTCAGCACGTTTTGTTAATTCACCAGATTTCATTTCGGGTGGTTTACCATCAAATACATAAACAGGCTTTAATCCTTTCAAAAAAATATTCGGTTCAAATATTTTCGTGTTAGTTTCTCAGTTAAAGCGGTAAGGCTATTCGTACAAATTCGTGTACCTAGCGTATACTCAGTGTGAATTACTTCTAAGATAAATTACTCATTTTATGTTTGGTGCGTGTTATTCGGTCGAATTAATTACGTCTAAGAACTATTCAGTTATTTGGTTAATATTTTAATTCTTAAGTTATTTTCTAAATTTACGACTAAATGCACAAATAGCCTCATAATAGTATTATAAAAAAGCAGTTTTATTATTTACCATTTTCTATTAAACGTATTGTACGATAAAAAGTTCCCATTAAATGTGATGTAGGCTCGCCATCAACAGTTGTTAATTGAGCGCCTTCGCTTCGCACTGCTATTAAAAATTGATACAATGACATAGAAGCATCAATTGCTATTTTTCTACCTAAAAGTTAAATAAAATCATTCTTATATTCTGCTTTACTAAAATTAATTTTTTATCTTACCGAAGAAGTTTTTAATTTCCCCTTCTTTAATAGCATGTGGTGCAATATCTGCAATTACTTTTGATAATCCTAGAATTCCCATTTTAATTAACTTTTATCTTCTGTAAATTTATTTGAATCTCAATGTTTTTTGAAAATAAAACCACTAAAATTACTTTTGATTACTTGTACAGTAACATAACATAAACATGGTTTACCGCCAATTTGTGTCAAAAATGGCAGCATTTTAGTTCACTGATATAATTCTAGATGGGTATATATAAGAAAATGATTGTGACTATATAAAGATGGACTGCTAGTTTTAATTTTATTGAGTTGGCGAGAACTATGTTTTTCTTATTCCCGACATATATGAGGGTATTTTAAATTAACCAGAATTTTGTAACAATAAAATACATTGTTGCAACTGACAAAATTTTAGTATAAGTGTTCATAGATTTACTTAAGTAATTTATTTTTGTCTGTTTTTATATCCGTCCGCCATTAAGATAACTCAAAAACAAACACAAACAAAAAGAGATATGGAGCTGAAATTTTGTTGAAGATTAAACCTAAAATGTGAGTGCAAAGTCGTAAATGAACAAAATCAGTCCCATGGATCCAATACTCATTTCTTGAAGATAACATCGATGTTTTAGATAGATATTATTAGAACAGGAACATTGATCATTGATGGAAATTAGTAAACCATCAAAATCACCGAGGGCAAGAGTAAATTTGATTTTGAAGTAAAAACTTCTTTACACGTGCCAAGTTCGAGTCGTCATCAAATCGTTGCTGTCGTTCATAGCACTGTTTTTGTAGCTATAAATTGGGCGATGTGTCGTGGTGTAAAACACAAAAATTGATATTTATGAGTATTTTAAGGCATTAAATCGGTTAGTTATTTATTTATTTTTAATATATACTTGTTATTTATTTATTTTTAATATATACTTGTTATTTATTTATTTTTAATATATGATCACGCATAACTTTTTACAGATTCGTTCGATTTGAATGATTCTTTCTTTATTGCATAGGGTGCTTCAAAGTTGTTCCCATTTGAATTTGAGAAATATCCAGCTATGAAGTTTCAGGCCTGACTTAATCAAAGCTATGTAAGTTAAATGGAATAAATATCGTTTGACAAAACTGTGCGAAACAAAATATTTACATTCGCATGCAATATTTAAAAATCTTATTTAAATAATGGATTTAAATTTTAAAATAATGTGACCAATGAATTGTATATCTAGAAGTAGAAGTTGATTGAAGCAGGCGGCTAACAGCTGGTAATATTATAAATAAAAAAATTGTTACCAACAATATACGTATTAAAGGGTTAGCTTAATAAAATAAAAATAGAATGACAGGAATACGAATTATAAATAAAAGCTGGTGCTGTTGTTGCTGGAGAAAAACGACGTACACCAATCACCGGAACTAAGGTTGATTCATATGAATATGGTGGCATACCAGGAGTCGTGCTTCATATGTGGTTTAGATATAAATAATATCTTTATGGTTTGTATACATTTATGACTATACTGTTATATTACATTACATTTATAATCAGGGACGTAGGAACGAAATTTTTGCTGGGTGGGCAGGTTCGAAATTTTTACCCCCCCCCTAAATTTTCGATGATAATAATTTTGTATGAAAGATGTTTGTGATTGTTAATTAATATTATACCAGACAGTTTTTGTTAGTTGTAAATAATTTTTGCAAAATTTTTCTTTTTATTTTCTTCAATTTTATTTACATGTATCTCTTATTTGTATCTAATTACATTTTTAGTTTTTACAAACTTTTTCGCTTTACAAGTGCTTGCTAAAATTAAAAAGTCAATACAAAAGTCTTAAATTATACTTCAACTTTTCTCAACCTTAAACCTAGATTTTGCCAAACACAGATTTGCGTTTTTCTGACCGTGCCACAATTTTCCTATTGGCTATGAAAAACAATAAATTCTAAAAATAAGTTGTTAATCCGAAGGTAAAAATAAGCATCAGTTACAAACCATCGATGATCGAAAGTACTATCCAGAGGATTATCGATGAGTCATCTAATCCTCTCTTAGACTAGAAAGGTCAATTTTTCGTGAAAAACTATTGTTTTGCCCTTAAAATTATCCTACACGAAATTGTAATAGAGCTATAAAATTTTTAATCTCTTCAACAAAGGGACATGGCCCACCCAGGGAAATTCCTGGGTGGGCAGCTGCCCACCCTGCCCATACGGCTCCTACGCCCCTGTTTATAATGCTTATTAGCAAACAGTATTAAATTAATAAAGTTTTTTTTAAGAGCAGTTGTTCTTTGCTTATTATTTTAATTATATAAAATGTGATAATAATAATATCACTATTTAAAATAGTTTTACACTATTCAAATTAATAATTTATTCAATTTGAATCATTTGTGAAATACTTAGATAAAAGGTCGAATGTTATAATCAAACAGATTTCACCAAATTTCTTCTTTGGGACTGTTGCTTTTCCACAACAAACCACAAATTTTGAAACAAGCTATAATTTTGAATGGCACTATTCAAGAACATATTATCAATTTGGAGCTGGATGTTATTTGAATAACCATGATTCAAAACTCATTGTACCAAAATTGACTGTAGTCAATTTTACTTACTTGAATCTCCATAAAGGCTACATGTAATATTTTATTTTTCAAGAAAGAGATGAAAACTTATAATTTTTTTGTTTTCAACACTCAATAATGAAATTTTTGAAAAATATGTGCTTAATTTTAGTTTTGTGCTGTTTAGGAAAAGATTTCCCATGCCACACAATATCAATTACATCTGAATCCGATGTAATCTATATGGTATATAATTTGTAAGGTCATATATGTTTTTTCGAAGTTAGTTATAAGGATGGCTTATCCATTCACATAGGTTAAGTTTTATTCCCATTGGTTTTTATTTAAAAATTTTGGCATTTCATAAACGATGTATTAAAAATTGTACTTTCGATGTAACTAGCATATAAGAAGATGTATTACAGATAAAGCTTAGGCTAGACGCTATAGTATTTTAGTTGACCTACTCTGTTATGTTCATCATGGTTCATTCTTGCTGTGATCTTCGTCTGATAAATATTATTGGGTATGATATTCAAAAATGGTTTTTTTCTTGACTGTATATTGGGTCAAAACGAAATTATGTGGATATACTTGAAGGTGCAAGTATAACATAAACATAGTCTCTTCTGTTTTGGAATTTATTATTTGTTACTCAATCATTGAGTACAAAGAGTTGAATTGAATTTGCACATGCAGTTCAATCAGTTTAAGTTAGATTTCGTAAGTTTTCGTTCATGATAATCAATTTCGAAACAGATTGATGTAGGCAAGTGGCTAATTTTAGCTAACATCATTTACTACGCACTTAAGCTTAATTTGATAAATGAACCAGAAATAGATGAATTATAATAGAATTTAAAAACGTAACGGAAATATTTTTAATAATGTATACTTAGGTTATTGGCAGGATGTTCAATTTTTAAACAACTACTATTATTTATATTTAAAAGTGAAACAAATGAACTAAAGCAATGTACCTAAAAATGCATGTGTTGCATAAAGCTGTAACTCAGTACAGTAGTAAATACAACAATTATAATTACAGACATTTCAAATGTAGTCGTTTATTACAGTACATAAGCCAGAAAAATCGTTGAAATGTGAGACAGTAGTGGTACGGCTCTGATTTTAAAATTTCTTGTTTGTACGTGTTTCTTTGACCTTCATCATCACTAACCTGAGTCACTAGGAAAATTGAGAAAACTAGGGTAGTTTTCATACCAAAAATATTAACATTAAAAATTTCCACACGAAAATTTCTCGTTAATTTTTGATGTCGGTGATCACAAATTCGAGGTCATAAAGCAACTGAGAATGGTTTGAACCTTGTTGCAACTCCCTAGAAGTGACATACAAACGATATTTTTAATTCAAAATTTCGTCTCGGAAAAAGTCTATGAGGGTTACTGATTACAAATTTGAGGTCTTAAAGCAACTGATGATTATTTCAACCCTAATAAATCACTCCTATAAGTAAAAGAAAAAAAATATATATTGAAAATTCTAAATTTTTTCTAAATCTCTGTCAATTCTAAAGGTAGTTTTAATGGGGTTGCAGCCATCATCAGTTGCTGTTAAATTATGAATTTAAAATATGTTTTATTTCTGTCACTTATAGAATCTAAATGAGTTGAAATCATCTTCAGCTGATTTTCGATTTCGGATTCATGATTAGTTAAACCCCACTAGAGAATTTTTTTATCATTGTTAATGTTTGAGATGCAAAAACTGCCCTAATTTTCTCAAATTTCATAGTGAGGCTGTGTTTAGTGGAGATGAATGATCCTGATGGTCTAAAGAACAAGTACAAATAAGAATTTTTAAAATCGGAACAATTCCAAGAGTTTTTCACATTCTCTGGCTTATTAAGTGGACTAGTTGTGTTATGTTTATATTACTTATATTAGGTAGACAGGTGGAGCTATGAGCACGCGACCAATAATAACAATTTAAGATGGTTATATACCGACAATAAAACACAAACACCATTCATTGGTATATAATTATGAAAAACATCATAAATGTTCTCTGTCCGATAATCTCAGTGTTCTACTCAAAAATATGATTCTTTGAAATACCATTTTTTAAGGGCAATTAAAAAAAAAATTGTGACGTCTAAAAAAATGAAAATTTCTAATGTAGTGTACAATCTTGAAATGAAAACGACAGTTCTTCGCGAAAAAAGTATTTTTAAAGATAAAAACATTAATTTCTATAATGTTGTATTTTTTTTTCGTGCATAAATAACTCAAAAACTAATTATTCAAATGCTATGAAATTTGAAATGCACAATCAGAACATGAAAACATAAAAATATAGGTGTTCATATAATTGTCATTTCCATCTGTTCTCACGTCTGTCTGTGTATCTGCCCGTCATTAAGATGGTTCAAATACGAAAAAAAATTGCTAGTTTGAAATTTTGGTGATACATGTTAGACATATAAGTTGAGATAAAGTTCGTGAATGTTCAAAATCGGTCAAATTGGTCCCAATGATTCAAGAACCAACTTTTTAACCATACAAGAAAAATTCAAATACAAAAAATGTTTCTATCTTCAAAACAAATAACTTCGAAACATTTTTTGACTTCCCACAACTTCAATTGCATATTTACTGTATAAACATGCCTAGCGTTCCATGACGGACAACTTTTTGTACTTCAAAACTTAGTTTGGTTGGATTTTTTTAGTTTGGAACTCTGCTTGGATATTTCGAGATGCCTCGAAAGTTAAACTCAATGACGCCTATGTTCCATTGAGAACAGAACTGTTTCGGTTTTTTCAGATGTCATAATCAGTTTACCAACCTCCAGTCATTATTAAGTGAAATAGGAAAATTAATTTATTACGGCATACCAAAGATCATCTCTCTCATTTAATAAAAATCTTCAAAAATATTAAGTTTATTCTATGCAAGCTAGTAAGATGTATTTTTTGTTTGTTTATTTCTGAGAGAGGGCTACAAGTGAGATTCGCAAAGCTAGGTATTCAGTAGAATCTTCGAAAGTAATCTACGCGCAAATAATTTTTACATATGAAGTTACTTACATATAAAATGTTTGTTCCCAAAATATTTTTTATTTGTTACGTGTCTTTTGATAAAAATTTTTGAAAAAATTAATAAGACCAAATAAAACCGTCACCAAATTAGCAACGAGTAATATCTCCTTAGAGAATCATTACAACTAGCTAATTCAACTTTGTAGTCGAAATACGTATTTATAAAATACAAAATAATTTGATCTAGGAAATTGGGGAAAAAATCGAAATTTATTCGAAAAAATCCTAGAGTTCTCATTAATAATTATAAAATCACTATTCTGAGTTGAATATGAATATTATATAAATATTTATAAAATATTACTGATTAATTTTTATAACCATGAATGAGGAGACAACGAACAAACGCCACATGTCGCACGCGCACCTATTTTAATATACGGTATAATATTATGTAGATTTTTTATTGTAATTTTTATTTCATGGTATGTAATATTTTTCATTCATAACCATTACAGTCTGTATTATTATAATTTCATTAAAATTACTTAGGTAAATTTAAGCAATTTACGTGAATCAATAAGTAGAAAAATTATTAACAGAATTTGGCACTTAAAATCTAAATGAAAAAACGATGTTGTTTAGATATATGCCAAATTTAATTACATTTTGATGTACACAGGTAAAGGACCCCTCATTAACATCCCCCCCCCCATTTATGTTCAATTTCAAACTTTTAAACACGTTTTAGGTAATTTTGCTATCGTATACTTTTGTTTAGCGATAAAAATTAGAGTGAATATTGCTAATAAGAGCCTATTATGATGATGTCTGAGATTCTTCTCATGATATGCTTTTATAAGAAACATTATTGGAACGTCGTAAGTCCTGTATGATGCCTCAGATAACTCAAGTTCACGGAGCAATGATTTCCGACCGCGTCGAGGTACCTACAAGCATTGAATTACGAAAATTTTTTTTTTAGATTCAACTTTTGGCCGCCTTTTCCCTTCCTGAAAAACTGAAAATCCAAAAACCCCCTGATATGATAATACACACTCCCCCTCCCCGACAAAAAACCTAAAACATATCATTATTTATTAAGGATTATTAGTTCAATTGTAATTGTCGAAAGAGCAAGATCAAATTACTTATGATAAGATATGAGGACAGAAGAAAAGAGGTTTAGGGTTTAGTGAGTATGGGCGCTAGCGTTGAGTTTTAGAAAAAAAAACACACACACACGGATATTTCTCTAAAAACGTTGGATTAGGGTTTGATTGATCTTAAATCGTAGATATATCGAATTTCGGAATATGATTAAATAATATAGTTTTAACTTTTGATACTCAACCATAAGTCGAGAATCAAAAATTTTACCTCAGTTAGTGGTTCTCTCCACTTGTTAAAAAAAATATATATATATTTAAACAAATAATCTAGACAAAACTAAAACGAAAAAAACTAAACTTAGCGAAATTTAACAACAGAACTTTTACTAAACGATAAAAAGTTTAATAATAGAGAATATTTATATAAAAAAATCATTAGATGATTATTATTCATTATTTTTATAGTTAAATAATAATATTATTCATTTTCCCAAAAATTAATCTAAATATTTAACATTGACCACATATATGTAACCTTATTTTTAGTAGATCAGGGATATACTACTAATACCAAAAACTCTCAATATTATTCATATATTTGTGAATATTCAAATGTTTTTTTTTGTTTTGGATATAAAATATAAAAATACAATAAAATTTTTATAAAAATGATGTTAAAACTGAATCATTCTCATCTGTTGTTGAGTTGAGAGCAACCACCGCAACGAAAGGCGTCGCGACGTACTTATATATTTATTTATAAAAAAAGAGTTTTCAAGAATGTCTTTTATCTTGAACATTTATAAATAACTCTAAAATATAATCTAATTGGTAAGTAATACATTCGACTATATTATTTGAACAGTTCTTTCATTATATTTAATATATGTTATGAACGCACCTATCATGTACATACTATAGTATGATTTTTAAGTTCATAATTCATTCTATTTATTATTTCTGAATTGTAAAAAAAATCGATTTGTACCTTTGTACATATATTCGTCTGAACATGCCATTCCTTTAGAAATATGATCTGTGATAATCCGTATTAACCAGTGACTTTGACAATTTTGATTACTGGGACTTACAGATGGATTCACATGTGACATGAGTCGGAAGGGATGTATAACTACAGCTAAACCATTGAACTGTTTCTGGTTGAAACTGGCAAGGATATAGTTAAGAAAAATAGTGGGTTTTCTCGCAGGGCAATGTCGTGCGTACGGGACGATTAAACCTATATTCTTGTTATTTGCTCCTTAAGAAATCTTCATGGTGTTAGGGGTGAATAATTTTGTCTGAAACTTTTGATCCATCTATCTTGGGAACAATCCCAGCGGACAAGCTATGGGTTTTTTTTCGTGACTACTCGATAGCATCCTGTAGCTTCATCTGCTGCTGATAGTTCTTTCACTGCACGTCATTTGCTCCTTAGGAAATCTTCATGATGCTAAGGGTGAATAATTGGGTTTGAAACTTTGGATTCACCTATCTTGGGAGCAATCCCAGCGGAGAAGCTATGGGACTACTCGATAGTATCCTGTAGCTTCATATGCTACTTATAGTTCTTTCACTGTACCTTGAACTAAAAGGATTTTTGATTATTTCAAAAGAGGGTGTAGGGGACCAATAGGTCTAGATGCCAGGGGCGAAAATTGTTTCCGAATTTCTGAAAATTTTATTCACAGATATATGGTGTACGACGCAAAGTGGAGATTATTTGAATTACTTTGAAAATGTCATCTAAAACTTTTTTTTAGCGAAATCATGAACAAATTATCGCAAATAGATGAAAAAATTTGATGAAAAATTCTAACATATTATTAACTTCCCAATGGGGAAGCTATTGTAATGAGACCTTTAAGTTTAAAGACCACAAGAATCCAAATTTAATGTTTTTAGGCAGATGCTTGTATGTGCATTTATAATAAGATTTTGTCTCGATTATTTTGAGAACAACTAATAACATTGACGTGAAACCGCTTTTATTTTATTATCCTCATTGATTTTTTCAAGTGTGGATCCAATTAATTGGATCCACAATGAATACCTTGAAAATACCGTCCCAATTTCCAAATGGAAGAAATTAAGCCTTTCAAATTAGGTCTTCTTTATAATAGCATCGACGAAAAAATTTTACAACGTGTATCGAAATAGAAACTTTGTCGAAAATAATCGAAGTTTAGGCTAAATCAATTTTTGTAAACATTTTATAAGTATGTGATGGAGCATTGTAAAGATTTTTAAGTTCCACTGTGTATATTAGAAAATAGTAAATTTATTTTTGTAAAATCAACAAGATTTTCGTGTTGAAGATTGAAGTTTGTTGTGCAGTAGCAGCAGCAGTGGTGGTGATGAACACAATAATGATGATACTCGCATTCTGTTTCGTATATGTGTATTTATTCTCTGATGGTGGCCACCTTTTGGTACAAAAACCACATGTGTGCATTTAGATTCACTCACTCACTCATTATTTAGTAGTAGTTTTCAATGTTTACGAGATAAATCTATTTCTATGTTGATCTTGTGTTTAAATGATCACAATGTATTCACATTAATTTACAAATACTAAATTACTAACATTGAAATTGAAAAGTTACGGATATTTTTGGAAAATATTGTGTTGTAGACAGAAATTTCCTGAATATAGTTACTTTCCTGGATAGCTGTTACTTTTCAAAATTGTAATAAAAAAAATTATGATTATTAAATTTTGATTTTTATGGAGTTTTTATGATTACAGTGACAATTTATGGAGTAGGTAAAGTAAGCATTGTGTATATGCCCTCAACAAAATCAAGGCCCAAATTTTATTTCAAAATAAATAAATAAACCAAATAAATATGATAAAAAAAAAATCGTTAGGCTTTTGAATAATTCAAATAATGAATGTAAAATTAATTAGCTGGGCTTGTAAAATTTCTCTCCGGTGTCACTGGAAAATGAAAATAAGGCCCCATTAGAGTAAAAAACTAATGAATGAAAAGTTTAATTGAAGTAGTTGAGTTAAATAAAAAAGTAATTTTTCAAAGTCTATGAGAATAACTAAATTAATACTTGGGGCTTTTTGAACGTGTTAAGCTAGTTTAAAGCGCTTATAAATAATAGACAGTTTTTTTAAAAGGAATTTTCCATAGCTGTTATTGATATAAAAAAGTGTGCTTCTAACAAGCTGTTGATTTAAATTACATCCGATAGGTATTGCATACGATTTTCGCACACAAATAACTCAAAAAATAGTTAGCAAAATGTTTTGAAATTTCGTATTAACAATATTGACATGAAAATGTAGGGCTTGCCGAAGAGTTTTTATCGAAAATAAATAGGTAAAAATCAAAATTCGATTTTATATTTAAAAATATTTTTTTGAGAAATACTCTTTGACAAGCCATCCGTTTTGAAAATCAAAGTATTCTTTGAGTTATTTGTGTGCGAAAATTGAAAGATTTTACATAATGCTTCAATATTATATTTCAATCCCCCTTGCAATGTTGTTTACTTGAACACACCAATAAAAAATCATAAAAGACATTGATTGAATCAATGTACGAGTGTTTTAATGTAAGTAATGTAAGATGCGAACACTCAAACTAAAGATTTATCATTGCTAGGATCTTAAAAATTTACTGTCGAAACGTAGACTCACTCTCTTTATCGTTCAACTTTCTACATCATTAAACTCAAATCTCTGCTAATGACTGACTCAACAATCAGAGATCTTCAACGTATCGCAATGTAACTTTATTAGAAAGTTTTTACAAACTTGTTATGTTTAAATTACTTACTTTTTTGTCTAAATTACGTTAACAATTTCAACTCGCTATCTCTTTTCGTTTTTTGAATTGATCTTGGTCATGGATGGAGTGACGGGCAATTGATTAATTAGATGATTCTATGAACAACTATACCAAAATTTTGTTCGTACGATCAATATTTTCTAGTGTAACAAATTTTAGACAAAAATTAAAATATTCTTACATATTATACCTATATGTGTCGAGTATAAAAATGTTTCAGGTCAAGACTGATAAAATTAGAAACCTGTTAATATTTTTATATTATACAATGACATAAAATCCGACACAAACATAAATATTTTAAAATTATTAAATAAACTGTAAAAAAATTTAAAAAGAAATGTTTTAAATAAATAATTTTTTCTATTCGTTCTATTGTTAGAACAAAAATTATTAGAATAGATGCTGAGGAAGTCATAAATAAACGAACGAAACGTCCAATTTATTAAAATTAAGTAATTTATTATCTAATTCCTATGAACAAATCAATACAATAAATAATTTTGGTAAATTTGTCAGTATTTAAATGTTTATAAATGCTTTTTTTTATTGAAATGAAGAATAAATATTATAGTATTCTTGATACAGATATTATAAACAAAAGGTTATAGACTTTTTATTGATATTATTATACACAAACAGTTCAAAAAAGGTAAACTAAGAAGTATAGGATGTGTATTTTGAAAAGAATGTGTAGACATATTATAACAATCTAAACTTAAGAGTTAAAACTAATCTGACTTAAAGCAAATTCGAGACGGGGGATTGTTTTATATATGTTATGTATATTTAAAATATAAACACACATATTACAGGAATTAAAATACACACATATGCAACACATATACATACATATGCCTTATTGCCTCCTCAATCTTATTACTTATTAACTATGCCTCTGTTTTCACGCAGAAGTTAACGTTAGTTGGAATGGTAGTCGTAATTTTATTTATAAATTTAATTTTAAAATTTACACAAATATATAACACATTGTGTTACCCTGCATCACACATG
The DNA here is from genome assembly GCA_020423425.1 of Chrysopa pallens. NCBI lineage: Eukaryota > Metazoa > Arthropoda > Insecta > Neuroptera > Chrysopidae > Chrysopa > Chrysopa pallens. The sequence goes on along the minus strand of CM035593.1, from coordinate 72,060,120 downwards.
ATCGTAACAATTAGAATTCAATTATAATTTATATTGTATTGGGTTCGTTTATAGAACTTATATAACTCGTTTATGTATTCATTTATAATTATGGTAGATGTAAGAATCGCAGATTACAGCCCAAAATGGATAAAATTTTGGTACGGAAAATATTTCTTTTACAAGTTCGTATCCTCATAAAGGCCAGGCTCATCGTCTATTATGACTAATAACCCTACGAATCGATAACTATAATTTTATTTAGTTAATTTTTTTTTTTTTAATTCTCATACTTTTTTCGTTCTCAAGTTGATTTTTATTAAATCATCTATAAAACAAGAGTTACCATTGTTTAAGTATTTTTCATATTAAATATTTGTTTTTACCTATTGCAACTCTTATTATTATTAAATTAACCACGTATTTTTTGGAAATGTAACAAAAAATGTTTTATTTTATAAACAATCGTATGTATATAGTCTAATAAGTTATATTAATGGTAACTAGCCTATTAATTTTTACCTTTTTAACTATGGTAATTGTAATGAGCAGTATAAATCCAAAATTTAGTCTTTTCGAGCCTTAGTATCTGGTATCTGGTATGATTTTTTGATACTCTACTTAGTGAGACTCACACTTCCAAGCTTATAATATCCGAATAAACATTGTCAGTGCATATTATATATATATATATATATATTATATATATATATATATATATATTTGATATTTAAAATACATATAATCAAAGTTTCCTCAAATTATGATTAATAAAGGGATTATTAGATAAGCTTCTGAAGGTTCCAAAATAATCTAAATTCTAATCTGCATGAAAGCCTAAAAACACTATGAAGCTTTGCAAGATATTGTGGCGCATTGAAGTGAGCTCAGCTGGTCGCAAGGAATAGGGTACAATTGACAAAATGAATGGGTCTTTAAATTATAATAGGATAAATGAATTAAGTAGAATTAATGGACAAAACCAGCCAAGCCATGTATGAGCTAGAATGTTAATCAAAGGAATTCTTGAAGAATTTAGAAAGACTTGATTGCTATTGGAATTGTCTGATTGCATTTGTCTGGCAAATATGTGCCTCTAGATCTCCTATCAATTACCATATTTACCGAAGTCATTTATATCATATAAGTCAACTTGATATCACGCTGACAAAATATTTGTCAAACTATAAATACTTGCATATTTGCACAATTGTAAGGAGCCATATTTAAAAGAAAAGACTCCTTAATTCCTATTATTGATATTATATTGGTATATAATTTTGATAAAATTAATTTGGTCATAGCAGTTTTGATTTTAAACAAATATATTAGTAAATATATAAATTGTCGCCGTTCCTGGATTTTTAAGATTTTTTTTTTGTTTTTTGTTTAATGTAAGTATATTTTGTCCCCTACCTCTAAGAACGTGTATGGCACGCGTTCAAGATTTATCTTAATATAGAACACTCACATATACATATATACACATATATATAATACATATATGTATACATTGAAAAAAGTTTGAATTCGGGAGACTTTCGAAGTTGAACTTTTATTTAAAATAAGTTAGTGTGTATCTAATATCTATACTTAACTCCACTAACTTAACAATTGGGATTTTACAATTTGATTGATATACTCTTGTGCCAAAAACCACTTTAATAACAAAATCATTTTCAAATATAATAATAAACATTTCATTTTCACATAAATTTTAAGAATATATATAGAAAGAAAAATTGAAAATGTCTTTCAAATTATTTTAAATGAAATAAAAAATCATTGGAAAAAAATAATTAAAATTAGTGATTTAATGTGATTTTTTTTTAAATTTTACCGCTAAATTATAATATTTATTGAAAACAATTGAATTTTATTAAAAAAATAAGTAATAATAAATTTCTGTGATTCAAGTCAGTTACTATACCAATCAAACTCTAAATAAGTAAATAACAAATATTATTTTTAAGAAATCGAACAAGTGTTTTATACACATCATTCCGAAAATTTTCTAAAAAATAATAAAAATGCCACGTGCATTCCTAATTCGACATCGAAAATTTTTAAATAATGATGATACAAATACTGATGATGAATCAAGTGACAATACCTTGGGTAAGTTTAATTTTTATTTTTTATAATATATAAATGCGAATTTAAATAATTAATACCTTGCACTATTCTTATGTCAAAGTAGATAAAGCATTTTTTTCTTAAATTTGACTTACAGGTTGTTTAATTTTTACGTTTATATAGAAACAGAATAATTAAATAATTATTATATTTAAATCATCCTATACAATACATATGTTTTATAAGTACTTTAATTACCTTTGTACTGAATTATTTTTAGAAGAACACTTATTTTCTCAAAGCATCTGTAATTCAGGGATGTACAAAAGGTTCAGAATGCAATAGCAAAGCTCAATAAAATTAACATTAAGATTAAGAAATTAATTTAATTCCATAAATATTGCTACCTTCAGTGAATATTATTTTAAAATTACAAATGAAAATCCAATTTTTTATTGTATTAACTATACTATACTAAGTAATATTTGAAACATTATTTTGAGAAAAAAAGAAATTGTTTTTTAAAAATATATCATTAATATCTCTCAGCAACGTATCTCGTAGGATGTCTTCAAAATAATATTTTGTAAAATATTTCAGAAATATTTCTTAATATGGCTACACATATTTATTACGCCAGCGTTTTTCCAATGTTAATGTATAAGCATTAAAAACAAAGAGCGTGAATTTTTAGTGATTGTATAATGATCATATTTTTGGAACTAATTTTTAATATCTAATTAATGCTTAAATTTATTAGACTAAAAAAAGTCACGGACACAGAAATTGCATACCTATAAAAATAGAAATTAAAAAATAAATACATGTATAAATTTCAAGCTCAATTTCAAAATTTTTATTTATCATTTAAATGATGATAAAATTGAAATATTTATATTAATAATTTATAGAATAAATATTTTTCTAATTCTGATCATGTTTGCCTGTAATGAAAAAGGTCTGACTGCATTTTTGTACTTTAATTTCGTTTATCCAAAAAATTAACAAGTGCCCTCCTTGCTTACTATTTTTTAATATCTGATGAAGCTTATTGTTTGTATAAAACATTAAAATTCATCAATGCACAATTAAAAAATAAAGTTATTGATCTGGTTTATGAATCCATACGCAACCGCGTTAAATTATTTTAAATAAGATACCTACTTCCCATATTTCCAGACAATTGTTCAACCCTGTTTAAATAAGTACATACTTGTATTACTCTATCAGATATAGAAAGTCAAAAACAGAAATAGATTTCTAATTAGAAAAGTTTTTTTGGATATTGTATCTAGATACGTAAATATATAAAGTTAAAAAAATATTAAAGCTAAACGGTTTTATTGAAAAAACGCTGAGAATTAATTCGGTAGGTTTTAAGTACCAGTCACCACGCCACTGTCCTCATCAATCTAGGGCATTGGTTAGACAAAAAAAAATAAATTCGTGGGACGAGTGAAATTTTTATCAACAGTCAAACGCTCATTATAAATGCTATTTAAATATTTGTTCATGTTAAGATAAGGTCCACGATTTTAGTTTTTTCTCTAATCAGTGCCCTAAATTTGATGAGAAGACTGGTCTGTTGACTGGAATCTAAAACCTACGCAACTATTTCTTAGCGTTAAGTAAACTATCCACATCATTATTAAATTTTTTTAAATATATAATTTATAAGTTATTAATTTTTATTTGATACCCATATGAAAAAATCCTCATGTGAATAAAACATTGACTCTGCATTATTTTCAATGGGTACTCTATTCTAATAGCCAAGCCATTTCATTTTGAGGTAGTTGTGAAAAATATGTACCCGACATTTTGTTGCGGTGACAATCTTGCATTTAAAATGATACCAAATATATTAAATTGTATTGTCATCAGAACTGAAGGTGTATACCAAATTGCCTATCAATCTGTTAACGGGAAGGGGGTAAAATTTCGGTTAGTATATTTGACCCAAAAAAACAACCAAGGCAAGCTAAATAAAACTGTTTAATAATTGATTATTAACGAAATATCCTTTCAATTATTCTCGTTATAGTCCATGAGCGATCATACAAACTTATTTTCACACAGATGAAACTCTAGGATCTCAGTCGCGTCTCGTGTACTTGGAATACCTGACCATTTGAAGAATTCGTTGTGTGACACCTGGGCAGGTACCAGGTGAGACAGGTAACTAAAAATGAGAGTTATTTAACTTTAATTTACATGGCTGATTTTTATATATATTTCCTAGAATATTATTTTAGAAGTACTAAATTAAGTGTCAGGCACTTGTTTTGGACTATAACTTTAGTCAGACGCTTTAAAGCTCCACAATAAATAAATAAACTTTACTTATTTTTACATGTCTGACATTTAAATATATTATTAAAATAACTATTACTTAAGTTATATTTAATCAGTCCGACGAATTGGAATGACCAAACATCTCCTAAACAGAAAAATTATTAAGCTATAAGTACGAGCGTAAGTATGCGAGTGAGACGTGCATAATGACTCGATTCCCATATTTAAATGTCAGACATGTAAAAATAAGTAGAGTTTATTTATTTTTTGTGGATCTTTAAAACGTCTGACTAAAGGTCTGGTCCATAAAAAGTGTCCGACACTTAATTTAGTATTTCTAAAATAATATTCTAGGAAATATATATAAAAATCATCCATGTAAAATTAAGTTAAATAGCACTGATTTTTAGTTACCTGTCTCACCTCTTGATAAATAGTGAGCAAATTTTCAATCCCAGATCGATAAAATTAAGTGGGTTTTGAGAAAAATATCTAGAGATAGTATTTTGAACATCATTCGAACTTTTTACCCCATAGAAACCTTCCACAAAATGTAAACTTACTTAGAAAATTATTACTCAAATAAATTTTTACCAAGAATGTAATCATTTTCATTATATAATTCCAATTGAAAATATTTTTCATGCTACATATGTGTATTATATAAATAAAAATCACTTATAAGATTGTATGAATCATCATCTGTACGAATAAACGATTAAGTTGTACCTTAATTATTCTGAAATTATTTTAAAACAGTTTTAATCGTCATGCTATAAAAAGAAAATTTGCATTAAGAAAATTCATTACGCATTATCATATATATCTAACATACACATTGCTTGGAAAATAGATTCTTAAATAAAAAAATTCTCGAAATTATTTGGCAATGAGTGAGTAGTGTGAACGATTCAACAACAAGAACAAAAAATTCTTGACCACTTGATCGATTGGACAACGTTTGAAATTTTAATGAAAAACAGAGGCACTGTGTAAGGTGTCTGTCGGCATTATGCCAAAATTTACTAACTACTTTTTATAAGAAAATACATAAGCAACAAGTGAGAATGTTGATTCACCAAATTCATTCTGTATTTTAATATTTATTACGTTATTATATTTTTCAAGTCATTTTCATCTAACCACGTTCATTTTTTAATTTCAATAAAAATTTATCTTTATATAATTTGAAATTTTATGCTTATAATTTTTTATTATTGAAGTAAAACTTCTAATGTGACTTCCAACAAAGTTGCGTTAAACGTTTAACGCTACCATAAAAGGGGGTATGAAAGCACTGTTGCGTTAAACTTTCAACGTTCCTGGGGAGAAGGAATAGATAGAGACATAGCGAGAGTGAATGCGTGGCACTCGAACGCATGCATGTAGTTTACCAGTTACAGGCTAGCGTGAGCGTTAGCAACGAGTAGCGTCCAATATTCCAACGCAAGAGGGAGAGAAAGAAAGATACACATTTCCACATTACGAAATTTCACTCCTTCCGCGAGGAGGAATTCTCCAAAATTTTGTAATTTAAGTAATTTGTATGTATTGTATTCTATATTTAGACTTTTGAAAGTAAAGAAATTTTTTGAGAAAATGATAAAATGATTTTTAAACTGGTTTGAATTTTTATTTTAATTAAATTAAATACTGGATTAAGTTTTAGAAACTATTTTTAGCACTTAGGCAAAATAATCTGAATATGCATACGTTGCGTTATGAAATATATGGGAACTTGTAATATATGGGAACATGCCATTAGTTAATATAATACTAATTTTTAAACTATAAACTTAAGTAAACGATCGATTATTTCCTAATTTTTATGCTATAAACTGTTGTAAACGAAATTATTTTCATTATAAATCTTTGAGTTTTTGTTTAATTTGAATTAATAACAACTTCCAGGATTGTTTAATTTGAATTAATTTTCACGTAATTAAGAAAAGATATAAGATTTCTCCGAATTATTGTTCGTTAAATGTTATTACTTCAATTTTTGTTGAACTAAATGTTACCTTTAACAGAGTTTAAACTAGGTAGAATTATATTTTCAGAAATGAAAAACAAATTTTTTAATTGGTTTTATACTCGTATATCTATATAATTATATCAGAGTATATTAGTTTTTGTCTAATATAAAAAGTGAAACGTTCGTAAATGAGGAAAATCAGTCCATTGGGTCCAATGGACCTATAATCCAACTATTAAACCATAAAAGTGGTTACTTGTTGGTAACATAGGACGCTAAATGCACATAATTTTAAGGTGATTAGGTGAAAGCCCTAATAATATAGACACACATTTTTAAGCATACTTTAATGAAACTTTTAGACTGACCCCATAAAAATTTTTGAAATTTGAAATACATTATTCAAAATTCTTAATTATCTATCATCTGTCAAAATTTAATTGAATTTTTAAAATTTGTTATGTATATGCCTTACAGATACAATAACAACCAAGAATTATTTCAAACAAGAACAAGAATTTGAACATGAACAAGAACAAGAACAATCAAGATCAGTAATTGTAAATCCTAAAACAATAATAAACAATATAAAATCAATAGATCATGATGATAATACATTATCAATAAATTGTCCAGAAGAATTATATAATTTAACAAAATTAGCTGAAGTTAGTTTAGCTGTTGCAGCTGGTGAATGTTTTATAAAAACAACAAAACAAGAACATCAACAACAGCAAAACAATAATAATAATGAGAATAATAATAACAACACAAATAATTATAACTATGCACATAAATTATTTGATAAAACATCAAAAAAACGGTTAAAACAGCATGTTATATTATCTGACCAAGAACAAGAACAAGAACAAAAACATTATCATGAACATGACCATGACCAACAACAACATCTACAAAATGACCAATTGCAGCATGTGATTCCAGGTCAACATGACCATTTACAATTGTATGAATGCATTGAATGTGGTAAATGCTATAGTACATCATCGAATTTAGCACGACACAAGCAAACACATCGTTCAATCAATGATAAAAAGGCTCGAGCGTGTCCCTATTGTAATAAAATTTATGTATCAATGCCAGCATATTCAATGCATGTACGAACACACTCACAATTATGTAAATGTATCTATTGTGGTAAATGTTTTTCACGTCCATGGTTATTACAAGGTCATATTCGTACGCATACAGGTATGTAACAAGCATTTATTTTAGTTCATATATTTTTGTAGTTTCCTCACTCACGGTGACACCCTATTCTCATTAGAAAGAAAATATAGGACACACCCATTTATCGTAATGTTTTACATATTTCAATATATATATGCTATACACTTGGTCATACCGTTAGTGAGAAGATTCCTCATGTCCCAATCAAGCCCAATGTCCCAAAAGTACAGCAAATTTTCTGAATGCGATAAACATGCCTAGAAAATTTCATAAAAATTGAAAAAGACATTCAAAAGTTACAGTGGAACAAATTTTCTTCTGCTTGTGGATTTAAAAATTTTATTAAAGGTTTTTTTTTATTTCTTTGCAAGTTTATGACCCTCCCATCCACTTATACCATACTTCGAATTGTCATATTATATTTTCTTAAAATTGTTTACCTCAACATTTTTTAAATTCGAATGTACTGGAGAAGATAAAAGTTTAAATTTTTGTTTTTTTTGCAGTCATCTCTTTATGCCACGCTCAAATGGTCAGATAATATTTTTTTCGTTATCCTTATTATTTCATTCAAATTAAAACAAAAATCGACCACGCTCAAGAATGATACTTAGGTGGCTTATATTCCAGGTTTGTGACTCTCTTATTTTCGCAAAACGTCGAGATCTGATGCAAACAAAGCGGGGTAAAACCAATAACTTCCCGATTTTCGATTTTCTTAGTGGGAAGTTAAAAAAAAAATACATATATACCGTACAATTATGAACCTCGTACATTTTTTTGCATTCGATGCAAAAATCATAATATAATTTTTTTAATATTTTTGTTTTCAGGTGAAAAACCATTTAAATGTAACATATGCACTAAAGCATTTGCAGATAAATCAAATTTACGTGCTCATATACAAACACATTCAAATACCAAACCATATATATGTTTACGTTGTGGCAAAGCGTTTGCATTAAAATCTTATTTATATAAACATGAAGAATCATCTTGTATGCGTAATAACAATAATAGTAATAATAATAATAATAGTAATAATAATATATCAACAATATCATCATCAAATGATAAATTAAATAATAATAATAATAATAATTTAAACAATAATAATAATAATGATAATATTAAAAAACTAAATACAATTGAAAATACAAATAAAACAATATTATTAAATAACCAAAAGACAACATCAGTTATACAACATGTCACAAATAATACGTTACAACAGCAATATAATAGACATACAGTTATATCATCAACAATAACAGCTAATAATAATAATAATAATATGAATAATAAATATGATAAAATATTTGTATTTAGTAATAACAATAATAATAATTTAAATATTCCGATTAATTATTCAACATCAGCAATTATTCTACAACAACAGCAACATCTTCAGCAACAAGAACAAGAACACAATAAATTAAATATGACTACAATTGTTGTTTGATAATTCAATTCGTTTGAATGGTTAATCTACCTATAGCTATCAGGAGGTAGTGTTGCATTTTTCATGGTGATTTCAGGACCATCAATTTTCGATTTTATTGAAAGTTGATTGCCTTAAATGGAGATTGCATTCACCCACTCGGAGCCTACTGACTTTCATAATAGTGTATGACTGCAACTAAACATTCAATTCCAACATGAATTAGTCGATGATTGTTTCATTTGCAACGCTACCTTCCGGACTACTATAGTCTAAGATACGAATTATAGACATCATTCATTCATCTGTTTACAGGATGAAAATTTTATGAAATGGTAAAAATAATGGACGAAAAGCTCACTGTAAAAAAGCACCTAATCGGTTATAAGATAAACTTTATTGATTATAGAACAGAAATTGATACAACTATACATAAAAATTTGAACCATCTTAACAACAATTTAACAAACAAGTAAAAAATTTAAGCAATAATTTTTAATAACCAAAGATGGTTCAAATTTTTTTATGTCTATCTGTACAAATTTTTTTTTAATTTTTGAATCACTCAACTGTCACTCATCGTCTTTAAATTACGTTGCTGAATTTTAGAACAACTTAGGGACAAATAATCTTACAACATTTGTATCTACTCCATAAAAGTTATCTTTTACAATAAAAGTTATCATCCTTACACCAATCAGGTGCCGTTTTTACGATGTAATTAATCACCTATAAACATACTGTTACTGTGCAAGGATATTTACAAATTCAAAATAAATTATCATTTTATTATTTCATTCACTTATAAAAATTAAATACCACAATGATTTTGATATTTCATAAATAAAAGTATGAAATCAAAAATATATTAGGTTGGAAACATTTTCCTATTAACTACTGTTATGTTTCTAGACATATTTTGGGAGCCGATATTAGTAAGTATCCAAAAATCGATCATAAATGACGGTTGCCACGCTTTGAATTTGAAAAATTAGAGCGAATGAAAACGGACGTACGACAGGGAGGGCAATACGTATTACTAGGTTTCAGAAGTCCTTCGGGAAAATTTTGTATGTGACTTTTTAATTAGTGTAACAAGTTTTACCTCTTAGAAAATCAAATGAGCTGTTTTCTTTTTTGAATTTCGTAAAATTTTCTATTGCGCTCAAGTTTCAAATTGACGGATATTACACTTTTTGTAATGGAAAGATATCATCATTCAAAATAATATCGAAAATCATTTTGTACAATACCTAACAAAAATAACTGCCCGTTGTCCGAAAAAAGCAATTTCCAGGTTGTCAGACAGTGGAAACCGACCTTTATCATGTTCCCGATGCAATAAAATAAAAAAATTATGAGGCGTTACGACGGGACGCCTGGCAGATGTGTAATATCGAAATAATTTTATAGGTTACCCTAACATGTGCAACGTAGTAAATAACACTTGTATGCGAGATCAGTGTGGCACGACAGATTGCGCACAGTCACTTGCGCATTACCAACGACTACGTATAGTACATATAATCCATCATATAGCATTGAGATGCGTCGTCATTGAGATGCGATGCCTATATCGTCACGCCAACACTCAAGTTTACTCTCGCCTATAGATGTTTCACATCAAAACGAATATCCGTCATTTTGAAACTTGTGAAGCTATCGAAAATTTTACCGACTCCGAAAAACTCACCTCATCTCTTATTATCCCGCGAAACCAGCAAAATATGTGAACGAAATAATTTTAAAAAAAAAAGATAATAATTATTGTATTTTGAACAAATTTTTTTAAGAAATAATCCACATTTGGCAAACAGATGGGTGAAGTATGAATTTTTGTAATTCGTATCCATTCTTATTATATAATCTACTTATTTTAATAATTTTTTATATATTAACATTTATCTTATTTATTATTTAATTCCTATAATTTAATAAAATGTGGGACCATAACTAATTATTCTAATGCATTTTCGAAAAATTGAATTAAAATAAATATCTACCAAATGTATTTTTAATATTATGTTTAGAAAATATTGTTTGAGTTTCGAGAGAAAGATTTAAGATTAAGAATTTTCTCTCTTGAACTTTTTCGATGCTATTTGTGCTAAGTGAAAGATTTACATGGTTTTAATAAATCAAAACCGTAATTAAAAATGATTTTCTAAAACAGTGTATAGACTTTACTTTTAAGGGCATGAAAGAGGGTCATCGTTGCAGTGTTGCATTGTTTAAGAAGTTTTTTCATTCATCATACAGGTTTCAGAAAGTTTTCTTAAATTTTTCTACATATAATAACAATAACAATTAATTTTAGTATTTATTAAAGGCAGTTTGGTAGCCGCAATCCGAAATCAAATAAAATACTTTTTTTTTTAAATTTTTTTCTTACTAATAAATATAAGAAGCATGCTATAATAATTGATAGAAATTCACATAAGAATTTAATTGATATAATTTTGCACGGATTATAATTAAATTATTAAAATAATGTAATAAATAAAATATTATTTGACTAGTACTCAACTGTCACTAGATAATACCAACTTTAAATGATAATGCCAACTTTATTTTTATATCGTAAATTCTTTATTTTTTTAAATTTTAATATAAATAAATTATTTCGTTAGAAAATAAATTTAATATTAGTGTTCAATATCCTTTTATTGTTATATACCATTAAAAACGCTAGTTACTAGTTGAAATTGGTGCGCTTAATGGAGCTGCCATTTTTCCCCTAGTTAATATGGAGGAGACAGTGTCTCCGCTACATGACAGAGATAGAAGCCACATGTCAAAATTGAAAAATTAATTACATCGAAAGTACGTGGTAAATTATTCTGGAATTTTTACAGTGTATATTTGGGATATAATTCTATCAATTAAAAAAATTTATTTTTTTGCGAGGTCAACTTTGCCAATTTTCTACAAGGACACTCATAAGTGCTCGTGTATTTTTGCTAAACTTTAATTATTTCTCTTAAACGGTGTAAATAAATCTGATTTTTTTTCAATAAGTGCATTTAATTATAATCTTTCGAATAAACACCAAAAAATATTGGATTAACTTTAAGCCATTTGGCTACCAAACTACACCTTAATATTATAATTATTGTGTGAAAGTGTTTAGTTTAGATGTTTGATATAAATTTATTATAAGTATAATATAGATTTGTTTAGATAATTTTTATTATAATTTATTTTATATTTAAACTAAAAATAAAGCTATAATCAAAAAGGTGCTCTTTTTAAATATAATTATAATGAAATAAATAAAATAATTAATTATTTTAGAAATGGACGAGAGTGATCCTAGTCGATAGTATGATTAAATATTTATATGTTGTAGGTATTAGTTTTAATTAAAATGAAACAGGCCAAATGATGCAATATTATGGATACTTAATGTATATTTAATATTAAGTTTAATATAATTGATACTATTATTTTTAATTTTTATATCTATGACTTTTTATACATTATTATGAAGTAAGGAATAAAACATTTTTTATATAATTCTATATATTTTTTTTCTCTTGAGAATTCCATATACCTCTTCCATTGAGTCCTTTATCCGATTATTTATCGGCTGTTACACAGAAGTTTTAGAAAAAATCAATTTAAAATAATTTATTTCAATAATTGTTCATGTATAATAGTAATTCATGCATTAATCTATATGAAATTGACGTTTATCACCAAGTCTATGACCAGGTCTATATTGGTATAGATGAATGATGTCATATATTAGCCATGCATTGTCATCCAAACTGAACGTATATTCAAAATGTTAGCTTAATCATTTGGAGATATCTGCTTCAAAATTGAGTTGCAAGATTCTACCCGAAAAAATATACATTGCAAGTTAAATAATAAATAGGAATAAATAAGATATGATAATTAATAATAATCTTAGGCGATGATAAAAAAGATTCATTTATATACCTGTTTTATTTGTTACTAGTATGCAACATATTAGTAAGACTGAGATACATTAAGTGACGAATACTGCGTAATAAATAATTAAAAAACAGGTGTAAAATTTAATTTTTTTTATTATCGCTTATTCTCTTTTTATATATATTTATATTGGATCAAAAGTAACCGAATTCAGGACTTCTCAAAACTTTAAAAATTCCTATCTTTAAAAATTTTAACTTTATCAAAAATTGAGCCGGAATAATTTTTGATGCTTATGGGTCGATTTCTAGTAGAGTAACAGCTGATAATTATAAACTGGCGTATTTAATAAACATATTAATAAATTTTTAATGCATCAACTCCTTTAAGAAATAAGAATCACACAAAAATGAAATCAATGAACAGATAATTAAATTTATATATATATATATATATATATATTTATAGGTCATTATTCTGATATAAGTAATGTAATCGAATATTTATTTATGCTATTAATTAATTAAATGATTAACATCTAAATTTCAATTTAAATCAGTTAATATACTGGATTCATAAAATTAAATTTGAATATGAATTAATATTTAACACATAGCAATGCATACAACTAATACCACTATCTCCTGCGTCAATAACGATATAAAATTTAATTTTTGTTGAGAAGACAGAGTAGATTGCGAAAATTCGATGCATTTTATTGCACGTAAATATAATTTCGATTTGCGACCTTGTAATTTACCTTTTTAGAATCTTCCAAACTCCAGCATTGTCTAGAGGAGAAGTCCTGTGGCTGTGAAATTTTAATAATTTGAAAACCATTACTGTCTTTAGCTATCATATTAAAATAATACAGTGTTTAAATATTATCCTTGCATATGTATTAGTCTTGCTGTCCATGTAAGGTTTACTTCTTCAAATTTATTGATTTTAGTTATGATTAATAGTAGAAACTTTTGTCTCTATTAAAATTCAGAAAAATAATCATAACTAAGCCCAATATGCATATTATATGAACTGTATATCCAAATCTTTCTACTGATTAGGTTTTGAGCAACACATTACATGTACCTCGGTAAAGTTTAATCGGAAAAGGTGCTGATTTACCCAGAATAATACGCTACTTTCATTTCAGGAAATAGTATCCACGTAATTTTTTATGAAAGTTTCTCCTCATATGATGGATGCACTAATAAGGGATTTCTGAGAGGGTGGAGAAGGGGTTTAAATTTTTATATATCGGTCAATGTACTGTCGAAACTGCGAGTCAAAAAGCTTGAAATTAAGAGCAGAGGGCTCTATTATATCGTAGATGAGCCCAAAGAAAAGAATTTTTTTTGTTTAATTAAACCACCAAAGGGTTGAAGAGAGTTTCAAATATTGAAATTTCTATCAAGGTACAGTCAAAACTGCTGACATTTTGAAATTTTAAACAGAGTATCCATATTGTAACGTTGGTAAGAGATTTGAAAGGCTTTTTTTAATTAAACGTCCAAAAGCCAGAAGATGGGGCTCAAACTATGAAATTTTTATCATAGAACAGTTCAAGCTTCTAACTCAAAAAACTTCAAATTTTATTATCCAGGGCATTCAATACAATAATGAAATACATTATTATATTATAATTTATAAATTTTTTGACTACGGATTACTTATTAGAACCCGTGCAAAGCCAGGACGAGCATTGGTAGTAAAAAATAAAATCGGTAAAGCTTTGGCCGTACGTGTTTCAAACGAAGCCTTAATAATAATTATACATATTGTGTTGGGAGCTTAAGATGCAATTAGGGCAAGTTTCTAGGCAGGATCTTGGATACTACATAAAAAAATAATACTTGGATGTTCATTGGTTCTTGTATTATTGAATAACGGACAGTAAATTTAAATTATATAAATTTACGCAACATTTAAAATGCGTCATTTTAAAATAGGACACCTAATATTATAATTATATTAAAATTATAACACTTTACATGAATAAAATCTGTTATCAATTAATAATAAATTAATACAAATTCATTTATGTATAATAAATATATATGTTTTTTTTTTCTTAAATAAGTGATTAATATCTTAGAAACATTCATTTCTTAAGTATATAAATAAACTTTATATAATTGTAGTAGATCTCTTAAAGTTTGTAATAAATTTTATTTGATTAATTGTTGTTATTGGTATTGTTGTGTGAATATGAAATTATTTTATAACACTTGTTTAATATTTGTTTTATTATTTGCTAATTTTAATAAAGCTCATGTGATTCAAGATGTCAATAATGATGGTACCAAGTACAATCCAGGTGAACAGGTTAGTACTTATTACTTATCTAATTAAAATTTTTTTTCTAATTATTAGATTTATTTTAATAAAAATTTTCAAAAAAAAATCTCTTCACAAAAAACTTCTATAGGTAAATAATTTCCTTGTGATTAATTAACTTTTTCAGTTGGTCTCAACGAATCAATTTTTTAGCTAAGAATATGATTGAGAAGTAATTGATCGAAACGTGGGTAAGGAATTTATTAATAGAAGTTTTTAATTTAAAAGTATTTTTTACTTTTTAGTTAATTTTTTGAAGGCGGTTGTTTTTTTTTTGAAAAATTTTTATTTTTTAATTTGGGTGTTGACAACCACGAACAATTTTTTATTTGGATGAAATTTAATCCCTTAAAATTGTATTTGCACTGAATCCAACGCAAAAATCGGTCCATAATCAACGCAAAAAATATATTTAAAAAAAATTATAAAAAGACGAATTGATCACCTAATCCTTTTTCCAAGTCGGTTAAACAGATAGCTACTTAAAAGATAATATTGCAGTTATCGTGTACATTGTATTTTCTTACATTTTCGCCAAATAAATTAAAAAATAATTATCTAAATGAAATTAAATTTGATATGCTTTATAAATTTTTTATTATTATATTGGGGTAATTTTTATACTAAATTATCTATATAATTAACTAGTAATAGTTTTTGATTTTGAATTGTATTTTTAAACAATTAAACATTTTTTGAAAAAAATTAAACCAGATTTTAAAAAAATTTCCAAACTAATGACCTAATTTAAAACAATGCGCGAAAAAGTTAATTTTAGATTAAATACCTCTATCAATAATTTTCTTATGAGATAATGAATCGTTTAAAGAAATATGATTAGGGTCTAATGTCGACTTCAAAATTAAATCTTTTCATTTTTATTATTTAATATTTTGAATCACTTACATTTTGTTTCGACTCGGCAAAAATAAAAAAGTTTTACGATCATAAAAATTTATTTATAACCAATACCGTTTTGGTCCTTTTCAGTAAAAAAAAAATACTCTGCTTTCAATGAAATACATTCTTACAATTCGTTTCATTACTATTTTAATGAGTACCTGTTTTTGTAAAATATACCAGGGTAGATAATTTTTGAAAACAAAAAAAAATTAGTAGGATGAAATCAATTAGAAATGCAAGATAATATGATAAAAATGAAAGAAAAAATAAATTACGGGCGTTCTGAGTTTGGGAAGTAGGAGGGGGTGAGTTTTTAAGGGTAAAATTCGGTTTATCTGAATTTCCGGCAAAACTACAAGTCTTATGGAAAAAAGTTAAATGGCAAAGTTGTACTTTCTTTAAATAAACTCAAAATTTATGTGAAAAATTGAATAAGTTTTTGGTTCCAAATACACTGTAATTTTTTTGATTTTAAATATTTATTTTTTCATCTTATTTTGAATAAATATCGAAAAAGCAGCCTAATTTTCAATCGAAAAATTTTGAGTTTATGTGAAAAAAGTGTTAATACAAAAGTTGTAGATCCTTTTATTACCTACAACTTTATCATTTAACTTTTTCCATACGACTTTTAGTTTGGCCGGAAATCAAGATAAATCGTGTTTTATCCATAAAAACTTACCCCCTCCTACTTCCCAAACTCAGATCGCCTGTAATTTATTTTTTCTTTCATTTTTATCATATTATCTTGCGTTTCCAATGGGTTTCATCCTACTATAATTTTCTTCCACTTTTTATTATTTTTTAAAGCTTCTACTCTGGTGTATAATAACTATAAATATTTATCATTGAGTGATTTATATTTTGGCTATAATTAGTATTTAAAATAATTTTAATTTTCACTGTTTTTTATTTTTTTATTTTTTTTTATTTGTTTTTTATCACTATCATAATAAATATGAAATGAGACCAAATATAAAATAATTCTAAGTATTATAGGGTTATTACTTCCTGAGATCATCAAAGGTTAATATTTCATATACATTCATTCAGTTAATTTTTGATAATATTTTAGATATTCAATATAATTAATTTTATTTTATTTTTATTTACAGCAACAAACAATATATGATAATAAATCGACATTAGATGGTAATATAAATAATCCAAGAAATGATCATCAAGTGAATCGTGTAAGAATATTTTACGATTTATCAAAGGTAGGTCAGAAATTAAAATATTATGTTACACAAGGGTGGGATGACTATTTGTATGGTAACATAATCTGGGATAAAGACTATACTATAAAATCAGAAAAAAGTAGTCTTAGAATATGTTTTTGCCTCGTTTGTATAGATTCATAAACCACCAAAAAAAGGAGTACCCTATATTTAAAACTCTTTGTAAGAATTGAATGTGAAAAAGATTAATACATAAATTATATGAAACTTTTTTCTAGTTTAATTGAGATATTGTGATAAAACTATTTCTAGGCACCATTTCTTCAATTAGAAATTAAGAAAGAGCACAACAAAAGCCATACAATCACAAATTTTTAATGTTTACTAGCTAACATCTTTTTTGAGCACCATATGACTGTTAGGTCAACGTAACAAACATACCGGAAAGGGATACCTGTACAGGCTAGAGCACATACAAACTGCAGTAAACCGGAAAATTTTACTCAGTTGAGAGATGCGAGTAAATAAGAAAATCTAGCCACAACTAACATAAAATATGTAAAGACGAGGCGGAACAGCTCATACACACGCTCAGGTCTATAATGCGCAAGTAGAAAATACTTTTTTTCAATTCTTCCCCGGTCGCCACCAGCAGCTGGCGTACACGGTACATTTATATGTACATTTAAACAGATACGTACCTAATTAAATCCTGATATGTGAAATTAAATTATAACCATGATATTTTACGGTGTTCATCGTTAATTGCGATTAAAAGATCAAACTTTATTCTTAAATATTCATCCAATGAACATTTAGATTCGCTACAATTCTACCCTAAATACAACTTATAGACACATCAATTGTGTAATTCATATATTGGATAAAATGAATTGAAATCAAAGATATATTAAAACGGGTATTGCTTCGGGGAGAATAAGATGACATTTTATAAGAAGTTCTTAGTGCAGAATTTCTTTTTAGAGTCATACTCCTTACGGCTTATTTGATTAGCAATCATACTTGTATAAAATCAATATATAATTTAGTTCATTTAACAATTTCTGTCTTACTAGAAAATTGAAAACCTACCACAAAGTAGATGCCACCGGAGACTATATATTGTCTAGCACCGCCACTGAAGATTTGATAATATGTAGAAATTTTTTCAGGCAAAACTACAACGAGTAATATTTGGAGAAAACAATATTTACTATAGTTCAGTAGTCATTTGTTTTCTTCAATCGAAAACTGTATTTCTATATGCCTTTAATTTGTTTATTCGAAAACGTATATTAATACAGTTTCGAAATAGTATGTGGTAGTTTCAAAACTTACCTTCGAGTGCTTGAAGATCTTGAAAACGGTTGAGAGATTATGAATCAAGAAAAACTTTTTGCAAATTCGCTGCCCTTTGTTGTAATAATGAAGGATACTATCTGATATATATATATATATGATATATATATATATATATATATATATATATATATATATATATATATATATATATATATATATATATATATATATATATAATAGGAATGATATATTTTATTTTATAGAAATATACAATTTACAAAGATTATACAAGTAAGGAATGCTATATTGATAAAAAATTAAATAATAAGAAACTTAAGAAGATATTGTACGTGTCAGAAGTGAAGTTAACCAAAGAACAGGTAAGGCATAAAAAAGTATTTATTTTGTATCCAATTATACTGCCTGTCCTAAAGTACTTGGAGACAATTAAGCAATAGCATTTTTCTAAATTCTCTCAAATATCAGATTCAATTACATGTTTTGTGGAATCAGGAACTTTCATTTTTTGATATAAAGTAAGAAAATTTCGGTTCAAACTTTGAACAGACCCATTTTTAAAAGTGTTTACATCACAGACATAGAATATGGTTTACATTAATTCCATCAAAATCTTCCATTTTTAAGTATTGTCTTCTATTATAAAAATAATACATTTCAAGGCAACAAAAAAATAAATCTTAACAAAAAGGACTAAGAATATTTTGGAACAACTGTATATGAAAGTACATAATTCAAATAAAAATATTTTTAGAAAATTTCCAGTGACTAATAAAATAAATTTATTTTGTTATTTTA
Organism: Chrysopa pallens; assembly: GCA_020423425.1. Classification (NCBI taxonomy): domain Eukaryota; kingdom Metazoa; phylum Arthropoda; class Insecta; order Neuroptera; family Chrysopidae; genus Chrysopa; species Chrysopa pallens. The sequence goes on along the minus strand of CM035593.1, from coordinate 72,040,724 downwards.
AAAATAAATTTAAAAAAATTATTTTTGAAGATAATAGGACTTTCAGATCAATCATCAAATTAGTTAGCATAGCAGGGAGAGTAGGATAATCGTGCCACTTTAATGGAATTCTTTCAATGATTTTTATTTATTTGAATATATTCCAAAATTGATTTTTTTTTCTTATAAAAAAATCCTATTCTGTCCTACAGAAATTGAATGGGAATGAATAGGAACTTTTTTACCAAGGATGTATGGTAAAATATAAAAAATTAAAGAACAACTTTAACAAAACAGGACTCTTCCGCTTTGCAAAATAAATTTTCCAATAAATATTTTCAGTATTATGGAACACGGTTAACACAAAATGTACAATTAAAATGATTTAGAAAAAGAAAAATTTTTAAGGAATTAAAGTAAAGCAAAGATAGATTCCACTCTTCGATAACAATTTTTATTTAAGTTTCTAAAGCTGTTCAAAAATTGCCCTTTAATTCCAGTAAGCTTTCTATGTGATTCTTATTTTTTCATAAAGAATTTAGGAATAGATAAAATACGTTAAGTAATTTTATAATCATAGTAATCACGAATGAAATATCGATATTGATTGAAAAACTTCTGAGTAAATTTGTGCCGTAACCACAGATTTGTAAACAATCTTAACAGAATTTTATGTCAAAATCAAGGGGTGGCTGAATTACCTTAGGTGACGAATTTATAACACTCTATACATTACCACTAAGAAACCACGAAAAACTCAACATTTACGTTTCAATAGTAAATTTCGAGCTCGTCATAACTAAACCGCAAACAGTAATGGCACTACATAAAGATAATAACTAATGCGTTCTTGAATTGGTTTAAATCACTTATATATGATTACCATTAATCTTAATTACATTACGGTATTAATGAGTTGGCAATGAGAAAAATGACACCATTGTTTTATCAAGTAAACCAAAAATGTTATCAATGCACAAGGCTAAAAAAAATTTAACATGTTCATGCATCATAGGGCAGAGTAAACCAAATATTAGGTACAATGTAATATAATATTATCAATCATAACAAAAATTAGGTCATTTATTTTGGCAATCAAATAATAAAATAAATAATAATTATAAATATATAAAAATAAACTTTTTTGAATGTTTTGTGTTCTAAATTATATTTTTATCATTTTTTGTTTTTTTTTTCAGTTATTATCATCAACAAATAAAAAAATTTATAAAGTTTGTAAAAACTTCCCAATTTATGTATTAGATTCCAATATACATCTAACAAAAATTAACTATGATAATAATAAAATTGGTAGAAAAGGAATGCAGATTACACATCATAAGAGAAGACCAAAACGATCACCTTCACGTAAATATCACGGTCAGACACAATCGCAATACTTATCTTTAAGTGAATCTGATAAGGATGGGAAAGCTGAAGCCGAATCAACTCGCGATGGAACTAGAGCTGTAGTCAGTAAGTAATATCAAAACTATTATAAACAGTTCAACTACTAAAGTCATATAGTGATTACAGTGAGTTTATAATCAATCTATACAACAACAGTACACAGCATCCTAGATAATCACCCAACCATGTTCTGACTGTGTCTGTTGTTGCTTAACTTTGGTGAACGGGTGATGATTTTGAATAATATTAAGTAGTATTCTTTAAATATTCGAATTACCCTGAAATCGTTTATTTTTCTTATTTATACAAAATAATCGAAATTTTTAAAGAATGTTCGTATTATAGAATTTGGAACACATAACTTGAAAATTGTGATGTAATATTTTATTATGGGGTCAGATAAAGTCAATATCTACGCATGAATAAATATTGAATCAATAAATTGAAATAATAGGGTATTTGGCACCATTTAAAATTTAAAAAAAATACTGTTGTCTAATTAATAAAATGTGGTCAAAAAGAATTATTTTTTTATTATACTCAACGTGTATATAGTATATGTCAGAATATATTAATTTTAGTCTGTTTAGTAAGGTTGTAAGGCTAGAAAATATTGAAGCCTCAAATAAAATTTTGGTATAGGTGTTCATAGAATCAAATAATTGGTCTAAATCCGTTTGTCCATCTATCTGTCTGTCCGTCATCAAGATAACTCAAAAACGAAAAGAGATAACGAGCTGAAATTTTGGTGGCGTATTTTGAACCTTAAAACAGAGTTTTACTACGTGAATTAGCAAAATCGGTCCATTGGGTTTAATGATCCAGCTTTTAAATCATCAAAAATAGAACAAAAATTGAAAAACAAAAAAAATTTTTGTTTTTTAAAGCAAACAAATTTGTTTGAAACATTTTTTCGTTATCTGTTTAAATTCTGCTAAATTTCTGCTCAAAATTTACTTATAAAGCTAATATATTTGTAATACACATCTAATAAAGTCATTTCTTAAACTCAACTGCGTTTCTCTGTAAAAATACAAGAAACAACATTTAAAGTTTCTATTTCAGGTATGGTGAAATATTTTAAATTAAAATATATAATTTTTTTATTAATTTAATCTACATGATAAATTATAGTTTTTCTTGTCACTTGACAAAAAAAATGTTTTATATTTCTCTAATAACGCTGTCTTGAGATTAACATTAAGGATATCAATATATGCCTCAAAATAATTTGTTTCAAGTTGCCATTAGAATACACTCTAAAGTCTTGTTCACATTGGTCAAGTAATTTAGTCGAGTAGCAAGTAATTTATTAAAATTCAGTCATGTAATATAATTTCAAATAACATAATTGTTTATATTGTATGACTGTGATTGTACACAAGCATATAACAATAAACAAATGATTGAATTTAATTGCTGTTAAATTAAGGCTTTAAGTTTAAACAAGACACTGTAGATTCAAAAACAAATCTCAATAGAATAACTAAACTTGTGTCAATATAACTTTCGATTTATTTGATGATTTGTGTAATTTTTTAGTTGGCAGTGGAATTGGGCAAGCTCAAAGCCAATCAGCAAGCGACGGGGACTGTGAAGATTGCCTTGGGCGTTATTCAGATATTCATCGTGAAATACCCGGGCAAACAACAGGAGGGCCATCGAAACTTTATAGGCCTACAGGCCAACATAAACCAGGTGCAGGAAGTGTAGACGAAACAGGTGGAAGCATTGGTGGTACATCTGAAAGTGGACTTGATAATAGAGGGCGTGGAAATATGCCCACTACTGGGCAAGGAGGGAGAGATGTTATATATGGTGGTGGTTCTGGAACTCCAGGAAGAGGAAATGTACCAACTACAGGCCAAGGTGGTATCGATAATATCTATGGAGGACGCACAGGAACTTTAGGCAGAGGAAATATACCAACTACAGGGCAAGCTGGTACACACAATTTATATGAACACGGTTCAGGAACCATAGGTAGGGGAACTATACCAACTACAAACCAAGGTAGTTCAGAAAACATCTATGGAGGAGTCCCAGGTACTCTAGGTAGCGGCAGTAGACCAACTGGTGGACAAGTTGATACAGGCACTATTTATGGAAGTGGTCCATCAAGCACTGGAGGAGGAGATAGACTCACTACGGGACAAAGAGGTGTAGATAATATTTATGGGTCAACTACAGGTCAAGTTGGTACAGGTAATATATATGGAGGAGCCCCTGATGCTTTTAGTATAGGAAATATACCAGCAGATAACCAAGGTGGAATATATAATATTTATGGAGAAACTCCAGGAAACTTAGAAAGAGGAAATATGCCAAGTGGTCGTCAAGGAACTTTAGGAAGGGGAAATATACCAACTGGAGGACCAGGTGATACAAATAAATTTTATGGAGGAGCCTCAAGAACCTCAGATAGGGGAAACATACCATCTGTAGAGCAAGATCGTAGAGATGATAATTACGGGGCTGTCCCGGGAAGAGGAAATATACCAACACAAGTGCAAGGTGGAACAGATAATATATATGGAGGAGCTCCTAGTACTTATGGTAGAGGACATGTACCAACTGGGGAGCAAGGCGGTGCAAATAAAATTTATGGAGGAGATTCAGGTATTGCAAGTAGAGGAAAAATACCAACTAGGGAACAAGGTGGTATAAACAATATTTATGGAGGTAGCCCCGAAACCTCAGTAATAGGCAATATACCAACCACAGACCAACGTGGTACAGATAATATTTATGGAAAAACTCCAGGAACTTTTGGTAGAGGAAATATACCAACTGGTGGACAAGCTAGTATAGATAATATTTATGGAGAAGCCCCAGGAACTTTTGGTAGAGGAAATATACCAACAGGGGGGCAAAGTGGTATGGATAATATTTATGGAAGTGGGCCTGGAACCTCAGGGAGGGGAAATATACCATCCACAGGGCAAGGTAGTACAGATAATATTTATGGACAAACTCCAGGAACTTTTGGTAGAGGAAATAAACCAACTGGTGGACAAGGTGGTACAGATAATATTTATGGAGAAACTCCAGGAACATTTGGTAGAGGAAATATACCAACTAGTATGCAAGGGGGTACAGATAATATTTATGGAGAAACCCCAAGAATATTTGGTAGAGGAAATATCCCAACTGGTAGGCAAGGGGGTACAGATAATATTTATGGGGGAGTTCCAGGATCCTTGGAAGGAAAAAATATACCATCTGGTGGCCAAGGTGATACAGGTAACATTTATGGTGGGGTCCCCGGAACATCTAATAGAGGAAATATACCAACTACAGTGCAAGGTGGTACAGATAATATTTATGGAGGAGTCCCAGGAACTTTGGGTAAAGGAAATGTACCAACCTCAGGACAAAGTGGCATAGACAATATCTATGGAGGCCGCCCGGGAATCGATAGAGGAAATATACCAATTACAGGGCAAAGTGGTGCGGATAACATATATGGAAGAACTCCAGGAACTCCAAGTAGAGGTAATATACCAACTGGAGGGCAAGGAGGTACAGATAATATTTATGGTTCCCTCGGGACCTCAGGAAGAGGAAATATACCATCTGCAGGGCAAGGTGGTACTGATATTATTTATGGGCGACGTCCAGGGAGTACTGGTGGAGAAAATAAACCTATTGTAGGACAAGGAGGTATAGATAATATTTATGGAGGAGGATCCGGTACCGCAAGTAGAGGGAATATAGGACAAACCGGTGTTGATAACAATTATAGGGAAACTCCAGGATCCATAGCTGGGGGTAATATACCATCTATTGGAAATGGAAATGTAGAAAATATTTATGGAAGACTTCCTGTTGATTTACATAAAGGAGTCGATTCATCAGGGCATTCATTTACGTTTTCGGGAAAGTTTTCTGGTTCTGGTCAAATACATAGTGGCAATAAATTATCTGGTTTGTACCAAAAACCTGAAGGAACCAGATCAGATCATACTTCAACTGAGCCTGGTTCTATTGGAGGAATATATGATTCTACTTCTAGTGGAAGAGGAGTTTATCCTTCCACTTCTACTGATCAAGGATCTTCCGTTGGAACTTATGGTGTAAGACCCGATGGGTCTACAATAGATTATACTGGTTCGGGATCAATAGGTGGATCAAATGATGGAAGTTCTGGTCGAGGGCCAACTGGTGGAACTTACGGTATAAAACCCGATAGACTTAGTTCATACGATGGAACTTCTACAGGTAGAAGTGGGGTGTTTCCTTCCGCAAATACTGGCCAAGGTCCATCTGGTGGAACCTATGGTGGAAGTTTACACGATCAAATTGGTGGATATCCATCTTCTATTGGTAGTCAAGGCCAAATTGGTGGAACATATGGTGAAAAGCATGATGAATCCATTGGCGATTATACAATACCAGGATCAACAAGTGGAACATATGATGGAAGTTCCGGTGGTCAAAGCAGTGGTTACCCTCAAGCGTCTAATAGCCAAAGACCAACTGGTGGAATTTATGATATAAGACCTGGAGGATCTAGAGGAGATTATACGGGACTAGGATCTACTGATGGAACACACAGCGGAGGTTCTGGTATACGGGGTGTCGTACACCCTACCATTACTACTGGGCAAGAACCAACTGATGGAACAACCTATGGTGTAAGACCTGATGGATATACTGGAACATATGATCAAACTTCTGGCGGTCAAGGGAGCATATACCCTTCAAACACTGCAGGTCAAGGTCCGAGTAGGGGATCCTTTGGCGTAAGAGAAGATGATTCTAGAGGAGATTATAACGTACCTGGATCTACTGGTGGGCAATACGATGGAAATCTGGTTGGTAGAGGGGGAGGTTACTCTCCCATTAAGACTGATCATGGGTTATCTGGTGGAAGAACTGATGGATCTAGAGGAGTGTTTACTGGACCAGGAGTTACTGGTGGAATATATGATAGAACTTCTAGTGGTCGCGGAGGCGCATATCCCTCATCGAGTACAGATCAAGGACCTAGTGATGGAGCCCATGGGGCAAGATCTGATAATTTTAGAGGAGATTATACTGTACCAGGATCTACTATTGGATCATATGATAGAATTTCTGGTGGGCAAGGAAGAGTCTTCCCTTCCAATAATGCTGGCCAGGGATCATATGATGGAGCTTATGGTGTTAGACCTGATGGATCTAGAGGAGATTATACTGAACCAGGAGCTACTGGTAGTACATTTGATGGAAGTTCTGGGGTGCGAGGAGGCGTACACTCTCCTTCAAATACTGGTCAAAGCCAAACTTTAGGGACATATGGTGTAAGACCGGATGGGTCTAGAGGAGATTATACTGGAAGGGGATCAACAGGTGAAACATACGATAAAAGTACTGGCGGACGAGGGGGCATACACCCTCCAACTACTGCAAGTCAAGAGCCGAGTGGTGGAACCCATGATATAAGACCTGATGGAATTCATACAGGATCTACTGGTGGATCATACGACGGAAGATCTACTGGGCGAGAAGGGGCGTACCCTCACTCTACAACTGGTCATGGACCATCTAGTGGTACTTATGGTGTAAAACCTGATGGATCTAGAGGTGATTATATTGGACGAGGATCAACTAGTGGGACATATGGAGGTATTTATGATGAGCAGGGTGGTGTATACTCTGGTCAAGGGCCAATTGGTGGTCAAGGGTCAACTGGTGGTCAAGGGCCATCAGGTGGAACATATGGAATCAGACCTGATTCATCAAGATTAGATTATACACCAACTGGAGGAGTATCTACTGGTAGACCCCACGATGGATATTTGGGTGGAGATAAAGTTCAGACTGGCCATTTAGATAAATATTCTCAACAAGAAGGAAGTGGTAAAGATGATGCAAATTCATTAGCTGAAAGTTCAATCCAACAAACAGAAAATGGTACACAATCTAGTGCTTCATCGAGTGGTACATATCAAGGAAGTACAGCTCAAGCGCAAGTTAGTGGTACATACAGTGGCTCGGGTGGTTTCAGTGCACAAGCAGGAACATCAGATACAAATAAAGCAGCGCAAACACAAGTATCTGGTGGTTCCTATGGATCGTCTAGCTCTGCACAAGGTCGTGGTGGTAAAGGTAAATCACAATCACAAGTTCAATTAAATTCCAAAACTGGAGCCAGCTCAAGTGATGCACAAAGTAGTGGTGCTAACCAGGGTACAAGTAGTCAAGTGCAAGCAAGTGCTAAGGGCGGAATGGCTGATGCTCAAGCTAGTGGCTTGGGTAGTACATCATCACAAGCACAAATTGGTTTTCAACCATACCATGAAAGTAAAAAAGCTGAGCATGACAAACAAGGTAAAGTGTTTATAGGAGGTGGAACATCCAGCGCTCAAAGTGGTTCACACTCGGGTCAATCACAATCACAACTATTTGGAACGTTTAAGCATGGTATAAGTTACACAGGTGCTGCACAGGCTGGATCTGGAACAAAAGAAAGTATTGAAAAAGCTAGAAATCAACCACGCCCAACTTTATTAAATTTTGCTAACAATGCGACAATTGATGATTTTTCTGACCTTTCACTAAATGAAAAATCTGAACCATCAAACATTATATCTAACAATGAAGTATTATCAACATCAGAAACAAAACAAAAAAAAGAACTTGAAGAAGTTGAAGATGTCGAAGAAATCGAAACACAAAAACCACTGATACCGACGGAAAGCCCAAAAACTAGTAATGATAAGGAATTACAAACTGAACCTGCTTTGCCTACAGATTATCTTTATGAAGACGAATATGATATGAATGAAGAAGATGAATATACAGAACCTACTGATGAATCGTCTACACATTTGTCTTTAAAAAGTAGTAAACGAACAATGATTATCGATCAAACATCACCAACTCAAGTACAGTCAATATCAATAGGAACTCCAACACAAAAAGATTTAAATATAAAAATTAAAAAAGACAGCTATAATGGTTTAAAAGAGGGGATGGTTATTAATCCAGGACAAGCAATACCTGGGACACCAGGTTATAAAATTCCAGCAGGTTTTCGCGGTAGAGTAACATCAATAGCTAGTGCTGATGATGCAATTGCGGAAGGAGTTCCTGGTACACATTCACAAGCACAAAGTATAAAATTAGGTAGCACAAATACATCGAATCGATTACGAAGCTTAAATACATCAATAAACAACAAAAAATATGCATATACTCCAAAAACAATAAGCCCATTATTACGTAGTATCAATACTGCACCAGTTAGAACTAATAATAATATGCATGACAGTTTTATATCAGTAACTAAATCAGTAACTGGTGATTTTTCAGGAGATAAATCAAATCCAAATAAAAAATTTGAACATACATATTATACAAAATCATCGACATGTGGATATTTCACATTTTCCTGTAACATAGTGTATGGCACAAATGGTAGAACAAAAATATGTAAACCAAAAGCTCCGATTAGTTCTGACGGTACTCCAATTAATAATTGTTAAGTCGGTTAAAATTAATGATAAAAATCAATTAAATATCATAAGTAGTAACAACGAATAATACCTAAAGTTAGTTAACTACACTTAATTATTTTAATAAAGTTAATTTTTACTAACTACATCGTACAGCAAATTTTGATATTATCCGATTAGGAAAAAAAAATACGTGAGAAAACAAACAATTAATTTACATTTCAAAAACATTATGGGAAATATTTGCATCCATTAATGTTACGAATTTCTAATATTTAACTGTCGGAATGCTGCACAACTTCGTAACACATTCGTAAAAAAAAAACCTTGTTGACGGGACACATACATTACTGATAGCAGCTCAATATGATCCGTCAATTGTATTACTCCATTTGATTTCAATGTTTATATACGAATGAATAAACCGGTATATTGCTAAATCACACACATAAAATTAAAAATTAACTATGAAGATTTTTTTATAAGTCATTGATTTTATGATTTTACTTTCATTTGAACAATAAAAAAATTATATATTTTATCAAAACAAATTTCGATTTTTTGCCCCAATTTCTTAGATCAAAAATTTCTGGCTTTTATAAAAACGTATTGCGACTACCAATTACTCGTCATTACTATGAATTAGCTAATCGTAATAATTCTCCAATCAGATGTTACTCGATGCTAATTTGGTGACATCTACCCACAGAATTATGACTATTATTGGCTAATTCATACTAATGATAACGTAGTCGAAATAAATATTTATAAAATACACAAATTGTTGATCTAGGAAATTGGAGCAAAAAATCGAAATTTATTCGAAAAACTATAACATTTTGATAATATTTTCTCTTTGATAATATGTTTAATCAAATTTTGATAAAACTTTTAATAGACATTATTATAACATATTGTTTATAAAAGCTCCAAATATTATCCTCTGAAGGAAATATTTGAATTATTTACAAGGTTCATAATTGTAAAAACAAGCAACTGGCAAACGTAAAAAGTTGTACCCTTAAATTGTTCGTGTATAGCATAAATAGATCAACTTTTTGTAATTTCAAGATTATCATTTTCATTATTTATCTGCCCAATAAAATTTTGTTTAAATTCTAAAATTTGCAATATTGATTTGTAATAAAGTGAATAGCACAAGTATTCTCTACTGCATCTTAATATATAAATATATCTAATTATATCCATTTATTTATAGTTTTTTTAAGTGCTTTATATTATTATTTATGTATTTTTATTTGTCAACAAAGCGACTAAATAAGTATTAAATATTCAAGTTTTATAAATACTTAAACTCAAATAAATATTTATTTTATTTAATAGTTAAGTTGAATTATTTGAACATACCTAAATTATTAATTATTACTGTAATCCTCTTATAATCCATACAAAATTAATTCATTCATATACTTTTTAAAAAGAGAAATTTGAAGAGAAAAGAGAAAAATTGTCTTAAATTTCTTTTTAAGGGTGGTTTAATGATACATCTATAATAAAACATTTTCTCCCACAAATAATGGTATATTTATCCAGGACGAACAGATAGGATTAGCTTAAAGGACTACTCAGTTGAGTACTCGAATAAATACTTATTACTCTATAAATACAAAAATCGTATACATTGTTTATTTCGTAAACAAAGTGTTTGCATTTATTTTATTCCATAAAGAGCATTAAAATCTGTTGATTGAATTTAACTGCAAACTTAAGAACCTTTACATTTATTTATTTCAATATGTTGAATGTTAAAACGAATCGATTTAGATAGGAAAAAAATATGTAACATTAAAACAAAGAACAAAAATAAAACAAACTGAACTTTCTTGTTGCATAAACAGTAAAATTTATTTTCATATATTCAAGTTTTTAAGGGCATAGTATGTATCATTTTTAGAGATACCGATAATACTGGTGAACAATTTTTTTAAAGAATTTATTTCATATTTCCACAGGTGAAAAATTTGGCGACATTTCTAGAGTCCAGTACAAAAGTTTTTGTAATAAAACATCACAAAACACCTCACTTAAAAAACTGCTTTCACTTTTAAAATTCGTGGGGATCTCATGTGCATGTTTTTTTGAGAATTCGGAGCCTTAATAGAACGGCTTTGTTAATTTTCATTAAATTTTTATCATTTTGAAAATTTTTTATGTGAGTTCCCTTTTAAGTCACTATTTTTTTTAAACCATCTTTGAAAACATGCCATAAAATTTTAAAATTGTATTATTTTTCCCCCAGGGTTACCCTATTTGCTTCGAATAGGGTTACATTTTGCCAAACTGGGGGAAATAGCCACTTAAGGCAGCTAAATGACAGGTGATTTTTATCGCCAATTGTTAAATTTCATATTAATAAAACGTACATAAACAATTCTTGCTTGAATTATTTTTAAATAAAAATTAAGTTTTAATTTAAAATTAAATTATTAATATTTTTTTTAAAATAACTCTTAATCCTTTAGACTTTCTCAAAATTTATACCTCCTCAAAATAGCTAAATCAATGGCATTTTTTTAGCTAGATACTATTACTCATGAGTTCATTTTCGGATGTTTTGAATCATTTCCCATTCACTATTTCGACAATAGACAAGCAAAGTGAGATGAAAAATGCCATAATGTACGAGACATTTTATAAAATAGCTATTAAACATGTAGAGATAAACTTTCAATTATTCATCATTACTTTTGATGTGATATACACCTTTATTTTCTTTCATATGTTAGAAAACTGTAATTTCAGCTAAACGTGTTAGATATTGTAAAAGTGTTTTAAAAATTTTGTAAATTATTAAGGTTCTAAAAAATTAGTTTAACATTTGTAGTATGAATGAATATTGTAAACGCAAGCTGTTAATAATAATAAATATTTAGTGTTATTATTTATTGATATGGCTTACCACTAATTATCGCTCAATTCAATTAATAATGTGAATGACACCTACATTGAGTCTTCTATGAATCGAATCTTCGCTTGGCGTAATTAGTTTTAATTATTGGATGTTTGAAGATAATTTTAGAACCTTAACTTATATTAAATACAATTTTTGTTTTACAATTGCACACATATTATAATTCAAATCAAATATATTATATGGTTCAAATTCCTCACGAACTGTCAAAAAATGATCACTAACAAATATTTTAAATTAATTAGTTTCAAAAATAGAACGATTTAAAATTAACTTACAGCTGTAATAAATAAGAATTTTGATTTAAAGTAAATTTCGTCGATTAATTTGGATAATTTATGTAACAAATTTAGAAAAATGAATTAATAAATGGGGGAAATACTCTATAATTACCTAGTGTATTAAAAAAATTTTTAAGCAAATTCAAATGCGCTCTTCTTTGATTGGCGAATTTGTTCATATGACGGGGGCCATATGACGAAAATTAGTCAAACCATATGATTAACTATTCGTGATAACAGACCTATTTAAGTAAGACTATAGGAATACCTAACATATGTATTCTTATATATTATCTTAATATGTATATATTACTCTATTATACGGTAGGGTAGTCCATAAATTGGTATTTCTATGGTCAAAAGTTATTCCTGAGCATTAGAATTTTAGTGGGAACTTTGTTCAAACAGTAATAATATTCAACCAAAATGATGATTATTTCATTTATTATATTCAATAACAATAAGTTATAAATTATTAAGAATGTTGCAATCATTGACAATGTTAAAAAAGTTTAATATTCAATACATTTTAATTAATAAATATCGTTTTATCAATGTCTTCAAATTCAGATAATATAAATTTTATGTTGGCAATGATTCGAAAAAAGCAATCGTATATACTTTATAGCCCTTACGATAATTAATATAATGCGACATTTTGTTTTAATAAAATGAGAATAAAAGCTAAATAATTTTGTTAAAAGCATAACTAAAAGAAAACAAATAATTATGTGTTCGTGTATAAATAATAATATTTAATTTGATATTCGAATTTTTAATCATAGATGTGTTGGTCGGTAAGATGGATATAACAAATACAATCCAAATTTCAGGTAAATCATAATTATTTATTTTATATTCACTATTATTAATAACAATCAGTTTTATTATTATGTAAAATATGTGATTTAAAACAAAATTTTATGTATTATTTAAATTTAGCATGTACTGTTTTTATGTTGAGGTTTTTATAGTGTATGTATACTAAATAAACATTCAAAAATATAAACACTACTAGTGTATCCTGTGAATAATTCACTATTTACGATTAGTTACTATTAAGATTCTCTGGTAGGATATTATGAACATCCAAGAAATTAAAGCCATTAAATCGTTAACTTTACCACATTCAACCACCAAATATCAAAGATCATAGGTTTAAAATGATAAATTTTTTACTTGCTGCAGATAATTATTAGCCATAAAAAGTTGTTATTAAATATTTTGAATGTTTTAGATGCATCACAATTACCTAGTGTAATTAAGTGGAAAAAATGGCAAGAAGAATTTCTAGAGGGCATTGAAAAGAAAAAAATGAAAAATCCAAATTTATTGGATAATGAGATGAGAAATTACATAAGGTGAGTGTTATGTCTTAAACAAGTATTTTAGTAAAGAATAAAAATTAATCAGTGTGAATTTAAAACAAATTTGTTGTGAATTGTTTAGTAATGCGAGATATCAAGTGTACAACGTGTTTCGTACGCCGCCAACAGCTAGTATTATGAGTGAATATGTTGGTTACACCATACGATTTTTTGCCGATTTAGAACAAAGTATTGTAAGTACTAAATATAAATAAATATATGTTACATTATATGATATCATGATGATTTTATCAGTAAGTTACCGGTCTATAATTGGTAATATTTTAGAAGATTAAAAAATTTAAATATTTAAATTGTTTTTAGTTCAAAAGACGCGTGGATTTAAAAGATTATTACCACAGTATGAGTGAATTATTGGCAATGTATTGTGACTTAAGAGTCTATGCATTGTTTCAACATACAGGTCATTTAGATGAAATACGTCATCAATTTTTACATATGTTACGTCAGTTCTTAGCAAATGATTGTGATTATATCACAAATGCATTATTACGTATACAACGTTTAAAATGTAGCCGACTACTATTTGAAAATATATTCAAGTAAGTATATTACATTTATATTTCAATACACGATTTTTAACCAAAAAATTTCAAATAAAAAGTTATATTTCCACCACAAACCAAAGTTTAATTTTCTTGATGTATTCAATTTATGTGAATCGTAATATAACCAAATCAAATTGCTTATTGATTAATAACACCACTATCTAAAAAGATTTATTTTTTAATTATTAACTTTACTAACATTAATAAATTGCACTACTATTTTAGATTTGTTGAACAAAACGCAAATTTTGAAAGAACACATACAAGTTGTGTATCGTACTGCCGCTATATATTATTTTATCGCCAATGGAAAAAAATGTACACAGATATATTGGTATTGCGTGAAATTTCTGGGCGTGCATCGGAACGTTTGAAGCCACCACCAAATTTTAGAAAACATAAATTATTTGAAATTCTACGCCCTAAAACTGGTACCGTACCACCAAATTTAACATTATTTTTTTTAACTGCCGCCATTAATACAAATATGGTTGTTGATGTAAGTTTCCATACAATTTTTCAGATAAAATGTGTAAAATATTTATGGAAGGTGTATTGATTTTTAAATATATTTTTTTTTTTTGTATTTTAGAAATTCTTCACTATTGACATATATGAGCCAGAAACATCGGTTAGTACCTTTATTATTATTATTATTTTTTCAAATCCAATTTTTGACACTTATACAATACTCTCTATAATTTGGTAGTCCAGCAAATAAGAAATTTGAATTGCAGATATGCTTTATCGTTATAAATTTTATAGCTACATCAAATTCACTTTTCAACAGTCTTTTAAATAAATATTTAAATTAACCCTTTAATGTTAGATTAGTTAGAATGTATACGAATTGTAAACATACAACTCATAAAAACAAGTTAACTTATTATGAAAAATAATCGATTGAGGCTGATTTGTCATGTTACAAAAATTTTAATCAATTTGATATTGAAGATACCAAGATATTTTTATGGGTTTCTTTAATTAGTAGACTGTTGTGTGTCGTCAAATGACATGAAAATAATCGATTGAAATAAAAAGACGATACACACGGTGTGACGAAATACTAATTCTAAATTATTAAATCTACCCACCGTATTTATTGTCGTCAGTTTTTAAATTTATTCTAAAAGAACGTATCCTTTTATTTCTTTTGTTTAGTTTTGTGCCATTTCGCAAAGGAAATATTTGCAAGACACTTAAAAGATTATTATAAATTTAATATTTGTATTTTAGACTCCAGATGATTTGATTGAAGTTGTGGATTTAACGGACGAAATTGATTCGCCTAAACAAGAAGATCAATCATTAGAACAACAATCTCAACCCCAAGTCAACAGAACTAGTAATAAAAGTAATGACGACACATACAACTTGAGATTATCGTTTAATAATATGATGAATATGGATAAACAAGTATGTAATCAACAAACAACTGTTAGTCAATCAACATCATCGCAATGTACATCATTGTCATCTTACTCGCATCAACCGTTTTGGTCTCCAATTACAAGAAATTTATTATCAAATACAAACAAAGATCATCAGGAATCTTTAGATGCCGGCATATTTTCGGATCGGTCATCTGGCAATAGTCCAGCATATGAGATGGAAATGAAAGATATGAATGTAATTACACCAACGCCACCGTTATCTGTGTCTGAAAAAGTTATTACACGTGTTATATCAAACAGTTGTTGTAAATGTGGCCATAAATCTTCTTCGTCAATTGTTTTACCATCATCGTCATCATCTAGCCAACAAATAACGACTATTGAAACATCTATACCTTCATTATCTCAATCAAAAAACGCGGATATTGTAATTTTGGATGTTGAAGATGTTGAACAAAATGACAAAGGTTAGTAATATTACTAATGTTATAAACTCTGAAAACTTGTATAAATCTTACGATCGTAGAGTGAGTTTAGAATTTCTCCTAGTCAATTAATAATGAAAGGACATCATGTGGTTTTTAAATAAAATCTACACTAACGACTTTTTTTAAATTGTCTTGATTATGTTGCTAATTTTCGAATTACTGATAATATTAGTTTTTGGAGAAAGATTTTGCAACCACCAATTTTTTTTGAAATCAATTTTTTACAAAACTATTACAGATATTTGAATGAAACTAAAACGACATGGAAACTATCAAGTAGATCTACATTTCATATTTTTGTTTGATAATCAATTATCGAAAAAAATTTGAAATATGTATGGGGGATTTTTTGATGTTGGTTTTCGAGATACACTGATTAAAACAGTCAGAGAAAATTAATTCTCTTATTATTATTGTTATTAAATAAAAGAAAAATATAGTAAAAACCAAGTAAAAAAAAATATAAAAATGTCATGTCTTGACTGTTTTTCAATTTTGAATCGCAATACTGTCATAAAAAATGACTTCATAGCTTATACTTTTTTGGAAATGGAAGAGTTGAATTCCCATTCGTATAGATTTTTTATTATTTTAAATATGAACACTTGTCGCATAATTATGTAATTGCTGTAGTTTATGGATGAATATTTACTGATTTTACGTTATTTTTTGGTCAGTGTACCTCAGAAACTAGCTTCTGCATATCACCCCCAAATTTTCCAAAGAAAATTTTTATTATATAATTGTTTAGAATGTTAATTGTCTAAGATGTTGATGGTTCAATAATTGGTCAAAAATTTAATATTTAATACTTTACTGAAACAGGTATTACGCACGTTAGTATCAACGTACGTTATTAGATTAAACTTATTGTTACTGCAATATTTAAAGACAAAAATTTTGTATGTATTTGTTTTGAAAATTTTTAAAAGGATTATATATCAAGTGTACAGTAAAATCGAATATTCAGTATAATAAACATACATTTTCAATTATAGAACTAACTCAAGTGGTGCTGGAATCACAACTAAATTGTTCAAAAATCGATGGCCTTGTACCTGGAGATAATGATGTTATAATCGTGAATGATTATGATAATAACGAAAAATCGAGAATTATAAACATTGAAGAAATAACTCCACCTTCAAGTCGGCAAACTGAAAATTCAGATACATCTCCGACTCCTAGTGAACTAGCTCAAAATGTTAATGTTAATATTAGAAAATCAAATTTAAAAGATGTGGGAGTATCAACTGAGGATATTATGGATAGTATAGATGAACAAGCTTTAAGTGACAGTGGTGATACATTGAGAAACAGTGATAGTGCTAACAAAATTCGTGTTATGCGTGTAGTTGATGTTACATTAAATACATGCATTGGTAACGATGGAATATCAAAATTACAACAAGCGTCAACATCAACGAATCAAGATGCAGATGTGTTACGCGATGCAGAGACATTAACAATGGGTAAAGCATTTTAAATTATTATTATTATTGCTAATAGATCAATACTCTAAAATTTTATAAACAATAAAAATTAACCATGTAAATAGGAGGGAGGTCACTTACCATGAAAAAATATATACCAAATGTAATAGTTTTCTTTGAAAAAAACTAAAACAAGCAATTTAGACTAGGGGGTTGGAGATTATATATATTTTGAGTTAAAATAATAACTATTTTATCAATATTAACAAAAATTGAATTATTATTGCTGTTATTAAATACTTTCATTCATATTGTTTATGTTTATATTAATGGGACAGTGCACATCATAACATATTTGTTTAAAAATTAGACAGCATCTTAAGTATACTACAGAATTTTGACGCAAGCATACACCATGGAATATCATCGCAAAATCTAATTGACAAGTTGGTATGAAAGTAAACGACATTTTTATTATAATTCAACTTATTAATTACATTTTTGCTAACAAATCGCAAGTATCAAACAATTGCTTCAGAAATTCTGATGATACTTCAGGTAGTTCCTGATCTAAAAATATGATGTCTTAGGAAGAATATTTATAATGCGAGGGGGTCTATAATATAAAATTTATGCTTAGAGAGGCATCCAATTTTTTTTCAGAATCTAATCTGATTTTTGATCAAATCACAGGTACTAAAAGCTAAAAAATAATTTTAAATTAAAAACTAATAAATAAAAATTTCTTTGTGATAAATTACCTTTCAAAGTCGCATATGTTTTTATGAAACGAATTTATAACAAACCCCACCCCTTCCCGATGACTTACATAATATATTATCGTGAAAAATATGACTAAAATATTTTGTAATTTATTATTCATCTTGAACACTCCAGACATAATGTGTTTTACATGAAATATCTTCGGTTAAACGAATAACATCTACTGTACTGTAAAATCATATTCAATATTTTCATTTACAGATCATACTCAAGGAATGATGAAATCGCAATCAATTTGCTCACAAATCCAAACTTTAGTACCTGGTAAAGAATCGAAAATTAAAAAAATTGAAAAATTGCTGCCTTTGAGTGGACAAATTGAAAAATCAACCACATCTTTGACACCTAGTGAATTGACTCAAAATGTTAGTAATGTGATAAATAATTTAACTAAAGAAAGCGATAATCGGACGATGAATATTAAAAAATCAAATTTAAAAGATGTGAGTGTATCAACTCAGAATATTTTGAGTCCTACACATGAACATGTTTTAAATGACAGTGGTGATCAATTAAAAAAAAGTCCTAATAAAGTTCGTGTTATGAGTGTGGTCGATATTACACCAAATACGTGCGTTGGTGCCAATGGAATATCAAAATTACAACAATCATCATCATCAACAAACATAATTACAGATGTGTTTCATGATGCAGAAACATTCACCATAGGTAATACATTTTCTAATTAAATTCACCAATATTTTAAAAGGTATAAAATCGAGTATAACAATAGCGCGTTTGAAAACTGCCAACCACAGCTATTTTCTTCAAATTAGGTGAATTTAGAGTTAATGTATACAATAACTTCAATGCGAAATTTAAAAAATCCAAACTCAACGCTCTGATCCAAACTAGGTTTAACCTTGTTAAACCTATTAACCTCGCAATCACTTAGAAATTTCGCTGCGAATTATTGAATTGTTTTTTTAAACTTCAGTCTAATTTTACTCCGAATAATGAGTTTGCGAAAACTAACGAAAATTTGAATTGGTTGGAAGATGTGAGACTACTTCAAAATAGCTGAAATTTCGTGCAAATTAATTTTTTTTTTTTTTTTAACACAAAATAGCGGTAACTGGAAAGTATTAGAGGTATTCTTACACGACTTAAAAAAATTATTTTATTAGTTTAAATTATTTACTAATTAAATTCATGTAGCTTTTTTTAATGTAAAGTTTAAAACCGATTGTTGGTATATCCCTTCAATGGTTCTGTATAAGATCTGACAATTGTTTAAAAAACATTTCCTTTAATACGGTCATTTTCAAGCCTTGTATGTGGCTGTTGGTCGATTATAATTAATGCGACAGATAATTGATTAGATAGTCTTATAAGAACGAAGAAACTGACTTCACTAACATCATGAATTTAATGTAATATCGGATGTAGTTTAAAAATGAATAAAGATTAAAAATAATGTGGTTGGTCTCCATAGACGCATATATCTGAGAAACGGAGATAAAACCCCATTATTATGATTATAACTTGAACGGTAAAATTTTAAACCAAGAATGAATGAGGATATAAAAATTGTTTTTTTTAATTTTTATTTGTATTGATTGCCAGTGATGATGAAGTCTCATCATCAGAATTAATTCAATGCATCATTAGTATGAATTAACTATTTGTAATTATTATATAAAGTAATTTATAATAGATAAATCTTTGATTATAGATAAATCTACTCATAAAGAAATAGAAAATTCAACAATGGTTGATATAGATAATAACAATGATGAAGAAAATATTAATACGGATATGGATACACAACATTTTGTTGACCAAATGTTTTGCAGTAAACCCTTCAAATCAATATCAAATGAAAAAAATAATAAAAAACAAAACATTGATAGAAATACAGATATAAGTAATGACAATGACAATGTAAATAGTGATAAATCACATTGTGAATTACCATCATATTTAAAATCACCACCACAAAGTGATGCATTTTTTTATGGTTTTAGTAATAATAACAATAGTGGTAGTGGTTTATTAAAATCATTATCATCAAATAATAATTCATTATCATCATCTGCACCATTATTAAATATTAATAATAGTAACACAGATCATAGTCAATGTTCAATTCACTTACAAAATGCAACACGACTTACTGAAGAGTTTGTATCATCACGTACACGTGATCAAAAAATAAGTAAACATACAGAAAATTTCAACAAAAATACTACAAGTATTAAAAATAATATTACAAAATCTATTTTAAAAACAAGTAGAAAAACACATTCAGCCAATAATAATGAAAATAATACCTCAAGTAAAAAGAAAAGTGTTGTATTAAGTAATGACTCGTATACAAGGTATATACATGAAGACGAGAATCAACCTATAATGAAGTCGGGTCACGGAAGCAATCATCGAAAACAACACAGTGGAGTATCATCATCATCTTTAATGCAGATGTTTGGACAATCGAAAAAGCAAGGCAGCATTATAATCGCAGAGAACCACTACGACAAACCAGGTACAGTAAAGTATAATTATTCTGCTTCTATTCCTACAGCAAATAGTATTAAAATATCTCGTCTTCCTGTTGTTATTACAACAAATGATGATGATAAATGTGATGAAAATGATGATGAAAAACAAAATGAGGAAACTGAAGATAATAATGTATTATTATCAAAACATCACCATCATCACCATCACCATAAAAAAGATAAGAAGAGACGTAAACGAAAATCATCATCACATGGACATGGACATAGTGGTGGGTCAACTTCATCGTCAAAACGTAGTCGAAAATCATCTAAGAATTTAATTAATGACGATAAACTAACTAAAAGTGATAATAAACAAAGTGAAGTGATAATAGACGATGAAATAAAAACAAAAACAGTTTTAAATAATTATTATCCAAAAATAAATGATAATGATGAACAAACATCAATAACAGACATTCCAATAACCACTAATCTATTTAATAATCCATTAAAAATATCATATACAAGTGATAATACACTAAATTTGATGGATTCATTATCACCAGGCGGGGATATTGATGTAGACACACATTTAAATAATTCATCCCCTTATAGTGATAATCTAGTGATTGATTATGATTTTGATGAAACATCCAATGAAATACCATTATTAACAATGTCCCCATCACCACAACATCAATGCTCAACTACATTCAATACAACATCGCTTTTACAACAATCGTCTCGTACAAATTCACCAATCGCAACTTTAAAAAGTATTGATAATAATACATTAAAACAGTTACCATTAAAGAAACGTAAAATGAAAAAAAATGATTCATTATTAAAAGAAGAAGGTGCTATTGATATATCATGCATTGATGAACAATCAAGTGTTTCATTTCAAGATTTAGATAATCATTTAAACTTAGCATCTACATCAGACTATACATTACAAGATAATACATCGTATCCAGCAACACCAATGATGAGTATTGCTGTATTAGAACAATTACAGTCGATGAATATTAACCAACAGCAACAAGGGCGTACAACAGCAAATACAATATCGGTTCCTTTACCTCCTGTACATGTTATACCACCTGCTGCACCTGTACCTACCACAACTACTAGATCATTTAAAACACCCGCTGAATTGAAAATATTACCTCCACTAACAAATTTAACACCAAATCCTACATCTTATAACACACTTTCGAATCATATTGTTGTTAATAATTTAAATATAAATAATTGTTCTTATAATAATCCAACGCTTCATGTATCCGTTGGTGATATTAATAATTACATACATTACTCTAATATTACACATATGACTTCATCTATCCAACAACATATGATGACATCAAGTGGTGGAAGTACAATTGCGGTAACACCATCATTAGTTAATACACTTAAATCAAATCCAACATCCAATAATCCATTGTTAGCACAAACAACCACCACCAATAATAATACATTATCACTCCCTCCAATCACATTAATGCCGATAACAACGACAGCGACTCAATCAACATTATTAGAAAATCATCCAGTGAATTTAAGAAGACGCACTAGTTCATGTCCATTATGTGGAAGCACGAATACCGAAGATTGTGTATGTTTATTAAAATTATCTTCAGCATCTCAACAAACGTCTTCTGATTTAGCTTGCTAATAGGATATATTGATTATATCAAGGTCTATTATTTTTGAAGCATTTTATGTGTTCAAGCTAATCGGATTTATTTATTTATTTCTCTTTTATTCATATTTTATTTTTATTTATTTTTTTTTTTATGCATAAAATAACTGTGATTACATTTTTTTAAGAAAAATTATTTACAATATATATCGACTCTATCCAAAATCAACAAATTCAAGACTTGCGAAGAAGACTGAAAAAATTGAAGATTTCTTATTCAATACATTTTTGCTTGCAAATTATTTAAACTCATTTTTCTATTCTTTATCAAAATTAAATATTTATTTTTATTCGCATATCCCAAGAAACGCAAGAAATAATTTGAAGATTCTACATAATTCAAATTTATCTCTTTGCTGTATTGTTTTATTTTAAATATATCATAAACATATTTTTAATTATTTTAGAAGAACATATTAGAAGACATTCTCGTCATCAAGATTATTATGAATATCGGCTTAATTCACCTTATCAACATCAACAAGAAAGAAGAGTGTTACGACTACGTTCGGAAAGTAGAGGTACAGTAGTTTTATATTTGGTTACTTAACACTTAACTCTTATTTTATAAAATAATTCCATGAATATCTTAAATAATTTTAAAATCATGTATATACATTTTGTCAATATTACTCATAATGTAAGAATGCGAATCGAAAATCGTATTTGATGATTTTCAAAAGTGATTAACATGCAAAACTTTGTGTATGGCTTCAGTATGATTAAATTAAATTTTTAAAAATTGTTATCATATAAATTCTCTAAAATTTATTTTTCCATGCGTTTAAAATTATATAAAAAATAAATTTAAAATTTATAATTAGTCGATTTATTTTATTTATTTTTTATTCTTATTTGTAGAATTGAATTGCATTGAGTCCGATACGCCATCATGTTAGTAGATTATACAAATACAAAATATATTGCTTAGTTTATTTATTATAAAATTTGAACTTAACTGAGAATAGCCCCTTTTTCAATAGGGTATTTTATTCCATTTGAGAAAGAGACTAAAAATATACAAATGAGATATCTTGACTACAACCAATCAAAAATGTTAGTTTATTCAGTTCATTAAATTTTATAATTCATTTAAAAGTTTTACTATCCCATTTTTTAATTGTCATAATTCACGATTAAGTTAATGCATCTGTTCTTTTTACTGATGTACTGACCGCGGTCTTATATATAGGTCAGGATATGTGAACTTTGACTTATTTTGTAATAAAACATTTGGGAAAAAAGAATTGTGTGTGTGTATAGAAATATGAGTGTAATAATGAGTGTGCAACAGTATTAGTAGTTAGGATTGGTCGGTATGCTCTATTTGCATTTATGGTTTCCTATACGTGCAGTCATATTGTATTACGCCTTTGACACACGCAATGTCTATATCTCGGTCATATATGCAGGCGTAGACACTGTGTCTAAAGCTGTTTTATACGGTCTCCTGACCTGTATACAAGCTCGGAATTTGACCTGTATATATGACCTTAGAAAAAAAAATGTATGATTTGTTAATAGTTTATCCACTTTAGGATATTGATACACTTCAAAAAAACGCGTGAAAATATATCTATTGGATATATATAATTGGTTAATATATCTATTGGATAGTATACTATAATACTATATTGAATTTTTTACTTTTAAAAATCGATTAATTTTTAAATAATAATTAATAATTGAACAATTAATAATATTCAATATTATTTAGAGAAGAAGACAATTAAACTAGAATTTTATAAACAAATCAAATAATAATATATTTTGTGATTTCATAAGAAATAAATTACAAAATTTGTAATTTCAAATGAAATGAATTACAATATAAATGAATAAACGTGAAGTATTATAACGACGTCTATACTTGAATCATAAGTTTCAACCAAAACTACATTCTCCTAAGAAAATTTTTACTTCAAAACATTATTGTCGATACGATTTTTGTAGCATAATGTGAAAATCCACATATTCTTGATCAAATTTTATCACACAATATAAAATAAAGGAAAGAAAGGAATTTGGAAAATATATTATTTTGTTTTTTTATTAATGTATAATTATATCCAATAATTATAATTTAATAAATACGGTCTTATTCACAAATATGTCTTTAAAAATTACTAAAATTTTCGCATTTGTATAAGGTTTTATTTTGATCCGGTTCTCTAAAATACTTGTCGAACCCCAAAATATCTTTTATTAAACAAAAATGCACGTTAGCCTTCCTTTAGTTTAGTTCGTTATAAACACAAATTCATCAGTTCGTTAAGATCAGAAAAGTGATCTCTTTCATATGAATACCAATGTGAATAAATGATCATACAAAGTCTCTCTTTTCAATAAAAAATATGAGCTAAATTTTAGAAACCCCCAATTTTATATTTAAAAAAAATGTAAGACAGCAAATCTGTAACTAGATTCAAATTTTGTTTTGTTATAATTTTTAAGTACCATTACTGAATTGATTCATTCATTTAGGTAGTACAATGCCATTCTTAGAGGTAGACACTCAGCTAAACTTATAACACCTCTCTATCTGCGTCGAGGGTTAAAAATGTATTTACATGAATACAAAGAAAGTTTTAAAATAATTTAATTGGAGTTAGTTAAGTGTACCAAGTGTAAAATGCTTATCAATACAAACAAAATTTTACTTACAATTAGAATTTATAATTTTTGTATTTAATGTTTTAAACTATCCAGTCAAACGCTATGCTCAAGATTTAAATCACTACAATTTTATTTGATAAATTTATTAAGAAATTAACTTTAAAATTAAGTCCAAAAGCAGTTGTAATTGTTGAAATTAAAATTAAATGTGTATTACATCTAATATAATTTTTAATGCTAGACGATATTTTCATATATAAAGTTTTATATAATTGGTGAGTTCCATACTTAAACAATTCAAATCACATATTTATTTTTAATATCTAAACTAGGATCAATGGATTCTTAGGAATATATTTTAAGTTACTAAATATGTATAAGTTTGTACTTCTAATAGTTTTGAGTATAGAATTCAAATATTTTTCTTATGATTTAAAATATCTGTCAAAATTATTGCTCAAATGATATTTTAAACTATCAAAAAATAATTATTTAACATTAAAATTATTAAAAACCAAAATAAACTTTAAAATCTTAAATATGACTTTAAAAAAAATCTAAAGGCTATAATCAATAAAATGGTATCTACAGTTTTTTTTAAAAACTTGTTATAAATATACAGTTTTAAAATAAGTAATCCCTTATTACAAATATGCTGCTAAAGTATTGTATTTCTGAATAAACTGATTTTAGCCTTCAGTTCATTGATCAATTAAATAATACATTTTTTAAAATACACGGATGAAAAAATATGGAAAAACAAAAAAATAAGTACATTTTTAAAATTAGATAAAATTTAATAACAAAAAATTTATCTTTCTTGATAAGAAAAATTTGTGATGTCTCGTTTCAGTTCAATATCAACCTGAGCTCGTTTACATATGTTTGTTAAGTTTTTTTGGGTGGTAGTTAAGGGCTAAATACACTTCTATTTAATAACTATCGAAAATTTACTAATTGATTAGGTAGGAATGTTAGCTAATTTTTTTTTTTTTTTTTTTTGTAAATCATTTGCAGTATTTTTATTGCACGAACAGAAGGCTGAAATTGTTTTTTTAAATCTTTAAAGATAGGCAATATAATTATGAAGATTGACTGATTAGACAAAGAGAGGTTTCATATAAACTCAGTAAATTCATTATCACTCATCTACCTAATGGATTCATATTGTCGTGTGTATCTTTTCTTAGAATTTAAAAAGTCTGTACTTGCTATAATTGGCAAGCAAAAAGGTTTTAATTTTTTATTAATTTTCGCAGTAATTTTCTAATATCTATAATCTAGACGAATTGGTGTACATTTTGAGTTTGCAGCAACTCCATTAGTTTCATACATTTGTTATTAAAATGTTTTATTTTATTAACTTAAAAGTTATTAATTTAAATGTTAAATAAATTATTGGAGTATAAAATAATTATGTACGAAAAATTTTCTAGATTCATCACTTTCTTTAAAGTGTAAATATTTAAATATTTGACAACGATGTTTGGAACTTGTGTCAAATTTTGAATAATTAGATTAAAAAAAGTGGAACTCGCTAATTACATTAATAATATCTTTAATACCAAAATAAAAACAACCTTTAATTGAATTCATATAAAAATATTTATTTATTTTTATATGAATTCATATATATATATATATATATATATATATATATATATATATATATATATATATATATATATATATATATATATATATATATATATATATATATATATATATATATATATATATATATATATATATATATATATATATATATTAAAAATTATAATTGATTATTATGTAATGACGGAATAATTTTTAACACACCTTTTCTTGTGTTTACTCTTGCAATTTCTTAAATATAATTTCATATTTATTAATATTATTAATAATATTAATGCCATCATTCTTTTTCAAATGAGACAAAATATATTTTAATATAATCAATGTATAGTTACCTAACTCTATAAATTTGATTTTTAGATCGAGATCCATATGGTCGATATCGGCAGACAAATTGTCAAGAGTTTTGGAATCAACCAAAGGATCGAGAAAATGGGAGATACATTCCACGTCGAAGATGTCGCAGTAATAGTGAAAGTCGAGCTCAAAGCTATTATTCTTCAACCAAAGAATCATCAGCAAAACGTGCTCGATTTGAAGGTTTCAATGGTTTGTAATTATATATTTTTAATTATATTTGTATTATTTATATAAAAATTTAATTTTACTATATTCTACATGAAAATACACAAATGTTTATTTTTGTTTTAATTCAGAAAATTCAGCAAGAGAAACGAGATCTAGAAACATTGAAGGAAATCGTAGCTTTGAAGATAAAACTTCAAATAAAATAACACAAAATATTCAAGGGCAGATTAATCCTCGAAATCGAGTAACGAGATCTAAAAACATTGATGGAAATCGTAGCTTTGAAGATAAAACTTCAAATAAAATAACACAAAATATTCGAGGGCAGGGTAATGCTCGAAATCGAACTAAAATCAGTTCAGGTACATATGTTTTTACGACTTACATAGTTTATTATTTTAACATTCTGTATATTGAAATTATTGAGTTTATAAAAATGTAAAAACAAGAAAAAATTATTTTAATTTTAGTTTTTTATCTTTCGTTTACAAAATACCAAACATATATAACAAATTTGAACATAAAATTCGTTAACCAAATTTTTCTCAAAGAAATTACGTAATGTGGTAATATATAATGTCGTAATGTGATAATAATTGCAAAATTACATTAAATAATATAATTAAATAAAAAAATTATATTGTATTAAATAATATTAAATAATTAAATTGTATTAAATAATATACAAATACAAATTATCATTTTACATTACAAAAATGATATTGAACTCCCAAAAACTTATTTTCATTAAATTTTCAACCTTAATTTGCAATCGCCATGTTTAGTTTTCAATTACACAATATTTCTTCTATATATTTGATGGTCCCAGTCCCATTTAAATATTACACAAATTATTATTTATGACAAATTAGCATTTATTATTATTATGTAAATCAATAACAAGCGATAAAATATGGATTAATTCATTAACAAATTGTTCACAACATTCCCAAAAGTTAATCGAGTTCTCAAAATAAATTTTAAGTGGGGTTACTGGACATTTTCAAGTTTTCTTTGAGATATATGACAATTTTTTACAACAAAAAGCTCTATAACTTTTAAACAGGACAATGTAATATAACAAAATTATTTTAGTACTTCATGAAATATTCTTTAAAAATCTATTTAAAATTAAAAATTTAGTATATTTCTGTAATTTACGTTTAAGACTTATAAAATTTATATTGTAATTATACATACATTTTTATTGAATTCCATACTGTCTTACTGAAATTCTATGTATTCTTAAAAACTAAAGTCTAGATGAATTTTTTTTTTTTATTGTTTAAAAAAATTATAAAATTTATTTTATAATTTTTAAACAAATATGGGCTATATGGAATGTGATATCTGCCAATTGCTGATACTGGTAATTTACGAAATAGTATGATAGATCACAAGATCACACTATATCAGTGACTAGTTAACGTCGCTTACAGCGACAATGTCAATTTGTCGTGCTGCATGTATTATTGTAAATTGTAGTAAACATAGACCATTTTAGTAAATACGTTTTTATTTTGTTTTTAGATGAAGAGAAGCAGTTATTATATGAGAAGCTACGACGAAAATATAATATTTTAATAGAAGTACAAATCATTTTAAATGAAAGTAGTAAGTTCCATTTAGATAAACTGTTAAAATGCGTAGTGTGGCAACTACAAAAGCCTGTACTGTATGTATACATAGAGTAGGCTGTAGTCGTTGCTAAAAATATAACACTTAAAGCGGTCCCTAAACGGTCAATATTAACATCGAATCTATTACACAATAGATTACCTTACAATAAATAGTATTCATAGTCCAACAATACGAAGAAAATATTATTGCTCATTAATCAGTTTTGACTAACGTCTGCAATCAACATATAATAAGAATAATAATAAGCCACGAGTTGTATTATCACAACACTGTGAAGATAGGACTGAACTTGTATTGTACAATATTGTTCACAGGCAAGCAATGTTTACTAAATTGCATAGTAAAAATTAAACTTTTTTTGATTATATTGCAAAATCTTCAACGTGTTCTACAGATAATATAATTGTACGATAACAATTATTGTGCAAAATATTAATGTTAATATCGAGTGTGTAAGGACTGTTTTCATTACCTAATGATACACTAATATAATTTTTTATTCTGTAACTATAGCGTTTTCGTTTACTTCAAAAATTGCTATTGTGCCGTTCATAAAGTAAATCCGTTAATGTCTACTAGCCAAGGAAAACCTTATAAGCTAAGAACTAGCTCGTGATGACATGCTAAACATGTGTAAACGAACCTAACGTTGAGTAGATCTATGAGTGCTTCCATTAACTTGAATACCTATATTTTGAGTTTTTGGTTTCTCTACTCTTAAAAAAAATCAGTTTGTAGACCTTCTAAAACAAAAATACAGAAGAGAGACACAGTTGTGTTTTCTTCATTGCTTTCTAATTTACTCCTTTTTGCAGCTTATTTTTCTATCAGCTTGATATTGAAATTTTGATGGAAGGCATCCAAGTTTCACATTTATTTTCTTTACAGAAACCATTATGTAATATCGCATATAATATTCCATATCATTAGGTAGCTAAAATAAATATAAAATATTGAACTAGATACTTGTAAACATAACTTTTAATAGAGAAGTAATTAATTACCTAAATATTGAACCGTATGTTTAGACATTTTTGACTAACAGAAGAAAATTGGTGATGAAACGACGCCTCGATTTGACGATTAATTTTGGTAAAACAAGCCAAAATAAGATGAAAATAAAGAATACCAATTTTCGAGTTTTCGTCTATTTTTCGAGTTAAAAGAAATCAACACATGTATATTTAATAAAACTATTAAAAATGCATGTACGCCATTTTCGACTTGTTATTAATCCATGGATTTGTGGGGTGTAGTTTATACGGGTTGGGTTGGTTTTTTTGGCCCCGCGTTCAACCTGTGATTAAACTACCCATGGATTTCTGCCAGAAACACACATTCCTTTGTATTGCCGTTTTACTAATTTAAACCATTTTTCTATCATGCTTAAGTTTCGTGGAACAATAATGAATAATAATATAAATTAATAATTTAATTTGATTGGATATTGAAGTAATCAAACATTTTAGGACTGTGCAACAACGATACTTTTTTCGATCCATTACAACCATAAAAATAATAAATACTTTAATTTCGTGGTTTATTTAGGTACAATAGATGGTTTACACGCGTGTGACGTTATGCACAGTGAGATGACGTGTGTTGTGTTTGCGCGGCAATTTACAAAAATTTATTTAGACATTTTTTTGTGTACATAAAATGCTTTATTTAAATAAAACTAAAACTACATCTTTTTTCATGGCTTTCATGGATGTATAACCACAATTATTATTTTTTAAACTTTCCAAAAAGTTGTTTGGTTGCTTATTATCAAATTATAAGTATGAACAATTTTGGATCAAGTGTTAATAGTACTAAAATGCTTACATCTTGACTAAATTACTTGATCAGAGTAAACAAGACGTTCGGGATTAGTGAAATGATTTTAGTTTTGCCAAGAGCTCTGGTATATTTAAAAAATAAATATTTTTTTTTAGATAATTTATCATTGGAATTATACCAAAAAAAATTAGCAGAAGGAAAATCTGCAAATTCACGAAATAATCATAAAACATCTAAAATCCAACGTATGTATTTGAAAAAAATTCTAATTTTTGTATAATATTAATAATAACTGGCATGTAATTTGATTTGTAGGGATATTTGTGGAACGGAATCAAAGAAAAAAGAGCGAAAGTGTGAATATTGGTAAGTACATTTTATAATAAACTATTCAGCCCACAATGAAACCCATTTAAACTGATGAAATACAGTAATTAAGCCGGAAAAAATTGTGAATTGTAATTTTGCATAAAATATTAATTATTTTTAATGTAAGTTACATAAACAGTTGGTCAACATTAACTGCACAATACCGGATATTATTCAATCACACACATTATAAAAGTACTTCATAGTACCAATTGTATTAAAAATTAATTCACTACGACATAAAATTTTGAATTGAATATATTTTCTTCATCTGTCACATCTAGGGATGGTTTTAATGAGATTATAACCATTCTCAGTTGCTTTTGACCTCGGATTTATGATTTATTTTATACAATTGAGATATTTTAATATTAAAAAGTATTTAAATGGTTTGCCGTTATTAAATTTAGTTTGTAAGGAAAATGAGCTTTTAATCATTTGTACAGCACACAAAGATTTTGTTAAACATGGATTACTGAATACAGCTTCTATATTTAATTGTCTACAAAAACTTTGGATGCTGTCCAGCTATTTATTGCTGATTGATTTAGAAATGTTTGTTGACCATAAGTTGCTAACCAATCATGATTTTCTTTACCAGAACGTGATTCTAAAGAATTGCCCAACCCACCATCAAATGATGATCGTAAAAGTCGTTTAAGGAATCGAAGGAATTCGAATGTAAACGATACAAGTATTGGACAGCGACGTGGTCGAAGTCGCACAAGTATGAAATCTGATTCAAGTGCGATTAATATTCATAGTGCAGAAAAATCGAACAGTAATGATCGTTCATCTCCAACTAATACAGAACCTATAAATAATGATAATCTGATCATGTCAACTGAAAGTATGTATTCATCAACAAAATACTTCTCGACGCCTGTACGATTACCTGAATTTGTTGAATGTTTACAAGCATCAACTCCAGCGACGAGTATTACATCTAAAAGCGATGAGATTCATGTGCCATCTATACAAAGTTGTATAGAACGTCTACAAAACTCATTGGCAAGTCCAATATCTCTATCAGCAACAGCACCTGAAGATATTACAGATTCAATATTGAATGATAATAATTTAAATAATAAAAAATTTAATAGTATTAAAAGTGGTAATTTAGTAAAGTCAAATGTTACTAAAAGAAAATTAGTTAATATATTTAGTGATGATAGTGACAGTGTACAAGATGATAATGTAGAGTATGATCATGAAAAGTTACAAAACGATAATAATAATGAACAATATGAAGAATATCAAGAACAGAACTTAGATGTATTATCGGCAGATGCTAATGTAGATCTAACTGTATTAAGTACAAAAGGTGCAAAAAAATTGTTAAAAGATGAAGTAAATCGTCAAATACGTCAAAGTCGTCGAAGTAGTAGTACAAATAATCGAATATTCAGTACTGATACAAGTTCAACACGTCGTTTACGTAAAGCCGAATATTTAAAATCATTTCGACATGTTACTGGTGATATAGAAGAGGAACAGTCTACGAATGATGATGATGTTTCAACATCAACACTAACTACTGATGCTACAACAACGAAAAATATCGTTTCCTCAACACCATTACCAGCTACTAGTGTTAGTAAATTGTCATGGGAACATTACATTAATTTATCACCTGAAAAACAACAAGTAAGCATTGTTGATAATAATGTTGATGATGACGATGAAAGTAATCCTATTTACGATGAATTATCTACAATTGTTAAGTCAAGTGATATTGAAAAACCAAATGATCAGTTAAAAATCAATAGTGTTGGAGAACACGACGAATTATCAATTTCAATAGATCAAGAAAAAAGTTATTTAAAAGATAAAAACGAAATGTCGTATCCTGCAACTCCAATGATGAATATATCAGTGCTAGAACTGCCATCGAATTCTGAATCTCCAATAGTGAGTGGCGGTGCCGAGTTAGAACAACCGATAAAAAATAGCAATCAATTAAAACTATCAAATCATCATTTAGATATTATAAGTGAAAATGATACTATTCATAACTCAGAACAATTGGAATCTAATAAAATACACACTGATATTTTTGTAAATTCACCCGAATCAATTTCAATTACAAATAATATGGAATGTATCACAACACCTATTATATCACCAATATTATTAAATAACGATAGTGAAAAAAAATCTAAATCATCACGTAAAGTAACATTTTTTGAGAAAACGGATAATATTGGCGACGGATTAAATGCAAAATCAAATGACCAACAAGTGAAAAAAATAAATAAAAAAAATCGTAAAACAATAAATAATTTATCATGTAAATTAAATAATAAAATTATAAATGATGATGAAGTGGTCAACAAAGTAATAGAATTAAAAAATAAAACTATCAATGATGTTAAGCCTAATAAACCTGTAAATAATAGTAAAAAACGTCAAATAAAACAACAAACAACATCCAATAATGTAAAGAATAATAAATCCATTAAACACGAATTGCCATTAAATGTAAAAAAACGTCGATTACTAAATTTTACCACACCACCTACAATGTCAATCACTTGCAATAGTGTATTAGAGAATTCAACTGTTGTAAGCGATGACGACGAAGATGATAACATTAGTTTAGCTGAATTAAAAAGGCGTAATTCTGTTTTAATAAAAAAAAAATTAAAAAATGTTGATAGTAAATTAAATAATCGTGGTATTAAATCTCAAAAAAACTGTGATATTAATAATGTAAGTAGTACAAGTACAAAAACAAATGATATAAGTACATCAACAGGTGCAATTGTATTAACATTAGATGAAATTGAAACATGTGATATATCTGTTGTATCATGTGAGGAAGTAGTTGGTGAGGGTACTATTTTATTAAATTTGCATACATCCTTGCATAAATCTTCAGCTAACACTGATAATAAACCTACCACTACAAATAATTCAAAGGTAAATCATGTAAATGGCACCTAGGATGTCATTCAGTGCATGCATAGATTGCTTTTCAAAAACTTCAACATAAATATCAAATTTGATGTTTAGACAATAGAAAAGGGTGTGCTATAACCACTTTATTTAGTACTTACTAATTGTACTAGGGACATAAATATGAAATTGAATCAATTTATGTCGCCACTATTTTGATTTAACTACAAAAATAATGAGAATATCAAAATTTACAATGCTTTTTACTAGTTAAAGTATTTTTAATTGAATTTTTCAAAACGTTTGACTTATTAAAATTAAAAATCATCATTTGTACACAAAAGGATCTAGCTCAGTTTGTATGGGAAATCATTTCGGTAGAATTGACTGAAAATTTAATAAAATATCCAATGGGCAATTAGTGATGAGTATATTCCAGGACTTTGATATATACGGTATCTCAAATACTTATTTTTTATGTATGTAACATAGACACTAATTTACTTAAAAATACCCAATTATATACTACACTAGGTTGTCTACCGGTCAGATTCTGAAAAGCCAAGCCAGGTCGAGAAATTTTAATTTTGTGTAAAAAGTTATAGAACTGTCAGGTAATTTCAGGAAAAGTTTTCTAATTTTCTGGACTTCTTTTATATAATTTTTCTTAATTTGTAAATTATATTTTTAATTCAGACAGTTTACACATTTATCATATATTAAAAAGAAAAATTTTTGGAAAATTACCATTTTTAATAAAATATAATTTTTTTAAATTTGCAAATTATAAATGTTTGTATAAAAAATTTAAAAATTCAAGGAATTCTTGCCTCCAGATTGATACTCTGATTTTAATATAAATTATCTAATCGTAATTAATCTGATAATTTATTAAAATTATTCTTATATTATCTTCAGAGTGATATTTTACTAGAAGCTAATTTTGTGACAGATTTTTGTTATTTCTGTAAAAGGCAATTCCGTATGAATTGATTAAACATCAATATAATGTTACTAGGAACTAATTTGATAAAATTTTATTCCCAGAAGAAAAAGATGGAACGCTAAAAAGTCTGATTATGGATTCTCATTGCAACCCTATATCAAGTCTTCGAAA
This sequence comes from Chrysopa pallens, assembly GCA_020423425.1. Lineage (NCBI taxonomy): Eukaryota > Metazoa > Arthropoda > Insecta > Neuroptera > Chrysopidae > Chrysopa > Chrysopa pallens. The sequence goes on along the minus strand of CM035593.1, from coordinate 72,005,932 downwards.
AAAGTGTTTTAGTTTTTTTTTGTTTATGAGACTTAACCATCATTAAAAATATTCTGTTAGCTAAGATAAATAATTAAGTTAAAAAAAAAAACACTAAAATGACATTTATTTTACTATTGAACTATTAATAGACTAGATTTTAAGATATGACTGAACTGTTTCAAGATATTGGCCTCCGTATAGGATTTCAGGCAATACCTCAAAATATTTTATGCTTAGTTCGTTAAATAAGTTACTGAATTGATATAATATTATGATAATAATGTATACTAATGATCACTAATTTTCTGGATTAAAATACGTAATAAAATGGTTTGAAATACTTATAGACTAGAGTAGAAGCCTTAAAAAATGATAAAAAGAAGAAGAAAATTATAGTAGGATAAAACCCATTGGAAACGCAAGATAATATGATACAAATTTAAAGGAAACATAAATTACGGGCGATCTGAGTTCGGAAAGTATGGAAGGGGTGAGTTTTTAAGGATAAAACACGGTTTATTTCGATTTCCGGCAAAACTACAAGTCCTATGGAAAAAAGTTAAATAGCAAAGTTGTAGGTAATAAAAAGATCTACAACTTTTGTATTTACACTTTTTTCACATAATCTCAAAATTTTTCGATTGAAAATTAGGGTGCTTTTTCGATATTTATTCAAAATAAGATGAAAAAATAAATATTTTAAATCAAAAAAATTACAATGTATTTGGAATATAAAAAGGTAAGTTTTCACCAAATTTCAAAGAAAAAAATTAAAAAACCGAAAACTTGGTTATTTGAATTTTTCGCATAAATTTTGAGGTTATTTAAAAAAAGTGTGAATATAAAAGCTTTAGATCTTTTTATTACCTACAACTTTGCCATTTAACTTTTTTCCATAAGACTTGTAGTTTTGCCGGAAATTCAGATAAACCGAATTTTACCCTTAAAAACTCACCCCTTCCATACTTCCCGAACTCAGATCGCCCGTAATTTATTTTTCCTTTCATTTTTATCATATTATCTTCCGTTTCCAATTGGTTTCATTCTACTGTAATTTTTTTTGTTTTCAAAAATTATCTACCCTGGTATATTAGTAAAGTAAATTGATATAATAACTATTGTTGCTAATTTGAAATTTTATGTGGCCATTTTTGTGACTTCTCTATATAAAATGTGCTGGATGCTTCGAAAATGATAAAATATAATACAGAAAAAATCGATGTCAATCAAAAAAGAAAATATCTCTATAACTTTTGTATCCTGTGTTTTATAAAAATTGGTCTGTTTGTTTGTTGATGGGCGTGTTCTACTTGCTGACAATATCAAATAATTTATTGGATTTTAATCTACTTAAAAAGTTGTATATATATATATCTTACAAAATTTTTTCTATACCCAATTAAAAAAAATTGCATAAACATAAAACTAACTTATTATTGAAAATATTTTTAAAGCCCATCTGTAAGATTTAGAGCATAACATTGTTATATAACACAATTTTTAATGCACACATAAAGATAAAAAATAGATAGGTACAATTCAAAAATGATAAATTATGGTTCTTCATCTATACCGGACTGTCGCTTACTGGAAACTATGGAAATATAATACTTGGAAACTCTTGAGTGTTAAAATCTCGTTTTTTCAATTCCTCTCATCAATGCATTAAAAAAAATTAATTAATGTCTATTAGACGAACTATTTACTCCAAATTCACTCGACGAAACGAAGTTAAAATCTATTACATGTAGAGTAAGTGACTCAAATTCGTACGTGTAGTATAAATAAACGAATACTAATACGTTCATTTTATAGAGAGTATGTCATGTGTATCATGAAATACCAAATGAAAATTAGCTACGAGAGATATAAAAATTGTTTTCTTGGAAAATTAAAAAAAAACGTGAAAACTAACCACTTTCCGCTCTTTATTTCACAAAACTATTGAACATAAGATTAAAAAATAATAGAAAGTATAAAATCTTTCTATAAAAAGTTTGCCGGAAAAAGACTGTTAAATTCACGGGAAATGAAAAATAACGAATAATTTTTGTTATTCTCTGATTGTCCAACAATATACGATGGTACAGTAACAGAATTCAAAACTCTGACATTATATATAATATATATGTCGAGTATAAAAATGAGGTTTACTTTTTGCATGTGAATTAAAAGTATACATAATTAACGATATGTGTAAATGAAGATTTTAAGTTCTATTATACTCGACATATATAGTATATACCAGAGATATAAATTTTAGTCTAAAGTTTGTATAGGTTTTCATAGATTACCTAATTAGTCGATTTCCGTTTGACCGTCTATCTTCACGATAACTCAAAAACAAAAAAGATAGCGAGCTGCAAGTTTGAATTAGACATAAAAAGTAAGATCACGTTCTTGGTTGCGCAAAATCGGTCCATTGGGTCCGATTATCTAACTTTTAAACCATAAAAGAAAATTTTAAAAGATAAAAATGTTTATTTTTTTAAATCAAACCAATTATATTTTGAAACCTGTTTTTCGTAAAATGTTTAAATTCTCCACAATTTTAACTCATATAGCTAACACATATATGATTACAATACATGATATCATTATATATGCATTTATAACTGCATGGACTAGATACTTAGAGTGTTTTATGAATGCTCATGATTAAAAATAGTTCAAACTCTGATACTGAATCATATGTCGAGTATCTAAACAATTATCTCTATTAGTTGTTATCTTCATTTGTTTTTGTTGTTATCGCTATTGATTGATTTAATTCTAAGCCAATTGTAGTTAAATGAATTTCTGTATTAATATTCAACTGATATTTTGAAATATATGTTTAAAACCCAAGAACCCAATTGATGTTAATCTAAGTTGTTAAATTTCCAATCTTGAATTTATTATTATTTAATTAATATTCTATTGACTCTAAAAATATTGTTAATCTTGAATATAATCATTAATGAAAAAATTGTATATTAATAAATTATGTAATAGTCCCGGTGCCCATAGGCACATCATATCACATTGATAATTATATTTCTAAAAATTTGTCACTTTAAATGGCTTTATGACAGCTATAATAACTTTTTCCTTTACGAAAATTTTGAAAAATAGCCGTTTTCTTTTTCGGAGCTCGTAAAATTTTCGATTGTCCCCACAAACTTGAAATTGGTGGATATCTTTTTTTCTTTTTGTTATTGTTATAGAAAAATCAATAAAAAGCAAATGCAAAAACCTTTGCCCGACATCATCAAAATTGCTATTTGCTATTGTTATATTTTAAAATTTTCAAGTTTTCAAATGGACATTGTGGTTTTTTCACGAATCGGCCAAAATGGTTTTACATTTGTTATTGAATGATCTTCCTACTAGAAAGAAAACGGCATACTTTTTGTAAAGGAAAAAGTTGTTACACTTAATCATAAATAAGTCATATACAAATTTTTAGAAGATAATTTATAAATGATATGCTTACCGGGCACTTAGCCTTTAACCAATTTTATTATTTTATTAAATTTTTGTAACCGTTTGATTAGGTTAAAAATGAATTTCAACAAATTAAAAAAAAAAAAAACAAATATGTATATTGTAATTATTGTAAATATATATTTAAAAATAGAAATTATATTAAATATGATTTAAAATGTTTTTGTAAATATGTTGTGTAATTATTTTTTACAAATACCAATGAAATAAAATGAATAATCAGTATGTTTCCATTTTTTAAATTATTTATAGCCTTCAATTACTGTCAAAAGTGTGAATATATATTCTTTTTCATTTGATTTTTGAAAATAATATATCCAGTTAATCAAGCAGAAAATGTATGTAAACAAATAACAAGATATAATGAAAGATCTTAAAAATTGTCAATATATCAATTTCTGATCCCCCTGATCTGCATATATATCATTTTATAACTTCGTTTAAAGCTAAGAAAATAATTATTCCAGTTTTTTTTTCGATTCAAATGAAACTATCAAATAACAACCATCAAACCAATACTTCTTTTTGAAAATTTTCTAGTTGCTAAAAGTTATCCTATAAATGCTAATTAATTATAATGATATTATGTTGTAATAAACTGGAAAAAACCCTTTTTAAATAATCTTTTTGGTATAACTATTCGAACTCCATAAAAACGCACCGAATGTTTGTTGTTTATTTAAAATTAAAAACTACACTGTAGTGGCAACGTGCCCTTATAATCCAGATAAGTCAAAAATATAAGGTCAGATGACACCACCATCCAAAGCATCGACTCTAAAACGTGATGTCATTGGTTGACCAGTTCGTTGACACTTCGATAAACTTCGTGCAAGACACACGAACACATATTTTCATGTTCAGCAACTAAACAGGTTCAGTCGTGCATACGTAGACATTCATCCAACATGGCACTTGCACGAAGACGACATGAACGAACGGTTCATTTAAACCACATGGCATATGTACAAAAAAATATACAACATATAAAAAAACAAGATTCAACAACAAGTAAATCTATAAACACAACAACACTATTATTTTTATGTTGAATTTTTTAATTTTAAAATGAACGTACTTAGATAAACAAAATTATATCCGATTAAGACCTTAAAACTCTATTAAATCGTATATTTTTGTTAAAAAAAGGAATACAAAAACTTCATATTTCAAAAATATAAATAAACAAAATACTCGTTACTATAGAACTAAAGAAATTAATAGAAGTTTCTAGCATACACTAGAAGCTGTACAATATTCTGGAAGAAGATCGTATATAAGCAGCGTGTGCGATGATGTAACAATTTAACTGGAACAAACCCACAGGCATAGTCCTTTTGGACATGGAAAAATCTTTTGACACAGTTTGGTACGATATACTCATCCAACAAACTTTCCAAATTTAACATACCAACCTACATTCTAAAATTCCTAATTTTATATTTATCCAACCGTAAATCCCAAATCCATATCCAGCAAAGTACATCGAACCAATACTGCGTCAAATCTGGTGTACCTCAATGGCTCTTTGCTTAGACAACGTCTATTTTATTTATATTATATCAACGCTCTCTTCGCGAAACAAGTTTCTACCCACTTGGACTATTGATGTTTGTCAGGAACAGAAATGGACTGTCTCCTGAATGTTGGTATTTGATCTCTAGTGAGGATCAACTTGGATACGCACCGGTCTGGAACGGGATTAGGATCTGGCAGTATCCTAACATTGGTTCGTCTTCTACACTGGTGGGGGTTCAGATATCAGGTTTGGAGAAGGTCTAGATAACATAGTGCCTAGATCTTTCCTTCTGGGTTGGTTCTGGAATTGGCTGGAACTGTTCTTTTATTTCTATATCCGACTCCAGGGTTTTTCTCTGAGCCACACACTCGGTTATACATATGTTATGTGTAGTAATTAAATAGATAAGAATTATCTCCTAAATGATTGATACTTGATCTAGTGGATAGTCGAGTGTATGACTTAACTTTGGTTTACTATACAATTTAAATAATTTGGAAATTAATTATAAATTTAGTACCTTCTTCATGAGAAACCGTGAAGATTGGTGTTGATAAGCACAAATAATTTTCAAAAACACTTAGCTCATTAAAAAACAGTTTTTTGCAACGGGTATAAAATAGCGAATCGTTTTATATATATTTTTAGATTCATATATAAAAATATTAAAATAAAATTTTGCAAGTTTTTTTGCATTTCTCAATCATTGAATAGTTCTATGATAATTATGTAAAAGTAATAAATTTTACAGTTAACAATTCGTTATTTGTCTAAGTTAAACAATTACAAGATTAAAAGTGTAATTTTGTAATAACTATTAATGGTAAATGTAAAACAAACCTTCAATTGATTTTCATAAAATTAATAAATATTATTCTGTGTGAACGTTTTAAATAAACTGCACAAATAACTATGAGTTCTCGTATGCTCAGTACGTAAAGCCAGCATTCAAATATTATAGGGTTATATCCTTTCGAAAATGTATAAATAATATCGAACAAAGATTTTTTTGAGGAATCGAACAAATAATTACTCATTAAGATTCTGTTTTGTCATAGTATGGACATGTTTCAAGTTACCTATTAAATTACATATTCATTAAAAGAAACAAAAAAATTGAATAAATCGTTACATTTGGAACCGGGTTTATGATAATTTTAAATAATGTTTTATAAAAAACTAACATCGAACAATTAATTTGATCGAACATTTGTAAACGAACAAACGATTTAGCAAGAAAAAGTAAAAAATATTCTTATAACACTGCCAAGCTTATAAAAACTTATGACGATGATTACTACTAGTCCATATGTTCTTCTATCTAAGAGCATTACTAAGATCTACTCATGTATATTTGTACGAAAATACCGATTATAGAGATTTTATTAATTTTAAACTTTAATCATAATAAATGTGTTATACCAACCAAATGTATAACTGTCAAGTGTCAATTGAAGACAATTAAAATTATTATAAACCATTATACACGGAATACGGATCTTGTCAAGATTATGATACGATGTAATTAAAAAACTAGTATTTAAAAAGAAGCGAAATAATGTAGTATTAAAAAATATATTTTCGCTATATGTTTAGAATAATGTTAGTATTTAATTATTTTATTTTTGGTTGGTGATAAAAATTTTTATTTAAGCAATTGAGTACGAATTATAAGAAATTCATGTAGCATTAACAAGGGTTATGCGAAAAAATAAAATTGCTTTTAAAATAATGGCTGATACCAATTTCGATCAAATATCTGATCCAGGAAATGATAACAGCATAACCGGTAATGTATTTCCATTTAATTTATTACATTCTTAATATTTAAGTTAAATCAAATATTATTAGAATTTGATTAAAGGGTGTAAATTTATCAAATCAAATATGAAAATATCCAAACCAGACATTCGATTGAAAAAATGAAAATCTTTTTTGTCATAAATTTAATAAAATACTACCATTAATTGATTATTTTGGCATATATAAATTCTTTCTTTTAATTATTGATTTAAAAAGATATAATTTTTTTTTACTATCACTAAATATTCACAACAAATTTAATTCTGTATTTATAAATCGATGGATCAATCAATTTACAAAGAAAGCAAAACCCTACATTTCTGGAAAGTATAGAAAACTTGGATTTACCTGGGAATTCTAATTTGCTGGATCCAATAAACAAAATCAATCAATTAAAAATGGTTAAGAGTTATATAGTATTTGTGGGGAACCGTATTTGTTTGATAAACATGAATAAACCATTCAGTCAAGGAATTTCTCAATTACACTCTTGGAAAAGTCAGGTAATTATTCATGGTTTTAGAAGCCCTGGAAATTTATAAATACCAGAAAGGACCCCAACCAATCCTGAACGAGAAAACGGAAACCACGGTCTACACAAAACTATTTTCCCTAATGGAATAACTTAATATTTTCTTTTTAATAAAAAAATTTTTTACAATTCTGATTTTAACTTTTTAACAGTTTACATTATTAAACATTATTTTACACTTTCACATGAGTCTTCATTTCGCGATTTTCATGAATTTTAATGTGCTCTGTAATTTAATTAGAAATAATTTATAGCCTTTGTCACAAACGCTTTGAAGGTGTTAGAAATAAATTTGATAAAACATGCTGAGTTTGACTGCTAAGGTAGCATTTTATCATGAGTACAGTATCAATTAGAGATAATATTAGATAACAAAAAACAAGGATAAAAAGTATTCCATCAATCAATATTTTAGTAATATTTCAAAATTTTATAATTGAATAGTGTTTCCAATTTTATTAAAACGGATTGTATCTTCAAATCATGTGTTTGTGTCAAATCATGTTATGTGTTTGGTGCTATTATAGGAATAACACTTAGATTTCTATCTAATTCAATGTTTAAATGGCCTGCATATATCGACCTGTATATGAAAGTTTAGAAGAACTTATTCAAAATATAATTTCATGTATATTTGTTTTTTTGTTTTTTTACAAGTTATTTCATTGCCCACTTAATTTTACCCATAATGAAAATTTTTTTACATTTGTTAATAAAAAAGTTTTGCTATTTTTAATTGTAAATACCCTTTCAATATACAGAATTTTAGAAATAAAAAGAAAAAATAAAATTTTAATATTATGAATTTAAATTTTTATTTACCAATCGATTTATAGAGCATTAACATTCGAGTTTAACATTTTACTACGATTATTATTGATAAGACATTTTATATTTGAATTTTATTATACCAAGAATGGTATGATATACGTAAGTTGTCATGGATACATACATTTTTAAATTATATTCCATTGCTAAACTTTTTAAAAATATTCAATAAATATGAAAATGGCAATTTTCTTATTGTATTTTCGTTTCAACGAATAAAAATCATTTTAATGTGATTCAATATATATTTTATTGTTCAATATTTTACTTTTTTTTAATTCTTTTGAATATATTTTTATGTTTATTTAATCAGGTAGAAAATATATGTAATTTCAGTAGAATAAAATTTTTATAGTAGTTGTATAATAATAAAAGGTATGTGCGAGAAACCACAAACCTTTGTTTTTTTTTTTTTCAAGACACTTCTTCAAACGTATATACCACGGGCCATTCTAAATCAAATAATTTTGCAAAGATGCAATTGTAAATTATTAAAATAAATATTTTAGACTAAAAAGTAAGCTTCCTTCTACGATATTATTCTATTTAGAATAGTACATAGATGACGAATCTTGGAAAAAGCATAATTAATCCTGATAAAAAAAATCCGATGCAATTCTATAGAAATTGAATAGGAAATCATTTTTTCAATAAAATTTCTTATTCAAAATTCTGAATAGGATTTAATAGAAAATGATTTCGTATTCAAATGAAATTTCCTATTCAATTGTATTGATGTTCTATTCAATTTCTATAGGATTGAATAGGACGTTTTTTTATCGGGGATGTCATAAGAAACTTCTGTTGGTATAATACATTGCTAGTCTTTGTGATATACTTCATTTCTTTCTTACTAATATATTAATACAACAAAAGTAGTTAAAAATATCTGATTTGTAGAATTGAAATCAAAAAATGAAACAATTCGCTGCTGTTCATAATAATAAAATATTTGTGATAATTATTTTGTTAATTTTTGTAGTTTATTCAGTTTTTATAATAATAAAACAATTAGTTCGATAGTTTTATTAGAATTAGGTACAAAAATCATTTTCTAAATTTTCCGAAATTTTCTTAAAGAAATGACTCTGAAAAAATCAGAAGTTCGATTAGAATTCGACGAAACTTCTGTATATATATAAGGTAATTTTTTTCAAAAAGTCACAAAAATCTGGTTCACTTCACGATTGGATGCCTAGTTCTGGGAAGTTAAATCATATCAAAAATGAAAAGTTATGTACCCAATTAGCACCTGAAAAATTGAAACATTTTTCAAGTGCATATATACTGCGAAATAGATATTAACGGAGAATTCTGTCTTGAGTTGCCCAACTGTAAAAAGTCAAGGGCTAAAATATTAGGTTAAATGAATAATTGAAAAACTTATTTTAGATACATCGACAGTATCAGGTACAACTGGTCCAATGAGTGAATCGGATGCATCCATTCACAGTGAGAGTGGTAGTCCAAGTCATTCAGATGGTGGTGTTACAAGTACAAGTCATAGTTCAAGTTGTTCAGCCAGTGGTGTTCAAGTTGTTTGGAATTCAAATGATATTCCAACATGTATATCACCAATATCACATTCAACAACATATGATCATCATCAAGGAGATCGAGGTGACCATGATAAAGATTATTCAGCATCATCAGCAGCTGGTGCAAATATTAAAAATACAAATTTTAATTGCAATGAAACAATGGCAACAACAACAGGTAATGTGAATACGCATAATAATGCAACTGTGCGTGGTGGTCAGACTACTGTTTTACCTTGGGGTGCACAAAAAGAACGATCACCACATCCAGCTGGCTGCTATGTTAATATTGATATGGATATTCGACCTGGAGAGTTTGTTATGCGAACTTTATTTGCTGATTTTACTGTACAAGCTGAAAGGAAAATGGAAGCTGTTATGGCAGAACCATTAGTAAGTATACAACTTAAAATTGATTAAAATTTTAGACATTAATCAATTATAATAAACATTACGATAGCGTTTATAAAAATTTAGAGAAATCAGAATTTTGATTTAAACATTCTTAATTTTTCTAAGAGGCCTGATAATCTAATATCCGTGATATATGTTTAAAAATCAATTTTTTTTCATAAATTAATTCTTAAACAAGTTTAAGCTATTTCGGTAAAATGATTTTATAATATTCGAAGTTGTTGGCAAGTTACAGCTGTTAGAAGAGCGAATACAGAATAGAGCGGATGTTCTAATATATATTAAGTATACTTATACGTACAATACAAATGTACACTGTACAAATGTTCATGCTCACATGCAAAGCCGAGATGATGCCCGTATTGCTCGCTCCAAACAGTGAATGATTGGTTGTCGCCGTAAAACAAGACAGAATTCAAACAAAAACACAGCAAGAAACTTTGAGAGACCTCCAAGGGGAACAGGAAGTATTTCTCAATGAATTATTCGAGAAAATCTTAAAATTGATTAGCATCAATTCATTTTTTTTTTTTTGTTATTATAATAAAAATCTGATATTCATTATTCATTATTAAATCATTGTTCTGACTAAATCTTATTAAATTTGCATTTGTTATTGAATATATTACAACAACAAAATGAACCGAGTACCCGTCATTTTGAAGGTTTTGCGCGCAATCAAAAACTTAACGCACTTCGTGAAAGAGAATGCCCTGTTTATTTTCGCGTAGAGGAAAATTAGTGTTACATTAAGTATAAATAATACACATATAAATTTCAAGAGTTTATTTTTAAGTGACATATGTTTATGAGGTATGGACTTTTTAATAAAGAAAATCCATTAAAATTTCAATTTTCACAATTCAATATATTTTGTACAATAGATAATATGTAATGTTACAAAATAATGCGTTTGATTTTTCTTAAACCTTAGGAGAAACCACTTTCAAAAGTATTGCAACGTGGTGAAGATGCCCAATTTGACCAATTATTAAGTGCATTTGGTTGTTCTGTTGCTGAACATTGTTTACCATCATTATTACGTGCATTATTCGCATGGTATGAACGTCAAATGGCTGAAGGTGGTGCTATAGAGCAAAAAAAAGTTGATCAAAAGAACAAAAGTATTATGTATATAGTATCAGGTGGTAGTGCCGTTGAAACAGTTGAACGGAGTGAAGCTGATATACAACAGGAACGTCGTGATTTAGCCGTTGAATTTATATTTTGTTTGGTATTAATTGAAGTATTAAAACAATTATCATTTCATCCGGGTCATGAGGATCTTGTCAATTACATTGAAAATATTGCATTTAAGCATTTTAAATATCGTGAAGGTCAACATGTCACATCTGGTTCGGGTGTTGCAAACAATGCCACAAATATACATATAATAGCAGATTTATATGCAGAAGTAATTGGAGCTTTGGCACAATCTCGATTCATGTCCGTTCGTAAACGATTTATGAATGAATTAAAAGAATTAAGGGCTAAAGAACCGAGTCCACATACAACACAGAGTATTATATCTTTGTTAATGGGTATGAAATTTTTTCGTGTTAAAATGGTACCCATTGAAGAGTTTGAGGCATCATTTCAATTCATGCAAGAGGCTGCACAATATTTTCTAGAAGTTAAAGATAAAGATATTAAACATGCTCTAGCTGGATTGTTTGTTGAAATTTTAGTTCCAGTGGCCGCGGTAATTATATTGATATATTTCATTAACAATTCATAAAGGTTATAAATACAGAGATCAGTATTAGATATGAAATTGCCTTACGTTACCCCGCCGTTCAATAAAAAATTATTGTCAAAGTAATTTCTTTCAAATATAGTTTTGAGATATTTTATCTCACATTTTTCCCTTCATTGTGACTAATTTTATCTTAGCCTAAATCTAATTGTTACAAATTTTAGATATATTTATACTTATAATTTTCTTGCATTGTTGCTTCTAAATTTTATTACTGTTTAGTAAATATAATTTTTTATTTTTATTTTTAGACTGTTAAAAATGAAGTAAATGTTCCTTGTTTAAAAAATTTTGTTGAAATGTTATATTCACAAACATTAGATGCTAGCACTAAATCTAAACATCGTTTGGCCTTATTTCCATTGGTCACATGTTTATTATGTGTTAGTCAAAAAACATTTTTTCTTCAAAATTGGCATTATTTTTAGCAATGTGTTTATCACATTTGAAAAATCGTGATCCAAAGATGTGTCGTGTTTCATTAGGTAACAAATTTGTATATAAATAATAATGATAAGCAAATGTAAAATGAAACACAATTATTAACCCAAAGTTTGCTGAAAATATTTCGTTTTTGTACTTTTTTTCTGAACCTATCTCTAGATGGTGCTAGATATTTAAATGCTAGACATTTAAATGTTTATTACGATGATAATGGTATTTAACATGATTCTCGAGGAAAATATATAACACATATTTTCCTCGGTTTATCGCAATCGAATTATATATACTTTTTGATAATTATTTCAGTAAATTTAAAAGTGTTGTTTCATTCGTGATGTTTGCTCAATGAGATATTTTACGCATTGAAAATTTTTATTAATGACATAAGAAATTTTATTTGTTTTAGAATCTTTGTACAGATTATTGTGGGTGTACATGATACGAATCAAATGTGAAAGTAATTCCGCAACTCAATCCCGTTTGCAAAGTATTGTGAATTCCTTATTTCCAAAGGGTTCCAAAGCTGTAGTCCCACGCGACACACCATTGAATATATTTGTTAAAATTATTCAATTTATTGCTCAGGAACGTTTAGATTTTGCTAAAATGATTTTAACACCAGAACGTATGAGTATTGGTTTACGTGCATTTCTAGTTGTTGCTGATAGTTTACAACAAAAAGAAGGTGAACCTCCAATGCCACGTACAATGGGAGTGTTGCCATCAGGTAATACATTACGTGTTAAAAAAACTTTCTTAAATAAAATTTTAACAGAAGATACAGCACGAAGTATTGGTATGAGTCCATATTTTCCCCATGTGCGTCGTGTATTTGTGGATATTTTAAGAGCATTAGATGTACATTACGGTCGTCCGTTAATGATGACAAGCACACAAAATGTAAATAAAGAACCAGATGAAATGATTACCGGTGAACGTAAGCCACGTATAGACTTGTTTCGAATATGTGTAGCGGCTGTGCCTCGGCTAATACCAGATGGTATGACTGGCAGTGAATTAGTAGATTTGTTATCTCGTTTAACTGTTTATATGGACGAGGAACTACGTGCTCTTGCTTATCAAAGTTTACAAACATTAGTTATTGATTTTCCTGATTGGCGACAAGATGTGCTATGGGGATTTACACAATTTTTAGCGCGCGATGTTTTAGATACGTTCCCCACACTAGTTGATCACGGTTTGCGTATACTTTTGCAATTATTAAACAGTTGGAAAAATGCATTAATTACCCCAACAATATCGTCGTCATCGTCATCATCAGGAACAAATAATTCATCGTCAACAACATCATCAGTAGGTCCAACAATGTTTCATACAAAATATAACAAGGATAGTCCAAATGTTATGGGAGCTAAAAAATTAGAACAAAAAGTAGAATCAACAATTTCATCAGTTTTGCATTTAGTTGAAGCATTTGCTTTAGTCATATTGTGTAATTGTCGTTTAAATCCACGTCGAATTGCTGCACAAATATTACGTGAAGCTAAAACCTTATTCAAACAATTGGGATGTACAAATGAAGGTGGTGAACCTGTAATTGATGTTATTGATCGTTGTTTGCCACAAGTTATGGAATCAGTAATACCAATATTACCTCCAAGTAAAAAATCAGCAGTTTTAGCTGTAAGTATTATAATAATTTATTTAGGTAGTTTATAAAACTTTAAATTAATAGAAGATAAAAAATCTGTGATGAAAAATATTATTGTGGTGCTGATTCACATGTGTCTTATAATAAACTCCTCAATCTATAAAAATGGAACTTGGATGTTCGTGTGTGTGTTGTGTTCAAATTTACATTAGATAATCTTATACATAATTAATTATATATGCATGTAAACAAAAGATATGTATGCATAAGTTACCATAAATTTTTCTCATAGAGCATAGATTTTCTCATAGATCTTTCCATATTCTATATAGATTAGGACATTTGGTTATCGTTTTCTATTAAATTGAAAAAACTGGTCATTTTAAAAATATATATCAAAAATGTTTTACCAGTGTATTTTTTAAAGAATTGCAAAGAATTTTAAATGATTTGCATATAAATAATATATAGGGAATAAAAAATGTTCATCAAAATTTTTATAAAGTCTCAAGGATTATATAGAATAAATATATTTTGTAAAGCGTTCAGTCCACCAGAAAATTTTTTTGTACTATCACCGTCGGTCTGGATCATTGCTAAATTTCCCATAATTCATACTTTACTTAATATGTTTGCAAAGCATAGTAAAATTTTATGTTTTAATTATTTAACTAAAGATTTATTTCAAATACTTGATAACTTAGGTATCAAATATTGATTTACAATGGATTGCTGAACGTAGTTCTTGTGTATGGACGGCTGGTTTACACGACGAAAGTGCAACAAGAACTAAAACAAACTCAACATTAAATTTGTACACAATTGATCCATGGACAATTTGTTTATTTGGTTTCTTAGAACGTGCACGTGTATTAACATGTTGTCCATCAACTATTACACATTCATGGCCAATTGTTTTTGGTCGTGTGCATTCTTTATTTACAGTTATTGATCCAACGTACGTATTGTAATTTGTTTTTGCTTCTAGTACCGTGCCACTGTGAAAAGATGATTTTTGTAAAAACCACTAGTGTATTTTATTCTGTAATTTGTTTCTATCCAAATGTTTACTATTCTTGAATATATATAATTAAATACATAAAATAATAATAAATTTTAATATTTTATGTACACAAAATTCTTTTTTATGTTATCAGCTATATCTTTTCTTCTTTTAAATGATATGTTGAAACGAGACGAATTTATAAAAAATAATGCAAAAAATACATTATATTTAAAATGAATCAAATTTGTTTTAAGCATATGGATTTATTTATATATTTTTAGAAAAATTTGATTTATCTATAATTTTAAGCTGTAAGAGGTAGAAGACAAATCCTGTTATTCTGAAAGCTTGGTTAGTTTCGAAAATCAGAATAAATTATAATCTTAAATGACAGAAGGTAGATGGAAAACTCAACAATGAAACATTAAAAGTTTTTAATTTTAAATTAAATTATTTTTTTAAATAATACTATTACATGAATCAAATTGTAAATTTACAAGGCATTTGGTGCATACATTGATTTGAAACAATCCCTAGTAAAATTCATTTTGACATGTTTTTAATTAAATTGGGAATTCCAAATTTATTCTATTATTTTTCTAAATTTATGCTAAGAATTAAAATAAAACATCGATCGTTAATCCTTGTAGGAAGTTTATTTGGATTTATCAAATAAATCCCCAGAAATTGGAAAATACTAAGAAAATTATTTAATTCATTTTAAAATTTCCTAAAACTTGAATATATCTAAGGGCGCTGGTATTGAATCTGGACATGAAAATAACATAACATTCAATGTTACTTGAATCATTTTTTCAACTTGAAAATTAGTATAAAAAATTAATTTTCCCTTTCTTTAGACCTGTTGATGGAAATCGAGCATCTTTATTAAGAAGCTCGACAGCTGTACGTAAGCCTGTGAATGAACGTGATATATATTTACATGTTTGGAAGAATTATGTAACATTTGCATTTCGTGTGGTTCCACCTGTACCTAGTCCAGTAGTACGATGTGCATCGCCTGACTTAAGTTTAAGGTAAGATATAATATATTTGTTTATTATTGCATACATACTCAATATCGATTGTTAATTTGATTTTCTTACTAGCTAGTAAATAAAAAGTGATGGTCGATATACTAACTTTAATCACTAACATTATATACTAATTCACCAATTTATCCATTTGATTATCTTTTTAATATGTGTAAAATTTAATAATGTTTTCGTATCTAATTCAACATATTAGTACGGTAGAATATATAATATTAGTACATATTAGTAAAAGTAATAAAAAGTACTAAGGTTTTCTTCTTTTTGACGAGCAAAAACATTATTTTTCCAAGTTTTCTCAAAAACTAAAAAATTTAAAACGTATATTTGAATCTAAAAAAAAATGCAATGATTACCAAATTTTATTTAAAAGACTGCTAATTCGTCGCCAAACATAATTAAGTTTATTAAAAACTACTACCCACAATTAGCTATTCTCATATACTTAAAATTTGAGCTTAAAATCCTTGTAATTCTGTATTTTGGTTTTGGTGCCAATGAACTTTTTTGGCAGGTTAAGAATGCTAATAAACTTCTTTATTAGAAACACTTCTGGTAAGTTTTGATTATTATTCATCATACTTGGACAGCGGGAAAGTTTTAATGTTTTTATTACAGTTTGTGAGAGAAGTTAATGAACTTTTTTTTTGGTTTTAATTTTTTTGAATGAAGTTTAAATTCTACTGTACTAATATGAGTATATCTAAGTTTATGTGGTTGGTTATATGTTCCTTTTATTTGTATTTAATTATGACACTATCTAGTCTACCTTTTATGTTTATTTTATCAGACGAGTATTATTTTTATTTTATTGTGTGATTGACCCATTCAAACGTAATTCATTATCATTTCAATGCATCCATGCTCATCTCCACATCAAATATTTTTGAATATTTGTGATGTTCTTTTATTTATAATAAAGCTGTCTGGTAAAAACCATATTAGGAACTTAGGGTTATATAGAGAATTAAATATTCCTTAAAAATTTTATGATCCTATCACTATTGAGATAATTGAATTGAACCAATAACTATCGGTAGCTAATTTGAGAGCTTACTTTTAGTTATTATTGAAATACCTTCAAACATTCTGTCTAACCTAGTCTGATTATTTTTCTTCATACAAACAGAGAGTACCTTAAGTGGTGACCGGAGTAATTACTCTGTCATGAATTTGAAAATATTTTTAAAAAAGATAAAGCATCAATCTACATTGAGCTTTATATAACAGACAGGTGTATAAGCCAGCTTCTATTTCAAACTAAAAATAAATTGTCTACCAAGAAAGATATTGATTATTTAACCAAAGAATATGGGTATTTGAATTCATTCATTTAACGCAATAACTATTAAAAGGCATTCTTCATTTCTATTACTTATGGACGCAAAGTATCTCCAGGTGTAAATTATATGATGATAAGAAATGCCAATTTATGTAATAGACATGTTGACTAATTTTCTCAATAGGGTAGTTGATACCATAAAATAACGTATAAAACAATAAAGCAGCTCTATAAAATGATAGCTTATAAAATAAAACATGGACATTTATCTATTTTTCACAAAAATATGTGTTAATTTAATATTTTTATTCAAAGTTTCATAAATTTTTGTTGTTTTTCTAAACACTTTTTTTTTTTATAAATTCATACATAGAAATGTGACTCTGGAGTAATACAAATAATGATATATACAAAAGATATAATGTGGCTAGTTATTTTTATGTTTCTATGGACTTTTTTTAAAAATAATTAAAAACATTACAATTATGACATAATTTTGATGTTGTGTAAATTTATAATTACAGGCGTGTTTTTAAGGTGTTCTTTAAGAATCGAATTTTTAAAAGCTATTAATTTTATGCTTATCCACAACTTGAAATAACATAATTACAGGAAACAGGAAAACTTAATATTTGAATTGCATCCCCCCCCTTTTTTTTTTAGTTAAAATCACCAATTACTCATACTTCACACAAATCATCACATACTTTTTCTATGAAGTATGCTAGTAAGACGCAATATCTTTGTCATCGATGTGAAATGAAATTACATAATTAACGGGAATAGAAAAAAATGTATGTTTCTTTTAACCTCCTTCCTCTTTTTTGTGTAATCAATGAATATTAGGCTTTTGGTTTACTTCTGTTTATTTTATAATAAATAAATAGTTAACCTCAAGTTTATTACTGAACTGTAGTATTCCTACTATTGCACTTTTTAAAAAACCATACTACATCGACTATCGATTTAATTTACAAACGGAATTAAGTCGATATCATAAAAACTCGATTCTATTTTATATTATCCGTTTATAAATAGTGTGGATAAAGAAAGTTTATTCTGTTTTACTTTTTCATTCTGAAAATTATTTTGATCTGATATAGAAAGGTTGTCGTTATTTATCGTTTCCAATTTGAACAATTTCTTGAAAAATTTTTATAATAATTATATTTAATATTCTAAAATATAAAATTTTGAGTTTAACGAAGAAATTAAATTTAAATTTAACACATGAAAAGTTTAACTAGTAATAACTTTAAGTATATGCCCCAATGGCTGATAAATTGTTTGCATTATAAATACATATGCCCACTACAAGGTTGTCATCTTCAGTATAAATAAATTACTCATAATTAAACTCCTAATTGTTAAAATTACTCTTCTTCGAATTATTATTATATTGTCTTTAAAGATATATGCTACTAATCCCTAATATGGTAATAGTTTCATGTGAAAAAAGTCAACACAAAACGGTAGTGATTGCTAAAAATATTTGACGTTATGATTCGAAAACTAGAAACAGCAACGTTTTAAATGATCTGAAGGTAGTCTACATTTGATCATTTTTGTGAAAATATAACTAATTGTCGAAATGTCGAAAAATTCTATATGTTTAAAATTATCTTTTAATACTTTTAATGATTATGTAAATCAAAAATGCAATATTTAACTCAGTTTGCATGAACAAAATGTTCTTGTTTTGAGTTTATTTTCTATGTTTTCTATATTTATTATACACTTCTCAAAATAATTTTTGTATTAAATTTTTCTTGTACTTATATATTTTTATAACGCTTGTTATTAGTAATTAATTCAATTACTCAATATAATAAAAAGTATTGAATATCTCGCCTGAAATAGCTTTTTGTACTAAATTAAAACCTTTTTAATTATCCGTTTGTTTATGTATGTTTTTACCCTTGAAATTTCTATTATAATTATTTGTTGTCATTAAAAAAAAAGTTCTTTGCGGAATTATAATATTTTAATTGGTTACAAAACGTTTTGTGCTGATATTGTTGGTAGAATTTAACGAATAGGTGGTAATTTAACATAACTTGAAAAAATTAGTGCAAATGACAAAACTTGCTTACCTACTACTTATAAATATTATATATTGGGTTTCTTTTATAACAAAATATTCAAACATTTGTTTGTATCATTACCAGCAGATTAATTAATTAACTTTTTAGATATAGGAGATTCATGCTAAGATTTTAGCGCTTTAGTAGCAAAAATATAAATCGTTCATAATTAATCTGGCTTTTTTTCCATAGACTAGAAAATGCGATTATTCATTATATTATACACCATACAATATTATGAAACACTTCATCTATTATAAGTTTTATGTCTATAGTGTATAATTGTTTTGTAATTCTAATTAATTCTTAATTTTACCAGTAGTTAGAGTCTTTCTTAGCATGAATATCTTATTACGATATTTTTGTTGACTTTGAACTATTTTCGCCTGGTGCATATGCTTCAAATTCTTGATTAATATATTATAAATTTTTTAGCAAATTTTGTCATTTATAAGTCTAGGAGGATTTGCGGAAAGTGAAAATGTTTTTACGTCTTTGTTTATATTTATTTACATTTTCTGGGGCATAAATTTATGAAAAATATCAAATGCATATCGATTTTCCTTTCTAGTGGTCATTATTTATCGGCTCATTAACCGAAAGAATTAATATTTTATCCTTTATCATACTAACTTGTTGATTAATAATAATGTACAAATTTTATCAAACTTAAAATTTAATAAAAATATTTCGAACTTGAAACTCATATCTGCATAACCACGCACATCTTTGATATAAATTGTGTATATTCATTATATATGTTATCGTCAATTTAATTAATAAAATTTTTAGTACAGCAGTATGATTTCATAAATAGTTTTGAAAAATGTAGCGGTAGAAAATTCGAAAATTATTTAGAAACAGGTCAAAATTACTCTGATTAGTTTTGCCATGTTCCGAAATAACTCCCTTTTTTTGTCTAATTTTCTTACCTTAATGAGTTGAGATTAAGTATTTGTTATGTTCAAGATAGATTAATAAATTAAATTGCATTACCTAAATTTTAAATTGCATTAAGATATACAACTATGATGCGTTTCAGAGTATAAACTATAAGTACCAGAAAAATGCATCAGAAATTCCAGGAAACAAATTTTCTTCAAATCAAAAATACCTAATTAATGTCATCTTTTTCGCACATTTATGAATTGTAACTGAATCAATTAGTTATAAAAGTTTATATAACCTTTTATAACTATGAAAGTAATATAGTTATAAAAGGTTATATATTACTAACGAAATATATTAATCGAATGAAGCATGAAAAAAAAAATCGATGAAAAAATTGACAGTAACATGTTGAATACCCTTAATTTTTATTTGTTATATTCATCTAAATCACTTCACAATCACCATATCAAATCACAAATCAATAAAAATATCATGCATTTTAAAATTTTATGGAGTATCCAAAAATTAATTCAAACGTATTGTACAAATTGTCATATTTCCGTTGCTTTTAATCAAATCAAGTAAGTGCTATATTTAAAAAAAATCCTGGTGGTGTATTTTGTTACATTTGTTTTAATTTTCTATTCTAATTTGAAAAACAAAATTTAGTGGTACCTACATTTAAAGTAAGCAATTACTTTCAAATCATATTCTGATTCATAACGTATGTATCTTTTTTGTTTTAATTTTTATTTCAATTCAATCATTTATATTTGGAGTGCCGGCAATATAACCGGGTATGTGAACGTTTTTAACGGTATAAAATTTTTTCTACATGTAACGAAATTCTATAGCTGCCTCAAAACGAATACATACGTTTTTTTTTTTTCATGATCTTCGAATTGATCTATAAAAATTTTAGGCATGACTAACTCTATTAGATATTCTAATCTAATATCTCAGAGCACTCGCTTGGTAATTTGTATAACGTAATCGGTATTCATGATCTACTCTGAATTTTTTTTTAAATTATCATAAATTGAAAATAAATAACACTTCCATATATGTATTAATATTAATTTAAAGCTTTATACAAATAAAAATTATTTAAATTGTAAAGTATATTTCGTGTTTTATTCCTTCAACTTTGGCTCACGAAAAACGACATAGTGACGTAAATATTTATTGTTAAAAATAAAGTAAGCTTTTTATATCATTATCTCTCTTAACTATAGCTCGGAAAATTAAACACTAAAGGGTTTAATATACTTTACTAGCGTATACTTTATTAATATACTTTACCAGCATATAATTATGAAATTGGCTGTGTAGAGCGTAAATTTTAAAAATATGCATTAAAACAATTTCTTTTTCACGCGAAAGTTTAATTTTTTTCTATAACATAGTAGTTGGCTTCCACCACTTTACTACCGCAAAAGTACAAAAACATGAAATGTCAGATTTAATAATAGTTTAATGTCAATTTCGCTTTTGTCGTTTTTATATTCTAGCGCTTATAGACGGTACAAAGAGGGTAGAGGGAATCTCTATCCTACGTATAAAGATATCTTGGCCGCTGGACTCGCCTCGAATTTCGGTTTCAATGCTCGCTTTTTTCAAAAGCTCTCTTCGCTCGCAAGGATTTGTTTAAGGTCTAAGTGCTGGCCGCTAAGTTTTTATAAAAATGAAATGCAAAATATTATTGTTCCCAAATTATTGGCTATACGAAAAAATGTTTCGAACAGAAGTTGTTTGTATTAAAAAACTAAACAATTTTTCCATTTCTCATAGTTTAGAAGTTAAGATTAATCAGGTTTTCAAATAATTACACATTTGTTCGAAACAATTTTTTCTATTCGAATTTTTTTTCGAGTTTTTTTTTTATTATAAGTCCATCTAAAAAAAATATTTGTTGTAACTATGAACTTTTTATATACAAATACGTCTTAAGAACGATTACACATTCGTTAATATTGCTGGCTTCTAGACTATTATTTGAACGATAAAAAATTAGTGATTTTAGTTTATTATTTTTATTAAAGTATAACAACATCGTCAGGTGGGGCAAGAGCCTCAACATTGGAATTGATTGGTGCTGGTGGTGATTTAAGTCAATCATTAGAAAGTCTTGATCAGGTACCGCACTTTTTACAAGGTTTAGGTACCACTGGTCGATTTACGTTACCATTATCGGCTATCCGGAGACACCAGAAACGTAGCACCAGGTGACTGTGATATGATGATATAATGATATGATTCTTTTGTTTATTTTTGTGTAAAAAGTTATTTAAATTTATTTATTTGACAATCATAAATAACTTTTTATGCATTAATAGTGTTACGGAAATAGTAGGTACTTAGTACAGGTAATAGTTTACGAGATATAGTATCGATTTAGTTAATCATCAATTTACTATCTATTAATTTATAGATTGTACAGTTTTAGTTTCAATGCATGTTTAAATTTATATTTTTACCACAAGCTTGTGGCAATGTTTAAAAAAAAAAAATAATAATAATAATAACAATTAGGAAGTTTTTAACTTTCAAAAATATGGGTTTAATTGTCTTTAAATAGATAGTACAAACTAAAATTTAAAAAATATGTTGGAATTATTTATTCAAAAACTTAAATTTGAATTATTTACAAAAGTTAATTCTACAGGTGACCAAAACAGGTTGATATATAGATGATTTTTTAAATATGTCGTCATTGCCTGTTGTAAATTTAAATTCATTTTCTACTCGATTAAAAAATTAAAAAAATTATCAAAACAGTTTTTAAAAGTTCATTGAATTGACATTGAATGTTAATTAACATTTTTGAAAAATTTTTATTAAAACATAAATTAAAAATATATGTACCCACTATCCGTGTGAATTAACCATCTATTAATAAATTAAAATTAGTCATTAATGATAATCGTAGTAAAATGTCAAATTCTAGGACTTTAACGGTTTATAATTTAGAAAATCGAATACTCCCGATTAAAAAAGGTTCACATTTCAACTTTTTTTAAAGAATATTTTATAATGACAAACAAGCTGGGCGCTGTTGTTGTCAAATCTCAACGAATCTAAAAAACATCACTTTTTTATGGGATTATGCAAGACCGAGCTTATGATTTTTTATTTAAAAATTTTTTACGAACAATGAAAATAAGGTCATTTCTTTCGACGAAAAGCCCAACATTTGTGGCTATTTTATTTATTTTTTTTTCGGTTTATCGGGTGTAAGCAAAGTGATCAACAATGTCTCTATGTTTGTGTTTGATATTTCACACATAATGTCGTTATCATAATTAGATGTTTGGAGAATTTTCCCTTAAAAATGGTAGTAGTAATGGACGTGTTCACTGATTAAGAACACTGTCAAAATTTAAAGAAAATCTGAAATTTAGTAGATGGGTCAAGACCTTTCTGTTGGAATAAGATGATTATTTCACATATTTCAGTCTTTACAAAAAAGCTTGCCCTCTAGAATACTAGAGTACTATTAGCCTTTTTCTCCCGAAAACATAAAAAAAATCACTAGATGACACCACTTCAGAAGAGGTTGTTGTTTACAAGTATTTTAAATTACCAAGAGTAGAATGGATATTTTAAAATAAAAATCCGACCATTTCGAACTAGGAAACTTTTTAAATAAACAATCGAATTTTTCAGAAAATATTTATTCCTCAGAATTCAGGTTTTGTCCAATTATTGAGCTTATTTAGTAGCATCTTTTCTGAAATTGTTAAAACTTTCAATCAATGATTGCAAAAGTGATTACAGTTTGAAAAATCACCAAAGTTAAAAGATGTTTATTATTTAGGAGAAAACTTATGAATCAATTTTTATTCCCAGTTTGTCATTATGTAAACTTTTTTAACCATCAAAAACTGAACTTCGATCGAAAAGCTTCTTACAAAAGTTTTAGGTGTTAAAAAAGTCTGCAAAATGATATACTCAAAATAAAAATTGGCTCTTAATTTTTTTCCTAAATAATAAAAAAAACCTTTCAAATATGGCGATTTTTATAATAACTGTAAATACTTCATGTAATAATAACTTTTGCATTCATTGATTTAAAGTTTTAATAATTTCAGGAAAGAAGCTAACTAGATGAGCTTAATAATTTACCAAAACCTAGATTCTGAGGAATAAATAGTTTTTGAGAAATTCGATCATTTATTTAAAAAGTCAGTTTCCATAAATCTAAATTTCCCACTTCGAATTCTACTCTTGAAGAATTCTATTTTGACATGAATTTAATTGTGAAATAAAATATTTTAATTAGATTGATTAATACGTACATATAAAATTGCTTTCAATTGGTAATTTAAAACACCAGAAAGTCAGAAAACGGATTAAACAAACCATGATCTAACATAACAAAAACTAAAATTTTGCTCTGCTTACGATCGTAATAGGTTTCACTATTTTATGGCATAATCCAATTTCAATAGAGCCAAACAGACTTTGTTCGTCTTCACCTTCTGAAATTTAATTCATAAACAAATATACAATGTATATATTTAAATTTCTATTCTAGTATTTCTGATAATGTATGGTTGGCTTTAAAATCTGTCTACCTTAGAAAAAAAAGCTTTAAAAGTTAAAAAAAATTACAAACTGTCTTCTAAACAATAACAAATTAAAAATAATTATTGTATGACGCAATGTCTACAAAGATACTAAATAATATGTAAAGATGAATAAAAATTAAAAAAGATATTTAATATAAAACATTTTTATAGTCTAAACATTAAGTATTATAAATCGAGAGCTAGGAATACTCTTATGTAATTTCTTAAATGACAAACTCTAGTACTTTTATTAGCCGCCAATATTTAAATCATAAAGCATTTATGAAGTTCATTGCTTTTATGCATTTATGAAGTTCTTTCATCATTCATTCGTTAGTATAATTAGGTATATGCGAATTTACTCGTAAATTTATTTTTATAACTGTTAAATTTCCAAAATATAAATTGACGGTAAAATAAGATAAGTAAAATCCAAAAGTCACCTTAAAAGTTCAAAAGTGTATTTTTATAGTTCATAGAGCTATTATTTAGCGATGGTTTTACCTAAAATTATTTACTTGTGTTAAAAAAAAAACACCATCGGAAATAGGAAAGACTCAAAATCTGAAAATTAATTAATAACAAAAAAATTAATAAAAATTTATTCTTTAATATCAGACGGCTTGGGTAATTTGCTTTAATAAATGAACAGTACTAGCGTTTTTAGCGACGCATAGATAATAATAACCAAGGTGGATTTCCTTTGATTAGTAATTATGAAAACTTTATGACCATCAAAAACTGCTTCAATTGGGTTTTTACTCCTATTGATTTTTGTTATACGCTAATAGCACGATCTTCATTAGCCAATCTATAAATTCAGAGATCTCGTAAACTAACATTTACAATATTTTTATAATTGTATTTATGTTTATATTGATAAAATATTGAATTGAATCTACTATTTTCAAACACTTGATTCCCAAATACATGCGTATTGCCTTTATTATTTAATTTTATTTATTTTTCAATTGCACGAATTATTTTTATTGTACACTTATTTGTATTAAATATAGACTAATATTGGGAAGTCTAATCAATTATATGCGAATTAAAGAAGTAATTAATTAAACAATATGTCATGTAAATTTAATGTAAACAATTACAACAATCAATTTATTTAAAAACCGTTTTAGAGTAGTAACTGCTTCTGCCTGTAGGAGTAATCATACCCCCGGCAGATTATCCAATATAAAAAGAAATAATACTAAACTGTGAACGTTTTATTGTATAAAGACACGCTTTCATTTATTCACATTATATATATACGGAGTCACATCGATATGTATTGTTGGTCTATATTTAATAATAAGTATGTGGTAATAAGCTAACGCAAAAATGAATATACCAAAGCAATATAATATCTTATGAAAAATGAATTATTCAGTTTTTAATTTGAAGAATTATAATTATATAAAAATTTAACTATCATTAATTGATGATTCCTTAACAAAAATGCATACTTTTCAGGATATAAAAAGTCCATCACTGTGAGATAATATAGGAATAATACTAAATTAATATACAAACAACATTTTCCGCCATTTTGCATGATCATTAATATGCGCTATTATTAATTTTGCATGTCTTTAAATTTTTTCGTAATTGTTGATATTAAATTTTGTTTTGTAATAAGTATAGAATACATGTAAACATAGGATACCTTATTGTGATGTGCCATTTGAAATTTGAATAAAACTAAAACAAGCTGATAAATCACGTCACTTTTTAAAATTTCTTTTCAATATAGTGAGATAAATTATCACTAATTAAATTTTATTTGATATAAATTACCAATTCAGTCTTATACTTAATACATAATTTAAACTTAATAATAAGTAAAAATTACAGCTGAAAGTGATTAATTATTATACTGATGACTATATTATATTGTGTATTATATTTGATTTGTTTTATAAATATGTATGTCTACTGAACTAAGTCATCATTAATACGAATTTGAAATTCATAAAATGTCATATACGAATAAGAATGTCGCCGCTTCACAGGGGCATGGCTGATATGAATATCTTTATAACATTATGAAGAAAATACGTATTTAATATTTTTCAGTCTAGTTTACAGGGGCGATCCTTTTTTTTTTAATTTCAATATTTATGGTACAAAGTTTAAAAAAATTATTTATTTATATTTTTAAATGTCTTTTTTTTTTGTTTAAATTAATTACCATTGCTTATAAAAATTTTCATATGATAGTATATTTAATTCTCAAAAATAAACATCGTCTAATTTCTTGAGTATTATTTGAATAATCACTTCAAATAGATATGTTCATTTTAAATTTGTTTTTGTTTCAAACAAAATGTCAAAAATAATGTAACAAATGAAGAGCAAATATTTTCTTTATTATTAGCAGTAACAATATTTAAAATGGAAAGGTCTATTTGATGTTACTATTCAAATAAAACTGACTGTAAGAAGTATTGTCTAAAAATTGTTAAGTTCAAGAAATTTTACATTGTTAAGAAGTAATTAATTGGAATTAATATGAAAACTTACAAAATTAATTTTTTTAAACTTTGTATCATAACTTGGATATTTTTTAACCAAATTCAAATTGAATTGTACTATCGATTTCAGCGATTCTTAAAAACTTTAAAGTGAAAAATATTAATTATGCATTTTTTCCTTTTTTAATAACGTTATCGGTTAAAGATATATTCAGTTCATATTCAAATCTGTTAAAAAGGAGTGATTTTGAAATTTAAACATTTTGTTGTTTATCATTTAATCAGAATTAATTGATAATAATTGTAAAAACATAATGCATTTTATCAGCTCGATTTCAAAATTTACGCCTTATTAAATTCAATCATATCAAATGAAACACACAATGCATAACAGCGCTGAAATTTAATTTAATTACTAATTTATTGGTATAAATAATGTTAATGCTATTTTTTACATTCAGTTTAAGTTGAATACATATTAAAATTTGAATTAACTTCACTTTGCTTGTGAATAATTAGTAATAATATAATAATTGCGATGTCTAGTTATAAGTCTAACTATAATAAATGCCATGTATAGAATAATTACGATTGATAAAAGAACTAACGTATTTTATTAACCTGAAATTCAATAGTGTTGGAATGATCCTCTTACACCTGTGTAAACTGCAATTATTGTCATAATAAATATTATCAACACCTGCGTCAGCGAATCACTTCAACACTGTTTCGGTCTCTAAACTAAAAATAATATGAAGTAGTTATTGTATTTTTCACAATACTCAACAATTATAATCAAATTCAAAATGTGTATACTATTTCAAAATCCTAGGATAAGAAAATAAATCCGTGTGTATACAGATATACGAATACCATATGTACTGTATACAAATAATTGTTAGGAATCAAATAAAACATCTCAATATTATTATTATACTTATGTAAGATAGTTAAAGAAATATTATTATAAGTTTAATGAAATTTCATTATGGATCATTTTACTTTAACCATGCATATTAGTCCGAAGTCATAGATATTATCTTAGACTGCAGACAGAATTTAATTTAATTATTTCTTTTGATACATCATTCCATTTTATTTATAAATCAATAGCTGCTTAAAATCATAAAACGAAATACAAATTTGTATTGGATGCTTTGTATATGTCCTTTATAACAGACCCGGGCTGAATATCTGTATAACTGATAAACTTACAGAAAAGATACATATTTTTTCTGTTTTATTTAAAAAAAAATAATTTAATAAGTTTTCGTATTAATTCCAGTAAATTACTTCATAATTTTATTAATATTGATAAATTTCTTGTATTGTTCATATTCACTGCCATTACTTATACAAATTTTCTTATAATAGCGAATTGAATTCTCGAAAATAAACAGTTTTTGGAAAATATCTATTTTTTTGCATTGCTAAAAATACTAATATGCTATTAAAATAGATATTTTAAATTTCGATTTGTTTTTTTTTAACAGAAGATTTGTTTTTTTTAAAGAAAGTCCCATACATGTATGTTACTGGTTTAACTAACATATTTAAACTATAATTATAAATAATGAATATTTTTTAAGTTATTATTAAATATTAACAACATATTCTGTAAAATTAAAATAATTTTTCTTTGACTACTTAGTAAAATTGAATCACTTTTTATTTCATGAATTTTTTTTTTCAACTTGTACGTTTATATTTTTGTAGCTCATCGCCAGATAGTTTAAATGCAGAACGCAATGATAATAAATCACCAGGAGGTGGTTACGTCTCACCTACAGTATTTTATAAATTAGTTGTGCCTTTATTACGTTGTGAAACTGTTGATGTAAGAGATGTTGTTGTTTATGCTCTGGGTAAAGTGAATGCCGAAGCCCTTAAGTAAGTGTGTTTAGTTTAAAATTTGTATCAACTATTCTATCTCAGTGAAATTTACCACATTCACTGCCAGTCAAATTTAATTTATATTCAGTTTTTACACTATAAATTTATTTTTGATCCATTTGGAACTTTTATAAATTCAAAGGACCATTTGTAATTAATCTAAAATTGTAGCATACAATGGGAGATATTTCATAGTCGCAATTTTACTACATACGTTTACTGTAACATATCTCGTAGTTGGCAGTGAATTGAGTTTTTAATTATTGCATTGAAAAGAAACTTGGTAATCGAAAAAAATTAACCTATGCCAAGCTAAAATTTCAAAATTTTTTCGAATCTCCTTTTATTAATTCAAATTCAATTTCCAACCAAGCGATAAAACCGTTTTTAATGTTAAAAACGCATATTCCTACATATTCGCATCTTGCTTGAGTTTTTTGTTTTTTTATCAAAATAGAAATTATTTTTCCCTTTAGGAGAAAATACTTTTTCTCGTACTTTTAAAAATTTTAATATAAATTTATTTTATATCATTTTATTTGTATATGTTGAGTAAGTCACCCAAGCTTAAGCCTATTCGTTTATGAGTTTTGCAAAAATCTTGCCTAGATGAAATATCGCAATTCGTTCATAGAATAAAAACTAAATTTTTTTGAACAAATTGTCCGTTATTTTATTTACATGTAATATAATAGGGTACATGTAATACCTAATCAAAATCTATCGAGTACCCGTCTGATAAGTCCGACCGAGTACAATCTACACGGAATAGTCTGTATTTTTACTTGACCAAGTACTCGCTTGGTGTAAACTAGTCATAAAATTAAACTAGTTAATTATAAATTTTTCTTAAAAAATTTAGAGATTTAATGGAAGAATTGGTTATTTATATTCGTGAAGCTGTTGATCGTAAACAAGAAAATGTACGTAGACGACGCCGGCGTGATGCATTACGTTTACAATTAGTACGTGTATTAGAATTAATCGCTGAATATGGTACATTTGGTATATCAAGTGCCTCAGTATTAGATCGTGATACACAATCATTACATCAAACTTTTGTTGAGTATATGGATGGTGCACGTTTGTTTTTGGAAAGTGAACCAGATAAAGAAACATCTATTGTTAAAGAAATTACATTACATTTTTGTAATTTTATACGAAAAATGATTAAAAGTTTTTCATGTAAGTATAACGTCAAACCAAAACTTACCATGTGTAAGCTGGGAAAAGTCAAAGTTACTAGTAATGCAGAATGTTATCTAATATTATTTTGTTTGGAAGTATCGAAATTTAATATATAAATGATATATAGATAGGTAACATAGGATGGCAGATACCTGATGTTAATTTTATGACAACTTATTTCAAATGCTCCTAGAATTTTTTATTAGTTTACCCACTAAAATACGTGTTGTCACAGTGTATAATTGATAGCTAATAAAAATTATTTTATATTTTGATTTACAGTAGAAACATGTACAACATTATTAAAACGTGATTTAAAACGAAATTTATTCACCTTATTTACAACATGGGCAGAACCATATGGTTTAAAATTGAATGAAAATGGTCTTGTTACAAGTAGCAGCGGTGGTAACAACACAGCTAGTAGCGGTGGTAATACTGGTGGGAGTAGTAATAACTCTGGTGGTAATGCTGGTACTACTAATAATAGTACAATCACATCGTCGAACATTAACAGTGATCATCATTATCACTATGAACAAATGCATCATCAAGCGACATGTACTGAATTACAATTGGCTGCATTACAAGCAATGAGTGCACTACTATGTTGTGGCAGATGCTTTAATTCAAATGGCTTAGCAGAAGATGGCATGTTTTATCCATGGTTGGATATGTTATTAGCATCAAATAATGAACAGGTATTCATTCACCTCAAAAATAGCCAACAAATTTCTTTATACTTTTTGAAAATGCAGCCTAGTGATTTTAGGAGTACAATTTAACTTTCAATTAAATTAAATACGTAGAATAGAAAATGTTAAAAAATTTAAAAACAATCACAGATGAATAATTCAAACGCAAACGAGCATTCTAATAAATTTTGAAAAAATATATATCCAGTCTGTTTTAAATGCTTCACAAATGAAAAGAAGTACTAAACTACAATATATAAACACACAAATTTCGATATTTTTATATTAATACTACATAATCTTTACAAATAAAATTTGTTTGCTTATTCAGTAAATAAAATAAGACTCGATGATTCGATTTTGAACTACTAGAAAATTAGTTATATTCACATATGGCGAAAAAATTTAGTAATAATCTTATAAATCCTTTCTATTTTTAGATTTATAATGTTGGACGTGAAACTGTGATATTATTATTAGAATGCAATCCAGATATTGGACCACTATTAGATTGGGTTGTTGATCGATGTTACACTGGATCAGCACAAGTAGCTGATGGTTGCTTTTTAGCATTAGCCACCATATTTAGTGCAAGGTTAGCGTCATTTTATTTATAGTCTTTTTTATAATTTTAATGGCTTAAAATTGTTTTATTTATAATTTGATAAATTATTTACAGAAAATAAAAAAGATGAAATTTTAATATTCAATGTTTTGGTACTTTTTTTAATTTTATTACAAATGACGATATCACGTCTGAGAAACTTTCATTTCACATAACTTAAAAATTACTGAACGAATATTTATAAATGTGTAGTAAAGAATAATGGAAGTGTTTGGGATTACCATTTCGGAGTTACAACCCTCAAAACTTACCTCTGTTTTTCACTTAAATGCTGTTATGTCGAGAACCATTCATTCGATTTTCATTAAATTTTATGTGTAAATGCAAGATATAGTTTTACAACAGTACAGTGTATTTCGTCATTAGCTATTTAATTATTATGGGTATTAAATTATGAAATTAAAAAAAAATATGTTAGCAAAGAAGCTTTCTAAATTTTATTTGTGAAAGTTATAGAAAATGCTTTTTTCACCTCATATCCAAATTACAAGTCATTCGGTGAA
Source organism: Chrysopa pallens (assembly GCA_020423425.1). NCBI lineage: Eukaryota > Metazoa > Arthropoda > Insecta > Neuroptera > Chrysopidae > Chrysopa > Chrysopa pallens. The sequence continues at coordinate 71,973,757 of CM035593.1, read as the reverse complement.
GACAATACGGACAAAAAGCCATTTAAACGCTCTACCACACTAGTGTTTATTTTACCAACGTGCTTTAAAATTTACGTCCGTTCTAGCTTTCTATTATGTTCAATACGAGCTGCCGCACTAGAGTTTATAAAATGTGCGTTTATCTCAGCGCACGTAGACAGGAGATTAATTGGATGTTGATGTTTTGTTTATTATCTATTGTAACATGGTTCAAACCTATGTGAATTTTTATTTTGTTATTTTCAAAAAATACATTACTCATTGACAAATAATATTTCTTGTATTATATATCGTACAATAAAAGTGTTTATAAAGTTTTTATTATTAATAATTTATTCTAATAATGGAACTAGAAGATGTATTAAAATTTTCGTATCTTGTACATTCGTATTGAAAAAAGAAGAAAAACAAAAAAATTATGGATAAATGAAATAACTAAAATTGGTACTTGCCCTCAATTGCTAAGTTTTTAAAATTACTTATGTTTAATGCATGGTGGTACAGCCTGTATTTGTAAAACATATGATATAAATAATATTCCTGAGCTTACCTACATACAACTAAACTGGGAATGACAATGTTTTTATATAATACACAAATTTAACAAAATGAAACTAATACAATTATAATTATAAATAAATATAACTGTGAATAAATTAAATATATATAACTGTGAATAAATTAAATATATCTAAGTTTGAAATGCAATGGGATCCTAGTGTGTCAGACTATATTTAATTTCATTGAACGCTGCAACGTCCGTTTGACGTGCGCTAAAACTGACATCCGTTCGTTTCAACGCCCGTAGAATTAAACTCTAGTGTGGCAGGCTCCATTTTGTTGGAAGTGTATTTTTTATTTTGGCTTTTTAATTTTTTCCAGGGAATATCCATGCGATCATTACACGGCTATTATAAATGTAACATTAATGAACACAGGATGCCCACGTACAAATGTACATGATATTGCTTTACAATTATTACAAATATTAGATAAACGATTTTTTGGTTCAATTCACTCAATACCAACAACAGATTCAACAATTGATTTAAATAACACTAGTGGTCCAAGTCAAGGTCAAGTAATACAAGATCATCGAAGTAGTACTAGTGGTGTTATGAATAAAACAATGATTCAAAATCAATCACAATCACGTGGTACGTTGGATGCGTTATTATCAACAACATATAGCCGTTCACAAATGTATTTATCAAGACAATTAGCCCAATTACATCCAGATTTGACGATGCCAATGTTTTCAGGTACGTTGCATTCATTTTTACTTCCTATTACAAAGTAAAAAAACAATTATATTTCACAATTTTAACGAAAATATCCATTTTGTATATTTCTGAATCCATTTATAGAAAATAATTTTTATCCTAAAAGATTGATCTCTAAAATAAATTTTTCTCAAAGTTATTTCCGATTTTTAATGTACTTCTTTATATATATATATATATATATATGTGTATATATGTATATATATATATATATATATATATATATATATATATATATATATATATATATATATATATATATATATATATATATATATATATATATATATATATATATATATATATATATATATATCCAAATCTCATGATTCCGATTATTAAAAGAACCAAAATATTGTTAGTCTATTGCAAATTGTATGTTTTATTTGTGTAGAAATTACACATCGATTTCAAACGGCTCGACCTGAAGTTCGACAACTTTTACTACAATATGTGCTACCATGGTTACATAATATGGAATTAGTTGATCCAAATGTTCCACCAGCAAATCCATTATCATATTTCCAAGTAAGTGAAGTTAAAAAAATAATAAAAATGACATTTAATCAACATTTTTTATTTAAATTTCGATTTTTTCCCCAATTGCCTAGATCAAATTATTTTGTATTTTATAAATACGTATTTCGACTACAAAGTAGTCATCATCAGTATGAATTAGCTAGTTGTAATGATTCTCTGAGGAGATGTTACTCGATGCTAATTTGGTGAGGGTTTGCTTGACGCAAAATGTATGAAACTACAAAATATTATATTGTAAGAAATTAGAGATTAGACTTTGTAGTCGAAATACGTATTTATAAAATACAAAATAATTTGATCTAGTAAATTGGGGAAAAAATCGAAATTTATTCCAAAAAGCCTAGAGTTCTCATTAATAATTATAAAATTTTTTTATTTATTTTAGCAATATTATTCAAATGACTTAGGAGGTCGTACTCCAGTTGAAGGTAATCGTCGTGATGGATGGGGTTCTGTGGAAGCAACCGAAATGGTATTAAATAATTTATTTTATATAACTGCAAAATTTGCAGATCAGCATCCACAAGAGATTGAAGAATGTTGGGCAACTTTATGTAGTTGTTGGCCAAATAATTTAAAAGTTATTATACGTTATTTAATTATCGTATCTGGCATGGCACCATATGAGCTGTTACCTTATGTAAGTTGATTTCATTGGAAATTGATTTTAATTTTATAATTTGGTAAAAAAATAAATTTTTGACGTAAAATGTAGGTTTAAGCTGAAATTTAATATTTTTGTAGGCAAAACGTGTTGTATTGTATTTAGTACGTTCTCGACCAGACCGTTTATTAGACGAAATGATGTGTGAATTACAAACTGTAGAAACATTAAATTGTTTGATTGAGCGCACTGAAACACCTCCATTTTATCGTTTAACTTCAATGCGTAAAGCTTCAAGTCATTCGGATGGTACTAGTGGTCCAAATGGGCCTGGTGGTCATAGTGGTAATGGTAATGGTGTCGGAGCAAATGGTGGGCATATTGGTGGTGATTCACAATCTCGAACAGACTTAGCAATTGAAAAGGGTACAATACATACCAAACGGCATAGTGGTGAAGATCCAATCAAAGCAGGGTAAGAGTTTTTTTTAAATAAATCATTTTTGAGAGTTAAGATGAGCGTAATTTATTCACGTTAAAAAGGTAAACAAATGTAAAAGAATTAATTGTAACAGTGGAAGGAAGCACGAAAAAGTAGCTTAAGTCAATCCCGGTAACCTCACATTTATGTCAAAGCTTCCTTAAAATAGGTTTACCTGATTTAGACACTACGATTATATATATTATATTATATTGATTATATATGTATGTATCTGAAATTCAAAAAAAAATTACGTTACAGAACATCAAAATCGGATACAGCATTACGTGCTCTAGCTGGTTTTCAATCAAATCAAATGAATTGTACTGCAAGTGGAGGTGGGAGTAATACAAATTCAAATCAACAAATGCGTTCAGAGAAAACACGAACATCAAGTGGGCCACCCCAATTAGTATCAGACGATCAAGCACTTAGTGGCTCAACAATTAGTGGCACAACTGGTGGTAGTAATAATATGGTAACTACACCAACAACTATCACTGATAATGAATTATTAAATCAAATCGATGACAGTGGTCGTACTATGATTGCTGGATTGCAACAACAAACGTATAATAATGATAATAAAATCGATATGACAAATACAATTCAACCTCATCCATTACCAATGCCTGAATATGGTGGTTATTTTGCACCGTTAACTGAATATTTACCAGACAGTTCGCAACCAATATCTGGTTTTCATAGGTATTATTTATTATAAATTAAATTTGTTTTTGAATTAATATGACATAGGTTCATAAATATTTTCAAAAGCTTCATGTCAAGCAATACAATTAATATTAAAGATGAATATATTGTGAATGTATTATTTAATTAGCAATTACACAAATTTTTAGATTCGGTTTTTACTTATTTAAGACTGTTTAAATTAAGACTACATTTCACTGATGTTGTTTTTAATTGTCATTTTAGATGCAATGTTGCAGTAATGTTATTGACAGATGTTGTGACAGATGGTGTACCAGAAATAGATTGGTCAATTCATATTCCATTAATGTTGCATATATTATTCTTAGGAATGGATCATACAAGACAATTAGTGCATGAACACTGTCGTCAATTATTATTAGGTTTATTGATTGTATTAGCTGATCATCAAGATCACCTTACTGTTGCACATTTATTACTAAATAATCAAACAGAACAATTAGGTTTTGGTATTATTACACCACAATTAAATGTATTTCATCACATATTTACAGGTTAGTTGTTTAGTTCTTGCTTCAGAAGGTTTCGTCCAAAATCTTTAAAATTTTAATAAGGTTTTTTTATCCAAAAAATTCAAAAAAAATTAGTTTACGATCAGATATATAGTTTCAAAAATATCGCTTGAAATTAGATTCTATCGACATTTGAAACTGTATCTTAGAAACTACCCACTCAAATGGTAAATAAAGTAGATTTATGGAAATTTTTTATCAGAATTATTCTCATCTTTCATTTTGAAATTTTTAATCGATAATATCGAATTTGTGATCAGCAACTTCGAAAACTGCCATTTATAAATTTTAGCTCATTTTACCATATCGCTAACCGTTATATTTGATTCTTATGTGAACACAATGTTATCGAAATAAAAGTAATTTCAACTAGCCTGTGAGTTCACCGGATTTAGTTTACTATTTTTTTGATGACATTGAAAAGAGTTTTCAAAACGGTAAACAGCTGTTGCAAAATATGATGATTCATTTATAAAAAGAATCTGTGCTTCAACTCCGTCGCGCGACCGTAGTTTACTCTTTACAAATTGTAATGATATAGAAAAAAGGGTAAAATATCTAATGAATCAAATATGTTTAAATCGGCAGTTTTGAACGAATCTTCTTCATAACAGCAATTTAAATAAATAAAAGATTTATTCTTTATATGAATACACAAGGAGATTGTTAATTAACCTGCGTAACGAACGAAGTGTTGACTATTGATTCTTACGTATTATATCTGTACTGTTGGTAAAATAAAATTAGCAAGGTTGAATTGGTGAGCTACATCATAACAAATGATTTCATACTCCATAAAATTTTAATACCCCGGGATATATATACATGAAAATCTATTCTTAAAAAATTAATTCCATAAATTTCTTATTTAAATTATTATTACTGTGATTTACAAACGAATTGTTTACATTTTGTGTGCGTCTTTCAGTTTCTACAATTTAAATATTTCTAACAACCTGAACTAACACGAACAAACCACAATGTTCATTTTCACTCCATCGCTTAAATTCTATGAGACATTACATAATTTTATATAATTCATATAAATTATTTGCACTTTCTTATTGGACGAAACTACTTTAATAAAAATAAATTAATTTCTAAAATATTATTTAAAATTCAATTATATAGAATTGGATACAGAATTTGATAGCTATTTAACGGGTGGTTCGGTACTACCATTTGGATCTGCTGGTGTTAATACTAATTTAATTAATGGTATGTACTTTTTTGTTTATCATAACGAGAAAAATCACTGAAATATTAGTAATAATGGAAGACTGTAAGAGATTTGGATAGAAATGTTACCATTCACTAAGGATAATTTTTGTGATTTATTATAAAAATAAATCATTAGATGGAATAATTATAGAAAGAAAAAAATAATATTAATTTATCCAGTTTTTTCATTATACATATTTGAGTTTTTTACTATATTAATATTTCGGTTTAAATGAGCATTTCTGTGGGCTACAAAATTCATTTTTGTAATATATACCCCCTCAACGACCCACAGAAGTGGGATTTTATATTAACATAAAAAATAAATTTTGTATGGATACATACTTTTCCTCTTAATTAATAAATATTTTTTTAATAATTAGAAAACATTGAAACAAATAATCAAGCGACAACACCAACAACAATAGTGCCAACTTCAAATGTTCCACTAATTGTTACAACCACAACTGGAAATAGTAGTGCAACTACAGAAACCAATACCAATGAATCAATATTGCTAGAACAACAATCTGAGAATAACATGGATGATAATAGATCGTCCTGTACAGTAACAGCAACAAATAATCAACAACGTGTAGAACCAGGACCAAATATGTCTATTCAAGATGTGATCAAATCATTAATACACTTTTTAGCCACACGTGAAAATCAACCACCATTGTGGAATTATGAAGATATTACTGCAAAAGTATGGTCAATACGAAGTGCTGATCAATTAGATATCTTTTTACAACATGTACTTCGAGTCTTTCGTGAATCATTGCCACATGCATTGATTAGTGAACGTTGGGCACAAACTGCCTTGCAATTAGGTTTGTCATGTTCATCACGACATTATGCTGGGCGATCGTTACAAGTATTCCGTGCATTACGGGTACCAATTACATCAAGGATGTTATCTGATATTTTATCACGTTTAGTTGAGACTGTTGCTGAACAAGGTGAAGACATGCAAGGATATGTTACTGAATTGTTATTAACATTAGAAGCGGCAGTTGATTCTTTAGAAAGTGATTTTCGTCCATTAGATTTTATGAAAGAAATTTTTAAATCAACACCAAATTTAAATAATAAAGATGGTATTTTAAAACAACGTTCACCGGTTGGTGGTGTAGGTTGCGGAGGTCCTGGTGGAGGTGGTGTTGGAGGCGGTAATTTAACGAATATGAATATATCAAATAATGCACAGTGTACCCATGCGCGAAGTACAAGCTATTCTGTTTCATATTGTATGCGTAATTCAAGTAAAACACCACCACATATGGGAGGTATTGCTCGCTCATCGTGTTTACATGATGAACGTTCAAATGAGATGAGTGGGCATCATTATAGGCATCGTGTCGATCATCACATGGATGTATTAGAATCATATGGCAAAAGCAACAAAATTATATTATCTTCAAATTTATCAAGATCTAGATCAGCACAATCATTAAAATTGTTGGGTGATTCAACAACCTTATCAGGAGCTTCATCAACGGCTGATGATAAAATGACTATTTTAGCACAATTATTTTGGCTATCAGTATCATTGCTAGAATCTGATTATGAACATGAATTTTTACTAGCATTACGATTATTAAGCCGGGTTATGCATCGCTTGCCATTGGATAGACCTGATGCACGTGATAAAGTTGATAAATTACAGTCACAATTACGTTGGAGTAATTTTCCGGGAGTACACGCTTTGCTATTGAAGGTTAGTACATATGAATTTGATGATAGTCATAACATGCTTGATTCACAATAAAACCGAAATACTCAATCAAAATAAGGAAGTTTCCAACTGGCAGAATTTCTATTTATACTTAAAAAAATCCCTCAGATTTCTATAACAAATTGGTTTTTGTCCAATTTCTGAGATATCTTGTCATTCATTATAGCCTGTTGTTTGTCTGCATACATTTTCTGCTTAATGCAATGAACACAAAGTTATTCTCAATTGATTAACAAAAAGTAAATTATTAAATATTAAATGGTAACATATGTACACTCCTATTAAAATGGTTTTTACAAAATTATTTGAACAAAAATATTGGAAAAAATATTGACGTATATATTATATCATTCTGGTATATACCAAAAAAAACCAAAAGTGATAAGTGATGTCTTTAGTTAGATTAGTAATAATTAATGATGTTGAACTCAAATTTAAAAGCCACATAAATCGATAAATTTTAGAGATATTAAAATTGTGTTGATCATTTCAAAATTTTTAGGACCATAATTAAGGGCTACAATTTAAAAATGTAAATTTCATAATTATTACTGAAATTTTCTAAATTTAGTAGAATTGAAAGTATAGATTAAGATCTCATTATGAACAGGTTTATATATACAATTTTATTGTATATATTTATACGTTTTTAACGTCACTAAATTCCATCATTGGGCCATGCATAGAACTATAATACTTCAAAAACAAGAAAGCGAAAACAAAATTAAGAGAGAAGTCAATACTACTAAAGTTAGACTACTCATGACTAGTTTTTCTGAATCTTGAAAAAAAAAATCTGAAATCAAAAAAATATAAACCATTGACTGAACTTAATTTTTAGCTTGTTTGTATTTTTTGAGTGGTAAAGTAGATACCGATTTTCTCGCAAACAATTTTCGTTGGTTTTATGTAGTTTTTTTATTTAATTTTTTGTTTATTGTTTTCTTCAGATTTTTAGTGAGTATTATTAAAGTTATAGTATTTAATTAAAAATTATTATAAACAGAATAAATTTTATTATGAAGTACAAAATTGAATTTTCTTAGTCTGTTAGTCTGTGAAATTGTTTAGTGTAGCTCATTTTAGTAACACCTAATAAATAGAATTTTATGACTTTCAGGGCTGTACTCATCCAAATATATATGAACCAGTTGTGACATTACTATCACAATTCACTCCATTATTGGATTTAACTGTTGTTGATCCCACACAAAGTATTGCATTCCCAATGAATGTAATTGCATTGTTACCATATATGTTACTCAATTACGAAGATGCAAATGAGTTATGTATACGTAGTGCGGAAAATATTGCACAAGTGAGTGGTGAGAAGAGTAAAAAATTAGAAAATTTAGGCACAGTCATGACATTGTACAGTCGGCGTAATTTTAGTAAAGAAAGTTTTCAATGGACGAAATGCGTTGTGAAATATTTACATGATACTTATGCACATTTAAGTTTCAATATGTTGGCATTTCTTGTGGAAGTATTAGAAAAAGGGCCAACTTGCACACAATTATCAATATTATCAATAATACATTGTATGTTGCATTATGTTGATTTACAATCACAATCACAACCGATCAACATTACAATTGATTTGTTACGTGTGGTTGCAAAATATCTGGATGGATCACATTGGAAAGAAGCATTAAAAATATTAAAACTAGTTGTAACACGCTCATCTAGTTTGGTTGCACCATCAATAACAAATACATATTGGAGTAATAATGATTCATCGTCATTATCATCTGCAAGTGCTAATACTGCTAATACTAGTAGTAGTAGTACTATTACTGGTTAGTTTATAATATGGTATAATAAGATTTGCGTTAAGATAACATTCCATAAATAGTTTATCGTATCAATTTTTTAAAGAAAAAGTAATGGACATGTTTGTAATTACATTGGATCCTTTTAGCACAAAGTCATGCATATTCGTTTGTCTAATTTAAAAAATTCAAATGTGATTTTAATCATATAAATATTTGAGAGATCTTGAACTTCACATAAAGCGAAGCTAGAAAAATATTTTTTTGTGCATATTTAAAATGTAATTTCTAGTAAAACACGTAATGTTTGAAGTATATTATTATAACTATTAGTTTTGTGATCTTTAGATTTCACTCTAAATTATGTAAAATCTCTGTCTTCTTATATAGTAAGTATTAAAAAAATATAAGCCACACCTTTTAAATATAATTACTTTATATGTTAACTGAATTTCAATACTTCAATATACTAGTAGCTGTACAAGCGAGAGAAAAAAAAATTACAATTAATCTTATTTACCAATTATCTTATCTACCAAATGTCATTAAAATGAGACAACGCATCAAAGTTAAAGCGGGACAAACATTGATACATAGATACATACACATGGCCAAATGAAATCTTATTAAAACTAATAATAATTTATGTTTTCGTTGTTTGATAGTTTATATGAATAAATAATGCGTGTATTTATTTCATACTTAAGAACAACATCGAACGAAATCAATATGCTTCTTTAAAAATTCTGAATGTTATCTTAAAACCTAATTAGATAAAGCTATTTCTAGTATACTACACATAAGTTTCTCTTTTATAATTCCTAGCATTATCTACCATTTAAATTTTCTGTATTTTGATTTAATGTATATTTATCATATTTTTGACAATATAAATGTACTAGGTAGCGGAGGTGGTTTAACTTCATTAATATCTCATCATCCACCACATCCATCCTTCAGCGAAACTGAAATATTTATGAAAAAAGAATTACCGGGTCGTACAATGGAATTCACCTTTGATTTGTCGCAAACTCCAGTGATTGGGCGTCGTTTTTTGATTAAGAATGATACAAATGTTTGTACTGGTACTGATACAAATACAACAACTACAAGTACTAGTAATAAGAGTACTACAAATACGAGTGTTTGTGTTGGTTTAACACCACCTACCAACACTAATACAACATTGACATCCCCACGAAGATCAGTATCCTTGTCACCAGCGGATGCAGCAACAATAGCTGGTTGGAAACGTCCATGGATGTGTCAAGTACAATTTTTTTATTCTTACATTTATTTCATATCTTACCGATAACGTGTGAATTTCAATTAAGATACGAAATAATAGCGGACCTCTCCTAATAAAAAAATACATTATTTTTTTTGGGTATTTGAAATTCACACAATTTTAGAATTGAACCTTTTATTACCATATTTTAATATCTATAAATCAACCCATTTGTGATACTTATTTTTACTTATAAGATTTGATTAAACAACCTTCTCGTCTGGTAAACAGTTGGGTGCTTAAAGTGCTTCTCTAATTTTAAAACTCAAACTATGTTTTTACACAAAAATCTTTTATATAACAGTCAACATGAGAGCTGCTGGCATTTTAAAAAAGTTTACCATAAAGATATAAAATTTGTTTGCAATAAAATATTTCAAGAATATCAATTTCCAATATCCTGAAACCTATATTTTATATACCAGGTTTATTTTTTTAATTATATTTCTAAACCTCTCAAATTTCTTATATTACTTGTATGTATTAGTTAGACCGATGATTTATGCTTACCTTTCACAAAATTATTTGTCGCAGAAGAAGTATTCGTGAATAATGCTATTTTTTTATATCTTTTTAGTAAATTTCTACACTTGAGTGTCTAAACTACTGTTTAAAACAATGTTACCAAAAATATGTTGAAGGAAAAAGAAATTCAATCCATATAGACTAGAAATCTTTGTAAGGACTGTTTATAGTTTTAATTATTAGATAAAAATTTTGCATACAAGTTAAATGCTATTACAACGAAGACAAATGTTTTAGATCCGAATTCGAGAATGTTTGGTTAATCTTTTTTTAATATAATTAATTTATAATTCATGAATACTATATGAATATTCAGTGTCCTTTCGCTTGTATCTCGTTATATTAGCTGTTAAAACTTCTATTATCAATTATAAAATGAAGATTTTAACGGTAATGAATATAGAGTATTATAATAAAAATCTATGTTTCAGAGCCGAGTTCGAGAATGTTTAGTCAATCTGTTAACAACATGTGGACAACGAGTTGGTTTACCTAAAAGTCCATCGGTATGTTCATTCATTTTCATTTAAATATTTTGCATGATTTATTTATTAAAAGACCTTATTTTATTATATTACTTATGAGCTATATTTTTAAAAAAATACTAATTAAATCAATTGTCTTTGATATCCAACTTAAAACTTTCTACAACGTGTTTTAGCGATTTTTGTTAAAAAATTTACAATTAATTCCTCATTAATTTATCAATAGCATGTTTGATTAAAATATTCATCCAAGAAAAGAAGTAACCCGGAATGGGTTCAACGATACTCAATGCAATATATGTAGTGCTAAGTTTTGGTCAATTTTTAATAAAACATTTGTCAAAAAATTTTAAAAATGAAAAAAAAAAATTTTTTTTAATTGTTAATAAATAGGAAAATTTAGTTATTAGACATTAATTAATTTTATATTTGTATGTATAATATTATAAATAATCTTGAAGGATTAAACAATTGCTTATTTTATGCCAACAAAATTCGTGACTTAAGCAATGAGATACTCTATCTATAATTTAAAATCAGAGATAATATTAGTAATTTTGTGTCGAGTTTCGTAACAAAATATAAAATTAAAACAACAGCTGATTCGATGTAATTTTTTGGGCAATAATTCACATCCAGTTGAACATAACCCGGCTATCAGCACGAATATAGCTTATAATACCATGGAGATAAAATTTTTATGTTCACCTATCTTCACATTGGTCCCAAATTTATGTTCAACTATATTCTCGCTGAAGAAATTTATGTGCAATCAACTTCGTACATATTTAGAATATCAAGTATTGCAGAAGTATGCCACTTGAAATATGCTAGAAAGCAATTAATTTTTTTGAATTTTTGTCTCACTTAGAAATACGCTTAATTTTGATTACCAATAAATTAAATACCATTTAATTAATATTGATTTATTACCAATAATTAAATACGAAAATTAAGTTGTCTTAAAAATTAGCTTATATGAAAAAAATATTTTTACCATTTTTAATAGTTTAAAATGTTTTTTTATTATTATGAAATTTTTGATAAATATGTATATTTGACCAAAGATATATTATACTTTCTATATTTTCTAGTTTACATCTTTTGGTATATAAATCTTTATATACCAAACTTATATAGAGATTTATAGACTTATGGTATATAAATCTTTAATTATAAATTGTGAAGGATAGATGTACTTCTATCCACCATATTCTGAAATAATGAGTATTGAAAGAAATTATAAATTTTAATTTATCAATACATTTATAATCTCAGTGATAAAGTAGTTTGTACATGTACATACTAATTTTTATAAATAACTTTTTAATAAATTTTTATTTTTTTTAACTTAATGTTATAACCAACCAAACAATAACTAGGATGATTTTATAAATACAATGTACTCCAAGGTAAAATATTTATTTTGTAAAATATATAAATGTGAATCATTTGGTATATTTACGGATAAATATTCACTTAATTCTATTAATTAACACAATTGAAACACTTAACAAATACACACATTAACATACATAAGTATAATATGTACACTTTTTATTTTTAAAATTAAATCACTTCGAGATCACTTACTAGAATTTAACTAGTTTATAATAGCCATATTTCAAACAGACAAGCTGACCAGCACGACAACAATGTTAAATTTCATATTTTTATGACGCTATATAGTGTTGGTCAGCATGCTGGTTTGTGTTTTGAAACATGGTTTATGTGTTCCTTGGTGGAAATATTTCAAAATTTTTATTAGAAATTATAGTAAGTCAAAATAAGTTTCGACAAGTGAGAATAACTTTTCAAAATTCTTAATAAGTCTTATATTCTCAGAAAATTGGGACTTTTCTCAAAGAGTTGTTTAGAGTTAATAAGACTTCATCAGAATTTCATAAGAGTTTTTTAGACTTTTTAATAGTTATTTTCAAGATATTTCCACCAGGGTTTCATAAACATGCTTTTTATTCTTAGTTTCTTAAACATTTTGTACTAGAAAGTGTAACAATTTCGTATTTAATTTGAGAGACGTTCATCACTGTCATTGAATAAAAATTTTTTTTTCCTTAATAAGTGTTACCGCTTCGTATTGAATATGAGAGGATAGAATCTAATCACTGTTGAATCAGAATTTGATCTCTTAATAATAAATGTTACAGATTTTTATTAAATATAAAACAACCTAATTACAGTCTTTCAATTAGTATTTATTTCTTAATAACAATTGCTACAGCTTCGTATGAACTTGAGAAAACCTTATCACTGTCTTTAAATAAGAAGTTTATAATTTGTATTAATATCTTTCGCTCCCTCTCACGTTTACATTATTTTAGACTAAAGAATCTTGCATCGGGACGATAGAATCATAATAGTTTTTTGAAAATAGATTGCTTATAAAGTTATAACTTTCGAAATAATTGGATCGTACAGAAATTTCTTTATATTTGGTCGTTGAAAAAAATTTGTTTTCTCCCAAAAAACATCATTGTTTAGTTGATATGAAGTAGTCATTTAAAAAATGGTTATATCTAAATTATCATTGTTAGTGTTTTCAAAAATTACGAAAAATAACACACTATTGTGATATCCATAGCTGTCGAAAGCTAAACTAAATCTGATAAATACCTTCATGTTTAAGAAACATTTTTTCGTGTCTTTATGAATCATTTTTGAATACACAAATAAATTTTTTTTTTTTATCAACATATTTGTAAGTAAATTTGGACGAAATTGTAACATGGGTTTTATAAATTTATTTTTTTTATTAATGCGTGAAAAATATTTTTTTTCTGACGTATCTTTGTGTGCGACTGATTATTAATTGCCTCTGTTAGGAACGAAAAATTTTTTTTATTTGTCTTAAATTATTCTTTTTTTTGTCTAGAGAATTTCAAAAAATAACTTTAGACCCAAGTTCGTGCAATATCAATTAACGCTTCAATGGAAGTACAATAATAAAAAAATTTAGTCAAATACCCTATTATTTTACAAAAATACAAAAATAAATTATTAATTTAAATTAAATGTAAATTTTTTAAAAATTGTTTAACATATTTTGCTCTCACTTATTTTATTTTTTTTTTTTTGTAATAATTTAATTAAGATTCCCATATTTCTCTCCTACTCATAACGTGCAATTTTCATCCGACAACATACATTTTTTATTCGTCTATCAACCATAGACAAAATTATAAAGAAAATCACTCTGATTAATCTCTTAATTTTTGAACTATTTGGAAAATGTAAATATACCTTCTTTTCCTTTACGTTCCTCCGTTAATAATTTTGTGCATGCGTTTTTGATGATTATTATTGATAAGAAATTAACAAAGCTTCTGTTGTAATTTTGCCCGAGTTTAGGTTATTTTTTCATATAATGCTTATATTTTGTATCTAATATACGTGCACATTTAAACACACACATGCACAATTGAAAGGTACAATTCAATAAATCACTGCAGTAAATTCGCTATGTATATATTTCAGCTCTGTTTCAACACTAATCATTTATTCTGAATCATTTACAAATTTCATTTATTATAAACCTTTTTTAGATTTAATTAGATCAATCAATTAGGATATAAAATATGCCTAATAAAATTTATAACTGAATGAAATTTTATACTTAGTTGAAGAAATGATATTTTGAAATTAAAAATAAGGGTGATAAACAGTAAGAGGCATTTTACTGCTTCATATGCCTTTTATATTTTGGTAACAAAAATTTTATTTTAACGTATAGTTCACTAATTACTTCGCTATATTCATTACTTTAATAAATTTAACTTGTAACTAAATTACTAGTTAGATTAATTAAAAAAATATGTATAAAAATTTTTCTATTGTAAACTCTAGAAGTAAAAAATAATCACTAACTAGATTAATTTAAAAAATATGCTTAAAAAATTTTTTATTATAAACTCTAGAAGTAAAAAATAATCATCAACTATATTTTATAGTTGTTTTTGCTCTAAAAAACTTAAATTAACTATAGTTTTAATTTATAGTAAAATTTAAAGCCAAGAAACATTGTATAATAACAGAAGGTATATGCTAGAACGAAAATTTTTTTTCCAACAAGCATCATCAAAACTATCTACCAGGTGCCATTATAAATAATATAAATTTGTAGAAAGATGCTATTTTATAACAATTATTTTAGTAAAAAAACATCTTTCTATCCTTTATTTTATATAGAATGGGACTTGGTAGGCAATTTTGATGACGTGTCTTGGAAAAAACAGTAGCGTATCGTTTAATTCTTATATTATTATTATACTATGGTAAGCAGCAAATTTAGGTTACTCATTATTAATGATATTGTTAAAATTCACTTAAATTAGATACCCAGAATTTGTTGATATATAATGAAAATTAAATATATTATTGTAAAATTACATAGATAAAATAAATTTGAATGTATTTTAATTTTATGCTTTTTATGGTTTAGGTAATATTCAGCCAAAGTTCAGATTTAATGGAACGACAATCAAGTATGGCATCAAGTACAGAAGAAGTATCTGGTACAAACAATGATTTAAGTGGTGGTTCCAGACGTGATGACGCCACCACTGAACAATTTGGTGTTTTTAAGGATTTCGATTTCTTAGAATACGAAAGTGAAAGTGTTGAGGTACGCATAATTAATAGGAAAATTAATAAAGAGTCCATCCGCCAAATATTAAAGTCTTAATATTTAATTAAGTATTAAAAATACATGCATAATCAAGAAAACAAAAAATGCGACACTTAAATTTGTATATCTATTTAAAAATATTACGCACTCGATTGTTATGTTGTGTTGACCTGTTTATCAGAATTAATTTTGTTGAACTAAAACATCCATTTGAAACTGAAAAATTATAAAATACACCATAAAATTAGTGTTTTTTATAATTTTAAGTAAGCGTGGAAGATCCGTCGCGTTTTTTTGATTACTTGAGTATACCAACTAAAGAAAATTCAACCGAGTACTACTATGTAATATAATTGATAAAATAGAAAACTGTATATATTAACTATTAACACAAAATTAATACATCTATTTGTCTGCATAGTAATTTTTCTTAGACCACTTTAAGTAAATTAAAAGACATTTTTTGCATAATTCAGATTTGATATATAATATTTAATTTTCTATTTGTTTTATTGTTGTTATAGGGTGAAAGTACTGACAATTTTAATTGGGGTGTTAGACGCCGACCTTTAAGTGAAGGTGATAATCATGGTTCACAACAATTTGGCGAAACGCATCAATCATCATCATCAATACGATTACTGGAAGATAGCAGTATTAGTGAAAAAACTCCAATATTAAGTTACAAACGTAACAGTAAGCGTGATCGTGAACGTAACTTGATTAGTGCAAATGCAAGTGGTAGTATATTACTATTACATCATCAACATGATGAACAGTCGTCTGATGATGATATTGGATCTGAATCCCCTTTGGATGAAGTGATGCCAAGTTCTATACAACAAGCTTCTATTGATTATACACAAGGTGCGCCTGGCATGATCGGCTCAAGTACAAGTAACAATAGTGGTCAACATGTACAGCATATACAACATTCTGTAATACCGTCTTCATTAAGTTTACATCATCATCATCATCATCGCGGTTGCGGTGGGAGTGGAAGTAATACAAGTGTTGTTGGAGGTACAAGTGAACAATCACATCATCATCATTCGTCTTCATCATCACAACACCATCATCATCGCCATCAGCATCACCATAGAACAAGACATGATTCAAGTACAAGATCTGATACATCGTAAGTTCTTTATTGCATTACTTTTGACTAGGTTTTCGATAGTAGATAGACTGTTTTTATAAAAATATTAATATAATATGAATTATTCATACAATACAAATCAAAATAATTTCATACCAAAAAAAATTTTACGTGGATCATCTTCCAGTGGACCCGTGGGTCGGGCGAATGAATAGTCACAGTGACAGTATTATCCATATACTATTATATATAGCCTATAAAAGTAATTAATTGACATATATTAAAAGAAAATTTATAAAATATCTTTTCCTACAAACAATCACTATTATATCTACAAAATTAAAGTATACGTAGCTAAAAAGTCAGAATTTATTTTGACTTTCAAAGAGATTTTTGTTTGCTTTCAAAAAAATTAACTGAAATCACTTTTCTATTTACTAGAAACGAAGTGAACTAATTTTTTTTAATTGTATTAATTAAGACTTTTAATAATATATGTTTAATCAAGATATTTAAAGGATGCATGTATAAATCATTTTAGCGGATCAAGTGCAGGTGATTTGGGGGATGTGACACCCTGTAATGCGTCACCAAATTTATCTGGTATTATTGGTTTTCGTCCTATAACTAGAGATAGAGATGATGCTGAAGAATTATGGCGTCAACAATTACGAACGTTAATAACCAATACACCATCAAATACATTAGAATTATTTCATCAATTATTTCGATTAATTCGTGTAAGTATATTTCAAAAGTACTCTTATGTTAGTACTATCAAGTACTAACATTTTCTATATAGTCTAAAACCTAGAAGACAGTTTTAACTAGATATTTGAAGCAGCGGAAAATTTGTGTAAATCATCTTTAGCAATGTCGAAATACAAAATCGAAGACCTATCTGAAGGGTAGTGGGACTTAATCCCTCACACTCATATCAAACTTTTCCCAATCAAATGGGAAAATATCGTTTTCTTGCCAGCCTATGCTGATAGTTTTCCATAATCACACATACGGATTGGATTATACATTCTATTGAAGAAAAATACTCCTTTATAAAAATTGCATATGATTTGTATTGTTAGTTACTGAGTATACTAATTAGATATTTCTATGAATAGCTTTATCAATATCTAGATTAATTGTTTTTTTAAATCTTTGAAAATAATTCTATAGTTTCTAATGTGCTGTTATTTTGAGCTTAAAATAATTTAGGTAGGGTTGAAATGATCTGCTAAATGAATGAA
Organism: Chrysopa pallens; assembly: GCA_020423425.1. Classification (NCBI taxonomy): domain Eukaryota; kingdom Metazoa; phylum Arthropoda; class Insecta; order Neuroptera; family Chrysopidae; genus Chrysopa; species Chrysopa pallens. The sequence goes on along the minus strand of CM035593.1, from coordinate 71,955,585 downwards.
ATAATTATTGATAGTAAATGCTTTTGTACAATTATTTTAACTTATATTTGGGCGTTTTTAACTCCAATAAAACATAGCTATGCTTTTTCTTGGTGGATTATTTAATAGATATTGAAAATGTATTGATTGAGTTGACACTTCATACTATTTATTTTCTGTTTTTCTTTTAAATTAGATATAATTTTTTAATGTTTAATATCACATTCAAATTTTTTTTCAATTAACGTAGGATTTAAAATATTTTTCATAGCGTGAATATTTTATAACCTTATTTGATGTCTACTTTTTGTTTTAAATAATTATTATTCTTCAATACCGTGTTATTTGAGTTTATTATTTGAGGTTGTCGCTAATTTGAAATTTAAACAATGAAATGTTATTACTAACAAAATTTTTATGTTTAAAAACAATATTTTGATTTTGCCTTTCTCTGTCTATATGTAAAACCATATCTACACCTATAATAAGTAAATTTAAAAAATAGTTTAGTGCATTTTAACGAATAATATATATTTTTAATTTATATAGGATGTGGAAAATAAAATAATAATAATGACTCGTGAATCGTGTCACTATTTAAATACATCAATAAGTATACATAATGAAGGAGCACTCACATTAGGTACATATTTGCAAAGTGTTATCGATATGCTAACACAATCAACTACACATTATGAACCGCCGGTTGTATGGTTTGATCCATTATCAATCATCAACACACGTTTAGCTGATAGTTTACGATTTTGTTTATTAGAAATACAAGAACATCTAGAAACATTTTTTGATCGGCTGGATCATGCAGCTGAAGTAAGTATTTGTTATATGTATTACTTCTTTTCGTAGCAAGAACACTTAAGTTGATCTTTTGCCAGTATTCAACTGACAAAAACCTTGATTTTATCAAATTTGAAACAAATTTTAATTGGTTTATTATTAAAATGAAAGAGAACACTGTCAGCGAGTAATTTCATGAATATAGTTCAGGAGAATGGGAAATACGTTTGCGAACATTATTATCTTTGTCTTTTATTGTCACCTGATGGAACATTCAATTTTGCTATATGCGTAGGATTATTGTTAGTAAAAAATCCAACCAGTAAAAATTTGTTTCAAACTCTCCCCCTTCAAAAAAAAAAAAACAAAATCTTCAACTTTCGAAGATTATTAAGTGCTCTTATCATATTTTATCATATTCATAAACAAAAATTTATATATAGGCGTCGACTACGAAAGGGAACTGGTCTCAAGACAAATTATTTATTATATTATTTAACATTTTTATCTTTGGAGTTCATTTTCTTGAAGTCGGTTCTTTGAAATTTTTATTGTGTACATTTTTAAAAGCTGTTATCTTTTTCAATTAGTATTTGTAACTAAGTAAAATTTAAAAGAATTTTTATTTGTCATGGGATTATCGATTAAAAATTTTTTAATATTTTATTGATAATATTTATTTGTAGTGCATGGATGCTGTTAAAGCCTTTAGGAAATTGGATACAATTGAATTAAGCGAACAACATGATAGCGAATTGTTGTTAGATCTTGGCAGATCAGTATATAAATTACATTTTCAATTATTATTATTAATTGAAACCTCACACAAAATGACAGTTGTATTACGATTGGCTGCTAAAACTTCATCTGTAAGTATTTCTCGAATTATTATTTATAAAAAAAAAAATATTTAAAAATTGATTTAGGTTATATAGTAAAAATAATTTAATAATTTATTTTTCACTTTTGCGATATAAGTTATTTTTAAAATGTTCCATTAGAGAAATACCTTAATTTGCCATTGCGTAAACCAAATTTACCGCACTTAAATTATAATTTTGTTCATTCAATGAATAATTAAATCTTCGTAAGAGAGTGGTATATAATTTATTTATGAAAAATTCTGCAGGGACGATGATAATATTTAAACCTATTACTTTTTACCTGAAATTCTAAAATACAATTTTTGTTTTATTTTCTTTACTAAAACGCTTTTCATATAATTTTGTTAAATAATAAAATCTGTTCCAGATGCTAGATTTAAGTAATGATATTTATCAATGGCGCTCAAAATTACGTTGTGCCTTAGATGAACCAAATACTAATAATACACCACCGTCAAGTCCCAGTCCAACAAGTAACACATCAATTGTAACAATAACAACTGATATTGATACTGATATTGATGATATTGAAACAACAATTATAGATTTAATTCAAAGTGATAAATGGTTATCTGCAATACAATTAGTAAAACGTTATCGTGATATATTAGTTCAAAATAATAATATTATATTAGCATTATATGATAATGATGTTATTATATTATTAAATTTATATTGTAAATATATAATGTCAACTAGGCCAGGTATGCATTTCAAACTTTAACTATTTGTATTAACTAGTAACCCATAAAATTGAGTTAAGGTTTATAAAGGATTCCAGAAGGTACATAACATACATCATCTAAAATCTACTTCAATTTTTTTATTGTTAATAATATTCATCAATCAATTTTTATAGTATCTCATCTTCATATGCACAATTATTTGAAAATTATAAGAAATTTTTGTGTATTTTCTAAACGTTAAAATGTATACATTAATTTGAAATCAACTAATACAAGTTTTACAAACAGACCAAACATTGAAATTCAGTTATATACGGAGAATTTAAACAATTAACTGTTATTAATTTATTTTTAATCATAAAAAACTATTTTGCAGGTGTTTATATTATTTGTGGTGGTGAAGAATCAGAACTTGTACAATTATATAATAGATTTTACATTGTATCAACAGCGATACAACAAATGGAAATAAATTTAAAAGAAAAACAAAATACTACCACTAATAATAGAAATATTGTTACCAATACAGGAGTTATTGTTCAGTCTAGCGTAACTGCTAGTGGGGATACAACAACAGAGTTCTCCAAGTGATTAATGATTATTGACTGATTATTTTAATTTAAATTTCACATTTAAAAATATAAATATGTATATCTAGTTATTTAATAAATCAATGAAATACTCAATTTGCTAATTTACTATTTAATAAAATATTAAATTTGTTCACACATTGAACTTACCCTTAAACACTCACTACTACCCTCCCTACTTCCTGAATATTGCCCGTAATTTATTTTTCATTTCATTTTTATCATATTATCTTCCGTTTCCAATTGGTTTCATTCTACTATATTTTTTTTTGTTTTCAAAAATTATCTACGCTGGTATATATAATATGGTAAAATCATTAATAAAATACATAGACGATGGATGTATTAGAATTTTTTATTAACAGAGACAGGAAAATTATAAAAAAAAAAAAACATTTATTTTAAATTAGTGTATTGTAACAGATAGTACAATGCTGTCAAATGGTAAATTACATAATGTACAAATGAAATATAATGTAATTTCCTGAAACACTGTGTATTGTAGCTTGAAAATAATGTGCTATGATAAGTCATGTATCATTATGGTGTAAAGTGGGAAGTTGCAGTTGTGGTGAACCCACTTACAAAAAAGGTTGATAACTATTATAAAAATATAATTACCGAAAGTTTTTAAGAACAATTTAACAGTGAATTTAATTAATATATAACTATAAACAATATAAAACCAAATAAAGTTGAAATTTTTTAAATTTTGATTTAATACACCCACTGTTATTTTTTCTGGAACTGCAATGCAACAAGCAAATATGTGATTATATTTCCAATCATCTGTAATCAATTATTCAAATTTCCAATATGGTAAAAACGACATAAACTAATCTATACAAAAACAGAATAAGCATTAAAATTACATTAATGCTTTATTTAAACGAGAGATATAAGTGGAGAACCCAATAGGTTGGTTCTAGGATTATTTATTCGAAGTGGCCTATATACAACGTTTAGGTAGTCTTGGTGTAGCCCCATCGTGACGAGCAGATAGTTAAAGCAGAAACTTGAAATAAATTCAAAAATTAATTTGTTATACTCGACATTTATTGAATATGTCAGAGCATATTACTTTTTGTCTAAAGTTTGTAAAGCTAGCAAATATTGAAAGTACTATCAACAAAATTTTGGTATAGGTGTTCAAAGAATCACCTAATTAATTCATTTCCGTCTTTCCGCCCGTAGCGTGTATCCGTCATTAAGATAACTCATAAACGAAAAGAGATAGCGAGTTGAAATTTTGATGACGTATTCTTGACGTAAAAAGTAAGTACTTGAATGAGTGTTAAAATCATTGAGTCCATTGAGTTCAATGGACTCATCACACACCTTTTAAATCATAAAAGATTCAAAAACAAAGAGTATTTTTTTTTATACAAACAATTTTTTCAGTAATAATTTCTTTGTAATGTTTAGTTAGATTTGCCACAATTTAGCTAATAAATATACTTCTTTTTTATGCAATTACGGACTGCATATTTCGAGTATTTTATGAATTTTCATGATTAAAATAGTTTAAACATTGATACTCAATCATAAATCGAGTATTTAAACAATTAACCCTGTTAGTTGCTCCCTTACCTTCCGGATAATAACCGAATTGGCTACTTATAACCGATGAAAAATTTTATCGCCGTTTGGCAAGGAAGATAGTCTTATTACGATAAATAGTTTTATCTGGAAACATTGGTGTTTAATATGTTGTATGAAACTGCATTAATTGTTCACATGAAAAAAGAGCGCACTACTAGGCAATAACATATACTTAATACAATTCTGGTTGCATTTGCTGTACTATGCTCTGGACGTTGCTCAATGTGCTAATTACTCTATTTTTATAGTTATAATATCATTATTTATTAAATATTACCGATGTCAGAATCCAAGGTCCAACGTAAACTATGTGTGTTGCATTTAAATATCCTCCTTCTAGGTTTATCGACCATTGAATTATTAACATTTGTAGCTAAAATAATAAAAAATCAATAGATTCAAATTGTAATTAAGTACTAATTAGGTTGTTTGTTTTAAATCACTTTTCAACTTTTTCAACTACTAAAGTTATATAGTGACTACAGTAAGTATATATTAAATCTATGTTGTTGCTTAACTTTCGTGATCAGTTGAGATCGGTAATTACGTTACGTCAGTGGGGGATTGGTTACTAATTAGGTTAATATATTTAAAACTTACCTGCTTTTGAAAATTCAGTGACAAACAAAATAAATTCGTTTTATTTAATAATCTTAAGGGTTGCTTATACTGAAAAATTAATTTTTAAAATTGTTAGTTCCAAATTTCATTCAATTAAATAATGTTCATAGTGTTTTTAACTCATAAATTTCAAAAATAAAATTTATTATAACGATAGAAATCGTAGCTTTTGAATATCGCCTGTAATATAAGGAAGTTGATTTCTCGAAATCATTTCATACGAAGTCTCAGAAACTATTGGATCAGACGTAAAATAAATGTTAATTTTTTTACATTAATTATTATAGCAAATTTTTTAAAAATTTTTGATGATTTTTAAGGTCTTATAATAGAAAACATTTGAAATATACACAAAGTTGTTTTTTCGTCAAAAGTAAATATAGGATTATCCCCCCACTCCAATTCGCCTCACCATAGATCCTCGCTTGTATTTGGCCGAAGTTCCCTGACTCATAAATGAACATTTGATTAGTTTTATAGGTTTGTAAAGAAGCAATTTAAATTATATTTTAAATTTTATTTCATTTTTTAAAAATTGCTTAGGATTTTTTTTTGACCAATTTTATGTATATATATATCGACCGTTTTTATTTTCGAATAAAAACTTGAAATTAAATACCTGATTAACGACTAAATGTCCTAATATCATATACATGATTAATTTTCCAATACGATAAGACGCTGCCACCAAATAGTGCATTATCTCTTCGTTATTACTTAAAGTTGTAGAAAATGATGTTACGCATAAACGAAATAGATAAAATATTGCAATGTAGAAACATGTACCTAAATCAACCAATAGTAATGGACTTACAGCTTCGTTTACATTCGAAATTAATTCAGTTAAGTCACGATGCATATCTGATATACACTCCAACTGATAATCAAAATCTGTATTCTAAAAATTACCAATCAGATTTAATTTTGGTGTCGCATTTAACTTGGTAAAGGGGGGGCATAGCTATAAGGGTAAAAATTTTAAATTTTCATATTCTGGTGAACAATTAAGTCTACTAGAAAAATTGGAAAAAGAGAATTGTTCCTAGATCAAATTATTTTGTATTTTATAAATACGTATTTCGACTACAAAGTAGTCATCATCAGTATGGATTAGCTAGTTGAAATGATTCTCTGAGGAGATTTGCACACTTGTTTGTGGTGTATGCGCAATTTATACTTTCCAAGCCAAGTAGGTAAGGACTAAAATTGTGGATTACATATATAGAGATAAAACAAAAAAATAAAATGATTTAAAAATTTGTAAAAATGTACAATATAATTTTTGTTTGTATAACATTTTTTTTAAGTACAAAAATTTATGAAAACATTTTATACTTTAATACTGTTACATTTGGCGAAATATAAGATTTGGATCAATTTTTGTATATTTCTTCAAGAAAAAATGGACTTAATTGGACAAGGAAAACACTTTTGAAAATTAACCCAAAAATAGTTGCTCTTTTGTGAAAAAATCTTTGAAAATAATTCCAATTTAATTTAATGAATTTTTTCCTGCATTCAAACACAAGATATATATGTCTACATAGGAAAAGAGGTCCTAATAGATTAGGATTTTCAAAATTTTGATTTAAAATTCACAAAATATTTCCAAATGTAAAAAAATGTTAAAAACCAAATTTGTTATATAAGAAAAATATTTAAAAAAATAATACATTTTTAGCTTTCGAAGCTCATGTAATCCTTTAAAATGTCAAAATGTGTTGATTTGAATGAACTTTTTTTTGAAACCCACTAATTTTGAGTCATACTTTTCAATTTTTATATTATCAATTCGCTTTCTTTAACTCTTCTATGAAAAATCATGAACATACCCTTACTATCTTGAAATGCATTATAGATATGTTTGTTTTGACAGAATATTTGAAAACTATGACCCAAATTTAGTTGGATTACATACTTTAATTGCCAAAATTGATTAAAAATTGAGGATAATACAGCAAAATTAATTTTTTAAGGTTTTGGTGACGTCATAAGATTCACAAAATTCATTTTTTCGATATCTTGGCCAAATTCTGGCCGATTTGAATGAGCTTTTTTTTGAAACCCACTAATTTTGAGTAATACTTTTCAATTTTTATATTATCGATTCGTTTACTTTAACCCTTCTATGAAAAATCATGAACATACCCTTACTATCTTGAAATGCATTATAGATATGTTTGTTTTGACAGAATATTTGAAAACTATGACCCAAATTTAGTTGGATTACATACTTTGTTTGCCAAAATTGGTTAAAAATTGAGGATAATACAGCAAAATTAATTTTTTAAGGTTTTGGTGACGTCATAAGATTAACAACATTTATTTTTTCGATATCTTGGCCAAATTCTGGCCGATTTGAATGAGCTTTTTTTTGAAACCCACTAATTTTGAGTAATACTTTTCAATTTTTATATTATCGATTCGTTTACTTTAACCCTTCTATGAAAAATCATGAACATACCCTTACTATCTTGAAATGCATTATAGATATGTTTGTTTTGACAGAATATTTGAAAACTATGACCCAAATTTAGTTGGATTACATACTTTGTTTGCCAAAATTGGTTAAAAATTGAGGATAATACAGCAAAATTAATTTTTTAAGGTTTTGGTGACGTCATAAGATTAACAACATTTATTTTTTCGATATCTTGGCCAAATTCTGGCCGATTTGAATGAGCTTTTTTTTGAAACCCACTAATTTTGAGTAATACTTTTCAATTTTTATATTATCGATTCGCTTACTTTAACTCTTCTATGAAAAATCATGAACATATCCTTACTATCTTGAAATGCATTATAGATATGTTTGTTTTGACAGAATATTTGAACACTTTGACCCAAATTTAGTTGGATTACATACTTTGTTTGCCAAAATTGATTAAAAATTGAGGATAATACAGCAAAATTAATTTTTTAAGGTTTTGGTGACGTCATAAGATTCACAAAATTCATTTTTTCGATATCTTGGCCAAATTCTGGCCGATTTGAATGAGCTTTTTTTTGAAACCCACTAATTTTGAGTAATACTTTTCAATTTTTATATTATCGATTCGCTTACTTTAACTCTCCTATGAAAAATCATGAACATACCCTTACTATCTTGAAATGCATTATAGATATGTTTGTTTTGACAGAATATTTGAAAACTATGACCCAAATTTAGTTGGATTACATACTTTGTTTGCGAAAATTGGTTAAAAATTGAGGATAATACAGCAAAATTAATTTTTTAAGGTTTTGGTGACGTCATAAGATTAACAAAATTTATTTTTTCGATATCTTGGCCAAATTCTGGCCGATTTGAATGAGCTTTTTTTTGAAACCCACTAATTTTGAGTAATACTTTTCAATTTTTATATTATCGATTCGTTTACTTTAACCCTTCTATGAAAAATCATGAACATACCCTTACTATCTTGAAATGCATTATAGATATGTTTGTTTTGACAGAATATTTGAAAACTATGACCCAAATTTAGTTGGATTACATACTTTGTTTGCCAAAATTGGTTAAAAATTGAGGATAATACAGCAAAATTAATTTTTTAAGGTTTTGGTGACGTCATAAGATTAACAACATTTATTTTTTCGATATCTTGGCCAAATTCTGGCCGATTTGAATGAGCTTTTTTTTGAAACCCACTAATTTTGAGTAATACTTTTCAATTTTTATATTATCGATTCGCTTACTTTAACTCTTCTATGAAAAATCATGAACATATCCTTACTATCTTGAAATGCATTATAGATATGTTTGTTTTGACAGAATATTTGAACACTTTGACCCAAATTTAGTTGGATTACATACTTTGTTTGCCAAAATTGATTAAAAATTGAGGATAATACAGCAAAATTAATTTTTTAAGGTTTTGGTGACGTCATAAGATTCACAAAATTCATTTTTTCGATATCTTGGCCAAATTCTGGCCGATTTGAATGAGCTTTTTTTTGAAACCCACTAATTTTGAGTAATACTTTTCAATTTTTATATTATCGATTCGCTTACTTTAACTCTCCTATGAAAAATCATGAACATACCCTTACTATCTTGAAATGCATTATAGATATGTTTGTTTTGACAGAATATTTGAAAACTATGACCCAAATTTAGTTGGATTACATACTTTGTTTGCGAAAATTGGTTAAAAATTGAGGATAATACAGCAAAATTAATTTTTTAAGGTTTTGGTGACGTCATAAGATTAACAAAATTTATTTTTTCGATATCTTGGCCAAATTCTGGCCGATTTGAATGAGCTTTTTTTTGAAACCCACTAATTTTGAGTAATACTTTTCAATTTTTATATTATCGATTCGTTTACTTTAACCCTTCTATGAAAAATCATGAACATACCCTTACTATCTTGAAATGCATTATAGATATGTTTGTTTTGACAGAATATTTGAAAACTATGACCCAAATTTAGTTGGATTACATACTTTGTTTGCCAAAATTGGTTAAAAATTGAGGATAATACAGCAAAATTAATTTTTTAAGGTTTTGGTGACGTCATAAGATTCACAAAATTCATTTTTTCGATATCTTGGCCAAATTCTGGCCGATTTGAATGAGCTTTTTTTTGAAACCCACTAATTTTGAGTAATACTTTTCAATTTTTATATTATCGATTCGTTTACTTTAACCCTTCTATGAAAAATCATGAACATACCCTTACTATCTTGAAATGCATTATCGATATGTTTGTTTTGACAGAATATTTGAAATATGTTTCAAAAAAAAAAAAACAACAAATTTATGGTTGTGATTTGTGAAAAATTTGAAATAGTGTTTTCATTTGTATACTATTTGTACATTTGTATACTAGAAACGAAATCAATGTGTTAAATTTGAAAAATAATCACAAATAGAAGTTTAACGCAAATGAATTGCATAAATTTTATTATCAAACACTAGCGTTTTAAGCTGAAAGACATATAAAAATAAATAAGAATAAAGTCGAAGACATCTGAATAAAAAAAAAGGAATTTTAGAAAAAGTATTTGTTAATATTTATCTAAATCTAACAACGAAATACAACATTTATAACTTTTCATCCTTAAATTTGCATAATATATTATTAAAATAGTTGTATAATATAATAGTTGTATAAATCAATCAACTGAGAATTATTTTAATAATTAAAGTAGGTATTTGGAGAGCTTTTTTTTCTATCTACGAAGAAAGAGATAACACTGAGTTTTTTTCATGTATATTTGTATTTTGAACATTTTTTTCAGTCAAAGGTAATCAAATATGTAAGTGAAACAATGTGTCAAAATATGGGGGGCTGGGCGAGTTTAATTTTAAATTTAAAAAAATAATTATAAAACATGGTCTTGAAACAAGTTAGGATTTATGTTTTTGGATTTTTATAGTAAGCCTATGTGGAACAATTGGTTAGAGTGTTAAGTATTCAGTCAAAAGGTCGGAGGTTCGAATCTAATGGGAGGTTTATACTTTTTTATTCAGATTATTTGATTATTGATTTATATGTCACTATTCTATTTGTATCATATAACGAGATAATTTAGCGTTATTGTTTAAGGACGTGGGTTGTCAACCGAGGTTGTCAACCGATAGGTCAGCGGTTCGAGCTTATTTCAGGGTGAAAAATTTTTATAATTAGATTAATTGATTATATATGTATATGTCACTATTGTTTTGGAGTAATTGTAACAAGCCTCTGTGGCGAAATTGGTTACAGTGTTGTGTTGACGACCAAAAGGAGGTCGTGGTTACGAGCCTATTTGGCGACGCTAAACTTTTATATTAATAGAGCAATTGATTATTTATATGTCACTACTAATTTGGATCGCTGTAACAAGCCTTCGTGGCGCAATTCGTTAGGTCGTTGATCTATTAACCAAAAAGTAGGTTGTTCAAGTCTATTAAGGGACGTAAAATTTTTAGTTTTAAAGTTATTATTTCATTATATTTCAGTCCTGAAAAGCATCCAACAGTAGCAACTTCCCCTTGAACTTAGGCAGTTGCAAATTGTCATTAGAAGTGAACACAACGATTAATAATTAAAAACAGTGTTGACAGTGATCATTTTTGGTTGGTTTTAAAAGACTCCGATTGTCAAATTCAAATATTTCATAATTTGCAAATTTGAACTTAATCAGTTTCATAGTGACAGTTGAAGTGAACACATCAATAATTAAAAACAGTGTTAGAAATATTTGACAGTGATTATTGTGAGGTTAGTTTTAAAAAACGCGGCAATCCGGTGAGTTATATTAAAATATTGATTTATTTAAAAAAATTTGCTATTATAATTATTATTTCATTATTTTTCAGGTCCTCTTAATAATTTAAAACAGTGTTAGAAATATTTGACAGTGATCATTGTGAGGTTAGTTTTAAAAGACTCCGATTATCAAATTCAAATATTTCACAATTTGCAAATTTGAACTTAATCAGTTTCATAGTGACAGTTGAAGTGAACACATCAATAATAAAAACAGTGTTAGAAATATTTGACAGTTATAATTGTGAGGTTAATTAAAAAAAACGCGGCAATCCGGTGAGTTATATTAAAATATTGATTTATTTAAAATAATTTGCTATTATAATTATCATTTCATTATTTTTCAGGTCCTCTTAATAATTTAAAACAGTGTTAGAAATATTTGACAGTGGTCATTGTGAGGTTAGTTTTAAAAGACTCCGATTGTCAAATTCAAATATTTCATAATTTGCAAATTTGAACTTAATCAGTTTCATAGTGACAGTTGAAGTGAACACATCAATAATTAAAAACAGTGTTAGAAATATTTGACAGTGATTATTGTGAGGTTAGTTTTAAAAAACGCGGCAATCCGGTGAGTTATATTAAAATATTGATTTATTTAAAAAAATTTGCTATTATAATTATTATTTCATTATTTTTCAGGTCCTCTTAATAATTTAAAACAGTGTTAGAAATATTTGACAGTGATCATTGTGAGGTTAGTTTTAAAAGACTCCGATTGTCAAATTCAAATATTTAATAATTTGCAAATTTGAACTTAATCAGTTTCATAGTGACTGTTGAAATGAACACATCAATAATTAAAAACAGTGTTAGAAATATTTGACAGTGATCATTGTGAGGTTAGTTTTAAAAGACGCGGCAATTCGGTGAGTTATATTAAAATATTGATTTATTTAAAATAATTTGCTATTATAATTATTATTTCATTATTTTTCAGGTCCTCTTAATAATTTAAAACAGTGTTAGAAATATTTGACAGTGGTCATTGTGAGGTTAGTTTTAAAAGACTCCGATTGTCAAATTCAAATATTTCATAATTTGCAAATTTGAACTTAATCAGTTTCATAGTGACAGTTGAAGTGAACACATCAATAATTAAAAACAGTGTTAGAAATATTTGACAGTGATTATTGTGAGGTTAGTTTTAAAAAACGCGGCAATCCGGTGAGTCATATTAAAATATTGATTAATTGAAAAAAATTTGCTATTATAATTATTATTTCATTATTTTTCAGGTCCTCTTAATAATTTAAAACAGTGTTAGAAATATTTGACAGTGATCATTGTGAGGTTAGTTTTAAAAGACTCCGATTATCAAATTCAAATATTTCACAATTTGCAAATTTGAACTTAATCAGTTTCATAGTGACAGTTGAAGTGAACACATCAATAATAAAAATAGTGTTAGAAATATTTGACAGTTATAATTGTGAGGTTAATTTTAAAAAACGCGGCAATCCGGTGAGTTATATTAAAATATTGATTTATTTAAAATAATTTGCTATTATAATTATTATTTCATTATTTTTCAGGTCCTCTTAATAATTTAAAACAGTGTTAGAAATATTTGACAGTGGTCATTGTGAGGTTAGTTTTAAAAGACTCCGATTGTCAAATTCAAATATTTCATAATTTGCAAATTTGAACTTAATCAGTTTCATAGTGACAGTTGAAGTGAACACATCAATAATTAAAAACAGTGTTAGAAATATTTGACAGTGATTATTGTGAGGTTAGATTGACAAGACGCGGTAATTCGGTAAGACGGTTTGAATTAGATTTTATACTAATCGTAAAAATCCTTATTTTTCAGGTCCTCTTAATAATTTAAAACAGTGTTAGAAATATTTGACAGTGATCATTGTGAGGTTAGTTTTAAAAGACTCCGATTATCAAATTCAAATATTTCGTAAGCCCGGACTGAAACTTCGGCAGTTATCTCTATGGCTTAGGTATATAAAATATACACATTATTGTTGAGAATGTTTGTTTTTTATTTTTAAAATAAAATCAATTCAGGACCTGTAACCTGAATGTAACCGACCATACTAATGAATAGGTTAGATTGACAAGACGCGGTAATTCGGTAAGACGGTTTGAATTAGATTTTATACTAATCGTAAAAATCATTATTTTCCCGATGATTGTGTGTGTACTAATGAAGTAGTTCTGCAAAGGATGATTTTACCAAGTCATGATATTTGTAAGCCCGGACTGAAACTTCGGCAGTTATCTCTATGGCTTAGGTATATAAAATATACACATTATTGTTGAGAATGTTTGGTTTTTATTTTTAAAAGAAAATCAATTCGACCTGTAACCTGAATGACCGACCATACTTGAATAGGTTTTTGTTTGAATTAGATTTTATACTAATCATAAAAATCATTATTTTCCCGATGATTGTGTGTGTACTAATGAAGTAGTTCTGCAAAGGATGATTTTACCAAGTCATGATATTTGTAAGCCCGGACTGAAACTTCGGCAGTTATCTCTATGGCTTAGGTATATAAAATATACACATTATTGTTGAGAATGTTTGGTTTTTATTTTTAAATGAAAATCAATTCCAACTGTAACCTAAGTGACATAAAACTGGATAGTGTTAGAGTTTGACTTAATATTTGTGTTTAATTAAGTGCAGTGAGTGTTAAGAACTATATGACTGTGAACAATGTAAGGTTAGCTTCATAAGAGGCGGTAATTCGGTGAGATATGTTAAAATATTTATTAATTTGATTTGATTATTTAATTACATTTCAGGTCCCGTAAAATATATTCAAGCAGCAACTACTCCTTGGTCTTAATCAGTGGAAGAATACATCAATAGTTATTATTTAAAATAGTATTAGAAATATAAGACTGTGAACAATGTAAGGGCATAAAACCGGAATATATTTATGTTTGAATTTTATTTTTTATTAATAATTAAATCAATTTTTCTCTAATATTGGTGTTTTAATTTTGATAATAAAATTTGAATAGATTTTTGTTTGTATAAGACTGTAAACAAATAATTAAAATCAATGTTGCTCACTTTTGTAAAATTTTGTAAAAATAAAAAGTTTAAAATTAAAGTTAAAATTTTTATTTTCAGTGTAAGTCATTATTTTATTATATGTCACTACTGTTTTTGATCCCTGTAAAAAGCTCGCATTGCGTTAATAGTTAGGGCGTTAGAATCTGCTCGGTGGCGGAAAATTTGTATTTTAATAGTTAGTCATTTTTTCATTATATTTCACAACTGTTTTTGGATTTTTGTAACTTTCCAAGGTGGAAATAATTCGGGTGATAAGGTTTCAACAGAAAAGTCGATGGTTGGAGTTTAGTCGTGTCCGTAAAACTTGATTAAGTAATTGGGAATGCCCAAGAAATGACGTATTAGGTCTTGATATATATGTTTTGAGATAATATATTGTCGGGCCATTATCGTAAATAAAAAAATTAATACACAGAATATTTTTATAATAAATGAAAAATGTTTTCATTGCATTTGTTTGAACTTGTGTGAATATAATTTATAATAAAACTTAGACAATATATTCTGCCATTGTTTTACACTCGAGTACAAAGAATAATAAAAAAATATAAGAATTAGATATTTAGTATTGTTTGAAAGAACTATGAATAATATTGATGTGATATTTACGTCTGAGTTTTACTTTGAAGAATTATTTAACTATGATAATTGAACTAATTCAACTTATTTTACATAATTCAATATTTAATTGAATTTTACAGATATACTATCAAATAATTTGCGTATTTCATTGTGTTTAAATGGATAAATGTGCATTTTTAAAAGTTTTTGTTGGGAAATTTAACAATTTTTCAAGCAAATACCACCATAACTCTTGAACCAGGAGGAAAATTGTGAATCGTCTCTTAAATTTTTCAATAAAAAATCTTTAAAAAAAATTTTGGGTATGTCCAACCGATGTTGGAAACTAAGGATTATAAATACATTAAATTTTATTAAGAATTTTAATAGTCTAGCGTCCCCTCTGGCATCCGAAAAATAATCCTATTGATAGAAAAATCGTATGTAGCCTTTGAAGAATATCAGATCAACAACTTTTGGATGTAACAAACTATTCTATTTATTTTTATTTCACCTTAAAAGGCATTAAAAAAAAAGCATTGGGATTTTAATCCAAGGGTCTTTTATTTAATTTTTAATCGACCAAGTAGCCGAGTGTGTAATGGCACTAACACATCTACATGTAAGGCTACTTAGAATGGGAGTCGAAGTGCTACTCCACCCACATCATTTAATTGTATAATGTAATATCGTATGTAGTTTAAATAAATAAAGATTAAATATAGTGATGTGGGAGGCCTCTGTTATAGATATATATGCCATTAATATTATTGTACATTCAAACTGAGTTTATTTATTTATCTATTTTTTTTGTCATTTATTGTATAGGATCTATCAAATTGCTACGTCAACCAATCAGCATCGATCACGTGTTTGTGTTCGGCCAATGATATTGAAGTATTGGACCACGTGGCTTTTGTCAATTAAAAAATCTCAAATTAAAAATTGAACGTACAAAACCAAAAAAGAATTATGAAATTAAATAATTTTAATTTGAAATACTGTTTCCATTCTAATAGTTCAACTTCAATTTTGAAATCTATATTAAATCAGAATTTGGAATAGGTCCTTTATCTAAGTTCATCGTGTCTTTGTCATATTTTTGAATGTAGATGTTTTCATATGCATCTAGTTCGGTTGGGTTGGATACCGATTTTAAGAGGGCCACCTGTGGCCATCATGAAAATTGATTGAATTAAGCCCAGAAATTTTTTAAGAAGTTGAATTGAACGAATGATATAGTTGATTGAACGACAATGGAAGTATAAGATTAAACTTTTAATTTTTCACAATCTAATATTTGTACATCTTTCTCGCAAATTTTATATTTTTCAAAGCTGTCGCCCATTGATTCGATTATTGTTTTTGTTAGTCCAATGAAGAGTTATCAGGTATGTTGAATCTTGGAACATAAGTATTTAATCAGACCAATTTAATATTTAACCAATTACGATAGAGAGGTGTGTCTAAATAGTTTTTACTTACATTTTTGGTGTCACTATATTGATGTTTTTCATTATGTAACTTTACACCATAATTATTTAAATTTTTTGGTGCACGCATAATTGAGCCTTGTTTATTACATTGTTTTCGACTTAGTTTAATTGCACTAGTCAATAACTTTTCAGTGCATTGTGATTGCAATTGTAATTTCGATACGACTATTAAACTTAATATCATAATAACAATACTTTCTGCTGTTGAAGTGATGATTGCCAGGCCACGATAAATTACTCCAGGTCCATGTTCTTTATTTTTGAAACATATACAATAAAATCAATTTTATTGTATATATGAAGGTTATGATTTTAATTACCAATGATTGTTTCCAAATGTAATATAAAGCCATCTTTTTTCATTCGTAAAACTGTTACATAGGAAAAAGCACAAATTGATATAAAGAAACCCAAAATCAAATATGCTAAATTTATATATATACGATGCAGTAATAATTTGCAATCATCCAGTTTTATGGGGAACATGAACGATTTTGTTAAAATGTTTGCGGTCTTTGAAGCATTTTTCACTCCATAAAATATCATTAACCATGAATTAATATCATTTACTATGTAACTAACATTCGCCAAATACCTGTTATACAAAATTTAAATTCACTTTTAGTTATCAATAAAATTTGTTTTGATATACAGTAAAAATTTGCCGTTTTGAGGCGTTCAAGTACACAAAAATAGGTAATTATATGTATGATATAGCGAAGAAATACAATTGGTAGTAGCCAAACGTTAAAATTATGTTCTATTTAGTAGCCAAAATGGACAACCCTGATAAACAACTCAATAGAATTAGGTTTTTAATGTTTTTTAAAATGGTGAAAAAGTGTGCATTTTTTTTAAATTTAAATAAATTCAAATTCACACAATAAAACTATCGGCTACACTTTGAACCTCATGAAATATAATTTCTTACAAGAATATTTTGTAGTTTCATACATTTTCCGTCATGCAAACTGCACCTGCAAATTAGCAACGAGTAACATCCCCTCAGAGAATCATTACAACTAGCTAATCCATACTGATGATGACTACTTTGCAGTCGAAATACGTATTTATAAAAATACAAAATAATTTGATCTAGGAAATTGGGGCAAAAAAGGGGATTTCGGGCAGGAATTTTTGATATGCTCACCTCCTTACTTGTCCAAAACAAAGTAACGAAGCCAAAAATTACATTCAAAGCATTTCCCTCTAAAATCTTTTTTTGAAAATTGGTTGCCTGAACTTATAGTAAAAATTCTTATTTAGTTTTAAAGTACCTTTACAATTAAATAAGGGTTTACAATTAAAAAACGACATACCTTGCTATGAAATTTTAAATAGATTTATTTTGGCATTTTAAAAGTTTGTTCAATAGTCTGAAAAAATCTCGCGTTCCCATTAAACAATATCGGGATTGAAAGATCACGAAAATCAGTTTTGCATAGGTATCTTATATTAATGAAAAATATACTAAAACGATCATCTTTTGAGTGGTAATTTTTATTTTGAGTTAGCTTATGTACTAACGAACATTTTTAAGGTACAAACGGGTACAAACGAATTACAAACATGATATGATAATATTAGTTTTGTGCCAGTTGTATTGAATAATCATAAGTATTTATTTATAACTTGCTTACCATTCAGCTTCACTTTTTTTTGAATTTGTACTGCCAGAATAGAATCGCATAAAATTTGCAATACATAAAAATGGCGTTATTATGACCAACATAATAATACTATACCAATACCAAAATAAGGATAATTTAAATGAACATCGTTGATAAAGTATTGATTGAACATGTCCACATTTTTCTAGACCATGATTTTTTTTCCGTATCATTTCTACTGGTAATACACCAGTAATACGACATATATATAAAATTTTGTCTATGGAAGTGCAATAACAAGACATGATTTTTCACAATAATTAAATGCGTATCTGTAGAAAATATGCAATTTTTTAATAGTTATTTAATTCAGTCTCAAATGTTTGAGCGTTGCGTGTGAAATCGCGTGTAATCTGGATGACTATAAATTTGTAATACCATTTATTCCTCTAGATGTTTTGATTAGAAAAATAATTCAGTTAAAATTCAAAATTCATTTTATCGGAAACGTGACAAAACAATGTGTGTCAATTGTGCCGTGAAATTATAAAAAAAAAAAAAAAATAAATAAAAGCCTTTTATGGTTTTTGAAAACCACTAAGAATATACAAATAATAAATTGTATTAAAACATAAAATAATTGGTTGCGATTTAAAATACATCATTACAAAATATTGTAAATTTTGCTTTAAAAATTTCACGTGAATAGTAACTTTCGATAGAGCCGTTTATAAGTTATTCCAAGAAAATCACATTTAAACAAATTTTTTTCTTAGTTTTTTTGAGATTTCCCAAAATTTACCAGTTGATTGATTTTCTTTGCTTCTTAACAATAAAAAAATGAAATAATCGGAAAATATGAGTAAAAGAATTTTTGACACAGGAATCATTTGTAAAGCCTCCAATGATTAGATTCAAGAATAATGGAAAAATCTCTCAAATTTTTAATTTCAATGTTATCATGGTTTGTATGATAATTTCCAATTTTGAAAAATTACTTTGGTAATAAAATCGTAAAAATAGAATAATTACAGAAAAAATTGTTTACTAAAGTTCTTTTTTGCAGGTTTCCAGTTTTTTCTAAACGTTACTAGATGCCATTCCGAATCAAATGACACCTTGTTCATAATCATCGGCTTAGGCAAACTATAATATTCTAAAATTGCACATAAACTCGTCTTTAGATAAATTTTTGGAGCATTTGATTGGTGCCAATTAGTAATTTTAACCCCAAGTCTGCTGAAAAATATATTATAATACATATTACTTACTTAAAATTGTAATCCAAAAATAAATGTAAACTTAATAAAGAATTGAACAGATTAGAGATATTGGATAAAATTAAGATATAAGATATATGATTTAGTTATGTATTAGTAGTTGATTGAAAGTTTTATAACATATTGTTGTGGAACACCTTCATAGTAAAGAATAATATTCAT
Source organism: Chrysopa pallens (assembly GCA_020423425.1). Taxonomy (NCBI): domain Eukaryota; kingdom Metazoa; phylum Arthropoda; class Insecta; order Neuroptera; family Chrysopidae; genus Chrysopa; species Chrysopa pallens. Next base: position 71,936,016 of record CM035593.1, on the reverse strand, counting down.
TAATAATTATACTTATCGATAAAAAAACATTAAATAAATTTTTTTTAACAATGCAACAAATAAATGTAACATTTCATTGCCAATTAATTTGTTAAAGGTACATAATTTAAAATGAATTAATATAATTTTCTGTGTATTATTCAAGATTTCAATATGTGAGCAACCATTAAAAATAATTGATATTAACTGATAAGAACAGCAAATAATTGATTATAATAATAATAACCAAGTCATTATTTTCGGATTAATTTGTATCTATTCTTTCTGGTTAATAATTATATTGTTGGTTTTATTTAAAAATCCATTATAGAAAAAATCTTTTTGTTGTTTAAAGTTTATATGCAAAAATGTCCTGTTATAAAAAAGCAACTATTTTAAACAACTTTTATTTGAAACTAAATAACATATACTTTATATAGACACGGTAAGATTTTCTGATCAGATAATGTTGTCCGAAGTAGCTTCAGAATTTCTGATCAGAAAATCTGATATTACATCAGACAACATCATAAGATTTTCTGTAGTAGGCCACCTGTTAGCCAAAAATGTAATTAGTAAATTTTAAGTAACCGTTATTCACAGTCATTTATTTATAAACGTCATTGTGACTATTATGAGTGGTTTAAAAATTTAATTTAATTTAATTTTAATTATAATATTATATTTACTCTTATTTACTAACAAAAAATATAAAATGGAAGACATTGAGCATTTAATAAATGAATAAAGCAATTAAAAATAAGTCATCATCATCCATTTTTATATTCCCGCAAAAAGTATACAATAAATATTCAATTAAAGTTCATACAATGCGTTACAAGAACATCGACCGAACTGACACGAATCCGACCATATCTGACGGTATATATGCGCGCTTAAGATTTTCTGATCAGAATTTCTTATAAGAATATCTTATAGGACTGTCCGATAGTGTGCACCCGCTCTAAAACACCTAAAAACCTACTTCGTTTGCAAGTTATATGTAATTTAATAAGCATTAGTTGAATGCAAAATCTTCGTCGAATTACCTAGATTAGATTCCATGAAATTCACCTAGATTTAACATAACTGCTTGTAGTTACGATTTAGGTCACAGAAATTCTTTAATGTCTGGTACTAATATTATTAATTATTTTTAAATTATTCACTTGAGTATTTATTATCTTTTATAATAATTTATTTTCATTTTACATAATTAGGAAATGAATAACGATTACGAAATAATTTTACGATAATTCGATGAATTTTCATGTTTTAAGGTCTACTAAATTCAATTTTCGCGGAGTAGATGTAAAAGTAGCTATAATCCATATTGTTTTGTTGACAATCTAGATGACACACTGTCGTTAGGCTATGGTTTATGTAATTCATACAGTGGAGTAAGTTTGGAAAAATAAATGTGGTTTCGAAAATTTTGAGAGGCTGAATTTAATTTGAAAAAAGTCCTGGATAGTTTTCCTCTCTGTTTTCTGATTCCAGATTTGACCGATACCCTTTCTAACCCTTAAAAATGATTTTTTCGGATATTTTTCACATTTGCATGGTAAGTTTTTCAATTATAATGTATTTTTACCATTTTCAATACCAAGTACGAAATTAGTACACTTTTATTGTTGGTGTTCAGTAAAAATTTCGCCGTGATTACTATATACATCAGTGCTCGGCCAATCGTAAAATTATACAAGATCAAATTTTATTATACATATTATATTATACAAAGCAATAAAACTGCTACTTTTTTTTAACCTAGCGAATCAACGGATGCAATCAATGTGTAATTTTTGCAAAAACTGCTTTAAAATTCTTTAAAATTTGAATTCTTATTTATGTATCCATTTATACGAGGCAATCTACTATATAAATAGGATACATTATATATGTTATTATACAAATTTTGTATCCATTTATATATCTAGCAGCGCTGATTTATATGTAGGGTTTTTAGACTTACTTGTTGTTGAATTTTGTATTTTTTTCGTTGAATATTTTTATTTAATTTAATAGAGCAAGATCCCACGACGGCCAGACCTTCGTTATTTTATAAAAGTTGAAAGTTTCTCTGTACATGTCTCCTATACAGGTAAGAACGACCAGCGATTATAGAGTTTGGGTTGTGGTTACCTGGGCAGGTAAGAGGTAGTAAAGGTTTCAAAAATAGTACTTAAAATTTGTTGGATTATAAAGCTCAATTTTTTTATTCGAGATAACTTCAGAAATCTCATCATCCATTGCCGGACACTTATGCTATGATTTTAACAACAAATCTTTGTAAAAACAATTAATATGATAAAGATTTTAATTTATGATAAACAAAATATGAGAATAATAATCTTGAACTTGAAAATAAAAACTAATTTTAAATAAACGATAAGGTACCTTAATTGGCCATGTGCCAAATTTATCACATTAAAATGTGTTAAGGTTACACCATTATGATAATTAAACTATGGTTTTTACTTGCAGAATATTAATTTCTGTTAAAAGTATTTAAAATAGTTTGATTTTGATATGTAAATTCATGATTAGTAAATCTTTATGTGACGGTCTAGGTCTATACTTAATTCAAATGATTAAGGATATTAACTTCTTTTTAATGTAACATTTTGTAGTACAACTTGAATTATTGATTTTCCTTAACGGTTAACGCAGTTTAAGTGGTGTTTGTTATTTTTTCGTATGCAGTTATTTGCCTTATAAGGGATCGTTCCATTATTGGTAGTGTATTTATTTTGATTATCCGTTATCTTTGCAGATGGTATTTTGTTTATTGGATTCTATTTCTTCAGCTTTAATATTTTTTGCGAAGTCTATAGTATCAGTTTTCTAACTCTGGATTTTACCAACAACCTTCTACCCCGCGTCAAAATGGAGCTATTTAATGTGTACCTATATATTTTTAGTGGAACATGAAAAAAAGTGTAAAGAACCATAGTTTTCTTATTCCAGATTTGATCGAATCCCTTTTTAATAACCAAAAAGGTGATTTTATAGTATTTTTCAGATTTCACAGAAAATTTTTCAGTTTTAATTTATTTTTACCGCTTCCAATGCTTGTTAAGGTACGAAATTGGTAAGCTTTTATCGGTGTTCAATAAAAATTTCCATGATTCGTAAGGTCGCATAGAAAAGTTTTAAGAAGATTAAAATTTATGAGCAATTAAAGTATTCTTTTGTTATAGTAGATACTAACAATATTAAAATAGGGAATGCTATACCAATATTGAGGATGCTTAGAAACATTTTGCTAAGGATGATTGGATTTTTCCTTCATATATTCGATATAGTCCATAGATTTTTTTGGCAGATTAAATTAGAAAAAGTGTAAGATAATTTGGAAAAACTGAAAGTGGATTGTTTATAGAATTTTGAATGAACTTAAGGATTATTTAGTTAATTTTGTTTCAAATGTGGTAAGTCGGAGATGCTCTTTACAGTAAAAACAAATTTTAATAAAATTAAAATAATTGCCTGAAAAATTAAAATTTGTTCTTAATAGTTCGTAAAAGGTTTTTGTGGTTAGAAAAATTGGAAATACGTTTGGATAATTTGAAATATATGGAAGTGGTTTTCCTATAGAATTGGTATGATTAAGTCTTTGGCTGGATGCCTGCACTCTTACAGTGATAAATACACTTCTATAAATTTGTATATGGCTTAGTTATGACTAGTGTAACAAAATTTTTCTCTACAAAAATTTTGAAAAGTAGACCGTTTTCTTTTTTGAAGCCCGTAAAATTGTCCCCCAGGCTTGACAAATTAACAGACACCCGTTTTTTTGTTATTGTAGTAGAAAGATCATTCAATAAAAAATGTTAAACCTATTTTGTCCGCTAAGTAATAAAACCAGATGTCCGTTGTTTGACAAGCTTAAAATTGTGAGAAATAAGCTATTTTAATGTTGTCTGGCAAAGGGTATCACGTTTCGTCACATTTTGGAGAAAGCCATTTTTGCATCTGTTTCTATTTTCTGATAACAATAACAGAAAAATAGATACCCGTCAGTTTCAAGCCTATAAAGACCATCGAAAATTTTATAAAAAAATTCCCCATTTGTCTTGATATGATGAGGGGTACCAGGACTATCTATTTTTAATTTCTTTAATATCACGATCGGGTGAGTAACACCTACATACGTAATATCAACAGCAGTTTCGTAATAACGTTTTGAAATTCTAATTCAAATAATTTCTGTAAGCAATTCGAAAATAAAAACAGTTTTCTCGTAAATGAGTTTAATAATTTTCGTTGATTAAATGTATTTTTTTGTGTGTTTTTTTAGTAATGATTGTATAATTTTAGTAACGAATGAAATACGTTTTATATGTTTTCATTGATATTATTCCTTAAGAAATTATTTGTTTCTTTCTCCACTTGGGCGCTTATAATCATAGTAGTTTAAATAGCGACCTTAAATAGTTTTATTAAAAAAATATTTCATATTTACATTTTTCTTATTTAATAAAATCAAAACTTTTAAAATATGTTTATTTCAATAAAACAATTTCAATAAAATAGTAAAAAATATGTAAGCAGAACGCATGTAATATGTAGATTATAGATTATTATCATAATTACCGTGAATGATAAATATCACATCTATCATTTTATGGAATATTCGGTGTCCTATATATATTTTGGTCCCATGTCATGTGATTTTTTTTTGTGACTGCTCTTTATAAACCGCAACTATCAACCGCAAACACAGAATAGACCAAATAATCCAATGATTGTATGTTATAACACAAATAAATAAGATTATTAATATCAAATTAAAAATTCTTGTTTTTACGTGTTCCTTAGACCTTCAGAAAGACCCACTAACCTCGGCCTCACTATAAAATTCGAGAAAATTAGGGTAATTACCAAGCGAAACCAAATAAAAAAATGACAAGGTATTTGAAAAAATTCAAAACTTTAACACGAAAATCGCCTCCCGGGTTTTTTGGATTCGAGGATCAAGAATCTGATGTCAAAAGTCAACTCAAAAGGGTTTAAATTTGACCTTGGAAATCATTTTTCAATGGTTTTTGGAGTCGCTGACCAGGACTAATAAGTGACCAGTACTAATTGCAACCCCATTAAATCCACCCATAGAATTGATAGAGATAAAAACTTTTAATTCAATATTTCATCTGGGAAATCTTCCCCATATTGTCACCCAGAGTCGGTATTCGTTTATCACAGTTGATTTGTTTTCGTTAATTTATTGCCGATTTATCTGAACCTGTTATTTTTGTATTACTGACTTTATAATATTTGACACTGATGTTACGGCTTAAGTTAAAAAAAACTGCCTCTTAAAGGAAATAAGCCAAGTAACTTAAGAAAAATTGAAGTTATTGCTGTTTACAAAATTTATTTTTATCTATAAATTATAAATAACATAATTTGTTTGGAAATAACGTTAAAATAACTTTTAAAAAAATAATACAGAGTTCATATTTCGATTTAATATTTATTTTAACCTGAAAAAACATAAATTGAAAAGACATTAGGCCCTGTGTTTCAGTTCCATTATATCGCTTCATTTAAAAAAAAAATTTAAGTATAGGCATAAAAAAACGATTTCGTTGATTTTTCGATTTGTTTTCGATCTTGTTATTGAAATAAAAAAAAAATTTGTTGATTTTATCTATTATTTCATAATTAACTTAATGGTATGCATTATCTTGTTTCTAAAATAATGTTATTATTATAAATTATCTATCATTCATATATAATATATTATTTATCAAGATATCCTTGCATAATTCAAATTTAATATTACCACATTGTATTGTTCATAAAACGAAGTTTTTTATAATAAAAATAAAACAAGGTTTGTAATCGAAGCTCTTTCTATACTTAAAATAAAACTTTTGCAAATGAAAATGAAGATTTTTAGTAACGATTATATAACATAAAAACATTACATATAAACGATTTTAGAAAACTGTATTTCAATATTTGTTTATCGACTCAATAGCTCTCCAGTTTTTTTAAAGTTCCATTGTGTGCATAAAAACACTTTTGGACGAATTTTGTCTTTTTTTCACGGGCTTATAAAAAAAACGATCTATGTGAAGTTACAGATTTTTTTATCGTTTAGATCGGTGAATAAAAAGTTCGCGATTTCGAGGATTATTTACTATTGAAAACATGTCAAAATCAATGGCATTTGGAACTATTTTGTAATCAACAGAAAAAATTTAGAAACATATGATGAAAACAGTACCTTAGCGTTTTGTGCTAGAGTTATGAAAATACAAATATTAAAATCAATTTTACCTTTTTATAGGCAAAATATACCATAATGTGGCAAGACATAACGTAACACTATGTTCTTGTCTATAATTAGCAATTTTATGCCTCAATAGTGTGTATCAATAGTGTGTTCTTACTATACTATATGCAGCTGGAACAACCAAAATAAAAATATTTTTAATAATATTGTTTAATTACATAAAATCAGTTGTTGAAATGGTGCAGTACCCTGATAATAAGCGACCCTAAAATAAAACACCTATGAGTAAAATACATATGAGTATTCAGTAGCGGATTTAGGTTTGAATATATTGTGACATGAGGCTGGCCACCGCTCGGACAATCCCATGTCAGTCAGTACGGAAACATTGACCGGACTGTTAAGTTTTTGGATGCGAGCGATGCATTACTGACCCACGTTGGGATTGGTAGCGATCGTGGCGTCTCGACGGAAGCCCTCCCTCTTTGCACTATCTTTGTGTAAGCGTTCGTAGAAAAAGCAACAAACGTGAAATTGACAATGAAACTGAATATTATTAAATCTGATATGTTTTTGACCAAATTATTAAAAATAATTTAAAACAAGTTTCAAATTATCAAAACCAAAAATAAATAATAATAATAAGTGATTCAAAAATAAAAACAATTGATTAATAAATTAATTTAAAACGATATATATTTTCAATAAACTAGATATACACTTTCAACTGCAATAGTAAATACCGAATAAGCGTAACAAGAGTTCCGAATAAGAGTTCATCTAGATTTCTGACTGATAAAACTGGGCGAACAAATAAAATATCTTATTAAATAAGTCAATTGGTCTTGAACCACTATAGATTTTTTCATTTTACATTATGTCCTAACTAATGGCATACCTAACTAATTACAAGAATAATTACATAAAACTGAATACACTTTTATCTATAAATAAAATCGAAATAAGTTCAGGGATAACGAGATATATATATATTACATCATGAAATAAAGGTTGACTTCACATTTTCGCAATTTTATGAATGAATTTCATACAAATATTATTTATCTACTAGTTAAGAATGAACTATACTGCATATAGTATGAAAATAATGAAAATAATACTGCATGAGACTCGTTGAAAAATCAAAAATACAATCTTATATTTAACTGCTCTGCCACAGACTTGTGTTTTTTTTTACCAATGTGCGTTGAAAATAACGTCCGTTCAACTTCCGTTCTAGCTTTCTATTATTGTGTTCAATACAAGCAGCCACACTAGAGTTTGAAATACAACGGACGTTGAAAAAATTGCTGTTGTTGCGTTGAAAAAATCTATAGTGTGGTATAGTGACAAATTCTATAACAGCTTGGTTCATGTATGTTTCGACACAATCTTCTATTTCATGAAAATGATTTCTGTTTTCTTGCCAAACTTCTTCTTGTTCCTTGTTTTCTTTCATTACTTCTTGCTTGTATCTCACATATTTAATCATAAATGTCCCCAAAAAGATCGGAACCATTCATAAACTATCTGCCTTTCATCTCTTGCATAATCAATCTAGTGCACTTCATTCCCTCTTTTGTGGTAATTTACTTGTAATTTCCACTCTAGATAAAGTGAGCTAACTTCATTTTAAAATAATTTTAATAATAAATAATAATTAGTAAAAACAATTGATTGTTTTCCTTCTATTTCTAGTCATTCATTCTTCAGTTCATATTCCCGGTTTGTTACTGTATTAGGTGCTTAAACTTTAAATTAATCTAAAACTTGGTTAAAGACGGATTATTCACAGATCTTAAGAAGCACACTACTTCATGGGGGAGTGTACTGCTCCCTCCATAAAGGAGTGTACTTCTAACAAGCTGTTGACTCAAATTATATGTAATATACATTTATTGCAATTCTTTCAATTTTTGCATACATATGAAATTTTGTATACATAATATTGATATGATAACGGAGCGATTGCCGAAAAAGTTTATAAGACTAAAATCAAAATTTGATTTTGTATTTAGATAGAAATATTTTTTCGAGAAAAACTTTTAGAATTGAAAGATTTTACATAAGGAGTATGCAAGGAGTATGCTTCTAGTGAATAATCCCCCTTAATCGAATGGTTTTCTACACTTAAGTATTTTGTTTTTTGTTGAGAAGTTTATTTTTTGAAAGTAGATAAATGGAAAGAAACTATCACTGTGCTTCATCATATTATTTTACAACGTTATTTAAAGTAATAATGTTGTGTGTCAAATATTGAGGTCATACTACAACTACGGGCTAACAACGTAAGAGCTGCTGTTGTAGACTTGACGCCAAACAGGTGTGATTGTTCAAGTCTTGATTTAGCATCATACGAATAAAACAAGTTACTTTAAAAATTATAGCACCTAGCTTAAGCCTTATTTATAATACATCATCTTATATACTAGTTACATCGAAATTACTTATGATTTTTTAATACATCGTTTAGAAAATGGATTTAATTAAAAATAAAAACCATTGAAAACATAAACTTAACTTATGTGAATGGATAAGCAATTCCTATAACTAACTTAAGAAATATATGACTTAATCTAAAAGAAAATATATACAATTAAGATTATATCAGAATCAGGTGAAATCGACATCGTGTGGCATGGGAAATCTTTTATTGAAAAGCAGCGAACATGGGTAGAATTGTTCCAGCTTCGGACGAAAATCTTAAGGGTTTCTTCAAGATCATTTGAATACAACGAGTTTGGAATTGCTGCATTTTTTTGGTGAACGCCGATGCAACATTAGTCATGATGAGAACGCCACGTTTCTCTACAATCACTTTATGCCTTCTCGCGTGCTCAAAATTATAACTGTAAACAAAATTTGGACGAAATATGTATGATTAAGGATTTATCAAATTTTACAACTTATAATTGTGTTATTACAGAAAATTTGTTAAGTAATAGAATCAGATAAATCGCTTACAAAAAATTAACAATTTTGCGGCTGTTCATAATAATTATAATAATTAATAAAATAATTTATAAAAAAATAGAAAAAAAGTAGACTGAAGGCATTACACATAAAAAATTTCAGTAATTGATTACCTTAAGCGCCTGAGGTGGATTTCGTAGCACTTGTGATCGTAAACTGGAAGGTCCAGTCTTCGAATCCTGACAGATGTCTAATATTTTTAATTGTATCCATCTGACAAAACAAAAGGCTAGAGAAATTTGCTTAAATTAGTATTCAGAATGACAAAAAACAATAATATTTTATGAGCTAAGACAGATTGACCAGAATAATGTAAGCAATTGACAAGCAATTGACAACGACTTGGCTCCAGTATTAAGTTGTATTATATTAACAGCAATGTTGTTAGGAGAGAGATTAAATTTTTACCTCATAATAAAATTACTATCTATACTTAATATTTGAAAAAAAAGTGATAGTAGTTTAATCTTAAGAAATTAACGATTGAAGTTAGCACGGTCGGTGAGTGTGTTGTGTAGTTGATTTGTTGTGTACTGTGGCAGTTTGTACCTTTGTATACCATAAATTGTTGTATTATTGCTCGTTATGTGATTTCTAAAGAAATTAATTTTAGTTAATTTTGTTATTTGAATTGTTGAATATCTAAATAAAATTTGGAATGTGATTTTTATGTTGTTAAAATATTATTAACATTTTTTTTTGAATTGTGTGTTCATTTCAATAACTTTTGATATCTATATTTGGTTTTTGGATTGATTTTATTTTGATTTTGTAGTCACAATGGATACACTATTCATGTTGAACAACAATGGGTTCGTATATTTATTATTTGTTTTTAAATAGATTTATAATATAGCAAAAATATTATATGTCTGATGTTAAGAGAAAAACAATTCAAGTTTTATGTAAACTGAACTATCAAATTTGATCATAAACATTACTCCTCTAATTTCTACATATTAATTGATAAATCATCATTATCATTTCAAAATTTTATAAATTAATTTTTTCATTTGTGCCAACGAAAAAAAAACGGGGTTTATACCGACGAATTTGAAAGCATAGGAATTATATCGTGTAAGTGAACAATACGAAAGATTTGAGTCCTAAGACAGTGTGCAGAACATGATGAATGTAACATGTACAAAAATATAATCGCTGCCTATAATGTAATATACATTGAATTTTTTTGATATTTACAGAAAAATAAATCAAAAATTGTCTCTCTAAATGCTATGACTTTGGTATACGTGTCGAAAATTTTTTGCAAAACAAAATATTTTTTCCCTGAAAAACTACAACAAGCCTGCCATCGTAATTATGTATGCCAAAATTTTTTTGATTTATTTGGGTGCAAAAATTGAAAAAAAAAAAAATAGAAAAAAATGTTGTCAATAACAATTTATTCCCAAATATGTAAACAGTGTATTCAAACCCCTCGTAATATTATTTGCAGTACTTGGGGATATATAATCGTTATAGTTCTAATAGCCTTGGTGTAACCAGTTGGAGTAACAGTCTAACATTTGCAAATTATTGCATATTCTCGTATCAACATTATAAAAAATATAGACTCCAGGGACAATGATGTTCCGACTATTTGATGAACCATTAATGTTGATTTTTTCTGGTATGCCGTTATTCGTTATGTCAGACGTCCATCTTAAAGCTATTTTGCTACTCTTCGGCGACAGTAATTTATTTATTCAAAGTGAAAAGTATCCTCTTTCCGTTTCTGTATTTCTCACAAAATTTCATAATGATCGGATGAGTAGTTAAGACGCGTAACAAATAAACAAGCAATCAAAGTATTGTTTAGAAGATGTAGAAGGCTTCTCTCCAATTAAATTAAATTAAAATTCAAAGCAAAAACTGATGTAAACTTATTAAAGACTACATATTTAAAATCAATTTTGTCAAGAGACCAAGATACTCGTATTTCCCAAAAAGAATTTAATTATGAATTTTTTTTAAGTCAATATTTATCAAACTACTACTATCTAGTTTAATAACGGCTGTAAGGTTAATTCGTACAAAAAAGGCAGTAGAATTACGATGCCCCTCATAACTTGGTGCTGGATCATCTGAAATGAAAAAATGAAACTTCATTCGTTAGATAATAGTTTTCTCCAGGTATGGCTGCATTTTTAAAAATTTAAATTTTTCACTTTTTTGGGAACACTTTGAAGGGAAAAACACGATTTTTACGAAAAAAATCAGCTAATTTGTTATTGTAAAATAAAAATTACTAACAAATTTGAAAAAAGCGTTACCTCCAAAATTATGTACAAAATTAGTGTTTAAAATTTCAAAGGGATCGGTGCTTTGAAAACGGGAGTTGTGAGGAAAACGCCTTAAAATTTTAATAAAAATTCAAAATCTGCGGAGAAAAATGCGATTCCATAAAATTCGGATAAAAATAGACCTTCTAGAAAGAAAAATACATATAAAAAAATGGAAAATTTCACAATAAATTACAAACTGATTATATTATTGATTTCTTTGCTTTTATGTTGATTTCAAAATTGTTTTTTGGTTGATTTCAAAAATTTTTAATTAACAAATTATTGTTAGACAGACAAAAAACAGATTTTTATTACTTCATGCCTAATTACTATTTTTTATTATTATTTAATTATAAAAAGTATTGCAAATATAACCAACAGGTTATTAAATAAATATATTTGTTACGGTAAAAGTATTAATTTCAATTAAAGTTATAATCAAGTAAGTTGGAGAAGGTGTTGTACCTGATTTTCACTTTTTTGATTCTCTGTATTGTATTTTCAATTTTATCGATTTTTTAATTTGAGGGACAGGAATAAAGCTAACTTTTAAAATTTGCAATAAAAATTATCGTATAATCTACTTACGATAACAGGGAAACTGTCGTACGTCGTACGTAGAATGTACTACTAATATTTGCTTAGGAATTAATTCTATCTGTGAATACCGTAGTGGACAAAGTGACCATAGGTCAAAGGAACAATACATCTTTCCCTACTGATTTTTCAAATTAAAAAGCATTAGTTTTTTATTGGGTAAAATTAATTGTGTTGATTAGAGTTCACTAATTTAAAAAAATCGAATATAAATAATTTATTTTAAATTTTAACTGAAATTCAATCTTTACTGTGACAAATATATAAGTTACTTAAAAATGTATGCATGCAAACAGACAAACAACCTCTATATAGACCTCCTCTACAGACCTCTACAAGAAAATGTCTAGTTTAAAAAACTATATTAAGAAAGTACACTGGCATTAGGTTTTCTATGCAAATAAAATAAATTATAAATACAGGCGGCTTTAACAGCTGGGTTTGATTTTTCGTCATAATTATTTTTTGTTTGTATAGTTTTTTTACAAATGGTCAAAAAAATTCCGCCCACAATGTTAAATTACCCCTTTAATTTAAAAAACAAATGATTTGTTTGTCAATTAAAATTAACGGCGGTTTGTTAATTTGACTGCCGGTGCATGGCTAAGAACACAGTAGGTAAATATGCTTGTAAAGTTTTTCTACAGTTTCCCTATCAATATTTCACGAACATCATAAGTTTAATGTAACGGAGGTAGTATTATTATGAATACAAGTAAATTGTTTTCATTTTGTGTGCGACTGTCAGATTCAATAACTCGAACTTTTAACAACGTTTTGTTGTATTAACGCGTTATATCAATTTTATAGAAGCAGAAATGACATTTGCACCTCAAACGTCTATTATACTATTTTATTGAAACATAGTGAGCTTGGAAAAATAGCACATAAGCAAATGATTTAAGCAAATTGCAAAATATGATTCAAACAAAAGTGGTAATAATTTGTTGTTTTCCAAATAAATCAATAAATTTTCATAATATTAAAATTTTATTTTGTTTTTTAATTTCAAAATTTTAAAGCATATAAAATTGGAAACTATCTATTGAAGTAGTAATTGATCCGCTGTGTTTCGCAGGTGTAATATAAAATTTATAAATTTAAATAAAAATCTGTATGTTTTTACAGTTTTGATTTCGAACAAAAAATGATTGAATCGTTTTTTCTAGAAACGTAATCTGTCTCATTTCAGAATAATTTAGTTGTCAGCTTACTATTGCAGTGAAAAACTTGCCAATTTAATGATTAATTTAGCCGAGTTTGAATTCTGAATATAGAGGTAAAAAATCTTGACTAAATTAGGTTTAAATATTTTAAGAATGACAGCAAATATATAAATGTCTTCTAAATGTTTTTTCTCCAAAAACTGGTTTTATAAACATGTTTGTAAAAAAATATGTTGCAATTTTATTTATATAAATGTTTATTAACTATGTTTTTAACAAACTTTTTGCATTGAATTTTGAATTCATGGATTTAATCGACATACATCTGAAATACATGCGGATTTTATTGACACAACCTCCAACCTCCAAAGGTTAATATTTGACATTTTTTTTTGTTGGTGTTTTGTGATTTACACATTTGACCTTTGGTGATTCACAGGTTTGAGGAATAACATGCAAATTACGAATTGCAAGACAAAATGAAAACAAACCGATTAGAATTTTAGTCGTCCACGAAATGGGGACTACCACTTAATTAAATAATAAGTAATTCTACGCGTATTAAATTTTTTGTATTGAAATTAGACTAGATGTTAGTGGTTCTCGGCTCGATGCTAGGCGCCATGGATATCATACCATGGCGCCTCGATTTTTTTATGGATTTTGATGGTAAACCAAGCCAAAATAATACGAAAATGACGAATACCAATTTTCGAGTTTTCGTGTATTTTTCGAGTTTTACATGGGTAGTTTAATCACAGGTTGAACGTGGGGCCCAAAACCAACCCGACCCGTGCAAACTAAACCCCATAAATCTATGAGTAGTTTAATCACAGGCTGAACGTAGGACCCAAAAATGGCCTACATGTATTTTTAATAGTACTATTAAATATACAAGTGTTGATTTTTTGTAGATGAATTAAATTTCGGTTATTTGTGCTCGAATTGTGTTAAAATTATGGTCATTTAACAAAAAATATTAATTAAATGTTTTAAATTGTGGTATTTATAACTCGCTCGATAAAATAGGCGAAAACTTGGAAATTGGTATTCTGCATTTTCGTCTTATTTTAGCTCGTTTTATCATAATTAATCGTCAAATCGAGGCGCCACGGATATCGTAATCTCCCCTGGTTCACAGTAGACTATTGAAAACATGAAGGATATTAAGCTCAAATCACAGAGACAACACAAAATGAGTTTTCAAACTCTATTATGCTCTATTTCCCAGAATACTTAAAAATCAATTATCTAAAGCACAGATTCTGTACTTGATTATATACTGCTCACAAAATATTCAAATCATTATAAATTTTTAGCTGAATTTTACAAAGCACGATAGTTATATTTAAATTTAATTTTTATAAATTTTGACTCTATTTTCGTGAATAAAAGAGTTTTGATATCTAACTGTTAGATAATTTGTGTAGTATATCTAAACATATTTTGTGTATTTTAATTTTGTTAATAATTATGAATACCTCAGAGGATACAGAGAATATAAACACAGTTAACACTGTTGTTATTTTTACTTCATTATTTATTAAAATTACACAATGTTTTTATTGATTAAATAACAATAATTATATTTTATTAATTCAGATAGAAATATTTCAATATAACTGCAAATAAATATAAATAATAAAATTTTAGGTCAAAGCCGATTTTATTTTATTTTATATTCATAATTCCATAATAAATCAATAACTAACGAAAAGAAGATCTGAATTTAAGCATACGTAGTTTTATAAAGGCAAAAGATGTGTCGGAGTAACATTCAATGTTAATTAATATGAAAATAAGTCTTCGTTTTCAAATTTTCTTCGATAAAGTTCTGGTTTTTTTTTCCACTTGATAATTCAAAGTCGAAGCGTTTCGATGAAAAAAGAAAAATGCTGCGGCGTCGAACCGAATGTAACTATCAAACTTGCTTTTTGACAATTATCTAAGCAGTAGTCAGTATTATTTTGAATTTTTGTAAGATAAAATTATGTATATCAAAATAATGTTGAATTCGCATTGTGGCAAATTTAAAAGTTGATTCCAACTCAAATGTAGCTAATAAATACACTCAAATAAACAAAAACCGCGACGACCGGAATCTTTCATGCTTACTTACACCATAAAATGAGTGTATTTTATAATTTTTTTCGTTTGCAATAATTGTTTTAGATAGATAAACTAAATTAATTCTGATAAACAACTCAATACAACATAAAAATTGGATATTAATGTTATTAAATAGGTATACAAATTCAAGTATCGTATTTTGTTTTTTCAAGAATGCATATATAATATTATAAAATATGTTATTATTACATTATGAATTTACTGCCATACGGACTGCATATTTATAGTATTTTATGAATGTTAACGATTAAAGACAATTCAAACGTTGATACGCAATCATTTGTATCTAAACAATTAACGGTACTTAGCAGTTATTTTCATTTGTTTAATAAACTATAAAAATCTTGTAGAGTGCAACATGTTGCATTTATAAATGAGTACAATTGAATTGATTACTAAAAGGTCAAATAAATAATGATTAATAAATATTTTATTTATTTATAGTTAGATAAAACAGTTTGATTATACAATATGATTATACTAGTAGTTCTGTGATCTGTAGGCCTCACCTAGAAGTTAATTAAAAGTATATAAATAATACCTACACAAAATTTAGATAATATCTGACACAACCCAAAATATGATCTTTGACCAATTAAATATTATATTAAAAAATTAATTATGATATGTATTAAATTAAAAGGAAAATTGGATATTAAACTAATATAATTTTGAAAAATTTGAAGATACTTTTGGCTTAAAATTGTCATGAAGTAAAATTAATTGTTCTTTGAATTTAAAACTTTTTAGTTTTAAATCATTCTTTTGATTTTTATTAGCTGTGCCAAAGAAATTTATTGTAATGTAATTGATTTTTTTGCTTCCACCATATCAATCCTTAGCAGATTTTATTTTTCAATACACAAATTGGTAATCAGTGAGAGTAATTTAGAACAAATACATTGCCTATTGGAATGGAGTAGTTTAGCATGTTTAAAAAAGTACTTCACAATTATTGATTTCTTAATTAGAAGTCATAGAATATAAATATCTTTGCAAAAGAAACCAGATTCATTGCCATAAAATTATATTAAAACTTTAACGTTTTTTATAAAAGTTAAAACACTGCCTACCATTTTGGTGACGTAATATCGGTATATGATATTTCTACATAAATTTTAATCTTGGCCAAAATAGTAAATAAATACAGAGTACAGAAGCCTAGTGGTGAGAGAACCTGCTTTCGAAACATAAAGTCCCGTGTTCAAAACCGGGTATTAATATTTTTAGTATATTTTTATACAAAAAGTGATTTTTCAAGAGGTGAAAAATGAAAACGTTCCAAAAACTGTACAGTGAACTTGATTAATGTGCCTACCAAAATTTCGTTAAAATCAAGTAAGGCGTTTTAAAGTTATAGCGGAACAAACATAGACAGATAGGCAAACGTGCAAACGAAATGCAAAATTGTTATGATACCATAGATCACGTAACTTTGTTCGGTCAATTATGCTATAAGTTGTAATAATAGTGAGTCCTGCAATGGCCTCGTATGTAAATTAAATCTGTTTTATTTAATACCTCATATAATTATAACAGCAATCGTATTTAATATAATTAATTAGTTCAATTCTTGCCTTGACTTTGACCCTATATAACATATAGAAAGAAATTTTTAATTCTAATCATATAAAATCTATCATAATATGTATGAATGATTCATTCATTCACCTAATAACGCATAATAACAATTCATTTCAAAATTATATTCAAATTCAAATCATATACACGATGTTCATGTTTGGAATTATAATAGTTGTCAATTGGGCTGATTCACAGAGCATTTAGATGAAATTTTACATGGAATAACGGCATTTTCAATTATAGCTCGTATTGAAATGCAATTTTTTTTGCATTATGTTCAGAAATACATTTGCATAGAAAAAAAATGGGTGCGCGTCTGAAGTTATACTTCTTTGACATCATTATAAAACAATTTTTATTTGTGTACAAATAATTAATTACAATAAAATAATAAAAGGACTGGAGATGGATAATAGTCAACACAGTCAATAAAGCTCAGTTTTAATTTGAAAAATTATATAAATTAAATATATTTTTTCTTACATTAAATGTAACATAAATTCTCACCGTTGTTTTTTAAACTATGTTTACTGCCATAGCATCTTCCGGTAATGATTGAATCGGAAATTGGATCAGTTTATCATCAATGGCTTATAACTAAAATATGCTTCTAAAAAAATCGGCGAAATTTTTTTCGTTGGCATTTGAGAAGATATAGATGTAGATCAAAGTATCTGGAGATTCTGATATAGAAAAAATAAATGAAAAATATAAGACAATCATTTTAATGGCGTTGATCTTTATTTTGTAGAAATATTTTCATTCACAAACTTGATATTACTTTTTATGCCTAGAGTTCATAATCAAAATTTCAAATATCTTTTTTGAATTATCTTATTCATGGGCGGGCAATAGTACGGAGGTACATGCGGAAATCTACTAATTAGATTATTCTAAGCAACCTATACCATAATTTTGTTTTTGTGCATAATATTTTATAGAAATGTCGAGTGTACAAAGTATGAAAATTCATTGAAAATTCAATAAAAATATGCTAGTACAAAATAAATACAAGTTCTGTACTATCAACTGTTAAGTAATAAAATTTTTATGAATTTTATTAAACAATAAATTTATATAAAATATGTGATGTTTATCAAATGAGATATTTATTTCAGCAGTTATACTTAGAAATACCTGTTAGTTAATACGAATTTATACACTGTCCATTACATAAATAAGATTTTGTAGCGTCTATTTACTTAAAAAATAGCTACCGTATACAACTTTCTCATAAATAATAATAATCCAACTTAAATCAAGAAATAAATTTCTAATATGAATCATACACAAAACAGTTAAATTACTTGAGTTTGTTTATTCTTTTTAATTTCGCTTTCTAAAAAAAAAAATTGATAATTATATTTATCTTCAAATATTAAAAGCCTAGAAAAGTAAAAGTGAGTTAGTTCATTACTCAATTAGTTAGTTTATCTCAATATTTTCGAAAAACTGGAGTTTAAATTAATTTAATTTTGAATATATTTTTGATCAAAGTCTCATGAAGTAAAATTACATATTATTTTTGTTTAATTACACACGCAGGATAATTAAAATTAATTGCTCAAATATATACAAAAATTGAATAAATTGAATTAATATTTTATATCTTAAACGAAAAATTTAAAATTATGAATATTTGTGATAATAAAGTAGAAATGAAAGTTTGCTTACTGTTTGTTATCTATTAATACCTAATATAAAGATAATTTAACATTTTTTTAAGAATAATTTCGTATTACAATTTGATTATTACTTATGGAAAATTTCTGTAGATTAACTGCAAAACTTTTTTGAATCAAAATTTTCTATTATTCTTGATAGTTTTGATCTCTAAAAATTTGTCACTCAACGTCCGATCTGTTATGAATATTATTTGCTCAGTTGGTTGATCTCTGATAAATCCTGTAACAGATTTGTAAAATGTTAAAAGAAAACACAATACATTAGTTAAAGTTCAAAAATTTAACTGCACTTGGAACAATACGCATAAATTATTTGAAAAAGAAAATAAAATTAATGACCAAAATTTAATCAGTTTGCCGGCTTGGTATATTAATTAAATTTTTGTTTAATTAAATTTTCCATTTTGTATTTAATAATTCAGAATTTTTTTAATAAATAATTTATGTTCAAAATTTAAAAACAAATTCCGATAAATAATCTTTTACAAATAATAATTCACTTGAATTAATTACTATATTTGAAATAAACACGTCTGATCAACGCTTGATAATTTCAACTTTTTATCTACACTTGTTATCAACATTATCGCCAAATTTTATAAGCTGTATCATCTCAAATATTCAATAAACTCAAATATTCAATATATACTGGTCATTGGAAATTTCGCGAATAAAAAATTATTATTAATATTTTTTGTTTGTAAATCTGTTAAATAACTATTTATCAAATTAATATTAGTTCGAGAGTTCTCTAGAACTTGAGATTTTAATTTGATTCACTTGTTCCAAAATAAATTAATATATAAAACATTGAACTATTTTTTTTTAATCATAATAAATAAAAAAATTTTGTTGATCAAGTTATTATGTAACACTTAATAAATAAATTTTTATTTTTAATAAAATTTAGACCAAGAGTATATGATAAATTTAAACCAAGGGCTCGCAATGATACGAGCTGTATGATAAAATCGAACATTCGATCACATTAGACGCAATGAATCACAATGGTTGAGCATCTTAAATCAAATATACAATTTAAAAATGCAATTTGAATAGATGGTAAAATTTATTCATTTTTTTAAATTTATTTATTTTATTATTATTTTTTTTTTTTTTTTTAGTTTTGTGGATATCTTCACTCACATTATTCGCCCATTTATACAAACCAATTAAAAGCAGTTGATATCCATAAAAATCCACAAAACACAACTTTCTTTTTATAATACATTAAAATAGATTTTTTTAAAATTAAAATGACATAAATACTCACATTACTTTCATAGTTATAATTAGGTAAAAAAAAAAAAAAAACATACGTATTAAAAAAAAAACTTTAAAAATTAGATTTGTAGGTCAATATAAAATAAAAAATCAAATAATGATTAGTTTGATACTGAAATGTATATAAAATTACCTTTCTAAATGTTTATTTAGTTTTTTATACATAAGTTAAAGTTTAGTATTTAGTATTATCTGTTGGTATAAGTATATTTAATTCATAAAAGACCGCAGACTCTAAATTGGTAAGAAATGACGATCGAATAAATGATGAATGGCTCTTAATGAATAAATTAATATAAATATATTCATAAAGCTCTATAAGTATAACCACGAATTCATAAATTTTTACGATAATTCAATGTCTCTAGATCTTATGAGGTATTTTCTCCATATTAGACCTTCTGTCTTCCTTTGCTGTGTGCTTTAGCAGCTATTGAAAAAGTTTCAATTTTTTATTTTGATCTTTTTTATATATTTAATTATAACACTAGCGTCTTCTGTAGCTAAATTTAAGGATTATATAAATATGCACCAATCAAAAACGACAATAAAGTTACTGTATATCAAACATATATAGACCAGAGTAAAAAGTGGAAGAAAGTTATAGTAGGATGAAACTCATTGGAAACGCAAGATAATATGATAAAAATGAAAGGAAAATATTAATTACGAGCGATCTGTGGTCGGGGAGTAGGAGAGGGTGAGTTTTTAAGGGTAAAACACGGTTTATTTCGATTTCTGGCAAAACTACAAGTCCTATAGTCCTTACTATGTGAAAAAAGTTTAAATACAAAAGTTGTAGATATTTTAGTTGTAGAGGATTGTGAACTTTTTTCCTGAATTGATTGCACTCCAATATTTAATTGATAAAAATTGATTAATCCAAACGTGAATCCAATGATAAATTATTATCATCTAATAAAAATGATTAAAAATTTTATTTTTAATGGTATGCCAGTTTAAAGATTAAAAATCAAGAAATATAGTACAAATTCTACTTTTAATAATTTTTTTATTATAAAAAAAAAAAATTCAATAACAATGTAATTATTTTATGAACTTTGCTTATTACACTGGTTTAGTTATTACACACATATACCTAAACTATAGGATGACCCACAAAAAACTAAATCTAATTTTTATACTCGGCATGTATATGCAATATGTCAGAGTATATTAATTTTAGTCTAACATTTGTAACGCAAAAAAAAACAGAAGCGACGGACAAAATTTTGATATAAGTGTTCATAGAAGCATCTAATTATCCCATCCTGTCGCATGTTCGTCTGCCATTAAATAAAAATTTTAAATAAAAATTTAGTTTAAGTTCATGATTGAGCAAAATTCGTCCATTGGGTTAAATGAATTCATCCTGTCCTACGTACAAAAAACATTTTGATTTATTTCGTTATAATGATTGAGAGGACACCCTGTTAACGTTTTGAAACATAACAAATTAACTGGTGTTCCTTTAATCATAATTTAATGCGTATATAAAAAATCATGTCATTAAATTAATTATATTTATGCAATATAATAACATACTGAAGTGTCTCCTTGACCGGCGCGATTGTAATGAACATTTTCAATTAATATTTTTGGTGCCCGCAATAATAAATAATGTTCAAATATAAATGCCAGCGATTTCATTGGGTTGCTGGCAGTTCGTAGTTATTTTATAATCTGTGGTTATGATTGCGCTAGTTTTGATATTTTTATGGCGGTTGTGTTATCTTACCTAAATCTATTTGATTATTATCATTATTTTTTTTTTTTTAATTAATGGTTATTAAGAAAATATTTTTTCAAAATAAAGTGCTCACGAAATATGAATGATTTTGAATTCGAGAAGACAGAGAGGAAATAGAGTTGTAAATTTTTCCCAGCACAAAATGTGTTTAAATTTAAAATACAATTTTATTAAGAAAGTTTTTTTCTCGAAAGATTCTTCAACACGCCCTCAGTTTTTATGGCAAGATTTTGCTTACCAAATTTCATAATATTTGTGTAATTATTTTTTAAGTTATTTGTGAGCGAAAATTTCAAAAATACAAAATATATTACATTAGAACTTAATCTTTGTGGATGAATAAGCCATCCCTATAACTAACTTAAATAGATATGACTTAACCTAAAAAAAAATATACATACAATTAAGATTACACCGGAATCAGGTCAATCGATATGAAGTGGGAAGAAGGGAGTGAATAAAGTTTAGAAAACATAATATGTTATACATGAATTTTCTAGCGACGCCAGTTATACTTGAATGTTAATTATGTCGGCACTGGTAGTAATGCTTAAAAAATTTATCGACGCCGGTCAAGGAAACACTTCCATCTATATTTACATTTAATTTAATCGTTATTAATATTAATTAATTCCATAAGCAAGGTTTTATTTGAGTTCACTGGCTTTTCTTCTAAAATTGCTAAATTGCTAAAGATGTATTACACTCTGACTTGAAAATTTTATGAAACCTATGAATTTTTCTTTATCTACAGACTAAATTTTGTATATTAAATATTGTCAAAAGTTTTTAATGCTAGAAAATATTGAAGGTACTATCAAAATTTTGATATAGATGTTTAACGAATCACTTAATTGGTCCATTTTCTCAATGACGAAAACTAGCTAGCGGGCTGTATTTTAGACTAATATTATTTAAAATTCTTACATAGAAAAAATCTGAAAAATAACTTATTCGTGTATTCATTATTTTAAAATGAAATTAAAGTTTCGGGTGTCTCGATTTTTTTGTCATTGAGTATATTATTATATCCCGTATTATTTCAAAACAATTCAACATGTGAAATTTCTATAATATTTTATACACTTAATGATAATAACAAAATCTTTTTTTTTATAATTCTACTATGAAGCAATTAAATTACAACTGGTAGTAATTGAACCATTGTACTAAGTACACAGCCATTAAGTGATATTGCACAATAATGTTTTAATATTTTTTCTTTACTTCAATATACATA
Source organism: Chrysopa pallens (assembly GCA_020423425.1). NCBI lineage: Eukaryota > Metazoa > Arthropoda > Insecta > Neuroptera > Chrysopidae > Chrysopa > Chrysopa pallens. Next base: position 71,913,099 of record CM035593.1, on the reverse strand, counting down.
AAAACTACATCCGTCTGTTCTATTCAACCCACAATATTTATAAAAGTTTTATTAATTTTATCACAAAAAAGACAATTTTTTTATAAACTGTTAAGCAAGCAAAGTCAAACAAATAATTAAGTAATAAAAATATAATTTAAAAAATAATAATATATATTTTTACTTACTAGAATTAATACTACGATTATTTTAAAACGCTACGATTAATGTGCGACGCATTCAAGCTTTAACTATAACAACCTGAAGTAGAAAAAAATGTTTAACGAAATAAAATGTTTAAAAGTTCAAAACCTCATGTTTTGCCTGACTTTTCCATGAAGTTTTTATATTTCAATAGATTTTATCCGATTTTTTATAAAATATGAAGCCAACCTGCAATTGATAAAAAAATATAACATATCAGATTTAGTCCTAATATTTAATCTACCCGTGTGTATAGGCAACTTGTTAAACATGATTAATAAAAAAGTTATCAAAAACATGACTTTGAATGATACCATTTTGGGGTTCTTTGGTATATAAAAATTAGAAAAGTGATCAGGCTGTTTTCAGAAAAATGAGTATTACTACCAGCGCGTCCTCAACCATTTCTTTTAATTTTCCATAAATTGTAGGTAAAATAGTTACACAGGGTCATTTGAGAGCTTTCCTGCTAAAAGAAGTTTAGAGTAATGATTATGAATGAACATCAAATGTAGAGACAAATTTCGGGTATAAGATCATCATCTGTAATACTCTGCCCAATATATTTCTGACATAAGTATTTGTAATAAATGAATCTGTAGTAACTGATAATTTATGATAGAGGCAGTAGAGACTAGTGCTCAGGACGGCAAATTATTATGGGCGAAAAAATTCAGAGGTGGAGAAAAGGAATTTTCTCCGCGTTATGGAAAATGCTTTGAAAACTGTCATCATGTTAAAAACTTCAAATTATAATAAAAAAGATAATTTTTTTCATTATCAAGAGTATGTTCAAAATTATAAATATTGCAGTTTCATCAACAAAATTATCAAAAGTGTGTTTCAGTGATAAATGGTTATTTAAGAATTATTTCAATTCATAATTTTTAACTATCCTTATTCATTTCCATCCAATTAGAATGGAAAACGTTGATTTGGGGCGTTCTAGAATATTCTAAAAGGTTTCGATCGGTTTCCGATTGCTGAAGGTCCTGTTTAAAAATATAGAAACTTTACTCATTTTTATGAAAAATTTCGATAATAGAGTGGCGTCTTGCACAGTGCCCAGACGGGGCACTTATGTTTAATCCGGCCCTGATTGTCTAACAGCCTTTACTTTAACAACTCAATATTGTTTAAGACACATTCTTCTATACTTATTTTATTTTGAAGTTTTATTCATCAAATTATATTATATTTACTTCTCTGACTGAATGGATATAAGAGTGAAAGTTTTTTCTTTATCATAATAGAGAAAACAGAAAAATATAAACATAGGTAATTTAATATTTTAAAAATACTTATAATTTTAAAAATACTTGTAATTTTATAATTTTATCCTTCAAACACTTGTATCCTTCAAACATTCTTACAAAATTATAACAATTTTCTTTTGTTTTCAACGCCTATTTCAGTAATATTTTAAACATTTTAAATATTTTATAAAAAACTTTTGTCTCAGCATGTAGATTTGATTCAACTTCAAAATAATCAATTTTTTAAGCTGTAACTTCCATAAACTTTTTCCACCACGTGCAAATCTTCCAAACATACTTAGAACTTTATAGTAATTTTTTTGGCAAATATAATATTTATTTAAATAAGTACATTCTTACTCACTTTTGGGTACTTCTTACTCACTTTTGTGTACATTTATAATTGAAAAAAGTAAAAATATCTAAGTAATTATTTCAATTAAATAAAAAAATTTTGCAATATTTACATTATAATAAATACCTATCTGTATTGTAAAAGGCTTCCTTCATTTTGATAATAAAGTTAATAATCCGTGTATCCGGTACAGCTATTTTTTTGAATGAAAGTTATAATATTATGAAATTTACCATGCGCAATTTTTGTTTCTAATTCCTCATAATGAATGTAGAAATTTACAAATATTTGTGAGAAATCGAATATATTTTGTGGTGTTCTGATATCAAACTGATACTGATGTCCATTATCGTTATGATGCAGTATCGATTCGTTTGTTACAGTTTTCATAATGTACAAAACAAAGCTAATTTGAAGCTTCGATTCATGTAAAATGAAAAAACTTAAACTAATACTAGAAAAACAGCATTGTTTCGATATTAAATCGAATTCGTGCGGGTGCTTAATTAAAAAATATAAATTTTCTTTATAATTTAATATTATATAAATTTATAAAATATTTTCATTTTGGGAAAACTTATTATTTTGACTTATTTGTACGTAAAAAATAAAGAAAGTACAATATATACTATACTGCATTATAGAATATCTACCTTATATATACCTCATTTTTATTATAATTCCTTAAGGGTAAGTAAAATAAAGAATGAGACATCTGTATTTGAATATAATGAACTAATGTTTATACATCTTGGTTTGTAACTTGAATTAAAATAAAAAAAATAATAAATTCTTTTCAAATAGTAATTACTACATTGCCTCTGGCAATATAGTATTTACTGGGAAGCCAATTTTAATAAAAAAAATTATTACATTAATCAAACAGTTATCTAAATGTAAAATATAAATTTGGATTGTAAAATCAGAATTCAAAACTGTTGGAGAAGATGTTAGTTTGTGGTAAAAATAAGAAGATATTCGACAACACGGATATTTTCTAGTTTTCGTTTAGAAGAAAACGATCAAAAAAGTTTTTTATTGCTGTTAGATTTAGATTGTAGATGTTTGGTAAATTTCTCATTCAAATATGATCAGAAATAAGAACCTATTTGAATAAATAAAATATTTATGAAACAAGTTTTCAAGGAAAACAAGGTTGAAAATTTTAAATACAACATTTAACACCATCTATATAAAAATAATTGCAAAACGAATTAAATTATAATTATGTTGGTTGAAGTCTTAATAAAATTTTAATTAATTTAAAGTTATTTGATAGTATTATTAGTAGATGGCATTCAATTATACAAATAGTATTTAATAGTTTTTTTTTCTCTTAATTTCTGGCTTCAGCTACTTTCAGCTATTAACCAAAGGAGATTATTATTATTATTATTAATTTTTAAACAACAATAGTACACTGTACTGCTAGGTGGTCACTCATTCAAATACAGATTGTGACTGCTGTTGCTTAACTTTATTGATTGGTCTAAGCTTGTCATTACGTTAGGTCAGTCCGGCGTCTCAAATAGTATTTAATAGTTATTTTTCCAAACATAATTCCAATTTGCAACCTATATTTAATACACTTAATATAGATACCAGAATAGTCAGTTTGAAGTGCATCTGTTTTGCAAATGCTCTTATATCCAAATTTACGACATAACAATTATGCACTTTTCGGTGGCCTTAATAGTGTCAGGAGTGAGGTAAATCAAAGTGATTTCCCCAGTATAGGGAGTGGATAATTATCCAATATTAATAAAGTACATAAATTCACGAAATAAATATATAAAAATATATACGTATACTCTACATTGTTGTGATCAGTAGCAAAAACAAATATTCATTCATTAAATTTGTTTAAGATGAAATGCTATGATTAAGAAAGTATAAAAACAGGAACTTTCACTTTCAATCTTCATGTTAAACTCAAAATATTATAACAGTGGCGTCACATAAAATGTTATTCGTTATTTAATTGAACCAGTACGCTGGAGCTACTTAACTGGTCATAAATTCAGGTAGAAGGTTCTTTAAATTAGAACATTGACTAAAAAATTTAGCAAAAATTAATTATAAAGTTCTATTTTACAGAATAAGTGTTTAATTTCAATTTCTGCTAATGATAAGTGATAAGGCGTATGTTTGATAGTTGATCTTTTCACAGATTTACATGCTGGGTTGGGATTACGTGAATAATTTTTTCTATACAATAATTTACTCTCAATTTTGAAGCCATTTTACTTTAAGCAACCTATTTTTCTTACGCAATCAAATACAGTCTGAAATTTTGCATTGCACTTGATATTCCATTCTTTCGAGAAGTTTATACCTAGACAGCAGCAGAGCTTTTCAGGTTCACTCTAATTCTGTCTAGAACTTCTTTGCCAGGACGGATTTTCAAAGTTAACTCTAGTTCAAAACTTTTTGACTAGAATCCAAATAGAATCCAAATATAACATTGGCAATCTGTTAGTAAACTTTACTTTTTATTAACTATTTTAACACAAATTCAAGATATGTCTACCTAAAAAATGTGTAATGAATTCTGATCAAGACTGCCTCCAAATGGTTGTGGTTGGACAACCTGTAAGAAAATATTACCCAGTTTTGAAGTTGGCACTTCTTTCATTTAATATTTTTGGATGAAATTTGCCACAAATTTGTCAAAAAATAGTTAACATGTACCATCTTCAATTAAAACATCAGCCAGGAGGAGATGAACAAGTCTATGAGGAGAGGGACGTGATTCAATCATCGTGAAATTTTAACTGGTGGTTCTCTTAACATTGGCAATAGCAAAAAAAAACAGACTTTATGGAGGGAAAATAAGGATGTCGACCAATTCGGAAGTAAGAAAATTTAAAACTTTAATCCAAAACAATCTCTTTTTTTCTATACGTTAGATACCTACAACCAATTATAATATTGGTAATATTATTTATACTAATACTGCTACAACTGAGTCATGTAAAAACATTTGTTTTTACAATATAAACAATCTCATGCATTTAAGTTAATAATAATTTTTAATCTTTTTTTAAATTTACATTTGATAAAAATCTTTATTGTACAAATTTTATTATACCACAAACTTGTGTTTTAAATGAAATTATATTTAATTAGATACCAATATGATGTTAGACCCCTAGTTTAGATCTTTTTGGTTTTTTTTTCAGCAATCGTTTGCACAATTCTTTTTTTGCGTTTGTACAAGGACCAATTTATTCCAGGGTCCCAAAACAAAACAAAATAAATTTGGCCAGCAACCAAAATTTGAGAATTTTTACATTAATCGTTTGCATATTGTTTACACACCCATTATTTTCGTTTGCAAAAATACTCATTTTTTAAAAACTTTTTTCAGCGTGCGTTGGTAATTTTTAAGATTTCTTATACTACAATACTCGTTTACACGCATTATTTTTACAGGAGGGTAAAAAACAATTTTCGTCAGCATCTTGAAAATTATTATTTTGTTAATCGATTGTCCTCGTCTAATTATTCTCGGATTTTAAACAAACGCAAGGTAAAGAAAACTTTGAGGAGCTGGCAATAATTTATATTAACGCGCCTGGAAATTTGGTGTTTGTGAAAACGAAAATACTACGTTTGCAAACGAATGAATGCCAAGGATTTGGGTGAAAAAATATGAAAAATTCTCAACTTTGGACTATGCAAACGATTCATGTACAAGAACCTCAAAAATTTACTTGGTGAGCTAACTTCACATTTCATTATTCTATCTTTATGCAAACGAAAATAATGACTTTGCAAAATTGTGCAAAATAAAGCAAAAAATGCATGTAAGAAATTACGAAAATTTAAAAAATCTGTATTTGTATAATCGAACAAATTTGTGCAAAAACTGTAAACAGACTCCCCATTGACGTAACGTAATTACCAATCTCAACTGATCACCAAAGTTAAGAAACAACAGACACAGTCATAACATGGATGGGTGAACATCTAAGATTGCTTTGTATTGTTGTTGTGTAGATTGAATATATATACTCACTGTAGTCACTATATAACTTTAGTAGTTGAAAAAGTTGAAAAGCGACTTAAAATTTAAAAAAAAAAAACAACGTGTAAACAATTGCTGCTAAAAATACAAAAAGTTCGAATATAAGGTGCTAGCTTAACAGTGCCCATAGGTTAATTTGATAAGTATAGGTACCTTATTGAAAAGAACAGATAAGATTACATGTTAATAATATTTTTTTAAACATAAAACCTTGATTGAAATATGTGATTTTACTTGAATTATCGGACTTTTACCTGTTATTAACAATTAAACTTACTTGATTGTATTAATTGGTATATTAATCTTTATACATATACGATATACACCTTCCTAAATTGTGATTTAAATCAATCATTATTAATTTATGAATTTAGACAAAATTATAACAAAATTATAATAATAATATACCAGGGTAGATAGTTTTTGAAAATAATGAAAATTATAGTAGAATGAAACCAAATGGAAACGGCAGATAATATGATAAAAATGAAAGGATAAATAAATTACGGTTAATTATGTGAAAAAAGTGTAAATACAAAAGTTGTAGATCTTTTTAAAATACCTACAACTTTGCCTTTTAACTTTTTTCCATAGGACTTGTAGTTTTTCGAATCGTTATTCCGAAAATCGAAATAAACCGTGTTTTACCCTTAAAAACACACCCTCTCCTACTTCCCGACCTCAGATCGCCCGTAATTTATTTTTTCTTTCATTTTTATGATATTATCTTGCGTTTGGGTTTCATCCTACAGTAATTTTCTTCCACTTTTTATCATTTTTTAAGGCTTCTACTCTGGTCTATAAGTGATTTCTTATCGTATAAAGGTTAAAGATTTGCATTATATGCTCTGAGACCGAAAGCAATTAGGTTAGAAGGCCAATATCAGATCGATTTCGAATCGATCGAGTTAAATTAGATTTCATTACAAACGGCCCAGATTTCATTTCAAAAAAAATATTTGCAGATCCTTATTTACCCTGGAACCCAGCTGCCTAAAAATAAGAATGCATTTGCATGCCTTAAAAATAAATTGCTTCAAACTAATTTTCTCGATTCAAGTTTTTTGTATGTCACGTTAAAAAAAAAAATCAATAATACATTTAGCTAAATACACTGTCCCAGTTATTGATAAAAACATAGATTAATTATTCAAATCATTTTTATCCTATAATTTTCATTTCATCATTATCAAATCAAATCATTTAAAAAAACAATAAATGTATAAAATAAGTCAATAAAAACAAAATATTACTCAACCATTTTCTATAATCCATAATCTATTTCAATTTAATAATTGATTCATTGCGGAAATGAAAATTATGTTTGAACAAATATTTTCGGAACTATAATATAAAAATACACGCATACAATTAATTTTATTTTAAAATCAAGGTTAATTAGTTTGATACTTCAAATGGCTATAAAAAAAGGTTAATTTTTTCTTGTATTACCTTGTTTTTTGTTTTGTTTTACCTCGTTGGATTGTAAGTATTTGTGGAATTGAATTTTTAGATTTTTTGTTTGTTTTTGCTTTTATTTGCCAGACCAATATACAAATATTATACATAACTAAAAGATTAAAATGAGATACATGACAAAAAAAAATAACATTAAGAGGTCGTCGCTCATTTACGAAGATCCTCAGTCACTTTATAATGGTTTCACCAAATTTAGATTATTTAATATCCATAATAGTAATGTAATAAACAAGATATTTTCTCAATTTCTCAAGTTATATTTTTAAGAATGTGTGAAATAAAGCTCTTATTCGAAATATCTCGGTTAAGGAAATTACTTTACTGCAAAAGACATATCAGAAAGATAATTCTTAACAATTTAAGTCTATAGGTTGTTACAGAATTCAGCAGCCTAATTTAAATACGGTATCTAATATTGGAATGATTTAATAACTCAAAGATATGCTACTGTCTTTAAAATTTAGCGACTAGACGCGACATTACCTACAACTTTGCCATTTACCTATTTTTCATAGAACTTATGCCGGAAATCGAGATAAGACGTATTTTACCCTTAAAAAATCACCCCTTCCACGATTAAACGATTCAGAAAATATTCCCTTTGGAAAAATTTAAAAATTTTGATTTTTCACTGTTTTATGACTATTTTAAGGAATTCAAAAAATTCTCAATTTTCCGATAATTTTATTTTCAGTTTACGGACCTTTTTTCCGATTTCATTTGTGCCATTTCGTTTTCTAGTTATAAACAAAAATTTGAGACTTTTTTCAGTTTTTTGTTGTTTGTAACAATAGCAATTTTTCTTTACAGAAAATAAAAAAACCATTATTTTCCGAATTTTATTCCGCATATTTTTTAACGATTTTTCGCAAATATTTCACTTCTCAATAGACTAATAGGCACAATTTTTAAATTTTTAAAAATATTGTAAGTTTAATTTTATTTATTAAATAAAACATCTTTTGAAGCATGTAGTAATATTGCCTGTATTAAGAGCGTGCATCTTCATTAATTTCTAAAGGCTTTTTAAGATGACAATGTAAGTGAATACATTCATTTCCTATTGATTGTTCAACATTTTTTTGCAAGTCATCAGAATATTTTTAAGTTTATTTTGCTTATTTATATTTTTTTTATTCAAACTATTAATTTATTCTTTTTTCCGTTCAGTTAATAACATGTGCAAGATAATAATATCTAAATAATTTCTCAAAAATACAAAAATTTCATATTCATAAAAATAATATTTGACATTATCCCGAAAATAAAATTATATTATATTAAATTATTGGATTTAAAGTACATAAGAAAGTCATTTTTCTTTTATCTATTAGTAATATAAAGACAATTAGATCAGGGTAGAAATCTTTAAAAATGGTAAAAAGTGAAAAAAGATTATAGTAGAATGAAACTCATTGTAAACGGTAGAGAATATAACAAAAATGAAAGGAAAATTAATTTACGGGCGATCTGAGATCGGGAAGTGTAAGAGGCTGAGTTTTTAAGGGTAAAACGCGGTTTATCTTCATTTCCGGAAAAACTATATTTTTGTAATTTTCTTTTCCGTTTCCAATGTGGTTTCCAATGGGTTTTAAACTCCTAAATTTTTTTTTTTCGTTTCAAAAATTTTCGACTCTGGCCTAAATTCAACTTAAGAAATATAAATTTTGAGTGAGGGAAAAAAAATCAATAGCGTGTGTAGTTGGTTGCACTTCCCTAGTAATTGGAAGATTTCGGGTTCAATATCCGACTGATTTGTAATGTTAATATAATAGAGTTAATTTTAGCCATTTTATAACCTTTTTTTTAAATATATATTTTTTATTTGCTCTACTATTTAATTTCAAACAAAAATTATAAACCTTCAATTATTTAATGATCTTTTCTTGCATAACATTTTGTCTTATTCAAATAAGATATTGATCCTTGAAAACATAGGAAACAAATATTTAACAAAGTAATTTAAGAGAATATTTCTATACTAATAGTATAAAGAGGAAAAAATTCAATTTTTGTATGTAACGAATAAACTTAAAAACTACTGGACCGATTTGACAAATTCTTTCGCCGTTAGGAAGCTACCCCATTCTCGGCTAATATAGGCTACTTTTTATCCCTGTATTCTCAAATTGTATTGAACAAATTGCATTAATAATTATTTTTCATTGAAAATATATTTAATTATTCTTTTAAATTTGATAATAAATTTTCTATGTTAAATCATAACCATAGAATTAAGTGAATTTGATGCACGGTCCATAGTTACACATAATTATAAAGTTTCACATAATTCCATTTACATTGTTAAAATGGATTTTAAAACTATACATTTTTTTTTGTAATTCCTTTGTTTCAAATCTCGGAATAAAAATCAATTCCTTATGTCACAATCATAAAAGTAGGAATGCGTGCGCATTTTGGGTATATAAATTGTTCATGTTTTTCTAAAAAATGATTAAAAAATTTTGAAATACACAATTTTTCGTGAATTGAATTGCACTTATTTAGTAAATATATGCAAAAATATGACACAGGAGTAATATTGCATGAAACATTGAGGTTGACTTGACACTTCGTAGCCATTTTGTTATCATATATGTTATATACTGGCATTGTGTTATCAATACCAGTGGTAGTATAAATGTATGTTATTTTGTTTACACTCAATAAAAACATACTTTTATTAAAATAAATATATTTTTGTATGTAAAATCTGAGTGGCCATGATTTTAGTAAGTGGATGACATTGTAATGTGTGTAAAACTTATACTTCTTATGAATAAATAATTATATGAGAATATAGATACTACGTCATGAGTTTGTGGCGGCTTGTTTTAAACAATTTTATTATTTTTATAACTTCCACACTCTAATTGTGTATCATCAGTTGTTCATTAGCCGTCGTACATGACGGTATAGTGCTTTTGTTTGCATTGTAGTCAAATCAACGTTTTATTTTAATATTTGCGTTGAGTTTTTCGATTTAAATTTCAATTGAATTTTGTTCTGATATTTTGTCAATGTAACAAAATAACATAAATGTATAATTGTTGTATATTGTGTTTTAATTTCAAAATTATACAACATAAATAAAAATTATTTATTTATTTTAAAATAAAGTGTGCAAAATAACATAAAATATAAAAATGAAATTAGACGGAGAATGTTCTACAAATAATGTTAAAGAAAATTGTGATGATGGATCTAATGCTCTTTTATTGGAACCTTCTAGGAAAGGCAGTTCCGTCAAAGTGACAATAACCCCTTTACAACCAAAAACATTGACACATCTGCCAAAACGTCCTCCAGTGGATCTTGCATTTACGGATTTAACATACAGAGTCACGGAAGGAAAGAAAAACAGTAAGTCTTTTTATTTATTTTTAACATGCTAATTAATAATTAATATTTTTTCTTAATTTTATATTTGTGTCATTTGTAAAAGCTTGTAGGAAAGATACTTAAACGTCATTATTTAATTAATTTAAATACATAAATCTACTACACAATTAATTTGACATTAAGGTATATTTCCAAATTATATTTTTACGGTAGTAATCTAACTGTCAAATTTGATTCGCAATAAATTAGTTTTTTATTTTGTGAACATAAACAAAACAATAAAAGCATGCGTAGTAATAACATAGACAATAGAATACTGAAATTTGTTGCAATTTCCTCTAAAACAGATGTAAAATCCTTATAGAATGCCATATGTGTTATGATCTCCCATAGATAGACATTGACCCGAATGAACGAACTTTTAAATGATGTCATGTGTAAAATACATAATACACAAAAATTGTATTTTTATGTACATATTTTTGTAATTGATCAAAAATGATTAATGGCTAGTAGAATCAGGCATTCAAAATAAAAAAACTATACGTTAGAAAACTTCCGGCATTACTGGGACTGGATCACATGAGTTATTTATGCAAAATAATGTTTGATATACGAAATAGACGTATGGAAAATAATTGCTCTTTAAGCTTGAGGCTTTGCGCTAAAAATCAACTCTAGGCTATACGAATCAAAAATTTCTAGCGGAATATTTTAATAACCGTTCATATACCAAAACTTTCAAACCATTAAAGAAAGATACAATAATAGTTGAAATTCCTAAACAAATTTTGCATAACTAACCCATAGCTCTGGGTAAGTTACCTTATTCATGTCAACACCTTTTTTTTTATAATAAATTGCGTATTAAGTAAATTTCAAAACTCATATTACAAACTTTAACATACTGCAAGCGAGAGGAACACTAATTTTATAATTTTAACACGGTATCCCTGATAGCTTACGTGCCTACCAAACGTAAATAAAATTGTTTACCAAATTTCATTAAAATCGGACAATGCGTTCCAAAGTTATAAACATAAAAAGAGAAGATACTTAGATTCAGAAAAAAAAATCGTGGATTTAATAAATATTTATCACTTTAACTTAGTCCCACTTTGTCCGGTCAAATATCATGTTAATAACGTAGTACTTATATGAATTTTGTTTATTTTTTAACAATATTAATTATTACACATGATTATTTATAATATGCAGGGATACGAGACAATTAACTATGTTGTTTGTTACTTTAGTTCATTGAAAAAATAGGTTGACACGAAAAAAAATGATCCATAATGACATGCCATTGATATTTCATTAATATATGAATTATCCTCAATTTCAAAGTTGAAAAGTCATCTCAAATTTGCATAATTTTAAAGTCTAAAGTGAAATATTGATAAACAAAAAAAGTATTCAAGTTTTTTTTTTATACATTCATGCGTTCAATAAGATTGAATCCTTGTTTCTTATCTTATTTGTTTTTGTGTTTTTGTTCTTATAAGGAAATTTTTGTCGTTTATGGCCTTGTTTGATTAAAAAAAACAAGAATAAAAATTGTTTGAAGATCAACGTTCCCTTAATTTGTTTAATAATGATATATTATAAGGGTTTCTTTGTTTGGAAAATTTTATATTTATTTATATCAAACAATTTTGTCAATTATTTTCTTCTAAAAATATGTGTGTGTACTTATATACACGCGTTAGAAGTTATACTTCTTTGGCATCTGAAAAAAATAATTAACTCTCTAGTAATATTTCTAAATATAATATTTACAAAAATAAACTCTAATATTTGAAAACACTCTCAAAGTTTTTACACAGTTTTTGTAACTGACAAATTTTTATAATAAATATATTTAATTATTCAGAATTGATTATCAAAAATATATTGGTTATTAATAAAATAATATATTTCATGTTACGTAAGATTTTCAAACAAGAAACTAATTTTTCTAATCAATTAACAATGCTAAATGCTAATCAAGCGGCTGTTTTTGTAAACAATATGAAGATATGTGCAATAATTTATGTTTAATAAAGGCAATTAATTTTTATATAATTATGACTGACGTCTTTGAAAACTATTTAAAAATTTAATTATCTGACAGAGTAATGTTTATAAAAAATTTATTTTACAAAAGACTGTGCTTTGATTTGTTTTTAGTAAACTATTCAATATTTGACGTTTTTTTTTTTTTTTTTATTAAAACAAGTTTTTTATATTTTTAAACGTAGATTAATTTGCTTTCTCTGTATACTTATATTGAAATGAGTAAAGGATTTTTTATTGGAAATTACGTACATATATTTGTGTTTTCCATGGATTTCTAGATTTTTAAAACTCGATTTTTAATCATTCATTTTTGGGACCTCCATTTTTATATCAATTTTAATTGCTTCATTTCGAGCAGAAGATGGGCGTTTCAGGCCATTTAAAAATTAGCGTCGGACCGCAAAGTCAGATGTTTTGTAATGTAATGTCTAGCTAGGAAATATCTTGTTAACAAAGACGGTCCCTTCACATCTGGCATAAGAATGGAATATGTTTCTAATTTAACACTTTTTTTTAAATGTACATATTTGAATAAAAACCCAGCAGCCATGCCGACATTGGCTCAAGGTGATGTTTATTTAAAGAATTATACGAAGAATTAAAAAAAAAATTTTTTTTGCTATCCCAGAATTTATATTTAACTGATAATTTTCCCTGGAAATTTAAAATCGATCTGAAATTTGTAACGACGTCTAGCACTGAAAATAGGCAGAATATAATTGACAGGTTAAACGTGTTTTTCGCAAAATTACAATTTTCAAGTCGGTGGTCCCGATTTCTAAAAAACTGCTCGATCGGTTTAAAATTTTAACACAACCTTCTCAGATATATTCCTGAGGCATTAATCGAAGGAATAAGATTTCGGATAATTATTTCTGAAATTTAAGAAAACCTGCCAAATAAATCTCCAGATAGTGAATTTTAAAATGAGGATATCTTAAAATTTTGTTATTTTTGCTTACATTTCCTTTACGAAATTAATGTTTTTATCAAAACCTCCATATATTGAATTTTAAAATAAGGATATATTAAAATTTTTAGTTTTTCTGTACCATATTATTTTTTTTTGATCTTTAATCTCAATTGCTCATTAATTGAGTTTCTCAATAATCGAAATATTTTGAAACAGTGAACTATTAATGAAAAAATGTGTTTTAAAATGATAACGAATGCTAAATAAAAATATATGTATATAACATACTAAAGTTTACTGATATATTGATTACGGGTGACATTCAATATACAATGATCAAATTATATTATTTATTACTTATGAATTTAAATAAATGTTCATTATTTACTTTTGGATTTAGATAAATTCATTTTTATAATTATTTTTATTGAATACTGTTGTTTAATGATAACATGTTTATAATTCAAAATACTTATTTGTACTTAAGATAACGTACAAATTGACTTATTGTTAATTCTATTAAATGTAAAACGAAACGAAAAATTGGGGACATAATTAATAATAAACAAAAAATTTTCTGTATTATTATTACATTCTTTGGCAATGATTTTTTAATGGGCGGATAGGCGTCAAGCTTATAAATAAATTAAATAATACGATAAAAAAAGTTTTAATCAAAAAAGAACCGTCTTAAAAAAAGGAACTAAAAAGTAAAATATTAATTTTAAATATTTCCTTGTGACCAATTACCTTTCTAAGTCGACGTCAACCAACCAATTTTTTAGCTGAGGATAACGAATTGGCGACGACTTAATTGATGAACTTTAATTGATGAAATTTAATCACTAAAAGTAATTTTTGCCTTTTCTCTCTCCCTTAGGGACATTAGTTCCGTGGTATGGTACAATCCTTGGGATATATCCTTACAAACAAAAAATTCATAATGAAAATCGGATCATAAACCACGAAGTTATCCAGGAACACACATATCACTCTAAATTGTTTTTGCCTCTTCTCTCTCTTAAGGGCATCAAATCTGGATCAAATTGAGACCACAAGGAAAGCATCAGCTTTCAAATAAAAAAAGAATCATCAAGAATCGGTTCATACAGTCGAAAATTCTGAGATAATAAACGTAAAACAAGTCGAGAACCTCCTCTTTATTGAGAACTTCCTCTTTTTTGAAGTCGATTGTAAAGACAATTCCGTTTTTATTATTCTCTTAATCTTTATTAAGTAAATAAATCATTGATAAAAATATGCTGTGGTCATAGATAATATCAATCTGTAGTTGTGGTATTTTCTGCATACTTCATTGAAATAAATTATTCAACTTTTCGACGAATGTCTTGAACTGTTGTTATTCAGTAAGAATTTGTTTACAATAACATATTTATATTATAATATAAACTTAATTTATACAATCGTAATAGTACGAGATCCCGCTGCAGGATTATAGCGCGCTAATAGGTTTTTTTTTGCTTAAAACCAAATTTTTATGTTTATTTATAATTAGTAGAATATATATTTACCTGGTTGTCTATCAAAATTTGGCCGCCAGTATTTTTAATTAAATTATTTTTAATAAGGGTTGCTGGCTGTTAAAAATAATAAATATATAAGGTAGAACAGAAGAGAGTAAGCGCGTAACATCATTTGTCAGCGCTTGCCAGATATTTTTTGGATTATATATTAAGTCGTCTGTATTACTCCACGGTGGTTGAGAACACTAACATTCGACGCACGCGCATTGGTTTAAAAGTGTCACGACACATTTTGTATCAAGATATGAAACATAATCTATTCTGTGATGCGTAAAGCTTGGAACGCAAAGAATTTTTCGGTTCGATCCCCGTATGAATCTACATATATCATTATGTTGTCATTATAAAGTTAAAATTCATTTCAGATGTATTACTTAGTCATTTTGTTGTTGTTAATAAGGGTATAACCTTGTAGAAAACCATTGTCTCACAATGGTTGTTTGTAACTGACGTTAGTTTATAAAATGATTAAAATATCAAGAAACAATACATTAGTTATTCTGTCATTTATAAATAAACAAATTATTGACGAAAAACATATGCCATCATCAATTAAAAATTAAGTTTTTGATTGAACAAGATTGTAAACAAATTAAAAAAAAAAAAGTTTCCCAAATGTCTAATTTTTGTTCGCACAAATCAAGGTATGATGAGGGAAAATCTTGAAAATCTGGAATATTCAGGGAATTTCGCTAAAAAAAGTATAAGTAATAAGACTTTTGGTTTATTGCTCGTCACTTGTTCTTTTAATGTCTACGAAGTAGGCATTATCAGATTTCTTAGATTCAGTGTTCTCCCCATATGTTACTTGACAATTTAATAAGTTTAAAGGTATCTTAATTTAGTCATAAATGGTGGTTTTTATCGAAAAGCATATTTTTTGTGATAGTTTTAACTTGAAGTGTTTTTTTTTTGTGAAATCTACAAAAACCGCGGAAAACTTCAAAATTTTTTGTTCGCTGTTTCTAGGATAATTACGATGTAAAAAATTCAAAAATAACATTTATTTAAAGATAGGTCGACTAGTTTTGGAGATATTGCTCGAAATACATCCGTTAAATCGACATTTGGAGTGGATTTTTGGTGATATCTCGAAAAATATGGATCCAATCGTTCAATAGATGTTATTTTTGAAATCTACGAGTCAAACTACACTTAAGAATATAGTTGTTTTCAAGATCGGATAAAATTTATTTTTTCAAATTTTCGTAATTTTTTAAGGTACTCTTTTATAAATTCGAAAAATTCGAAAAAAATTTTTTGCTCCCGATTTGGATGAAATACATGTTCTAGGGTAGTTTTGACCTGTGGATTTCAAAAACAACATCTATTTAACGAAAGGATGCGTAGTTTTTGAAATATTTCGAAAAATCCGATCCAGAGGCCGATTTATCGGATGTATTTTATGCAATATCTCGAAAACTAGTCGACCGATCGTAAATTAAATGTTATTGATTGAATTTTTTAGACCTAAATGAATCAAGAAAACCCATAAACAACGAACAAAATTTTTTTAACTTTTCATCGGTTTTTAAGGTTTTCTTATACAATCACAAGAGTTTCGGAAAATTAAAAAAAACATTGCAAATCATTTTTTTTATAAAATTCACTATTTAAAATATATAATTAGGATCAAAAAATACATAACACTTCATTAATTTGAATTCTTAGTTTATATATTACTCGCAATTCAATTTTCAGCTTTTAAAAAGTAGATGAAACCTACATGACTTATTTAATAGTTCAATAAATATATGTCGAGTATCTAAACAATTAACCTTGTAAATTGTAATCTTCACTTGTAAATATGAAAAATAACGGATACTTATTTCACGATTTGATGCAAATTCTAATCTTAAAACCACTACTAACTGAAAGCATACTTGATATAATCATGCATGCATGCGTGCTTAAATGAATATAAACAAAGAGAACATTATGTGAATAATGCACGTGACTTGAAATCAAATAATATTACAATCATTAAATTATACTGTTTCTGTCAACAATATTATACATAGTCTAAGATCCCGCTGCAGGATTATAGCGCGGTTCTCATCGGTTTTTTTGCTTAAAACCACATTTTTATGTTTATTTATAATTAGGAGAATATATACTTACCTAGGTTGCCTATCCAAATTTGGCCGTCAGCATTTTTAATTTAACTATTTTTAATAAGGGTTGCTGGCTGTTAAAAATAATAAATATTTAAGGTTAAGTGAAAGAGAGTTAGCGCGTAACATCATTTGTCAGACGAGTTGAGGATAGCGATTGCCGACTGTGCTACACTTTTATGTTAGTGTTCTCAACC